>OY041613.1:7512500-8762500 GCA_955876795.1 Eupithecia tripunctaria | reverse complement strand
AAAGAATTAATGAAACTAGTGTTGATAGATATGTGTACGTACATACAAGACCGAAAGAAAATTATACAGATAGTAATATTTATTTGTTTGTTACTCTTTCACGCAAAAACTACCGAACGGATAAGTTGAAATTTTACAAGGTAGTTCTAGGCCTGGAATAACTATGTGTTCATTCCAGTCTTGCCTTTTATCCATAAATCAGTTCCCTTGGGATAGAAATAACCTTAAAACGTTTACTAGAAACAACGCGAGCGAAGCCGCGGCCAGCAACTACTGTACTATAAATGCGAAAGTTTGGTTAGATGTATGGATGAATGGCTTTTACGCCAGAACTACTTAACGCATCCGGAAATAGGTTTCTAGGCGTCGAATAAAACATAGGCTACTTTTTTAACCATAAATCCTACTCCTACCAAGTTTCCATAGAACCAACGTATGCGCAGCCGCGGAAATAAACTAGTATCAAGTAAAAATAAGTCTACGACGTACTACGGAAGTAATGGTGGTCACAGAGCGAGACTGTTGTACCATGGTCAATTTCAACTTCGAAGTATTCACGATAGGATCACCCAATCTGCTAAGTCATGAATGACATCTATGTTTTTTATAAAACACAGACAACCAGGGTATAGTAGTAACTTCCGGCACTTTATATTGAGAAGTAGTCGTCACGAAGGTGACAAAAACTTATGATTCATCTTTTTTTCTTCAACTAATTTATGAGTAACTGTATGCATATCTTTAGTCGATTGAGTAGGTCTTCAACCTCTCATATAAATACAAACATTATGTTGTTGTGTGTATTATCGCTATACATTATCAATCGCTTGATGATTTGTTTTCTCAAGTTTATTTATGATCGTTTAACTACAAACGGCTCTATTTGCTACGGATTGTTGAATTTAAACAAACATTTTAAACCAAGAAAATGTCAAAGTCTGTGGCAAAAAAAATTGGTTCAACTGGCATCACTGGCAGATACCAAGAATTTCATTTATACTTTGTATTTTTCAGATAATGCTTACCTCTCTTTAGAGACATCGACATCAGGCTGCAGAGAGAGGCCAAGGAATATGAATTGTGGCCCCCACCAGGCCAGAGCCCCGGTCACGAATGCCACACACGTGAATGCTATTGATGACAGCATAAATGATGGGCTGTGGAAGTGACAATTAAGAGTTTTAGAACGGCGTCCTGTCCTGGCTTAGAATTTGCACCACCCCAACTCTTCCCGCGAGGCGACTAAGGGATATCTACCGGAGGGCAGCAGCGCCTCCTGCAGAACAACTCTTCCACCGATCTGCGATCCCCAACCCGCATGCCCAGCGTGGGGATTATGGGCACTACCCTTCATGCAATAAAAGCCATTATGGCGCTTTTCAGGGGGAGGCCTGAGTCCAGCAGTGGACCAATATAGGCTGTCAAGGTCACCTGTACTATGGTGTTAAAACTGCATAAAACAATGCTGGCCACCCAATGCTAGAATATCGAGGGCCCAGGGTTAGATGGCGTGACGAGCTTGACTCTCAAATACCATCACCCAGTAAAACCAGTTGTGAACTTTGATCCCGAGTATTTTTTTCCAGGTATCGGATCGATGAGGACTTTTAAGATTTCATTTAATTTCTGGTGTTTTAAACGACCCTACCACAGGACCCTACCACTTTAAGCTGGGTGCGAATTTGTGTACTAACAATTTTAAATCACGTATGCGATTCAAAGGGCTTTCAAATGTCATTAGAGAAAGTTTTCCGTCATCGCACAGCACATACGAGTTGATTACTAGCAATAAATCAATGTTACTAGCAAAGGCTTTGCTGATATGCACGAAATGCATTCTCAATAGGTCTCGGCGCGAAAAAGATTTGAAGAAATCTGAAATCTGTTCTTTACTAAATGAATTCAACTAAATTTACCTGTTAAACGTCATACCCTTGAAGATCATAACTCAATGTTACATAAGTTCTCCACATCACGCGTTCTGTGTTTACTCGGGTGATAATGTGTGGCACGTTCGGTAAATAATAATTCTGATACTAGCAGCTAGTATTTGAATTAAAACGAGCTGCACTAAGTAGATTATATTATAGAGGGTGTTAGTCAAATTAGTGCACCATAACATCCCAAAAAAATTCTCGGGGACTTGAACCCGCGTATTTTTTCCCTATTTACCTTATTCCTGTATATAAATTACCCATAATGTAAACTATAATAACCAAAAACCATAACGTTAGTGCGAATTAGTGCGCCATAACTGGAAGAGGTCATTAACTATAAGAGGATATCACAAAAAAATCTGTAAGAATTGTTTGCGGTCTGGATTCTTCACTGAAGATTAATCTTTGGTAGCAGGTGAAATACCTCCTTCAGTATGGTGCACTAATTTGTCTAACACTCTATATATATGTATTGTATAATGTGCCTAAGCATTTTAGTATCCAGCCCAATTTGGACTTTCCCTTAACCTCAGTCTTGTCTAAGGGCGCAATTCTCTTCAAAGTATATGAAGAGGTGAATTTCAAGCTTATACGCAATTCAGCATTATCGTAAGTATATCTATGTATCACAGATGCACCGACACTACGAACAATGTAAGGTATTAGTAGGTTACTCACCTTTCATGGATTTGCATTACGTGCATATGCTTAGGGTGTGAGTTGAATCAGTTGAATGTATTCATTCGGTATATTAGTGTTTCATCGCACACGAATTACATTAAATAGGGAATGTCTCTCTAGCTCACATACGTCCACTGCTGGACATGCCTCCCCAAAGGACGTGTGCTGATGAAGAAAAAAATGGGGTGGTACAAATTCGAAGCCAGCACCACACAGCAGGTCCTAAACGTGCCCTGTAAAGTCTATAAGAAAAAACTTTGATATTTTGATACTCACTTCTTAATTAAAGACCGTACATCGTCTTTGTAACACGTGGACTTCATCCGGCTTTCCTCAGCAAGTCCCCGCGGGGGGTCTTCCATGACCCACGCTATAAGAATCACAGCGACGACCCCGAGCACGGGGGTCACGCGTAGCCCCCATCGCCAGCTGCCGCCGAGAGCGGCCGCGCCCGACCCCACTATGTAGCCGAGACCGCTGTAATATTAAAAGGTTTCTTATTAACATCTTTAATATGCTCTGGATATTATTTAATAATAATAATAATAACAATAATTCATTTATTTCAGATTATAGAAAAGTTACAGATCTTAATTAACATACATAAAATATAAAAATTTAAATATTGCTAGATACTGTGTATTGTAGTTTCGATAGTCGACTAGCTTTTGTCAGCGGCTTCGCTCGCGTATATTTCGTAAAATACTTAACCCTAAGTAAAAAGTACATAATATCGCTCATTAAATTTAAAACTGCGACCCATTGAAAACTATATACTCTTTTTACAGGAGTACGTAACTATGCACAATAATTAATGGGGCGCGTATTCCAACAATGGCTATGCAGATGCAGAGAGTTTGCCCTATCTGTATGTCAAGACAAAATCAACCGATGTTGTAAAACTCGAATCGTAGCACATGTCTAGTGTAAAAGATTAGCTTATAAATGAATAGAAACTTAGAATTCCATTGTCACCATGAAATCGTGATTCGTTTGAATTGCACCTAAACGTCAGGAATCTATTCGCCTAAGCGAATTATTTCTGCATCGCGTTTAACACTATTCTTAACAAAATTCGTTTCTTCACAGATGGCAGAGTCATCAGACCGTGTAGGCACGGAATAAATAGTAGTAACTACCTATTAATTTGCATTTGACGTGGAAGAATCTATCTTGCACACACGATGTTCTTCACTCTACTTAAAGCGAAAAGTGTCGTCAAATAGATAATTTCTAACGAAAAATATATTTCCTCGTGTATGGCTAAGACGCATTCAAAGTTCCAAAAACATCAAACTAATATACTCAAGATCAACATCTTATGCATACATTTGTTGTAAATACAGGCCTGCCTTGATCCTCCAAAATGATAATAAAATGGCACGAAGAAACGGTTACCTTTTGCGGACGGACACATTTGAACTAAGACCGTTGACAAAACTTTTTTAGTGGTCTTAGCATTTGAGTCATATATATTATATACATAATGTAAACTTGTGCAAATAGAGCCTTTTTTTAGTAGGTATTTTTTTACATTGCATTAAATTTTCGTAACAATAAAGAGGGTAATCGTTTTACATGCTCGCCTTTATAAACATACTTGCATTGAATTTATTCAGATTTCAGATTCAGCTATTTAGAAATCTATTTTATCACGTAAAGACTTTAGACTAAATTAGTCACGCTGTTTTCATTAGTCAATTAATTAACAAAGGGTGGCCTAAATCCATATTGATCTATTAAGAAAACAATGTTTTATAAAAACCATATACATAGTACCTATATGATAAAAAATACTTTCGTACACCATCAATGTAAAGTGTTATCGGATATGATAATATGAGTCTTGAATCCAATTAACCCAATCGAAAAACAAAAGCGAATAATAATTAAGTTGGTAGTATATTTATTGCCCTTTTGACATGATATTATGTAAAAAATTGACCTATAGGGCATCTTGCCAAAAGCCCTATATTATCCAGTAGGAGCACACAAACCAATGTCTATTATATAGGTTATGTTAAGTCATACGTATTTCACCTCGATTATTTTTACAATGAACAGACGCCTATGTTTTTAAGGTTTTATAATTAGCACAAACTTGTGCACTAAAAAAAATCCTGCGCACATAGCTAATCTCCGTTGAGACTGGCCGCCATTGTTGCCAAAATTCGGCGAGAAGGACATCATAAGTAAGTTTGTAGGTAATTCATCCTGAAATTTCAACGCACAGAAAAAAGTGAAATAAAAGTAAGATAAGAATGATTAACTACTATCGATTTACCTTCCAACAGGAATAGCGAAGTAGAAGAAAGCCAGCATCTTAGAGCGCACATTGCCGACGAAGAGGTCGCTGATGATAGTCGGCGCTATCGTAGAGTACGAAGCCTCTCCGATGCCCACCAAACCACGGAAGACCGCGAATGTATAGTAGTTCTGAAAGATAGGATAGGTCACTACAAGAATAGGAGAATAGGTAAAATTTGTACCGATATAAATCTATGCTAAATATCCATTGATTTAAAAAGGGAAGATAGGTTACGTTCTCCCAGCGCTTACTCAAAAATTGGCATGTGTTACAACTACACGCAAACACATACGCTCACAGTTATATTTCCAGTCCTGTGCAATACAAAGAACAACAAAGACGTATCTAGGACCGAAGTGAGACTGAGACAACAATATTTCACGCGAATCACGACCGCCCGTGCCGCCGCCGGTCAGACGGTGACTGATGTGGGAGAACACAATTTTACACAATTTGAGATTGCCACTTTCGAGCAACCAGTACCTCATCTTCGTTTTTAATAAACCAATGTAAATATCTACATAATATTAGTATAGATTTATATCGGTACAACTTTTAGCGCGTTAGGAATGATTTGATTGTTTGTTTGTATTGAATAGGCTCCGAAACTACTTGACCGATTAAAAAAATTATTTTATCATTAAAAATGATACTTTTCAGGGAGTGGCATAGGTTATATTTTATCCTGAAATTCCCAAGGATACGGGAACTACGCGGGTGAGATCGGGAGGCGCTGCAAGTGACATATAAATTGAGGAACGTTAAATTTAAAGAAAAATTAAAGTAAACCTTGACCAATGCGCAGTCAGGGTCAGTTACATCTAGCCAAAAAAATAATTGATTCTTGGTATTGGAATAATCTTGATTGCTTTAACAAGTTAGATGCTTAATTGCACCCATAAAATGGTAAACTCATGGGAATCTCGATCTGCTAGTATTAATTTATTATCAAGCGAAAAAGCTCGACGAATATTTCAACGTCTTTGACCATACTTTGCATGATTGGCATGCATTATCATCATGAGTGTTTGACTATAGGTAACTAACGACTTTCTAAATCAACATTTTCTTATCTGCAATGTAACAAGCATAACATAGCATGCATTCTAAAGTTTCTCTGTGAACAAGCAAAACTCGGCACAGCCAATCGTTCATCACTTCTAAGTCTTCCGGTAAACGTGACGTTTGCGTGGCAACAGGAATCCTACTTTCTATCTGTTGGTAATTTCATTAGGTAAATACTTACTTTCAAGAAGGATCCAAAGAATGTGGTCAAAAGCCATAGCATGACTCCGAAGACCAGGATCCAGCGGCGAGAGTATCTGTCTCCTAAGTAGCCGAAAATTGGCGCGAACATCATGTATGCGACCACAAAGACGGTCTGCAACAGGCCAGCCTTGTCATTGCGGATGTTAAACTCTGATTGGATATCTGTGAGTAAACCTGTAACAACGTAAGTAATGTAAGTTGCCATATTAATCTGATTTGATCCCTATCACGTATATAAACAAGCAAATAGATAATAATAATGATGTACTTGGGATCTAGCCCCAAGCTAAGATGAGCATGTGTTTTGGGTAGTAGATAGGTATACTTCAAACAATATATTACTAATTCCACGTAAAAAAATAATTCTTATGACAACGGGTACACAAAATATAATCCTACTAATATTATAAACGCGAATGTTTGAAGTTTGTTTGTTTTTAACCGACTTAAAAAAGGAAAAAGGTTATGAATTCAACTGTATATTTTATGTTTTTTACCTCAGAATTTTTGACTGGGTGGTCCGATCTTCATGATTCTTTGATTCCATCATCATTATTTTCTTTTCATTTTAATTTTGTTCAGTTCTGACACTGGGATCCATGAAAATTCATGAAAAAACTATAAAAATTTAAGTCGGTTTACAGTTTTTTAAAACAAAATTAATTATGTAATGCATGGATGTACTCGTATGAGACATCACCTTTGAACGTTTCCATAGGAACAACGCGTGCGAAAACGCGGTGCACAGTTATCATTAACTATAATATTCCGTCTTACGCCAGCATTGGTTGCACAAAAATTCATCTCAACAAACCTCTTATGTCTCGCAACTTTAAACTTAAATGCCTGTGCTTTGACCTTGCGAAGGTGACTGGCCTCACATTTGCCAACGCAAAACACTAACCGGAACCTCTCCCACATTTTATTTGCACGATTTGGACGTGTTTTCCTGAATATATTGACGTAGGGGTCATGTCAAAATTGCTCTTTGAATAGGAACGGGAAACATATTGTCGATGTGAACTTATGTGGTCTTATTGACATTGGGAACGGCAAAGGGTGCGGCTCGCATATCACACCACTTGGCTGAGTTGGCTGACTTTGCCTATAGGGCAATGTAAATATCACCAGGGTCATAGAGAAAAGACTCGCGTCCCTATGGAATAGGTCCAAGATCGATAAAAACTGTTCTTTACGGGCATTATTTATTCATTTCATGGCACCACGGCACTCATTTTGACCGAACAAATAAAATGTTTTTCGAGTCTACCATACCTTCCCTATAAAAGCTTGTATCATTTAAACGCTGCAATAAATCATTCCTTTATAGCTTCCCTATTGTTTGCTTTCATATTTGTTGTAGTCCCTTCTTTTATTTTTAAAAGAGTGTTTTTTTCTGTCTCGTCTGGTCTCGTGTTTGTAGCTCACATGGATGCGATAATCGTTGTTAGTTGCAGGATTTCGATATCATTATTATTATCAAAACTATAATTGTCATAATTAGCAACGATACGTTGCTTATCCCTCTTTCTTTGTTACTTGGATTTTAGTTAGATGCTATATGATATATTACACTAATTTATATCAATTCTACAAACGTAGTGTAGGACGCCCTCCGGCCAGGTGGGATGATGATCTGCGAAAGACTGCAGGCAGATGCTGGATGCGTCAAGCTGAAGACAGGGCGCTATGGCGCTCATTAGGGGAGGCCTATGTCCAGCAGTGGACTAATATAAGCTGATGATGATGATGATGATGATATCAATTCTGTTCAAAATGTTCAAATATTAGTGTTTAGATGTTTGTTACCTCTTCACGCTAAAACTACTGAACAGATTGGACTGAAATTACATATACATAGATACCTAGAAAACCAGCGCTGTTTTATGCCTATCCTGGTCTAAGACAGCATAAAGCTGAGACTGAGCCTTTTGGGCGCACCACGGCAGCGCAGACACGCGTAGATATCCCTCGCCCTGGGCGGGCGGTGACTACCTATCCACCTGTTGATAAGGCGAGTGCACTGTTAGGTAGTGCCTATTAGCACTTGGTTTTGTTTGTTTTACCTCATGTTCACTAGGTACCTACCTACCTGCTTACCTGTACCTATGTACTTAATTATGTATGCCTTTGATGTTTGTTGCTGTTCTTTTTTGTTATTTTCCTGTGCTGTTTGTATGTGTACCCAATAAAGAGTCTATCTATCTATCTATCTATCTATCTATCTATCTACCTACCACGTTTCCACAATAGAGAAACAACGCATGTGAAGCCGCGGGTAGAAACTAGTTTAAAATTCGAACAACTTTATGTTTTTTAGTTAATACGACTACAACTGGAAATCCCTCCATATCTATTTTGGCTTATTTAGGTAGATTTTCCTTCCTTCACAGGGAGGGTAAAATCCATGTTTGCAAACATTTACTACAAACGACGATACAAGGATATTGTTAATTTTTAAATAAAAAACGAACTATCAACGCTATATGTTACCTAGATCTATTATTATTATTATTACCCATCTGTTGAAGCTCAAGACTGGGTTACTGTCTGTTGAGGCTTAAAATATTCTTGATATAAATAAATCGAACTTTGATTAGAAATTTAAAAGAAGCAACCAGCGGAATTACAACACGATGAAAAGTAAACAAGGATTTAGTTTTACAGCTTCTATTAACAGCTTCAATGAATAATGGAATAAAAAGCTGTAAGGACGATAAATCACGATAAAAATTTACTTTCGGTGATAGGTACAAAAATATACAAAATTTTGTAGAGATGGAGTCGATAATAATTATAATTATAGCAGAGTAGAAAGAGGATTTTCTTATAAATTCTGATAACCAAATATGTTTCAATAAATAGATGTAAGTATCACATACAGGGACATTTTTTTTTGTGGCACTGCATCCGCAAGCAGGTTCCATTTGTATTTTATCTAGTATTTATACTTGATAATAAATGAGGAAGTTTTTCTGTTCAATGGATATTCCAGCCTACACAGTGGCGTGATCTGAAATGAAGTCATCATGACGTAAAATTTATTCACGGTCAGTTCAAGGACGTCTGATCGTTTAGATTAAAATACTGCTAATACTGATATAACGACTAATGAATAAATCGTGAAAATTATAAATGAATAGAATAAAATTATTGCACAAACTTGACTAGACAAGGTCAGTTAGACGAAGTCAAGCAAATCTTGTTTAAGATTTGTCATAAACTGGAAATCGTTTATATTTCCATATCATTTATTGGAAAGTTCCTTGATTCATAATGTAAAGGTTACTTTATAGGCGCGTGGATTATGAAATTCAGAGTAGTTGTAAAAGTTAATCTATAATTAATTAAATAAGGTAAACATTTATTGTCAACGACTTGACAATGAAGTTTATATAGTCGATATCTACATAAAAATTAAATAACACTTAGTTCACTAATTATATCTCTTGCCATTTGCTCCTCATCATTTGCCATTAGCTTATGCCGGTGAAAGTGGGTGATAATTACAATGAGACCATGAGGCATTTCTTTTAGGTCTCTCTCTGTGATTGGTGGTGAAGAATGCTCCGCTCGTCGTCAGTCGTTGCTGTAGCAGCTGATGTGGCACTTTTTGCCCTTCATTGGGCACATTGACTTTCAAATTAATTAACCCGTTTCCTTTTCCATTACTGACAGGTTAATTATGAAAATTAATGCAATTACAGCTCATCATTGTTTTAAATGCCGGTGTAGTGGATCATTGGATGTGTGCTACCAGCTATAATAGTAGAATCTTAGCTATCGTAGTTACTACCTAACCTACCACTAATAGACTACATAGGTAATTTACTCCATTTTGAAGCGAAAGCTCTTTTGATTTAGATTTTAGAAAGTAAGTAGATGTACTATTTTTGGTGGTTGCTGCTTGCCTGCTGCTACAATACCTATTAGAAATAGATTGTTTTACTTTATTGCACCATCAAATAGAATTGAAAAATCATGATTTATTCACTAGGTACCAAGCCGACACATAGTTTCAGGTCAACACTGAACTTGTTTCTCTTTATCGGTAGCTATCGCTGTTGTCTTCGGTTCATCATAGGAATATTTTAGCGGTGACCTTCAAAGGTATTGCGTGGTGTGACAGAGGCGTTGGACTCTACGTCACCAGACGCCCGGCAGCCAGGTGGCACCACTGGTTGGCAAAATTCTACACGTTGTAAGAGCACCGCGCACGCGCCTCCCGTATCGTAAAATCACGCCACGTTCGCGGACCAATCGGCGACGAGAAAACCATGAAGCGAAACTGGCGCGGCCCTCGTGAGCGTGACGTAGCATTATGTTTATGCCGTTTTCTTGCTAGTGACTGGATAAATTGATGACGAAATAACGAGAAAATTTTCTACGGAATTGGCGCTAAATATATGGCTGGGGAAAACATCCGGCAAATAGGAAAAGGAAATGCCAACCGCTGTGCGAACTAACGAAATTTTAGAAGTTATTTGTAGAGATGTTTGTAAAAAGGGTGTAAACACGTTCCAAGCTTAATTTCCGGAAGCTCACGTGCTGATCGGGGGAAGCTGCATTGCAGTTGATGTTCCGCCCCAGGGGTCTAATAAAACGTCGATTACACACCAAACAAGTTTCAATAATAGATTTAGCCCTGTGTGTTGTATTGCTTGTTATTAGTAATTACGAGAATACTCATAATCATAACTGAGAGAAAATGCTAGACAAAAAATGATCTTTGTATGATACCTAATAATCTAAAATTGATCACTGGTTAGAACGCCACACAGTGTGTTATGGAGCCCGAAAAACGGACATCCTCGTTTTCGCACAGAAACCAAGGGTAGTTACTATTTAGAATGCAAGAGTAGAACACCCAAGTGCCAATTATGATTAGTTCAAGCTAAAAATATTTTCAAAGTTGACAAATTTTGTTGGCCGAAATTCCGAAAAAAAAATATTATCCAAAAAATACTATAGATACAGAAAAATCACCCAATAATTATTTAATAGGATTAAAAAGGCGCATCCATTGCTAGTGTTAGTGGCCTTCTAGCACTTAAGAAACTACATTTATTAATATTTTTCTGAATTTTATATTTTATTTTTTTTCTTCGGAATTCTGCCGTATTAGCATCTTTTTTTTTATCAATCGAAAGCTCTTGGTACACACTGTTTGTACGAAAATGATTACTCGCTTATCTCATGGAATTCGGAAGAAAACAATTTTAAAAAACATTTCAAAAATTTCGGCCATCAGGGCTGTATACATATAATAGCAGCGCCTCGCGGTTTCACCCTCGTAGTTCCCGTTCCCGTAGGAATTCCGGGATAAAATATAGCCTATGTCACTCCTGAAAAGTAAGCTTTTTCATGATGAAAGATTTTTTTTTGGTCCAGTAGTTTCGCAGCCTATTCAATACAAACAAACAAACAATCAAATATTTCCTATTTTTAACCGACTTAAAAAAAGGAGGAGCTTCTCAACTCAATTCGACTTTTTTGTTTGTTACCTTAGAACTTTTGACTGGGTTGTCCGATTTTCATGATTCTTTATATGAAAGCTGGTTATTTCCGTGTGGTCCCATTTTAATTTGGTTCAGTTCTGACAATGGGATCCATGGATTTTCCCATGAAAAAACTATACAAATTGAAGTAAGTATGTTTATAGTTTTTTAAAACCAAATTACATATTAATATGAGTATGGATATGAGTAGAGGACCTGAGTAACATGCTTTACTTTCGTTTCTGTTTTAACCTTTATTGAAACCGGTTAGTTGCTTTAATGTGAAACTGATATTTTGGACGAGCCTTTTGCACATTGCTATTGGTTGTCCTTCATGATAAAAAAAGATTTCAAAATAAGTGATAAGTATGATAACGATAAGAGTGGAAATGTAGGTACTTACCCAGTAGTACTACTTAGTAGTAAGTAATACGTGTACGAGTAGTTTAAATAAATAGGTGCATAATGCACGCCCAATAGGGCAGAATACATTGTGACATTCCATTATATTATAACAACTTTTATAACATGTATTTCACGCAATAAATTATTATTGATTGATTAATGTATACAGCATTTCCTAGCTAAGCAAAGCTTGTGTTATGGGAACTCTACTGCTGATATATCTACTTCATACAAATATACAATACACTAAATGCCATAATAAAGGTATATGTTAAGTTATTGTATTATACACAGAAAACACCCGGCACACACTGAACAAATATCTGAAGATCGTACAAACATTTGCAATCCGCAACCTCCTTCAGTCCTTCGTCGCAAGTGGACTTTCGACCGCCGCGCCGCGCCACAAATGTCGTCAAATTACGTAAACGAAGAATTAATTTCAGTAGTATAGTTATTCTGTAATGTGTTAATGTTAGAAAATGTGTCAAGCGAAGCGACATTGTATACATTTATTTATAGTTCTTTGAAGATTTTTTACACTAGTACGTCTGCCAAGCGTGTAAACAGTTCATCAGAAGTACGCGTAACTGCAAGTTAGTACAGTAAAGTCGTAAAATTCCTCGAGTGAATCTGTAATATTGAGTGCCAAGATGACATATTTAACCTTTTGGTAGAGTCCAGTAAAAACCTACTTTGAAAGTTGACAAATATAATGTATACTTAATATACTTATACTTATATTATAAAGAGGAAAGATTTGATTGTTTGTTTGTATGGAAAAGGCTTCGAAACTACAGGATCGTTTTAAAAAATGTTTCATTATTAAAAAGCTTACTTTTTAGGGAGTGACATGGGCAATATCTTATTCCGGAATTCCTACGGGAACGAGAACTACGCGGGTGAAACTGGGCGCTGCTAGTATTTTATATAAAAAAAATGGGGCAAACATTAGAGCAGGAAAACACATGACCGACTGCTATGGAAGAATCTGGGGGAGCAAACCATCTAGATACTGACGCAGAATAGATAAGATTTCTCCACTGATGTCTAAAGGTTTTCACACGCGGCAGCTATATCTCATAACATCTTTCCATAGAAATCGTCAGGACCACACACGACAGATGTACTCCACACTAATATTATAACACTATCTAGCCCCAAGCTAAGCAGAGTTTGTGTCCAAAACTTGGCGACTCAAGTTTGGGATGGGCAAAGTAACGAAATTAAAAAAATCTTGAAAAAAGAGGCTTGGTTTGTTCGCTGATTAATCTGATTAACGACCTTGAAACCCTATAGACTATAAAACTAGACCTAGAATTTGAAAATTACAAATTATCGAGAAAAATTCTGTTGGCTTGACATGTTTGACAAAATACCTACGCGTTTTATTTATCTTCAGATAACGCCATGGAAGAATTTGGCCATCATTGGGTGGTATGGTACTATTATCTTTTGGTGTCGACGAGTCGACGATTTGTATCAAAAATGTCAACATTTAACGTAGAAAACTTTTCAAACGAAATCAGGTGAAGGTAAAAGGACAATAGCTATTGTTAAGCCTATTTAAATTCAACTCTACTTATTAGTGTCTGCAACTATAATCAAATTGTTTTGGTGCATACGTGCACAAACACTTGGTATTGTGCAACTCGATGCAACGGGCAACTTCCGATACTAGGAACACGAGGTAAGGTAATCTAGCCTGACGGATCCACTTTCACGAAACCCGGAGTAAGGTGCCTTAGAACCGCTTCTGGCAATTGTTTTACAGCTTTGAGGGAACTCAGATATAGGTAACCAGAATGGCATAACGGAATTTCGAGAATAGTTGGTAAGAGTTCGGAGACCATAAAATAATCGTAATCTATTGAAATATGTATATGACAGTACCTACTGCAGTACAGTTATCGTCAAAGGCTTGTGATTTTTACGACGACAGACTACGGTTGTAAGCTCGTGTGTACCTAATTGTTTTACTGTTTCTAAACCACAATTAAGGTTAAAAGCTTTCCGGCAGCTGGGCACCTCGATCAAATAAAGGCCTAGCATTAATGATAGGGGAGAATTGTTCAAACCTATATCGTCATCGTGAGTTTGCGTAATTCGCTTCGACAAATATCAACACATAATAGATTTAATCAAAGAAATGTTACTAGGTTAACACAGGTTTTTTTACGTGAATGAGAATCCACGTCATGGAAACGAGTTGTTTGATGATGAAAAGAATTTGAACGTATAATTTTTATTGCCCGCTTAACAAAGGGCTTCCGGAGACTGAATATTCAAGATGTTATAAAAAGTATAGACAATAAAACTGGTCGAGAATGAAAGGAAGAAGCGACTTCTATTTTAAGATAAGTCCGGTATCGCCCCCCATTTGAACCAGAAAGCAGTGAAAAGTGAGGTGGCGTCGTCTAGTCGACTCGTTATCAATGACTTCCCGCCATTTCATGCAAAAAAAACCTTTCGTGGGTATGGCGCCAAGCCCTCAGGGCACCCCATTCCCGTTAACAATATTTCAAATTCCCACACGCATGCTCTTTACCGCTACAGCTTTATTAACCTTTACAATTTATCAATTTAATTAACAATAACATCACATTAAGCTATCTGAGTCAATAAACAAAATGTAATCAAACTAAATCCACAAGGAGAAAATAAACATTCATCTGGGCTTCCTTGTATTATTAAGCGCACTATACAAATAAGAAGGAACCGTGTTTGTTCACCGAGCTCAACATTGTTGGTAAAGCTACTGTCTACATTGTATAAGACGAGAACCAAGATAAATCCTACGTGAAAGTTGCTAAAACACTGGTATACCAACCACTCTATAGACTAGAGTACAGATACTAACTTGTTTGGTAGCCTGGTACATCCAGAAATACTCTGAGTTATGTTCATGTTCAATGTACTCTGAGTAATATTATCTCAAAGAAGAATAAACGTGGGGGCAGAATCTTATGCCAACATCGTCGGTGTTTTGATGGTATCTCAAGATGTGTGCTCTTGGTTAAGTTTAGCAGGGAATGTTTTATTAAAATAGTAGCTTACTGGAAGACGTTTCGGGTAGAATAACATCAATGCAAATTCGTGCGTTTTGAACAATTCATTGAACATGCGATTATAGATAACAAATAAGTAAAAATATCTATTAAGCATTTAATTAAATGCGTTTACCTACGCTACGTGATCTTTGGGTAAACAAACTTGGATACAAATGTTGGGTTAGATTTACTTCCCCCTCTGGGCGTGCGTGTCTCTATAGAAAACGTTTCTGTGTTTCTATCAATACCTTCGAAAATATCCATAAAAGTCAAACAACCCGTCGTTGCTTCATAACTGCGGCGCATTACTTACTTCGTTCCCAAAATATCAGGTGCGTAAAAATTTAAATAGGCTTAACTCGAGCTCAACTCAAACCATAAATTAAGCATTCTCAAAATGGGTGAGTGCATCAACCTTTATTTTAACAACTTTAACAAGTGCCTGTAATATGCGCGTCATCGACCCTGGCATTGCTTCACAGATTGATATGAATGTTTATTTAGATCACCTTTGCCCAGTTATCAATGGCTAACACTTGACAACGTGACATTTATTTACAATTGTGCGCTTTTGCAACGGTAATGCATTAGCCGTTATCATGCGTTCTGTCTGGAAAATTACTGTACTTTCTAAATAGATTAACAACGTTAATTTACATTCTGTATTTTTTTTCTGACCGCGACTCTAAGGAAATAACATTTCCAAATTAAATACTTGAGAAAATAAAATCCTAAATGGGTGTCCTAAAAGCATTACGGTGGAGTTATATCCGAAAAGTTTTTATAAAAAAGCGCATGGATCACTTCATCACACTCATTATTATGCCCGAATCTATCCGAACGAACGATGATGCATCCCGAATTATGCTTTGTAATCTCATTATGAATATGAACCCATCAATTTCAATGATGATTATGTCAGTTCATGAATGTACTCTCAACCGGCTAAATGTCAGACATGTGTTGTCTAAAGAGACCCCTCCAACCAAACGAAAAGCTCAAAAATATTCGGTTTTGGACTGATGTTTTTCATCCGACAGGGCATGTTAAAGTGACTCAGCCTTTTTTGGTAGGTATGGTATATCTACCAAAAATATCGTCAATAGGTATCAAGAAAAATTCATCCCCAAATCAATAATATTATGTTGCGCTCGTATTCCGATGAAAGCGTAGCAGGTATGCAAATAAACTTAATAGCCATTGAATTAAGTTATAAGCAACGTTTGGTCTCGTAAGCGTTACTAATTGGTCCCAAGTGGAGTTTCGATGGGCACTCGAGTCCATAGACTAGATATACCGACTGATAGCCATTGCAGCTGCAACCCATCAGATCAAAGAGTCTCTGTGTTGAGTTATATCCCTTGAACTTTCCTGTTTTGTTGGTGCTTGGTGCTGCTTGCTTTTAATGTCTGTGCAATTAACTTTCGCACTGATCAAAAAATCTTACTAGTTACTTACCGTTCTATATTATGCGGTAAAATATGGCTTACAAAATCTAAACTAAATAAAAAGATTTAAAAGAACATTACAAAAATCTTATCTATTCCGTAGAGAGATAGTTATTCAAATAAGCTGACCTGATGAAAGAATGCCTTTTAAACTCTACATCGTATCATGGACCACCCGCATCAGAAGCGTTATTTATCTCCAAACTTACCTCATTAAACTCAAGAGACAGTCTGTAAACAGAGAACCGAGCCAGTCATGTTCACTTCGAAAGATAAGTTTGAACGCATGAGAATCGATTTCAAATGGACATACTTAACCTAGTGTCCATAGGGGTTTTAAGTAAATGGGGCTTAAAACACAATTTATAAAAGACCCCTTTTTTAAAACCCGACGCCCGAGCATATGACATGTCACTCGTAATCCTTCCGATTAATGTTACAAATTGAAAAGGGTATTTAAAGGGGATAAAAAGCTTAAGTCTACGTGAGGGTTGTATGACAAACTATCGGTTTAAATTATTGTAGAAAATAGTCGCAATGTTATGAAACTTTATGGTCCACTAGCAATTACTTTTTATAGGATTCTGATCCGAGATGGCCGTTATTCACTTATACTTAGGACTTGAAAATCAATTTCCTTTCGAACGATCTTTATCGTAAACTACGTACATTTTAAATAGTTTACGATTGAGGACGCTAAAGGTTTACGTTTGTGTCCCTGTGAATGGTTTGTCCCTTGAATAGATTTATGTTTACGATTCCCATTTAGCGCAAACCTATAAAACATCGATTAACTTTGTTCTTTGGCGCTTTAAAAGACAACTTAGTTTCTAAAACGAATTTAAACACAAAGCCGTCTTAATCGTTTAAATAAACATTAAATTGATGATAAAACTAAACAGTTAAAACAGTTATCAAACCAAATATTTTTTTATGAAACCGCATTTTTAACCCCTCACTGAGCATAAGCCAATGCATAAGCTATCCCATATTTTATTCATGAGCGATGTGCACACAACCGTGCTTGTGACATTTATGGAACCAATGGGGATAATATTTGCCTCATTCATCACATCACATAAAAGTGTATCCAACTAACATATTCTGTGAAAGGTTATTTTATTTTGTTTTTCTACGATGCACACCAATTTTATTGGTCTCATCAATAAAATACTATTATATTGTATTTTTAATTATATTATATTATTTAACAGAATACGCCTAAATGAGTGACGTAGGTATGACTATGATAACAACCCATATTTAACTCGTATGAGAAAAACGAGGTACAAAACTACGACTCATCCAATGATCAGTCGGTCTTTGAACAGTCAGAAGTAAGCTAAAAATATCAAAGGAAGTTGACTTTATACGCAATGCGGTTGTAAAACATTTTTTCCTGAGAATGAATGAACATCGGATAAAGATATCAGATACATGGTGATTCATCTGTGAGCATGACCTATGTTAAACAGGTGACGACTACCTGACTACTCAATGAAGACGACATTATCTAAACAAAGCGAGTAGGTAGGTACCTAATTCTACTACGTACTAGACGGTTTACTATTATAGAACAATAGTACGAGATAAATATTATCTCAAGTTGATAGGCCAAATAAGAGTAGGCTTCCAGAAATACACGCACAATCTTTAGACGTTTCATCGTATCACACACAGTACATAAGTACTTTTAGTATAAGGTAAAATAATATATATTTTATGGTATCATAAAAATGGTAAGGTAGCAGCAGGCATAGTAGTAAACCTTTTTTATAAACATTACAATAGATAGAAGGTGTAACGTTGTTATTTTCTTGAATTATTGATGTTATGGTTATGTTGTTCAATTCAAACTTTAAGTGAAGTGATAAAGCTAGTAGTTATTTCCAAATTGTAGTAATAATTGCCTGAAGATTTCAATCACGATAAGAACGGTATTTTGGGGAGGGTTGATATTGCGGTGGCAACTAGTCAATTCGACCCGAGGGAAATCAGGACACTCCTTGGTAGCTACAACACTTATGATTATCTTTTCCATACGAACACTGGTGTTATTGTTCAGGAAAACAAAGGGACTCAGGGAAGGCAGACCAGAGACCACCCTCCGTCCAGACAAACGATAACATCCAACACCATGCGAAGTATTGTTTAATCTGTACTATAACTTCGTTTATCCGTTACTGTAAAAGCTAGGAGTACGTTACAGGACTTTTTATGTACCTTACCTACCGTAAGTAATGTAGAAAAAGCTTCAGTGGTGTGGACCAAATAGCTTGCAAGGGTGCGGGCACTTTTCATACGACCAGCATGCGCGTTATTGGAAATCAATGCGATAATGATAATATTAAGTAATGTAGTCTAGAGGTACCTATAAACCAAAGTCAGAAAATAAACATTTGCTAACAAACTAAGAAGCAATTGTAATGTTGTAAATTAGGGACCCGAGTCACCGCTGAAATTACCTATATTATGATATTGATGGTGCTATACTAAAATGAAATTAAAATCTATCCATCATACAAAAGACAAATTCTGAGAAAAGTGAGTGGCTGTTCCGGGCTGTTGGCCGGATTCGGGGTGGTGATACTCCAAAAGCCGAACAGATCAACAAAACAATCCTGGCGTTCCCACATTATTCAAATGTAAATGCTGCATTGTGTTGAAGCGTAAGATGAACAACCTACGCACGTGATCACACACTGGAGATTATTCTCTGATTACGTGACGACTAACTACACAGCCCTCTCTGGGTGGGTGTTCAGAATAATTGTATGAAAGAAATAAATGCGTTTTCAAACCTCTATTGTTGAACCCTTAAACATTAATTGATTATCGTGCGTGCCTGTTGATGCCGTACTTCTTTCGTTCGATGTTTCAAATCACTTTGGGATCTAATTTCGTGTAGACACGCTATACTAACACAAGAATTCTTAAAAGGTGAGGCATTATAAGTATTCTTTGTACAGAGGTCCTGGGAAATTGAAGTGAACGACGTCCATTCGTAACTCAAAGTGTAAACATTACATCAGGTCCCTGGGGAATTTCGTTTCGAAATTCCTTTTAGCGGGTTAAATTATAAGCCACACGCGGGAGATAGTGGAGATTACGTTGTAATCTGATTTAATCCTACTTAATAACAAAAGGGGTATTTATTTTAATTGCGTTGCGACACCTAAATTATACCCCTAATTGCTTAAATATGTTAGGAGATATCAGATCTGAGTAAGTGGTAATCTTGCGTGGTGTCGTAAAAAGGGCGATTTAAGTATATCACGTGGATTTAGTGCGCCTGTTCGTGATCGTGAAGAAATTGCGTGGCACCTGCAATAAGGTGCACTGCACTGCAGTACCACTTAACCAAATCTAATAAAACAAAGTCAAGGAAAGCGAAGGCTGACTCACCATCATTAAAGCCTATCTCCTTATTGTTGAATGCGTTGCTGTTGCTTCTTTACACTAAATGCTCCAGGTATGTACTGTTCGTCATTTTTACAAATGGTTAGTGATCTAGGGTTAAAGGTGAAAAGCCATTCAGAAGAAAGATCGTAAGGAATTAATACGGTTATTAATAGTCATCAATTCATCATTTATCAAATTATTATCCAACACTAAGTAATTTCTAATGGATGGGATATTTTTTTCGTAAGACGAGGATTTTTCCGTTCTTCCCTTAACGTCCGTCACATATCAAAACAAACTTGATTGATTAGCGTATAAAAATAAAACTGGATTGTTTCGGCCAAGTAGACGTGTGGTGCGATAGTATCATTACATAGTTACCTACCTAGTTCTGGCGGAGCGGCGTTATTGCCAAAAATACTCTTATCTCCCTGAGGAACGCTAGACGCCAGCTGTTTTTTTAATACCTAAGCTGATATGATTCTTATGTTGCTAGATGGCATGAATTGAAAGGAATTTATGTATTCTGAGTGAAATCTTGCGAGATCCAAATCTAATGAAGTTGAGTTCGAGTTTAAGTTGGAGAGCGCGTGAAGGAATCAATGTTCCTTCAGATTTACGTAAGTTTAAGTGAAGTCATTGAATTGAAACAGGTAATGTTGTCGACTTTACCTACATGTTAACGTATTCACTGTCCAGCCTCGGCGCAGCAATAGCGAGCCCGCGAATTCGTAGTCACACTACCTACTCAGAAAAATATTGACATCTGAGTACATTTATAATGTCTCTTATGATGAATTGAATTGAGCTGCAGATGAACATTACATTCGAACACTTTCAAGTGTTAGAATATCTATTGAAGGAATTAGCACAGTTAGCGCTATTATATACGGACTGCACGTCTCAAATACACGGACGGCAAACTACCGACTGCAAGGCTCAATTGCGTCGGCGGCGTCTGCCGTCGCCTGCAGTCGACGGGCAAATTGATTAGTTCAACAGCTAATCAACAAGCATTGGTTGTTGATGACCTAGTTGTTTTTATCTGAACACAGCAGTATGGGACCCTTTGGTAGAGTGAATTTTATCAATTTATTTGAAGTGCCAGGCAAACAAGTCTCAAGCAGGTGTGGCCACACCTGACATTCAGGAGCCAATCCAAAGTTTGTACATAATATATTATTAGCTTAGCAACTTATAATTTTTAAGTAATGAAAAATCAAAATGTTATAATAATAACTTAAAAAGTTGCCGTTTTAGTTCCAACTTAGCTGGACGGTGTATAGATCAAGCATTTAAAATCATGTTGAGATGAACATGTACCCTGCCATAACTAAGTAACTATTGTTTATTACCTATATGGTCAGAGGTTCATCTACAGAGCATTTAACTAAATGCTAAGTCATATAATGATGTTGAGTTTAGTTACATTCTAGGTATCTTGCCCAGTATTATAATATCTCACAGTGCTCGAGTCCCATTCCCAGTAGAAAATAAAATAGTACCTACTAAGTGCAGCATGATATCTTAAACTACAAGCTGTTGCTAACAAAAAATGACACATTAAAGTCAAAGTCAAAGTGAAAGTCAAATCGTTTATTTCTTTAGACTTACAAAATAAGTACTTAGACAAGTCAATTTTTTGCTATATAAACAGCTTGATAAATAGTTATTACTATCAACAAGAAATAAGGTGCAATTGACTTTAATTCACTTCAATTTTTTGTCTTTTTATGGATATTTGACCTGCACAATAAGTCTCCTACCTGTAATTAACAGACTTTTTATGTCTGCCACATTTGTGAAATTGCTCATATTAATAAATGATTTCAAATAGATTTGGGTGATTTAACAGATATTTATCACTCATATATTCTTATTTCAATTGTGCATAAGTGCTATCAGAAAGTGAAGGCGGGTAAAATCATTGAATTTTTATGACAACCTCTGTAGTGCAGTGGGCGATGATCCGCCTGTTACACAGGAGGTTGCGGATTCGATTACCACCTCAGGACAAATATTTGTATGATCAGAGGATATTTGTTCTGGGTCTTTTGGATGTTTACTAGGTATAATTAAAAATATCAACTTATGTTGTGTATTCTATTAAATACCTATATTAGTTATCTAGTACTTTTATCACAAGCTCTGCTTAGCTTGTGGCTAGATAACGTAACACTGCTGTGTGAATTGTCCAGCATTATTTATTATTTATTTATTAAAACTACTAGGAACTTACCCGCCAGGGTGAATCTGTCCATATAATTGATGAGGTTGACGAAGCACAGTATTGCCACGGTCATGAATTCGAGGAAAGTCACATCTCTCAGGGTTTCACGAATCCTCGTCGGTTTCTCCTGCAGCAGAGCTGTCGCCGAATCATTATCATTGTTTATCACTAACTGTTGGTTAGAAGTATTCGGAGTAATACTACTCTGGTCCATTGTGTCCACACCACAAACACCACCGTTACAAAAAACACGAAATCACTATTACTTTCAAACTTGAATGCCGAATTCAAATCCTATTGGAGGTTAGATATTTTTATTTCGGACGTAACCGCTTTATTTAACGAAACTAAAAATTAAAAAAAAAAACACCAATGCAAATAGTTTGTGGATAGCAAATTAGTTCAAATCATAATTATTTTAACAACAGTTGTAATTTACGGAGGAAGGAAGAATCCCGTAATCCGTGTCATCAATTCGAAGTTCGTGACGTGAATAATTTTTCTTTTTTCTTTTGACATAATGTATAGATTTTACAAATTTGACGTATGACAGTGACAGTGGCAGATTCCGTACAACACATCGTGACGTTTCAAAGTGTCAAAAACCATCGAGAAAAATAACATAGAAAAAGAAAGCTATAGAAAGATGAAGAATGCCATCTCACTCGCACCAAAGCGAGAACGACTAATGATTCAAGCTTATGAAGAAATGAGATAGAACGATTGGTTTTGTGTCTCATCCGCATAGCCGGCTTTTTTGCAATGTTTAGCTAGTTGATGTGCCAAACAAATTTGGAGAGACCTCGTCAAACTGGTGAAAATATTGTTTTTGTGGACTGTTATGTGATCAGAGTGTTTCGGTGAGTATTTTTTGTTTATTATAACCTAAAATTACGAGAATTTAGGGTTACCTGCACTTGACGATGAAATTCCCCAAATGGCGCATTGAAATGTTTTTGAATACATCCATAATGCACATAATATGCATGTCAAAAATGTTTTTATTTGTTACATTACAGATATCTAGAAAACAACACTTGACGACTGCTTTCGATAAAAGCGACAGGTCGCAATAAAAAAATATACTTTTAGACGTTGTTTTAGAAATTTAATTTAATGTTTGCTGACCGACGACCTCTGTGGCGGCGCAGCGAGCGAAAGTCCGTCTGATATAATATTAGTATAGATAAGTTTTTTTTTCCGTTTCCGGCACTAAAATCGTAAAGACGTGCTGTCAATCGCTCCAGGATTTTTATTCATAAATGTGTTAAAAACAAGTGCGCCAGTTCTAAAAACATATAACACATAACAACTGTACTCCGAAAACGTTTGCAAGTAACCTTCGCTAAAAATCATACGACAAAGTGGACAAATAAGTGAAATACGACAGGGCTAAATAACCGAAACTAATTTCGAGGTTATATCCAGTTGTCAAAAACTACACAAGTGTACCAACATTTTACCGATTCAAGTCGAGGCCCGTTCCATTTCACGCGTGATATTGTTTACATTGGGGAACGGCACGTTCGATTTCCATCATGAGTGCTCAACTGTCGGGTGAAATGTCATTCCTCTTTGACAAGATGAAAGAAGAATTATCCAAACAAACAATACAAATAACAGAAAATGTTACAAAAACAGTGCTAAAAGTAGTAGACGAGAAAATACAACCATTAATAGCGGAAAACGAAAGACTTACATGTGAAGTGGAAAAGTTGAACAACAAGCTCCAGACTTTGGACATAAACGCAAGGAAAAACAACATCATTCTTCATGGAATCCCAGAACCTAGCAACGAAAAATACGACGATCTAATCGCTTTGGTACTAAAAACAATAACGGATGTGGGTGTACCACTCGAAAATGGAGAAATAAATAAAGTGCAACGTCTTGGGAAAAAATTAGAAAATGGGAAAATACGACCTATTTTGCTTTCGATAACAACACTACAAAGAAAAATCCAAATCCTTAGAAACAAAAATAAAATGAAAGAAAACACATACATTACCAACGACTACTCTAAGGACACCATGGAAAAACGTAAAGCAAAAGCAAGCAACTTTCGTGATAACGAAAAAAGGAAAAGAACCCCAGAGACACCAAGCCCAAAAGAAACAACCAACAGCAATAGCAAGAAAATCCAACGAACAGACGCGTTTCAAATTATGCGTGAGCGAGCATACTCCATGTCCGAAAAAAACACATACCTCAATCAATAACCGGAAACGAAATAAAACACAAGAAAAAAAAACCACAACATCAGCAAACAAACACACATTCCCCAACCCGGCTGGTCCCCGTGGGGAATTAGACCAAAACCCTCCAATAATAATATATCAACAACAACATGAGGATGAAAACAACATGGAACAAACTCTACCCAAACAAAAGACTACCATTGAGACTCCAAAAAACAAACATACAAGAATATACATTGCTACTCTAAATGTACTAACACTAAGATCAGAAGAAAACTTACTCGAATTATCACTGGCATTACAAAACACCAACTGGGATATCCTAGGGCTGAGCGAAGTACGAAGAATGGGAGAAAACATTATTGCACATCCAGACTTCATATTCTACCACATAGGCGAAACTCCAGGAAAACATGGTGTGGGTTTTTTAGTTAAAACAAATCTTGCAAAGCACATAATTGGATTTTATGGTATATCAGAGCGCATAGCATTGCTCGACTTAAAACTACCAGATTACAAAGACCCATGGACCATTATCCAGATTTATTCACCCACAGAACAAGCAGAGACTGAAACAACTAGACAGTTTTACCAGGATTTGAACAAAACTCTACAGACACATTCTCACAAAAATATCATCATGATGGGAGACTTTAATGGCCAAATCGGAGAACGTCAATGGGATGAAGATGCAATTATAGGACCTTATACATACAGTTCAAAACCTAGAAGCAGAAATGGAAATATGCTCATGGAATTTGCAATGGAAAATAACCTGACCATACTAAACACCATATTCAAGAAAAATAAAAGTAGAATGTGGACATGGTTGTCACCGGATGGCAGGTCAAAAAATCAAATTGATTTCACTATGACCAACAAACCTAAATACTTTCCAAACATCAATGTCATCAATAATCTAAATTTCAACACCAACCACCGTATGGTCAGAGCTGAACTGAATTCATCCCAACCTAAGAACCCCAGACCAAAAATAAATCCAGGTAACATAAAACCTAACAAATATCTAATAGAAGAAATAACCAGCTCATTAAACTCAAAACTTAAAGAATACAAAAAAGAAACAAAATATGCCGACATACAGAAAAAATATAACTGGTTAGAATTTACAATCACAAACACCTGTAAAGAGCATAGCACTAAAAAAGAAAACTCCAACGACTGGATGACAAAAAAAACTACCAATCTCCTTGACGAAAGAGCAGCTCTATTATGTGCAGAAAATACAGATAAAAAAAGAAAGAAAATAGCAAAAATTAGCAAAGAAATAAAAGAAAACATAAGGAAAGACAGGAGACAACGGCGGATGGAAACAATAGAGAGACATATCAGACAGACAGGAGGAATAAAGAAGGCGTACAGAGAATTAACAAACAAAAAAGAATGGATTGTAAAGATGGGAAACAACAGCGGGGCCGAGAAGGTTGGTAGACAGGAAATACTTAAGATCGCAACGGATTACTACACTAAACTATACAAAAACAACACAACTGAAAGAGAAATAGACCTACCAGAGAATGAAACTGTACCCTACATCATGCAGGAAGAAACGGAAAAGGCTATTGATAGCCAGAAAAACGATAAAGCTCCAGGACCAGATGGCATAAGCAATGAAATACTTAAGCAAACGAAAGCAGTAATGATACCTATACTCACAGAAATTTACAACGACGTGATAAACTCAGAAATCATCCCAGAGCAATGGACTTTATCTAACATAATCCTTCTGTTCAAGAAAGGAAATCACTGCGATATTGGAAACTATCGGCCCATTAGTCTTATGTCTAATATTTACAAGACCTTTGCAAAGATTATTTTAAAAAGAATAGAAAATAAACTAGACGAGCAACAGCCAATAGAACAGGCAGGATTCCGCAAGAACTTCTCGGTACTAGACCACATCCATACTGTCAGGCAAATTATAGAAAAATACGCCGAATATCAGCTTACATATTATATAGCTTTTATTGACTACAGTAAAGCATTTGATTCTCTAATACACTCTAAAATCTGGGAATCCTTAAAGGAACAAGGTATAGAACACAAATATATAAGGATTATTAAAAATGTTTACAGACACAGTTCGGCATGTATCCAACTGGAAAAGAAGGGAAATAGGTTTCAAATACAAAAAGGAGTTAGACAGGGGGACCCTCTTTCACCAACACTATTTCTGGCTGTACTAGAAATGATCTTCAGGAATCTCGAATGGAGAGACAAGGGCATAACCATTAATGGCCGCACGCTAACACACTTACGATTCGCAGACGATATTGTATTATTTGCAAAAACACCAGGTGATCTAAGCAAGATGATTAATGATCTAGCATCAGAAAGTGCAAAGGCCGGACTGAAGTTAAACCCCGAGAAAACAAGAATCATGACCAATGGCAACAGAGATCCTGTAACAGTGAAACAGACTCAAATCTCCTATACGGACGAATACATATATCTCGGCCAACTGATGTCTCCAGAAGACAACATAAACAAAGAAGTCGACAGAAGAATTGTGAACAGTTGGAAAAAATACTGGGGTCTAAAAGAAGTAATGAAAGACAAGAACCTACACATTTCAACGAAAAGCAAACTATTTAATACATGCATCTTACCTGTATTGACATATGGGAGCGAAACATGGGCTTTAACAAGAAATGCATCAAACAAACTCTCCACATGCCAACATGCCATGGAAAGAAGCATGTTAGGGGTCAGAAGAATAGACAAATTAAGAAATAGCAGCATCAGAAACAAGACTAAGGTCCAGGATATAACTTTGAAAATAAGAAGACAAAAGTGGAAATGGTCAGGACACCTGATCAGAGGAAAAGACAAATGGAGTAAACTAACAACGCAATGGTACCCAAGGGATGGAAAAAGAAAGAGAGGTAGACCACAGAGAAGGTGGGACGACGACATTAGACATGTCGCAGGAATCACATGGGGTAGAGTGGCCATAGAAAGGCCAGAATGGAGAAGATTGGAGGAGGCCTTTGCCACCTGGCAAACGGACATACAAAAATGGAACAAAAGAGATATATATGAACCACACAGAAACAGTGTTTTGTCCGATTAAAGGCTTATTATATTATAGAAAAGTTATGCTACCCATAACACAAGCTTGGTTTAGATTAAAAACAAATCAAGTCTATTGTATTAAGTATATCAGTTATTTAGTACTAACCCATATTACAAGCTCTGTTTAGCATGGCCTATTACATTAATAATCTATGCATAGGTACCCTAAATTAAATCCAATATTCAGTTAGAACTAGAAAACGACTAGGTACACTATCTAGAACGATTGAACTTAACCAAATACATAAAGAGTGGTTAAAGGTTTGCTTATTAAAAACAGAATCTTCAACCTTTTTCTTTTACAGAAAAAATGTCTACGCTCTATC
The DNA here is from genome assembly GCA_955876795.1 of Eupithecia tripunctaria. Classification (NCBI taxonomy): domain Eukaryota; kingdom Metazoa; phylum Arthropoda; class Insecta; order Lepidoptera; family Geometridae; genus Eupithecia; species Eupithecia tripunctaria. The sequence continues at coordinate 8,734,652 of OY041613.1, read as the reverse complement.
TTTAATATGAAAAGTACTGAATCTCTCCGAAATATATTTAAACAAGAGAAATTTTTAACACTAACTAGTATCTACATTTTAGAAATTTGTCTTTTTGTTAAAAATAAAAAATACTACTTTTTTGAAAACCATTCAAGTCGCTCCGCTTTAAGACCTAGTTATAAACACGATATCTGCATACCACAAATAAATAATACTATGTTTCAAAAAAGAGCTTATATCTCTGCAGTTAAAATTGACAATAGCTTGTCCCTAGACTTCAAACTTCTCGAGGGTCCTAAGTTTAAAAATAACCTCAGTAAATGGCTTGTATGAAAATCTTTTTATGATCTACAAGAGTACTTTCAGAGAGATGGTAACTTTTTTTAATAATAGAATACCAATACTGTAAATTAATGTAATTTTATGTATTGACCTGTGTGTGTTAATTTTAGATTCTTTTTCCCTTTTTCTTGTAGGGTATATGTTATGTGTACCTACTTATGTTATGTTTTAACTACCTATGTTGTATTGTACGTCCCGTTGGACAAACTGTGAAACTTGTACCATTATTTTTGTAACACCAAATTGTACGAACAGTTTTCAATAAAAATATTCAGATTCTGATTCTGATCACTAGGTCGTAAGTAGTAAAGTAGGTCCAGACCAAGTAATTTATGTTTACAGGCTGCAACAAAAAGTAAGTACCTAAAACCACCAATTAAACCAATAGTATATTTTTTCTTACCAACTTAGAAAGGTACCTTTCTAGGGTACCTAGAAAGGTACGTAAGAATGTAGGTAAGAATGGCTGAATTTCCTGTTCTGAAATTGTATGTCCAAATTTATGAACTAGAAAATCGCAAATCTAATCCAATCAGGCGTCAAATAAGAAACTTAAAATCAAGGAAAGAAATAGCATGGCAACACCTTTCCTCGTATATTCTGTCTTGCTTGCTCACCGGCCACCCATGCTATATAGTCATCTTAGGTACTAACTATGTAGTACAGTCACCAGCATAAATATATGACTATGGACAGCGCTGCAAAAATATCTGATTATCCATTGATGGTATAATTATGTGACGATACGTAGCCGGTAAAAATATGTGATGATTTACACCCGGCATAATAATCGTTTGCCTTGTAACAGCATAAATATCGGATCGGACGGGAAATCAAAATTATGTGACATTTCAGCAGCGTAAATATCTATCTACTGTAAAAGCATAATTATTGGATCACATAAACTGCAATTATATCTGACAACAAACCGTCAAAAATATCTCAACGAATGAACTTTATGTGCCTAAACATAGAGGCGTAATTTGAGCGAAACTGTATGACGCTTCTCGAAAAGAGTATCAACCTCATTGGATATCACCGTCTCACGTTTTATGGCATGATTTTAGCATTTTAGCATTTTAGTAATCAGCGGTCAGTGTTATGTTATGTATGATTATCTACCTAAGATCCGAATGCGTAGTAAACTGGTGATATCAAGTGTGTCAAAAAATAATTCAGATTATTTAATTTAATTTATTTTAATTTTCTTTCTTAGGTTTACCAATAGTTTTATACACAGTTTCTTACATCTTTAAATCTTATACAAAATACTAACATGCACGAAAATGTAGAGTTACAAAATAGAGACAATAAAGGTCTATAAATTATTGCTATGTGCATAAACCGCTTGTAGGTAAACACATTATAACGGATTGTTATAAAAAACCATGATATAAATCCAATCTTTCACATTTATTTATTCTTTTTTGTAAACGTAATATTCAATTTCGTCTCCAGGGACGAAAAGTATAACTTTCATCCCGCTGCGACATATGACAATTAATGACGACTAATGACATGTACAAAACAAATGACTGCTGTCACCTCACTTTTTTCTTGAACCATGCATTCTACCTATCAATACAACCACTCAACTTCAACTTCTTGTGAGATGGCTTTTGCGTCTGGTTTGACGCAATTCATAGGGCCATTCAATTACAGCGTAATGTAAAATTAAAATAAATTAGAGGTAACACATTATAATTTACTTTCAACTATTTCTTTAAAATAACATAGATTTCGGAAAAATATTTACCATTTTTTAAATAATAAAAATTAAAGGTAGAATAGTTCTTGGCATTCTACCATGTCTATTCAACTGTGGCAGAATAGCGAAAGCTACCATGGCTATATTCTGTCATCTCTAAAGAGCATTTTCTATGCCTAAAAAAAAACAGCGGAAATACGTCAATCCTATCTTCGTATCATTTTTCGAGTTGTTCAATTTTGTGTGATTGTTACAATATGTTCAGACATTGATATAGACATCCATTTTACGCCTGATTTTATAAAAGAAGAGGCTAAAGTATTAGTGGAAAACCTTTTATCACCTAAATCAAAATAAACTGAAAATGTTTTTTTAATATATTTTAACGAATTCTCAAAGAATTACCAAGCTTCAACATTATGGAGCGTGTATTCTATGTTAAAGACAATACACAATGAACATTTAAAGGATTTGGAGAGACTTACATCGTTTCTTAAGAGACAAAATGTTGGATTTAACCAAAAAAATACAAAGTTTTCACTTCTCAAAAGGGTACCTGAAAAGAAACTTTCACTATCTTTAACTAATAATTGCTCTAATTTGACCATAGACTAAAAATAAATATCTCTCCTAAATTGTATATGTAAAATAAAGACAATTTTTTTCATATGCTCTTTCATATTTTTATTATTACTTTCCTTGTATTCGTAATGAAAAGCAGTGTTTACCTCGGGTGAAAGTAACATTTAGTCCCTCGAACTAGTAGCACACTCGTTACGCTCGGCCGCTAAACCCCGTCTCGGGACTAAATAAGTTACTTTTATCCCTTGGGTAACAATGTACTATTATTCTTCTTCTTTATTCTTCTTTATTAGGGATGACATTGTTTTCGTTATAGCGGGTATTATTCATTCTCCACAATGAGACTCGACCATCCGCTCTTGATTGGAAAACGTTTTTATCAAGAAACGCGACATTCTAAATTCAAAATTTATGTATTGACTGTCAATTGTTTCAGATATTATTGCAGTTTGTGTGATCCGATAATTATGCTCTTACAGTAGAAAGATATTTACGCTGCTGAAAATATGTCCATAATTTTGATTTCCCGTCCGATCCGATATTTATGCTGTTACAAGGCAAACTATTACTATGCCGAGTGTAAATCATCACATATTTTTACCGGCTACCTATCGTCACATAATTATACCATTAATGGATAATCAGATATTTTTGCAGCGCTGCCCATAGTCATATATTTATGCTGGTGACTGTACCTATTGATTGTTAAGTTCAAACTGTTCAAAGAGAATACCATGAGAATACTTTAGTACTATTCTTATTCTTACATATCTATGGATGGAGAATACGTATACAATAGCTTCGTTCGGTTCTGTTCTCAGGCTACGTTCCGATTCATGCTTAATGCGCTGACGCGCGCATGATTTCGTTTCGTTTTAATTTTCAGCGCGCTGACAGAGCGCACGGCAACGCCCACTTCGCCACGCCCCTCGAGCGCACGGGAGCGCATAAACTGTCTCACCTTTCGAGACAAGGCAGCTCGTGCGTTCCTTAAACTTCTTTGTGAGTGCCAGGGCCGGATTTAGAGGTCTAGAGGCCTCGGGGCAACAAAGGAGCGGAGGCCCCCTCGCCCCACATTATTTTCCAAATAAAATGAACAATTTTTCCTGTCGAGTTTTTCAATAAATAATTTATTAGGTCTCCGTAAAAATTCGAAATGATTTAGATTTGTTGCACCATGTTCGCAAGTTCGGAGCTTCTCAGACGCACGAGAATATATCAAATTCTGGGATTCCCTGCTACAAGCACGCCACTCAGCGGACACTTGTCAACGCTGCGACGGGTCTTACACTCGTACAGAGTACAGACATAAAACGCGGGAAACAGGTACTGTCGTTGCAGTTGTATCTCGTATCGACTCGCAAATACGAAAAATAGGCTGAATAGGCTTGTAAAATCCGCAGAATATACTACAAATTCCCCATCCGAACTGACAATTTTTATAGAAAAACGTTACGGGGCGTTACAGTGGGGGGAGAGGGGGTCAAAAATCTTCAAAACTGGCGTTACGTAATACTTGAACGCTCCCAAAGTGAAAACAACAATGTCACTCATTCAATGGTTTTTAATTTAAACTCGTGTGCAACTACTTTTTTAAGTTGGTAGGCTAATTTTGAAGGCATGTCAGGTTTTTTTTAATCAAGCTATTTATTTACCAAACAATTTTGTTTTATTTAAACTCAATTAAAAATGACTTTTGTCAAAAAGGTAGTTAGGTAGGTATGTTTCTTATTTGGTCGCGGGCAAAAGCTAGTTTTTAATAAAATTTAAGAATTTTATTCCTGAGATGCCTTCGAAGTTACCCTACCAACTTAAAAAAGTAGTTACATACGAGTTTAAATTAAGAACCATTGAATGAGCGACATTGTTATTTTAACTTACTTGTTTTTTCATAGAAAATGTATGGGAACTGTTTTTTTTATTATAGCCAAAACTTACGATTTGATTTGTATGTTACTTTGGGAAAAGTGTTCCTGGTTGGAAATAGAGTCGATTAAGACCAACTTGGTTTTTTGCCAAATGTCATTTTTGGGCAAACCGTATTTTTTTTCAAAAAACAAAACCCTCTAACTACAAAAGAAACAGTAGTTACCCTTAACCTTTTGATATCGAGATTTTTTGCGCTAAAAAACCATATCGAAGTAAGACATATGTCTTAATCGATTTTGAAGGGTTAAGGGGCCAAAAATTTGCCCCACCCTGTACTGTATATAATAAAAATTGACGAGATACGGAATCGAATACCCAACCTCCGAGGTTGCGGGCAAGTACCACCTCACTCAGCCATTGAGCCATTGGGGTACTCCCTCAAGATGGGTAGTAAATTGGAAAGGCCATTTGAGATTTTGATTTGATATTTCACTGATTGCCTGAAATTTAAGATTAATTATAATCAAATAATCATGTATGTACAAAGTACTGTAGCAAAAAAAATCAAAGGAAAAGATGTTTACTAGTGTTTACTAGTTGGAATTTAAAAGATTTTTTTTCCGAAGTCTTTATTGTGGGGGCCCCCTGCTTGTGGAGGCCTCGGGCTTTCGCCCCGGTTGCCCTCCCCTAAATCCGGCCCTGGTGAGTGCCGTCTGAGCGTTTCGTTTCATTAATCGCGCCAACGCGCCGCGCCGCCCCAACGCGCTCAGATAATCGGAACGGGGCTTCGTGCGCGCATAGCTCGTGCAGTGCGTGAAGTGCGTCAGCGCTTTAAGGATGAATTGGAACGTACCCGTCTCACTGAAATCAATCAATCTTTCATTTCATTTCATTCCCTAAATTCAATTTAGTTAGTTTATTACTAATTATTTTAGCTATCTGCTAGGTGAAATAACGATAGGTCTACGCAAAGAGAATACAATAACTTCGGGTCTACGCTGAAAGATAATTAGCGAGACATGGCTAAATTACTTTATATTTTGGTCCTTCTGTGCTGTACAGCTATTATTGCAAAGAAACCCAATAGTGAAGACAAACCGGCTTGGGCCAAGAAAGATATTCGGGACTATAGTGATGCAGACATGGAAAGGTGAGTCCTATCGGTTTTACCACAATGTCTAGGTCTGTGTCAGTCAGGGTCATAATCTCGTTGATACCCTTGACTTTCACAGTTTTGGTTAGTAGGATAAACTCATTAAACTCGCACTCGCTTCTTGTTGACCGCTAGATAAAAATATTGTTTTCATTTTCCAATGATAGCTCATGTAGTTTGAAATGCGGTAAAGTATAACAGACAAAGGAATATAAATTACAATAATGTGGTTATTTTACAGATTACTTGACCAGTGGGATGAAGATGAAGAACCACTCCCTGACGATGAACTACCAGAGCATCTTCGAAAGCCGCCATCAATAGATATGAGTAATATGGACATGTCCAACCCAGAAGCTATTTTACAAGCAACTAAGAAAGGACAAACCCTCATGATGTTTGTAAACGTAGCCAATAAACCTAAAAAATCTAGAACAGAGCAACTTACAAAAATCTGGCAAACAGGTCTTTGGAGTAATCATATTCAGACAGAAAGGTTTGTTTTTATCTAACATTAAAACTTTATTCCAAAACAAAGTTTAATCCTTCAGCCAACAGAAAATCGGGCGACATAAAATGCCCCACACCGCACACCTTACAAAATTGCACCCCACATACATAAATATATTTTTCTTTATTTCTACTGAATGGTTTCTTGGTGTTGCAATGTATAGCTTATTATTAACTCTTCCACACAGTCAGAAGTTGTTCATTCCAACATAGACTGTAACATGATGAAAAAACAGCTTTCAGTTGCCTGAGTGAGCGGACCTGCCTGTCAAGGCATATCTTATTACATTCATAGCCAACCTGCCGGTGGGTTCCTGTTGGTTCAAGGGTTAACTTGGTACAAATAAAGTAATCCAACCCGGTTTACCAATTCACTTGTTTTTTTTCAGGTATGTCATTGATGATGACAGAGCTATATTCATGTTCAATGATGGATCTCAAGCTTGGGAAGCTAAATCATACCTATTAGAACAAAATGAACTAAAAGATGTTCAATTGGAAAGTCAAACATACCCAGGAAAGAACCCAGATGTGCTGAATACAGCTATTAGGGATGAGTTGTAAGATTTTATACCTACACCATGTCCATTCGGAATAGAGCATGTTTACTAATAAAACTAATCAGCTGTTTTTTAGGGTTATCACTATGTAATGAATTTCACCTGTAAATTCTATTAGATTCTAACTATTTACGTCAAGTTAATGCAAAATCCAATTATTTCAATTCACAAAATCATCAATATGTGGTCAAACACGAAAATTAAATTCACCAGAGATTTTTCACTTTATAGCAGTGCCAACCATAACGCATCTATATCGTATCCATTTTGAATGGAGCATAAACGTAAACAAACCGCCCATACTTAACCTAAAATTGACTTTGTTGGCGCGTCCTTTTATACGTAATTTACATTACTTGTCGATTTTAACTCCTCCCTTTAATTGCTTACAATTAAATCTGAAACTCGACGCCAAGCAAGTGAGATTTTGTTAGTTGTGTCGTACTTTGTTTATGCTTCATTCAAAATGGATAAACCATAAGTTTTGACATCCTGGGTGGCAAACAATTGTTTACTTTTTTATTACAATTCTGAAATAAAGGTGCTCTCCAACCTTACATCATTCATACAGTGACAGTTATGAAGAGTAGATTGTCCCAGAAGAGAAACACATGTATTGAAAAATAAAATGTTGTCTCATGTAAGGAATGATACAAAAATAAATATTTCCTTTATTAACCAACTTCAAAAAAGTAATCAATTTGACTGTATTACTATTTTTTATTTTATGTTTGTTATCTCAGAACTTTTAACTGCGTGGTCCGATTTTCATGGGATTCTTTTTTTATATGAAAGCTGGTGTTTCCCGTGTGGTCCCATTTTAATTTGGTTAAGTTCTGACAATGGATACCATGAAAACCCATGAAAAAACTTTAAAAATTGAAGTCAGTTTATATTTTTTTTAACCAATTTTTATAGCTTTTATTCTATTCTAGATAGGATATGATTTAAAATTGACACTAAGCTGATGTCACAAGGCTGTCTTATGCCTACTTATGTTTAATTATGCCACTTAGATACATACATATAATCTACATCAAATATCACAGCACTAGGACAGCCCAGTGACACACCCATCAAAGCTCAAAATAGCAGCCACTACTTACATTATATGCTATAACTTGATAGGTTATATCACGGAATTGAGAACCAATTCCATGGGTTATACATATAGGCAAGTACTAATTTGTTATTGTTATCTTTGGTTCAATAAAATGTAATTATGACATCAGTTATGCATATCCATAATGCTGCAAACAAAGCCGCAGGGAAGAGCTAAACTAAATAATAAAATGTTTTTTACCCCTTCATCAGCTCATTGAACTGTCAGTTGCTTTGTATGTAAACATGCTCTATTGTGAATGGACAGACTTAAAAGTCTAAATGTAAGTGTCCTAATAATTTTGCTGTTGTAAAATTTATTTTCTCATTTAAAGGCTGAAAGGATTTATTATAAAAAATATGAACAGGACCTACACAATATCAGTAGTTGCATTTTTATAATTTATTGTAAGTGTTCTTGTAAAATAAAATACTTTAAGTGTAATCTGCTTTTTATTGAAATTAAGTTTTATTACAATTACAGTGCCAGCCAGCTAGCATAACTTTAGAGATTATTGGTACCTATACAAATGCAATGTTAGATTGTAGTTAGAAGGCGTCAGTTGCACGGAAATGGTCCTCATCAATAGTGGAGTAGATGTGGCCTTCACCACACATCCATTCCAAGATATGCCTGAAACAAACATAGGTTTTAACATTCTAACATAAAAAGTACAGCTACAATAGTACTCAAGCATAAATCCAGAGAATTGCCCTAGCACAACATAAATATACTTATGGTTTATCCATCCAGCATGGAGCATGTTAGTAAATAAACCACGATACAAATAACTAAAACTCATTGCTTGGCGTCGAGTTTCAGATATAATTGTAAGCAATTTTTATTGAAGGGAGGATCTAAAATCGACAAGTAATGTAAATAACGTATAAAAGGACGTGCCAACAAAGTGAATTTTAGGTTAAGTATGGGCGGTTTGTATATGTTTATGCCTCATTCAAAATGGACACGGTATAGATTGGAATTTTATTATTTTTGATTTTGAAGAGACTGGACCTCCCTGTCCTCCCCTCGAGCGGCTCAAGTCCTGTCTAAGTCAAACATTTTTGGGATATTATTTGTTTTCTTAGAAATTACCCATACAACTATTAACCAAAAATAACTTGCAATGCTGTCATGAGACGGACATTGGCAAAATTATGTCAACCCAACACAGAAGCCACACACAAGAAGTTGAAGTTGAACCAAAAATAAAATTATAACTTACTCAAACTCCGCCTGTGGCATCCGATCCTTCAGAGAAGCTAACATATCCTGCTTGCTGATGCCCTGTTCTAATGTAGAAGCCCTGATCAAGTTGAAGACAAGCATCTGACGGGAGTTCAGTCCATTTACCGAAGTGTTATCATTCATTCCCACCATGGAATTAGCAGGAAGACCACTGGTGAATGTAGGGTTGGTGCTGTCTGCTACCTTCTCCTGCAATCAAATACAACATACTATTATTATTATTGGATAATAGACGAGCAGCTAAAAGCTCTATATATTATCATAGTGCTTTAAAAAAAACAGTTAAGTTTTTCTCAGTCAGACTGTGTGTTTGTAATATCAAATATATCAGATACTGTTTGTATTATTATAAATACATACAAACAAAACCTGTAAGTACCTTTTTAGAGTCTGCCTCCATTTTGACCTTGTTATTGATGCATAGTAAGTAATGGAATGTTATTGCATTCACATCTGTTATTGGTAATATTTTGAATGCCATAAGTACTTTTTTCCCCTTATTTGTTTTCACATTACCATAGATTTGGACATAATTATTTACTTCAACTTTAGGCATAGATTTATCCTGAAAATAAAAAAGGATTAAGATCATCAGAATAATGGAACATTTTGTTGTAAGCCAGAAACCTAGCATATAAAACAGAGATTACATGGTTGGTCATGTCATGTTACAAAAACCTGTCCCAACTTGTTGATGATTAACTTTGCATACCTTGTTTTTATGTTGTTTATTAAATCACAAGTAAATAAATTATATACCAATAAGTGTATGACTTACATCTTCTTCCATAGCTTCCTGATCTAGCCAATGAACAGCCCTCATCCTGCCAGTAATGTCCTGTATTGTGTAAGTGATTTTAGTGCTTTGCATTCGGATGTTTTTCACATGTGCCACAATGGACACAATCTGGATCTCGGTTCCCCAAATTTTAACACCCTCATCTCCACTGTGTAGAGCTTGTTTGATCACAATGGGTGCTGTACGGGAGGCACGTTTTCCCTGAAACAAAACATATTGTAGGATGTGAAAATGTTGTAGAATTTTGGTTACTTTATGAATAGTTTAGATTAGACTTACGGTCTTTTGAGGTTGATTAGGTGTATTCGCATTACCAAATTGGTTCCCAGAATTGAAAAAACCGCCACCAACTGCTGACTGGTCTAAAATGTTTACATTTAAAATTAGTAAATTGATAGAGTAAATTGAAAGAATGGATTCTGGAGAAAGTTACCAACCATTCCACATTGTCTTGAGATAGTTAAAATGCCGTACGTCTTAAAAAATAAACGGTAACCACTGCGCTGTGTTTTAATTTAAAAGAAGAAAAAAGGAAAGGAAACTGTTATTTTAGAGAAAAGCGCGAATCACAAATTTCGTTAAAATCGGTGACATGACAGTAGAATAGACAACTTGACAATGACAATAGTATCAATAATTAATTTTGTTCTAAAAAACTATAAACTATAAATAAACTTTAAATTGCGTCAACCCAGACGCAGAAGCCACACACAAGAAGTTGAAGTTGAAAAAACTATAAACCGAATCCAATTTTTATAGTTTTTTCTTGAATTTTCATGGATCCGATCGTCAGAACTGAACCAACTAAAAATGGTTTAAAACACGGGAAGCTCCAGCTTTCATATAAAAAAAGACTCATGAAAATCTACAATAAAATTAATAAACAGTTGAGTATACACGAAATTATCTACTCTGAATGTAGATTTAAAACGACTAACTGGCTGTCAACTCTAGATTATGATCAAACTGAAGATTTTTTACTTTTTGTTAGATGATTGTATAATTCTATCTATTCGAACTTAATTATACACACAGTACTACACAATTGACATTACAACTAAAAACTGAATTTAAAACACACACACACACACAACACACACGAATGGTATCTCCTGTTGCCCGGACTCTCAAGAGCCCGGTGCCCTCAGGAGCACCAATCACATACACACGTACACATAACACAAACAACACACCCCTCCCCCATACACACACACACACACACACAACCTCTTACACACTCATGGGGTCTCCTGTTGCCCAGACTCTTACGAGACTGGTGTTCTCAGGAGACCCATCGCTTAACATTTTTTTTTTCTTATCATTGTTTTAAATTGATTTAATTTAACGTTATATTGCATATTTTATGTTAAGAACCCATGGAAGGAGGTCCCCAAGATACAGGTTTATCCTAGTTTGGGGATCAAAGATGTAAGTAATAATTTTAAGACTTGAATCTTTTTCAATAAACGTTATTATTATTATTATAAATCGGACCACCCAGTCAAAAGTTCTGAGGTTAGAAAAAAGTAATAATAATACAGTCGAATTGAGAACCTCCTCCTTTTTTTGAAATCGATTAAAAAAGTTATCAGAATCATTTAAAATCATTTATTAACTTGTTTACATATTGTTAGGTTACATAGGTCTTATCAGATAAATAAAGCCCTCCGCAGACAGCGACAGCCGCTAATTAGTTAGCGCGTCTTCCCACCACCGTCCCGCCACATTTTCAAAATTTACTGCACATCTAATGAGGAATTTAGGAGTATAACTTATTTTCCTCCAGCAGGGCCCAAGTCACGCGGACGGATAATGATGATGATAATGAGAATAATGATGGACCATTTTCGAAGTATAGATAGGTGTCAACGTGCCATTTCACTAATGTAAAGAGATATGAAGGGAATTGTGAAGTGGCACATTCTCACCCCAAGTGGTCAGGTCACCTGACCACTCGGGGTGAGAATATGCACATTTTTTTTAATCCAAATTTTTTAATCCAAATCAATCCAAAGTATGGTTCTTTTATTAGTGGCGAAATAAAGAACAAGTGAAGTTATCTGTTTTATTTTCATAAAAAATTACTTATGGCTTTGCTAACACTGAATAACCTTGAAATGTGGCACATAGCCACCCCATTCTGCGGTAAATATTCTTTTAGTTTATTCATCATCATCATCATCATCAGCCTATATTAGTCCACTGCTGGACATAGGCCTCCCCTAATGAGCGCCATAGCGCCCTGTCTTCAGCTTGACGCATCCAGCATCTGCCTGCAGTCTTTCGCAGATCGTCATCCCACCTGGCTGGAGGGCGTCCTACACTACGTTTGCCGAGTCGCGGTCTCCACTCAAGAACTCGTTTACCCCAGCGGTTATCGGTTCTTCGCGAGATATGGCCGGCCCACTGCCATTTCAGTTTGCTAATTCTTTGAGCTATGTCGATAACTTTGGTTCTCTGTCGGATGTATGTTAGTTGTTAGTTTAATAGAAAAGGTTAAATCTGCCTCTATTGTTTTTATTTGAGGATGTAGTTAATTGTATATTTTTATGGCCTTTGGTGTGTTGCGGATCTTACTATTTGGAATTTTGTATAGGGGATAGGTAATTCTTTATTGTTTCTAAAGTTATGAGAACTTTGGTGTCTTTCTTTTGTTAGTTCAAATAAGTTTTATGGATATTTTACAAATTTAACTATTTCATAATAATGTTTAGATATTGTTAGGTTTTTAATGTACCTACTGTACCTACAGCTGTCTCTTTCATATGATGTTAACTAAAACTCTAATTCATTTTTTCTGTAGGATGAATAGTTGTTTATTATCACAGCTGTTACCCCATATTATTATGCAATAATAAAATAATACGAACTGCAACTAAACCACGCGTGTGCATATGCATAGTATGCGGTTAATGCAGTTGTTATATCTGTACATTTTTTTAATTCATGTAGTGCATATGTGAACTTAGATAGTTTACCAGCCACTTTAGCAACATGCTTTTTCCAGTTAAGACAAAACAAGACAAGTGTCAATTTCGTTTCCTAATAAAGTTCCTGATTCAATATAAGAGACCATATTCAATTAAGGTAGGTATTTTCAAGTTTTTGTTCAATTTGTGAGAAATTATAACAGACACACATTACCAAAGTTATATCATCTGCATATATTATTGATTGTTGATATATATTATAAAGAGGATACTGCCTAGGATGCTTCCTTGGGGAATAGAATTTCTTAATTGATTTTATGTGTGTGAGTTGACTATTGGTTGGATTTTGATATTCCATATTAACATTATTGTTGTCTATTATCTAAATATGAGGTAAACCAGCCTAAGGCTGGACCGCGAATACGTATGCCTTCTAGTTTGTTGAGTATTATTTTGTGGGAAACTCTATTGTAATCTTTACTTAGATCTAACATTAGGTATGTACAGTTGCTGCGTATTTTTGATTATTTATTATATTAATGATTTCCTGAGTTAGTTGGTACAGGGCAAATGATGTTGAGCGTTTCTTCCTAAAGCTGTTTTGGCTATTATCAAAGATTTCGTATTTTTCACAAATCTTTTTGCCAAGGTACTTTCAAACATTTTAGAGAAGGTTGATATCTCGATACTACGCAGCTTGGTACAGCCGCCGCCGAAATGTCAATGTCACATGTCTATGTACACTGTACGTACAGTCAAAAGGTCATTGAAAGTTTGTTGTGGTTGGATTCAATTCAAACAAACGAATTTAATGTTTTCTTTTCTCTGAAAAAATCAAGAAAACACATATTTTTCAGCTTTACACACAGGATCACAAATGGCCTGTAAGAATTTCCACAAAGGGAAATACTATGTCACTTTTAAACGGGGCTTTGAAGACAACAAGAGAGATATTACTGTCTCGGTGGAAAAAGTTTTTGAAAGTGATACTTTGGTATGTGCTTAGAACTTACGCAGATTCTGCTCTGCAACGGCTAACAATGGTTTAAGTTTGACTAAACAAAACTACGATTTTCAGAAAATATCCCTATCGGATGAGGACAATCCACAGTTCCTGTGTATGCTGACAATAACTCGAATTGATTACGAAGATCTCAAGAAGCAACAAGGTTTACTTGTTGACTTTGATAACTTCCCAGCGCAGCTTGTGAGGCTGCTGCAGCAATGTGCTTCAAACAATATGTAAGCCATGTCAGATAACTGCTAAAATTTTTTGTAATAATAATGCAACACAATACATTTTTTTTGGTTGAACCTTAAATATTTGTTCATTAGCAGATTTTATAGGGTAGGTCAGTCAGTATAGTAATGATTTTATAATATCTTTTCAGGTTTCTTATCATGCAGCAAACAAATCCAATTCAGTATTTCTTCGAAGTGGTGGAGCATAATGAGTTCAAACGATTGGTGCATTTATCTCTGAGGACTGGCCCAGCTACAGATGCCGACGTCAAGAAACATATGGCAGACTCTATAAACTGTTTGAAAGTGAGTTACATAAGGTTGAGGTTAGAGTTTTATTGCAGACTGGCTGCGCCCACCGGCTTCACACACATTTTTCCTATGAAAATGTTTAAAGGTGGTTTCTATCCCATGGGAACTGATTTATGAGATAAAAAGTAGCCTATGCTTGATTCTAGGATTTGAATAACCTGATGTGCAAAACAGTTCGATTTTTCAGAGTTTGTCTTTAAAACCAAGCAATTACATTAAATTTTGTCTTACATTAATTTAAATTGTTTACAGAAAACACTTTCTGCTCTGAAAAGTTCATCTTTGAGCAGTGAAACCTTGCTGAATGATAAATGCATGAACATGGAACGAAAAATACAAGATCTTTCACATGTCATTACCCGGATGGAAGAGGATAAGAAAAGAAAAGAGTTAGAGTTTCAGGAATCACTGAAACAAGAGAGGGAGAGATTGGAATTGGTAAACAATTCATCAATACATTTAATGTGATTAAAGTTCATCAATTATTAGAAAAAACTGATGATTGTGTCTGGTACCACAGTCTCAGCCAGTGAGAAGGGCCAAGCAATTAGCAAAAATGAAACAAAAGGGGATCTCTTCTAATTCTAATTCTAATTAGGGGAACTGGGATCTGCACTGACATCTCGCACGGGAGTGTTTTGTGCATTGTCCCCTATCCTAAACAGGTGAACCTAACCAGTTCAGGTCCTTGACGGAGCAGGACTTTTTGTACCACGATGTGTTCCGCAGTCTCTTCCTACTGGATACAGCTACGGCACAGGCTCTTGAACATAGAGATCTCTTTGTTGAAGGGCTTAAGCCCAGCAGTGGGTGGGATGATGATAATTGGCACAGTGAGTGCAACTCACTCTAATCAAACTAAAAATGACCTCAAAAGAACAAGATTTCCGTAATTTTCGTTACTGATATTTTACAGGATAGATTGCATTGGAAAAAAAGTGCAGATACGAACATGAAAAACCAAGTTAGTGACTTTCAAGAAACATTGAATAAAAAAGAGAGACAAATTGATGAAATTAACTCTCATAACAAACAGCTAAAAGATAATATTACGCAGTTGGAAAATCAGCTAAGGTAGTTTCATCAAAAGAAATGTGCTTGATAATGTTTGTTATTATTATATTTATATAAAAAAATAATGTTGGACAATTCACACAGCATTATCTAGCCCCAAGCTAAGCAGAGCTTGTGTTATAGGTACTAGGTAACTGATATACATAATACAATACACTACATAGATAGATATTCTTTATTATAAATAGTAAACATCCAGAGGACAGACCTCAATGGAGGCAGTTGGAGGAGATCTATGCCGAAAGGCACACCAAACTGAGATATTATAAACAAGTCAGAAACGAGAAAACCAAACATGAACTAGTTATCTGAGTCAGTTTATTATATAATATTAAAAAATCTAATGTAACAGTTTTGGAAATAAAAGGCTATATTATTATTATTAAACATCCAGAACGCCCTGAACAAATATCTGCAGATACACACATTTGTCCCGAGGCGGGAATCGAACCCGGAACCTCCTGCGCCACAGTGGTCGTCAATTTTTTTTTGTTTAGATAACATACTTTAACACAGCTAAGAGTTCATAATTA
The DNA here is from genome assembly GCA_955876795.1 of Eupithecia tripunctaria. NCBI lineage: Eukaryota > Metazoa > Arthropoda > Insecta > Lepidoptera > Geometridae > Eupithecia > Eupithecia tripunctaria. The sequence continues at coordinate 8,718,706 of OY041613.1, read as the reverse complement.
CGTCAGCAAGTCAAAGTCATTTTTGTTGGCAAAAGTAATGGTAATATTAACCTATTATAGTTTACCTTTTTATTATTTTACAGTGAAAAAAATAACCGCCTCAACATGTTAGAAACAGAAGTGCAAAAAACGCATATAGAAGTTGCCACACTAAAAGCAAAGAACATATCACTTGAAAGAGATGTTGCCGACAAAGAAAAACAATGCAGCCAACAACATTCTAGATGTGTTTATTTAGAAAAGGTACCTAGAAAAAGCTTATTTTAACTAGGAGAAATTTCAAATTCAATAGTGATTTAAAAGACTAAATATAATATTATGTAGTACCCAGAATGGCAGCAATAATTTCGCCTTATGGTTGTTTTACACTTTGTTAAGTGCAGGTGCGAGTGATAATTGATTAATTAGCTAACGTGTTTTTTTCGTGTCAAGTGTTAAGTGTGATTACTTCACTTTGCACTTGCACTTTTTACCTGCACTTATCATATTCGTTTACACGCTGATTTTACTAAGCACTTAACACTTGCAATTGTCGCTCGCACTTGATATTTAACAAAGTGTAAACCAGCTATTACCCGCGGTAAACCGCCGCGAAATGTTACGCTACCTCTCTGGGTAGTGAATATCATGTAGGTCTAAACAGGCCTTTAAAGAAACTTTTATTTTTTCAGTTGATGAAAGAAAATACTGATACAATAAAGGAGTTGAACTACGCATTACAAACAGTTAAAAAGGAGAAGGTAAATATAAAAATAACTATCTCTTATACATTTTCACGGTTTTTTCTGACAGGCTATACGTTATAAACGTGTTAAATACCTGTAAATATTTATGATAACGTTCTGATCGCGGAAGTTTAAAAAACGTTATGTACCTAGGTAATCCCTTACTTATTATAGTTTGCTGATGCAATGGTCTTTACTTAACATGTAATCTTCAAACTTCTTATACTCTGGCGAAATACGTCACAAAAATGCGCAGAACGCAATCTGTCTAAATTGATGACGGTTTTGCTATGTAGCTCGGCAGTTGTCGCTATAAGTGGTCGCCTACAGGTGGTTACTATGAAAGAATAACAGAGAGGGTACCTTCAGGACAGTGGCATCCATTCTTCGAAGAGCGAGACAGAGCTATACGAACCCGCCTGTTAAGCCGCGTCATTGTAATTATGGTACGTAAGAAAGAGGTAATATGAATGGTAACAGAAATATGTATAATGAATAGGTAATATTGTATATAATGAATAGGTAACAGAACAAAAAAAACACAATTATAAGAACAGTTGCACAATGGGCGGCCTTATCGCTAAAAGCTAATGTATATAAATATCTACTTAGGGCACAGATATTTTAATACTATGTATAGTACCTAGTTAGGGTCCAGATCTGACGCACTAATAAATTACTATGCCCAACAGGGTGTATGTACCTATGATACCTATGATTACCTACTAATTTTAGCTATAATTAGAACTTATACGACCTATCTCTGTACAAATTTGCTATACATACATTAAATTAAATAAAAAACGAATACATACATGCCACTGTGCGGATTCATTACATTATGGATGTAAGTGGGTTAGCTACGAACCTTATTAGTGCTGAAAGAACACCATGAATTCGTCAAACTACGATAGTCTTTATGGTAAAAAAGATACTGTGCTGATAGCATTGTCTTGCAATACCAATAGGGTATATGCATCGATTTTTTTATTGTTTTAATCGATTCTTTAGGTCATTATTTAACCGAGGAATGATAAGACGCTCACTGAATTTCGCATTAACAAGGTAAAAAAAACAAATCAAAACTACAATCATTTTCGGGTGATAAAAACGCTGCCATATTGGCGCCATGTTTATGTGACGTCGACGTACACACTCGATTAAAACCTTTGGTGACGACCTCGGTAGTGATCATCTCAGGAAAGAGGTTTTCCGAAAAAACTGAAAATAATCCACAAACGAAATGTCAAGTGGGCAGAATAGTGTCAAATCAAGGTGCAGCCATTTTGAAATCACATGCATATACCCTATTGACGACCTCTGTGGCGCGGTGGGCGAAGGTCCGCCTGCGATGCATGAGCTTGCGGGTTCTGTACAGCGACTGAAGTCTAGATGATGATGACTATTCTTTAATAGGATGAATTAATAAAGATTAGATACTTAATACTAGATTCCATACATAGTTAGTAAGTACTACATCTCAGTTAGATTCCCGCATCGGGACAAATGTTTGTACGATCTGCAGATATTTGTTCAGGGTGTTGTGGATGTTTTCTACGTAGGTGTAATAAAAAATCTCTATCTATGTAAAGTATTGTAAAAATAAAATTAGTAAAGTAGTTTGGGGCTCAATAATGCTTTGTGAATTGTTATATGTTTTTTTTTTGTTTTGTAGGGAAGTTTGGAAGACAGATTGGCCCTTACTGAAGCGATAATTAACAAGAATACTGATGCAGTGCAGTCTTCATCAGAACAGCTGTTGAAAGCTAATCAGATCATCTCAAAACAGAATGCAGACTTGATTGAGATGAAAGAAAAAGTATGACAAGGCTTAAATAGCTTTTAAAAGTTTTGTTTACATTTAGTTATATCTTGCTAGTTAGCTATCGGTGGTGTAACCAACGAAACGCAAAAATAACGTGCAACTGAGAAAGACTTTTGTAGTTAAATAAGTTTCACTTAATTTTTTATTTAAATAATTAATGTAAGAAACTATTTTTTTTTCTATTACAGCTTTTATGCAGAACAGCTATTGCATTAGAGCAAGAGAAAGTAATTGAAGGAAATGTTAAAGACATGGAGCAACTTAGAACACAGATGAGTTCCACAAATGTACAAATGGACAAACTTATGAAGGAACTGGATTGTATGAAAGAGAAATATGAGATCAATGAAAATGCTCTCAAAGATAGGGATGAAACTATAAAGAATAATAATATGGGTAAGTATTTTGAACTTATGGTGGGTACAGTACAGACTACAGACCAAGCGAAGGAATTGCATTCGGCGATCGCAACGCTCGTTCCTTTTTTTAACCGACTTCAAAAAAAGGAGGAGGTTCTCAATTTGTCTGTTTTTTTATGTTTTTACCTCAGAACTTTTGACTGGGTCGTCCGATTTGCATGATTCTTTTTATATGAAAGCTGGTGGTTCCCGTGTGGTCCCATTTAAATTTTGTTCAGTTCTGACAATGGGATCCATGAAAATTCATGAAAAAACTGTAAAAATTTAAGTCGGTTTATAGTTTTTTAAAACAAAATTAATTATTTGATGTTGCGACAGTCGCCGGAGCACGGCCGACGAAAGCCGAATGTAGGCGAATGAAGCCCAAACTGGCTCGCTTGCTTTCGCAATGACGTCCACACTGGTACTTTCGCGTGCGTTCGTTAACCTTCGTATGTTCTCGCTTACTTGGTCTGTACCCGGTATAAAAGTTAAGCCACGAAAACGCAAATATTGAATGTTTTTTTACAGTGGTACCACTGGTACCTATGTCTTTGCGGAATAAATATAATGCAAGTAATCAATGCGTATAACCGACTTCAAAAAAGGAGGAGGTTCTCAATTCGCCTGTATGTTTTTTACCTTAGAACTTTTGACTGAATGGCCCGATTTTCATGATTCTTTTTTTTAAAGCTGGTAACCTGTCTTTTTTTTATTGAAAGACGAAAGGGACGTCAAATAAAGAGATGGGAAGACGATCTTCCAAAAGGTTGGAGGAGGTTAGCTCGTGACAAAGATGAGTGGAAGAAACAAGGGGAGGCCTATCTCGTACGACAACCTGATCAGCAAACTGGTTGCTAAAAAGTCAAGTTTTACATACTTACCTATATTTAAATTTATAAATAAGCACTTACTGTATAGATTATAATATAGATGTACCTAATGTAACATGGTCAGCGAATAAAGGCTTTTTGAAATTGAAATTGATTCCTGTGTGGTCTCCTTTTAATTTAGCCCAGTTCTGATAGTGGGATCCATGAAAAAACTATGTACCTAATTGAAGTCCAAAATCAATTATTTTATCCTAAAACATTTCAGTAATCCAATGGCTCCATAAAAAGCTGGAAGACCACTGCCCGCCGACCGACATTCCGCACAAACGCAGCGGCATTCAGGCTGCCACCAGCTCTACACCATACTTCCTCTCCAAAAACAACTCCCACGCCGTCTCGGACGAATCTATTGACTTTTATGGAACTTCCAAAGTGTAAGTTTTGCTGAATTACTGTACTAAAATGGGGTGGTCTTAAGCAAACATGACCCTATTAAGCCTTTGCTGTCAGTCAGCGGGATGTATCTCATGCATCGTAAAAGGTAGACAGTTACATTTTTACAGAGTGTGTGAACTTATGCCATATTTTTCGAGCACGGTACCTACGTATATGTAACTGGATGGGTGACTATGTTGGCCAAACGATCAGTTTTAAGGGTTCTTTTGCGAAATGATTTCGTACAACGGACGGAACCCGACGCGACGGTGCGGAACCCTCCGTGTGCGATTCGACTCGTACCTATCTTGGCCAGGGTGTGCGAATCGACTATAATTACTTGGCCGGGTTTTATTAGACCTGATTTCCTATAAAACGTACATGAGTCTTTCGTTATATAAATTGTTTAATAAACAAGACATTTTTTTTAGATCTAATATAGATGAAAGCCCTGGACCTGATATAGAAGTTAATAAAGGTATAACGGGATTGGATCCAAAATATTTGCAGCCAGCGACTGAAAACCTAGGCTCAAACAGAAAAGGTACGTAAGTCTGCACTACATAAATATGCCTTTTTAGATAATACTTATTTAAACATGTACCTTGTGGTGCCGGCTTAGGATTTGCACCACCTAACTCTCCCATGAAAAAAGCCAATAAGGCGCTTATCAGGAGGACGCCTGCGTCCAGCTGTGGACCAAAATAGTAGGCCGTTGAGGTTGAGGATCATGATCACAAAAACACATTATCAAACTTCATGCTAATATTATAAATTCGAACGTTTGGATGTTTAGTTTAGATAGATGTGTGATGCTGTCTTAGAATTTTCACCATCCCAATTACTCCAGTGGGTGTCGTAAGAGACGGCAAAAGGATATCCCCGGGGGCGGGCAGCAGCGCCCCCTGCAGAACAAATCTTCCACCAAACTGCGATCTTCAACCCGCATGCCCAGCGTGGGTATTATGGGCACTACCCCCATGAGTTAAACGCCAATTAGGCGTTTATCAGAGGGAGGCCTGCGTCTAGCAGTGGACCGATACAGGCTGTTGAGGTTGAGGTTGAGGAAGATGTTTGTGACCTCTTCAAGACTACTTTTTATCCCATAAATTAATTAGTTCGCTTGGGTTATAAATAACTAAGTATTAAACATTTCCATAGAAACAACTTATGCGAAGCGACGACTTTTAGTTAAACTAGTAATGTATTATATAATTAATTATGTGTATATGTATGTGCCTACGATCTTATTGGTACTAAATATTGATTCCATTGGATAGTGAAACTGATTTTTTAAAGATTGCGGTAAAGGTAGTAAGGTCGTAGGTAAACGGCAATAATTTCTTGGACATATTTGCTAAATAGAGGTCCATGAATTAATTTCCGACGTTTATTAAAGTGATTTAATAAAGAAAATTAAATGTACTTTATTAAATCACTTTAATAAACGTCGGGATAATCACATCACACTAATATTAAAAAGGCGAAAGTTTGTATGGATGTATGGGTTTATGGATGGATGTTTGTTACTTCTTCACGCCAAAACTACTGGACGGATCTGGCTGAAATTTTGCATACAGGTAATTCTTATCCTGGAAACATAAGCCACTTTTTATCCCATAAATCTGTTCCCGTGGGATGAAAATCACCTTTTAATATTTCTATAGGAACAACGCGTGCGAAGCCGCGGGACGCAGCTATATAGCTATCATAAAATAAAAGATACTAGTTTCGACTTATAATAATTGAAATAAGTACTCAAAAAAAAAATTACTAAATTATTTTCAGCTGAAAAACTCAAGCCTAACGATAACAAAGATCAAAAAGGAAAAGAAAATAATAACTTTCCCAAAGTTGATTTTAGAGAAAAGAAGACAGCACGAAGTCACACCTACAGAGCGACACCAGTTTCTGCCTATTTTCCATAAAATACCCAAACATAATGCGCTTGAAAATACGTGCAATAAAATATTTTATAACAATTATACACGTTACTTCTTTTATTGGTTTAAGATAGAAAATATTAATATATAAAAAAAAATATTGTGAGCTGAAGTGGCAGTAGGCCGGCCGGTCTGCTGGCGTAAACAAATGTTCTTGAGAGTGGTGACGTCGAAAGCATTTTATTAGTGTCATTTGAGCGCTTGGACGGAAAATAAAGAATTACAAAAATCATATAAAATACACAAAAAAGAAAGGTTTCCTATTTTCAGTAAAGTTTTAATGCATTTATTACCACTATAATGTACAATTATTGCCCTCACCTCAAGAAATCGGCGTTGAAAATTATTTGTTGGTTTGCATATGTTACGATTATAACTTTGTTCTAAATGCATGAATAGAGAGGCATTTTTAATATTTATATATTTGAATGTTTTGTGTTCTTGCAATTTTTGTTTATCTAAAAAGACTAGATTCATTAAATAACCTCTCCGCTGGCAGGACGCAGAAAATGCTTTTTCGATTTCTGGCACGACGTCAAAAAATGGCGTTTCGTTTTTTCTTTACAAAATCGGTCAAAAGTACGCATAATCTGTACACGCACCGGATGTTGTGTATGTTTATTTGAAAGAGGACTTAAGTGTTGTCAGTCTACAATATGATTCAAACATTTATAAAAAAATATTAGAATTATAATAATAATAATAAAATCATTTATTTCAGGTCATAAAAAGGAACCCATAGGTTATTTATAAATAAATTAAAATTAAAGTTAAAACACAAACCTACTTACGGTTCCCACTCTGATGCACAGAGAGCCAGAACCTGTACATAGGGCTACAGATGTTTTTTTTTTTTTTTTTTTTTTTTTTATTCACATTTTACAACCTTTGAACAAGGTGTTCATGTCAGTTGGCTTAGTACACATAACACATAACAAAAGAAAAACAAACTTAAACGAAATAGAAGAAAACTTACACTACAAAACAACAAAACAAAAGATAAGCTACTTATGTCATCAACAAAAACAAACTGTTATATGTAATTACTACCTACTAACTACCAGTTAACCTATGAAATTAAGTTGCCATTTGAGCGCGTCGTCGCTAACTCAAATAGCAACTTAGCCCCACTACTATTTGGATATGATAAAATTTGATGGAAAGCACCAATATTGAGCGTATTGATGTTGAGCTCATCAAGAACCTGCTGGCGCTCAGCCTGGTTCCGGGTACATTCCATCAGCACGTGGTACACGTCCTCTGGCTTGTCACACGCTTCACAATTCGGTGACGGCACTTTGCCCATTAAATAAGCGAACTTTCTGAGTGGCATGTGTCCGGAACGAAGTCTGTGTGCCGTAACCACATCTCTCCTACTTATGTCGCCCATGAACCACGGTAAACGAGGAGGCTGGCTTTGTATTATTTTGTACCATATCCCTTTTTCTCTCGATCGTACATCAAAATATTCACGCCAATAATCATAAAACATGCTTTTAAATCTGGGTAGAAGGTTCGTATAATTAGGTAGAATATATACTTCTGCTCCGTCTACGATCGCCGATTTTGCTAAACGGTCAGCCTCCTCGTTTCCGGAAAGCCCAATGTGTGACGGAATCCATTGTAAAACTACATCAATATTGTTCCTATTCAAATGCATAAGTTTACGCAGTATGTTATAAGCTAGTGATAAGCATCTAGTTTCTGTAGTACAACTTTGTAAATGTTGTAATGCACTTTTGCAATCGCTTAATACAACAACTTTTAAGGTAGATAATTCATTGTATTGTATGTAATTTAAAGCTTCTAAAATCCCGAATAACTCCATCGTCATAATTGAAACAGAGGAGGTGTTTCTATAGCATTCTCCTTGTTTTCGCAAGGGGTCATAAAACGCAGCACCGGTCACGCTGCTGGCGCTCATTGACCCATCTGTAAATACTTTGTGCCAGTTACGATATTTAATATGTAATTCACATAGAATATCACTTTTTAACATGCTAGGATTAAAATCTCTTTTGGCCCCTTGAACACATTCTAAATAGTCGACAATCATGTTCTTAACGTTAATTTTGGATGGCCATACATCGAATAAAAACATTTCAAGGGGGTTTGAAGAAGCTATTTTTTCATTCCTAACAATATCAAACGTTGACATTAATAATGGTATTTTTTTATTTGTCCAATAGTTATTCGAATAAAGAGTATTTAGGATATTTAGGCACTCGGCAGTCTTTCCATTTGTCCTAATACAAAATTTAAGGGCTAAGTACTTTCTTCTTAAAAATAGTGGAGGTATACAAACCTCACTCTCCATGACATGAATTGGCGTAGTCTTAATAAACCCACCGATAATTCTGAGAGCTTTGTTTTGTATCTTATCAATTTTATAGGTATGCAAGGTTGCGCTATTATCGTATAAAAAACTACCAAAGTCTATACGACTTCTTATTAGGTTAATGTATATTCTCCGTAAATGTTTCGGGTGAACCCCCCAACCGGAACCCGCCAAAACTTTCAAGATATTCAGGAATTTCATAGTCTTATCACAAAGTTCATTAATATGCTTACTCCAACGGAGTGAACGGTCAAGCCAAATACCGAGATATTTAATATTTATATCACAAGACAAAGGTAAGCCATTTACTTTCAACTCAATTTGATGATGTCTGCATCCTCTGCTAAATAAACAAAATTTTGACTTTTGTGGTGAAATATCTAAACCAATTGAATCTAAAATAATAGATACATCATTCAACGCATTTTGCACATCCGATACACACATATCTATCTTTTTATGACTAGCAAAAACAACAAAATCATCAGCATATTGTGCAATTTCGGTACAAACGCTTCTACAAATTTCATAAGACACGATATTAAAAATCAATGGAGAAGCTGGGTCCCCTTGGGCTAAACCCTTTGAGGTCCATCTGACCATGTTTGATTCATTTGATATATTATTATCCCTAATCATCAGATGGCGTTCACTTAAAAATTCCCACAAATAATTGCTAATCTTCGAACCGACATTCAAGCTATCTAACATGGTTGTTATTTTGTCTATAAGTACATTATTATAGGCATTCTCAAGGTCAAGAAAACAAGCCAGTGTAGGTATATTCTTGACAAAGCCAACTTGTATCATGCTAACCAACCGGGCAATTGAATCTAAGCAGGACTGTGCTTTTCTAAAACCAGTCGTATTGGGGGACAATACGCAACTTTTTTCTATAAACCATTCAAGTCTTTTCGTTATCATTTTATGAAAAAATTTGCACAAACACGAGATCAAAGATATAGGTCTCAATCTAATGTCGTTCCCGTCAGAACCGGTTTTTGGAATTGGCACTATTTTTATATCCCGCCATTGATTTGGTACGTATCCAGAGTTGTAAATATAATTGTACAAATTAAGTAAAAATATCTTTCCTGTTTCCGGTAAGTGAAATATCATGGAAAACGTTACGTTATCATTTCCAGGGGCGGTATCATTTTTCTTTAAACATGACTCCAACTCCTGAATGGAAAACTGTTGTTCTAATAAACTATTACTGGATAAAAATATTGGCTTAGGTGCACGCACAAAATCGGGTGCTAAGTTACAAAGCAATTCCTGTTTCATAACATCAGAAGCCTGAAATTTATTCTGCCTGTAGCCTTTTATCCATCTCATCCGGCGCCACATCTCCCTCACAGAAGTATTGTTATCAATAGAGTCACAGAATTCACGCCAGTTTGCAGACCTTGCTCGTGATAATTCGGACTTAACAATTGAGTTCTTGTTTTCTAGAAGTGTTAGATTATCGGGGGTGGGATTTCGCCGAAAGGTACTTAGAGCCAAACGCCGCTGAGCCACTAGTTTTGATAAGTCAGCGTTCCAGTACGGTTTAGGTGTAAACTTACGCTCCGGATTATTATTTATCTTTAACCACGGAATACTTTTATCAGCTGACCTGTTAATAATTTCAATAAACGAATTATAGCTACTTTGCAAACTATCTGCAATATTAGGAGAAATATTACTAAGTAATTCTTGAATTGATTTTGAATAAGAAGTCCAATCGGCTTTTTTAAAATTACGCCTATTAATGTAATGGTTCGAATCCTGATAACTTGTACATATTTTAATAATTAAATGATCGCTTCCTAAATTTTCGTTAAGCACTGTCCATTTAAAATGAATAACAATATCCGAAGAAGCAAACGTAATATCGGGAGAAGTTTCCTGTATTCTGCCGTTAACTAATTTTACCCTAGTTGGTTGGCCAGAATTCATCGAAATGAAACCATAATCTAAGGTAGAATCTAGAATTTGAGTTCCTCTAATATCATTTTTATATGACCAGTTTGTATGGTGTGCATTAAAGTCTCCCGCTATTATCGTTTTGCCTCTAAATTGAGAAAATAACTCATCCCAATCGGATTGGGTTGTGTTAACTGATGACGGACAATAAATTGAAACTATATTTCTAACGAATTTACAATTTAAAATCTTAACTAATAAAACTTCAATACCAGAGTTTCTCAAACTGAATGTACATACCTCAACTTTGATTGATTTGTGAGTTAAAATTGCTACTCCACCGTATGAGTCACTGCGATCCTTCCGGTACCAACTATAACCACTAATGTTAACGTTCAAGTCTTCATTTAACCACGTTTCGCTGATTAATGCTATGTGCACTTTTTGTTGAAACAAAAAACATTCAAATTCTGTCAGCTTTGGTTTTACACTCTGAGAATTCCACTGGATTATGTTAATAAATCGTTGATTACGACAACTGTTATCCATTGTTAAAAATGGACAGGAATTTATTAACACAATCCCCGAAATTAAACCATTCCCCTATAAAAGGGTAGCACTCCTCAAACACGGCACTTAAAACTAAAGATATTTTTTCCTCCAGCATCTTCTTCGAAGATATAATCTCCCTTATTCTGTTAAATAATCTCATAAAACTGAAACCTTTCTTTTTCTTAGACTTTTCTCTTTCTTTCTCACTCTCACTTTGCATTTCCGTGTAGATTATTGACCTTTCAAACGAGTTTTTCTTTTGGTTCTTCTTTTTCTGCGTCTTTTCCACTTCCTCGTTTTTATCTTTGGTAATTTCATGGCCAGAGGCCTCTTCTTTGGACAATTCAGTATCTTCTTCTCTCTGTGGTTTTCTTGCCAACAATGCATCCTTGTAACTTACTCCTATTTCGTTGCGATCTTCAACCCTCATCGATCGTGGGTTTATCGAATTTATTTCAGGAAACTCATACTGCTTGTAGTTTTTACGGTCTTGGTATATCTCAAATCCCTTCTTGTATGTACAATTTTCATCTCGCATAATCTCCCTTATATCTTTCTCTCTCTTGAATATAGGACATTTGGATTTTTCTAAAGACATGTGTGGACCATTGCAGTTAATGCACTTAAAGTCTTGTGTCTCGCAGTTACTATGATTTGACCCACATTTTGGACACATAATTTTTTTAACCGGGCAAAACTTTATTCTGTGGCCATACCTCCAGCAACCCGAACATTGCGAGACGGGGAAGATATAGGGTTCCACCATAAACCTGCAACCGTATGCTTCTACATACGGGGGAATAGTGTTACCTCTGAAACCTAAGCGAACGGTCTCGCTATCAACCCAGGTCCCTTCGCTTGTCTGTCTTTTCAGGCGCCATACTGACATAATTTCGAATTCGGATTTGAACATTTTTTTCATCTCTTCATCATTCACTTCTATATCTACCTGTTTCACTATCCCATAGCGGGAAACCATTTCATTCGATCTCAGGCATCTTATACCTCTTTTCTGTAGCTCTTCGCAATTAAAAATTGACTCAGCCTTTATCTTGCTATCAAAGGTAAGTTGCACTCTGTAGATGCTTCTATATTTTATGTGAATCACACCTGTAATATTCTCGCTCCGTAGCAACTTAGCCAATGCCATTTGTTTAGGTAATGGCTCGGCGGACGTAATACCTATCTCGCAGTCGGGATCCGTAGTTGCTTGCGTACAAGACTGAATAACGGGGATTCGTTCAGTTTCTTCAGTGTCAGGATTTGTTCCACTATTCTTTGTAAGACTCTTCTTCAATTTTTTCAAAGGCCTCCGCCTTAGTACTGATACATATCCCTCTTCTGCATCCGCGTCACTAGCATTTCCTTCTGCAGACATTCTCTTCAACTTATTTAATCTCTCCAGCTGGTTATCAGAGAAGATATTATCCTCTGATAAATCTTGTTCGACATGATCAGATGCCTCCGAATCCATTATCGTGCTGCAACCGAGCGCACCCGGCCGCACTGATAAGCTTACTGATAAGAGAACACAATAACGTAGGTATGCGTGTACTCCGTTCACCGCACAGAGCGCGACTGGCTACAGATGTTGTTAGCCATAAACCTGAGGATGCCATTGTTAGACCGTCTAATATTGGCCCAGAATGACGCAATACGAGATCTGATTATACCGAAAAAGTCCGGAACCCGTGCATCAGCGAACATGCCTGAGGCGCTGCAAAAACGTGGCTTCTTCATAAGGATACGAAAAGCGTCATTGTATTGCACCCTTATAGTACTGTACGATTTTCTTTTGTATTTGAACCAGAGCTGACAGGTATACATACAGAGGCAGTATGCCTTAAACAACGTCACTTTTTTTTGTGTAAATATTAGGTCCTTACATATGAAATTGGCGTTTTTCGTACTGGCCACTTTAATCACAAATTTCTCCTCTTTGGTAAGGAATTCCAAATTCAAATTTGTACAGCTATAGACTCATGTATTGGTGCTTCGATGATCGTCATTCATTTGTTTTTTTTCTTCTGTTTTTTTCTGTTTGCGTCACTCATTTTACAAAATGGAAAACTTAAAATATCGCATTATTTACGAGTACGAGTTCCGCCGTGGCACTAGTGCTGCGGAAACAACTCGAAGGGTGAATGATGTGTATGGCGGTCGTGTTGCAAAAGAAAACACAGTTCGTTTTTGGTTCCAACGTTTTCGTTCTGGAAATTTCGACCTGCAGAACAAGCCCCGTGGACGGCCTGAGACTCAAGTTGATAATGAAGAGTTGAAGGCTATTGTGGAAGCGGATCCATCGCAAACCACGTCCGAGTTAGCTGCAGGCTGCGATGTTAGTGATAAAACTGTTTTAATTCACTTGAAGCAAATTGGGAAGATTAAAAAGCTTGAAAGGTGGGTACCTCACGAATTGACTGAAGCAAACCGGCAAACGCGCGTCGACTGCTGCGTTACATTACTAAACCGGCACAATAATGAAGGTATTTTAAACCGAATCATTACCTGTGATGAAAAATGGGTTCTTTACGATAATCGGAAGCGCTCAGCGCAATGGTTGGATCCTGGCCAGCCAGCCAAATCCTGCCCCAAGCGAAAATTAACCCCAAAAAAGTTACTTGTAAGCGTTTGGTGGACTAGTGCCGGTATTGTTCATTACAGTTTTCTCAAATCTGGCCAGACTATTACGGCTGATGTCTATTGTCAGCAATTGCAAACCATGATGGAAAAGCTAGCGGCTAAACAACCTAGGCTGGTCAATCGCTCCACGCCACTGCTGCTTCACGACAACGCTAGACCACACACTGCGCAACAGACGGCTACTAAATTAGAAGAGCTTCAATTGGAAAGTCTAAGACATCCTCCGTACTCCCCGGACCTTGCTCCAACAGATTACCATTTTTTTCGAAATTTGGATAACTTCTTGCAAGGGAAAAAATTCAACTCCGATGGGGCAGTCCAAATCGCCTTCAAAGATTTTATTGATTCCCGTCCGACTGGTTTTTTTAGTAAAGGGATCAATGAACTACCTATAAGATGGCAAAAGTGCATAGAAAATAATGGTTCATACTTTGATTAATTAAATATATTATATTAAAAAATATTCGACTTTTTGTTCCTCCCATACAAAACGCCAATTTCATATGTAAGGACCTAATATATAACTACCGCCTTGTAGCTCATCATTATCAGTAGGTACAGGATACACATTTTCATTCTCGCTAATAGGTTCTGGCTCTATTTTAAAACGACCAGCAAACAAGTCCGCAATTTCTTTAGGATCCTGCAAGCCTTCGACCGTCACGGGTAACCTATTATTTTTTTGATTTAACTTCTTAGTTGACTGCCAAAATCAAAAAAAAATTTGGTCAAAGTTCAGAGATACACAGACATAATTCGAGCTGAGCCTAAAAAAGAAGAAATAATATTTTTTCACTTTCTCTCCAACCAAAAATTCATAAGCCTTTCTCACTTCTTTTTACTGTTGCAACGCTATCTCACAAATTACTTTTTAACGGAAGTTTTGACGTGCCTTAGAAAATCTCAAATGGTTTTTGTATAATTGTGTGGATATTTGGTGATCATTCGGCATTAGGTACTTATACAGTCACTAGTCCCTTAGTTCGGCCTCGCAGATTGTCCATGTGTAAGTACGTGAGATTTGTATGCAAGTGTAATTGACACGCTTATTGTTAGTAATGTTTGGTCTGCTTATCTTTATAAGTCTGTGGTGATAACCAACTACACCACGAAGCCAAGTGACGTAGGAATCGAAAATCTTTGGGAGTACATACGGACTCCAACTCTTTTGGGAATTTTGGGATATATGGTGTAAAGCTGTAGTAACAAATAAAACCTAATTACAATGGTACTGTTATATTTACCGCTTTTGGCAAACCCGTCTATAATATTATCTATATTAATCGGGATATCTCTTTGGATGTGTAGAAGTGCAAGTCCGCAAAGACGCTCCTCCCCTGTCCGCGTACGCAGCCATGTTTTAAGGCGGCGGCGTAGAGTGGAGAACGACCTTTCAGAGTGCCGAGTGCGAGTTCCACAAAGTTTTTCGAATGACTTTACTATCACGTAAATCGAGTTAACGACAAACGAATCGAAAATCAAAGTCATGCAAGTGCGAGTCTTTTTCGATGCTAACTAGTCGAACGCGTTTACTCACCGCGAACACGGTTTATTATTTTTGTTATGGTGGTAGTACGTCAGCACCGTGAGATGAACCGACCAAATTCAGAATGATATTTTTATAAGTATTTTGTTAAGAAGTAGCTGTATATCAAAAACGCTATGGTTAACTAAGTATTGTTTTTGTTTGTTGTCTTGTATGTTGGAGTGAGTTAGAGGGCGTGACTGGTGAATTACGAATTATAATATGATAAAATGAAAACAAGCTCGTCCCAATTTGATGTTGGTGACGTTCATGGAGCATTAAGTGTATGCTAAGTCCTTTGATGTGTGTTCTATTATTATAAAAAATAAATAGGTAGCAAAATGTAAATAATAGGTAGATAGGTCCATAGAGTCCATACCTACCTTACGTTCCAACAAAACGCGTTGAGAGGCCCTTAAATTCGTTAATCGTTTTATTTCTCTGCACAAAAACTTAAAAGCTGTCTTTGTAAGACGATATCTAGCTTTAAATTTATTTATTTCTAGAAAAAACAACCGTCTTGCCATAATTTTATTGAAAACTTGATCTTTTCACCTCTATTCACTAAGAAATTTTACGTGAGTGCCCTAGGATAACTTTTCGAGCGCGTTTACTATTCGAATGTCAAATTTTGTAACTCGCACTTGGGTCACTCTTCAAACAACCAATCAAATGCGTTGAAATTCTCACACTCGAACGTGAGCGTGACCGCGTCGATGATCAACGCTCGAAAGAGAATCTCGCACTCGCAAATTATGTTTCTAGTTTTAGCCACAAGAGGCGCTGTTTCAATCCCTTGCAAATTATAGTTAACTTTCTCACGATCGAGTTGGTAAAAAAACTCGCACTCGGCACTCAGTGTGCCGAGTGCGAGTTCCACAAAGTTTTTCGAATGACTTTACTATCACGTAAATCGAGTTAACGACAAACGAATCGAAAATCAAAGTCATGCAAGTGCGAGTCTTTTTCGATGATAACTAATCGAACGCGTTTACTCACCGCGAACACGGTTTATTATTTTTGTTATGGTGGTAGTACGTCAGCACCGTGAGATGAACCGACCAAATTCAGAATGATATTTTTATAAGTATTTTGTTAAGAAGTAGCTGTATATCAAAAACGCTATGGTTAACTAAGTATTGTTTTTGTTTGTTGTCTTGTATGTAGGAGTGAGTTAGAGGCCGTGACTGGTGAATTACGAATTATAATAATGATAAAATGAAAACAAGCTCGTCCCAATTTGATATGTTGGTGACGTTCATGGAGCATTAAGTGTATGCTAAGTCATTTGATGTGTGTTCTATTATTATAAAAAATAAATAGGTAGCAAAATGTAAATAATAGGTAGATAGGTCCATAGAGTCCATACCTACCTTACGTTCCAACAAAACGCGTTGAGAGGCCCTTAAATTCGTTAATCGTTTTAATTCTCTGCACAAAAACTTAAAAGCTGTCTTTGTAAGACGATATCTAGCTTTATATTTATTTATTTCTAGAAAAAACAACCGTCTTGCCATAATTTTATTGAAAACTTGATCTTTTCACCTCTATTCACTAAGAAATTTTACGTGAGTGCCCTAGGATAACTTTTCGAGCGCGTTTACTATTCGAATGTCAAATTTTGTAACTCGCACTTGGGTCACTCTTCAAACAACCAATCAAATGCGTTGAAATTCTCACACTCGAACGTGAGCGTGACCGCGTCGATGATCAACGCTCGAAAGAGAATCACGCACTCGCAAATTATGTTTCTAGTTTTAGCCACAAGAGGCGCTGTTTCAATCCCTTGCAAATTATAGTTAACTTTCTCACGATCGAGTTGGTAAAAAAACTCGCACTCGGCACTCAGCTGTGGCAACACTCACTGGCAATGTGGCTAATTTATGCAACAGCAATTTTAGCGCAGGAAACATGTGCCTGTCCGTTACCTTAAGGACGTCCAGAGCAGTGGTTGGAATATGCTCATCCTGTCTTTTTATTCGCTGCCACTTCTCCATCCATATTAGATATTCTGGTTCCAGGCTGACTGCATGGCTACCCAACGCATTTGAGTAGACCTGAATGAGCGTTTTTATTCTTCTCATTAGGTCACTTTTCACTGTAGTTATATTATTGGTATCTTCGAGCGTTTTTAATATAACTATAGGCATAAGCAGGCGCAGGTCAAAGGTGTTGAGCATTTCTTCAGGGAGACGATTTCGTAAGTCATTTAAAACTTCGTCCAACAAAGGGATAGGTATATACTGACACTCTCTAATAGGTTTCTGCACATTGATCTTCGGCGGCGTTGTAGTGGTTAGCTCTGTATACGGATCTTCGGGCTGTTCGAGGTCTAGATATGTCAACTTCAAGATTGTCTGTTGTCTGCCATTATTTCAGCCTTCTCATATATTTGTCTGAAGGCATCATCAACAGTATTTCGTTTTTCTTGTAAAACTGTTAAGCCGAGCAAATTCCTTATAATAGAACTCAGTACTTTGCTTGAAATACCCCAAAGATCCTCAGTATTTTTGATATTAATAGACTTAAATGTTTTCACAATAGGTATAATAAGCATTTGCATGAATAAAGATAAAGATCTCGGTACATTTTTCTACCGATGATTCTAATAATTTAACCGCGATTGAAGATGAGGAGAGGAGTTTAGGGACCTAGTAACAAGTTTAGGAATATCAGAAAAGAATGCATCAAAAGCATCGGCAATATCTTTATCGTGTCCTACGAATAAGAATTTCTTATTCGTAGATCGTGTCTAAGTATTGAATTATTTATTTTCAGCATTAGGTAGGTATTTCTTGATTTTGTTTCGGTTTTTAAAAGTCTCCATGTTGCTTTAATTTTATCACATGCGTTAGGATGAGTTTACAATTATTTTCCTAGAGAACTGGTTCTCATGTAGTTAATGTACCTATTCTCTTTGAAGAACAGGCATTTGAGAGCAGGGGAATTCGAGAATTCACGAAATCAAGTAATTAGGTACGGTACGGTTGATACCACGATTTGACATTGACAAGATGAGCTATAGACAATCGCTGAGAAAAGACTATTTTTGATGTTTATGGAATCTCAGGAATGTTTTGAAGAAGAGCACAAAAAAAAGACTTTATTGCTTGTACTGAAGGAAAGTTTTGCTTTGATTAGCTTTGTTATCTTTGTAAAATGACAGCTTTACAGATGTCAAACCAAACAGAAAAAAACAAAATGACGAGATTTCGATGGGATTGGGTGGGGAAGGTTATCATTTTGTTTGATTTGAATGATTCATTCTAAAGTTATTTTTTATATCTTCTAAATAGCACCATCGCGGCTTTGAATGGATCGATGTGACCAAGTACTGTGTAAAAAGTGATCAAAACAACATGGTTTTTGAGATGGAGCGTAAGCGTGCTTCATACAAAAAGTAGTGGAAAAAGTGATAATCGCCTAAAATCTATTCCAAGATGCCTTTTGACTTCTTGTGCTGCGTGAGGCCTGGGGTGGAAGATGTAGTGGACTTAAATTATGCTCACCAGTCTCTGGCAGACGTTCCTAGCGATGTGTTTGTTTACGAGAGGACGCTTGAAGTGTTACATTGTCAAAGCAATAGAATCTCAGAGCTTCCGAGACAACTATTCATGTGCCATGGCCTGAAGTACCTAGATCTGTGCGATAACGAAATAACTGCAATACCCCCAGCTATCTCCTCACTCTCGAATCTACAACACCTAAATATTGGCAGAAACTCATTGACATCGATCCCAGAAACCATGAAGGCTTTGAAGTATCTAATGTTTTTAGATCTTAGTGTAAATCCATTGGAAAAACTGCCTGATGCTATAACAAACTTGACTGCGCTACAAGAACTGTATCTGAATGACACATACCTTGAATATTTACCTGGAAACTTTGGCCGACTAGCCAACTTGCGTATATTGGAACTAAGAGACAATTATTTGATGATCTTACCTAAATCACTGTCAAGGTCGACAGATTTACTGAGATTGGATATAGGCCAAAATGATTTTCAACAGTTCCCAGAAGTTATTGGGAGATTTACAAAACTAAAGGAACTGTGGATTGACAGTAATAGCTTAACTAGTATCAGCAATGTTATAAAGCCATTGGAATGTTTGGTTCATCTAGAAGCAAGTAATAACATGATTGAAGAACTAGCACCTGAAATCGGTTACTGCTCTAAACTAGTGGATATCAGCCTGTCTTTGAATAATCTAACGCAGCTGCCTGATACCATCGGACAATTGAGAAGCCTGACTTCACTGAAATTAGATAATAATAAATTATATTCTTTACCAGAGAGCATAGGCCAGTTAGCTAACCTTGAAGAATTAATGCTTATGAGCAATTACTTGGATAAAATTCCTTCTTCAATTGGGTTACTAAGAAAATTACAGTACTTGAATGCTGATGAAAATATGCTGAGGTTTGTACCTCCAGAAATGGGGAGCTGTACTAAGCTGTCTGTGTT
Source organism: Eupithecia tripunctaria (assembly GCA_955876795.1). Classification (NCBI taxonomy): domain Eukaryota; kingdom Metazoa; phylum Arthropoda; class Insecta; order Lepidoptera; family Geometridae; genus Eupithecia; species Eupithecia tripunctaria. The sequence continues at coordinate 8,699,116 of OY041613.1, read as the reverse complement.
GTCCCTAAGAGCCAACAAATTGATCTTAATACCACCAGAAGTTGGACATCTCAGCAATCTAAAAGTTTTGAATTTAGTACAGAATTCACTGACTTGTTTACCCCAGTCCCTGTTAAATTGTGAGAACCTCGTGGCTCTTTGGCTATCAGAGAATCAAAGCAAGCCCTTAGTGCCTATGCATTCAGAAGTTGATCCTCACACCTATGAACAAGTACTTACTTGTTTCCTCTTTCCCCAAGTGCCTTTGAATCCCATTGAGACAAAATCTGAGGTGGACAAATCTGAGGCTGCTGACAACCAAATGGCTCCTCGACATATTAGCTTCGTTGATATGAAAATGGTTCCTAAGGTACCAGAAAAGTCAAGTCAGTTAAAGCGAGCTCCGACCCCATACCCAAAAGAATTAAGAGCTCTAGCAAAACATGCAAGAAGTATACACAAAGATGGTGCTCAAGATGCTACTGCATTACAAAATGCAGTATTAATTAAGGCTGCCAAAATAACCCCAACCTTTCAACAAAGATTTGCATCCGACAATAAAATAGATTTAGAAAATACGACGGAAACTACAGAAGCTAATCAAGATCCTATGAAAGTTTCAGTTTATGATAATCTACCAACAGAGAACACTTATGACAAACCTTTAGACCTTACCTATGAACCTAACAAAACCTACAGGAGTGTAGAACATGGTCTTTATTCTGATACAAATGGTGGCACAGATGATTTCAAAGAGGAGCAAATTGATGATTACAATCAACTACAAAAGCATTCAAGTATGAAAAAAAATGAAAAGGTTTATTCATCCAGGCAAGAGGTTGATAGAATTCAGACCCCGATTCAACAAATGCCACAGAATATTTTCCCCACTAGAGTAGAATGTCAAACATACCAAATTCCAATAGAAAATAGCTACAGACCTAGTAGCTTCGATGAGACGCGCAATCACTTACAAAGGCTTAGTTTGAGTTCTCAAGACAGGCATATCAATAATGAGACCCTCATGGCACCACATTTTGGCGAAAATTCGTACCATGCCAGACCTGTGGTAGATAAAATTCCCACATTCGAACCAGTATATCCACGAAAAGAACATATCTGTCATTCTGTTTCAGACAGCAGTTATCACGAAAGTGGATATGGCAGTGAAACATATGCACGTGCCAAAGAAAAGTTGTATAGCCAGAGGAATTATGACCCTTATGGATATCATTCACATGTCAGTCGAGACTTGCCAAGTCAGAGAGTCCACACTGTGAGCCAAGTGGTCAGCTCTAGCACAATGCCAAATCTTAGTAATTATAATAACATGTATCCTGGTCGGAGTGCAGACTGCCATGACTACCCAGGACCACCTATTCATCAGTCTGCTACACCTAATGCTAACATGTACGGCATAACAGCATCAAGTCCTACTTATGTAGCGGCGTCCCAGTCTCCTGATTTATATTCTCCGACAGGGCACACAGATTCAACAAACCCATACCGTATGACGAATACACCACTGATTTCGGATGATGGTAGCTACGGCCACATGCATGTGCATTCACCCACTAGTCAAAATATGTATGACTTGTATGAAGCAATTCCTGCTACTTCAAACACTCCAAGTGTCATTAGCCAGAGGACGAGCCCCAATGGTTTGGCTGAACCAGTTTATGGACGTGGTCAACCCCCGCCATACCATATTGCAGCCCCTTACACAAAACATGCTCAATATTTTAATGGGACTGGTGGATAGTGTCCAGTTCACGGGAAACCGCGAGGTTTCCTGCAAAAAATGCATTCATATGAACATTTTTAAAATGATTTTATATATATTTAAATGCAATAGTAGTGTTAATGTACAATCAGACCCAGGTGGTTCTGTGTGTGCAATTTAAATGTGATAAATAATAATTCATTAAGATGTTGGACTTACGGCGCTATTGGTTCGCGAAATCAGCTAGTAAATTAATTTAACGAAATGTTATTTAATGAAAGCTACTGATTCTGTTCAGTAAGCTGAGCAAGTTATTGTCTCCACCAAAGTGCTCATGGTGAGCACAAACATAAAACAATTATGAACCTATAGCGCTTTTGAATTAATAAGGTGCTAATTTTAAGAGACGAAAAATATGTTGGGACTTTTGAAAACGTATTGACTGAATGTGAATGAGAATTTATGAAGTGGACTAAGATTATTTTATGTGTGGATGGTGCATTTGGCACAAATTATATAATCCAGTGTAGGTACTAATTAAGTACGACTTGTAACAACTATGTTGATTCGAAAAAAGTTTTTGTATACTAACAAACAATTGTTAAAAATGTTTAGAAATGTATTTGGTCATGTTAGAATTTCGAATATTATGTTCCCAACTGAACATAAATTCAAGTATTATGTACCTACAAAACACCTTAGAAATCTAGAGTGATTGGTAGTATAAGATGTTATTGTTGAACATGTAATACCTACAGTCCTGTAATTGAATATCTATCTCCCTGTAACACTAAAAGTAGAAATCATTTCATGTGAATAGCATAGGTGTCTAACTAAATAATTCCTTCCTAATATACTTATCCATAGATAAAAACTGATAGGTTCTTAGACTTACTAAAATGTTAGTAGTTCGTTTAAACCATGTTTTTTTTTATTATTCTTTTGCCTCCAGAATGGGCAATTTGTTTACGAAATTTAGACGATTAAGTTTATGAAATTCAATTTTAGTCATTCGACTCATTATTACATGTTTATATTTATACTGTTCATAATTAAAAACTGCATTGCATATTTAACTTGGTCCTCAAACTTATCGATGTGATACTACTATGTACGTAATAATTGTGTGCATTAATCAAGATGTTATGTTACAAAGAATGATATAAGTGGTGTTGATGGTACAAAATTTAATTAAAGCTATAAAAATAGCAGTAACATTATGAAGCACGTGAAACTTTGTGCATTTATTTTAACATTTTATTTATTTTTAAAGAAACATTGTAAGTAAATATATTTTTCTATAATGTTGTAGTAATAAATTATTTTATTGATTTAGTGACTTGACTTGAGTAAACTTAAAATGAATACAGGAAAGAACTAGAATTTGTATCCAATAATGGTTTGATTATCAAGACATGAAAATATGGAGTCTACTTATGTAAGGTAATGTGTAATTATTTTACAATATGATTATTTAAGTTCACAAAGAACGCATAAATGTATTTATTACATCATTAGACGAAAAGTAACAATATTAATTTATTTAGTCAATTTTAAGAATTTTAAGTTACATCACAAATATTTTGTGCCATGCTTTTTAATAAAACTACTTTACCATTTTTATCGGTTATGGAAACAATGCAATTAATATCAATAAGTACTTTACAATTACATATCCTATTTTATTATAATAAGCAACTTGTACAATATGCTCTCTAAACTCAGTACTTACAGATCATACTTTAAAGTATGACGCATTCGTGAATTTAATGTTAGGGTAATGTTAGATTATGTATACTAGCGTATTTTTGCCTAAAAATGGTGGAATGTCCTATGTTAAGCTCATCGTTTGAATAATGCGACCAATAACGTAAACACATAACTATGTTATCTCTGTATCTAATTGCTTTAAAACCGCAAAGGTTAAATCCGATACGTGTGTTCTGAACTAATTATATTTCATACACGTTTCTTTGTGGTTATATTCACGTAAGAATGAGTTTTAATGTCATTATTTACCCATAAAAACGCATTGAGCTTAACGCATTTGGTAGCAAAAATAATTTGTTAAATAAATAAGGACATTAGAAAATTTTATCGCACTCACATGCACTAGAAGAAATTGGTACTTTGCATCATGTTGAAATGTCACAGAAATAAGCACATTAATTAGTCGCTAAATATGTGTATAGTTTGTAACTTTATTCATAGTCCATAGAAACAAGTAAGAGATACCTACCTACACTGTTTTTTTTATTCTGTATCTTTCGATTGTCAAAATATTTTTTTCTTTTGTAGAGTAAGATTGACCTTCAATCATTTGGATCAAAAACATACAATACAACCTTTGAATCAAAATCAACTTTATTTCATTATAAATACTAATGTCTTATCTACTTTCCTATAAATTGGTTTATAATTTTCGTCTTAATTGATTCAAATTTAAAATATTACTTACAACAGCTTTTCTATCTCTTTACTTTCGAATTTAAAATATACAACTGCCATTTATGATAATGTAAGAATTTGAAGCACATAATATAGGGTCATTGCGCCTGTTTGCGTCCAATTAGCGGAGTTGTCAGATTCAGATAACGAAAAAAATATATTTCTGTGAGCTTTTAAGAATAAAACTGATTTCACCACATGACTAATATACTCTATTTTCTCATGAAAAATAGACTTTCTTCTTAAATTTAACTGTTAATTTTAAAATAATATTTTAATCCGAAATACCTGATTTTACCAGTTCTCGTCCAAAAATTCCAGTTTTCGACCCTATGTTACCTAGTTCTCGACCACCATATATCTGATAGGAAACTTGCTTATAATAATCATAATCATCAGCCTATTTTAGTCCTTTGCTGGACATAGGCCTCAAAGTCCTGAAATCATGGTCTTGTGGTCTCGTCGTTGGGAACGAGGGGGTATGTGCAACGTATAATCTGCCATAGAATGTCCTCCCATCGTGCATTCTAAGCTTCGTCAGGTGGCTCCTGCCAAGCTCCTGAGTGAATACTTTGTACCCTCGGTTCATGTCGGACTTGTCTGACGAAGTCAATTATTTGGTTTCCCGTCTTTTTGCCATCAGCCCGAAAGACTCATCCGAGAGTGCTGCTTTTGGCAGAACTTGATGCCCTCGTTCCTCAACGTTTCAACCAGATTGTGTAGGGTCTCGTCAGCGTCATCAGTGGGATCCAAGGCAGCGAACCTATTCCCGAGAAGCTGCCGGAACTTCTCGGTGCCCGCCATGATTTCGATTGGATTAGGTCGGAGCGTGGATTTCATCAGACGGTTTCTTTCTAGCTTTAAGTTGATATCCAGAGAGCCTCGGAGCAGTCGGTGATCAGATCCGGTACTAAACCTGTTGATCACTGAATATGTGCTTGCTATCCATCATGATGAAGTTGATCTCATTTTAAGTCACAGTGTCGGGGCTTCGCCACGTCCACATACGAGCCTTATGGATGCTGTGTAAGACTTTGGATATTCTTCATAAATATCCTCCACTTCATCATCCGATTGTGCCGAGGTCGGTGCGTAGACCTGACTTACTGTTCCCTGAATACCTGTCAACATACTGGAGATTTCTTGAATGTTGTTAGCGAGGGCATTATTGACGAGGTCACCTACGTCACGCTGGGATGTCTTATCTTATCACCCTAAGTAGAGAAGATGGCCCGAGTCTAGTGGTACGGTGTCCTCCCCTCCCCCTCTCTACTACTACTCTACATAACCCCATAACATGCCATTTAATGTTCTCTAACTCCACTTCCAACTGCGCTAGGTGATGGTCAAACCTCAAAGTTCAGTGGGACCTCACCCGAGGATTCTTCGCACACCTAACCCCAGGTCTGGTATGGCGCCCGTCAACGCCAGCACAGCCGCTGGTGTCGCTGGGCACTTTGGACCTTTTTGTTGGCTATCTATCATTAATTGAGGTTTTGGGCCATGACCTACCACGCTGGCCCAGTGCGTGTTAGTGGGTTGTTTTGTCATTGCCTCGTTTGTTGGTTGCATTTAGGAATTAGGAACTGATACATATAATACAGTACACTAGATAGATAGATATCTTTTATTATACATAGAAAATATCCAGAACGCCCTGAACAAATGTTAGCAAATCGTACACACATTTGTCCCGCTGCACCCGTGCCCGCATCGTTCTTGGATACGTCTGTGTATATTCTAACTTCGTGGGTGCCTGATTCATCTCTTTTAGTTGTCTCTCCTCATATAGTTGTATCTGGTAGTGTTTCTCTTGTATAGGTTTGCTGGGCATTCTGTCACAGGGGGCGACTAAGAGAGGTTTATGGACTAAGGCTCTGTTTGAGATCTGAGCTCGAGCTGAGGCTTTCTATGCCTCCCAGAATCCCATGTTTTGTAGTCTAAAGGTCGATAAGGTCTCCTCTTGTTGTATATATAGTGGCGCTATGTCTAAGATTATCTCCAGGGCAACGCCCGGTGTAGTTCTAGCACAAGCAATTAGTAAAAGCTCCATGCAGCTTGTTATCGCTGAGCACACCAGTCTTTGGAATCGTTGCAATTTAGTTATTGAGGTTTATTGTATTGTATAGGTATTTTTGAAAGTAGTAGTGCTATTACTAGCTACTAGTATACAAAAATACCTAATAAACATTAACATTTATTAGTATTCTATATTTAGGACTCCGATGACTGCCACTGTTTTTTATTATACGCAGATGGTCGATATCTGGTCTTATATAGTAGTTGTCGACCACAATATTATTTAAAAAAATTGCATATAGCTTATTTCAAATAAAATAAAATTGAATGAAATATGTTAAATACACAATACTGGATAACTCAATGTCTTAATATACAAAATTCTAATACATTATTGTTAAGTTTACATAATCAATAAAGCTAAGGTCGAAATCAGGACGTCATTTAACCTTGTCCAATTCCCGACCATAAGAAATTTCATAACTCAGTATTGTATAGTTCGTTGCTCCGAGCCTGGACGAAATATGGTTTTTCGATACCTTACGAGCATAAGGTTCAAATTTAATAAAATGTTTGAGTAAATTTTCATACAATAATTAATACAAGAAACCACCTTATTGACACGATATGTCCGATTCGCGTCCAGCCCGGTCTAAAACGGGACTTTCTCAAAATATCGTGGAACAGTTCTCGTCCACGTAATATTTTAAATATATTGACAATAATTTAGACAGAATTACACAAATTCATATTTTTTAATCCAAAATGAAGTCACTCATATAACCATCAACTCTGAAATGCATAAAAATAATGTAAAACTTAGCGTTGAATTTGCGACACGCTGCTATTTTTCGCGTTGATATAGACAAGTTTGGTCTTGTTGACGGCGGACCACAAATTGATTAATTTATTTTACTCATATTGCTTGGTGCTAGTGATGTGTAGTTAGCTTGTATGCGTAGCTTACAGATCTAGGTTGTTGATATAATTTAATGTCTTTGTGTGAGAAAGCAAATAAGGCTATTTTCGACAAAAAGCTACCAGTAGTGCCGCGAAAGGTCGTGAATGGGGCCTGGACGCGTAACAGGCGCATCTACCCTACTTTGATTGAATGAACTATCTGTGTACTTGCCTACCTAAGATCTGTATACTTATTTGAAATTACAAGAGCAATTGTTGTCTTGATACTAAAACTTATACTTGTGAAAGTTTTTAAGTAAAATATTTTTTGTAATCAAAGGATTTTTAATTGTACAAATTTATTTCAACACCTATTTATCAGTATCCCTACCTGATTGATTATTAATATAACTCTATGCCGTGTCTTTCGTCAAAGATTTTATCAATAAAAACAAGTAAGTTTCGTTCATAGCAGCTTTCTGTATTTAGCTTGAATCCAAACTCTGTACATGGTCAACATTTTACCTCTATTCACTTGCAATCTCCTATCAATCAAGTTTTGTTCTTCCGAAAAACCAGCATCTTTGAATAGTTGGGATATTTCTTCTTGTGTGAAGAAGTATACCCTTGTGTTATCACCTCGAGCATAGAAGTTGTCAGAAATGCATCTCCCTTTCTTAAAACGTAGCTGGGCAAGATCGTATTTGCCGTAATCACGGAATACAAGTAGGCCACCTGGTTTCAAGTATTTGAAGATTTTGCTGGCTACTGCTGGCATTCTGAAAATTAGATAGGTTCTTTGTTAGAGGGACAATTCACATAGCATCATCTAGCCCCAAACTGTGCAGTGTGATGGGTTGTTACTATATACAGTCGACTCTCGTTAATTCAAACCTGCTATAATTCGAACCTCTCTATAATTCAAAGTAATCAGGAGTTCCCTACAAAATCTCTTTATATTTCGAACTAAATCAATTCATTTTTATGCACTTGGTAATTCGAACGAAAAAATCATTGCTATGTAACAAAACGACGCGTTAATTGGAACTCATCGGCGTCCACCACTCGACAATTTAAAGTTGCAGAGAGAAAAAGGCGGAAAGATTGATTTTTATTATGATTCGATTGACTATTTGACACTTTCTCCCACTTCCGCACGAATTGGTTTGTTTAGTTATGTTTCAGTTACTCTTTCGTTGGTATAAAGATTAAAGTTTATGGTAGTTAGAAAGTTTAAATATTTGACGATTGCTGAACAGAAAACGTTAATCGAAAAAGTAGAGGTAGGTGAAAAGAAAAGTGGCCATTTGATATTTCAAACACTCGATAATTCGTAATATTTTAAGAGTCCCTCGAGTTTCGAATTATCGAGAGTCGACCTTAGATGTCAGGTACTTAACTTCATGCATGGTTAGAAAAACAGAAAACACCTGCATCAAAGGGGTTTGAAGGTTTGAAGATTTATAGATATATGTATGTATGGCTGGCCTTATGATTTTATTTCATTTCAAAATCGCCGCACACAGTAAAATATATATTTGGATAGAAAACACAACAAAAAAATAATCTCAATGCTCTAAACCTAAAGCGTCAGGTTTCCAAGATACGCACATATTTGGTTCCACCTGCTCCCAGTTTTGATATGGCAAACATTGTACCAAACATCCTGTATAACAGAATATTTTTTATTTGTTTTGGTGTCTTTTATCCAAATATATTACTTTTGAAAATTTGAAAAACAAATGTTTTACAAGGTGTGAATTGATCTCGCATCCTCCTACATCCTCCATGGAGGGTGTCAACTTATAAAGAATAAGTCTATTAATTTGCTTCTAGTTCTATGAGAAGTACCTAATAGGAATCCTATGGCCAACACACAGCTATGATTTATCCATTTTGAATGAAGCATGTTAGTAAACAAAGTACGACACAAATAAGAAAATCTCACTTAATTGGCGTCGAGTTTCAGATTTAATTGTTAGCAATTTTTATTGAAGGGAGGATCTAAATTCGACAAGTAATGTAAATTACGTATAAAACGACGCGCCAACAAAGTGATTTTTAGGTTGAGTATGGGCGATTTGTTTACGTTTATGCTCCATTCAAAATGGATACGATATAGATACAACTAGCTAGCTCATAGGTAACCTTTGACATAAGGTGCCTTATACATAATGGTTGTTTGGTAGATATCTCTGCATGGGATAAGACCGTCAATTGCAGGATACAGTAGTTAGTTTTTATTTTTATTTTAAGAACTTTCTAAACACTTATTGTAATCTATCTACATTTTTCCTGCAATAGATTGTTTATTATTATTATTATATGGTTTATCCATTTTGAATGAAGCATGTTAGTAAACAAAGTACGACACAAATAACAAAATCTCACTTCCTTGGCGTCGAGTTTCAGATATAATTCTAAGCAATTTTTATCGAACAATTTTTATCTAAAATCAACAAGTCATTTAAATTACGTATAAAAGGACGCGCCAACAAAGTGAATTTTCGGGTAAGTATGGGCTGTTTGTTTACGTTTGTGCTCCATTGAATTTGAAATAATATTTAATTTAAAGATACTTAATATAAAAATATTTTTTGAATTTCATAAGAAAACATTTGAGTCTGTTTCATAGGTAGGTACTTACTTGGCAGGATCAATAGCTGACAGCACAAATATCAAGACTATAATGTCCAAAGAATTTTCTTCAAATGGCACATCCCATTCACTCTGTGTTGCATCAAGAACAAATACATTACACCTCTTTGTATCATACAGTTCACTCTGCTTCATGATATCTATAGCTTTTGAGGAGAAATCACAGCCATAAATAAAAAGGTTGGGGTCTTGGCTGTACTGTAGAATAGGGAAGATTGTATTACCAACTCCACAACCTATCTCAAATATGCTTCTTGTTACAGATGATTTTATCCCTTCATTGGAAGTTTCTATACAGTGTGATGTTGCTTTGGGCTCTATAGATTTTGCCTTTAATAAAGCTGATTCATTGTTTGTTATGTTTTCATAATTTTCAGGGAATACTCGTTTGGGGGCTGCTGTGTAATCCGGGGCCAGTTCAGGGAACTCTGTAAACAGCCAATGTCGGTCTTTGAAGAATCTGAAATAGAGGGAAAAATAGATGAGAAAAGCTCAAAAGCAAAGACCAACCATTAGATCAGTTAGCAGGTTCTAACCTATTTTGGTGAATGTTGTAGAATGCATCCCAATGCTTATCAGCATCATTTTCTAATGATTTTAGATGCTCTTCGGAAAAGGTGACTTGTGAATTGAGTTCTACCTTCTGCTGAGCTACTCTTTCTTGCTCTTCATCCCACTGTACATTATCCCTGTAAAGAAATGTTGTAAGTTACAAATTGGTGGCCGTTAGCTATAGGATCTATCAAGTATAACAATGTTATCAAGTACCAGGCATTAAACAAAAACATCTGTGTTTTATCAATTAAACAGCGCGCACCACCTGCCGGTTTTTTTCTATATCTAGTATACTCTAAGTTGGGTGAATTTAATCTATCATCGCGTTTTAATCTCCTGAAGTTTATTAGATATGTTCTAAATACGGTACCACGCGTTATGCTTGAAGACTTGGTCAACATTTTCCAGGAATCTATTGCCAAATTGTGGCCGCTTTTCATCTGGAGATTCCTCCATTCATGTACTTTTTTTTCTGTGTATAACTTTAGCGCAATATCGAACTAATACAACGAAAATTTGATTATTTTCTTCTTTATTTTCTCTTTCCACCATCAAAACAATTTATTATAACCTCAACAACCATTTTCACTTCAACTTCTTATCCGATGGCTACTACTACCTCAAAACGTATTATGTGACATTGACACTGAAGTTAGTTTATTTTCCGTTCGCCTGAGTTAGGCAGGTTACAGTTTTTAGCTTAGATTATAGCAAAAATTTTAAGCGCGCCCTGTGTCGCGCGATTTCGCGATAATTGTTTGCAGTACATTTTGTACTAAAAGTATGGAAAGCTTTTGAATTAGTGTCATTTAAGCGCATGGACAGAAAGCATGCCTAGCAAAATTACAAAAATTAATTTATTTATTTATTTATTTATTTATAAAAATGTACATCTATCCTTACGGGCACACCCAATGCAATAGAGTACCGTTTTAATCTATTCTTCAAATTATATAATAATTAAAATAATCCTAAATACTTATGTCAACATTAATATTAATTGCACAATAAAAAATCCTTTAAGGGTCTCAATGTCAATAAATAATCCTAATGATACTTAAATCTATATTAATTACACAGTAAAATCCCAATAAAAAGTCACAATGTCAATAATTAATTCTAAAGAAATCAAAAAACTACATTAAAAATACAATAAAATACGATTTAAATGTCCCAAGATAAATAATTAATAGTAAACAATTCTAAAAATTACTTGCTATAACATAAAATAAAAAACAAAGCCTTTTGGTATTCGCTCACGGAACAGTAAAATAGATCGATTCTCTCGGCAATCTGATTAAGCGTGCGTATGCTGCGCGTCAGAGGTGCTTTGTGCAGCAGGTTGGTTCGCGCTTTTGGTACTGCCAATAGGGCGGGACGCCTTCGTCTGTGCACAAAGTCGGTAGGCACATTCAGCCGTATTTCCACTAAAATACCTGGATGGGCGATCATCCCTCTCAACACCTTGAACAAATGCAGGGCAAGCGCTGCATCCCTCCTTACTTCTAGCTTGTTGTATCCAACCATGCCTATAACAAACAAGGTTGGATACATCAACGGGTAGAAGGGGTATATACCGTAGATCTTCAGGTATAAAAATCTAAGGAATTTATTTTGGATGCGCTCTATCATTTGGCTGTACTTGGCCTCGTGCGGAGCCCATATCGCTGCATTGAACTCCAAATGGCTTCTTACCAACGAATTATAGAGCGATTTAACTGCTTGCAGGTTTTTGAAGCTATTTGTCTGCCGGAGTACAAAGCCTAAAGTTCTAAATGCCTTCTTGCAGATGTTGACCACCTGCACCCGGAATTGTAATTTGTCGTCCAGACGAACCCCTAAATCCCTCACCGAGTCGACTCTCTTCAACTGTGTACCCCTCAACTGGTAGTCGTGGTAGATTGGGGTCTTAGCTCGACTAAAAGTAATTATAGAGCATTTGCTGGTATTGAACTGCAGTTCATTTACCCTACTCCACTCTACCACTCTGTCCACGTCCCGCTGAAGGCGCACACAGTCGTTTTCGTCCTTGATGGGCAAGAGTAACTTGAGGTCGTCCGCGAACAACAAGCATTTGGCGTCTTGGACGACGGTCGGCAGGTCGTTTATCATTAAGATAAACTCTAGCGGCCCCAAATTACTTCCCTGACTCACGCCGGTTAAGGTAGAGTACGCCTCTGATTTGCATCCCGCGTAGTCGACATACTGCCGCCGGTCCTTCATATAACTCGCGAAGAACTGCAGCAGTTTGGTGGTGCAGCCGATCATCGCCAACTTCTGCAGCAAGATGTCGTTGTCGACTAGATCGAACGCTTTTTTGAAGTCGAAGTAGGCGGCGTCGACTTGCACCCCTGCGTCGACTTGCGGTAGCACGTAGGCCATGGAGTCAAGGAGGTTCGTTGAGGTGCTATGCGCCGGCCGAAAACCGTGCTGCGCGTCGGACAGCCGTGCCGAGACCTGCGTCTGCATGCTGCGCTGCATGGCTGATTCGAAGACCTTCGCCGCCGTTGACAGAATGGCCACCGGTCGGTATTCTGTCACCTCTGATCCAGAGCCCTTAGGTATAGGAATAACCCTTGTTAGCTTCCATCGTTCCGGAAAGTGTGATTTCTCCAGACAAGCATTGTAAATGTGGGCAAGTGGTTCCGCAAGCGGCTTTCGACAGTCTCTCATAATAAAGACTGGTATGCCGTCTGGGCCTGCGGACCGCTTCGGCTTGAGCCTCGTCAGTGCCGCGCGCACCTCGGCCAGCGTCAGGCGCGGCACGTGCACGCGCGCGGCGCTGGCGGGGCTCGCCGCCTCCGCCGCTGCCACGTCTAGGAGAGCCGGTGAGGTACCGTAAACCGAATGAAAAAACTTCGCGAATTCCTCCGCACATTCCGGTTCCGAGAGAGTTTTTCCGTGCAGTGTAATCTGTTTTCGGTTTACGGTCCCTCGTTTTGATTTAACAAAATTCCAGAACGATTTCGGATCCTCCGTCAGACGTTGCTCTACTCGTTGTTGGTGTTGAGTTTGCGCCTCCTCTATCATTTTCTTCACCCTTGCTCTACTTTCTGAAAATGCTACGTAACTTGATCCTCCTTGTTTGTATTGCCTATGTAGCCTTGCCTTCAGTTTAATCTCTCTTATGATGTCCGCTGTGTACCAGTTCGGATACTGATACCTAGAGTTTGTTTTACGATGGCATTTTTTGGGAACACATTTGTCAAAAATTTCTATTAACGTGCAATAGAGTAAATCCAAGGCTTCCTCTGGATCTCGAGTTCCGTAGAGAGGACTCCAATCCACTGCCGCAATCGACGAATACAGTTCGTGATAGTCAGCTTTGGAAAAGTTCCATTGCTGTTCGTCTATGGGCGACGGTGATGCGGAGGGCGGCGCGAAGGGCGGCGCGCGTGCGGCATGCGGTGGAGCGCGTCGCACCGACACCGCGAGCGGCGGGTGCTGCTCATCGCGCGGCACCAGCTCCTCGTCCGCGGGGCATACCACCACCTCATCCATGCCCAGAGAGACTAAAACTAAATCCAATATTCGATCATTACAGTTCCTTACCTCATTTCTCTGAGCGAACTCGCAGAAAGCTGTCACAAATTCAAAATAGTTAATAACATTATCATTACAAGAATACATATTAAAATCACCTATAACTAAACACGAATTGTATCTTGTGCACCAATTTTCAATTATTCTAAATAAAATCATATAGTCATTGTCCGTACTTTTTGGGGGGATGTATACCACACAACAAAAAAACAAAAAAATATTATTGAGATGAACTGTAGCCCCTATTATTTCGAAAACACAATTATTAACATCTACCCCTTCTAGGACGTCCACTTTTCGCAACACAACTCGCTGCGTGGCTGCTAGGAATACCCCGCCGTGTTTTCTTCCGTCCGTGCGGTCGCACCTCAGTATCTGAAACCCCGGCGGTACTATCTCGGCGTCGTCTATAGAGTCGTTGCAGCCTGTTTCTGTTATCGCGAAAATGTCGCACCCTGAAGTCTCTATGTTTGTGTAGAACCGATTTAATTTAGTTCGCAGCCCTCTCGCGTTCTGGTAATATATTTCTATATTACAAACTTTTTTAGTGCCTGTTTTCTTCGCCCCCACGAAAGGGCTGGTTAGGTGTACGAACATTGTACCTAGGTGGATATACAATCCAGGGCTTAATTTTTGCGTTAACTGGCCATACTTCGACGGACAGACAGATTTCTTGATACGCTAGGGGAACTCCTATTTTATAAGACTTGTAGTCCCCTTTAGCCGATAGTTCCGTCACTGAGCAGGTCCCCCCTGGGCACAGGTCTCGAAGGTAAGTACGGATCTCTTCAGCGCTCGACTCCATATTCCACAGGTGAACATAGCTACGCGGCTCCACCGCCTTGAGTGTCGTTACAGTAGGGCCCGCTGTACCAAACAGTGAAGCTGGCCTGCGGCTTCGCCTCACTTCGATCCATTGCTGCTGGTCCTCCGGTCCCTGGTCCAATCCGTGAGTTAAACCCGACGATTCGCCGGTTCCGGATCCTGCTTCACCTCCGCGGGGCCGCGTCGCCTCAGTATTATTCTCCTTGTCTGGACGTGGTGGCGCCACTATAGACGTGATGTTAGGAAGGCGTTTCTTCGGTACTATCGACTTCGATTTTGATTTCATAGCAGGCTTGTAAGATGACCCTGTCGAGGGCTCCCGTGGGGGCTCCTGGGGCTGAGGCAAGTTTTTGGCTACCGAAGTTGCCGCCGCCTGCTCGTACTTGCTGTGAAGCGCCTGCACTTGCGTTGAATAGCCTTCCAGTTTTGCGTCGTAGCTGGTAATTATTGAAATAGCTAGAGCAAGCTGATCTCTCAGCAGCGATACCTCCTGTCTCAAGCTGCGAACCTCCGCTGACAATTGTGATGCGGTTTCTGCATTACTTGCCGGCTCTGCATCCGTAGAAATAGGTATGGGTATCTTTTTTCGGTGGGTGACATTAGGATCGCGGTTCTTCCTAGAGGCGGCGCCGACAGGGGTAAGACTATTGTCTCCACCTTTTTTTTGCGCACAGCAACATTCCGGGCACTCCCACGTACTAGGCGATTGTTTGCTCCCTCCGCCGCAAAGCAGGTGGTAATGCTTTCCGCATCTCTCAATCGTGCATTTCAAACTATCTTCCGATTCTGATATCGTCGAAAAACAGCCCGCGCAATTCATACTGGACAAGAGTTTGACAGGACTAATTAAAGGGAAAAAAATATTCGTGCAAAATTTGCTGCTTTTGGTGGTTTCGATCCCGGTGTCGTCTTCGTGCAATCTGTCCAGTCTAACCGCTAGGCCAATATGGTTTTAGGGACGAAGTCGAAATTACGGTTCGGCTCACAGATGTCAATTTATAGTAAAAGTTCGGTAATTCGTGCAGTATTATGAGTCAGAGTTTTATCAGAGCACCGTCAAAATCACACGTCCATGACACAAAAAAGACGGTTCCTATTTTCAGTAAAGCTTTAAAGCATTTTTTACCACTTTAATGTACAATTATTGCCCTTACCTCAAGAAATCGGCGTTGAAAATTATTTGTTGGTCCGCATAACGATTTTAACTTTGTTCAAAATTCATGAATGAAGAGGCATTTTTTTTTATGTTTTTGCGTTTTTTTTTATAAAGACTAGTTTTCTTTTAATAGTATAGTATATGTACATATATTTGCAAATATGCGTATGCCTCAAGTAAATAATGCAACATGCCACAAAAGTTCATATATTTCTGCCGTTAAATGTACAATAGTCTACCAATAGAAATTACAGATCGACGATAATAGTACGTTCAAAATAAAATTAAAAAAATGCTTTGTATCAAAAACTCATTTCGATAATAAAGAATACTTTGATGGATACTTTCTCCAAAATTTAGATAAATATTGATATTGACTTCCTAATGTTTAGGTAGGTACATTGTGTGATAGAAAATGTTAAATTCATTAAATTTTTAAGTATTTTTATGTAACTTCCTATTAGTATAGTACATAACACTTTGACTCGGACTCTGACTCTGACTCATAACAATTATTTTAAGTCCAAAAGGACAAACTGTTGGGACAATTATTTGTAGCTCGTAAACACAGGACACAATAAATGATTCTTATATATATTTTTATTCTTAACATTTATAAAAAAAATATTGGATTATATTGATTAATAATTTTTTTCTTTTCTTGTTGCACTTTATTTGTTATGTATTGACTATAGTCCAGTCATTATAGTAAGTTCACCTCGGAATTTGAGATACCCAGCTGTAAGTCTGTAAATACTTGTATAACGACATCCTTAAAGTTGTCTCAAAACCTACATATGGTAGGGTGTGCGCAACTATTAAATTTCAAGGTCGAAGGTCACAAAAAATTGGTTTTGTGCGCTTTTTTTGCAAATATCTCATTTCCTATGGGTTTTTTGCCATTTGTATTTATTATCAATATTGTAGAATACAAAATTTTCTACAAATTTGGTTTAAAAGTTTTTTTTATACGGTGAACCGTTTTGGAGATAGAGGGCGGAGAACGCGCGGTCACAGCATCACTTCAGGTCAACCGGTGCCTCCGGTCGAAAACGCGCCATAATAATATGTAGTTGATGAACTATCAATAAATCGATGATTATAAATATTTGACAATTTTTATTAACTACTATATTATACTAGCTGCGCCCCGCGGCTTCGCTCGCGTTGTTCCTATGGAAACGTTTAAAGGTGATTTTTATCCCACGGGATCAGATTGATGGGATAAAAAGTAGCCTTTGTTTAATTCCAGAATTAGAATTACCTGTATGCAAAATTTCAGCCAGATCCGTTCAGTAGTTTTGGCGTGAAGAGGTAACAAACATCCATCCATCTATAAACCCGTACAGCGGTAATATTGTCATGATACGCTCCAGAAAATCGTTTCGCATTGCCCAACCCCATACTTGGGGTTCCAAATCATGCCCTTAACAAGTTTGAACATAATAATATACACGTTTGAAATGTTGATGAGCAGCTGCACTTGTTGGTGGAATATTTGAAAGCTGTACGGGTTTATAGATGGATGTAACACATGCCAATTTTTTAGTAATAGCTGGGAGAACGGAACCTATCTTCCCTTTTTAATTAATCAATGTGTGAAAAGTATCTATTATTTGAGTGTAAAAGACATTGCATAGAGCATATCGAGTAGGTATATAACTTGCAAGCTTTCATATTAGGTAAGGGTCTTAAACTACCTATGCCTAATGTACCCAGTACCTATTATGTGTATAGGAGTTTATATAGTAGGTACCGACTGAAGCCTGCAATATTATGGGTAGGTAGGTACGTGTTACGCTGAATCAAAAACCTATCTACCTACTTCGTATTTATTATTATCAACAAACTTTATGTTATTCCGCGAAGATGTTGACTTTTATGTAATAGGCCACGGGGAACTTCCAATATTCTGTCGAATTCTACGTTATTGCGCCATAAAAGACGTTTAGATGCTGCTCTCTGATCAAAGTAAACATCATAAAACGATTCTTCGGGTCATTAAAGTGTTCCCGCAAACGGAATAGCCGCACGTTGAAACGTAGGTTAGGTACCTAAATACTACTAACCACCTAACTACCTGCCAACTAAATCTTTATATTTAGGCACAACCCTGCTTACTCTGTAGGTAATTATATTTTGGTAACTATACACTTGTATAATGTTATCTGGACAGAGAGATAGCGTAGTTAAAATTACCTATTTCAATAGCTACTTACCTACCTACTTTCGTGCTAGAGCGTAGAGGGGCCACGCTGCTATGCTAATTCGCTACTACGACACTTAGTAGGTAGGTACATAAAAACTGTAAAAACGAGCATATCGAGTATGTAAAAATAGTTATACTAAGTAGGTAAGTACTGGCCTTACCTAGCCGATGACATATTTCTTTTCTTTCGTGTTCTGTGAATTATTCTGCTCAGGGCTCGTACTCGTAAAAACTCAATACATGCCTGTTGCGTATTTGAGATGTGCAGTCAGCATTGATTTATTAAAAAGGGAAGATGAGGTACTGGTTTCTCAAAGTGGCAACCTCAAATTGTGTAAAATTGTGTGTTCCCTCCTCAGTCACCGTCTGACCGGCGGCATGGGCGGTCGTACTAGCGAGAAATATTGTTGTCTCGGTCTCACTTCGGTCTTAGGTACGTCTTTCCGTCTTTGTTGTTCTTTGTATTGCACAGGATTGGAAATATAACTGTGAGCGTATGTGTTTGCGTGTAGTTGGAATTGTAACACATGCCAATTTTTGAGTAAGCGCTGGGAGAACGTAACCTATCTTCCTTTTTCATTAATCAATGGCAGTCAGTGTATAAGAGCGCTTATCATATGCAAGTTTTAGCGTTTTTTATGCAAGCGTTAGCGTCTTAAGGTATAGATGTGAATCGGCGTAATTTGGGTAAAGTTAATACCGTTTTTTCTTATTGTTTATAGAAAAAGGTTTGAAAAAAATACATGATAATCTATGCTATACAAGGCATTTTACCTCCCGTTCGAAAATTTAAAATTCCAGCAATATAAGAGTTGGTTTTGCATGAAACGAATCAGAAACTTCGAGTTTCCTTTTCCGAGTAGGCCCTCGGACTGTATTTAATACTAACTTCGTGCTACGAAGCGTAGACGGGCTACGCGCTGCTACGTTTATTCGCTGCTACGAGTCGAAAGTGTTAAAATATTATTATATGTATAGTCTAGTTCTACGAATAAGAGACTATTCTTATTCGTAGGTCTAGTTACGAATTACGCCTACGTATTATGTTACAAATGCATGCAAAAGAGCCTAAAAAGTGTGTACCTAAGTTAGTCAATCATTTATTGGTAACACAAACCACACACCCACACAACCATTGGTTTAAAAATTAAAGATGATTTAATTTGTTAAGTGTGAATATTTTAAAGAAGTCTCTTATGCCTATGCTAACGCCTAACTACGTGGTAGGTACTTATCAATTTTATTAACCGACTTCAAAAAAAAGGAGAATCTTCTCAATTCAACTGTGTTTTTTGTTTGTTACCGCATGCTTTGACTGGGTGGTCCGATTTTCATGGTTTTTTTTATTTGAAAGCTGGGGCTTTCCGTGTGGTCCCATTTCAATTTGATCCAGTTTTGAAAATGGGACAAAATTATTAAAAAACTTGTAAAAACTATATAATTAGTCGGTTCGTAGTTTTTTAAACAATTTCAATTATTTATTACAAGTAGGTCAATTTATTTATAGATATGTTGCCTGAGTAGGTCTGAATGGTTTTCCTTCTTTGTGTGGTATAATAATATCTACCTATGTATCTAATCATCCATAAATGTTTCTTCAATACTGAAGCCTCAACAGGAAAGTTTCAGGAACACCTCACAAGTACCTACTGCCTCCAACTTGCATGCGACAGTCCCCAAATCATGCATAACTTGAACACTTTGCGAAGTTATGTTTGTAGAGATACACGTATTAACATGTCTGGAGTAAGCTTCCTTGACAGTTGTACACATAGATATGTAATGTTACCTAGGAGTCAGGAGTGTGTCGTTAACAGAATTTTCATTCACATCACGAAACGATCGAATGGGAAACGTTAACCGTTAAATAACTACTTTATTTATGATAAATATTGATAAAAATCGTTAACAACTACGACATCGAGAATTAAACGTCAGATGTATGTAGCTAACTAGCTAACAGCTAAACGCGTGAATTTTCGTGTCTATTTCGAGCATGGCTATGTGAAAAAGCTTCTCTACATACTACTTTTTACTCAGTTCCCGACTGCAAGTATTAACGTGTCAACTGCAGTCGGGGGTAAGGGCCTTAAACCCGGTCAGGGTCAACTGCGGTCAACCACAACAGTCGAATGCGATGTTTTTCTTCAATATAAAGGAATAGTTTGTAGTAAACAGTACCCACTCAAAATGTAGGACTAAACTATATGTTCAATAGTTTTGGATTGTCTGAATTATTCGACCATCCTACAGCACATTGCACCGACCAAAACCTGCCTATAAAGCCTGGATATAAGATATTCTGGTAGCAAAATTCCTCCAAATCTGTTCAGCCGTTTGAGCGTCAGGAAGTAGCAAACATAATACATTCATATGCATACAGACTTACATCACACTATATCACACTTAATAATATAAATGCGAAAGTTTGTGCGGATGTGTGGATGGATGTTTGTTACCTCTTCACTCCAAAACTACCGAACGGATCGGCGTGAAATTTTGCATACAGGTAATTCTAATTCTGGAATCAAACAAGGGATTTTTATACCATAAATCAGTTCCCGTGGGTTGAAAATCACCTTTAAACGTTTCCATAGGAACAGCGCGTGCGAAGCCGCGGGGCGCAGCTAGTAATATATAAGTGGGAATATTTTTACGTAGGCCTCGGTATGTACGATACGACGACGACTCGACGAAGATGTTACATTAATTATTAGACATTTTAGCGTGAGCCTGCTACTAGTAGGTACATTCTTGTCTACCTTTGTCTACATCGCGTAGCACATAATGCTACGCGACGTAGACGAGCTACGCTGCTACGGGTTTCGTAGCGAAAGCTAATTAGCTATCTATTCTAATGGGGTATTTTAAAATCATATTTTGTTTCTTCTTTTTAACAGTTTCACAGTTTGTAATGAGGTACTGGACATATTAAAATTATATTTGTTGGTAAACAAAACACATCTTGTGAAAAAAACTATTTTTTTTTCAATAAACGAGTAGGTATGTCTCCAGGTCCGAGTATAACGAGTACGAGTATTACGTTTATTGAAAAAAATAAATAAATAGTTTTTTCACAAGACGTGTTTTGTTTACCAACAAATATAATTTTAATAGAATTAATTTAATTTAATTTGATAGTTTCAGGGTTTATGTATGTTGGTTTATATGTTATGTGAGTTACTTTATTCTTTTTGAATGCCTAACATATTGAAATAATTTGGATGTTATGGGTTACCGTGAAGACGCCGGTCACTAGCTATACTTTTATTTCCAATATATCATAGATAACAAGTCTCTCTTCCGTAGACCGAGACACGTTCTCGGTGACTCCGTTGATCTACTCACCGCCGCTAACCCGGAGGTGACGTCAACCGATTCGCTACCGCATACTACACAGCTGATTAGAAACCGACCCCGGCGGCAGCAGGGTCCAAGAATTCTCTCCTTCCGCCCGCAGGTGCATTCGTGCACCTAAGGCTCCATGCCCTCTCGTAGCATCTAGCGACAGCCCAAGCCGAAGCTCGCACCTAAGTGGTGGCCGTTGAGCGTGTAGACCCAACCTAATTTTACCGGCGTGGCGCCATCTACGCCCGCCAAAAGTCCGGTACCGCTGTCATGGCCATCTGCGGTCAACAGCATTATAGTTGATAGGAAAAAAAGATAGATAACAAGTAAGTCGTGGTTTTTTAGTTTTGCAACTTAGCTTGTTAGTTCTTCTTCTTCTTCTTCTTCTTCTTCTTCTTCTTCTTCTTCTTCTCAAGTAGATAGGGGCGCGCTGAAACTGAAATGGCAAATGCTAACAGCCTAAGTCTAAAAAAAAAAAAAAAAATCTTTTTGTACTCCTAGGTTTACAAAAACTTACCGTATTTATTAAATCATCATAACTTCTAAACTATCTTTATTATTCGAATAATAGAATATTATATAGAAAATAACTATTTTTTTATAAAAATCACATCTTTTATTGTAATAAGTATTATTTCCATGAACAATTTTAAATATCAAATAGTGTCGCTTTAACGACAAGACATTGGCGATTTACACGCACAATTAACCAAAAATTTTTAAAACCGTCTTCAAAATCTAGGGTATTTTAATAAAATTTAACACAATAACAAGTAAATAAACACGTTAAGTAACGATAGCGCGTTAATATTTACTAAAGTACAAAAACAAAAACATATAAAGGTCTTTTAAATCACAAATTATTAAATTAGCAATTGATGATAAAAATAAGATAAAGTTATAGAGGAGCTCTAACTTTATCTTATTTATATCACCATCATCAGCCTATATTAGTCCACTGCTAGACATAGGCCTCCCCTAATGAGCGTCATAGCACCCTGTCCTGTCTTCAGCTTGACGCATCCAGTATCTGCCTGGAATCTTTCGCAGATAGTCATCTAACCTGGCCGGAGGGCACCCTACACTACGTTTGCCGAGTCGTGGTCTCCACTCTAGAACTCGTTTACCCCGGTTGTCGGTTCTGCGCGAGATATGGCTGGTCCACTGCCACTTCACCTTGCTAATTCTCTGAGCTATGTCGAAAACTTTGGTTCTCTGTCGGATGTGTTCGTTACGAATCCTATCCTGCAGAGAGACTTCGAGTACAGCTCTTTCCATAGCTCGCTGAGCGACTTTGAACTGGTGAATCGACCCTATCGTAGGTGTCCGCGTCTCAGCTCCGTAGGTCATGACGGGTAGAACGCACTGATTGAAAACTTTGGTTTTCAAGCATTGCGGTATGGATGACGACAAGAGTCGACGTAGTTTTCCAAACGCTGCCCAGCCTAGCTGGATCCTCCTCTTGGCCTCCTTCTCTAAATTGTTTTTTCTCAGCTGCAGAATTTGCCCTAAGTAAGTGTACTCGGAAACAATTTCGAGAGGGTGTCCATATACGACGACCGGCCCCGGATCAATGAGGCTATTGATCATGACTTTGTTTTATCCAAATTCATGCCAAGACCGATGCGTCGCGAGGCTGAAGCTAGGCCGTCCAGCATCCGGTTCAGCTCCTCCAGCGACTCCGTCACTAAGAATATGTCAGTGAATCGCAGGTGTGAGATGTAATCGCCGTTTATGCTAATGAAAGGCAAGGGCTTTCCAGTCTAGCGTCTTAAACATATCTTCCAACGCGCTCGTCAACAATTTCGGGAATATAACATCCCCCTACCTCACTCCTCTGCGCAGTTGGATGGGTTTGGACTGCAGGGGTCCTGTACTTGGACACTCGTGGTGGTGGCGTCGGCGTCGTAAAGACATCTCGGCACCTCGATATAACGAAAGTCTACTTGGCATCGCTGTAAGGATTCCAGAACAGCCCAGGTTTCGACAGAGTCAAAGCCCTTCTCATAGTCCACGAAGGCCAGACACAGGGGCTGATTATACTCTTCGGACTTTTGAACAATCTGCCTCACTGTGTGTATGTGGTCTATGGTGCCATATACTCCGCGAAACCCGGCCTTTGCTGGGTTCGCGTTACTTCGTCCAATAAAGATAACCACCACGACCGCGCGCAATACACAACTGAACATAATTCTGCGTTAACACAACGACATTCACGTGAGCACCAGAGACGGATAGACAGAAGAGTATCGTCAAACATGCGAACGCACTATGCAGTCGCGCGCGGCACTCCCGATTACTCCCGAGTGTTTCCAAACCGTGTTCCAAACCCTTTAACTTTTACCTGAACAACGTTAACTTGTATTGTCTTGTATATATACTGTAAAAGTTCGCGCAGTATATTGTGGATATACTGCGCGAGGTTTTAAGTGGCCTTTTATCCACATCAGAATTTTGACTTTTTATTGAAATCGAATATTCGAATATTGCAATATCAGTATTCGAATATTCGAAATGATTTAATATTCGAATATTCGAATATTCGAATCCAAGCCCTATTCAGGGCTGAGATGCAAGACTTATTTTGAAGCACACATTCTGTACTATCGTTCAAAACCCAAAAACATGTAGCTTGACAGTTTCAATTTAATGAAAAAGCTAATAATTTAAAAAAAATGTTGAATAAAAACTTTATTAAGAGAAGTAAGCTTTTTAATAATGAAAGTTTTTTTTAAATCGGTCTAGTATTTTCGGAGCTTATTCCATACAAACAAACAATCAAATATTTCCTCTTAATAATATTATTATATTATATATAGGTAGGTATTAGATAACAAGTAAGGCAGGCGTGGTTTTATATTTATAAAAACTTAGCTTGTTGGTTAAATAATGGTAGGTAGAAGGAGTAACTTCCACCTACATTATATAATTACTGCTAGAGAGATCGCTTTTGGACAAAAAGACCTCCACTTGTCACCTAGTTTTTCAGCTCTTTTGTTGTATTGCTTCTATCAGTAAGTGCCCAATTAATATTTTCCTTCTATTTAAATGTATAAAGGTCTACCAAAGTTCTACCAGAATATACATATACTAGCTAGGTGTTAAGTGTGGATAGTGAAACTGAAATAGAATACTGTTCAGGACTTAGTCCTTCGAGCCGGATTAATCTGCACCGGAGAGCTTTGATCGGCTGTGGTTTACGTTCCCCACAGCCTTTTATCATCCGGCAACTGAGTACCTATAGCTATATACAAGTAGTACATTGCCTATTCATAATACAGTGGAAGCGTCATCGAGGGTTGCCTCCGGTTTAGTTAGAAGCCACTCTTAATTATGGACTATTTACTAGCATAAAGCTCTTGTGAAAATCATTATGATATCAATAAAATACTAAGTGTGATGTGTGTTGCTGGATGCTATGTGATGTGTGCAAATTTTAACCCGAATTTGCACCACCCCAACTCTTCCCGTGGGTGTCGTAAGAGGCCACTAAGGAATATCTACCAGGGGGAAACAGCGTCCCCTGCAGAACTATTATACCACCGAACTGCGATCGCCAACCAGCATGCCCAGCGTGTGGATTATAGGTATTACCCTCCATGAGATAAACTTCAATAACACGTGCTTATCAGGGGGAGGCCCGCGTCCAGCAGTGGACCATTATAGTCTGTTCAGGTTGAGGTTGAGGTTTGCGTGTAATTGTAACACAGGCCTGGGGCCTAATTCCACTACTTTTTAAACAAAATGCCATAATGGCGCCATAATGGTGCCATACGATTAAGATAGAGATTTAGTCGTAAATTTATTTGGTATTCCAATACCATAAGATTACAATCTATGGTATTGGATATGACTTATAATATCGTGTCAATAATGTGGTGGGGCATATAATCATAATCGTAATAGTCATAGATATGGCATAAACAAAAAAAGATTGTGTTAGTAGAATACCAAAAGGTGTTAATGGCGGTGATTGTAACGCGATAATGAAGCGATAATATTGTCATAGTGAAGCGATTGTGTTAGTGGAATCAGGCCCCTTGTTGAGTAAGCGCTGGGAGAACTTACCAATATCTTCAGATTTTACTTAGATTTATGCTACTAAGAGCTGAGTGGTGCCAGCATTATTAGTGCACCACCCCAACTTTTCTCGCGGGTGTCGTAAGAGGCGATAAAGGGATCCACCTGGGGCGGGCAGCTCCGCCCCCAACTGCGATCCCCAACCCGCATGTCCAGGCAGCATGGGGATTATGAGTACTATCCACCCCATGAGATAAAAGCCCATAAAGGGAGGCCTGCGTCCAGCAGTGGACTAATATTGGGTGTTGAGGTTGAGGATGCTACTGAAGGTTTCTTTACTCTCGTATCTAAGCTTTTATGAATACAAAACACCTTTGTGATATCAACTAAGCCTGTCCAAGCAAACAACGACGATAACGCTAGAATACACCTACGTGGACTGTTTAGTACTTAACAGTTAGGCGTCATTTACACTGTAGTGCAGATTAGATATTTTCTGTAAGTGCTTTTGTAGTAGGCTTTTTACTGTATCAGGTTTTTTTGTTGGTTTACTGTTATTGTAAAAGGTAGGTTTGTTCTTGGAGAATAATTACTTCAAACTTAGTAGGTAGGTACTAAAGCCATTAACAATAAACGAAACAGATAGCTGCAACTCCTGATTTGGGTATAAGTAAATTTTACATTATGTACCTACATTGTCCTTTAGAAACTTTCGTAGTTTGACGAATTCATAGTAACACAGGTTTCAAAACCTATCACTGGCACCAGTCTCTCACAAATAGGTACTTACCTAATTTTCTAATCTAGACCTAGGTACTTAGCTATAAAACCTTTTTGTGAAGAGAAAAAAAATGAATTCATTATGAATGAAAGCGGGTTAGTGGTGTTCTTCCAACACAAACAAGGTTCATAGTTAACACGCCTACATTCATAATGAATATGTACATTGTGATGATTTACACGTGTCCATTGGCAGATTAAAAAATGTACCTGTGTACCTGTGTGTAATGTAAATGCCTCTTTACTCGCGTGGGTGAGATTAGGAAGGAGGGTATGCGATTTTCTAGCTTTCCGAAGGGAGATATCCTCTATAATACTCACTAAGTATTATAATGTCGTAACGTTTTATGGTAGGTACCTTTCGTAATAGAAGGCGCCAGCACTGAAGAAATATAAAGTACTACGGTCCTAGGAAGCCTCTTTTATTTCCATAAAATACGCAATTGCTTGTTGAATTTGTACTCTTCACGTTTTGTGCAAATTGGTACTCTAATTGGTCGTATTAGAGAACAAATATTGGCCAAAATGAAACACATAATCGCGTATTAGAGCGTAAAAACAGGCCACCTGCTCTATTACTGTACAAGCCTAACGTTCAAAAGCAATGCATTCTGTAAATGAATTTGTAATTATTTATGAGTTTACTATTACTGGACACAGGTCGGTGCCGCTTCCTACCCAATAAAAATATTAAAAAATATAAATAAGCCTTAGAACATAACTTCGAGCAACAAAACTTAAAAGCAATAAAGTTAGTGAATGATCGAACTTCCTTCCTCACACGCAATACGGAAAGTTCACTCGAGATTACTTTCAAGAATCCCTATTCTTGAGAATTTAATTTTGTCGGGAGTCTATTTCTAAAACTAGACACCGTGCTCCATTAGAGGTGGTATTGGGGGAGGGGGTGGCTCTACAAACAATCCTCTCGGATATTGAACGGGCGATGCGTTTGGAAATGCAGCCACCAGCCGGCTGCGTGCAACGGAACGCCGGCTCACGTCTCATTGCTTCGGAACCAAAGTGTGAAGATATGAACGATCTCGTTTTCATATCGTTTGTATTCATACAATTTTTCGAATAGAGCTCGAGATTGCGAAATCGGCATACCGAGAGAATCGGAACGGGAATATTAAAACTGAGTTTCTTATATCCCTGTTGCGGGCGGACGGGAGCTACCTTTTTCGTCGTGTTCAGATAGAATGTTTACTTGAGACTGCTGCTCGAACTGACACATAACGTAGCCGTCCCGAACATCAGGCATTAAGTTTTATAACTTTTATAGAAGTCGGAAGTTTCGCTTCCGTATCAGTAGTACTACTAAGAAGTACAACTGGTAGTACAAACGACACACCGTTGTATCTCTAGTACTACTACAAACAATACAAGTTAATTCACTCGATTTCACTTCAGTAGTACTACTAAGAAGTACAACACTCAATAACAGCTTTCTATCAGATTGTCAGAAACCAAAACAAAGCTTTTCTCTGAAAACTAGACAAAGACAAATACCTAAAAACCGCGAAATATTTTTGAACTTTCGCGATTTGTTAACAAAATTAATTATTATTTACCCATCGAGTACTTATCGCCTCGGTAGAAACGTAGAGGAAATAATAACAAAATGGTACGCGATATAATTATACCATCCTTTAAAATAATAATTAAATACCTAAATTCTTAAAGTATTTTAGTGTTACATTTTTTTGATTGCAATCTCCGTGACGAGCGCATCCATCAATAAGCCCCGACTTACGTTACAATCACGGCGTAAAGCAATATCAGACTAGCCCTTGGCCCTTCTATTAGTTACAATATGGCCACAGGGTAGGCAAAAGGCGAGCGTAGCCATCTGTTGCGGTCAAGTGTTCTCCTACAAAAGTGGGATGAGCACCATCCTTCATGGACCAAATAAAACCGGAGCTTTGTATAGGCAGTGGGGAGGGCTTCTCAATATTACGACGAACAATAGGATTTTATAGAGGAGGTATAGGTATTGCAACTTAGGTATAAGTGGGAGTACAACTGATATTTTTAAAATGGACATTGGGTATATTACATTGTTTAGGGGGAATTTTAGGGGGGGGGGGGGGAAACAAGAATAACCCATTATAAGGGGGAGTACAGCTGGTATTTTTGAAATGGAGTCGTGACCTACGGAAGTTTGTATTACCTATAGGTTTAAAAGTTTGAGTTTAGACAAACGATGGATTGGAAGCTGTCATAGCTCCAACGGTTTTTCGATTCGATGCGGATTAGATAGTAATTTGAAATAGCCGCAAGCAGCGATAAAATGAAATGTTGTGATGATTTATTTGCTTGGTAATAAAAAATGAGAGTTACAGTCAAATCTTTTAAATTAACTATACCCCTAAAATGGCATGAGATTTTTGTATCGGCAATTATTCAACATTACAAATTCAATGAATTATACTTTCATAATTCATTGAAATTTTAATGATACTTAATTTTTATTACAATTATAATTAATTACACACTTTAACGAAGGGAGTAGGGGACTATATAGTTTATCTAAGTGTGTTGGTAACCACATTAACACCATCCTGCGGAATATCAAGAGATATCCAAAGGTTTGACGTTGGATGTAAGCCAAAATTGTCTGCAGTTACATGCATACCCACTAATACATAATTGCCTGGATGCTATCAGCTACAAAATTGAAGTTGATAATATTGCAATTTAAAATAAATAGACTGGCACAGTAGCTGGTAATTGAATTTTAGAATATGAAGCGACTTTAAAGTACGTAAGTAGGTAAGGTAATACTATTAGTGAAGTTCACAGAAACTGGGGTAATAGTTCAGTGCTCAAAGCTCATTTAAATAGGTAGTATCTTGGAAAAGGGAACTAATGAACGTCAGCTGTAAGAGTTCTTGTAATAAGTCTTATTAAAATAAGGCCGATTGATTTATTAATATGATGATTTATGATTTATTGACTCAATAGATTTATTTCTTAGTACCGGAATGTCTACCAACAAGTTGATTAATAAGTTTTATGATACATATTTAAAAAAAGCGTTTATATAGGACTAAAGTGCTTGGTAAGATAAATCTAACGTAATCAAATTCAATGGAGTTATGTCGTTTCGTAGAAACTCTTAAAGTTTCTATGACCGCGATCTGTCTCCATCATCAGATCAGCTCGATGGTAACATGACATTGCATTATCACCGCTCAACCGCTTCGCTTGAGGATAACTGGTCCTAAATTCAGTTGCAGATTGTCCCACACAAACAAACAGATCAAGATATATAAAAACTTATAATAAATAGTTACCTTCTGCTTCGTAATTTTACGAACATATTCAGAAGCCGCTTTCAGCATCTCTCAAAAAAGTTCTCAAAGAGAATCGTCACAGTGAAACAGTTACGACTAGTGCATAGTGAATTGTGCACTGCGAGTAAAGCCTTATTCAGACCAAAGAGAATGAATACATTAAGTCGGTTAAAAGAAAAGAATTTGAAATCGCACAAACGATAACTTTGATATTTTGGTAGGTTCAAATTGCAGTTCGATGATAATTACTTTATTATAGGCGACTCAAGTTATAATAATAAATTAATAAATAAATGTAAAATAATGTTAATTCATACAGCTTTATTTAGCCCCAAGCTAAGCAGAACTTGTGTTATGGGTACTAGATAACTGATATACTTAATACAATACACTACACAGATATATATATTTTATTATACATAGAAAACATCCAGAACACCATGAATAAATATATCTGCAGATCGCACTTGGGGGTTGTGGAAGATTGTTGACAGAACACATTCATAAACAATATCTTCGACAACGCATAGTCGGAGTCGCTGCCTCCACTGCCTGATGACGATCGATGACGATTTCTTCGTCATCCTAGTCAGTTTTGTACATCTCTATGTTAAATTACGATATACAAGACCGCGGATTCACACGCGAGCTTAGACCTTAAGTTGGGCATATTCCACAAGCAGAACTTGTTACCTGCAAAAGTTCAGCCTGATCCGTTTATTAGTTTTTGCGTTAGGTAAAACCCCATCCAATCACGAAGGTCTATCACGACGGTCTATCGCATATAGCCGTGTGGTGCCGGCATAGAATTTGCACCACCACAACTCTTCCTGCGGGTGTTGTAAGAGGCGACTAAGGGATATCTACCGAGGGCATAACAATTCTGCCACCAAACTGCTATCCCCAACCCAAATGCCCAGCGTGGGGATTATGGGTACTACCCCTCCCCCCATGAGATAACAGGCAATAAGGCGCTCATCAGGGGGAGGCTTGCATCCAGCAGTGGACCAATATAGGTTGTTAAGGTATCGCATATAAAAAAATTACACACTTTCCAATGAGTAGGATTAGTTCATCGATCAAAGTTTTCGCCGAGGAGGCCGCGAAATATCTGATCGAAGGATTACTTGGATAAAATGTTTCGTTTTCTAGTTTTCAACTTCCTAGTTTAAGCTCAGTCTGAATTCAGCCTACGTGAATTCTCCAGTGTTAAGGAGTGGTACGTTGGAGTCCCGCCAGATGGCTCTCGCTCGGAGAACCCTCCAACTGACGCTAATTGCGAGGAACTCTTCCATAATTATCACAATTATGCGAATTTATTGTCAACGATTCATTTGTACTGTTGCAAAGTTTATACCAATTAAGAAATATCTTAGCCTGGGATTGCAACTCATTGCTCAACTTTTGAAGCTGCCCTCCCATTTTTTATAAAAAACCGTTGCAAGTTAGTAAGTAAGTATATCATTTATTTGTCACACATATACATATAACACACACATTCTTTTTGTTTAGTTGTTACATATTAGCAAAATTGAAACATAACTTAGATAGTTACTCATAAAAATTTAAAGTAAAACAAAAAGTAGTCTGCCGCTAGATTCCTTTTAATTAGGTACAACATCAAACCAACAAACTTTTTTCGACATTATAATTTTACAAGGAACCTAACTAAGTGCCTACAATATAAAGCAAAAATAATATAAAACAAAAATAGGTGTGTAGCAGTGGCAAATGGGTAATAGCTGTATAATATTACTCTATTGTGTGTGAATATAGTCAATAAAATATTGATGAGACGATAATATGAAGGCACAACCATTGCACGCTAATTGACGGTGATAAGTAATCTGAAACACACACCCACCGTGTGTTTCATATTACTTATTCATATCATTTACCAATAGGATTTCTTAAATTTCCGCCAAATAACTTTGGAAGGCGAAAGGTTTCGAAGGTATTTAAGGCTGTTACTTATGAATTTAATATACGTTTTCAAACTACCAAAGTACCATTAATTCTACACCAATTTCAGTCTCAGTTGTTCACAAGTTTGTTACCTATGCTAATTGAAAACGAAGGAGACTATTCACTCTACATTTTACTGCAGTTTCACCACGCTTCGCGCTGTTAAGAGTTGTTACCTACTACGTAGCGTCGTTACTTGAAATTACAGCTTCAGTGAGTCAAATCGATACAAGCGACAAATACCACAGAGTTTGGGCGGATTTCAGTATTTGTAATGTAAAGCAGGCAGCCAACAACGCTGGCAGACGTTCTGATGCTGCACTTTTAGAAAACATACAGATGGGTCAGTTTGGTTCTCTACTGAATGTTTATAGCAGTGGACTTTACACATCTTTTCCTAAAGGTGAGTATAGATTATAGCAACAAGTAAATACTCTAGTCTACTATTTTCAAGTAAATGCTCTTGTCTACTATTGACAAGTATATGCTACTCTACAATTTACAACTAAATGCTCTAGTCTTTACTGAAGTTCTGTTACAAATAACAAAATATCGAGCATTCGCCATTTTTAAACCAACGAGCGATTTAGTGAGACATTTTATCGAGCAAAGCGCGGGTGACGGGAAACTGAACATTTGCTTGAATTGTATCATTCTTAATAATATGACATTTAGGATAGGTACATTTCTCTGTAATGCTCTAGAAAATGCTCTAGACTCTAGTCTATACTCACCTTAAAAATTATGTCAACAGTCAGACAGCTATAGGCGATAGTTTTCTTTCCCATACCAACTATATAATAATCTACTCTTTGGGGTTAAAATGTTTGGATATTGATATCAAATTTTTTTATGGTTATGTTTTTTCATTGAGTCTCATTCCCATAAAATAAAACATATTACATGACGTTCCTATCCATACCAGGTTGTCTGGCAGAGATCGCTCTCGAGCGATAACATAGCCAATTGTCACTTAGGTTAAATCAGAAAAAGATTTGTAAATATAATATAAAGTGGTTGGTTTGACGAAGCTCAAACATTTTAGATATATATTTTCTACCTATAACCAACCAAATAATCAAATGGGTTGATCAAATTTAGGTACAGATATGTAGAGATAAACCATTCTAAAAATGCACCCCATTTCCACTAATCGTCAACTATCGGCGTGCATTTTTAGAATGGTTTATCTCTACAGCCAGATGATCGGTATTCTAAGTAAATGTGGCCTTTGGAATTACGCCAAAGGCGGTCGACCTCGCTACTGCCTATTTTACCACTACGTACAAGAACCATAATCTATGCGTTTTTGTTTGGTTTTTGCGAGTTATCGGAATTGGCTTGCTTTCAGTTTGCGTGAAAGTGGTTGGGCCGATAGATAACTATGTTTAAATGCGCTCAAATCTTGTTTAACCTGTATCGTTATGGCCAAAATAACTTTATCTCCAGTTAAAATTCATTATCTTTTATTTATTTATTGAGGTTGAAAATCCCGAGGACAACATTTGGAACATCTGTGTTTATTATGCGAGATTTAGAAACTTAAGATACTTAAAGTTACATAAACTGTGAAGTGTGCCAATATTAATAACGGATTTCTTACAAAACGAGCTTTTTTTTATTTTAAAATCAGTGTATAGTCATGAACTTATCTTATCTACATCATCTTTCGGCTTAGAGTTTCGGCTTTCGGCGGCCATTTTTGTAGAACTATGTACCTACAATGAGATGGTTTAGTCCCTTGTAAAAAAATCTACTATACACGCCACAACTAGGCATAATTTCAAAACGGCTTGAAAAAAATGTCCCATTAATTCCACAATTAAGTCTTCAGACGATGTTCATAAGACTTTATAAAAATATTGGAGTCACAGGTAGCTTGGACATCTTTTGTTTTATTGCTGACAAATTCATCAAAGATAAACTAAATAATAGTTTTCTTCTTTTATTGTTTAAACGGGTCATACTAGAAATATTCTGAACCTTATTAGCAATTAACTGTTCAATGGGTTTTTCCCAAAACCAATATAATTAGTAACCATGGCTCAAATGGTTCTAAATTCTATCTTGTCCTTGAAGTTTTGCACCCAGCTACCAATCATCCTGTATAAGTGTGTTGTAAGATGTATCACTTATAATGCAATATTTTTTTTTCTGAAATAGCAAAAAATAAAATAGCTTAGGTACGATAAAATGATAGATAATTGTGTATGTGTTGCGCAGGGTAGTCTGTACGCTGGGCTCTCGCTGCAAACTTGAGTGGGCAACTTTGTCCGCCTCGCCGCAAAACTTCGTTTTTCATTTAATTTGCCCCAAACGAGTGCAGCTTACAATATTTTCAACGCTCGCAACTTTCGACTCGGTCCTTCGTTATAAATTTCATAGTTAGTCGCGGCCCCGTTGTTGCTCGTACCTCAACCATTACTTATAAACCACCCCAACTATAATGAATTTAGTGCCTCTAATGTCAACGAACGGCGTCGACAGTTTCCAAGTAAGTTGTTCGCTGTTTCGCGACTTTTTCCGGTTTTAGTTGGATTTGATATCAGTTTAGCAACATTTTAAAATAAAAAGAACTTGCTATGCGGCCGAGAACGAGGCATAAACAACGCTGTAGTCAGTTACTAGTTCACTAGCAGCGCATTTATTTTATGTTCCAATAAATCCGACGACAATCTGTAGACGGTAGTCGCGACATAACAGTGAACGGTTTTCAATAAACAAGCTTAGCGTCGTCAGGCGTGAGCGCACGCCTCGATTCTAACGTCTGCTGGAGACGTGCGTGTGCATTTGTCGTCTCGTAGGTGTGGAGCTGATCCTAAGCCTTTTTAGCAGAACGGGGCTCGAGCCTCCGATAAGGAATGATCTGCGGAAGACAGCGAGTTGCATCGTGCAGTAGACGCGATCGATATTGCAGCGGGCGGCCGGCCCCACGCCACCCCTCGAGCAAGCGGCTGAAACTTTCGCGATAAGTACGGAACTAGCGCGTGGCGTACGCAATGCAATATTGTTAACCGGTTACGAGTCTGAAATAGCGGATATTAAGGCTACAGAGACTCCGCCGTTCCGTTTTTACATTGTGCCCTGAGTTTGAAATGAATGCGAGCTGTGGTGTATTGTATTTAATTTTTACTGTCTGCGGGACCGGTGAATGCTTCATACTATCTTGCAACGTTATTATTAGAATTTTCTGGTGATTATAGGAGTTCTGAATATAATTGTTGTTTTATTTACTTATTAACTTACCTATGAATAAGGAGACACAATATACACAAATACTGTAATTGCTTGCAAGTTATAGAAAATTGTGCCAATAGGAATGTCTGCAACAACTAACTAACCATATCAAATTATCAAGTTAGGAATTCCATCGAACTAAGCAAAGTTAAATGCAACTTAGTGACGTGGAACTTAGGAATTCTCGGCTCGATCGTTCGCTTATTCACGGCGCACATTATCACCTGCCGTAAAATGGCGTAAAATAGCGCATATTACGCCAATAAAGCATTTTAATAGCAAAGAAAATTCGAGACGTTCTGCACCTACGAGTTTCGCAAGAAAGTTGCGCGGTCGGACGGTACAGCGAAGTTCCGGACATGCTTCACACAACCATTAGTAGGGTCACCATTCATGCAATGTATTAAGATATGTCTTTTTGCTGTATTTAACTTGTTATTTGTTATTGTTTTTACACACACTTGTGCACTGTTTAAAAATTCTTGTCTCCATTGAAGCAGGCCGAATTTCGGCTAGCAGGTCATCATTGTTTTTGAGAGTGCCTGCAGGAATTAAAAAAAAAGAAACGTACCTTCATAAGCCTTACGGAGGGTGTTTTCGTGAGCATTCTAATTTATCAATGGTAGAATAAATGTATTATACCAAATGAAATCAAATCTCGGGATAAATTTGTGTACGATCTGCAGATCAGACAGTTCAGGGCGTACTGGATATTTTCTATGTATAATAAAAAATATTTTTCTATCTAGTGTATTGTATTATGACATAATACAATACACTAGATAGAAAAATATTTTTTATATCAGTTATCTAGTACCCATAACACAGGCTCTGCTTAGGGGGCTAGATAATACTGTGTGAATTGTCCAACATTATTTATTTTATTTATTTAAATAAAAAATCTATCCTATACATCCTACACTACCTTCCATCTGTCTACCGTGTTTGTTAACTTAGATAGTCACAAACTTTTCATCACACTTCATACTAATCACACTAATATATATGGTATGGATGTATGCATGGATGTTTGTTACTTCTTCACGCCAAAACTACTGAAATTTTGCATACAGGCAATTCTAACCCTGGAATCAAACATAGGCTACTTTTTATCCCATAAATCAGTTCCCGTGGGATGAAAATCAGCTTTTAATGTTTCCATAGGAACAACGCGTGCGAAGCCGCGGGGCGCAGCTAGTATATTATAAATGTGAAAGTTTGTATGGATGTATGGAAGGATGGATGTGTGTTGCCTCTTCACGCCAAAACCACTGAACGGATCAGGCTGAAATTTTGCAGTAATTGTAATTCTTATTCTTGAATCAAACATGGGACACTTTTTATCCCATAAATCAGTTCCCGTGGGACAGAAATCACCTTTAAACATTTTCATGGTATCAACGCGTGCGAAGCTAGTAATCTATACGAATACTTCGAAAGAAACTAGGTCTGTCTGTCACCTTTTCACGCCTAACCGGCTGAAAGGATCTCGATGAAATTTAACAGGCAGGTAAATAGTATCCCGAGGACGGATACAGATTACTTGAAAAGCGTGTCTGAAACCGCGGGAACAGCTAGCTAATAATAACATTCACATTAAGTATTTCTTCAAAATGGTGACCCTACTCTCGAACACAGATGTGACAAAGTTTATGTTACTTCTTTCCATCTCCGCTCGTCCGATATGTTTGGGTCTCGGTAACTGCAGTTGCTTCATTTTTAATGACACTTTTGGACGAGTATTGTGTTCTTTATTCGTATACCTATTGTATTGTACGTATCATTATTTTCAAAATGAGTTTACTTGCTTTTATTTAATACAAATTGGATGTACGCAAAGGATGTGTACGCGATTATACGTGTTTCTCGTCTTTAAAAAGTAAGTAGAGGTATTTTTATTCATATCGGTTATTGTGAGTTATAACCATTTCTTGTCGGATAAAGGGATA
The DNA here is from genome assembly GCA_955876795.1 of Eupithecia tripunctaria. Taxonomy (NCBI): domain Eukaryota; kingdom Metazoa; phylum Arthropoda; class Insecta; order Lepidoptera; family Geometridae; genus Eupithecia; species Eupithecia tripunctaria. Next base: position 8,662,503 of record OY041613.1, on the reverse strand, counting down.
CCGTTCTAATATCTCTTGCAGCAAAAAAAGTCATTAAACGGTAAGTAAACTGTTTGTAACTACAGCAGATGGGTGCAATTACAGAGTACACGATAATGCCGCACTCAAAAACGTTTTAGTGTGTTATTAAAATTTGTTGCAGTTTTAAACTGAAGATAAAAATACAAGATGCGGATTGCGTTTTAAACGCAACTTTTAAAAGCGATTTCAGAGTGAATGGTTTCAGAACGGAAAAGTTTTTGCAATTTCAGCAAAAACAATAACAAAAAGAGTTCTGTCTGCAATATGGTTTCATATTCAGTTTATTTCGTATTTCGTTATGAACAAATCTTGAGTGACAACGTGACGACACGTTTCACTGAGTGTACACCTGCCAGGAATTTTCTCGAACATTGTCGATAAGTTGCTTGATGAGCTTCATTCTCCTGTATCGGCATCCAAAAGAAGATTGGGTTCTTGTAATTAAAACTTCCGAAAGAAGCGAACAAACTACCGTCCCTTCGTAAACTCGTAGCTTCCATGAATCTACCGGAAAACGTAAGTTCGTGATTTCATGACGAGATGTTAATAAATGGGCGCTTACAGCTCATAATTGGGAAAAAGTGTCGCGTAGTCTTCTCAGTTACAGATGGGAATAAATCTTTATGTAGACGGGATCACTAGCGTCTGCCTTGAAACGTAGTGGAGCGTAACCAGAAGGTCTACAACGTGTGTGCCACAAATGTAGCAAGAGCTACGAGCGTAGCAAGAGCTACGCTCTTAAAGGTCGTAGCACTTGCTACGCTCGTATAGCTCGTAGACCGCAGAATTTCACATAGAGCACAATTTGTTAGTTAAATGTCTGTCCAGATTAAGTTATAAAATATAGGTTTTAACATGTTTGTTTGGTCCATATAAACACCAGTAATTAGTTGAGCACATTAAATCATAAAATATTTCATTATGTAACTTTTATGTGTATCACCTGTTGTGGTCCAAATAAATAAAGAAATAAACATATTTTATGAGTGTGAATGCACGCTCCTTTAGAGTAGTTAGAAAAATATATAAATACAATAGAGAACTATTTATCTTCTTTGACGTACTCTTGAACAAAAAATGATTCTTAAATTGTATGAACAAGCAAAAGTTTTTAAAGGTGTTTTCGTGCAAACTGTTCATCTAGACTATACGAATCGGACTGAAATTTTATATATCATATGTTTGAAACCTTTGTTCGGTAGTATCTAGTATTTCTAGTGTTGTATGGAATCCGTTTTTTCAAGTAGGTAGGTATAATGCAGCAAGCGTCCTGGGGACGCTTCCTACAGGTATTGATATGCATCAGTTGAGCTACCTTTTTTTTCTGGGAAAACCTGAAATATTTGGAACTCCACGCCCTGAAAAAGGCGTAATACTCACTAAAAACCCCTCCGGTATTCCTCTTTTGCTGTTTTCGCCGATCCACGAACATAATATAACCTCCGCGATCCGACTGGCGTCTCCTCTTCCTTCCATACTTAGCCGGTGAGCCCACCATTCCACACACTCGCCGACTCCATTCTTCCGTCACCTTTCCTACCCTCTATTGGGATACCAACAGGACGTAGTTGCAGTTGAGCTACCTGTAGATTGTTTGCAACATTCTGCAGTTAGATCAATTGTTTCAATTTGATAACACTTATGATATGTAACTTGCTAGTGGTTTCTTTTTCACTTCTTCCGCTAGTGGACCGAAAATAGAATTAGAGTCAATTGTACCTTATTTCTTAAATGATAGTAATTACTATTTATCAAGCTGTTTATATATTAAAAAAATTTACTTGTCTTGGTGCTTATTTTGTAAGTCTAAATAAATAAACGATTTGACTCTGACTCTTGACTCTGACTCTAGTTAACACTAGTTTGGCAGTTTAAATACTAGTTCTAATTTATTTATATTATTTGATTATTTCTTTGTCAGTAAGATATAAGTTATGGTGAGTAATTATTATAAAAATTACAAACAAGCATTTGACAACAAAGTGAAACATTTCGAAAGTCCTAGTTTCTAAGTCCATGGTAAGTGAAAAGTTAGACAACTGGACCATAAGATACTATTCTCCTCCGGTTTCAGTTACTTATTCAGATCACGCCTCCAGTCCCCCGAATATAAGGCCCGGGCCCATTTATTGCACATCGTGTCGGCCCGCCGCTAAAGATGTTTATACCACGCTAAATAATTAATGACTATGCGAATTTTAATTATGCGAGTTCCTGTGTAAATATAAATTCCGCTACGGGAGCTTAGATTACGAGGCTGGATGGTGTCACGTAGGTGCTTAATCTAAGGATGCGGTTATAGCGGGTGGCTCTAATCTATTCAAAGCTATATTGCAACACTATGTTATGGTTTTTTAATAAATATAAAATTTCCAAGGACATCCGTGAGGACGTGTGTGGCGGCGGATTTGGCCGAGGATCTTCAAAGACGCAAATATAATAATAATAATAATAATCATTTATTTCAGATATCGAGATCCATATACTACACAGTCCTTTTTAAGTACACATATAGGTACACAGTCCTTTTTAAGTACTAACTACACTAAGAATGAAATAAAATTAAAATAAATACCTACTTTAGGTATAGGTACAAACTTACTACACAAATATCTAGGTGGCTAATTCCAGCCAACCAACGTGCCAATGTGTTTGTTAACACAATTCGGTCGGACAGACTTTTTATAATAGTGTTATTACACCTGTCAACTCTAGATATAAATATGTCTCCTTGGAGACCTTAGGTTCTTGGGTACCGAGACTTTTCGGGTTTAAGTACATGATCGGAGTGTTTGGTCGAAGCGACGAGTGAGCTGGTAATATCTGGTGTAGTGCATCAGCATTGCCATACAGCGCGCTGTATGGAAAAGATACCCAAGAAGCTGGTACGCTGGATACCCAGGACGCATTGCCAAGCTGCAGCGCTGCAGCGGGGCAATGCAGCCAGCTTCTTTTTCATTATCATTTATTAACTTGTTTACATGTTGTTATGTTACATAGGTCTTAGCAGTTAAGTAATAGTCTCAAACATGTACCCCGTTGGGCGCTACAAAATAACTTAATACTAATAAAAAAACTAATTTAAAATTAAATTAATTAGCTTCAAAAAACTTCCTATCCTATAGTTGTTTATTTATTTATTTGTATTTCAAAATATTCTTGAAGGTTGCAATAGCATTTTTCTAGTAAATATTCTTTTAGTTTCATATAAAAGTTAAATCTGCCTCTGTTGTTTTTATTTGAGGGGGTAGTTTATTGTATATTTTTATGGCCATATGGTGTGTTGCGGATCTTACTATTTGGAATTTTGTTTAGGGGAGAGATAATTCTTTATTGTTTCTGAGGTTATGAGATCTTTGGTGTCTTTTGACTGGTATTGATATGGATCAGTTGAGCTACCTGTCGATTCTTTGCAATATTTTGCAGCTAACTCAATGATTTCCGTTGTAAAAACTAGTTTTAAATTATTTCTATCATTTGAGGTTTGTCAATAAAGATGTATTTATACATAATTTTTTTTTCTATAAATGAGAATATTTATGACAAATTAAATTAACTTTGTGTTATTTTTCCACTTTGTTGCAACTTTTTTCATAATTTATATGAAACATTTCATCATCGCCCTTTTCTGAAAAAGGAATCTTTTAAACAAGATTCTGCGTTTTTTATCTAAATGTAAAAATAGTTGTAGAAGTAGTAAAAGCTTATTCTTGCGATAAATTATTGAATAACTACGGTCGCGAAATAAACGCAAAAAATGAATTACCACCAAAATTGTTACAAACGTATCGGCGCTTTCTGTCGCATAATAAATAGGAGTGTTCATTGTTCACGTTATATGTATGTTCACATATTATCAAAGGGGGACATCTCATCTTGTATTCATTTCACATGCGAACACTCCGTGAAATGTGACTGCTAGGTATAATACACGTACGTGTTTAATAGGTATCTATACTGACCTACTTCTTGATTAAAAATACCCAGAGCAATAAAAATTCAAACTCGTAATCATCCTTTTTAAAATAAATGAAGCCTTCTTGGAATGAGCGGTATAAAAATAAATCAATATTTTAAAAACGTGTCAAACGGAGCTTAAAGTCGCTGTAGTAATTAATGTTTTGATTTAACCGTGGATGCAGTTAGTGTTTTGTTTTTTTTGAGTTAGTGATTTTTTTATTTCTTAGTGGAGTGGTATTTCGAAGTCATTGGTATGTCAGTCCTGTATTCTAAGAAACTGACTACCTACTACTATTTTTTTTACTTTTTATTTATTTAGGGCAAAGTCCCCTAAGTGAAAATGGTGACTATGTCAGTCCCGTATTTTAACAAACTAACTAGGTACCGACCTACTATTTAAAACAAAAACTATAGTAATTAATTTAATCGTGAAAACTTTGTTTTAATTCTTTTCTTTTTATAAGCCCCGACCGTGATTCATTTTCTTTTTTGACATGATGACATGGCCAAAGTGTTCATAGCTAATTTTAGAAGAAAATCGGTGAAGCTAAATCTTTACTAGTTCTATTCTTAGTAAAATTTTCCGTGTTGGCTTCAACATCAACAATGAAGCCACAAAATCAAACTTGACTCTGAAACTTGAAGATTTTTTACAGATTTTTATTGAACCTGATAAAAGCGCTGCAGTTGTAAAATAAGGAGCAAATATAAATTCTCCAGCTAAGAAACAATCGTAAAAGTTCGAGAGCTTCCTTTAAAGTACATGTGGATTACCTACGTCTATCCCCGATTCAAGTCCACCTGTGTTTGACAAATCCTGGATTCTAAGATAAATCATGTGCCCTGAACGACTATTAGTTCCCCGGATACGTTTATAATACTTCTATTCTCAAATGTTTTATTGCAGTTTAAATCCGTCTTTAGTTTTAGAAGCTATTATAGCCCAGAATCTCTATAAAATGAGATTCCTTTTATCTTTTTCTTCCAGAAAATGGCGATAATGTTACGTTGGCATAAGATAAAATAAAATAAGTAAATGTATCTCCGTTACAAGAAATACAAGAATAGGTAACACAACAACACGAAATAAAACAGATTTCATACGAGCAAGGAAAATTGCAAAGAGCACGAAAACGTTACGCAGGAAATAAAGTATCATGGACTAACTTTTATTTTTCCGGAAATGTGAGCCTCTTTTTGCCGTTGCTTACTTATGCATAGTTCCAGATAAGTTTGCATGAATATGTTGTATATTCCAGCGTATTCAGTTCCATATTTATGGCACGAAAAATAAAATGTTGCTGCCTGTCGTCGATCCTGATAAAAATGCAAACCGTGGCCGCGGGCGCTGCTCTGAAGTTCTGACGCACTCTGAATATGGCTATCATGACGGGGACTAGATTACATTTTAAGGCTGTTTACTCTGCGAGTCTGCAAACAATTTGCTTAACTTAGCTTTGAAAGGAAATATGCGAGAGTAGTGTACTCGTAATACGAGTTCGGGAGTCAGCCGGTGGGTGGCGGTGTCTACGTACAGATAGTAGGGGGCTCTCACCTGACCGACAGGCGGTCGCAGGTAAACATTGTAACGTGACCGGCCACGTGCGAGCCATGTGACTCGACGTGGACTATTTCCTCCGGCCGACGGCTCCATCTCTCGCTCGTGAAAACGGCCTCCGCTTAATAATAGCTTCTCGTAGCTCCAACACGCAATTTTAATGATTTTTACCCAGTTTTATTTTATTGAATTTCCAGCGAGGAAGCGCAGTTACGGAGTTGAGCCGGTGGGCGTGTTCCAGACAGTATTGATTTTGTTCTCTCTTTTCGTTGTGGCGGTTGTGGTGCGTTGGTGCGAGGGAGAAGGCTGTTCTGCTAGGAGGCTGTTGCCTCGTGTAGAGTTTCCGCGTAAAACCTGCGAGTGGCGAAAGGGCGTAACTGCGGGATGAATGAAAGCGTGTTGCGATGCTGAAACGACGGCGGCTGTCGACGCTTCCGGTAAATCCGTTGATACAACTTCGTGCACTTAGTTTTGTTCAAAACTGTTCCTATTGCTTTTAAATGTTGCTAAACTCTTTTTCTATGTAGGCAGTAGGTATTCGATAGTGTGGCGCAAAACTAATGTAGTACCATACCGATTATTTCATTAAATAAAAGAAAACTACTTATTTAATTTAAAAACTATTTATTAACAGTAGGTCTAACACGGGGATTTATGTCTAGGGTAGAATAGAAAAAAAATACGTAACTATGTCATCGAATGCGTAAAATGTTTGAAATTCATTCTCACACTTTAATAATTTACGAAATGTATGACGATGCGATTTTTAGGGTTCCGTACCCAAAGGCAAAACGGGACCCTATTACTAAGCCTCAATTGTCCGTCTGTCTGTCCGTCTGTCACCAGGCTGTATGTATCTCATGAAAATATACATAGCTGCTAACAGTTAAAATTTTCAGAGATGATGTATTTCTGTTGCCGCTATAACAAGGGGGCAACGTCCTTATCACCTTGAGAACCGATCAACAAGGTTAAGTAGCGTCGGGCGCGGTCAGTACCTGGATGGGTGACCGGGTTATGTTGACTTTTTGTTTTTTTACGAGGAAAGATTTTTATTTCTATTATTTTTTGGATAATGGTACGGAACTGAGCACCCTAAGTCGTAAATTTAAACTAAGTTTACATAAAACGAAATCTTATCAAGAAAGCCTATTACTCCATATATGATTACATAAATAATGTTAAAGCTTGGCCGGATGTCACCCAGTTCCACACTGACAATAGTAAATAAGAACATAAATTTAGTTGCGTTAGACTTAGATATCCAAAGATTGTATTAGTTGATAAGCGATAAATTTGCTAGTGGTTTCTATTTCACTTCTTCGGTTAGTGGTAAAAAAATTGAAGTGAATTAAAGTCAATTGCACCTTATTTCTTATTTGATAGTGTACGGAGTACCGCACGATAGGTAGAGTCAATGAACTGGGTCATGTATAGCTAAGCATTATATACCTACTTAAACACATGTTCTCGCATCAATTTGCTTACCTACGTATTATTGTGCAATTACTTACCAATATTAAATCAGTGTCAAACTAGCACTCGGGGGTTTGATTCGTACTTTATCCTTCCCTCAACTAATTAACTAATAACTTAAATTATAACTGTAGGAACCCCTACAGATAGTAATAACTAGTTATCAAGCTGATTATATAGTAAAAATATGACTTGTCTAAGTGCTTATTTTGTAAGTCTAAAGAAATAAACGAGTTAACTCTGAGTCTGAACCCTTCGTGTGCGAGTCCGACTCACACTTGGCCGGTTTTATTCTCTACTCTACCCTAGACAACAATACTCGTGCTAGACCGGCAGCTCCTAAACTCCTACACAAGCAAAAGTCAGCGTAGACGACCAATTTATAATGGCTAAGTGCTTCTTATGTTCTTGAGTCAGGCTGTCACGATAAGTGAAAGCGTAAGCGAGTGATCGTCCCCACGAAAGGTGGCCTGTTTGCAACGACCCTAAATTGATTAGACACCCACTTCACAAAACAGCTTCCATATTCAAGACGTGTGGTAATACGCAAAGTATTAACAAACAGGTTCACTCGCTCACCAAGTTAAATAGATTTACGAAAAAGGAATTTCCAAGAGTCGCTCCTAAAAGTTGGGGTGCTGGAGTATTTTCACAAATATTGGTGTGAAGTGCCGAATCGCCTCGAGACACCGAACTTCGTATCCAATACCCTGCCACAGAGTCAATAACAGTTGGACTATGAAGCCCGCCGATTCTCGACTCGTAAAAATATTCATTCGTGCGTTACGAGGGCAGACTTATTCGCGATATAGGTACCCGCGATTCTTCTGTGAATAACGCCTCGAAATGAGTTTTTTAAAAAGTTCTTTCAACTTCCGGTTCAATATTTTTGTAAAGTTTGTAGCCGGCTTCGATATAGTTCGGTAGAGAAAATGTGTGCAATTCTCTACATTTTTGCATGTAAGTTTCTATCATGAATAGAGCTTTTGAAATAGTTAAATTCTTCTTTACCTTTACAAGCTCAACATAGGAATATACTAGCAGCGCCCCGCGGCTTCGCGGATTTCTATCCCACGGGCACTGATTTATGGAATGAAAAGTATGTTTTATTCCAGGATTAGATTTAACTGTATGCAAAATTTCAGCCCGATCCGTTTAGTAGTTTTGGCGTGAAGAGGTAACAAACATACATCCTTTCGCATCATCTCTAATATTAGTGTGATTATTGTGTCATTAGTGTGATTTTACAAATTAATTATGAATGTTAACTATAAACCTAGTGTGTGTTGCAAGAACACCAAGACGAGGGACTTTATCAGGGTGAGTTTGGTCCCGAATAAAACTTTGGTGTTCTCTAAACACAAATTAGGTCCATAGTTAACCCGCTTACATTCTGAATAGAAACCTATATTTTAAACTATATCTAGATACCTATTGTATTTTAAGAATTCGCATTATTGATTGCCTTCAAGGAGCAATTTACCGATTAATTCCGCTTGAACGAGCACTTTGTATTAGACTGAGCTTTTACAAACGATTCGATTCAGCTAACTACCTGAGAGGTATTCTTTGTGGCTGACAATACTTCGGTGGCTCAATAGAAATAGATGAGTTTGCAATTTGTTGGATGAGAGCGTTCCTATTCACAATCTATTGAAACATTCAGATACGATTAATTTGATCGAGGAGGATAGGATAATAGAAAATCTCGAAACTTTACCAACATCCGCAAGCAGGTAGGTTACCTAGTAGGTAAGGTTCCGCTTGCGGATTCCAACGCGTTTTTGCTGGATTAAAATAAATAATGCTGGACAATTCACACAGCATTATCTAACCCCGCACGCACAGCAAGCTGTGGTGCTGGCTTAGAATTTGTATGGGGATTATGGGCATTACCCTCCATGAGAAACGCGAATAAGACGCTTGTCAAGGGGAGGCCTGCGTTCAGCAGTGGACCAATACAGGCTGTTGAGGTTAAGGTTGAAGTATCTAACTCCAAGCTAAACAGAGCTTGTGTTATGGGTACTAGATAACTGATATACATAGTACAATACACTACATAGATATTTTTTTACTATACATAGAAGAGATCATACAGATCCATGAAAGGGTGGCTCTACCTCGGCGTTTCGTATTGTAAATAATTCAATAGATACCTATACTTAGGCACTACCACCTATCCATATTCAAAGTGCTAAATGAATCGGAAATTCGAAGAACATAAAAAAGAAAACACTGAAATCTCCCGACATTAACTCCATAATAATTGATTTTGTTTAAAAAAACTATAAACCAATTTCAATTATGTCGTTTTTTCATGGATCCCACTGTCACAACTGGACTAAATTCAAATGGGACCACACAAGAAGCACCAACTTTCAAATAAAAAAAGGATCATGAAAATCGGAATACAGTTACAAAAGTTACAACAAAAGTACAAACAGTTCTGAGGTAACAAACATAAAGTCTACAACCATCACCATCCAAATTAAAAAAACACTGTCAAATTACGAACCTTCTCCGTATTTGTAGGATTACTTTGAATCGCTGTGAAATCACTCGACAGTTCAAAACAGGCGATCCTTTGCCTATCGACATGCACCATACCTACATAGTTGCATAAGTTGCATTTGGATTATTTTGGCACGCTGTTCGCTTGTATAGGCGAGGGGAGGCCGTACACTAAGTATAGTGACCATATTTTATTGGCAGTCGTAAATAGATTGGCTGATTTTTACTTTTACTGTTGCTTGTTTGGTCATAACTCTGTTATTGATGTCACGAATGGCCATAACTTTTGTTGATGCGAGGAAAGAAGAGTCATGGTAGAGTTATAATGTTAGTTTGGAAAACTTTGAATGAGCATTATTATTATCTACACGTAGCTAGATTGTAATGTATCGATTACGAATGATTCACAGATATTTGGTAATACATAAAATAAATTCCTTACCCTAACTAAAGTGCAATACAAATGTATGAAGTCATCATCTCATCTATGTATATGTATACTATACTAAACCTCTCATGCCAAGGGACTCAGAGTCAGAGTCAAATCATTTATTTCTATAAACATACAAAATAAGCACTTAGACAAGTAATTTTTTTACTAAGTAGGTAAACAGCTTGATGAATAGTAATTACTATCAAATAAGAAATAAGGTGCAATTGACTCTAATTCACTTCAATGTTTTGTCCATTAGCGGAAGAAGTGAAAAAGAAACCACTATCAAGTTTATCGTTTAACAACTAATAATACTAACTTATCCTTGCATTATCTAAGTCTTAATATTAGGTCCTTACATATGAAATTGGCGTTTTGTATGGGAGGAACAAAAAGTCGAATATTTTTTAATATAATATATTTAATTAATCAAAGTATGAACCATTACTTTCTATGCACTTTTGCCATCTTATAGGTAGTTCATTGATCCCTTTACTAAAAAAACCAGTCGGACGGGAATCAATAAAATCTTTGAAGGCGATTTGGACTGCCCCATCGGAGTTGAATTTTTTCCCTTGCAAGAAGTTATCCAAATTTCGAAAAAAATGGTAATCTGTTGGAGCAAGGTCCGGGGAGTACGGAGGATGTCTTAGACTTTCCAATTGAAGCTCTTCTAATTTAGTAGCCGTCTGTTGCGCAGTGTGTGGTCTAGCGTTGTCGTGAAGCAGCAGTGGCGTGGAGCGATTGACCAGCCTAGGTTGTTTAGCCGCTAGCTTTTCCATCATGGTTTGCAATTGCTGACAATAGACATCAGCCGTAATAGTCTGGCCAGATTTGAGAAAACTGTAATGAACAATACCGGCACTAGTCCACCAAACGCTTACAAGTAACTTTTTTGGGGTTAATTTTCGCTTGGGGCAGGATTTGGCTGGCTGGCCAGGATCCAACCATTACGCTGAGCGCTTCCGATTATCGTAAAGAACCCATTTTTCATCACAGGTAATGATTCGGTTTAAAATACCTTCATTATTATGCCGGTTTAGTAATGTAGCAGTCGACGCGCGTTTGCCGGTTTGCTTCAGTCAATTCGTGAGGTACCCACCTTTCAAGCTTTTTAATCTTCTCAATTTGCTTCAAGTGAATTAAAACAGTTTTATCACTAACATCGCAGCCTGCAGCTAACTCGGACGTGGTTTGCGATGGATCCGCTTCCACAATAGCCTTCAACTCTTCATTATCAACTTGAGTCTCAGGCCGTCCACGGGGCTTGTTCTACAGGTCGAAATTTCCAGAACGAAAACGTTGGAACCAAAAACGAACTGTGTTTTCTTTTGCAACACGACCGCCATACACATCATTCACCCTTCGAGTTGTTTCCGCAGCACTAGTGCCACGGCGGAACTCGTACTCGTAAATAATGCGATATTTTAAGTTTTCCATTTTGTAAAATGAGTGACGCAAACAGAAAAAAACAGAAGAAAAAAAACAAATGAATGACGATCATCGAAGCACAAATACATGAGTCTATAGCTGTACAAATTTGAATTTGGAATTCCTTACCAAAGAGGAGAAATTTGTGATTAAAGTGGCCAGTACGAAAAACGCCAATTTCATATGTAAGGACCTAATATAATGCGACTTAAGAGTAGATAGTTGTCATATTTGTAAATGTAAGTAAAACTAACATCGGAGATTGGTAAGTAAGATTAGCCATGGAACCGGTAATGGGTCAAACCACCACCGGGGCCACAGGTAACGAGTGCTTAATATATCTATAAACATATATATTTATATACTCCACTGTTAGACATAGACTTCTTCTAATGAACTTATGAAGTGTAAAACGAAGATGGCAGGTTTATAATTCAAGAAGTTATTTATTCTGAGAAATAACTGTAGCTTCCGTGATTATTAGCCCCAACCCGCATGTCTGGGGCCTGATTCCACTAACACAATCGCCTCACTATGACAATATTATCGCTTCATTATCGCGTAGGTACCTATTCTACTAACTAGATCTTTTTTTGTTTATGCCATATCTATGACTATTACGATTATGATTATATGCCCCACCACATTATTGACACGCTATTTTAAGTCATAGAGATTGTAATCTTATGGTGATAGAATACCAAATAAATTTACGACTAAATCTCTATCTTAATCGTATGGTGCCATTATAGCATTAGTTTGAAAAATAGTGGAATTAGGCCCCTGGGCCCCAGACAGACAGCTCCGAGAAAAGCAAAACGCCGTGTTACCCCATGCATGGAACTCTGTAAACATTCGAGACGAGACGAAATATATGTATTACCTACGTTTATAAATACGTGCAAAGGTCGACGGAACGTTTTGTAGCATATTTATAATAGCTATGTTTGCACAAATCGAGGGATCAAGGATTCCGTCTGTGCGGAAATATGCTTTTTGATTTCGGATTCGTCGTGCATGCTATGTTTGCTGTCTGGGAGTTTTTTCGGTAAAGTTTAGCTGATTTTAGATGTGTGGTGCTGGCTTAGACTTTGCACCATCTTATCTCTTCCCGTGGGTATTGTAAGAGGCGACTAAGGGATGTCCACCGGTGGTGGGCAGCAGCGCCCCCTGCAGAATAATTCCACCACCCAACTGCCATCCCCAACCCGCATAACCAGCGTGGAGATTATGGGCATTACTCTCCGCCATACGCCAGTAAGGCGCATATCAGGGGGAGGCCTGCGTCCAGAAGTGGACCAATACAGGCTGTTGAGGTTAAGGAATTAGCTGATTTTAGCTGGGGAGATTCACGAATAACTCCTTCTTATAATCGTTTCATTTATTAACCCGTATGTCCAGCTGTGGACTTATATGCTAATGCAGACGTTGAATACTCCTATAAACTCTATGTTTACCACTTGAGTCATGGTGGTGTCATAAAAAGAATATGCTGACGTCAAATATACTTTATTAAAAATATATATATGTCTATGAAACCTTCGTTGTTTTCCTGCCATAGAAGTTTATTAAAATCTACCTTACGTAGACTATAATTTCAGCCCAACAAAAAAGCCCAATGATTCTATAACTTTTCATTAAATGTACTCAGGCCATGAAAAGCTAATGTTTATTCAAATTTAACGAGACGAATCCAGAGATTCAATCTTATTACGAGGACAATAGAGGTGGTCGCAATTAGTGGGATGGCCGGCGAACAAACGCGTTCTTGACAAAAGAGTAGGCCAGACGGGGAACTTTCATTTCTTCCGAATGAGCAAACTGCCATCATAATGCATAGAAGCAGTATCACTATTTTAAGCATTTATTTCCGTCCTCATTGGCTTTTGCATCTATGATGGATTTATACGCATAAGAAGCACAAAAAGGCATGTCAGTCAATAGATAAACTGCTCTTCTTTCCAAGTAAATTATTTTTATACAACAACAAGGGACAAATCTAAGAAATGTGGGAGGTGAGAATTTAAACCGCAACATTTAACTACATGATATTACACCACACCGAGTCAACCACACGTAACCGTCGTGATTTCATTTATACTGGAAATTCAGGAGATACTGTTAGAAACTTGTATATACAGGGTGTAACATAAGGAGTGGATCATCGGTGCCTGGGGGGTGGGGGACCTCAGTACCTATCGATTTAACCCCCATTTATGTTCTGCGATATTCACTGGTTCAAAAGTTATTTTGAGTTTTGTAAAATTTTGGTCAAAATCAGATTTCGGACTGAATTTAAGATAAAAATAAAGATACATTTATTTGGCCAAAACAGGTGACTACATAGGTACTGCATAGGTGACAACATAGGTACTGCTATAATCAAGGTAGGCTATACATAGATAGATATAATTATATATTTATAGATATAATTTCGCAATTGCAGCCAAAATATTACGTCTGCGACTCTATCACAAGGTCGATAGTGGGCCTTTGGTACCCTTTTACCAATTATTTATTCAAAATCGAATATTTACTTTAACTTTCAGTGGTTCTAAAACAAAAAGTTAAAGTTAATGTAATAATTTAGAATAATGTTTGACGAAACGCAATTTTCGGCATAGTGCGATCACTTGTATGGAAATTTCAAAATGTTGACCTTGCGCTACATACTGCAAGTAAAAATTAAAAAATGAACTAAGTGCGATAGTAGGCATCTCGCTACTAAATCAGCAGCATGCGATTTGACTCGCGTAGTTACCTTTCCTCTGAGAATTCCGGGATAAAATATTATGTCACTCCCTGAAAAGTAAGCTTTTGATGATGAAATAATTTTTCAAATTGGTTCTGTAGTTTTGGAGCTTATTTCATACAAACAAACAAATCAACAATCAAATTTTTATTATATTAGTATAGAGTATAGATGAATAAAAAGGTAAGCTTAGTAGGTTTCTATGCCTTACTATGTAGCAGCTAGTGGGGAAGATTTGTGGTTGAATGAAGGGCCTCGAGTGTGTATTGTTCTTTTCGCTGTTCGGCATTGCTGTTTTAATCAAGAATTTGTCTTGTTTTGCTATCTGTGTGAGTTTTGTACGCTTTTTGTAATGTGTCAATAAACTGAAAGTTTGACTGGCATAAATCAAGACATTGATTCTGATGTTACGAGAATAATTATTAGTCTAGCTGCGCCCTGCGGCTTAGCCTGCGTCGAAATTTATGTTTTTAACTTTCTTCATTTTTTCTTTACAAGCGTTGCGTTGCGTTTCTGTTTATATAGTAAAAATTTGACTTGACTAAGTGCTTATTTTTTAAGTCTAAAGAAATAAACGATTTGACTTTGACTCTGACTCTTTGTGAGCTCACAAACTTCGCTTGGCAACAAACACGGCACGGTCTCACTAAAAGTCTATCTAATGCTATACATCTTTGAGATTAGGACCCTTGTTTGCGTCACACAATGAGTTTTAATTTCTGTTGATCCTACGCATTTTACACGACTTCTATTGAAAAAATTATGCTCGTTTGCCTTGTGGCGAAAGTTAGACTGAGGGCAGTCTAACTTTCGCCTTTTATTCAAAAATTGGTTGGTCGGGTTCAGTATTGTTATCCTACTAATATTACAAACGCGAAAGTTTGTTATAATGTCTGTACTTATGTATCTTTGTTGCTCTTTCACGCAACAACTACTGAACGGATCGGCCTGGAATAACACATAAGGTACTTTTTATCCCATAAATAATTTCCCGTGGGATAGGCGTGCGAAGCCGCGGGGTGCAGCTAGTCTGTCATAATTTCAAATTCAAATCATTCCTGTACCTTTTGTCCGTGGTCGGCCTGGTCTGTTTATCTGCCTGAGTTAGGCTGGTCACAGAAGCTCGTTTTCAGAGGGTCTACACTGTTTTTGGATCTAGTTATGCTAGTTTCATTAGGTTGGTATTGATATCTCCATACAACCGGTCACTTTGCCTTGTGGTCGGACTATCTACTCCGTATTCATCATCAAAAACAGTCGTTTTTCATCAAAAAATTCGCCGGTCTGTTTGAGTGGTCGGTTTTTTGTAGTTTTTTGTGTTTTTGTGGATTTCACCAACAGAAATGGATAGCGGTAATGGTATGTTTTTAATTAATTACCCACTTGATAAGTCAAAATAATGCAATTGAACTTCAGCATTGCAGCCATCGGTTGGCTTCGTGGCAAAAAGTTTTATTTATCAACAGAAGCTAATCTTTTTATTATTTTTTCGTGCAATTAATGAAATTTAGTAGGATGATTCATCAGATTCAATGATTATTAATAAGACCTAGGTCTTTGGAGATAAAAATTCCTTGATTTTTTGCTTTTGACCACTGTCTGTTTGGCAGCCACAGTGTGGCAGCCACAGATGCGCCATTGTTAATAACTCAAGATGGCCGCCACTACCCAGATGCGACACTAACGAAAGTTAGGATGGATGGATAGAGTAGGAGAAAAGAAAAATTAAATGGTGTGAAAACCATAAATCGCACAAAACAGTTTTCAGAGTGAGACAACCAATCGTAACTATGTAAAAATAGACTTACAGATTTCCTCAAAAAAACACGTGCAAAGTCGGTAACGGGGACTAGTTTATGAAACGTTATAGTTAAGGTGTATAGCTATGTACATTCTCTTCCTACACTGACAGCTATATTGCACAGCTAACCACTCGCATTAGGCTGCCCGTCCACTGAAGCGAGGCTTTTAAGCGTATTTCATGCTCAGTTTGGTACAGTCACGAGGAAAGTTTAGTTAAGTCCCTTGTCCAGAACCAGCTGGACTCTAAAAACATTCAAAACTAATATTTGGAATATTAGTTTTGAATGTTTTTAGAGCTGGTTCTGGATCAAAATTCGTCAGGAGATTCGGTCTGGTTAGATTAGCAGAAGATATTGGTCAAATAAGTTTTGACGCCACGTGGAATTATATTTATTTCATTTTTTTTAATTTTAGGAAAACTTACAGCTAGAAGAATAGTTATTTACGTAATACATGCCGGTACAGACCAGCGCATGAGTGCTAAGAGCCAATTAAAAGTTTCCGCAGATATTTACTTCAATAGGATAACACATTACAAAGTGAAAGTAGACGACTTGAGGAATAGTACATTGTTACCCAAGGGATAAAAGGAACTTATTTAGTGCCGAGACGGGGTTTGGCGACCGAGCGTAGCGAGGGCGCTAATAGTTCGAGTGACTAAATGTTACTTTCACCCGAGGTAAACACTGTGCTTTTCATTACGAATACAAGGAAAGTAAAAATAAAAATATGAATCAGGTGAAGAAAACATTCGTAAATTTTATTTCACATAAATCAACAAACTTAGGTGAGATATTTATTTAAAGTCTTTGGTAAAATTAGAGCAATTATAAGATATAGACAGTGAAAGTTTTTTTCCAGGTACCTATAGAGGAGTGAAAATTTTGGATTTTTTGGTTAAATCCATCATTTTGCCTTTGAAAAACGACGAGGTCTCCCGAAATCCTTTAAATTTACATTGTGCATTGTTACTTAATGTTGTCTTTATCATATGTTGAAGGTTTGTTAGTCTGAGAATTCATTAAAAAATATTAACAAAACGTTTTCTTAAAACCATTTCAGCGCTTTTTTCTCAGCGCGTCATTTCATTTTGATTTAGGTGGTAAAATAATATCCACTACCTACTGCTTTAGCCTCTTCTTTTATAAAATCCTCATTGTAATAATCAAAACAACGTCAATCCTATCTCAAATGAAGATAGGATTGCCGTTTTCCCGCTTTCTTTTTCTTAGGCATAAACAATCTTCTCTATACATGGCATAATAGCCATGGTAGCTCTTGCTATTCTACCATGGTCGAATAAACATGGAAGAATACCGAGATCTATTCTACCATTAGTTTTTATCATATAAAAAAATTGAAAATATTTTTCTCACAAGAAGTTGAAGTTGAGTGGCTGTATAGAAAGGTAGAATGCGAGAAAAGTGTAGTGACAGCTGTCATTTATTTTGTACTTGTCATTACTTTTCATCATCTCATCCCGCTGCGCAGGCAACTTCCGACCTACTTTCAGAGTATGAGTAAAGAAAAGTAAATAAAGCGATTTTTTTTTACTAACTTATTTGTCAGGGTAAGCTCGCCTTTGTACATATCTTTTCAAATAAGTTCATACTATGTATTAATTGTGTACAATAAAGAATTACAGAAATTGAGATTACAAAAAGTGAAAGAAGTCATCGCTCACGAAGCGTTTGGGATTACTTGCAGATGCGTTTAAATGGCTATTTCTTTGTCACCTTTTGATAATCGACAAACGATAAAAATATGTGTCCTCTTCTGATAATCTAATTGGACGGAGTAATTAGGCTGTTGAGGTTGAGGTTGACTAATTAGAATTTGTTAGGAACTAGCCTATTCTATTCAGATATTAATACGCAGTGGACATCTCGCCCGGGGGTTGTAAACTACCGGCTTAGTTAGATAACAGGGATTGGATCGTGCTGGTTTAATTGTACCGACCGCGGAGCAGGTGCCCTAATACCGAATCAAACCGGAATTTATCGGATCAAACCGGCTACGATTCATACCGCAATCATTTATTAGCGAAATTTCAATAGATTGACGGCTTGCTGTGGTTATGGATTTAAGCAAGCGGGTTTGAATATTCGTTAGAGCTGCTGAAAAAAACGCGACAAACCTTTGCATTGTACTTTTCAGTTTTTGTTTTGTGTACATGTGAACAAAAGAAAACATATTTAGGTATTTAATTTTGATTCTAGTATTTGTATAGAAATAGGGTTCTATATGCATAGAATTTTGTTTATTTTTTAATCCATTAATTAGGTGACTACATAATAATAAAAAAACACTCACTATCTTTTTTTAATTATTAAGGTAAAGAACAAAAAGTAAAACTGCACTCAGTTTGGTGTTATAAAACGATGCCATGTTGGCCATTGTTTTGTTACGTCACAACTCACATTGTAAAATTTGTAAACTTGAAGTCCCGTGTTTCTTCGTTGATTTTTCAATCAAAATATATTAAATAACAAACAACTAGGTGTGTTATTTGTAAAGTAAAATTTTAGTTTTATCTAAAATTTTACTTTACAAATAACACACCTAACACATAACATATAAACTAAAATTTTACTCCAGAGAAAATACCAAACAACCACTTCATGACAATACGATATGTACAGTATGACGTCGCGATTCGCACTTGTCAATATCGTTGCGTTTAGACATTTTGCGATTAAGATTTACAATATCTACCTACTTTTCTATGATTGACCACAAAAAAAACATTGAAAAATTCAAAAAAATATACATTACTATATCAATAGAGAATAAAAATATATTCGATTTTTTGAAGTCACATGGATATTATATACCCTTACCCCTATTATCGTAGAACAAAACATACTACGGTTGATAACCATCGATCCATCTATCTGTATTTGTAGGTGGATATGTAGATATATTTATTTTACATACGTACCTAGTTTTGTTACCACGATATGAAAAATATTGTAGTACAACCTCAACCTCAACCTCAACGGCCTGTACTGTATTGGTCCGCTGCAGGCCTCCCATGATAAGCTCTTTATTAGCGTGTATCTTGGAGGGTAGTGCCTATAATCCCCATGCTGGGCATGGGGTTGGAGATCGCAGTTTGGTGGTATTATTGTTCTGCAGGGGGTCCTGCTGTCCGGTCTTGGTCCCGGTGGACGCCCTTGGTCAGCTACGACACCTGCGGGAAGAGTTGCAGCAAATTGGTACAAAGTATTCGTAAAAAGTAAAGTTATTGCAGTTTCCAACATTCGTAATGATCACAGTTCTCCAGTTCGGCAGTACTTACTCGGTACTTATACTCGAAGTCAGGCCGGAGTGGAATCGAACAGTTTGCTTTTGCATTTAGTATGTCGCCGACAAAAGTTGATTCTATGGGCTTGTATTGTAATTTTTTTTTTAAATATAATTAAAAACAAAGATACAGGGAATCACCATAATAACTAGGATTAGGTTTTCGTTCTACCTAAGCTTTACGTCGTTCTACGAAACGTTCTATCTAACTAAACACTACCTCGTCTACGAAAATCCTCATTATTAGAGCTAAAACTCAGTATTCGGGTTCCTAAACCGGGTCTACGAAACGTTCTACCTAAATTCTACCTAAATCGTACCCTGTTCTACGAAAAGCTCAATAGTAAAGCTAAAACTCGTTATTTTGTTTCTTATATAGTGCTTACCAAATCAAGGAAAGAAAAAATTGCGTAATCGATTCAGCACTTCACTTTGTATTTACATAAGTGAAAACTAATGCGTAGCACTTTTTCGTAGCAATCTAAGAAATTTCATAGCAGCGTAGCACTTTTTCGTAGGAAGGTAAAAAATTTCGTAGCAACGTAGCACTCCACGTAGAATTAAACGAACATACTTAAGTAGCAATCCTATTTAAAGACACATCAGTGGAGCTGTGAATGTTTGTTGGAGCTACTCTACATTTTTACTAACAAACAGATATTGGTGTCGACTCTATTTATTTAGAATTAGATAAAATTAGCTAGCTAAAATTTACGAATGTCAATTAGTCGATAACTTTTAAAATTGAATAGTTAACATCAAAACTAGCGTAGTTAAGGAGTAAGGAATCGATTTAGGAATTAAAATGTATCGTTCGACTTTCCTAAATCCTAATTTTAGCAATTTCTAAAACAACAGAATCTACACCATTAAATGACTAAAATATGTCAAAAAAAAAACTGGATTATGGCGGAAACATCTTTATTTTTTGTAGATACGATATTGTTAAATAAGTGTATAAGTCCAGTTACATTTAACACATTTTTATGTATATTTTACACACCAAATGAGTAGGTTCTGAGCAAAGATCCTAGTAGCCTACGTTCCGAGACAACTTTTTATGGAAAATAGACTTTCGTTTGACCGCAATCTTAAACGGGTTGTAAAAAAACAGAAACAACTATCTAGCGGTTCTGAGAATCTAATAAAAGTTCATAAATACCAAAACGGAAAAACTTCTTTAACGAACAAACAAGTTTTCAAAGTCATCCTCTGATTGAATTATTCCCCTACTATTCGTTCATTAAACTGTACGTGGTTGTAAAGTTACAGTAATTACGAGGATTTATTCGCACTTGGCGACATCGAGTTAGTCTGTCTACGCCTCACTGGCTCCCGAAATTTATGTATGAACGAATACTTGATAGGGACTTAGTAGTGACGGAGTCACTGGCGTCTGAGACTTTCAAATAACTAAGTTTTAATAGGAAGATATTATGTGAAGCTATGGAGAAAGCCATGCTCGGAGTCTCTCTGAAGGATAGGATTCGTAACGAATACATCCGACAAAGAACCAAAGTTATCGACAAAGATCAAAGAATAAGCAAGCTGAAGTGGCAGTGGGCCAGCTATACCTCGCGAAGAACCAACAACCACTGGGGTAAAAGAGTTCTTGAATGGAGGGCGTGACTCGGCAAACGTAGTGTAGGATGCCTTCTGCCCAGGTGCGATAACGATCTGCGACAGACTGCGGGCAGATGCTGGATGCGTCAAGCTGAATTCAAAGCGCTATGGCGCTCATTAGAAGATATACATTAGAATGTTCAGCAGTGGACTAATAAGCCCTCCCTAAGAATCTTATTTTTATATGTACCTATCATGTAATTTTATAAAAGAAAATGAGAGACTACAATCATAACGTTTAGAGGTAGACGGAAAGGTTGCAGTGAATGAAAGAATAAAAACACATATAGCCACCGCATAAAATTAAAATGCCGACCGATTTAAAAATTTCTTCATCCCGGATTTCCCACGGGAACGGGAACTACACGGGTGAAACCGCGAGGCACTGATAGTATTATATAACGTCATCATTTCATAACTAGCGACGCTCACTGATGGCCCGAATTCAGATGGCCGCTCTTTTTAGGTTAAGAAACGAACGTGAAATAAATACTTCGAATTCAGCCTTTTGTAAACACAACTTTTCATTAAATTTTATCAAACACAAGATCCACCCATAGTGCTTTTTAATAAAATAAAGAATTCTTAATTTTTTATTGCACAATAAAATATACAAGTCAACAGGAAAAAATATGGCAAAGAGCGAACTTAACACTCTCGGAAACAACAGATAACTCAAGGAAGAATTCTCATCCAACAAACTTTATTAGGAGAGGGAGACAAGTTTATAAAAAAAAGAATGTAACAACTTATAGTAGTATCTGAATCAAATATTAGGTACCTGTATTTTCAAATAAAAGGGTCAAACACAATCGTTGCTTACACAGCACTTGCAGAGTACCCAAGTTGTCGATCTATGCAGTAGGTAATTAAAAACAACATACATGAAAATAAATAAATAAATACACGTAACGCCACTTATTATTAAAAATAAATAAAATAAAATAAATACACTAATAGAAATCAGCTTTTTGTAAAGGCAGCGTATCCAACATCAGTTTTCATTATGCAACTTTTCATTACGAATGTAAGTGGATGAACTACAAACCTTATTTGTTTTGGAAGAACACCAGCGTTTCATCCCGAAGGATATCTTAAAACAGCTTTACATTTAATTTTATGAAACAAAAAGATCCACCCACAGTGCTTTTCTCTAATAAAACAAGGAACGTAACAACTAATAACTAAATCAAATATTAGGTACCTGTATTTTCAAATAAAAGGGCCGAACACACTCGCTGCTTACACAGCACTTGCAAAGCACTCCGGTTGTCGATCGATGCGACGTCTATTTGTGATGCGTCTGCCAACTTCCACCGGGATGGAACATACATCTGCCTATGTGTCATAATATTATTTTATTGTGTTGGTACTCGTATGTTTGTTGCATCTGCAGATATTTGTTCCTGATCTGGGTATTCTATGTAAGTATCCTACTAATTTTATAAACGTGAAAGTTTGTAAACAATGTTTGTTGCTCTTTCACGCAAAAACTATTGAATGAATCAGGCTAATATTTTGCATACAGGTAATCATGGGCTACTTTTTATCCCATAAATCAGTTCCCGTGGGATAGGTGAGCGAAGCCGCGGGCCGCAGCTAGTAATTAATAAAACTATAAGTGGGTATAAAGGTTGATGTTTCGAGAAAGGCGATGATGGTCAAGTCCGAAACCACGAGAGATATCTAAAAGTCGTGAAGAATAAATATTATAACTAATTGCCCGACTTAAGTAATATTATTTATTTGTAATTCCTTATTTATCTTATCTATTTTTCCTCTCCTACAAATATTATAATTCCTACTAAAATTAATGTATGAATGTAGGTTAGTATATTTGTTACTCTTTCACGCAAAAAATACTGAACAGATCGGGCTGAATTATATTGGATGTATGAATGTAGGTAAGTATATTTGTTACTCTTTCACGCAAAAAATACTGAACAGATCGGGCTGAAATATATGCATATATGTAGGTAATTCTAATTCCACAATCAAACATAGACTACTTCTTATCCCATATAATAGTTCCCGTGGAGAGAAATTACCTTTAAAAGTTTCCATAGGAACAACGCGTGCGAAGCCGTTGGGCGCAGCTAGTATATAATATACGAACATCGATCAGCCAACTAGGAAAAAAATAACTAGAATTGGTACATAGCGTAGTTATCGGGATAAAAAGGAGCCAAATTTATTTCAGAACTAGAACTGCAATATTTCAGCCCGATCCGTTCAGTATTTTTTGCGTGAAAGAGTAACAAATATACTTACCTACATTCATACATCCAATATAATTCAAGTTTTAGCGTGAAGAGTTAACAAAGTACATTCATCCATTCAAACTATCACATGAAAATATGGGTGTCTTTTTTTATCATTCGTGTCGATTTCCGTTTTAAAGTAAAAAGTTTAAAATAAATAAATAATGAATTAAATGATAAAAATAAAACTACTGAAATACCTATGCAGTTATTTTCTTAAAAATCGAGAATTTTTCCAAGAACTAATAATAATCATGGAGTTCGGGTCTAGAATTTCATTCCCAAGAATCAAGACCCAATAACTGTCCTAAGGCTTATTCCTGGGTACATAGAACCAATCACTGTTATTATAGCTGTCCTTACATTCTGTCGGTGACGCTCTCAAGAGTAGTGTGTGTGCGTGTGTGTGTGTGTGATCGTTGATTGCTTGTTTATGACTTATTTGTGGTTGATAATATATTTTCCTTAATATTGTCCTTATGTATATCCATACTTTTTACAAAGTTTAGGTAGCAGTATGCATTGAAATTGTAGTAGGTAAATGAGTTGAGATTTTAAATAAAATTCAAAGAAAGATTTTGTGTGGTTGAAAATATCCTACTAATATATGACTAATATAATAAATGTGAGAGTCTGTGTTAATGTTTGTTACCACGTATCTACGTAACTACCTAACTTATTTAGATGAAATTTAGTACCTATGTAGATAGTTTAGAGTTTAATGACGATATACAAAAAGATAGAGTCCTCAAAAATGCCCAGCAACGGTAAAAATACCCCGTAATATACCTACTCGTATGTCACGAAAGTGTAACTTTTAACTCAATTACAAGTTTTACTATAAATCAATGGTGGTGGAGAGTAGTTACCGTTGCAACCTCCCCTCGCGCGCGCTTTTCCGCGCAGCCGCGGGTGGCGCCCCCGGCGGAGGAAAACGCAAACCCGACTGACAAGCGGGTAATATGGCCGCGTGAATACGCGATCTGCCACGCTGAAACGTTTGTACGTCACACGCGAACCTGTTACGCGAAGCCGGTTTACAGAACTATATGATAAAGTGCCTTAACGAACTCTTGAGTAATAGTTTCGTTGACTTGTGCACCCATGGCGCTGCACTTCGAGACCGCGTTGCAGCGGAAGCTGAACTTCAAGATGACCACGGTAAGTGCATGCCGTCGATCGATCGCCGCCGCGTGGCCAACATATGGTGGCTATGAGCGTAGCTCCCGCCACACCGGCCGAAACCTTGCCAATGTTACCTCTGATTGTTATTCTCTTGTACTGTACAAATGCCGGCAAAATACCGTTTCTAGTGGAAACGATGATGTAAATAAACACTTGTAGATGCCGCGACGATTTAGTTAGCTTTATTTCGGCGTATCGAGTGTACTTATGTTATGAAAACACGACTTCAGCGTCCTCGGTATTATCTAGATGTAAACAAATCGTAAAAAGTAAACATGTCAAACGGTCGGGCCTGCTATTACGTTGAATACACACGGATATTGCGCGCCTGAAAAAACTTATGGAATTTAAATGAATACAGGGGGTTATGGTGTACATTTTTATTCGTTTTAAAACCTTAACATGGAACATTTCTTGGATCATTAGAATTACAAACAAGCATTATGATTAATATGGGCTTTATTTTAAAAACTTCTTTACCTATAAAAACGCTCGTCTAGGTCATGTCAGGTTGTTCTTTTTCCATTATCCTCAGCCATTATCTACTTAGATTTCACTCCATTGTTAGCCAACAAAAGGAGTTGCTATAAATAGTCTTTACATTGCACTGTTGTTAGCACTGAGATGAAAGCTCGGGCTCGCATGTGGGTTGGCGATGGCCGCCCACGGGGTTCCCAAAGGTCAGATGTCTCTACGTCTATCTAGGTAGGCACTGCAAATCTGTAACTAGGAATGATGGACTACTGAATGCGAGCAATTTGTTCAAAATCTTAATTTGTCACACACACGGGATGCGTGACGCGAAGCGGAAGCATGGACAACGTGATTTTTTTTCATCTAAAAGTCTCGGACGAGTGTGCAAGGCTCCATTGTGGTGCCATTGCAGCGTCTGCCGCGCGCTTGACGCTCCCGCTTCGCGTCCCACGTGTTTGTTTGACGCACAAACCTGTGCGTCAAACAAACAAGCGGGTTTGATTGAATGTGAAATAAATCACGTCATATCAATACGGTACAGAAAATATTATTTTTTGATAATAATTTAGTACTTATTTAAAACAAATAGGTCACCATCAGTACACATTTTTTTCAAGGGGAAAAATTGTTTTTTTTTAGTTCATAAAATTCAGTTTGAAATCTGAAATTTATGAACTAAAAAATGAGGGAAAACTAGAATAACCTACATCATCATTTGCTGAAAAGTAAAAATTCTTATAACACCTATGTGCGCAAAATCTGTTATTCTGAAACTATCCCATTTGGTGTACTACGAAAATACCCTTTTCGCTCCTCTTGTATACAGGTCTACGGGGACACGTAACGTGAATCTGGTTCGATCGAACATACCAGACACAGCCAATTAGTAATTTCATCTGCCAGCAATCGGATATTTTTGCAGACAGGTAAAAGCACGGATTGAGGAAATTGGAATGGTAGGATTCTGAGTTCACTGGTGACCTGTGCTACAGGTTTTTTATAAACCTTAACAAGCACATGGGTCTCACAACTCAGATAACATATTTAGTACTTATGTAGGCATTTACTATCTCACCTAATTAATTAATTATGTTTAAAATTAGATTACAACGATATCACGTGTATATATAAATGTACCTATCTATGGTGGAATAAATGAAATGAAATGAAACCAATAGCTTTACACTGTATAGTCAGCCATTTTAACGTTAAAAAAAACATTATTATTATTATTATTATTATTATTATAAGATATGTAAATACCTATAAGCTACCTACTTGTATATAGTAAGTCATGTATCAACAACTTTATAGTTCTAATGTTCTTCTAACACAAATAAGGTTCATAGTTAACCAGCTTACATCTGTAATTAACGTTTATTAGTCTTCTTAATTCTTTTGAATTAGTAAAATACTACTTTGTCCTGCATAGGTAACATCATCATCATCATCATCAGCGATTAAACGAATCTTTCAATTGTTCTCGATTCGCTTCGTAGCGAATGCCGGTTGGCTACGCCCTCAATAGAGTAAAAGTGCAGGTTAATAAAAAAAACAAATAAAACGAACAATTAAACGTGAAAACAATCATATTACTAGTATTTACTAGTATTTTTTTTGTATAATTACAGCATTGCTCGTAGCTATACCTACTATGTTATAAAAAAAATGTACACACCCTTGTAGTAAAAATACAGTAAAAACTAGTAAAAATACAGTTATCATCTAGACTAAAGATATAGACTCTACCTAGGACTGCGATCTCCAACCAGCATGCTCAGCGTGGGGATTATGGGAATTACCCCCCATGAGATAAAAGCCCATAAGGTGCTTATAGGAGGCGATGAGGTGAAGATAGCAGCAGCATAAGAGATCCCGTTCTCTAATTACGCAGGTTATACCCAGGTTATACTTTACAGTTCGTATATAAAAACTCATTAGTTTAGCCTCGTTCCCACTAATATTGCAGACGATGTCGCAGTTTTTTTACTTACTGTGAACCTAAGCAAAGAGAAACCATATTAAATTGAGCCATACAAGCTACAGCCACAGTAAATCTTTTCAGTAACTCAACTTCACAGAGTCATTAGTCGTTGCTTACATGAATGCACATCTGCAGAAGATATTTAAAACTGGCTGATACCCATTTTCTTTTGGGTTTGTTCGTGTGGTGTTGTTTTATCAGTGTTGATTTTGACACATTTTAAAGATATATTACGAGTATATGATTATACATGTTATAATTTGAATTGAACTACTTGTTTTTTAATTAAATGCATAGAAAATGATCTAATAATACATCTGTACCTACTGATTATCAGTAGTGACATTATAACACCCGGATCTAGGAAAATTATTTGCAGATTATGCAAACATTTGGTGCCTCGTCGAGGGTTAGAGCTCGCAACCTTTAAAATATAAATAAATATTTTATTCCAAAACCAATATTGTTAACTTAATGAAAGTTGTATGAATTTAAATACCTACACAAAAAAACTTTATTTACAAAAAACATTGTTTTATAAGACCGTGAATTAAAAAAATTACGTAATAGGTACATTTTATTACACCAAAAAATACAACACAACACATTTGAAAAAATACCCTAAAAAGCGTAATAATTTTACTTTAGATTAGCTTTTGCTGGAGCAATCGCGACAAGAAATCGGGAAAATGCTTGCTCAAGTTTTTTAAACTTACGCGATCAGAACACATTATTATAAATATTCAGGAATTTATCGCGTGTACCTCTTACTCTTATTTCCGACGTTTCAACAGGTTTACACTCTGTCGTGGTCGTGGCTCCAGACATCCGGCGCCGCATCAACCGGTCAATCCGTATACGAGGAATTTAATAAAATGCGGCGCGGGTAGGTGCACGGGGCTGCAAATACTATTTCATACAAAGTTTTGAAAATGCAATGACTCCGGCGCGTGCGACGGGGACATGTACGCGTTCAGCTTAAGAGTGGCGGTACAATAGATTGCAAACCTTTTTAACCGACTTTAAGAAAATGAGGAGGTTCTCAATGCGACAGTTTAAAATATATATATATATATATATTTGTTATCTCAGAACTTTTGACTGGGAGGTCCGATTTTCATGATTCTTTTTTTATATGAAAGCTGGTGCTTCCCGTGTGGTCTCATTTTAATTTGGTTTAGTTGTAACGATGGGATCCATGAAAATTCATGAAAAAACTATAAAAATTGAAGAAGGTTATAGTTTTTAAAACAAAATTAATTATAAACCAGGTAATATGGTAGTACTAGTGAGTAGCTGAGCCACCATATCATAACTTAGTTCAACCATTGCAATCCGATCCTATATATGACCTCATTGATTTATTAAAAAGGGAAGATAGGTTACGTTCTCCCAGCGCTTACTCAAAAATTGGCATGTGATACAACTACACGCAAATACATTCGCTCACAGTTATATTTCCAGTCCTGTGCAATACAAAGAACATCAAAGACGGAAAGACGTACCTAATACCGAAGTGAGACCGAGACATCAATATTTCTCGCTAGTACGACCGCCCATGCCGCCGGTCAGACGGTGACTGAGGTGGGAGCACACAATTTTACACAATTTGAGGTTGCCACTTTCGAGAAACCAGTACCTCATCTTCCCTTTTTAATAAATTAATGTATGACCTACTACGGAACACATGTGCACCGGCACGTTAAGGAAATATTGTGCTTCTGTTTTGTCTTAACACTGTAAGGTAAGCTCCAGTAGCTTACCTACCTTACTTATCTTTGTACAGTAGGTACTTAGACAAGCTGCATAATATAAGCTTTCAGAAAGATATTTTTATACAGGACCATATTTATTAAGACAGATTTTTATGATGGTAGTACCATAATATTATTGGGTTGTTGTAAATTTGCCACAAAAAGTTCGTTCCGGAAAAAATAAGTGTAAATAAGCCACAACTACCCTAACCCAGACACCAAGCTAACAACTAAAGTTATTTACAACGGGATATTTTTATTTTAGTTTTAAATAACTTTGGTATTAATAACCATGATGGATTTAAAAGTTTTAACAAGCTTACAACATCCGGCGGGTTGAATGTAGGTAGCTTGGTCGTTGGAGACTTGGTGTGTAGACTCCTTTACAATTACACCTTCTATGCCGGATGAAGATGCTACATGGTGTAAGTAAAGGAAAATTAATTCAAGTGAACCGGTGGTGTTTTCTCAGAATAGGGAAATACAGGGTGTTTTAATCATAACGGTTCAAACGAAGAAGATTTTTTGGGAGTCCGAAATCTATTTTAATGAACTGGGTTTTTTGGCTTAGATGCTGATTTGTTGTTGTTGATAATGACAAAATATGCCCTTGTTAAAGTTAATTTTTTGGAACAGGTAGGTCTACTATTTTTGTTTATCTCCAAAACTACATGAAATCAAACCTTAATAGGCTACTTCTTACTAAGAATAGCGCATACAAAACCGCGGTCAGAAGCTAGTTAGTTAATTAAATAAATCAATGTAGAATATCTACGCTGATTATAGCCCTTTACAATCTCACCTGTTTGATCCTCAAAGATTGGAACATCCTGTATTATTTATCACAATACAAAGACAATTTTGATCGCGCTACGCCTTACGCGCCAGGATTGTGTTAAATAAAACATTAATCGTATTTATGTGACATTACAGCTAAGCTTTCAGCTTAGCAGATACAATAACGTTTTATTACTCCTTAAGGCACGTTCACACAGCAGTCCGTTTGACGTATCCGATTTATCGGATACGTTTTTATTCGGTGACGGTGTAAGTTCTACGAACAAGTTTACATACATGACAGTATCTCGACTGTGTCTACCATGAGTTGTCACAGTTAAATCGCCTGACGTTACTACCGTAGTTACGTAAATACGCATATAGTTATCCACAGCGTATTTTAGTACCCAACTATCCGCTGGAGGCGCTTTAGAAGTTTCCATACATTTTTTAACTTCAGTAGCGAGTATAGATTGTCAAAACTCTACACACACAGATCCAAGAGAATATACCGATCTTACAAAAAAGAAGGTTCGATAGCCAAATCCGATTTTATTCGGCGACAGCGGCGTATGGTAGTTGCAAGAAAAAGATCACACAACAGCAGTATTTCAGTTCCAATAGAATATATTGTTCCGACAAAATATACAGTTGTCCGTTAACTGTTCCAATTAATCGGATACGTTTTTATTCGGTGACAGCCGGCCTTTTTAACGGTGACAGGCGTATGTAATTGCACAAATAAGTTCACATACACACAGTATGCTAGATCTAACAGAAGATACCGATTCGACAAAATATACGGTGGTCCGTTAACCAGATTATATTAGTCGGAAACGTTTTTATTCGGCGACGGCGCTTAATGTTGCTGCAAGACTTAGTTCCCGCCAAGGACAGTATTTCCAATCCAGTAGGCGTTTTGGCTTAAAGATTTATAACATTTTGTTTTATGCTGTTTGCCAAATGTTTACATACTGTATCCAAAATACTGTGTTAACAAAAACCAATAATGTATCCAGTAGCGACGCGAGACGAATCAGTTAAAAACGATCCTGTAAGTACGAACCTCCAGTGTGAATGTGCCCTAAGGCACGTAAACTGTTATTGATTTCTACTGAAAAGGAAATGCAAAGAGAATAATAGCTCGCTGTTGCGGAGTTCTGTCTTTAGAGGATTGTAGTTGCTTTGTGATCAAAGAGACGGGACCGACAAAGATTTAACAACGATGAAAATATTTATTTACAATGAAATCAAACAAATAAATCATTTATTTGCAAAGAAAGAGTTACAGAAGGGGCTTTGGAAATTTTGTGGCTGTTAAGAGGGCGCACGAACGTGCATTGCACGAACATCAGTAAGGGTGGAGAACCCAGCATTGTTACAGTGCGTATCCTATAATGTCACTATTTGTAACAATTGTTATTTTGAACTAGTTTATGCTCGCGGCATCTCACGCGTTGTTTCTATGAAAACGTGTAAAGGGGATAGAAATCACTATTCCATGGGAACTGATTTATGGAATAAAAAGTAAATAAATGTTTGATTCCAGGATTACAATTAACTGAGTGCAAAAATTTTAAAGCACTTGTTACTAGAGCATGTGAACGATTTATAGTTAGGTAAATACCAGAATGATTCGAAGCGCCATTTGAAAATGTGCGTTAGAATTTATCCACAGATCACTGTGTTAATCAAATGAATTAATGAATGAACACTTTATTGTAAGTACTAATAATAATTAATATACATGAAAGTCTAATACCTAAATAATAAATTAATGAGTTGCCTGGGTGAGCGATTTCTCCCAGGCAACCATGTCAGAATTAAGCATTTAGAAATTGTTGTGCAAGTGTGGCTGGATGTGTTTTTGGTTTGTATTAGCAAAAACAATTGAGAAACTTTAATCTTGGTAGCATAATCCTCCAATTCACCTTTTATAAATAAAACCGGCCACGGGTTCCGTACCATTATCTATAAAAAAAAAACAAATCTTTCCTCGTAAAATAACAAAAAAGTCAACGTCAACGGTCACCCATCCAAGTACTGACCGCGCCCGACGTTGCTTAACCTCGGTGATCGGTTCTCAAGGTGTTAAGGACGTTGCACCCCTTAATTATGAAAATGATTTAACTTTTATTATTTGTTCTTATAGCGGCAACAGAAATACATCATCTGTTAAAATATCAACTGTCTAGCTATCACGGTTCATGAGATACAGCTTGGTGACAGACGGGCAAATGGACAGACAGACGGACAGACGGACAGCGGAGGCTTAGTAATAGGGTCCCGTTTTACCCTTTGGCTACGGAATCTTAAAAACAAGGTCACCACAGTCAATTCGAGAAAATCAACCAGTAGTTTAACTTTCAAAAGAACACCCCAAGATAACTACGTAAAGTTCTTTGTGCGTGAGTTATCTTTTTATCACATCAGAAGGTCTGAAATCTGTGTGGCCGAGTGGACCCAGACGGAAGGGTCACTCAATATTCCTTTATTGATTCCTGCTTACTGTATTAGAAATGGGTCCAGAAGATTGCGAAAATATTTACCTACTCGACTGGATTCTGTAAGCACCCTTCAGTATTTTATATTTTCTTCCTGAAACATGGCGTGAACGAAATGACGAAGTAGTGGTTATACTTAGAGAGTTATTAGTCAAATTAGTCGTATTTCTATAGCTTCTGTATAAAGTTAAATAATAACCGTGAAATTCACTGAGTTGACTACAAGAGAATTATTGAGAAAAAATACTAATCAAACATTTTTACTTTTACTTATACTAGGGCACACGCAATTATTATTTATCAAGAAATTACCAAAATCCACGAGTGATCAGAATGCTTGCTTTTATTTCGGTCAAAAAATTAGCATTGCCATTCAACGTGGCAAAGCTGCCGCATTCTGGGAACACTGCCTTTTGGAGACGGCATAGATTAAAAAAAAGGTAAGAGAGTAAATACTAGTCATTGTGTAATATAACATTCTGCACACATTCTGATGGGTTTAGAGAATGCTAAAATGTAATAAAAAAAATAGTTTTATAAATAAATAAAACACAAAAAAAACTTTATTCGGTTGTTGTTTATGCCGTTTATTAAAAAAAAATGCCCTCTTACTACATTCAAAATTTCGAAATCTGTGCGATTCGAAGTATTCGAAATCAATGCAGAAAATTGAGTTCACTTCTAAGTAGAACAACGACCAAAAGCACATGATAAATTTTACATTAAAAGAGAAGCATAAACCAAAACTCATAACATAATGGAAAGATAAATTCTGCGACACAGGTATTTATTATTTCCAACGACTCCCTATCTCGTATTGAGTACCTGTCTAATTAGTGATTCCCAAAACAGGGACTTCTTGACAAGAAAAGCCTGCCAGAAATACACAGCTACCTTTTCAATCACAGTTTCATAGCAAAAAGCCTCATAAATCACACATACCTTTTCCCTGGAAAACGTCGATTGGGATAAAAAGATTTTCCATTCATAACAGTTGTTCGGAACCCACGCAACTTGGGAACTTTGAATACCATCGAGTGTTTTTACTTTTTGTTTTGATCCCTAATGGTGAAAGTTGTTTTTAATGTAACAAGCTGTGCCTGGTTAGAAGCTCTCTACGTATTGTTACATTGGTGTCGATTCTGTTGTTATAGAATTCGCTAAAATTTGCATTAAGGAATGTCAATCGATACTTTTCCTAAATCGATTCCTAACGATTTCTAAATCCTAATTATAGCTAACTTTATGTGCAATAGACGATAGGTCTTCTTTGTCAGAGCTTTCGAAATATGCTTATGGTAAGTTTTTTAACTACACGTAATTGTTTAAAATAAAATTCGATTTTCGTAGATTATTTATGGATTTCGTTTACCGCCATTCGTTTTGTGTAAAGAGAACAAACACTTTGTTTTGTTGTACTGAGACCAAAAAATACTAATCTCTAGATATCTATCTATTTTCTAAATCTGGTCTCTGGTTGTTCCGGTAACCGTCTAGAGTCTAGACGGTTACCAGAGACCAGATTCATCCGTC
This sequence comes from Eupithecia tripunctaria, assembly GCA_955876795.1. Lineage (NCBI taxonomy): Eukaryota > Metazoa > Arthropoda > Insecta > Lepidoptera > Geometridae > Eupithecia > Eupithecia tripunctaria. The sequence goes on along the minus strand of OY041613.1, from coordinate 8,629,157 downwards.
CGTCTAGAGTAGACTCTAGACTCTAGTTGGAGTTAGGAACTGACTCTTGACTCTACTTGAGTCAGTTCCTAACTCAAGAAAAGTACCTAATATTTATTGAGTTGTCGCTGGTAAGCCACAAAACGGATAGCGTTAAACGTTTTTCAGAGTTTGAAGTACCTATCATAAAGTCTCGTTCACGATGGAAGTAGCGTAAGACTCGGAAACTTGAATTAGATCATCGTCTTAAAAACTGAAAACTTACCTTGAACCACGGACCACGGCTGTCGTGCACTGATAAACGCCTTATTGGCGTTTAACTCATGGGGGGTACTGCCCATAATCCCCACGCTGGACATGCGGATTGGTGATTGGAGGAAGAAAATTTGTTCTGCAGGGGGTGCTGCACATAATTGGGGCGGTGCAAATTCTAAGCCAGCACCACACAGCTAAGGGCGAAGGGCCACCTGCGACATAAAAAAGAATGGGTTGCGGCCTCGAACCCGCCTTGGGACAAATGTTTGTACGATCTGCAGTTTACCGTTTTTACGGCGTTTTCTATGCATACCTATACAATAAAAATATAGGTCTTTGTATGTAATGTAAGAACTTTAGCAGTTATTTGTATCATCCATAACACAAGCTTTACTTGCTTTGGGGCTAGACGTTGTTGTAGATTTGCCAGCATTAATATTATTATTATTATTATCAACTGTAGGGTTTTATGGCCCGTTTGCACCAACCCTCAGTGGCTGCGACGACACTCGGTCATGTTTTTAGTCTTAATTGAGGCGAGAACAGGCTGAACTTGGCTGGCACTGCTCATTAAGAACAACAAACAAGTAGCTAAGTACCGTTGGAGGCACAAACGAACTAATCGGCTTTCACCCGAAAATGTTTGTTATGGCTTTCGATTTAGGAGTCGTTTTTATTTACTCAATTTACAATGAAATGGTCTGTTAATAAACGGTATCAGATGATTGCAAAATTATTTTCAAGATGAAATGAGTTTATGACGAGGACTTAAGTAAGGACCACACGAGTTTAGATAGACTGGTAGTTCCTAATTTACAACGAGATATTAACCGCTCCTTATTTCAATTTGAAATTGGGTATGGTCTCCAATCTCTCATGAAATAGAGCTCCTTTCTTTAGTTTCCCTAGCAACAGACTTAGTAAATTTCTATAACATTTTAATTCCATATTATGAGACTTCAGGTGTGGTATTTATGTCTCTAACAGATTGTTAGAGTTTGTCTAATCTATACCTAAATTTACGATATACCTAATATAATATTAGTTGCAATAGGTACCTACATACTCTAACTACTTCCGGGGCGTTTTCGTCAAAATGGACCAAATAATTGCTTCGTAAACATGATTTTCTTTTTCCATTATGGAGCGAACACGGTATGTTCAACAACCAATACTCTTTATTTTATAGAGGCTCTACATTTTAGGCCAAGAGCCAGTCACTTTGTAACTTGCATAAAGTAAAGTTCTCTGTGTTCTCATAGGTACAGGGGCCTAATTCCACTATTTTTTAAACAAAATGCTATAATGGTGCCATAATGGCGCCATACGACATAAGATAGAGATTTAGTCGTAAATTTATTTGTTATTCGAATACCATGATATTACAATCTCTATGACTTATAATATCGTGTCAATAATGTGGTGGGGCATATAATCATAATCGTAATAGTCATAGATATGGCATAAACAAAAAAAGATCGTGTTAGTAGAATACCAAAAGGTGTCAATGGCGGTGATTGTAACGCGATAAGGAAGCGATAATATTGTCATAGTGAGGCGATTGTGTTAGTGGAATCAGGCCCCAGGTTACTATATTACCCATAAGGCCGCCCACTACGTTTGATTTGTTGATAATTAAGTATGTACCTATTTTTTATTTTATCTGGTACGCCAAAACATTTTGAAAATATGACATTCTTACGGATCAGACCAATTGATCAAAATCAAATTGCTTTGATGCAGTTATTATGACGTATAAAAGTAAACAAATATCAGTCTACAAGATTCATTTTCTGAAAGACGCAAGTATGAAACGAGAGCCTTTGATTTTTTCCTTAGCAAGAAACTTATCAGAGTTCGCCTCTAAAGAAAACGGCTCTTTATGCATAAAAATATTATGTTGAGGGGAAAACTAATTGCGCTGCTTCACTTTGGCATAATGTTATTCGCTGTTTGTGAGATAAAGTTAGAAGTTTCCATATTAATTGGAAATCCTAGACCTGCCTAACTGCTGTATGTACCTATAGCTGTAGAGTTGCTATACAGGCTGGGGCAAATTTTTGGCCCCTTAAGGGTAGCTACCGTTTCTTTTGTAGTTAGAAGGTTTTTTTATACTTGCTACCTTCTGTTTTACTTAGAAGAAAAAAATATTGACATTTACAGTTGTTTGAAAAAAAGTACGTCACGCCCATAAAATGACATTTGCCAAAAAAAACAAGTTGGTCTTAATCGACTCTATTTACATCCAGAAACACTTTTCCCAAAAAAACACCAAATCAAATCGTAAGTTTTGGCAATAATAAAAAAAACAATTCCCATACATTTTCTAGGAAAAAACGAGTAAATGAAAACAACAATGTCAATCATTCAGTGGTTCTTAATTTGAATTCGTAGGTCCCTGTTGCCCTGTTGCAGTGTTGTGTACATACATAGTTTAACAACCGACTTTTGTGACGACCTCTGTGGCGCGGTGTAAGAAGGTTCGCCAGCTTGCGGGTTCGATTTCCGCCCCGGGACAGTGTGTACGATCTGCAGATTTGTTCAGGGTGTTCTGGATGTTTTTTATGAAGGTATAATAAAGATGTCTATGTAGTGTATTCACACAGCATTATCTAGCCCCAAGCTAGCATTGAAAAACAAGTTGTTTGTAGTAGAGTGTAACAAGTTCTAACAAACGGAAGCATGAAAATTCATAAAAAACTATGAAATTGAAGTCGGTTATAGTTTTTTAAAACAAAATTAATGATCTATAGATTTAATAGTATAATGTATAATGCTTTTGCTCACTAAGTTTTTTGATCCAGTACAATTGGGGTTGGGAACACAAAACCAACAAGAAAACCGATAAAAACTTAGAAAATGTTAGTTACCTCACTGTTTTCCAAGAATAATAAAATATCTTCTGGTTCAGTGGGGAGTGAGACATTTTACATTAACACCGATAGACTTGTTTGTATTCAGATATATGTAATGTGATGTGACTCACGTTTATTTTCATGAACATTTTGTTCAATAGGTGTCTCATTAAATATTTATTACAGGAAAATATAATTTATCGCCTTTTATCATTTACGTGAAGTGATTTTGAAATGTTTCAAACATTTGAAAATCTCTTTGCTATTTTTTCACAAAAATATCGCAACAAAAATATAATTGACGAAAATATTTTAAAGAAACTGCGATCCCCAACTCGCATGCCCAGCGTGGGGATAATGGTCATTACCCTCCATGAGATAAACGCCAATAAGGCGCTGCGTCCAGCTATGGACCAATACAGGCTGTGGGAGGTGGAGGAAGATAACTGACAGGAGATAATTTCTACATTTACAATTACGAATAAAATTTGTTTTTTTACATTTACAAATAAAATTACGTAGGACTTATTGAAGTCATGTCGTCACAAATTCAAATTCAAATTCAAATTATTTATTATTAAAAAAGACAATAACATTGCGGTTGTCTCCAAATCGAATATGTGACCTAAAACCCTGAATACCCCGAAATTATCTATAATATTATGGGTATCCTTGTAGTCAAGGTTCCAGAAATTTTCAGTCTGATTTTAAGTTTGAGGCTATTTTTATTTGGTTTTAGGCCCGGCCTTCCGATATTCGGAAAGATATCTTTCCGTATCAAGAGCGGAAGCAGTTCAGAAGCAACTATGTAAGTCTACATTTGTACCCCCTTATAACATGCGTACTTGTAGAACAGGGTTGAGAAAGACGCCAAATTTCAGTCAGTCTTGCTCAGTTTGAATCTGATCTGAGCAGGGCAGCATGACAGATGACGTCATTCTCAATCTTTAAGTACGCGCGTTATACTTAAAAACCTCTCTCAACCATAAGCCGTAGCTAAGAGTCGTTTGTTTTCGTCTATTGACATATTTTGTCACAATGAGAAAAAACACTGCTTAGCCATGAATTTAAGTTGACAGAATTTTTAAGCAAAAGGGATATCTGTGTTTTCGATGTTCTTTTTAAGACAGAATCCACTTCGATCCCCTTCCATTTTTGGGAGGTTGTTTTGGAGCCCCTACAGTTTTTCAAAGATTCATGCTGGTTTTGTTGAGTGGATCTAAGTGGAACGGCATGTTGCATTTTAGTTGTATTATTTGATTTCGCACTGTGGTACGCATTGCACTCTAAAGGCATCGCATTATTGGTAGCAAATTACAAAATCTCCAACACGGTGGTCAATTTACTTTACGAGCTTTGACAGCTCACGACACGAGTAGGTATAGGCAACTAAAAGAAGAAGAAGAAATATTTGAGTCTAGGCCCAGAACATTCCTAAAAGAAAACTTATTCTCTAAGCCATACAAGGGTCTCTATATATTTTTTATATCGGTGTATGAATGTTCGATGTTCGTTCGTCTGCATGTTTGTTGTACCTAGGTACTTACCTATAGTTTTTATTTGTTTTCAAAACTCAGAGACAAAATAACTGCTGAATACAATTATTATTTGATATTTAACTGATTTTGAAAGTGTGGTTAATCGATTCCAATGTTCAGTTACATGGAGTTTGTGTTATCAAGACAACAATACGCACGCGAAACACGAACGCCGGCGGCGCTGCCACCTGTCCGACTACGATTTAGGTGGGTGGACCCAATTGAACCTAATTTGAGCGTTCCACTTTCGAGAAGCTTGTACCCAGTCTCTAGAATTTTACTTACATCGATGCTCAGTTACAAACGTTTTTGTTTGAACAACAATCTCATCCTTTGTGATATCGAGGATGAGAAGTAAACTCCGGAAAACAAAACAACTCAAATGGCTCAAAGTTGAGACCTCTATTACAATTACAAACATAACAGTTTGTGGCTTATTTCTCTTTGCATTAACCACTGGACCAAGATTCCCACTTTGTAGTCTGTAACATTATATATACATATATATGTGTATAAATTATATATACGACCTAGTGGTCAGTGAACAGGGAGCGTTGATTGCAAATGTATACAGTTATGGGTAGGTATTTATCATAATATTTTAATGTACTTATGTGTTTACAGCTATGTATAGCTATTGTTTGAATAAATTTACACCACGCGCCGATATCGTGCCGTGCTCACAAATATTGATTCTGTTAGAGCTGATACGAGCTTCTATGCCATATCCATCGAGCATGTAGAATGTTAGAAAACAAACCGCCCATACTTAACCTAACTTCCACTTTATTGGCGCGTCCTTTTATACGTAATTTACAAATCTTTATACAGATACATATACTTATACAAGAATTGCTCGTATACCTAAAGGTATAAGATAAGATTATTTATAGTATGTTCCGATTCCAATTAACTTGAGAGAATCTATAAATATGTTTTTTAGTAAGTAGTTCTATCAAGTCCTTTTATCAGCTTTTCTTTGAATGTTCTTGTTTGTAAGAAAATAACAGAAAAATAGACGCGGAAACATAACAATGCTAAGCTATTTAGTAGTTCGCAAACACCTTGAACTTAGCGTGAGGGTTCAAAAAAATGATTTGGACGTAAAATCGACAAACGAAAATCATATATTAATATTTTTAAGATGTGATGATGATGTAGGTAGTAATCGGATGAATCCATAGAAAAATATAAAGTCAATGTGCGATTCTCATCGAGTCTTCAATGCCAATACAAAACACTACCTACTTATTTAATATTTTGATCTTATAAGAAAATAAAACCGGTCAATTGCGAGTCGGACTTTTATTATTTGTTGTTATAGTGGCACATAAATACATCATCCGTGAAAACTTCAACAATCTAGCTATCACGGTTCATGAGATACAGCCTGGTGACAGACGGACATACCTACAGACAGACGTTTTACCCTTTGGGTACGGAACCCTAAAAAGAAGTTCCACAATAAGTAGGTAAGTACTTATAACGTTAAAGATTATGAATCATCCTCAGAGGATATTGCGTTTGATTGCTCATTGTTTACACAATGCATGATTGAGTCCCCACCTCATTAACAAGTGCGATGCACTATTCAATGTCATCGTGGATAATATGATTCAAATTCCGTGTGCACTGGATATAAACATGACTTTTAATTCTGCTCAAGCAGAGAAAACGGATTACGCTGCACAGTGTTTTATGAGACCCGAAAATCGGACGTCATTCGTTTTTCATCCTTTTCGGTAAGATAATAGTAATACAAATACAAATGCAAGAGTAAAACTCCCATGGATCTATCTCGCTTAGTTTTGGTGTAAAAAAATTCGAAAGTTTAGGCATTATAAGGGCATCAAAACCTTAAAAATATAAATATCTAATAAGCCGCAAATATTTTTAAACAAGTTAATACATAGGGCAGTAAAGACATTTAAACCACATATTTGGATGCTTTTGGAAGTCACTAGCATCAGTAGACTCGGAGATATTAATTTTTTTCATATATTTTTTAACATTTTTTTTCTTCCGTATACCATGGAAATCGGAACCAATTGTCAAATAGAACCATGCGTAATTAAGTTTTCTACATCCTTAAATAAACTCATATCCATAACCCGTGGGATATCGGGTAAAATTGAGTTTCTTTAAAATACCGGTAATTAAGGAGCTAGGGTTGTCACTTAAAGATAAGAAAGAAATTACCGATATTGTAATGGTTTTAGGCGAGTATTTATAGAAATCATGTTAATCATGTTCTATCCTACGAGCATTGTTTGTATGTACATAAGTATATAATACCTATATGTGTATTGTTTATGTATACAGAGTGGATTTTTGAGACGGGACAGTAAGGGCAGGTACCTTAACGATTATAGTTATAGGAAAACATTCCTATGAGACCATCCATAACTTTTTGAAATATACTGAACTGCATTCACAGTTTTTGGAAAAATGTACAGTCAGCAAGAAAATGGTAATTTTACACAAAATCTTTTTTGATGTCCATTTGATGAATAGATCCTGTTTCTTATAAGGATCAAAAGTATCTACTGGACCGACTGAGGTTTGAGTACTAGAAATATCAGAAATCGCGAAAAACTTTATCCATACATTTCGGTAAGAGAGAAAAACTTCTTCATTGGCCAACATTTTTGTTCTGGATAGATCTGCTATAAAGAAGACTGGCTGAAAAAAGTAGGTAGGTAAAAAAAGTTTCAACTTTCTAACTTTAAATTCGAACGAAGTGGCCATCTCGCAGCCCCGATCTAACGCCTCTAGATTTTTTTGAGATTAAAAAACAAAGTCTACAAAAAAAATTACAACCGTGTGCAGGAGCTAAAAGATGCATTAACAAGGATTTTAGATTGATTACTTTAATATCTCATATTTATAGAATTAATTAATTTAGGAATGTCATGTTAAAACAAGTATTGTTTATTTAGTTATATTATACAGGGTGCCACGGAAAGGGCCAAAAGCCAAAAGGGAGTGATTTTGGACATAGACACTAACCCCCTTATTCATAATAGTCTGCTAACTAAGCGAGCCGCTATCTCTCAGTCTGTCTTCTTCTATCGACATAAGTCAGAGTGAGAAAGCAAGTGAGTTAGCGAGTGTTTTAAGTTAGCGGGCCAATATGAATAAGGGGGGTAGTATAGAGTATAGATAGATAGGCAACGTTGTTAGTTCTACGATTTTTTGGATTTCGAAGATTTTTTTTGGACAAATATAGTGTCAGTTTTGCTTTATATTCGTGTTCTTTTACGTGTATCCTTGCATTATTTAAGATTACAAAAAAGAATTAACAATATTTTTTTTTAAATCGAAAACCGGTATCGTAGTAAAACAGTTTAGTGACAACCCTGACTAAAATTTTTAAATGTATGTATTTCCTAGATCCCGCCGAAATCGGAAGCAATTTTTTTTCCAGTACATAGATATCATCGTAGCGTATGTGCCGAGCTGAAAATTGGTTCCGATTTCCATGGGATTTAGGAGATATAATTTTTTTAAAATATAACAAAAAAAATTAATAAGTCTACGTAATCGTGCTAAAGATGTCAAAAAACTTTTAAAAAATGTCCTTTAGATGCCTTTACTGACTAACGTTATCAATAATTAAATTTATGAATAAATATCAATAAAAAAATAGTTTTAGTTTTCCGGTACTAAAATAAACCCATTATTAAAAAAAATTTATTTCAAAATCTAAGCGAGATCGCTACCTGGGAGTTTTACTCTTGCATTTGTATTACTATTATCTTACGGAAACGGATGAAAAACGAATGATGTCCGATTTTCGGGTCTTATAAAACACTGTGCGCTGTCCTGAAGTTTAAGGATTATTACAGTAGGTACCCAATAGCAATAGTTCTTGTAGAAGTTCCTCGAGTTTTAACCAAGGTCTTTAGTCACTTTCGAAATCGATTACGGTGATGACACTCGATTCAATAGCGTATATATGCATGTAACTTCAAAAATGCAATTTTTTAACGTATTCTCTTTTCTCTGTATATATAATACAGTATCGTTTTTAATGTGAAATTTAATCATTGAAAAGTAGATACCTATTTTAAATCTCAACCGCAAAATTTCTAAACACAATTTTATTGGCAGCCAAACCGTGACGTCATACTTGAACATTTTTGTATGGGCATGAAGTTTAGACTTTTTTTTTTTTTTTTTTTTTTTTTATTGCTGATGGATTAGCGTTTGGCTACCAACTCACTTTAAGAAAGCGAAGATGTAGCCTAAGATGGAACACGCTTTTCCAGAAGGAACTTATTTACCCTAGATTTGAAGACTCCAAGATTGTACTCTAATGGGAAGACAGATGCAGGAAGGTCATTCCACTCTTTGGCTGTGGATATTATGAAAGTAGAGCAGAATTTTTTGGTTCGACACTGTGGTATGTCGACCAGGAATGGGTGGTATGAATTTGTGCGTCTGCTGGTCCTATGATAGAAGGGAGAAGACGGGATAAGGTCGTGCAATGCTTGCGCACAATCACCAAAGTGGTACTTGTAGAACACTGACAGTCTGGCAACGCGCCGCCTGTGATCAAGGCTTTGTAAGCCAGACTCTGTAAGCGAGACATCATCAACAAGTCTAACAGCGCGTCTTTCAATCGAGTCGAGAGCTTCAAGTTGGTATTTAGCCGAGCCGTCCCAAAGGTGGCAGCAATACTCCATGCAGGTTCGGACCTGCGCCTTATATAAACAGAGGAGCTGTCCCGGTGTGAAGTACCGCCGAACCTTAGCCAGGATGCCCAGCTTCATCGCAGCAAATTTGGCCTTCGACTCGATATGGTGGCAAAAGTTTAAATTCGAGCTAAGCTCAACGCCCAAAAGGTTCAGACTGTCGGTGAGCTGAAGCGCAGCATCACAGAAACTAGGCACAGAACTTTGAGTTGACATAGGGGATCCGATGAACCGTGACGTCACAAAATGCAAGGGCTAACATGGCAGCGTTTTTATCACCCGAAACTAAGTGTAGTATTACTTTTTGTTTTTTACCTCAACAATTGAATTTTTTGCCTGTTATATATAATCAATCGATAAAAAAATATAAAAAACCATGCATATACCCTATTTTGCAACCATGCATATACCACGTTAGTTAGATCTCTCAGGTATTAAGATCTACCTAGGTAACGTGTTCCCAGCCCTTTTATTATGGTAGTTGAAAGGGTAACAAAAATTGAAACTTAAAGTTTCCAATACATGTTGGACCAACGTTGCCGAGTGAAAGCCAATGCCAACGTGTAGACGGCACCTTTACATTGCTTGCCTTGCCATCGCTCGGTATTGCTCGCCTAGCCAGCCGGCCGAGTGAATTCAAGCGCCAACGTGTATAGAGGTCATTCGCAGTGACTTGTCACCGCTCGCGATCGTTCGCGGCCATTCGCTTCACTTCGGAGCCGTGTCGGTTTTTCTGCACAAATCAATCACTGTTTGTGTAGTTTGTGGTGCAATAGTTTGCATAGACTTGCCAAACTTCTAGACGGTGGCACTTGCCTTGTATTGATTTGTTTAAGAAATCAATTGAGCCAGAAGACGTATTGATAATGGTAACCTGAACAGTCCACATTAGCTCCACTGTTCGACGCAGGCCTACCTCTGATAAGTGCCTTATTAGGTTTTATCACATAGGGGTAATGCCTATAATCCCCAAGCTAGGCATGCGGGTTGGGGATCGCAGTTTGGTGGTAGAATTTATTCTGCAGGAGGCGCTGCTACCCGCCTCGGTGGATATCCCTTAGTCGTCTCTAACGACTCTCGAAGCAATGGGGTGGTAGGAATCTGAGCCACAGCTAATTGATAATGGTAAAGGTCTTACAAACCCGCTAGACGCCCAGTAGTTCACTTTACCTTTTATTATATGGTGAGGAAATTAATTAACATATAACGGTTTGGTTGGGATTGAGCAGAATTAAGACGGACGACTCGACGCCCTGAGAAGGACGTAATATTATACCCAGGTTATTCTCCCTAGTAATATGTATGAATATGTGTATCATTAGACGATTTTAGCTAAAATTATAATGATGATATTCGCTACTATTCGCACTAATGAACGGAGCCGAGGCAACTGACATTGCCATCCGCCGCACGCGGACGGCCACCGCAATTATTGTACCAGCGAACACGGAGGGGAATTAAACACACTTTGTTATCGAATTCACACTCGTCACGGGCTCATTTGCATTTATCAAAACATACAATTTGAATTTGGGGATGGGTTTTACGTTTCGCCTATAGACGCTGTAATCCAAAAACATATTGGTATCCAACGTTCTATAATACCTACAGCCCCCATGATCGTATCTATTACTCAAAGCTCAGAAGCTTTGAGTAGGTAATAGATAAGGTAATATTTGTTTTCTAATTAAAACAGCCTTCTGGTGACCTAGATATTTAGAAAATAGTTAAATGTGTAAATACTTACAACTGTAATTTTTTTTAAATGTAATTGTTATTGAAATGTCTAAATATTCAGTTTTATATTATTTGCATTTAGACATGATAAATCGACCCTCTTTTCAAATTTGTTTTCTTCAGTCGTCTTATTCTAAATCAGAAAAAACATGAGGTTATCTCAGTGTTCTGAGCAGTAGTTGTTTAACACCTTCATGGCCCAAGACGCAGGTGCCTGTGTCCATCTTCGTGTAGCTGCGGCGCGCCCCTGCGGGTCGCACCGCAGAGCGGGGCAGTGAATACGTTAAAGTTGACAGGGGTTAAAACACAAGGTAAAATGAAGACAATAGTATACTATTTTACGTTACAAACTCGTTGGAAATGAAGGGTTTTCAATAACAAACGCTGCATGCCTCGAATCGAACAATAAAACTGAATATGGCATGGAGTTACATTAAGAGCGATCTCGTTAAGCACCGCTGTAGGCTACCCCCTACCCACCATTAGGGTTGGCCAGAATTGTAACAGAAAGTCGGACAAAATGAAAGATTAGTTAATAGTCAATAATTTTGACATCAATACCTTTTTTCAAGATAAATAAAATAAAAAAGCCGTTTATTCCATAATCTTATCAATAATTAATTATGCTTAGAAACATTTGATTTTATATTGATAAACATGTAAGCAGGTAAATATAATTCTTAACATTAACATCATTTTATAAATAATATTTAAAAAGCATGCATTAGTAAACAGTAAGAACCTTAAAATTGTATTTGAATTGATAATAATTGTTCAATTAATTGTTTTTTTTTATAGTAGGTATGTATTTTACGATTAGGTAGGTTAGGACCCCTTTCGGGTAGAGGCCTCCTCCAGTCCGAAATGTATTCGAAAATAGTTTCTACGAAATCTAATTGTTGCATTTGTATAATATTTTCCTATCTCTCTGTCTCTTTATCTTTCGGTGATTCGGTGAGGAGGTTTCTTTCAAGATAGCTTGGCAAAATTTTTGCTCAACTGGCATTTTAAACTAGAGTTGAAGGGGCTTGTAGAAAAATAAAATAAGAAACTTTTCAGTAAGACGACCTGTAGCAAAGAAGAATACGATAAAGAAAGCAACGTAGGTAGATACATTTCATTAATTTGTAATGCGCAATTTGCACGCGTTGTTTCCATGGAAACGTTTAAAAGTTATTTTTATATCTACCCACACACATAACCCTTGTGTTCAAACCAACAATCCTATTCATCCACGATTGTCTGGTAGAGATCTTCTTGAGCGATAAGAACGCCAATTGTCACATATTTTGTAATGTTTATTTTGTTAGTAAATTTTTTTTAAGTGTGCAATAAAGAACTTTATATCTATCTATATCCCAAGGGAACTGATTTATGGGATAAAAAAAGCCGTAATAGGACCTAATGATTTATTAGCCAACCTTTAGGTATGCAATTTCAGCCAGATCCGTTCGGTATAATACCCACTAGTGTGATATGAATTAGAAAAAGCCGGAAAAGCGCAATTTTTCCATTACCCAGCCCTATGCTCCACGAGTCCGCCCACGCATTTGAAAGGTTAAGGGCAAACTATTGATGCATTCTCCTTCTCTCTCACGATGCATTGTGTTCGCGAATCTCCAAAAGCTTTCCTGACGTCGTCGTATGAAATTATAATCGCATTATTGGGATCCTTTGAAACAAGGTGGAACTCGGAAGGATGGGAGTTTATAGGATTATAACGAAAATTACCTGTATACAGTGTGTGCAAATCAGAATATCAAACAAAGTGAGTTGGTTTCAAGACTGAATCGAGCAGTAAAGTACAATACAGGTACCAAGGAACAGGTACCAATTCTTTAATACAGGTATTTGAGTATCTATATCGTATCCATTTTGAATGGAGCATAAACGTAAACAAACCGCCCATACTTAACCTAAAATTCACTTTGTTGGTGCGTCCCTTTATACGTAAGTTACATTACTTGTCGATTTTAGATCCTCCCTTCAATAAAAATTGCTTACAATTATATCTGAAACCCGACGCCAAGCAAGTGAGATTTTGTTATTTGTGTCGTACTTTGTTTACTAACATGCTTCATTCAAAATGGATAAACCATAGTAGAGACATCGGTCGAAGAACATCTTTTCCGGCGTCTATTACGATTCATTACGGATGTAAGCGGGTAAACTACGAACCTTATTTGTGTTGGAAGAACACCAACGTATGGAACAACATCCGCAATGAATTCGTCCAACTACGATCGTTTTTATAATCTATTACAATGTTTATATTCAACTGTATTGGTTTTCCTCTCAGTAAGTAATGTGGGAACTTTAGCCTTGAGGTACCTTTTATAAGGCAAAAGACCCCGTGCTGGCATCCATTATAATAAAAGTTTCAGAGAAAAACTAGAAGCTAAGTTAACTACGAAGGAAATGAGTAATGCCGTTAGTTAACCTAAATAATTTATTTTCAAAAGCAATGAAAATGTATGAAATTCCTCAGGAATAGGTTCCGGATATTTTCATATACCTATTTTCAATCCTATGAAGATATTTTAACAAAAATAAAGTCTACGAAAAGTTTATAAGGTATCACTTCATAATTTTCCAAAATTAAACAGCACGGGATATATTTATATGGCTTCATGTTGAGCAGCTTCATTTACTATGACCGTAAATGACGAAGTTTTGTCATTATGAGTGAAGTTTGGCTTCCTTGACCGGCCGACTTTCATGGTTGTTTGTACGCTGATCAGCAGTTAATTTACTAATTAAGGCCCATACACCAGTGAAAGTGGCGCCCCCAATAAGTTTATCTTATAATTACGTTAAACGCAGCAAGTTTTAAAAATCCTACGTTCAGTTTGTGGTTTCTATTATAAGTTATATATTAATGCCTCTGTAATAGTTTCATTTTGTAAAGCTTAGGTAGAGATACGAAGTTGCGCTTTTTGGCCACCAAACTCTATTTTCGCATCTCCTCCTAAACTATATGAGATAAAATTATTAGAGAAGTATTAAAAAATAGCTTATAATACCACAAACTGAACGTAGGATTTTTAAAAATTCCTATGATAAACGTAAAAATATGATAAAATAGATATTGCTGTCATATTGGCTCCGGTATGCGCCTTAAGCATAAAATCTTTTGTTAACAATGCAAGAGAAAAAACAATTTGACATAAGTTTTGTTTGACGTAAGTTATCATTAAGCACATGCTGGTTAAGTAAGATTAGTTGGGATGCGATTTGATTTTTTCTCTCACAAAGTCTTGTGGTCGTAGGTCGAAATCTTGAATGGGTTATTCTTATTTTTCCATAAAATTATCATTATCATCACCATCATCAGCCTATACTAGTCCACTGCTGGACATAGGCCTCCTCTAATGCCCATAAATTATAAAGGAAACAAAGTACATCTAGTATTACAATACAATATAACCCGTTGAGCTAACTGTAGACTGTTACAATAAATCTGGACGTAGCTCAACTAATCATTGAAAGTGTAGGTCGAGTCGAGTTGGTACGAACTGGTAGGTATTTATTTAAATTGATATACAATCAAATGACACGAGCGGAGGAAGGACCTGGTGACCCATCCCATACCATAGGTTTTATCATTGATTTATTAAAAAGGGAAGATGAGGTACTGGTTTCTCGAAAGTGGCAACCTCAAATTGTGTAAAATTGTGTGCTCCCACCTCAGTCACCGTCTGACCGGCGGCACGGGTGGCCGTGATTCGCGTGAAATATTGTTGTCTCGGTCTCACTTCGGTGTTAGATACGTCTTTCCGTCTTTGTTCTTCTTTGTATTGCACAGGACTGAAAATATAACTGTGAGCGTATGTGTTTGCGTGTAGTTGTAACACATGCCTATTTTTGAGTAAGCGCTGGAAGAACGTAACCTATCTTTCCTTTTTAATAAATCAATGGGTTTTATATACTTACCTCCTCCTCTCTCCGGCACCAGTCTCTTGCAAAACAAGATAACTAGATATAAACTATTTTTAATCTATAAATTGTAAGCTATCTTCTGTGAGACAAAATAAATACCTTAAATACAAATAGCATACACATAGCGTGTGTTTACCAGATATTATATGAATTAAGTTGAAATCTAGCTATAGGTAGGATTTTACAGAAATTTAATTCATTGAAATTCAGATATAATTTCAAACTTAACCTGTTTATACGACCAACCTAAACTAAACCGGACATTTGGCAAGCTTGGGGTTAACCGCAAGTAAAACGTGCGGTTCCGGTAATCGGTATAGTTAAAATTAGATTTGCAACTAAACACAGGTTTGGCATTGCATTGTGGAGTAGAGTGTGTATGTATTGTAGGTAGGCTATTATGTATTAGGTCCTTACATATGAAATTGGCGTTTTGTATGGGAGGAACAAAAAGTCGAATATTTTTTAATATAATATATTTAATTAATCAAAGTATGAACCATTATTTTCTATGCACTTTTGCCATCTTATAGGTAGTTCATTGATCCCTTTACTAAAAAAACCAGTCGGACGGGAATCAATAAAATCTTTGAAGGCGATTTGGACTGCCCCATCGGAGTTGAATTTTTTCCCTTGCAAGAAGTTATCCAAATTTCGAAAAAAATGGTAATCTGTTGGAGCAAGGTCCGGGGAGTACGGAGGATGTCTTAGACTTTCCAATTGAAGCTCTTCTAATTTAGTAGCCGTCTGTTGCGCAGTGTGTGGTCTAGCGTTGTCGTGAAGCAGCAGTGGCGTGGAGCGATTGACCAGCCTAGGTTGTTTAGCTGCTAGCTTTTCCATCATGGTTTGCAATTGCTGACAATAGACATCAGCCGTAATAGTCTGGCCAGATTTGAGAAAACTGTAATGAACAATACCGGCACTAGTCCACCAAACGCTTACAAGTAACTTTTTTGGGGTTAATTTTCGCTTGGGGCAGGATTTGGCTGGCTGGCCAGGATACAACCATTGCGCTGAGCGCTTCCGATTATCGTAAAGAACCCATTTTTCATCACAGGTAATGATTCGGTTTAAAATACCTTCATTATTGTGCCGGTTTAGTAATGTAACGCAGCAGTCGACGCGCGTTTGCCGGTTTGCTTCAGTCAATTCGTGAGGTACCCACCTTTCAAGCTTTTTAATCTTCCCAATTTGCTTCAAGTGAATTAAAACAGTTTTATCACTAACATCGCAGCCTGCAGCTAACTCGGACGTGGTTTGCGATGGATCCGCTTCCACAATAGCCTTCAACTCTTCATTATCAACTTGAGTCTCAGGCCGTCCACGGGGCTTGTTCTGCAGGTCGAAATTTCCAGAACGAAAACGTTGGAACCAAAAACGAACTGTGTTTTCTTTTGCAACACGACCGCCATACACATCATTCACCCTTCGAGTTGTTTCCGCAGCACTAGTGCCACGGCGGAACTCGTACTCGTAAATAATGCGATATTTTAAGTTTTCCATTTTGTAAAATGAGTGACGCAAACAGAAAAAAACAGAAGAAAAAAAACAAATGAATGACGATTATCGGAGCACAAATACGCCAATTTCATATGTAAGGACCTAATATTATGTTTCAACGGGAGATACCTACTAATTTGAATTCCTACAAACCAATACTACAAATAATTATACAATTTATTTCCGTATTTTATAAAATAGTAAATTAATTAGAACCGAAATTGCACTCTACGATAAGTATAAATGTTTTTTTGTATCAAATGTTAATTAGCGAAACATTAATGAGAAAAAAAAATGTGCATAAACTCATTCTCATAAATATGTTAGCACCAATTTTATCTATTTGGTCATAATAACAACGAGATAAGAATTTATGAGATGATACCATATTTACCACAAGATAAATATGTACCGAACCGATCTAAGTAGTTTTCATAGCCGCTAAAGTAAAAAACTTAGTAGTTACAAAGAAAACCCAGTAATCCATAACAAAGAAGTCAAGGTTTTGTTTTGATAAATGTGTTTACCGCGTCGCTCGGTTGCTGTATCTCTGAAGTAAAGTGATTCAGAAAATATTATTGAAAACTAGTTGATGTCGGAAAAGTTTTGGGTTCCCATTATTTCACGGAACGTCAACATTCCTTAGAACATATTAATCCTTTGGGAATCGAAAGCACATTGTTTTGGTGTTATATACCACACACGAAAACGTGAACACTCATGGTTCGGAGATCCCATACGCATATTGTTCATGGCTTCCAACAACAAAAACAACCTGTTTGTCGGTTTTATGTCTTTTTTATGACAAAGTTCGCGTGATTTGTGCGTGGTTCGCGCGCGAGTTTTGAGTGAAGATCCACAACGCTATTTCACACCATCGGCATCGCAAGCATGTGTAGAGGTTTTTAGAATCTACATATTTATACTCTGTTAAAATGACATCCGATATATTTTATGCTGACTATGATTTTTATGAACTTATCGAAAATTGGTTACAGTAATAGAAAACAGCAAGAATTAGAAACAAGAAATCAAACTTCAACAGGGCATTATTGCTCACGAGCAGCGAAAAAGGTTAATGTCTGAGTTCGATAATGGACGAAAGACGACTGAAATTATACATAAAAGTTTTCAAAACCAAAATCCTTTTCGAGGTTCTGTGATATGCTATGCCACGTATGTTTAAATAGAGTATCGTAAAATAGTTACGTTTTGTAACTTCATGGTTAACTAAAATATATATAGGATTTAAACTAACCTTTAGACTCTAAATAATAAGGCAATATCGGGACTAAATTTTCCTGCAAACTTGAGACCGTGTGGAAGCGGTTCATAATCAGTCTCCGTAAAAAAAATCTTTGACATTTCACAAGATTTTTTCATAATATAACTGATCTTCTTGAAGAGTAAGTGCGTAGGTTGGGTTTTGTCTATTAGTTTTGGGAACTAGACAACTGATGTATGGACACATCAGTTGTCTAGTTCCCAAAACAAAAGCTCTGCTTTGCTAGGGGCTACTTGGGGGTACTTTTCCTATTTATTGAACTGGTCTCCACAGACAAACCTTGTAAAAGAAATCAAAACAAAAGTTTCCTTCAAGCAAGAACAAGAACCACTCAAGAGTCCTCACCAAGCTCAATCAAATTAAAGCGACCGACCCACGACGTGGACAAATATCAATGAAAAAGGAATTGCTTTTCCGTTGCTAGAATTATTTTATTATTGCAAACGGCAAGACACGGAATGCGTATTATTGGTTCGCGTAGACGTAAGGAGTGTACCGCTCCACCAACAGTGAATGTATATTTGTATTTATTTATATCATCGTAGGTACACTTATGTAACACTTGAGTTAGGTACATACTATATTTATATTATAATAATAACACACAAACTTGGGTACTTAGGATATAATGTTCAGGGTACCTATATTGGCTGCAAATAGATAAATATTGAACATTTGGCTGAATTATAATTTCGTTTGTAATCGTACAATCATTTTATGTTATTTAAAACTATGAACCGATCGATATTCTTAAGGATATATGTACCAAACATTTAGCAAATTATTTCCTGGCTCTACCGAACTCATGAATGTCATGTACTACATATACTACTACGAGTAGGTACTTACTAGTTTCGACGAAAAGGTTAAAACAAATGTTATAGTTCAGAAACGTTTTTCTATCGTTTAATTTTCGTTTAAGGCGCATAACCGGCTCCTGTACGCGCCTTAAATATCACTAATTCCATTTCCATACAGAAATCAATCGATAGCATAGCGCTGGCATAGACATGTAGAGTAGAAGGCATGTAAATAGGCTTTGCTGCTGATATTTATTTGTTCCGAGGGCGCCGGCCGTTGTCTGGTCGTCTGTCCCGGCCCAGGGTCAAGGATCTTACGGCTCGTGTAACTTAATCTGTTATTTGAATATACTTACTTACATTGTACGTGGATTGGCTGCGGTAATACTGGACCCTATCTGGTAATAAGAGGTGTGTAATAGAGACAAAGCTTATATCGTTACCATTTACTGCAAGATGAATGGAATGGTATCTTATACCTTTAAACAAGCAATTCTTGTATATATGTATATTGTCATTTTTTCGCGAATGTACTACTATAATTTCTAATAAGCACAATTAACCACAAAAAAACCGAGCGAAGCTCGGTCACCCAGATACTTTTTTTTATCTGTGATGGCTGGATATTTGTTTGTTCTGTAAGTTCTTTCCGTTTCTTTCGTGCTCTTAAGAAATCGATTTATTTCATTTTGTTTAAATTACTTACGCATACCTACGAGTTCTTATTTAAATGTTGATATTGTCTATTTTGATGTGAATTAAAACATGTAGAGCATAAGACAATATGTAATAAAGGAATCAGAACTTTGTTGCATTTTAAAATCTTCCCAGTTGCAGAGTTGATTCAATTTTATTTATTGTTTACAAGGGCGTGGATAGGATATCTCGTTCAGCCCACACGTTTTACTGATCTATGATCCGTTGTGTCTACGAAGGGAAATAAACTGATATCAATGCAAACTTGTTCATAACTTAACGGCAGGTTTATACCCACAGCTTTATTCACTGTACTTACTTATTTATGTACCTACTTAGGTAAATCTCTACAAACACCTTTGAAACTTTACCTACTCGGCAGATATTAGCTAAAACACTATTATTAGTAGAAATACTCAATATCAGATTTTAAAAGATCTCTGTATTCTTGTAAGAAATACAAAAAACTTGGTCTTAAGTCCTAGATCAAGATCTGTTGCCATATGCAATCCGACATGAATACTATTACGAAACTTTGTAATACTTTTGTTGAGCAATAAAATATTGAATACTGAAAATATTGAAAATTGTAAAATATGTACAAGTATATTATTTTCATAGGTAGAGATTTGGTGTCAGACCTAATCTTGCAGAAGCTGTTTATATAACTATTTATTCTCTTAAGTTTTCGGTGAACCAAACATAAGAAAAAACTAATATGACAAGACACTACTGTTTTTCCTCAAAAAAATAATCACATGAAGGACTTTTGACCTTCAGATATTCTTCAAATTCCGACGTAAGAAAACGTGGTTTTTTAAAAAGCTCTATAGAATAATTAAGGTAGATTGGTACTAGTTCAAATTTAATTAGCTAAGTCGTCTGTCGCCGCAGAGTCAGGGTGCGTTTCCACTGACGCGGAGCTGGGCGGAATAGAGCGGAGAAAAACAGTGAAAAGTGGCATGTGTTTCCATTGAAGCGGAGCGGAGTCCATTGAAGTCGAGCGGCAGCCTGCTCGACTCGATTCTGTCCGGCTCATGGCTGGGTATTCATAATATTTTATTTAAAAGTCCGCTTGGCTACACTTACATTGTTTACGGACCACTTATACGGAGTGAAGATTTAGACGACCTCTGTGGCGCGGCGGGCGAGGACCTGGCTGCGACGCTTGAGGTTGCGGTTTCGATTCCCACCTCGGGACAAATATGTGTATGATCTGTAGTATATTTGTTCAGGGTGTTTGCCGTTTTGTTTTGTAACAAAGAATATCTATTTATGTAGTGTATTGTATTAAGTATGTATATTTGTTCAGGGTGTTTGGTCGTTTTGTATGTATAACAAAGAATATATATTCATGTAGTGTATTGTATTAAGTATGTCAGTTATAAAGTACCCATAACCCAAGCTCTGCTTAGCTTGGGGCTAGATAATGCTGTGTGAATTATTCAACATTATTTGTAATAAAATTTCAAGCACTGTGATTGGCCAATTAACCCCACCCAACTCCGCGTTAGTGGAAACGCACCCTTACAGGCGTCAGGCGTCTCAACGACGAATTTATAGATAGTTGTAGTGTTTTAGCTGCAAAGTTATATCTGTTAACTTTGCCTTGTGTTACATCAACATCGCTCTAATAATAATTGCTAGCGATTTTGATTATAACGTAGTAAGATGGCGTAGAGGTTTCCCGATAAGTAATAATAACCTACCCTTTAGATAATAGAAGCTGCAGAACTGAAGGTTCCCAATATAATCTAGAATATAGCGAGCAAGAAACGTCCTGCTGTGTGAGTAATGAAACGACGATGACACAGCAATGCGATATCTTATCGTCTTTTGTATTACGATATGATATCGTTAAACCATCTCTTGTTATGCATTTTGATTAGGAATATGAGCATAAAAATATCAACATTCCGCAGAGTTCAATGGACTACGAAAAAATCTTAATCGAACAAACGATTTTTCGCCGCTAAATGATCCCCATTCCATTAACATTTTGTTCACTGGTCGTCAACTAAGCTTCACGAGAGGGCGCTATCAAATTACGATTTATATTTCGCGTGGGAGGGGGTGGGTGGTGTGGAGGGAGGTTATCGCTGCAATCGAGACCGCTGATGGATTCGCACTGTCACTACAGAGATACGACTATTTAATTCGAGTTTGCACTCCGTTTTTGCGAAACAGCGCCTTCCCTTAAAGAGTTTTTGCCGATGCCAAGGGTTTCGTAATGTTTTAGCGACGACAATGAAAATGCTCTATATAATGTTATAGCGATGAATCTCCCAAGCGAGACGGGATTGTTGTTCCGTTCATTATAAGTTGTTGTGTTGCCAAGTTTTAGTATTTTTGTAATGCGGAGTATGCCAACCGAGCCCTATAAGGCAGCTCTGTATTTTAAGTTCTACTACCTACTCGTTTCAACTAGGAAATGTATACTGCCTACGCCAAAATACACACTAGCAGCGCCTCGCGGTTTCACCCGCCTAGTTCCCGTTCCCGTGAGAATTCCGGAATAAAATATAGCTTATGTCCGTCCTTGAAAAGTAAGCTTTCTAATAGTGAAAGATTTTTTTTACGGTCCAGTACAGTTTCGGAGCCTATTCGATACAAACAATCAAATATTTCCTCTTTATAATATTAATACCAGCACCGATTCTCGGTTTCACCCGCGTAGTTCCCGTTCCCGTGGGAACTCCGGGATAAAATATAACCTATTTCACTCCCTGATAAGTAAGCTTTTTAACATTGATTTAAAAAGGGAAGATAGGTTACGTTCTCCCAGCGCTTACTCAAAAATTGGCATGTGTTACAACTACACGCAAACACATACGCTCACAGTTATATTTCCAGTCCTGTGCAATACAAAGAAGAACAAAGACGGAAAGACGTATCTAGGACCGAAGTGAGACTGAGACAACAATATTTTACGCGAATCACGACCGCCCGTACCGCCGGTCAGACGGTGACTGATGTGGGAGAACACAATTTTACACAATTTGAGGTTGCCACTTTCGAGCAACCAGTGCCTCATCTTCGTTTTTAATAAATCAATGCTTTTTAATGGTGAATTTTTTAAATCTGTCCTTTAGTTTCGGTGCCTATTCAATACAAACAAACAATCAAATCTTTCCTCTTTATATTATCTATGCTAATATTTAGCATAGATTTATTTAGTATAGATATAAAACGTGTTATGTGAAACATTCTGCTTACGCATACAGATCCTGCCAGCAAACATAGCACACCCGGCCAGCACATTATGTAGATACCTGCGTATAAAATCCAACAGTACAAAATGATATTTTACATAACGCTTTGGGTACGTTCAATAAAAACAAAAGGGTATCAAAAAACAAGTAATGTTGTTTCCCGACTTTGTTTTCCCCTTGTCGGTCGTAAGTAATTCCCTTATCCTTCAGGAAAAGTTACAGCGGATCTCTACTTTACAAGGCGTTGTAGTTTTTTCCAACGTATAATTCTCACTTTAGGAAAACCCGCTTCTCGTTTTCGGGACCTTTATTGAATTCCGCACGCGGCAACTGTGGCGGTCCGTTGTACAGTAATAACATTCTCAATTCCTCTTTGCCTAATGTGATTAGAGAAACCGACTGTCACGTCCACTTCGGGTTGGCTATGTTTACGGACAGGCATATACCTACCGCTCATAACTCTTTCAGTCATACGTATATCTGTATATGAGCGAGAATCTAAACATTGCAAAACAAAACTCGCAATTTGACTTAAAAATATTGCGCGAAAATTGTGAGTAGCGATGTGGTAGCGGCGTGTTCTATTTTAAACATGACGTGAACTGCATTAAAGAGATATAAAGCCCGTTGCAGACAAGTTCTGCTGGGAACACTTGTGGCAAAGCCGACGTCGCGTCGGCAACGTCGTAAAAGTGTGCCCACATTAGGTGGGCACTTTTTTTTTTAGATTGTGGTAGAGAGCATGCAGTCTTAAGAGCTATAATAAAATGTTGCTTTGTCTGTTTCCGGTATGTGCAGCGTACGACGCAGCACTTCTCATCCTATAATGAGGTAAGTTTTGCATTTATTTATATAGTATATTATTATAGTATTTCAACGTCAATATTGAGTTACGTCATTAAAAGTGCGGATAGAGAGCGAGTCCCGTTCACCGCGTCTGTCTGATCATGCCCCTACAGTGAAAAGCTGCAAATAATTTTTTAGCGAGAGCCTTGATAACAAAGTTCCAAATATTGCTGACCATTTTTACGCTACATACATTAGTACCTCTACATAGTAAAAAACTGTTACCTATATATTAGGTTCTTATGTTTTTGTTGTAATAGTGCGTAAACCTTTAATATATTTTTTATTTATTTATTAGCTTTAGGTACAATTTTTGCAAAACTAACAGCTAGATGAAAAAAATATGGGGCATAAGACTCATTTTATTGCTATTTCCCTTACGATTCTACCATTTTTACAACCATTAATGGTAACAAATCGCGAAACTTTAAGAAAATTGTGATATTAATTGATTTTTTAGTACCATCTTGTTTTTCAAGGACTTTTTGTAGTCGAATATCTAGTGGTGGCTAGTTTTATTTTAGAGAAAACATGATTATCGAATGCTGGTGGATGAAGTGCCCTTTGTACGGTTTCTGTGTCAAACGAGTCCTCGCTTTGTGGCATTGCAACTGCTTTGTTCCAGACCGAGGGCGCTGCGAGTGGCGTGCACTGTAAACGAGAAAATATCTAGAAATAGCTGGCAAGTTAAATAGCTAAGGACGAGGACATTTCTTTTCATGATCACGACATTGGGGAAAAAGATAATGGTACAAACCTCACACAAAGAACATAATAAGAGACATGATAGCAGGAAGTAGAAAACTGGTAAAAATATAAATAAATTTGTTATACCAACTTCATTTCAATATGACGCTACGATTTAGACTAATAATGCTTTAAATGAAATATCTTTACTTACCAAGACATAATGATTCAAACAACAATATAGGATCAGTTGAGCTTTCACCTAGTTAGTTTGCTACAGTCTGCTGTTAGCTCAATTGTAAATACTAGTTGTAATTTATTTATTATTATTTGATTGTTATTTTCTTTGTCAACAAAGATTTTAACTATAGGTTACCAAAAGAAAGATCCATTCGTTTAAACGACCTATAATTAAAAGATGTGAGGTCAAGCACCTATAGAACTGTCGGCATTAGGTCCTCTAACCTACTGAATAATTAAGGAAGGAGCTCTTGCGAGCCCATAATATATTTTTATTCTCGTCGTTCTAAATAAGCAATTCAGTGACGCGGACGCGAGAGCGAGGGATCTAAAAGCGATCTGTCATCCATCAAAAGGAGGTGGCCCCGCCAAGTGCAGTCTCATGTCGGCTGTGACTCATTAGACAATCGATCCTGGCTCATTACACAAGTAGAAAATGAAACGAGAGCGTTAAGAACACGGATGTCTTATGTAAACGTTCTTTGTTATGTTTGTGACAACTTGTCAAACATGTATAAATAAAAAGAGCTCGGGGAAAAGATTTCAGGAATAGGCCTATTACGTCATGGTATTATTCATAAAGGGAAAAATTGTCCTGTTGTTCAGGCAGGCTACATGATTAATAAGATGAAATTGTTTAAACACTAGAAGGTGCATGTTTCTTAAAATAATCATATATTAAATAAATAATAGTTGACACGCTGGACAATTCATTTAATATTAATTTAACCCAAAGCTTCAGCAGAGCTTGTGTTATGGGTACTTGATAACTGGAATACATAAGTACAAAATACAATACATTAAATAGATAAATATGTTTTGACTATACTATACACATAAACACATAAAATACCCGGAACAAAGATTTGCAGATCGTACACACATGACTCGAGGTAGGAATCGAACCCGCAAACTCCTACGTTCGCCCGCTAGGCCACAGATGTCGTCAAGAAGTTCAGTTTCTTATTTATGATATAGCCTATATTCAAACAAAAGGGTAGGTCACAGCAAAACCGATCTTTCTAACGTTTACAGGAACCAGAACTAAAGTAACTCACCACGGACGTGTTACATACAGTACTGATTTTTAGTATTGTCACTGTTTGGTATACTACGGGTGTTGCCGATTTTAGGACGTTTGTTCATTTTGCGTGTTTACATTGTATTTTTTCTCCTATTGTGATAGACTACATGAAAATTTACTATCTTATCTCGAGTGCTTCAAACTATTTTGTCAGCAAACGCTCTTTTGTAGGGTTATCTTTTGAAAGCATTGTCGTTTAACTCTATTCGGAGCTTTGAATTCTAGCTCACTTTGTGAGTCTCGCTTTTCTAAGCTGGACAACAGATAGCAAGCGCAGATATACGTACCAACAGCAATATAGAGAAACAGTGACTTAAAGAAATACCTGTAATATAAGAATTAGAATGTTTTAAATGTTTGTACGATCTGCAGATATACTCGTACCTACAGTTTAGCGATGTTCTGGGTGTTTTCAATGTTTAAACATACCTATCTTATGAAAATTCATTTATTTATTTGTATAGGTGATGAATAAAAACAAAAAATCTTATCTATCTTTCTATTCACAAGCTCTGCTTAGATTATCTTCTCATAAGCTCTGCTTAGATGTTCCTGTGTGAATTGTTCAGCATCATCTATTTATTTTATAGAAGTAAGTAAAACACCAACAAACGCGATTCATGGAAGAGTTTGGGGGAGACCTTTGTCCCGCAGTGGGATAACACAGGTAAAATATATATATAGATATAGATAGATAGATAGATAGAAAATACTTTATTGCACACTTTAAACTAAGAAACAATTTACAAATAAAATAATTAAAAATAAGTGACAATTGGCGGTCTTATCGCTCAAGAGCGATCTCTGCTTGATATACCATCATTAGGACTGGCATCGTTTCCATAAAATTCTTCAAAAGATTAATAGCGTTTGAACTAGTTTTCTGACTTTAATTCTAAACAGGTTCAATTTATAAGTGTCAACGCTACAACGTTAAATAAGTAGGTACTAACATTCCCACAGATTATTTGCATGATTGTCGGCAGCTCGGTACCCACGGTTTTTCTTCCCTGATTAATCTTATGGTTCATTAAGTCTTTGCATTCTTTGAATACATTATATTCATTGTTGTAACCTCGAAGCCTAGTAGAACCTCGCTATCAGATGAAAAGGTCGTGTGTAGTGCGCAACCTTCTACCGATCGATAAAATCTCTTCATAATGAAAATTTTCATTTATTAATTCTCTTTTAAAACATTTTCAAACTCGTAAAATGAGAACAAAGTAAGAAAACTACCTAAATAATTGTTGTACTTTATGCTTTCTTATATTGAAAGAGACCCAGTGAGTGGTAGGTTAGGTTTACCACGGAAATGGTACCGAAAACTATCGTACCATAGATTGTTAATCAAATTGTTTGGTACCTAGACGCTTAATAAAAGATTTTAGCGACTTAAATTATATGGTTTTCTCATAGATGCCATTGTCAGGACTATACGGGAAGCACCGGCATTAAAAAAAAAAGAATCTTCAAAATCGGTTCACCCAGTTAAAAGTTCTTAGGTAATACAGAAAAAAAATAACACCAGCCAAGCGCGAGTCAGACTCCCGCACGAAGGGTTCCGTACCATTATCTATAAAAATCAAAAATTACAAATCTTTCCTCGTAAATAAACAAAAGTCAAACGTGACGCGGTCTTCCATCCAAGTACTGACCGCGCCCGACGTTGATTAACCTCGGTGATCGGTTCTCTATCTAGATGATAAGGACGTTGCCCCCCCTTAATTATAAAAAATATTTTACTTTTATTATTTGTTGTTATAGCGGCAACAAAAATACATCATCTGTGAAAATTTCAACTGTCTAGCTATCACGGTTTATGAGATACATTCATGAGATGCCTGGTGACAGACGGACAGGCAGGCGGACAGCGAAGGCTTAGTAATAGGGTACCGTTTTAGACTTTGAGTACGGAACCCTTAAAACGATTTGGAACCTCCTCCGTTTTTGTAAAAAAATTTAGGGACCCTAAATAGTTTAAATGTGAAATTCGAAAAGCAATCGCTCTGTGAATTTTTAGAATTCTGAATGAGATGACCACGCCCCCATGACCACCATTCTAATTCGGAAAATGTACGAAGTGGAATTTGTGTCAGGAACATTGACAGACTGGAAATTGGTAAAACTGCTTTGACCCTAAAATTGAGAGCAATGTCATTGACATGAGTCATATCATGTCGACAGCGATGGGTTCATTACCGTTCGGCCGATGCCGTATATAAGTATATATAGTGTGCAGTCGTGGACACAGTTTGATCCCTCCATAACGGTAGGAACAGACTAAGTTCCCCGCCACCGTAGGCGAAGGGATATGTGGGAAGCGTCATATCATATGACGCTTCCAACATATCGCTATCTTGATGGAATTTACCATTAGCGCGTAGTAGAGTAGAGGCTCGTAATATTAGAAAGTTCACGTGTTTATTGGGTTTAAAAATGTTTTCCTTCGAAATTTCGTCGTAAAAGTATTAAATACACAAAATATTATTCTTCGTATTTATCGCTTAAATGATGTGAATTTCGCATTTATCGTGTTAATTTCATAAAAACTAAAATTATGTACATATCTAGTCATATGGCGTGGCGTCCGATTGTGTATCTCTAGGCCATCTGTTTTCATACAAATTCAAGGGTTGTTTGGAGCCCGATTGCTCCAAAAGTACTTATTTATTACAAAATAAATTAATAAAAAACAAAAAAAAACAATATACTTGAATGGAAGTATTATAATTGTACCATAGAACCTTACAAGGTTTGTCTCGGTAAGTACTCATATTGTCATATGGCTATGATAAAACATGGGATCTTAGAAAATATTTTACTATAACGGGAAACTACTTTTCCACTATTTATATCCTTTGTAAATGCAGAAAATATTAAAATCTATTTCGCGCAAGTACGCGTCGGAATTCGTATTGAAGACTCGGTAGATAGGTAGGTACCCTGGCAGATATCATAATGCATCGCAGAGTTTAGGTGTGTTGCATACGTGGATAGTCTGTTTCTAGCTATCTCTTGTATTCATTATGAATGTAAGCGGGTTAACTACGAACCTTGTTTGTGTTGGAAAAACACCAACACTCACAAATCACAAATCTCTTGTAGTCTATTAAAAGAAATGAATTAGTCTCTTAAGACAATAAAAAGTAAAAGATGGAAAGGAAAGCTAGTGAAAGAAAGGAAAGCTGTCATTAATACTTATAGATAATTTTTAAGTCAAGTTACACCCTAAAGTAGCCATTGCCAAATCAATTCGTTTAACCATTTCCACTTACAGTTTGTGATCTTATTGATAAACTACATCGAGTTAGAATACTATTCTAACTAAATGATAAACTATTATAATTTGCCAGTCGCATGCTCAATCCTTATCCGTATAGAATTAAACTTATCATTCGAAATTTTAGAGAACGAGCTAGACTTATAGTATAGACTGCAATGATATTGATAATGTACCCTCCCATGCCTAATGTAATACCGAATAGTCGGCCGTTATAATATAACACGGCACCGCTACGCAAAAGCCTCTGACTGTGATGGGCCATCGAAACCGCACGGGACAGCCAGTAATTGCGGACTTAGCTATAGAAACTTTTATATTGCGGACTCGCCAAGAAAATGCGGACGGAATACTTCCATCCAAGTTTTTAAGTTCTCTCGAAGTTCTCGGCCCTCGGTTCTCCTCATAGTGTCATGCGACTCATTGTTCGCCGCACAATGGCTGCATGTGTTGAATTGTGCCGGCCAACTCATCGCATCGGGGATGTTTGCAGCTACTTGCAAACCACCAAGAGAATTCCCTACGTGCTCGGCGCACGGAGCAGCTCGCATTTTTGTGTGCGCTATGCAATTAAGCTTGAGGTTTCTTGCCTGATTAGGCATGCTTTATTGAGTAATTTTGCTGATAATTATTTAACAGACTATCGATATTCGACGATTCTCGCGCATCGTTTCAGAGACAATAAACTGCATTTTCTGATTCAAATGTCCACGAACCGGTCTGCTGGCCTTCTAAAAATAACTTGCGGTTACAGTGTTATCGGTTGTATTGATTTCTTCCTAGATAGCTCGGCATTGCAAAACTCGAAGTTGTCTTGTCTTGGATAATTTTATAAGGTCTACCTCTATAATAATCAAGATAGTTGCTTCGAAAGTGGCAGCCATCATTAGACGACCAGCTATTTCGTGTTAACTGTTTTCATATGTAAACTTCTCGTTCTCACTTTAGCTTACGTTAGTAGGTAATTCAAAAATGTACATAACATGATAAGCATTAAAACAACTGTCCATTTACAGTTGTTTAACGAAGGCGCGCGGATCCTGACGTCATTGTCGGCATCGGAACTTGAGCGTCAGGATCCGCGCCATTGTCCAATACAACTCCACCAAGATTCGTTAAAATTGTTACAAGTAAAGCTCTTATAGATACATCTTATAGCTAAGCGCAAGTTAGCTAAAGATTGAGATCCGGGAACAGCGGCGATAGCACACAATAGCGACGTGTGAAGAGCAGAGGGTCCATCGAGTGTTGGCCCTCCGCGAGAGACCACTTCACTCTCCTTGCTATAACTTTATAAGTGTCTATGGATTTATATGTTCTAGTTGCTTGCTGAACTTTATGAAGATTCGGATTCATATTTACAAATATGCACTTTATTATTAATTCCTAAAATTGCGAATGAGGTTATCGATAATGTTGTTCGTTATTGCGTCAAGTTAGTCTGCGACTTAAATTTCAGATGTCTCCAAAACTAGACTCAACTAATTTGACATCACGAGTAATGATATCATCCTTTTTATTTCGATCGTTATGAAAGAGACGGCACTATTTTTACTTCTGTCAAATGAGTTTCATAAAATTTTGGCGTTTAATGAATTTACACCATTTTCTACCGCATTCTTTTGCGCTTTTGCAATACCGCCATCTTACAAAAAAAATGAAAGATGCAACAGTCTTTGCAAAGACCCAGAAACCGAGATTCGGATGCCTGGGAAGGCCGTTGAATTAAGTGAATAGCTTCGGCAAGATCTTCGATTGCCGGCATTACTGCAGAAACAAATATAAAGTTCAAGTTTCCCGAAATAGACGAAATACCAGTCTAGACAGTCGCAATTTGCATGACGTAAACTAGCATAACCTTCGAGTTAAATCATTTGAATTTACGACGTTGAAATGCAAACCGATAATTGGTAAAGCAATCACTTTTATAATACTTATAGCTTCCGTAATTACTTGTCCTTTGGTTTTTTTATTTTTGTTGGATCCTATCAAAAATATAATAGCAGATGATTACGGTACCTTCTATAATTAGTACTTTTTACACTGAGCCCGTTTTTTGTTTGTTTTGCTATTTTGAGCTACGTCTGACTGAGGTTAAATGATTGGTTATTTATTTACATCTACATTAGGTACCAAGGCTGACGGTCTTAGTGAATTGATTTTGTTTTTAACAAGATTGCATACAATGTAAGCCGTTACTCGGGTTACAAAAACTGTTTAAGGAATAAGTCACCCCACTATTCTTATATAGAATTTACAAAATGTCTAAGAATCCTCAGAATTTATCGTAAGCTTAGATAGAGTTTATCGTTCGTCTTTGTCACGGATCAGTCTTGATCTCTAAGCAATCTTATCAGAGTGCTTCAATATTTTTTGAGATGATTCAAGATATATCGAAGTACCTACTCGTTTTGATTTGAATAAAAATTTTGTCATTAGTAGCCTGATGATTTATTTATGAAATAGCTTTTGCTTAACATCGAAGTTTTATTTATTCACGTACCTACGTTTTAATATTCCAATGCATGCACTAATATCGGGTTAGGTCGCAATTAAACTTAGTAGCTTTGTCGTGATTAAGCCCACCATGTATTTTTCATAGTTCATCACTTACCTGGCCATGGATATACCTATCTATACCTAGTTCCTGGTAGATCCTTTATTAATATCGAACTTGCCATCGCCAATTACGACCTAACCATGTCTAACCTCCCTATCATGGACGGCACGGACGTGACGTCATTGAGATCAGACGTCCTATCTTCCCGTAATCAATTACTAGGTAATTGCAATACTCTATGCATAGCTGTTGGATTGTATTTAATTAAGTTTCCTGTTTTTGTAAGAGATTGTGTTCGGTGAGCTTCAATGTCTCAATGAAGAATTTTGGATAGGAGAATGAATCGCATATTCTTTTCTGTATTACTTACTAAATTTACATTAATGATGCATTTTGTGGCACTCAATTTAACCTGATATTCATCATCATCAGCACATATTTGTCCACTGCTGGACATAGACCTCTCCTAATGAGCGCCATAGCGCCCTGTCTTCAGCTTGACGCATCCAGCATCTGCCTGCAGTCTTTCGCAAATCATCATCCCACCTGCCCGGCGGGCCGGAGGGAATTTAACCTCAATGAATACCAACAAAAATTGAGTAACGTCAGTTAGAATCCTCTATTCAAGTAAATAATGTAAATGATATTAGTTTTCACATACATTTTACTAACAAAAAAGTAATTTTACCTGCAGTCCATCAAATACCTAGCAGCAAGTTAGAATAGCCGGAACCACAGTTAAACAAATAGTCAGTGCTCAATTCCACCAAAGGGAATGCGAAAATACTTGTTTGTGGTTAAAGTTTAAATTGCATTTTAAATTTGCTCGTTAACATTACAGCTATTCAAACAACGCTTAAAGTAACCGAGCTACCGTACCAGCGAGCTGTTTACAAAATGTCTTTGAGCAGAGATCTAAATTTAATTTAAATACCTAAGAAAGATTGCACCAAGTAGCTAAGTTAGTGGTTTTGAGAAGGAGAAATTCCGCAAATATTTAAATTGCAATTTAGTAGATATTATATTAAAAAAAAAAACATTTTACACGTAACGTAAATCTGGAAGGAGTCTGAAATCGCATCTATTGCATTTACTTAAAAGTTACACAAGTTAGTTCTAGTACTATATATGTTTATTGTTAACTGATGTACAAACATATCAGGTATAGAATAGTGTACAGTTTCAACAGCTTATCTTTAATAGACATACAATAACAGCTTTACTAAGGTGCTTTTATAGGGCTCCTTCCCACCTCATAACAATTTTAAAACAACTAAAGTGGAGTAGAACTGAAGTAATGTTAATGTTTCATACATTTCGTCGCATTTGGAAACCTTTTCGCTCGCCATGTTGCTTCTATCTCAACACAAATCTCTTCGATTAACTATTCGAATGTACGTGCAGCGTCTTAGGAAAATCATCGGAATGCCGGCGCGCCTCCTTGGCAATGCAAAAAGCTAGTTTTAACGGTACTAAAACATCGATTGGTGTCTGGTCTAGCCATCGCAAGACTCCTATATGATCTAATTGTGGCATGCTTGACGTAACGGACTCAGAAGCGGTTGACTGACCGCATCGGACGATACTTTTACACACCTAACAAATTGAAACGTCTCAACCCACTAAAAACTACAATAGTTCAATGTAGTCTTCGATTTGGAAGGGTGATAGTAGATTGCTTGACCGCTCTGCAGAAACAGATATAGCTTTAATGCGATTTGGTAGTTATACCGCGATGATATAATCCGACCTTGACATGCGTTGGAATGCGGCGAGAAACGTTGGATTTGATTTTGTTTGATTATTTGTATATAAAACAACAGACCGGCCTTTTCGATCTTTTCAGTGGCTGAGAAACTACGCTTCACAATAATAAATATTGAGATTGAAAATAATATTTAATATTGTGAAGCTACCACCTACTGATTTGTAAAACTCGTAAATGCTGCGTTGCTATTCTTGGGTGCTTTATAAGCTATACCTACCTAGTTTAGGTTTTTCTAACATTTTCAGTAATTGAGAAACTGCTTATTATTTTTAATCGCTTGTGTGTTTTTATGAGTAGTTATTTTATTTCCAGAACTACTGATCTGATTTTGAAAAATATTTTTGACCAAAGGCTGCATTGCATTATCCTGGGGACCAGGGGTTACGTTTTGTAGAGATACCACGAGAACGAAGCCCGTCTCAAAAGTCAGTATCATAGGTAATTTAATTTAATACGGACAAAAATGTATTTTATTTACTTGAAAAATACTTCATAAAACAGAAAAAACATGCATCGACTAATGCTAGTAAATATTGCCAGGCAAATAACGCAATGAATAACCACCGAGGCAATGCATTTTTCAGCATAAATATTTTAAATTAGATACGTAGTGTGTGATGGGAGCGGTACTGCACGGAAGTGACCTCGTCCTCGCATCATTTTCTCATTTACTCCCTTCCGCCATGCGGCTCGTAACATACGCCAACGTTACATACATTTTACTACTTTAAAGTGACTGTAATGTTATGGACCCTCGGAATGATTAGCGTTTGAATTTAACCTACAATGTATTTTGTGATACATGCCGCAGGGCAATGTAGTCAGTGTCTTGGGTACGCTTCCGAATGGCTGGATATGGATCAGTTGAACTATATACCTGTAGAACAGTTTGCAGTTGGCTCAATAGTTTCAATTTTAAATACTAACATCTCTAACATAGATTGAATTTATTTGATTGTAGTCTTCTTTTTCAATAAATGTTTTTGTGATGCCAGTATAAGTAAAATAAAATTTGGTGGTCAAAGCAGAATAAATAATAAATATAATGCTGGTCAATTCACAAAGCATTATAGAGTAGCAATATTAAAAAAATACAATTTCAAGAATAAAATTCAAATGGTGACTAAACATCTTCCAGAAATTGCATAGGAAAACTTAAAAATTAAAGAGATTTATAAGCACTCATTTCTATTTTAATAGCTCGCGATAACATTTCATAATATATAAACAGCCTCAAAGTCTGTTAGATGCTTTCGGTTGGTTCTTGGAAAATTCGTAGAAATTTTACAGGTTTAACGAAATGGTCCCGGAATTCAGTATTAACTTGGCTTCAGACAGTGTTTCTTTCTGGCGGAATTCTTGCAAAGAGCTCTACCACCATTAGTTAGAGCTTAGGACACTACCCTTTCGAATGCGAAAGTAGCGACACAGAGCTAAGAACACACGTTTTTATACGAACAAAGCCTTTATTGCAAATCTGAGATGTCAGTATAAGAAAATAACATTATCGGATGTCATTATTTTTGTCGAGATCCTGAGATTTTTTTATTATGTACCTAGCATTTGAGAATTAGCTCTCTCTCGATTCTTTATTATGTTTTAGGTGGATTTTCTTATTACAATCGGTAGAGACTACGTACATGACAATTACGTACTGACGTACATGTATGTATATAGCGTAAGGACTTTACAAATCTGCATAGATTTGATGGTCATGATCGAAACTTTAACACCTGTGAATTTTAATCACTTTTTCACGATCCTCTATTAATATAACTAGATTCACGTGGAATTACAAACCTAGCCGGCGATGGCAGGCCGGCTCTGCCTTACAAGAGAATACCGTTGATAGGTGCACAGATCGACTCATCCGTAGAACAAAGTCCGTTCTGTAGAGTTGATAGTTTTCAGTAGACGTCAGAGAAGTTGTTGATTTGTGTAACTTTTAAACGGTGCGACTTTTCATTGAGAATTTTTGGTATGTTGTTACAATGCCCCGGCTAAGATCTACGCTTTTCGGTATATATTTATTATGCTTTTATTTCTGGAGATAGTGCGTTCCATGTTAATATAGGACGTTTTATGGCGGAAGTAGTGGGGTCCGTTGTGAACATTAAACGTTGTTTTACGGAAACGTCTTAGTTAATTGACGTTCTTTGTTAACATGGGACGTTTTTTGTTGAAATTACATGTCGCGGTAGCGTCCTATATGCTTTTTTACCCTAAAATAATGTTAGTGATATTATAACTACCCTCCATTAAAATTAATTATTAAATTAAGGTTATTATTTAAAACTGTTTATTAAGTTAAAACATCTCAAATTAGGTATAAAAACTATTAAATGGCATCACTTTGAATAGCAAAAAGTCACTTAAAATAAGCTTATTAGAATTTGTCATTATGCCCCTTTTAGGACAATTCAGGAGACGCGCAATTAAGAAAATTTAAACTACGCTTTAGTTTAATTAATAAACTAACAGTAACATAATTTTTTATTGTTTATTTTACATCAAAACCATATTTGATATAAAATTTTATATTCCATTAAAACACAATCTTTACAATTTTACTAATAAGAATCATTTTTAACATTTAAACAGTACTTAAACTGTCTCGGTGATATAATAACTAAAATTTAAAATAGCAATGGATCATGTTTATTTATTTTTTTGCTTATTTCAGAGAAACATTGATAAAATACACAAAATTGATTGAAATTGATTGGTATATTATAATATGGTAGCTAGGTCAGCAACATTACAGGTAACAAGTGTTACCTGTAATGTTTAGTTTATCATTCGATCTTCTGAAGTATCAGAAGCTCAGAAGCTATTATATTTGAGTGATTCGCCGTTCACCAGGAACTCGGTATAAACTGAACTTAAAGCGCTGTACCGCTTTCTGAGTGGCACATACCTTCAGTTTATACCAAGTTCCTGGTGTACTGCTAATCACCAAAATATCATAGTCAAGTTGAATTAGATCATATTCAAAAAACAATTTATTTGCGTCTCAAAATCAACTTCTCAAATGTTACTCCAAGTAATCTTTTTGTCCTTGTCTCTTTCGCAACTTGCCATAGTTATAAATGTCCCTCATACAAACCTTTCCCTCGAAATCTAATAATAATAATGCTAGACAATCCACACGGAACCATCTAGCCCCAAGCTAAGCAGAGCTTGTGTTATGGGTACTAGATGACTATTTTACTTAATACAATAGGTACATTACATGGATAGATATATTTACTATACAAAGAAAATACCCAAAATATAACAATAACCATATACAACAATACCTTTCAAGTCGAACACGTCAATCTGGGTTACACTGTGAACAACATGGGCTCTCCTTCATTCTTGGCCCATCTTAGTAATAAACGCCACTTATGAGGGGTATAATATAGTTTTGGTTTGAGAAGCTCTCTCGATACAGACCTGACACTGGCCCTCCTAATTTTGGTCCCTTCTGTAAAAACCGGTGTGTTATACGTATGTTGAACTTTTTTGCGACTAAGCTTTTGGCCAGCACAATTATTGTCCGACCAATGATGGAACTCTTTGGAACCTTGCTCAACATTAGGGCTCTTATACATGGACTGCACGTCTCAAAAACACGGACTGCAAGTTACCGACTGCAAGACAATTGCACCGGTAGCAGTCGACGGCAGTCGTTCACTGCAGTTAAATGCAATCGACGGGGGCAGTTGTCTTGCAGTCCGCAACTTGCAGTCCGTGTACATGAGCTCTTAACCCCCCCCCCCATAAAATTTCAGAAGCCACTAATTTAACTAAAGAGTTTAATTAATTGCTTTAGTAGCTGTATTAATCTACAACTAGAAGGCATTTCCAAAGAAAATATACTAGGTTAATTGCTGTAAACCTGCACAGCCGATAGATTAGACTTGATAATTTGGTATTGAGCTGTTGCAGGTAATTTCCTTAGTCCTACCATCTTCATACAGTATTTCTTCCTATATATTATGTAGTTTTTGGCTGATTTCGTCTGAATCAGGAGGCAAAGGTGACGTTTATTATGACATGTAGTTTTCATCAATATGTACATCTGAAAGTGAAAAAAACCGGTATATATAAAATACTTTTTATAATTATGAGTAGTGCTAAACAATGTAAGTAGATAGCAAATGATTAGACAAATTTTAAAGAAAAACCCTCATTATTTATCGATAATTTAAAACGAACAACGTCCTAAACGATTTCCTTATTCCAGTAACAACGTCCTACCTCAACATCGAACCAACAAATTGTATGACATTTACCAGAGAAAAACGTCCGATATTCACATGAAATCCTTAAAAGTTCAATGGTTTTCGCATAAAATGGTCCTAAAATTTCATAAAACTTATATTTATTCATGTATTATTATTACTGAAAAAACTATTATACTGTGAGTTTGCACTACGCCAATCGTATTTTCGTACTAAAACGCGTTTCTCTTAATTTTCCATCAAAAAGTGTCTTATATCAACATCGATCGCCCGCAACCGTTTATAGAGAAAATAAAGCAATATTATAGGTAATTTTAATGATTATTAATTACAAAACTAAATAAAGCGTGTATTACGAAATAGTACAACCGAAAAATAGTCAACATACCAGCATTTACACATTTCTTCATACAAACAACAGAAACATTAGAAAATGATGAACTAAATTCAGACTCCCCTGCATCTTTTCTAAGCATTTCCAACCTTTTATGCGCTCATGACATTTCTAAACATATGATTTGTTCATGAAAAAACCTTACCATATTGTTTTTTTCATCAAATCTAAAAAAAACTAAGCTCCAGAGACAAATACGCCCTCCTTCCAACAAACAACGGCCGAACGGACGAACGGGCCGCGCACTCGCGGCCAGCGCGGCGTCCCTTGGTCACATCATGCGTTTTTTTGCGGAGCTAATGTCAGATAGAACGTTATTCGATTTTATATTTCAGAAACTAAATAAGATACAAAAATTCTAAAAATGTACGTCTGTAGTGTTTGTTCTCCTTATCCCGTCTAGCTATATAACTCATTTTTGCTCTATAATCACATCGGACTCTGTTCTACGGCTAGGTCGAGATGGGCACAGTAGTGTAATCGGCATCGCAATGTGTCCAAGATCGAGGACAGTCGATGTTCTAAGAATCGTGCACGCATGCACATCATTTGCCATGCTAATGTTGCGTGTTCCTGCTTCGAAAACACATTAACCAGCTACGAATGTAGATCTGGCAGAAATGCTCTATTACATCTAATGGACATTTAAATGTAAATCACATGCCGTCTCTTGTAATAAATCCTAAGTTGGTAACATCCTAAGACAAATTATGACAAAACTTTTTAGCTTTGAGAATAAGAAATTATATTTCAAATCCAGAAAGATATTCCTTAAATCAATTTACCGTACGTAGAGAAAGGGTAAAAGCTTATACTAGACATATAAATCATCCAAGTCGATTTTATGTAGAGGCATATGTGACTAATTCTGTATTCCATTGTTTCTGATAATATTGTTTCTCTCTACAAACAAGGATGTAATGGTAGCAATAGTATCATTGACAAACAATTTCGAATTCCTTGGAAATACAAAAGACAGGCAGTGTAAGCCCTTTATGCTGCAGTAACTAACAATATTGCTTTATCAAAATGTCTCAGTGGATTAGTTGGTACAACCTCTGTGCAATACAAGATAGTAACCGAGTTACTCGACACATGGAATAAATAATAGTACCGTCTCGAGGGTTGAACTTCGGATAGTATTATGCAGTATCTAGTCATGATAATACTAGACTAACTCATTAGGGACCTACTTCAGAACTCAATGATTCGATTCTTTAACTTTCTTCTAGACTTGGTACAAATTTGATTGCGATTTACTTGCTCTACATCGAAGAATTGATTTGCTCTATCTATATTTAACAGAAGCTAAAAACTTGCTAGTTCTGAAATTAAGCACTGAAATATGCTGCGTGAAATATAGTTTCGAAGGTAAATAAGAGCTAATGAGAGAGCAATTCGAACTGGGTTTAGCATAAACTGCAAACTAGACGCGACAGAAAGACCAGTTCATCCAGATTTAATATTCTCCTGTTAAAACTACATACAAAGCGTCGTGGATGTCACATTAAAAAGATTTAGCGTGACTCCATAAAACGTTGGCTGTTTGCGTAATCCTTTCTCGAATCCGCATTGTAATGTAACATTAAATTTGTTTGGAGCTTGACTTTCAATCCGTTGCCAGATTTATTTGCAATACCCCGTAGCGGCGACAATACTGAATTTTGCTGCTTTATAGGCTTCTTTATTATGTTTTAGGTGGATTTTCTTATTACAATCGGTAGAGAATGTACATATATGTATACAGCATAGATTTGATGGTCATGCATAACGTGACGGTAATTCAGCGACAAGTATAGGTATTTATTTTATGACCCAATTTTGTTTCACTTTTGATCATTTTAACACGAAATCGATACTCGGACAAACCCTGTTGAAAAATGTATAGACATATAATATGATAACAGTTTTGTTTTTGATAACTGTGTTTAAAATATTTCCATGAACACATGCATGACTAACAACCTACAAGTATGTAATCTTTATAGGTTTATGTTTGATAATTCCTAACTTGGAACTACTGCTGAAATTTCCTACACTTAAATCACTTAAAACATTGTCACCAAGTTGCGCCATAACATTTTAAATTAGCTGTATACGACAGAGCAGTAGCCAATTACGTATTCTTATATACTACTCTTGGAATGCAACATTGTTGGTTTACTTAAAGAGCTACAAAATAAGTTGAATTACATTTCATTAGTCTATTAATTGGGACTAGCACTAAGTCAATGAGTCTCCAAGAATTTGTGTTCGACATCCGATAAGTCGCTGGCGAATGGCACGTTCCATTTGCGATACCGCTACTCACCGCCAGTCGACAGGGCTGTCAAAGCATTGGGAAAGCTTGGAAAGTGTTGCAGAAATCGTACACTTATGACAAGGGCTTTCAGTTTTTAAAGGCAGCGGAAACAGAGAAATAAAAAGAAGGTCGTTTTATTTGGCTCATAATAAGGTATTACATTTACCTGCTATATAAAGGATAACGTTTCTATTCCACTAATTTAAGTCAATAAAATACATCTCATTCATTATAAACCCTATTCCGTAGGATGCACTTCAAGCATCATGTAGATATCGATTCCACATCGACTCAATGATACTGATATCATAACTAGCAATTGAATCGATTATATGGTGAAATCCCTGCCTTATCTTACATTCATACATTCCCTCTATAATTGTGCCATTCAACGATCTCATTCACTCTCAGACGAACAGGGAGTTTTGTTGGATTTGGTACTTTGTAAGAATACTTTAAATAATCCTTCATGTTTTAAAAATGAATGAAACATTATATTTTTTTATGTAACAAAAAGGTTGTGCCCTTCATCCATACCAAAAGTACCAACAGCAGAAAATGTACTGCACCGTTGTGGCCGACGTGTAAATCCTGTAATTTCCGGTTTGAGGCAGCCCTACCCATAGGGGGCATTCCGGGAGGCGATTCTTAGAAAATACTCGTCCACTACGTCTTCCGCCGCAGTCCGCATGAGCTACTCAGCTGAATTGTGGTTATTATTGCCAATGCCTGTAATACTAGCAAATAACGAGAGCCTACTTGCACTGGCACATTCCGATGTGGAATGGAGCCTCTCATTTCAGAGTTATAACTAAACGACCTTTCACATTCTAATCTAGGGAATGTATACGTACTACGTGCGCTGCTTTCTACTCATGCTTTGTACAGGGGAGCTGCTTAGGCAACATTTAATAGTGTAGACGGATGCTACAGGAAAAAATGTTAGTCAGAATTTTTTACGGGAAAAACCATAACTTCTCTTTTCACGTGTAGCTTTTTTTTTTTTTTTTATTGTAAATGGTAAATCGTGTGACTACCGTTGAGACGTGGAATAAAATGGAGCACGCTTTACCAGAAGGATTTTTTAGGTAGTTACTTATCTGGATTTGAAGACTCCGAAACTTTTTAATTCAGTATCCGTACCTACATGTGTAAACAAACAAAAGTACTTATTAGCTAACTAATATAAGCATCAAAGCATTAATCTCAGAAGCTTAACTTACCAGGTAGACAATCTCTAATCTGAAGTTGGAAACTTTGAAGATCGCAAACTATTTCCGTGGGACGGAATGTTGCTACTGAAACGCTTAAATAATAGACTCTAGTAGTTCAGCAGCTCAAGTTATGAAAGATAATGAATGCCATGCGAGGCATGTAAGTATTTGTTGAACCTGGTTTTCTACTTGAGATTCCGTTTATTAAACCGAGTCACTTGCAACAGCATTTCAAACAAAAACGATTATATTATTTTATTTAATGCTCATGTAGGATTACTTGGCATTATTTACTTGTATAAATAAAAATAAATCCAGTCTTGGTAAGTATGAGTTTTTATAGTTTACAAAAACTATGCAAGTTTTTGTTTTCTTCGAAACATTTAACAACTTGCAGCGAACATACCGGATACTAAGAGGAACTACTTTTCATAGGTAGGTATGACAATAATCCTGTAATTATTGATTTATTGTTTGTGAATCGAGTATTATTACATTCAGTTCATAGGACTTATTTTAGATCACTGGGTTCTGTCTGCCACATGGTGTAAAAAAATATTTTTTTTAATGTAAAACTATGTAAGTACCTATATGTATATATTCAATTTCATTTACATATTCAATTATGTCAATTCAGATATTACTAAAACTAAACTAAGCTAATTTTACAGCTAAAAATAATGCCATCCTTTTTATTTCGATTGTTATAAAAGGGACGGGACCATTTTAGTGCTGTCAAATTAGTTTAGTTTCGTTTTGGCAAAATCTGAACTGACACCAAAGTGAAATTACGATAGGGTTACACAGACGGCTGGCGGTGGCGGTCAGTACAATTTGACGAGAAGGTGTTGTCAAATTAATTATAGTAAATGTTTGACAAGTAAGCGGTAGTAAACAGCCACGTACTCCAATACGTTTTCCATTTTGGTATTTTGCAAACTCATACTAGTTTCTGCAGACAAATTATTTCACCAACACCATAAGTTGCTCGTCTTTAACGATCCCGTTTCGTTGAATAGGTATAAACAAACCTTAAGCATAAGTTCACGGTCGTTCAGCGACTCCAAGTTTGCGACATTATGTTTTCATTACGCACTTCTCTGATTTTATTTGGGAAGTGTTACGGGACCTTTAAATAGCCTAATATTACCGAGGATATAAAAGCGAAAGCGTTTCATTGGCCTATTTCGATAGTTTGATTGATAAAGTATAAAATGAAATGGGTTGTTTGTGTCTGCAAGACAAAGGATCTGTTTTTATTAGATCGATGTTATGGGGTAGGTATAGGTACTCAGGTTACTTTTGGGCTATCTAGCCCCAAAGTAATGTTATGTTATGTGAATATGACCTGTCATATACATATATCTAAATATACAAGCTTCTGTCCACAGCGCGGAATAGTTGCAAGCACTATTCCAGGATAAAAAGTTCCCGAGTGCGCGGGATACCGTCTACCTCCTGGCCAAATTTCAATAAGATCCGTTTAGCAGTTTAGTCGTGGAAAGGTAACAGACAGACAAAACTACTCTTGCTTATAGAATACTAGCTGCACCCCGCGGCTTCGCACGCCTATCCCAAGGCAGTGTAGGCACAAAACTACCTACGTAATGTACGACGTCAATGACGAGAATTAAAGAAAAATAGAACTATATTGATTCAATGTCAAACATACCAGATTACTTACGGAGAATGTTTACATAAGAAAATAAATAATCATTTTATGTTAAAACTATAAGCATATCGAGTTACATAAACAAGGATTCAATAAATACAAATTAGAAGTAATTATTTTGTATATAAGGCTAAGTGTTGTTTACATACATATACATACATACGTCTTTACAAAGTTATGTGTTATTAGTATAAATAAAACAAACCGCATGACATAAAGGTTTCCTTACTATAAATTCATTGTTAATTACGGTGGTGTTTCGCTAAATAAAAACATTTATACCTTTGTATTATCAAAGGTATAAATGTGATAATGCTTGATCCTACCCAGTCTTAGATATTGATTTCAATAATAGGAAACCTCTGACGCAGGTCAGATTAGCAACCGTCCATTATCAGAACAGATAAGTTGCATTATCAGACCTGAATTACATAATCTCGTATTTAGCATACACAGTAAATCCGATGAATGGTTCTAGTTTGAAAAAGAAATCGTTATAAGATGGTGAGATTATAGTGTCAATTCAGATGCTGCCAAAACTAAACTAAACTAATTTGACAGTACTAAAAATGTCGCTTCCCTGTCATAAAGATCAAAATAATAAGGATGTTATCATTTTTAGTCCTGCCAGATTAGTTTAGTCTAGTTTTGGCAACATCTGAATAGACATCAATAGCTTTATTTTGACACAGATACCACAGAGCCTCCGGACCAAAGTCTTTTACGAATTTGTGTTGCGTGAAACTAATGCGATGATCTATGGATCTCGTACGTAATCGCTGACTGCAGGTCGTACATAATATCAGAGTTGCTCAGCGAACTCTGTAGAGAGCTATGCTTGGAGTTTCTACGTGATATAATCTGGAATACGGAAATCCAGTCAGAAAGAAACAAAAGTGACCGACAGTTCTCAGAATTAGTAAGCTGAAGTGGTTGTAAGCAGGTCATATAATATAGCATCGTAGCTGGCAGAACTGATAAGCGCAAGAAGGAGTAAAGGTTCTTAAGCGGCAACCGCGATGCAATGCGAAATGGAGTGCTGAAAGATCTCGATGGATGACGACATTGCAGCGGTCGCAGGGATTGATGACGGCGGCTCAGGGTCTTTAAAACGAAATCGAACTTTCTGATTCGTTTTCATGCAAACGCTAATCTTGTGCAAACGACATAAGAGTTGGTTTTTCACGACAACGATAACGAAACTTCGATTTCCCTTTTCCGAGTAGGCCCCCTGGCTGGCTATTTGTTGCGTAAAAAAGAGGCCTACATCTAGAAGTGGATGGTTTTAGGCTGATGTAATGATAATGTTGGCAACAACTGAAAGATGATGATGTTGGTGTTAAAGCCCATACACTAGCGAAAGTGGCGCCCCCAACTATTATATCTTATTATTACGTTGAACGCAGGAATTTTTAAAAATCCTACGTTCAGTTTGTGGTATCTATTATAAGCTATTTATTAATGCCTCTGTAATAGTTTCATTTTGTAAAGCTTAGGAAGAGATACGAAGTTGCGCTTTTTGGCCACCAAACTCTATTTTTGCATCTCCTCCTAAACTATATGAGATAAAATTATAAAAGAGGTATTATAAAATAGCTTATAATAGATACCACAAACTGAACGTAGGATTTTAAAAAATTCCTATGATAAACGTAAAAATATGATAAAATAGGAATTGCTGTCAGATTGGCTCGGGTATGCCTTAA
Source organism: Eupithecia tripunctaria (assembly GCA_955876795.1). Lineage (NCBI taxonomy): Eukaryota > Metazoa > Arthropoda > Insecta > Lepidoptera > Geometridae > Eupithecia > Eupithecia tripunctaria. The sequence continues at coordinate 8,584,682 of OY041613.1, read as the reverse complement.
AGCCAAGAAACAACTGAAAGATGAAATCACTTTTGTTTTTGTTTAGATTATTCCTTTGCTCCGAGTATACATGACCTTATGACTAACGGCGCAGCTTAGTCATAGCTAGTCTATGTGAGTAGGTTAGGTATGTATGCCATTGAAAAGGGTTTTTTGTAACTCTACGTTAAAAGCATTATTTTATTTATGACAGGACAAAACTTCTAGAAATCACGGTTCATTTCTGGCTCATTACACAAGTACAAGCTGCATATTTTTATACAAATGAATGTCTCTATAATCCGGGATGCGTGATTAAGGCGGGACGGTGGCTTTTTAAGACGTTTGGTGTAATGTGTCAGTGCATTGTGCGATTTGTGTCCTGTATGTATCTACTCCTCAGTGCAAAAAATCGCCCGACGCACTGAACATCACACAAGAGAATCACACAAAAAAAATGAGACCTACCAGATCAAATAAGCAGTGGGCGATTCCCTGAGCACATTATTTTTTTTTTTACCTAAAATGAGACAAATCACAAGAGACCTCCATACAAGAATGATCTTGACGACCACAAACAATCTAGAATTATTGTTAGGAAAAAGAAGAGACATAACACAAACTATGCTTATTTAGGTCTCGAAGTGGTGTTAAAACGTCGACCATGACCTATTTATTATAAAGAAATCAAAACGCGACACCTCTCACCCCAACTAACTAAATGTAACAACTAACTAAATGTAACTTTACTGGAACAAACTTTGAACAGGCATTGATAAACTTCAATGTTTCCACCAAGATCCCAAAGATTTTCGACACCTGCTTCACTTCTTCCGCTAGTGGACAAAAAAATTGAAGCGAATCAGAAAATTGCACCTTATTTCTTATTTTATAGTGATTACTATTTATCAAGCTGTTTATAAAGTAAAAAAAATTACTTGTCTAAGTCCTTTTTTTGTAGGTCTAAAGAAATAAACGATTTGGCTTTGACTCTAAATCTGACTCCGTCACTTGACCTCGTGGCGCAATTAGAAAAAAATATAACTCCCAAAAAAAAATGAAATTATTGAGGTAAAAAACTAAAAGTAAAACTACACTCAGTTTCGGGTGATAAAAACGCTGCTATGTTAACCATTGCATTTTATGACGTCACGGATCATCGAGCTCCATACCTATGTAAACTCAAAGTCAAAACTTCATGCCCATACAAAAATGTTCAAGTATGACGTCACGCTTCCTGTGCCAATAGCTTTGCTGTTGAGACTTAAAATATCTACTTTTCAATGATTAAATTTCACAATAAAAACATCATAAAATACAAAAATAAATATACAGATATACATATTTCTATATTAATACAGAATACTTAAAAAAAGTATCAGCTTTTTTGAAGTCACATGCATATACCCGATTGGTCGCGCATTCCCGTAACGGTAAGGTTGCAGGTTCAAGTCCCGTCTAAGTCGATTTCTTTTGATTTCCTATAGATACCCTGAGGGTAGGGCTTATGCATACCGAAAACCCTTATATATTTTTTGCTTTTCGTTTCCGTGTCACTCCTACAAGAATTAAATTAGAGTTCGTAATCTGCATTATTATATTTATTACGCTGTGCTGTGTTCGCTCCTTCCCGAGTTTTAGTCGTCTCGTCCTGAGCTTATTCGTCTCGTCCTGAGTTTATTCGTCGCGTCCTGAGCTTTCGTCTCGTGCTGTAGACAGTGGTTCCGAAGGCGGCCGGGTAGCCGGCTATGTGCCTGTCACTGGCAGCTTCAGCCTCAGATTATATCGTGAAATCCAATTTCGTGGTTTTGTTATCGCACTCGCGAAATTTACTAGACTTTTTACGAATAAATATATTTTTTATAGCTAAGTAGGATAAGTGAATGTATAGGAGAAAACGTTAAATTTTGGAATTTGAAATAGAACATAGATGTTCGTTATAGTTTTACTACTCAGGACAAATTTATAAACTTATGACGAATTTTTGTAACTATCGCATTCGAATGCATATACCATTTGATTTATCCGGCTTCTCAGCAGGTCGCCCGCGCCGTGTCAAAACACACGTAATTAAAAAATATTTATTGCTCGCGTAACTTTAAAAAACATTGAAAGTCAATAAATCGTAGAAAAGGATGATTATTTTGGGATATGTCCTATGCTACTACTTAGTTATATCCATTGACTTTGTATTTCTTAGTAAAAAAGGATCGCTGTGCCCTCCGGGCGTAGCCAAATTAGTCATGCAAGCTTACTTTGCCGAAAGAAAAACCAAAATGTTTCCTAAGTAGATTTATGATTGGATAAAGTCGTACAAAGTTGTACAAAGTCGGTAATAAGATTTGAGAAATGAACATAATGTCAACAAGGGCATGCTACCCGGATTCGCTGAAAGATAAATGAACGAATGCTTAGTTATGACAAAAAATTCTAATAAAATATAACAGTAAATGTATATGTAGATATTTGTATGACAGTTTTGATAAATGATTTACATTTTGTAATTTGTATTCGCTACATTGTAATTCGCTCAGATCCTGATGTACAATACAATGATCCAACACATTAACGGTTGTCTGAGAGATCGCTCTTAAGCGATAAGACCGCCAATTGTCACATCATTTGTTTTTTTTGTAAATTGTGTGTGCATAACTAGTTTTCTATCTATTAAACTAATAGAATTATAACTTCTAATATATCAGAAGACTTTGAATCTCTCTTTTGACGATCGTCTTATAAAGTTATTAAAATATTTGTTGATGCATGTATTGTTAATAGTTTGAGAAAATAAATGAAATAATACTAAGATCTACTTATCTAACCTACCAGGTAGGAAATATTATTTTTCTATGATGAATTAATTATACCTAGTTAACGCAATCACGGCCCAGCCTTTATGGGTAATGATTAAGAAAACATACCAAATAATGACCTAAAATTTGTCTAGAATCTATTATTAAATTCTTTGACGTGGTATTGAGTAGCTAAAGCTAAATTTCCTTATTTTTCGATTCGAACTTAGATAAATTGCACTTAAAACACCCCTTTCTATTAGAGTTATCGCCGCCGCCGCGCCGCTCCGGCTAAAAACAGACGTATAAAAAAACATATAAAACAAATTACTAAAAAAATGCAGAATATCTTAAAACGTTAATGCTATGCTTATCCCACTTAATCGTTCACAAAGGCGCTCACATAAAAGCATTATTTAACCCGGTCCTAGGTATGCGCTAAGCCTTATTTACACAGAAAACAGGCGACAAGCGGAAATAAATTATACTAATTGGTGGATTGGATACCTGTAGAAACTTACCTCAACCTCAACCTCAACCTCAACAGCCTATATTGGTCCACTGCTGGACGCAAGCCTCCCCCTGATAAGTGCCTTTATTGGCTGTTATCTCTCATGGTGGGTAATTCCCATCATCCCCACGCTGGGCATACGGGTTAGGGATCGCAGTATAGTGACAGAATTGTTTGGCAGGGGGCGCTGCTGCCCGCCTCCGGTAAATATCCCTTAGTCGCCTCTTACGACACCCGCGGGAAGATTTGGGGTAGTGCAGATTCTATGCCGCCGGCACCACACGGCACAAATAGTAGTGTAGAAACTTACGCCTGGTGCTAACTGCCAACCACTCTAACAGTAAACCTAGCGAATGAAGGTAGGTAGTTGATATACAGGGCGTAACAAAGAGTACGGACCAAACTTTAAAGAAGGGTTCGGCTTCGATCACAGAACACGGGAAAATAGTTATGAGAAACTCTGACATTTCGTTTTCTTGTAGAAAAATAATATATTATGTCGGAAACTGTTATGGAAAATAGAGGGCATAAGTATTCGAACGGTGTTTTCATTTCCACAAATAATGCAAACCAACACTCTAGCTATGCGATGAACTGTCAAAGTCATCAATGTGCTTCTATCAGATTCGAATAGACAGTGATGTTGTTTCCAGAGCCATCTAGGCACATTTTGGAGCGTCATAACCGATTGTTTTTGGTTTGGTTATTTCGGAGTTTCGGATAATTGGGCCATCCAAATGACGTACTTAGCGGACCTACTCTGTTATATAATAAAGAATTATATGTAAATACCTATTTGTTCAGGGCGTTTTGGACGTTTTCTATGTATATTAAAAAATATCTATCTATGTAGTATACATCTATTGTATTATGTATATTAGTTATCTAGTACCCATAACACAAGCTTTGCTTAGCTTGGGGCTAGATAATGCTGATTGAATTTTCCAGCATATTTTTTTTTGTTACTTTTTGGCGCCTTAGCGGCTGAACGGAGGGCCTAGCCAAGGTAACAATCGACGTCGAAAGCAATAGTAAACAAGTCCAAAAGTGTATGGGTTTGACATAATTATGCCTTAAATATGTCACGTGATCTGTTTTGATTTTTTCCCTACGAATCTTTTAATTGTTTTCGATTCGCTTCATAGCAAATGCCGCGCCGGTTGGTTACGCCCTCTGATCTTATTAAAATTGGGCATGGAGGTAGACGGTATCCCTAAAATGGACATAGGCGACTAAAAACAAGGGCAAAGCCGCGGGTAGAAGCTAGTATATCCATCAATTTAGCTTCTTATTTATTGTCTTTTTCCTGATACAAAATACCTTACCACTCATTGATTAATTAAAAAGGGAAGATGAGGTACGAGTTTCTCGAAAATGGCAACCTAATATCGTGTAAAATTGTGTGCTCCCACCTCAGTCACCGTTGAACCGGCGGCACGGGCGGTCGTGATTCGCGTGAAATATTGTTGTCTTGGTCTCGCTTAGGTCTTAGATACGTCTTTCCGTCTTTGTTCTTCTTTGTATTGCACAGGACTGGAAATATAACTGTGAGCGTATGTGTTTGCGTGTAGTTGTAACACATGCCAATTTTTGAGTAAGCGCTGGGAGAACGAATCTTCCCTTTTTAATTAATCAATGTTACCACTTCCTGTTTTTTGTGTAAAAGCAACCAGGGCTCACAAAGCACGAGCTATTCTTGTGCAGATTAAAATGAGTAACTTTGTTGCTTACCTGTATAGAAGGACCTATATCTTACCTGCCTACTACACATTAAGCTCTTTTACATTCTGCCTGGAAATCCGTGTGCTTATAAGAACTTTTTTAATTACGATCTGCAAATATGTTTTCTGTTCCGGTTGATCAGGGTATTTATATTTTATTTGTTTTTATTATAAGTCTATACGTTCCCACTGCAAAGGCCTCGTTTTTCTTTCACTTTTCTCTATTAATAGCTAGTATTGACACTATGTATATTGAAAAATATTAATATCGTTGTAATGTATTGTGTGTATACCTATGCCACAAGCTGTGCTTAGATTGGGGCTAGATGCTGTGTGGAATGTCCAGCAATATTTATTGAAATAAAATCTCAAAAATCTTCGGTTTCGATAGGATCCAAACCCGTGTCCTCCCCTCATAACCGCTAGACCACCAAGACGGATACCGTGTCAGCCGAAAATCTCTGGGACTTTATACGGACTATAGCACCGTTAGCTCCACCTACAGGGGAAATATTGAAGTTAAGGCGCATACCCAAGCCAATATGACAGCGATACCTATTTTATCATATTTTTACGTTTATCATAGGAATTTTAAAAAAAACCTACGTTCAGTTTGTGGTATCTATTATAAGCTATTTTTTAATACTTCTTTTACAATTTTATCTCATATAGTTTAGGAGGAGATACAACAATAGAGTTTGGTGGCCAAAAAGCGCAACTTCGTATCTCTTCCTAAGCTTTACAAAATGAAACTATTACAGAGGCATTAATAAATAACTTATAATAGATACCACAAACTGAACGTAGGATTTTTAAAACTTGCTGCGTTTAACGTAATAATAAGATAAAATAGTTGGGGGCGCCACTTTCGCTGGTGTATGGAATACCGTTTTGTTTTTTAGGCATAAATGAAACAAATATAAGAAATCAAAAACTTTTAATGGTAATTATACACAATCATATTTTTAGTTTTTATATGGTAACAGTCTTGTATTAACGTTATTAATTATGGGTACTAAAATTTCTCAAAAACAAAATCAACATAAAGATGTGGAATAGGTACCCCAAATATGGAACACTAGAAAAACTATCAAAAATCAACCTGAAATTGTATCATACTTTTTAGGATTTGTGGTCAAAAAATCCCATTTTTTAGCATGATTTTATCAGCAGCATAATATGCGTTCAATACCTATGTATTGAAATAGTTCAGTAATAGCCCGAAGTTATTTTCCCTATTAAAAAGGTGCCAAGGGGAAAAAATAATGCTGGATACGTAATTATTGCACATTTTCCTTAAAATATAAACAAAATGTGAAACAATCATCATTTTATTATCAAACTCACAGGTCCGTGTAAAAATACATAATGTCAATCTTCCTCAAAACCATGCCACCACCTACCTTTTATTACTAGGTACTTCATCCTCATCTTTACTAATAAGTACCCGTTTATTTTTAATAAATAAATAGGTACCTAAGTTATGGATAACATTGTTAGGGAACTATGTAGGTACCTATTGATTGAAACCATGGAGCTAACAATTCCTCTTCCACGACTTTGCTATTCACAACTTTGCTATTCAGTTCATATTCATTTCATTATTTCACAACTCTGCTATTCAGTCTAACAAAATACAGGACATTGAAAATAAAACATTGTCTATGTAATTTTTTTATAAATAAGTTCATCATCATCATCTCAGCAGAACTACGCCGCCCACTGCTGAACATAAACCCCAAAGATCTTACATAATAAATGTAATATTGATAATAATGATAATAAATGAGGGTCACCTCAAAAAATATGGCTCTTCTACTATGTAATAATTAGTTTATATATAATTTACTAGCTGCGCCCTGCGGGTTCGCACGCGTTGTTCCTATGGAAACGTTATTAAAATTACCTGTATGCAAAATTTCAGCCAGATCCGTTCAGTAGTTTTGGCGTGAAGAGGTAACAAACATCCATCCATCGATCCATCCATCCATACATCCATACAAACTTTTGTATTTATAATATTATTATATAAACCGGCCAGGTACGAGTCAACTCGCACGGTTCCGGACATACTTGATATACATAGGTACTTACAAAAGAAACAAGAGAAACCCTAAAAACAGAATATTTTGGTGGATCGCAATAAATGTGAAAAGTCAACATGACACAGTCACCCATCCAAGTACGCGCAAAACGTTGCGTTCATTACTGATATAAAAACTTTCAGCGTGTACCTATTACGGTTTAAGAGATTTGACAAACGAAACAAAGCAGAAATAACCGAAAAACCACGTTTTTTGTCCACAGCCCCCATGAGATTTAATTTATTATTTGATTAAGTTATCTTATTTATATTTAATTTAATTATTAGAGCATAAATAACCAAAAAAAAACACGCTTTTGTACCACAGCACCATTGAGATTTAATTGATTATTTGATTAAATTACTTTATTTTATCTAATTAAATTATTTACATTTAATTAAATTATATTGCTGAGTACTCGGCATGTGTAGGACGCCCTCCGGCCAGGTGGGATGACGATCTGCGAAATATTGCAGGCAGATGCTGGATGATGATGAAATTATCTGATTTTATTTTTATTATTTGTTGTTATAGCGTAACACTATATCTACCTTTTACGGTTCATGAGATACAACCCGCTGACATACAGCGGAGGCTTAGATGGTCCCGTTTGAAAACGGTTCTTCCTTTGGGTACGGAACCCTAAGAAGGATACATACAGCCACCTTTCAGATAAATAAATTATCAATTTTGTATGCCGTATGCTCAAATGATAGGAAATTTTCAACCGGACTTTGACCATTGGAATGTCCATTAGGTAGGTACTATTATTATCTGAGTAGGTACATATAAATTATGTCATTCTGTCCCTGTTAATGACAAACACAGAATCCTCGCTGAACTGATAAAATGCTATCTCATGGCATTTGTAAACGTTGTAAACAAACCAACATTTTTCAACACAAATTGAAAACATACAAAATATATGTTAGTAAAAATAAAACTATTAGGGAGCATATACGAGTGAAAGTGGCACCACCACCTATTTTATCTTATTACGTTTAAAACAGAGCATTTAAAAAATCCATCGTACAGTTAGTGGCATTTATTAAACGTTATTTATTAATGCCTCTGTAATAGTTATATTGTGTAAAGCTTAGGCAGAGATACGTCATACCAGTTACGTAGTAGATGTTATTTTATGTTGCTAATGAAATGACAGGATAATGGGTACTAAAACCATAAGCAAAAAAAAAGGTCAAAGCTGGAGTAATGCCCTTTTTTTCTGGATGCCTGGATTTGTGATGTCAGCGTGGAGAATTGTATGAAAAAAACAAAAGATAATCGCGCTAAAAATATATCCATCAGGGGAAAACGAAGCTACTGCCACAGTACTTCCCGTATCTATACTGTGGTTCAACAGATAGGGTAGGAGGTATGTGTGTGGAATATTTACATTCAGCCCTAACAGCACGCATACCCACCCGTTCGCAAACTAATAAAGGAATGTTTGCCGATGAAAAGTTGCGTATAAAATAAGTGGCCAACGCAGCGTTCGCATAATTCAAAAGAAAACATCCTGGACAATCCACATAGCATTATCTAGCCCCAAGCTAAGCAGGCTTGAGTTATGGGTACTATATGGCTGCTATACATACATAATACTTACATAGATAGATATTTTTAATTTACACAGACAATACCCAGAACACCATGAACAAATTTGCAGATCGTACAAACTTGGGGCTTGATAATGCTGTGAATTGTCCAGCACTATTTACTTATATATTAGGTCCTTACATATGAAATTGGCGTTTTTCGTACTGGCCACTTTAATCACAAATTTCTCCTCTTTGGTAAGGAATTCCAAATTCAAATTTGTACAGCTATAGACTCATGTATTTGTGCTTCGATGATCGTCATTCATTTGTTTTTTTTTCTTCTGTTTTTTTCCGTTTGCGTCACTCATTTTACAAAATGGAAAACTTAAAATATCGCATTATTTACGAGTACGAGTTCCGCCGTGGCACTAGTGCTGCGGAAACAACTCGAAGGGTGAATGATGTGTATGGCGGTCGTGTTGCAAAAGAAAACACAGTTCGTTTTTGGTTCCGTTTTCGTTCTGGAAATTTCGACCTGCAGAACAAGCCCCGTGGACGGCCTGAGACTCAAGTTGATAATGAAGAGTTGAAGGCTATTGTGGAAGCGGATCCATCGCAAACCACGTCCGAGTTAGCTGCAGGCTGCGATGTTAGTGATAAAACTGTTTTAATTCACTTGAAGCAAATTGTGAAGATTAAAAAGCTTGAAAGGTGGGTACCTCACGAATTGACTGAAGCAAACCGGCAAACGCGCGTCGACTGCTGCGTTACATTACTAAACCGGCACAATAATGAAGGTATTTTAAACCGAATCATTACCTGTGATGAAAAATGGGTTCTTTACGATAATCGGAAGCGCTCAGCGCAATGGTTGGATCCTGGCCAGCCAGCCAAATCCTGCCCCAAGCGAAAATTAACCCCAAAAAAGTTACTTGTAAGCGTTTGGTGGACTAGTGCCGGTATTGTTCATTACAGTTTTCTCAAATCTGGCCAGACTATTACGGCTGATGTCTATTGTCAGCAATTGCAAACCATGATGGAAAAGCTAGCAGCTAAACAACCTAGGCTGGTCAATCGCTCCACGCCACTGCTGCTTCACGACAACGCTAGACCACACACTGCGCAACAGACGGCTACTAAATTAGAAGAGCTTCAATTGGAAAGTCTAAGACATCCTCCGTACTCCCCGGACCTTGCTCCAACAGATTACCATTTTTTTCGAAATTTGGATAACTTCTTGCAAGGGAAAAAATTCAACTCCGATGGGGCAGTCCAAATCGCCTTCAAAGATTTTATTGATTCCCGTCCGACTGGTTTTTTTAGTAAAGGGATCAATGAACTACCTATAAGATGGCAAAAGTGCATAGAAAATAATGGTTCATACTTTGATTAATTAAATATATTATATTAAAAAATATTCGACTTTTTGTTCCTCCCATACAAAACGCCAATTTCATATGTAAGGCCTTATATTTACTATTTACTTATATACTGAATTGATCCCGCTACCTCTTACGTCCCGGCGGACCATGCCCGCCGCGCCACGTCGGTCGTCATGCACGTATCGTTGCTATTTAACGCGCAGGAGAGACCAATACCTTACTGTATCACAAAAGGATAAAAAGTTGATAAAGTAACTTGTGTGGCGAGTCGGTTGCAAGATGCAGAAATCTGTGCGGTGTGGGCGTCCGAACCGGTCTAGACGAGATGAACTTTAGGATTCGACAAAAGAAAAAAACTTTGCATGCTATATCGCGACACCGAGATCGGCGTCCTTAATGTCTGATGTTAGCTGAGACGATTTTGTACAATTTATGAGGAATTTAAAAGAATTTAGAACTTCCCTTTTAGCGACATCAAAGACAAGGTGCGTTAGACAGAAGCGGTGAGGATTCTCTGAAATTTTCGACCTGTTATAAAAGTTTTTGCTGATTACAACGAAAAGACGCTGAATCGTAAGAGTTTTGTTCGAAAATTACATGAAGTTAGGTAATCTCTCTATAAATATTTGAACATTTCTTCTGAATTCAATCTGGACTGGACTGGAAGTTTAAAAAAAGTCCATAAATGACGGACTTTTTTAAACTTCCAGTGCACATCAATTCGTTATATCTAAAGAATGAACCCTAGTATTATAGCAATTAAGCCAACATGGGCTTACCTATAAGTAATTTAAATTTAACTTAAATTGCTAGCACAGCTTATTTTAAGAACGTGTTCATTACCACCGTTATTATTGTCTCTAAATAAGATTTATGCAGAGACACTTTGTTCTTTAGTTTGTTTACACTGTAGTTCACTAATATAAATTTAATTATTTGATCACTCGGAAACTAGAAATACCAAGGTACCTAATGTTGAGTGGCTGGTTAGAAAGATCTAAGTACCTACTGGTTTTATGTCTAGACCATCGCTATGTCTGCTATGTCTTTGACATCCCCGCCACTTGAACTGCGTTTACTTATTCCTACTCTGTGCAGGCTTTACCTCTCCCTTTGCCATCTTATTCAAATACTGTCTGAGGAAAACTCGGATCAAAATATCGCCATTCCTAAGAACATCTGCTAATGCCAGTTAATCACTCGCATAATCAGCAAAGGATCGAACAAAAGCAATTTAAATGTAAAGAACAATGAACCCGACAGAGTTTGTTGTGAACTCTCCAGAGAAAACCTCTAATTTACCTCGAGTGGACACAATTGGAAGAAAACACAAGAGAGGGCGACGCGCCGGATTAGATTAGCTCAGATAAGATTAGTGGCGCGCGGCGCGGTGGCCATCGTCTGCCATGTGAACCTGCTAATTGCAGGCTCCTGTTGACCTCGCGGTGGATGCAGCTGGCCGGCCGTCCTCGGCGGCTACCGCGGAAAATAAACTAAATCAACACGAAAGACATGCTTCCCACAAAGTAGGTTCCTACCACTTCTCGCGAAGACGAAGCGATAAGCGCACTTAGCGCTGAGATTTCAGCGCGTTTACTATCCTTTCATGAATATTTATGGCAGTGAAGCGTGGACCTGAGTTTCGCGGGCCGGACTCGGGCGGGGCTGCACTCTAATGCAATGATTCATATTATTCGGTTTGCGGGCGAGTTGAACGTCTTCCATTATTGTCATTCATCGGAGGAAGTGGGCGGCGAGGGGCGGCGCGGGTGCTGGAGGAGCCCCCCGCGCGGTTCTCAGTCGCGAGCCGACACTCTCGCCGCCGACACGCGAGAGCCGCGATGCACGTCGCCTAAGCTTGACGCATTCGTTCGCGGTCCGTGTGTGTGTACCCTTCCCGTGCTCGAGATCGGAGCTCTTTGAGCCGCGTGCAGTGCCGCATCCAGTGCAGCTCGGAACCAGCGGTCCAGCGCCGCCGGCAGCCAGCCCTCCTCGCGCTCCTACAGCCTCCACCGGCGTCTCGCGCTGCCCAGCTGACGGATCAGCTGATCGCCGGCGTGACTATCGCCAGCGAACGCACGGTGAGTGCGATTGATCGCTGCATGCACGCGCTTCACTCTTCGTATCTATTTCGAGTAGCTCGCGCCTCCGCAGCCGATGGATGGACATGCACGCGTACATAGCCCGGCTGCGAGGCGCGCTCATGAAGGTGGTGATTTCGTGGATTTGCACCGATGTTATAAGTGCCAGTAACCGCCGTGTTGATAAACAGTGTCGGTTTTCTTCGTAGATGGGTTACGAGCCTTCGTGGAAAACATTGTTGGAATGAGGAAGTTAGGTTTCGATTATGAGCGTGAATGGCCTGTAATGTGAAACGTGGATAAGTGGTGCGAGGTTGGTGGCGGCCGGCTGACCAGCGCCGCTGACTTCCCGTCGGTGGCGGCGGCGGCGGCGGTTTGCACTGTTGCGCAAAATGCATGTCTAGCGGTCGCGGTCAGCACGCTCGCCCTCCTCTCAACTGAGTCTAGTCTAGACGCCATTATTATTCCATATTATTGCGGTTATTTACAGTGAGTCACGAAATTTGACACGGAAAACAAAAGGGCTTTTTAAAAATACTCAAACTCAACATTACTTTGTTAATAAAAACTTTTTGTACTCGCATACAAATTTATTAAATCATCTAAACATTTACATAGAAATGCATACTTGTCCAATAAAATCGCATCATTCGCGGCAGTTTAGAAAAAATATACAAATGAATGTCCGTATGCAAAGTACCGAAACCTGTTATCTCTTATCAATCAGCGCGAGTGAAGGTCGTGCTGATAAAATGCCTTCACCTAGCTAGGTATTGCCTGACAGGTTTCTGAAAATATCGTAAAATTGCACAGATTGTCTGAAAACAGATATGTTTTTGTCTAAAAGATTTGATTAAAAACCTTTCAGATGGTGAAGGAATATATTATATCCTATTGGTAATTCAACAAAACAATTTCTAGCAAACATAACTACTCAGTTATTTAACAAAGGACCCCATTAGACTAATGTAACAGCTATACTATGCTACTAGCTATACTTATTTATATCTATTAACAAAGCAAATTACATTGTCGATGGGAATTTGACTACATTTACTAAGTGTCACAAAAATTACCTTAGCTAAAGACTTATATCACCAAACAAACGCATGTGTCATTATATTATGTTTAACTATAACAACAAATAATTAGGGTTTTATGAGTTTCAATGGGTGCAACGGTCTTCCAACCTACTGATACTCACTTCTTGGAACATTTTTTTAAATTCTTTTGCTAATGCTTTTACGGGAATGTCACGAGTTTTCACCATTGGTTTTCTCGACTTTTCACGGTCCGAAGTTACGGTATGGTTGACCGGATACAATGATAAAGTAAACTTATTCTTTTATCCGATTAATAAAGTGTTTTGACAGACCAAGTTAAAAAAAATGCAAATGCAATTTCAGGTTTCATGTTTTTACGTATTTTTTCCTAAATATTCAGGAATAAAATGTTTTGCATTAGGCTTCCGTAGGGATTATACAAATACCTATTCAGCTTATCCACAACAACAATATAACCTGTTCTGCAAATTGGATAACCAAGCAACTTCAGACTTGCTGAATAAATTAACAGTTTTACTTCAAAACATGATAGCGATATCGAAACGACTTCTTGGGTAACCAACCTGTATGTATAAGGCTAATGCACTTTTGATAGAATCGAATGGTTAAATTTTTTTATGAAAATAAGTTTAAATTTTAATGAAATATTTAAATTGACAAACTAAAATTTAATTTAACAAAAACAATCGAATTTATATTAACAACCAAAATTTAATTTATAAGTATATACACCTAGCAAAAATCTTCACAAATAACTTAACTTTCATTGCCCACGACTCATGAGTCGCAGAACGCGTCTCCGTATTTTTTTATTATTATTATAAGCACATTCCCTAATTGAAGGTAGAATGTGGGTTCAAGTTTCGTAAAAGTCATGTTTTTGAAATACTTTACTTTTGAATTTTTAGAAATTTTCCTGAGTTTGAGGGTCTATGCAAGTACGCAGCATCATAAAAAACTTTATTAATAATCATTATACAGTACCTAATAAATAATTAGAAACACAGTACATGATAAATAATTAAGTACAAATAAATAAAATATTGTAATATTCATTTTACAGTACATATATGCACAGATAATATCAGTTCATATATGTACTATGTAAAATGATTATTAAAGTTGCACCATTATACCGAAATAGGGTTTTATTTGGTATTGGTAAGCACCAGTTCACGTCGTACTGCAATTGATCGACAGTGAATGCGTTAACTCGTGTAGGGCGCTAGGGTTTGCATTGGAATGTCACTACGGCGGAGGTAAAAAAAAACTCTCATATAACACGATAGATAAGGTAATATGGATATCACACAAATAATTTGTACCTTGTGTTTCGGCTTACACAGAGATTATACAGAGAAACATGCTCGTATAATATTATATCAGTATTGCTCCATCTCAATTATACATTTTCCCTATTAGATAGACCTTAGATTTAAAATTTATGAAGATAATAAATCCTCAAGCTCAACAGCCTGTATTGGTCGACTGTTGAACGCATACCTCCCCCTGATAAGCGCCTGATTGACTTTATCGCATGGGGGGTTATGCCCATAATCCCCACGCTAGGCATTATGTGTGTTGGGGATCGCAGTTCGGCGGTAGAATTGTTCTGCAAGAGGTGCTGCTGCCCGCCCCCGGTGGATATTCCTTAGTTGGCTCTTACGACATACGCTGGAAGAGTTGGGGTGGTACGAATTTAAAGCACCACAAAAATAATAATATAATACGAAATATTTATACAGTACAAAATTAAACTACAGTTGTTATCAAGTAGGTAATTTGTATCGTCAATATCATCATGTCAATAATAAACATCTTTAAAATAGCTTGAGAGTAAAGGTCAATGTTAAATTGTTCATCATTTAATTTTCTTAAGCCTCAATCAGTCGCACGTTTGATAACGTGATGATTTGCAGCTTTAAATAATATGAGTTTTTGCTAACATTCAATGACCACTATGTTTATCCATCCAGCATGGAGCATGTTAGTAAATAAACCACGATACAAATAACAAAAACTCACTTGCTTGGCGTCGAGTTTCAGATATAATTGTAAGCAATTTTTATTGAAGGAAGGATCTAAAATCGACAAGTAATGTAAATTACGTATAAAAGGACGCGCCAACAAAGTGAATTTTAGGTTAAGTATGGGCGGTTTGTATACGTTTATGCCTCATTCAAAATGGACACGGTATAGATTCATATATTTTTAAATACAACCTTAGATCCTGTGTACGTACAGTATCTACCTTGAATTTCTACAATATCGATTTGTTTTTGAATAAGGAGAAAATCTAATTTGGATATTTAAAAGTTCTTTCTTTTGGTTTCTTTTGATCGAGGTATAGGAGAGGCCTATGACTAGCAGTGGAAGTTGATCGGCTGATTTGATGATGATGATTATTTACTTCGCGAAAATATTGTCTACTTTACAAAGTAAACGATAATTTTCTCAGTGCTGTCATTCACCTTAACACACAAATACCTATTAAAATAATTTGACGAAACTCGTTTTACCGTTAAATAGCATGTTTTTCTCTTACACGTGTAGGAATCCAGTTTGAATACTGCCATGGCAGATAACATTGCAAATAAAGAGTAGGTTAAAAGATGGTATTGTTGCCTTCCGTAACAAGAAAATACCTTATCGTCTGAAAATTGGATTGGATATGATCCAAAAAACAGGACATGAAAAACAGATAAAAACCAAACGTCGAGACCCCAGTGAATGTCAGGTTATTCAATACAGAAGAATGTGCCTGGGGCATTAAGGGCAAATAGACTCCCGTATCTTGGGTACAAAAGAGTATTGACACAAGATAACCATATCTGTACACTAATGTACTAGGTATCTGCCTTGCTGGTTTACACTCATTGTCCTGTTATCTCGTACGGTTAGCGCATTATGTCCGATAAGCAAATAAATGGATGTTGTCTGACTCGTTCGACTCTCGTCAAGTTTTTGTAGCACTCTGTGGATGCCATTGTATGACGCCTTATGGCGAGAATATGGAATGCAGCCTTTTTTGACTTGAAAATGACGATAATACTGATGATATAATGAACATCAGCCAGGTGCAAACAAGTCTGTCGGTAGGTATTATATACTGATTTTTCTTTGTAGACAGATTAGCTTTCCTTGGACAAGGGATTTTTTAAGTTGTTGCTTAATGTCTATTACCATTTTTCATTACTTTAATCATAAAATAAACCAATCAAGTAGAAACGACTATAAATATGTAAATGGAACTAAAAACGGTCCATAAAAAAGAGTAAACTCATTTTCGTTGTTGCGGTCTACGGCGCGCTACGAAAGTGCTACGAAGCGTCGCCGAAATCTTGTAGCACTTCCGGGTCACTAACAAAGTGCCGAACGCGCTCAAACGGAGCATTTAACGGCTACAATTGCCTCAGTGTACTGTACAATCAATCCAAAGTGGCTACGTATTTGAATGATTTGCACATGTTTGCGGCGTAGCTAGAGGCCACGCGGCGCGTTCGTTCACTTCTCAGAGGCTATATTTAGTGAGAGCGGTGCGCGGGCGTGGCGCGGGCGGCGCGGCGCGGGTGCGGTGGCTGGCGAGTGCATTCGGAATGCGGTCCGGGCCTGACCTACCGCACCACGCCGACCGGCTGTCACAGTTTCGGCGCACGCACAGGGATGAGGCGGAGGCGACTGCAGCCCAGCACGTAGCGAGTACCGCAAGCGCAGTTCCTGCTAATGTCTGAGATCCGTAAACAGAAAATTCACTTGACACCAATTACGACCGGTCTCTCGTTGGGCAATAATTTACGGATCTTGCCGCGAGATCGCCGTGTCTGAAGCTTATTTTTCCCAAAAGAGTGTTTATTCATTCGCGCTGCAGCAGACTTGATTGCAGACGATTTCTTGGCAAGTTTATGGATCTTTTGGGATGGGTTTTGTGTTGCAAGAATTATCTGAGTTGAGTATTGACTTAAGTGTTTTTTCTTCGGGGTAACTAAATGGTAGATTTTCGGTATTCGTGGCAGAAATTTAATAAAACTTTAACCTTGTTAATCACACATTATGTATGCCAATGGACAAACAAATGGGTCAGCCAAGATACAAAGGCTTTTGTTACCGACGTAATTACCATAATAGATATTTATGCGTCATATCATGTTTCTAGAATACCATATTGACTGAAGGCTGTAGGCAATGGGAGGGATTTGGCAAAGCGCCCTGAAACGGCTGAAAATGAGTGCTACAATTGAGTTCAAAATGGAAGTCATATAAGCGCACTTATGTTGCGTTTGGCTGTTCAATTTATTTATTTAATTTTGAACGGGTGGATATCAAAGTCAAAGTGCTTCAGTCCTTTACACTTAGACCTAACGGTATTCATAAACACGTCTAAAAATTCAGAAGAATCTATTTATTGATCATAATAATTGTCCATCGAATTAGAAACAAGACATCCAATGCAGATAACTTATTCTGTAACAATATAGGAAGATTAAGTCAAACTTGTACAAACAAAACTTCAAGAGAGTCAATAGCTCTGTTGCCCCAGAACTAAAGAAGTAAATAGCTTACCGCTACAATGAAGCGAAATGCTTACAGGAAAATTCGTAGTGTTATAAGTTGAATAAGAGCGCGAGTTCTCAAGTCGATTGCTCCGATACCCCAGAATTATAGCAGTACAGTCCATAACCGCTGACTCCTACGTTGTGAGTCTGGGGTGCTTCGCCAGAGCGGCGCCATGGGTCAGACAGACGCTATTAAGGACTCTACACACCTAACCCGCCGACAAATCCTGACGTACCCACTTTCGGCAGCGTTCACTTAGTTAAAGAACCATGCTGGCGGCATTTGTGGCATCGTGTATGAATATTGCTGTGTCTACCATGAGTTTTCACAGTTAGATCGCCTGACGTTACTACAATTACGTTAATACGCATATAGGTATCCACAGCGCATTTTAGTACCCAACTATCCGCTAGAGGCGCTTTGGAAGTTTCCATACATTTTTTTAACTACAGTCGCTAGCGAGTATCGATTGTCAAAACTCATGTTCGATACACAGGTTGCTGAAAATGTTTGTCAACTTGGAAGGTGCCAACGTGTCACCGTAGACGGTGACCCAGGAATATTGGAAAAACATATATTTATATTTTAGTTGTCGGGTTGTGTTCGGCGGGTAGGCGTCGCTGGTGTGTAGATACCATTAGGTCTGCAGATTGATCGCACACTGTACACTCTTATTTTATTCTCGTGACGTCATGTGACCCGACGTTGCTGAGGCTTCGGTGCTGCCTAATAAGCTTGGTAAGCATGGCTTGGCAGGCTACGGCTTAGATTCACTGGCAAGTGTTTTCAATTGATTTTAGACTTGCTTTAATCTCTTCAGTGTTGTTTGTAAAAATAAAAGTTTAACACAAGTAACAACGTTTCGGGTCTATGTAGTTCGTTTGTATAATTTTCAACAATAAATAATAAAGAATAAATAAATAAAAAATTGCAATATAATTTTGTCGGCGGTGCTTTACTTACGTGTAACTGAGTAATGTTTTATTGTATTTTACTTTTCAATACATCTTAGATATATAATCAAGTTTTCTGAAATTGAATAAATTGTCTAGCTTCTCCAACCTTAAATTGATAACATTGTGAGAATCATTGCTTAGCTTGGGGCTAGATAATGTTGTGTGAATTGTCCAATATTATTTATTTATTTAATTACCTGTTTCGCGTATATTCGCTTTATGAAAAACACTATTTGAACAATACACACGTTCCCTAGAGGTTAGATATAAATAGAGTACCTATTCACCTACGTTTCCCCACAGAATACGGGTAAATGCAAAAAATAAAATCCAATTTCCCCATCCAAATCGGCTTGACGCTATAACTCAACCAAAATAATATCTCCATGTTTCGCTATGATAGGAACCGCTGACGTCATACTTCGCCTTTTATTATGTGTAATATTTGATATCGTGTGTTGTTGCAATCCATGATTAAATAAGAGCCACTCCACGAGCTAACTTCACCAAAGATTATTTTTATGTGTTACTAAGCCACCGATAGGTACTTATTATATGAATTTATTAACTATTGCTTTGTATGATAACGGGACGTTTTTACTGCAACTCGTGACACAGCTCGTATTTAATTTTGTTCACGGTTACTACTATATACTTGTACTATATAATTGCACGGTATACTATATACTTGCACGGTATACTTGCGCTATACTTGCACGGTATACTATATACTTACACGGTGTACTATATACTAGCACGGTATACTTGTTGGCATTTATTTTGACACCAGTGACAGTCGATCTAAACAGCTTGCTTAAAAGCCTATTCGAGTATCCTCTAATAATGTCATCGCGTATATTATAGGGCTTTTAAAATCGATAAAAAAACGTTTTAAATAATATTCTTGATATTATGTAGCTTAAATGACGGCGTTACGCCGTAATATACCGTGACACAGCGACTGTTCGTGTAGTTAGTACGAAAGACGGGGCTCGCAACGAGATCGGGACGGATTTCAACGTTTCACAACATTATTTAGGTATTTATTTATTGACGTTAACGTATTCACTCACTGCCCAGTCTCGGCAGCGCGACCAGCAGGAGTATTTTTGTTCATTGTATCCGTTACCGAAGACATAACTCCAGATTCGAATTTGAGTTCTATTCCGACTGAACTTTAGAACACTATTTGGATTTGTCAAAATTTCGATGGCCTTTCCGATGAATTAAAATAACCCTACAGGAGGGCCGCCGCCGTAACACGGGACCTCCCAGACGAATGAATGCGTCCAAGGCAGTTAGAGTGTTAAAACTTACTGCGAATGGTACTTTACGTCCTGTAACAACAGCCTTAAAATTAGCATAACGTAACATGTATCTTAAAGTATCGAGTTGAACACATGTTATGTTTGCAACAGAACAAGCACTCTTCGAATGTTATTTGAAATACTCGGTGAATTTACGACCACTAAGTAATTAAATGTGCACACAATCCTCTGTAAGTTAGTCCCGCATTAAATCCCCGGAGATTAATATACCTACCTAGATAATATATAGGCGTTATGTACAAGGAACTTGTATAGAATTAGGAATATGGTGCGCATTACTCTAAATTGCTTTGGTGCTGTAGCATCGTTAAGCGGGCAGGCAAGCATCTAATTTCAAGAAATAGGTTTGCTATCTTCTACGTTGTTAGTTCCGGATTGTGAGGTTGCTTGTTTGTTTTTTGCTTATTATAAGTAAATGCACAAGCGAGGCGGGATGGTGAAATAAATCTTGCACTGGAGTACAGTCAATAAAATATGTTTGAGTCCAAAATTATCTACTTATCTTTCTATATCTAAGTTTTGTTACCTACCTATGTAAATTAAAGACGTGACAGACAACAATTATCCTCACTTAAATATATTTCAACCAAGCTAAAAAAATACTAGATTTTACAAACTCCTTAGTAACAAGCAATGTTAAAATTTGAAACAAGGGCAGTCTCCATTCAAAGGTTAAGCTAGAATAATTTGCCACAAACAAATAATAAGTTGAAACACTCTAGCTTATCTCAGCATCCGTCAGAAAACTAGAAAATACATCTCCCTCATCACGCGCTTCGCGGATGTGTGCGATACGTCCGACATTTGTGACAATGAGTTACCTAACTCAGCTGATACGCTATCAACTGTTAGATCACATCTTGTGTACACCCCAAGTGTTGCAGTTTGTGTATGAACTACACAACTAATGCTCAAGGTTGTGTATGACATTCTAAGCCTAAAAGACTTTAAAGGTTAATTTGTCGAAGAAAAATTTTAGAAGCAGGAAGTTGTCATCTATTATCTTGAATGACATACACATCAGCTAGTATTTATGTTAGTCATCATCAATACCTAGTGCCTTGTGTACCTAGGACATCCTGGTGAGCAATATATAAGTTAATAATAAATCTACATTGTGTCAGCAATTCAGTAGATGTAGTAGAGTAGGCTATTCCGTCCTTCGTATTTTTTATTTGGATGTATCTTTTATCCACGACTGGGACGGAGAATAATTCAAAAATATTAACGTACCTAACTGTGATTTTATCAGTACAATCTGTAAAATGTTAACACCAACAACCGAAATAATTCCTACGTCCATAAACTATAAATGGGAAAAGTAAGATTTGTACACATGTTATATGAGACTGCATCTTTACACCTTGACATCAATTAAACATAAATACTTAAACATAATAATAATATATAGGAAAGTTGTGTTATTTTATTATACATACACTATTTATAACACAAGAACGGTTTGGGAGGCAGCTTAACATCAAGAGACGGACATAGGATACCGTCTATCCCGTTCCCGGCTGAACGAATCTTGGTGAAACTTGGCAGGGCACGGTATCCCGTGACAGACATAAGCTATTTGAATAGAGAGAGCGAAGTCGCGGGCAAAAGCTAGTTACGAATAAAAGAAACTCAAGATCTACAGACGTTCTAAGAATAACCATTTTTCTGCCTTCTTCCGTTGTCCCAAGTTTTCATCAAATTAGCTCGCGGCGATATCGTAGTTACTCATGCCGAGACTTATAATTTGACGGGTACGGCAGGTACCTGCAAATGCTGGCCCCAATTATCGAAGAAGCCATAACCTCAGATTAAATAGGTGACTCCCAATTACCCAGCTTCCAGGGGAAAAGAGCTTTCGAGCTGCGTATAGATACTGGATCATTAAAATCTAGGCAGAGAGCATCCTATTATAGTTTCATTTGCTTGCTGCGCCTTTTACACCTCTTTATGGCCGACCTAGACGCTTTTGTTAGAGGCACAGTCTCCATGCGCGTATTATTTAATTATCTTATACTAATATTTTAAAGATGAAAGATTTGGTTGCTTGTTTATATTGAATATATTTATTTTTTTGTATTTATAATTGTATTGAATATATGAGTTTGTTTCTATATAACATATAGCTCCGAACTACGAGACTGATTTAAAATAATCTTTCATCACTAAAAGGCCTACTTTTCAGGGAGTGACATAGGCTATATTTTATACCGTTTTTCTCACGGGAACGGGAACGGGAACTAAGCGGGTGAAACCGAGGCGCTGCTAATTTTTTTTATAAGATACGAAAGAACTTTACAATAACAATACTTAAACTATATTTAGACTCAAAATCTATTCTCAAATCTGTTAGATCAGAACGAACGCTAAATATATTAATGTCTCAATTCTGTAGAAACACAGACAGGATGACAAAGGCATTGGATTAAACATTAATAGCGTTAAAGAAGTTAGGGACGTTTTGATAACCCTCGATCGATATGTCTGCGAATCTGAGGAAATATCGGCAAACTTCCAAACGAGAAGTTGTTAAACTTTTAAAATTACTTCGCTAACACCTATTGCTTTGATTTATTTCTCGCAATAAAACTGTAATGCAATTTGGAGTACAGTCAGCGTCAGAATACGATTAACATATACTACATAATTAGTAGAAAAATTCAGAAACCCTTAAAATATGTACCTACATGATGATTTCTTTGAATTGAGGACACAAATCACGATTTTGGGATAAAAAAGGACTTAAAAATTCTATCACGTGAGAACAACACAAAACATTCGTGAAACTCGTAAAATAAAACAGCTCGGAGTGTATCTTAAAGAAGAAGAAAATAAAACGACATTTTAAAAATATAATTATCTGAGAAAATGTATGTATTCAAGTAGGTATCATTGTTTAGCAGTAAACTGTCAAGAGACTTCATTTTTCATCGAGACCCAACTTCGCTGAAGTGACACAAGCCTGACCACGACGCGACCTAAAGAGGTAGGAGGTATGTGTATTGCCTGCAGGCATAATGACGATAGCAGTCGCTTAATTGTTCCGAGAATATCATATCAATGTAAATAACCAATATAAAATACAATAACAATTTCAATTTCAGAAAAGATTTATGTTTTATACGTATCATTGCTTAGCAGTAAATGTCAGGAAAAGATATTTTTCGTCAGGATCCAACTAAAAGTGACACACGACTGACGACGACGTAGGTAGGTATGTGTAATGACAGACAGAGAGGTAGGTATGTGTAATGCCGGCCTGCAGGGTTAACGACGATAGCAATCGCTTATTTTGTTCCGAGAATATCGTTTTTGCGGCAGACCTTTGAGATTTTAATTTGTTTTAAATATTGGCTGTGGAATTTTAAAGTAATATCCCATCCGTTGTTGCGGTTATTGGAAATCTGTTCTGTCATCATTGTATGTTATAAAAAATCTTTTGCATTGTTTGATTGGGTTGTTTGTTTTGTAATTTGTAATTCACACAAAACGTTATGCTTAGTTTTATATCATGCATCGATTATGTTTTGTAGATTATGTATAAGTTTGTATCGTTTTGTATTGTCACATAAACCTTTACATATTCATATATTACCCAGTATCGATCCTTTCTTACCCGAATCTATATAACTACCATCTCTTATACCGTATCTTTGAGATCCACAATTTATTATTCATCAGCGTCTGTGTTCTGGACATTGAATCCGCTTTATTTATGTTAATACAATCTGTTTGTATTGTTTCAGGTATGTTCAACATCACTCAGATACCTCGACCTTTTCGAGTAGTTTCAACGCAGTAGGTGAAGTAAAATATACTTTATGTGTAGATTTGTGTCAGGATTTTTACTTATTATCCTATAAACTGATAAAATACTTCAAGAGTAGTGTTATTCAAGCAGCATATTGGTAATTTATAATCCAGCAGCATCCAAATCTAAACAAACAGTAAGCGCGGCACATGCGCTTAATTTTGTAACAATTCAGTCTCGTGTGAATGGATTTGACAGACGTAATAACAAATTGTATTTGATTATTATATTCACATTCCCACCGAGGTGATGCGGACAATGGACGGACGGTAGGGGCTACAGGGGCTAGTGGAGGATCTTCAATTAAATCAGAGGGTTCAATACCTCGCCCGCATGTTCTCCTGGCACGAAAGCTGTGGGCCAATCACGTCGAGGCTTTGCATGCATTGAATTTACACATACACGGTTAAGTAGGCAATAGCCCAGCTCATGTAAGCATGATTGATTTTGGCTAAGGTCTCGGTGGCGCGTTTAATCTGGGTGACATATTTGACTGGACGCATTAAGGGAAATACAGGGCATAAT
Source organism: Eupithecia tripunctaria (assembly GCA_955876795.1). NCBI lineage: Eukaryota > Metazoa > Arthropoda > Insecta > Lepidoptera > Geometridae > Eupithecia > Eupithecia tripunctaria. The sequence continues at coordinate 8,560,353 of OY041613.1, read as the reverse complement.
TCTGCTATCCAATCGCTTTACTATGTCATTGTCCAAAGATGAAACTATAGATAGTGCGTGCGTTTCTATTTTTTCGGAGAGATTTATAGAATGGTTTCAACCTTGACACGCCTTCATCTGTCTGTAGTTAAAATGCCAAAATGAGTCATTCTAATGTCGTTGATTGGTGAGCAGAACTCAACAAAACGCCTACCTAGTGAGTTACAAATTTTGAAATTAAATTTTAAAAAAAATGTTGAAACCTTTCTATGCAAAAACGGTTACAATAATAAAAAGCAAATTATTTAAAGGATGAAAACAGCTTGGAACGGGTTTTTCTACAACTCGAAAATAACAACTAGGATAGGGTTTCTTCGTCGCTTCTATAATATGTATAGTCTTTACAGGGTTGTTGATAATTCTTTAATATATAACTTTATTTTAGTGTCAATGCATAATTTGAGCTTTACTAAGTGTAGGTAAATTGTATTGTAGGTATATATGGAAATAAAGAGTTTTTGATTCAAAGCGATTAATTTATAGGAATTTGGGCCACGGACCGCTCTAATCATGACATTGCATTGTTTCGTATCATCCTAACGGTGTTTGGCATTAAAATCACAACGTTTATTTCTCAACAGTCGGCTATCTTGTAAGATTTAGAGTTCTAAATCTATTTCACTTACCTACTTATTTCATACAATCAATCTTATTTGGGTCTTTTCTATATACGAGTATACATATATAGCATTGATTCGAGCCATACTAGGTACCTATTCTTTCAACCGTTTTGTGTTTCTGTTTAGTTATGATTATCAACATACATTGGTCCAATCATTCTAAGTAAATGTGCCTCCCAGTGGTATTGGTTCCGAGTTGACTGTCTCGCCGGACCGACATTACTTGGAATCGTATTTGTTGACCGCAAGTCGCAGACCAAGACTATTATAGCTCTACAAAACTGAGTCTTATCACAAAAGGGTAAAGTTTACATACCCAACTACTCTCCTCGACTTTTATTGCATAAATATTTGTCGAGTAACCGATCACCGACCCTATTGACTGGCATATGATAGCTTTCGCGAAACACTACTCATATTAATGTATAGAACATATTTTCTTTACAAGCAGACTACATACGTTACATAAACATTTAAATGCATTGGCTGACTTTAATGTTCTGGAGTTATTTGTTATACAAATGATTTGGTAACGAACTTAATTCGTTATAACAAAAAATAAGTGTTTCTATACTTACTTTTTCCTATGGATCAGCGACCCGACAAAGTATGTCTTGGCTTCCGATAAGAGAAGTCACCATTTTCCCTTGTCCTGTGCAGTTTCCTGTCAATCCTCTGCCTGTAGCTCAACACGCAGGTCCGTTCCTCGAGAAAGATGTGGCATCTTTCTTCCTGTGCACAAAAAAGGCTGTAAGAAGAAGTTTTCGAACTACCGGGGTATAGCGCTTTTGTCTACTGCATATAAAATCCTCGCAATCTTATATCCTTCTGGATAGACTCGGACTGTACGCGGAAAGACTCGTAGGCGACTAAGGTGGATTTAGTGTTTCTATACGAATGCAAAAATAAATTGGCTTTAACTTAAATTCATTAAAAGAAACACTCCAAAAACCTGAACACACGCGAAAGATAGACATTGCTTTTCCGAGGAAGTGGCAAAAAGCAGCGTCTGAACCTCCCTCTAGGGGAGGCCCCGTCCGACCACTAATTAAAAACTTCACCTTTAGAGTGTAAATTAAATTTTGTAAACAAATTCTTACTACCGGTGGAAAATCTTTTGTGGTGATAATGTAATTAAGAATGGATTATTTATAAACTAGCTGTATCTGGTCGAGACGCAGTAAGGTTGCAGCTAAGTTTATTCAACAAAATTACTCGCTCTGTATATTTTTATGCTAGTTATGTAGTTAAACTGAATTCATACCCTTTGAAGACATTTTATAAATAAGAAAATATTATTTGGTGTATTACAATAGCAATGCTTTCAAGTCTACCTTAGGCATTAGTTATATAGCAACAATTTACTGCTAAGTGAATAGGTGAAGGTAGGCATTCAATCACGATCAGTTTTGCATTTTGCTTAGTCTATAATGAGAGGTTCAATACCTGCTTGAAATGACTAACATTCCATAGAAATCAGGTTTTTAATACCTGCTTGATTCAGGGAAGGACCTACTTTTTTACCTTTATAATTTGCAACCATTTAGTAGCTCTCTCAATCGGGCCTACTTGTCATATACCGGGTGGGGCAAATGTTTGGCCCCTTAAGGGTAGCGTCGCTAAAGTGAACATGGGTAGGGACATAAGTCTTCAAAATTAGCTTACCAACTTTAAAAAAGTAGTTACATACGAATTACATTAAGAAACATTGAATTAGTAACATTGTTGTTTTCACTTACTCGTTATTTCATAGAAAATGTATGGGAATTGTTTTTTTTTATTATTGCTTAATCTTACGATTTGATTTGGTATGTTACTTTGGGAAATGTGTTCCTGGTTAGAAATTGAGTCGATTAAGACCAACTTGTTATTTTTTTGACAAATGTCATTTTTTGGTACCATACCGTACAATTTATCAAAAACTAAAAATAGCAATATTTTTTTCTTCAAAATAAAATTAAAGGTTCCTAAGAACAAAACCTTCTACCTACAAAGGAAACGGTAGCTACCCTTAAGGGGCCAAAAATTTGCCCGCCCTTTATAGCTCCAAATCCAGGTAAAAAGCCTTTTCATAAGAAATCTCTTAACAAATTTTTTGTTCAATGAAAACTCCGGTTTTCTCAGTATATTTGCATCATATCATCTCGTGTTCATGGTTGTATGAATCAGCGGGAAACGCGAAACCACGATCATTCCTACTGCACTCCGCGAAAGTTGCGCGCCTACCACACGGAATATTTCAGTCGAAACCGTGCACAGATTAATCGGCTGCAATGTTGCATTCCAGTGATTCATTGCTTACAGTCAGGGCATTGATTAGTTCTAAGAGCAATTTATAAAATGAGGAATGATAACGATCCAATTTATTAACAACGATCATCTTAAGGACAACGAACTTTGCTAAATCCTTGAGTTCTTAAAACTGCGCCTTAAACAATGCAGTTTCGTTAAAGATCATATGCGCAATGCAGTCCGGAATGCAGTCTAATTTGCATAGGTCGTCTTTGAGAATTTATTGAGATATGGCATTTCCTATTAATCTCCTTGCTTATGCAGCCACGGAAGGAATCTGAGGCGCTTGCCGATGAATCATGCCTAGGTATTGTAGACAATAGATCATTGTAAATAGGACTTTATTCATAGTACGCTTAGGTCAACTCTTGGAGATGTCAGATTCTTTGATGATGATATGTCCTTTGATATGTATTTCTATGACGGCATCTACACGTGCTCAACGTGTAGATGCCGTCATAGAAAGATGTAGAAGCGTATCAATCGCTACCGAACAATCAAGAACAGTTATTTATGCATGTTTTAGAATATTTTCAAGAATGGAAGAGGATGGCATATCTTATTTACTAATCTTCTAGAAACAACTATCATATAATAATTTAGGGAAAAAAAATCGACAACGTCAATCAACAAAGTTTGCAACGGCAATTTAGAGCACAACTTGTCCGGCCACATGTTATAGTTTGCAAATTACATTCTGCTGTGGCTAAACTTTTTTTGAAACTGCCTTTTACAACCAGCTGTTTAATGTTTGCTGGTTAAACGGAAGTGATGTTTTATGAAAAAATCGGAAAGCTTTTTGCACGATAAATCATTTGAAAAGTATGTATCTATCTATTAGGTATCTATATGAATAAATTAATAACCGAACGCACTTGTAAAGTGTCATGTCTATTTACACTAAGGCATCAGTCCATCGTTCGTAAGCGTTTGGAATGTATGGTATGTGTCACTGGAGAACACTGGTCAATTCAAAACCCGTACACTATAGAAAGCGATAAACGTCAAACTATTATGAAGCAATAATCACCTTTAGAACAATATAATAGAGGTGGTGATCGCATGAAATGCGGTACACACTGAGGTCGATATATCTCGGGGGCGTTTATTGGCGAGAATTGGGCGCATCCCGGTTGCTCGAAATCGCTATCCTTCCTACGCTTATTTATTATCTGATGGGACTTCGGACAACCAGGATTGACGCGACGTTCATGTAATAGCAGATAAAGCTTCCGCTCTTCAAACTTTGGAATACACTTTCTCTTTAGGAAATGATTTCAATTTATTAATTACGGTAGCTATCAGTTTCCTCTCCGACTAATATTTCATCTAATCCATTAAGACATTGGCCTTCTGGTTCTTCTGAAAATGCTTGAATATAAATATAAGCAATCGGGGTGTGGTCATCAGTTGAAATTCGGTTGCCTTATGCGATGTGGTCGTTAACACTTCATTCATCGCCGACCATCTGGCTGTAGTACGCCCTCACCCTATCCTGCCCTATTTGTACTATTAATAGAAAGGTATTGTCATATAACTGAAAGCTTTTGCTATAGGAACTGGCTGAGTCCCGTCAGGTTGGTGTTTCAAAAAGGGACTTCGTTGACTGAAACTATGTATTACATGGCTTGCCTTTCTGCCCTTTATTGTTGTCCGTTGACAGTAAATAATAAATGACTTACCTATGTAATGCTCAACTAAAACTTACATGAAGTTATCATAAGTTAAAATGTGTTAATGGTTCATTAACCAATGTATGCTATCTATTTATTTTATTCTGTTTATTTAAATAAATTTGAAAAATCGCATAGAGATATCTTTAAACTGAACTGAAATAAATTAGAAGTAGGTAAATATCAAACTGCCATAAGTAGATTGTGATCATAATTGGACTTTCTGTTTTTGTTGTATTATCCTTTTAAATTTCAATTTACCAGCTCACTCCAAAGAACCGGAACTGCTTAAAATCGAATAAGTCCACAGTAAATAGTCCACAACAAAAAACACAAATATTTGATTTATTAGACAAAGGGTGTATCAAGTCCATCTTTATCAAAGTATTGTATTATGTATTAATAGCCATAAAAATCACTCATATAAATCACGCTTATTAGCGTAAACTAGTTTAATTTGTTTTCGTGTTTCTATGAGTGTTAATTTTAAAATGTAGACAAAAAAAGTCGCTATATATTAAACACAATGTGAGAAAATATTACATAGCGCGATATGTCAAACACAAAACGCATTTGCCAAATTTTACGTGCGGTGGACTTATGACAGTTTGAAATTTACCGGTAACGGTAGTATACTGGACGAAGGTAACTTTTTCCGTGGTAGACATCAGTATAGGTACAGATAGAGATTGAAGATTCACTTCCATTCAAGCCCCGGATGCGTAGGTATCATGTCGTCATTACAATCCGCCAGAGCACTCATCCATCTACAACTCCTGATTGTCCGACAATTGCTCCTTTGTGTAGTGATTCCCTCCCTACCGACCAATTGATCGATTCATGCTAAATTGGATATTAATACTGTTTGTTTGTTCCCGCATACTTTTAAAATTCTTAAATCAGAGCATGGTTTAAGAATATTGTTGATAAAGATATTTGACGACCTCTGTGGCGCGGTGGGCGAAGCTCCACCTGCTGCCTCTGGATGTTTTCTATATATAATAAAAAATATCTATCTATGTAGTGTATTTAATTAAGTATATCAGTTATCTAGTATCCATAACAAAAGCTCTGCTTAGCTTGGGGCTAGATGATGCTGTGTGAATTGTCCGGCATTATTTATTTAAAGCGGAGATTGAAAACGTGCGTGACTTATTTGTAGTCATTATGCATAATGGATGCGTCGTTTACGTTTTAGTTATGGTGAAATCGGCACGACACAATGATAAGTTAATTTTCGCTATAACTTTGATAAAATGGTTATCGAATGAAAATTAAATGTTTGCACCATGCATATAAAACGGTCACAAGGCAGACGATGACCTAGGTAGGTAGGTACTTTCAGTGGTCCGGGTTTTAGATAATGTAACTTGTGTAATCTTTTTTTTTGCTTTGTAAAATACCCCAGTGCTGAGAAGATGTTATGTTGTTTATTTAATTTATATTCTTATAAACTGAAAACAGGCTTTTGCTTTAATCTCTAGAGTAAACAGTCTGCAAGAGGATTAAAGGATGATGAACCTAAATCTACGTTGGTAGGTTAAGTACCTATATGTACTCTGTTCTTGTTTATGGACTCAAAAATAATCAGCAAGCAAGTTATCGGATTACTGAGAATCTGCAACTTGGGTGGTTTATTGCAATCAAAATACTAAGCGTGATCTTGGAGACTGCGAGTCAGCAAACGTAGTGTAGGTGGGATGAGGACCTACGAAATCTGCGGGCTGGATGCGGCAAAGTGAAGACTGGGTGCTATGCTATGGCACTCATTAGGGGAGGCCTATGTCCAGCAGTAATCTAGCACCAATAAAGACTGAAGATGATGATGATGATGATGGAGGAAAACGTAAACCAAGTATAAATTTAAACGTTCCATGGTATTCAAAATGAATAAAATAATGTAGAACTACGAGTATAAGCTGGGTTATCGTTCACACAGAACGATCCCTGGGATTAATTCAATCGGATGCGTCTGGTGAGCGGATACTACCGGGGAGACCTTTCAGCCACTCGAATCAAATTGATATTAGGTATGTACTCGTCACCCAAATATGAACCTTATACGAGCAGCAATCAATATGAGTTCTAACTGCTACAGACGAACAAAAATAGTGTTAGTTTAACTTAGGAACTTGTCGCTTTAAACATTTTAAATTCAATAACAGCTGCCAGATTAATGGTACCCCGTATATTTCACTGGTTTGGGTTGGGTTCACCAGAACATAAAAAAATCTCGGTCTACTTTCGTCTTAGCATGTTGAGTGATTGACTCAATTATTTAGGTGGTAGGGTTTTGTCCACGGGTAGGCTTGGTCAGTCACGCATTTTGCCTGTTTGTTACATAAGTATTCACAATTCAGAATATTTCTGATCTCACTCTTTCAAAACCAACAACAACATTATTCAAACCAAAAAGCTTCGTCCGCATTATTATAAAAGCCCGGCTTCCCTGTAATACACGGAGACAAATCAGTTCCATCGTTTTAAAGTCTTTTAGAGGAGGGATATACTAGTGAGCGTTATGATTGGGAGGGGCAATTTCCCCGAGGGGCAGAGGGACTCATTTCCTGCAACGAAGAGATGCTTGAATATTATTTTAAGCCTGGGAACATCTTCCAACACACAGCCTCTGTCGCGTCGCTTTGTAAAGTGTGCTAAACGTAGTTATACAAAGTGGCACCTACGAATTCATGGCATTCATCATCAGTCCCTTTACATTTCCATTTACTACAGTTAAATATAAAAATGACCGAGAAACCTACATACTGAGAGCTTAGAACATTTATTTAGATAGAATTCATGTGACGCTCTTTACTCGGAACTTAGGTATATAAAAAAAAGAAATATAGCCTTACTTCCGCATGCGTGTGTCGCATCGTCGGCTCACAGCGAGCCAAAACATGGAATTGCGATTTAGTTGCATCTTCATTCTTTGTGTCCGCCGTTTGAAAATGCTAGTCACGTCTAAAATACTGTGTGATTCAGCAACATGGCTCCAGCGAGGCAGAGGTTTACATCACAACTAAAATTGATACTATTCTACCTATAGTACCTAAGAGCTCCATTGCCTTAGCTGGGTTGGTTTATTTGTTATAGGTACTTGGTAAACCTAAATTTGGTTGATTAGGTTACGCTCTGACCTCTGTGATCTGGAAATGTAACCGTTGTTCAGTAATTTTGTTTACCAATATCAAACCTCAACAACCTACAACATAATAAAAGGAAGATGTTCGCAATTCCGATGCTGAAGGTAGTAACATAATGTAGTTGCTTCTCTTTGTTGTTAAAGGAATACCTTTGCGGGAATGCTTCCGGGTAATATATTTATGTAGTCGCTGCGAGAAACCCGGAAGGAGTTCAATTAAGTCTGGTATTTAAGGTTGCCATCCACCGGTAAGCACTGATTGCACCGCCTGCCACCCCACCCGAGGGAATCTCTTCCCTTTTATAATTTTAGAATACAATAAATACTTGCGAACCGAAACATTTTTGCTATGAAACCGTAAAGTGAATTCATAAATCTGAATGCCAAGCTCAGCTATAAGTACGCAATAATTTCAGCTCTTAAATGTTTTTCTTTTGGGGATATTTTTCTTCGAGCCGGCCTGTTTATGCTTGGTCACATTTAAGTTATTAATTTAAAAAAAAGAAATGTAGGGTTTTTGAACCTTTGGCCGGCAATGTTGGCCGTTGGGGCTTGAATAATAAAGTCTAGTGTAAGATTGACTAAATTATTAAATTCTAAGTGTCTGAAGCTATATTCTATTAACATACAATAACTGGGGATCTCTTGTAAGCTATACGAGCAAAGCAAGAACATACCTTCAATATCTATATATAGTCTGCATTGCCTTTTGACTTTGGCATACAAGCAGCGAGCTTTATCTCCATAATATAACGTCATACATAACTCTTGCTTGCTTTTTCAAATCTTTTACCAACTTAAATCTCTTAAATACTAACTTATTAAAAACGGAAAACTCTTATACAGAAGAATATAGAGCCCTGGCCCCATACCCCATAAATACTTTCTAGTGAGTACCAAACCATTAAATCCTCTACGTTTGAATCTAATCAAAGTCCCATTCACAAAGGTACAAACATGCCAGCCCATGCATACATAGACGCTCATTGAATCGCTTTTCCGTTCAGTGTGAAATGTGAGCCACTAGCCTGGCTCTCATCTCCGGTATCGTTCCACTTAGCCAACGCTCCAATCGGGAATACAGGATTATAGACCATGGAAAGATCGCGGAACCATTCTATTGAATGCATCCTCTCAGTTTATTTAGTAGATACGACACTATGTTGGTTCTGCCCGTAAAATCAACGGCAAAACTGTAGTAGCACTTCTTAAGACTTGGTATCGTGGCTTCGTATCGAAATAAAGCTGGACAAGTGCTTCTAAAACCGACCTATTCACATTTAGACAAATCGGGACATCAAATGTTTGTAAGTCGATTGATTCTCCAGATTCTCCAAAAATTTGCGGTTTGCCTTTGATATCATTCACTAAATGATCAAACAAAACATACTTGATTCACAGAATTGTTTTGTAGGAGTTTGAGGCTTCATTTCCGAGCACCCCGCATTTCGATAAACCAAGCGCTCATTGATCTCGAGTTTTCATTGAATGTTTTCAAATTCGGTGTGTGATGTGAGATGTGAGGCAGCTCGTGCCTCATCTCCGGTGTTGCCTCACTCAGCCCGTCGGCGTCGTGTCCAAAGCCGTGGAAATAGGATTGTTCAGTAGGTACGGTTACTTTGCTGGGGGATCCTTTTAGTTTTTATCCTTTCTGACTTAAGTGTCCTCGTTTTTGTTGTTTCTAGTGTCGTTTCGATTTCTTGGTTCGACTGTCGTCGTTATTGTTTCTTCTCCCCTTTCGTAGTTTGAGAGACTTGATTTAAATCTAGTTGGTGCGTGATGTGGGTTTGATTATGATTCATTATTTTATGGCGTGCGCTAATAGCCTTGAGGTTATTGCTCTACAAAACATGTTTGAACTGTATAGTCAACAATTTTGGGCATTTAGAAACATGAAACACGATTATCAAAAATAGTTTGTCCTGTTTTTCCTTTTATTTACCTCCACATCCATCCAGCTAGCATATTCGAATAATGCGATGCCCTTTTAATTTTACGTAATTTGCCTCTCTCAGATCAGATTTGCTGTAAATTTACGTTAAAAAGAAGAGGACATACCGGAAGTGAAAGCCAAAGCGCAGCAAAATTAATTACTGGCCCCTATGGCTTCCTCCTGTTTACTCTGTGCCAGATGAAATGTTTTAAAAGTCGATACTCGAGGGGCGAAAAGCAACTGCAAGTCATCGGCTCACAGTGAATTTACAACGCAATAAATTCTCGCCGAGAAACAGAGGTGCCTTATCTGCTAACAGCTCAAATGAACTGTCTCGACGTAAGAAAAAGGGCTATTCGTGTTGAAAGCAGGTTTAACATGGCTTTGGGGCTGTGTCGTACGTTTTTCTGGTCGCCGCGCTTGCAGCTTAATTATACACATAGATTTTACTTACCAAATTTATCTTTACGGGCAGATTAATTCAGAAGTAGGCATTTGTGAGTGTAAGGCCCGTATTATGAAAGCTTGCTCAGTCATCGATCTATGCTTGAGCAATGCTTTTCTATGGCATAAACGTCACTCAAGCATAGCTCTATGACCAAGCATGCTTTCATAATACGGGCCTTAGACTCATATAATTTAAGATGATCTATCTACTATTTTCACTGCCAATTGTCCGCGTTTGAATTTTAATTAGAACAAAAAAAGAAAAAATATTTTATTATACTAACCAACGATTAGGCATGTGTGTTCACTCAGAACCGAAAGAATTTTGGTCTTAAATAGGATCATATAGGTTTTCATAACTCAAATAACTCGAGGTAGACAGACACGCTAAGTGTAAACATAAATGTATAGAGTAACGGCTAATGAACTCTATCTATCTTACTTTTGTTGGGCCGTTTTTGTATCGGCCATTGTTAATAAAAATTCAACACAGCACAGGTGATAAAAATCAGAATCTTTAAAATGTTTTTAATTTCTAAAGACTCGAGAAGATTAAGTTTAAAGATCTTCATTTCTTATAGATAACAAACATAAGGTTTTCGTTATTATAGTACGTAAACTCTAGGGTTAATTTATAATAAATAAAATGTTTTCCCAAATTTTAGTTTAAAATTTTATAATAATTTTCTAATTTTATAGCTTTTTTTTACTTTCTTTCACATCGTCAGACCTAGAATAATTCAGATACATAGAGGTTTTAGCAATTTGGTTTTAAATACTCCAAAAAATTATTTATTTAGTTTAGGGGAAACATCAGTTCAAATATTTCAGTATAAACGTAACTAACGTACTATAGATGGAAAGAAAGGTCATCGACACTACTACGACTATATATATTATACTATAAATCTAAAACCAAGGGCCGAAATTGATGGTAACATTTTGAGTTGTGCCGCGCTTAATTGACACAACCCACATTACACCCCCTAAGCTTTTGTGCGAAATCCGAGCGTCTCCGATTGCCAGTGACTTGCAGTTTCACGCTGCTAGCTAATTGTGTCTGTATACGACTACACTATAAATAGGTTGCTACACTCTATAATGGACTTTCTAACTAACTTTAACGAACAGTCGGCCGACTGAACGCTTCAGGATTAATTTATGTTTGCTTCGTAAGAGATGAAAAGGATATTTGGTGAAATAAAATAACTTATATTCTGCATATAAGCAGACATAGTTATACCTACTCGATTTCTTTCTTATCTGTAAAGTCTGATAAAGTCCGCAGAAATTAATTATCAACTTCTTTGGTGTTGTAACCCAATTTCAAGATCTCGAATAGACAAGACTCTATCTTGTCTATTTGAGATCTTTTCTACAAAAACCATTTTAATTATCTTTGTCTCGACTTCAAGCATTTACATTTTTTTTGTAAACTCTACGCTCAACAATAACAGCTGAATAAAACTCTACCTATAAAGGGTATCAATTCCAACAAATTTGAATTTATTGACTCCAGCAATGAAACCAGCTGAAACCAGCAATTGCAATTGATTTCAATAAAGACCAGCTTATGGTGCAGTGCACACAAAATTATGAAGCAAATGATACGTTCCCCAGTGTACGAAGAAGGAAGTACCCGGCAGTCCGTGCCCGCATATTAAGCGGCCGGCGGCGTAGCGGGAGCTACGAGACTGAAATGAACCAAATCCAATGCTAATACGCTCACCGCTACGCATGGACGTAGCATATTTTATGACATACAAGTTGTATGTCACAGCTGCCTGCTAAGCTGATAGCGTAGCGTAGCAACGCTACGCTATCCGCAGCCGTGCTGCACAAATAACAGCAATTCAACTTTATTAACCTTCCAGAACAGTTACCGACTATAAAAAAACACCGAAATAATAAAGCTTAAAATTAATTTGAGAACTTCAGAGTAGCAAACAACATAACTGCAACTGCAGTTACAAAGTCGTTAACGATACACGGAAAAAGCGCAATGAAAAAGATGAGAGGCATGTTTTATTAATTCCCCGTACACACGATGCGGTACGGCCGCGGAATGGAGTCGACCGCCATTTTTCTGCGGACGAGATTTAAATATGGAATTCCGGTGTGCGAGCGGGAGAGACGCGTGCCATTGACCTTGCGCAGGGCCGCACGCGCCGCGCCGCCGCCCGCCTGCGCCGGCGCCGGCCGCCCGCCGCCGCCGCCGCTACTCTACACAACATTGCACTATCGCATTTTATTGCAATATTATACAGGAATAAATTACATTTTATTTCATTACTAACTCACCGACCAACTCGCACTTAGCTAGTTTTTAATTAACTGCCTTGTATTTTCGTGCCTAAGTCATATTGTACTGCTCATATCATTAAAAAAATGTTATTAAAGATTTTTAAAGTAACCACGTAAATAGTCTAATCTTTTTAAAACTAATGAATTTCAAATTGGCTTGAGATACAGTTTTAAATGGATAGTTCCTGTTATTATATCAATAAAACTAAACAATGCTTTCAGACCTATATGATAAAATTTAATATAAAAAAATATTAGATAAATAGATCTAGAGACGAATTTCTTTATTACAGGAGTTATTTCCAACGTCTCACGTGAGACGTGCTCATTCCCAACGTCTCACGAAAGTCAGAGCGTATAAAAAAACAGTATCATAGGCATAGAAGAATCCACAATGCAATTTCAAACATCGAACAGATGCTGATTGGTTAATTTAATTACCTCTCGAAACCACATGATGTCACATTTGATGTTCATCTTTTGGAAAGCGCGCGGTAAGGTATAGAGGTCTAGGTAGAGTATGGACTGTGCGTCGTGTCGCCAACACAGACACTCTCTGGGTACTTAATTAGGGAAATTGCTCTCTGTTTGTCCACGGATGCTGAAACTTGACTAACTCACCGGCGAATAGTGATGGGACATTTACTAATCAGTTTTACCGACGAGACATTCGGCATAGTTATTTTAACACGCATATTTTGCACGAAAGGTGTGAGATAGATATTTTCTCGAGGTATTTTCGATATTAATCGGATTTGATAAATAATTTTGGACAATTCACACAGCATTATCTAGCTCCAAACTAAGCAGAGCAATACATACAGTATCGTACTTGAGTATAGTTTTTTTAAGGACTTTTATCTAGCGAGCAAAGAAGTCGCTAGATAAAAAGTCCTTAAAAAACGAACATAAGTGCTGCCTTTACTATGGGGCTAAATATCACGGTGTGAAATTAGCAAGAATTATTTATTTACCTACTAGGCAACTGGGTAAGTATGTTGATAGATAATAAATAGTAGGGCCGTAGTTATTATATTTCACATTTTAACTTTAAAATAGCGCGTTAAAGCTTGTAAGCAACTGAAAATCGAGGCCGAACGTAGAAATCTAAACAGTAGGTATTACTTAGATTTAGGCAGCGAATGCCGAAATTCGGTTTACACAATCGCAATCACAGCCATTAGTTAGGGACAGCCAAACGTCAGTGAATTAAAATGCATGAATCACGCCCGCAGTACAGGACAACTCTAGTTCCTATAGGTAAAAGTTAGTGGTGAGGTGGTACCATAGGAATATTTATGTTCGCCGCCCATAGCTTTCCACAAATCCTATTGTAAGGGCATTTTAGTCTGCTGGTTTTCCTTTGTGTGAAACACAGCTTTTCATCATTTACACTACACCTACCTAAGACAAAACGTTGGTGAACTAACTGCTTGATAAATAAATAACAATTTAGTCAGACGTTTAAATTGAATCTCAAGGACTGAATTGCAAATATTAGTCTTGCTCTATTTCGATTACCAACGCTCAAAACACGCAAAATACTCGTAACAAATGTTTCCCGCTCATAGAACGGTAGCCATTTTTTTGCGGTTGTTAACTTTAATTTCCTTTAGCTTCTAGCCGCGGACGTTTTTGGACATTTTTTTTTAATAAAAACAGTATTTTGGTTTTTTGGACTGTGTTACTAATTGTAATTTTGTTACCGTTAAAGTTTCGATCTTTATCAGTCTCGATAGTAGGTATCGTATCTTAACATAACTTTTGTTACGATAAAAAAATAACTATTGAGACTTTATAATTAACTTCACTACGCAATAATTGTTATGAAAATAGGGTTTAAAAAATAATTATACTAATAAAGATTATGGTAAATATTATATACTCTGTTATGAATTTAGTATTGTCGAAATACCAAGTTAGTACGAGTAGGTACTACAGTTAAAAGAGAAATGATTGGAAATGCTAATTATTCCGTTGCCCGTACAGTTAAGTAAAAATTAACAATTTATCGCGCATTCCTTCGAAGCAGTTCTCGATAAAATCCTTACTCCTACCTAATTAGATGAATACCAATCTCGGATAAAGGAAATTGTGGTTCAAGCTTTACTCTAACGATGCTATAGTTGTTTAGACCTTTTTATAATTGCATACTTATGGCGGTTATTTGTTTGTACACATATTTACTTATAGCAAACAAAGTTATTACCAAACATCTTCCTAAATGTGACTATGAACTGAGTGAGTATTATCTTTATCCCTTATTATCACCAGCCGGATTTTATCTAACGCAGGGTTGCTATGCAGTCATTCGAAGTTTCTACCATTAAACCGTTAAACATTTATATATTGAGTTATTGAGTCAAATATTTATATAACATCATTCCAGGTTATTAAGCCCAAAGGCGGTGCCATACAGACCACCTACTTATCTAATATAATGCAGTATTTTCCAACGATATTTTTTACGATGAAAAATGTCAAATATTGTCAGCAAATATTTCGAGATCGGACCACCTCGAAGTAGTTCTTTGGTAAGTATCTAAAGTACCTAGACCTACCTTCTGAGTATGTTAGGTGAGATGGCGTCTGCGGTCGCCAGATCAAATTGCAATGCACGAGATCAAAGCTATACTTGTAAATCATATGCGAATGCGAAATATGATATTCTATTTCAAAACAAATAATCCATTTAGCGATTGTAATAGAAGATGCAGATACTACATAGTTACAATTGATTGAATCACCACCTAAGTAGTAAAGTAATAAAGAAGAAATAGAATAGAAATAGAAAATCTTTATTTGTGTATATACATGGATAAATATACATACCATAATTACAACTAAAGCATGAGTAGGCATTCAAAATACCGACATAATATTTTGGCATAAGCTCGACGAAGTAAAGAAGAGTTCATTTACGCTGGCGTTTCTTACATTATAAGGCCAACATTATAAATATGTAAGTGTTACCCCATAAAATTGGTATAATAATATCCTATGCTGATGAAGTAACTAATGTCGTAGACGTAGATTATTTCTGTATATCACCACTGTTTATTACAGATAGGACGTAAAATTGAAATAATGATAAAGATTTTGTTTTACGACGCCTATAAAGTCATGTTAAAAGTGCATAAATCAATTATTTAATACAGTCAGTCAAGGAATAGAATTGCGAGTAAACCCAGTCATAAACAAACACAAATCGACTTTTATTGACCTCGTCGCAAACAAATATTTTTTGGGTTGAAAGAGAATTTAGTATGAACAAATACATGTAAAATGAAATCAATTTATAGCCCAATGGGACGAGAATCGCTCTGAATAGGATGAAAGGGGAAGAATGTAAAATTAATGGAAAAAGTGAGGCAGCGTTTCCAACTGAAAAAAATATTTTCTGGTTAAAACAGTGACGTAATGACTTATTGCATAAGTCAGGAGTAATTTCATTGAAATTGATTTAAAATAAAGTCTTATGCGATACTGATATTTTTATGAATAACCTCGCGTCTGAAGTAAATCTTTTTGTTTAAGTCTGGTATAGACTGCACAAAGTCCTGAAATTTGGTTGCTTACCTACGTAAATACAAAAGGAAATCGCATGAAAACCACGAGACATTCTCTACCGCTGACCTTATGGTCATTGCCACGGGTTGCGGGTATACCCTCCGTTTATGGAAGTCCTTAATAAAAGCGCCCTTATTCACTTAATTAAAACGACTGTTTGGGAAAATCTGCCAGTGTTTAGACCCTAATATCCTGGGCTCTTACATTTATTGTTGTTCCGAGTGAGGATTTTCGTTGTAATTCCTTTGATGAGTTGGTACAATCGTTGGTATAGTTTGTCAGTATTTGAGTAGATGATACAGTGGCGTTCATTAATAGGTAGCCCCCCTGATAATATAATCTTCGTAATTACAATATAAAAAAACTACTAAACGGGACTTGGACCCACATAGGACTAAGCAACGCGACACCGTTCGTCAAAAGACCTTAATGTACCTACGTCACTTTAAGTGTGATCGTCATAAACTGGCTTAAATCGAAATGGCGTATGTATACCTATTCTGAGCAAGATAATTATGGTGTGTTTGAACTGGATTGGAAAAACTTTAATGTTTTCCCTGTAAGTAGAGCTAACCTAGAGTCTGAAGGAAGTTCCAAAGTTTTTCGACTCTTACGTCATCACTTTCCTCGTAGCGCAATTGGTTAGCGCATTCGGGAAGGTTGTAGGTTCAAGTCCCATCGAGACGTTGAAAACAATTTTCGGATAATAACATAAAACTCGCTAAATAATATATTTAAACAAAAATTTACATCAAACACTACTTATCGCTGAACGACACTGTACATAGACAGTCAATCAATCGCGATTTTATGTTCCAATAAAGAAAAAATAATGCATAAACCACTCTAATAGATACGTAGTAAATATATTCTGTCTACGTACGACTTTTAAAGCGTGCTACGTTTTTGTTGAAAAGCGTACAACAACAAATGCATTTTCATCGCGCTATTGATTTTTCATCACCTCATACCATAATGATAAAGCCCGGACATAAAAAATTAACACCCGTGCGCACGCGCTGCACAGTTATTCTCCATTAATTATCTACAGCTGTCCCTTTCACACACATGTTGCAACAGGAGGAAACACAAAGATGTCTGCTTGTCCAGTGACTGATCCGCATGATTGTAGAGAATCGGTCGTTGCCATTTTATAGTTTACTTTACTACCCACTCCATAAAACTGATAGCGTAAAGTCTGATGGACTGTTGGCGCCGTGACGCCAGTATAATAGCACCCGATGACAATAGGAGCGAACTGCAATAAAACGTACCTACTTATTTCGAGCTCCAGTGGTCTGTTGCTGCGCAAACGCACGCCCGTATGGCAGGAACCCGGAAATTAATAATATAGATTGAATCATCAATCGACTCTATTGTCAACTATTAACTTTTTTATGGGTTCATTAATAACAGCTTTGAGCTTTAATAAGGACTGAATGTGCGTTGATTTTACAATAAAGATGGTAGATAAGGTGTAGATCAACTCTATTGATTGAAGAACCACTTAGTAGATTTATTTCTATTGATAAAGAAAGTAACAATGGATTTTGTTGTACAAAGGGGCGCGTTGAAGTCTTTTATATGAAAAATACAATAAAGCTATATCTAGGTACAATTTAACGGTAAAAACAATTCATATAAAAAATTATTTGTACCTAGTTATAGCTGTTTATGTCCATGTTAATGGATTTTCATTTCGCATGACGTATTCATATAAAGTTTACTCGTATAAAACCAAGTCCCCAAGTCTTTTTATTAACTATAAACGCACGACCCACGTGTATCACGAGTGCGTGAATCGGTCAATGTACGCGATAATTAAACCCCTAAAAAGTTCACGCGAAATTAACCTCGACCACGTGGCCCAATGAGGTAAAGGGCCTGTTGCACGAACCAACCAAAGTTTTTGTGCTTCCCCTCGGGTACAAAGCAACCTCAGTTGACGATGATTAGACATCACCGAATTTTCCGGAACTAATTATCAAGCTAAGCCTACCAGCATACCTTGGAAGGATTTGGCAGAGATGTATGATGTATACCTAGATAAATAGGCACAGTTTAACACGTAGACTCTACCTCGAAAGATGTTGATGACGCGTGATATGAATAATGACCAAATGAGTCAAGTTCAGAACAGAACATCTAATTTAAGTACAGTTTTTATGAGTTTGAATTTGGAGCAGACGGTGGAATGGAACCGGTTCGGCAAACGCACACCTGTTCTAAGGTAACAGCTGGTTTCTGATTTCTTCCTAGAATTTGCCTAGAAATAAGGATATCCTAACATTTCCGGACGGACAATTTTTATAAAACAGAAGAACTCTATAAAGGAGAGATATAAACAAACCGCATACTTATGGAATGCTGAAACAACGCTGAAAACGTAAAAAAAATAGATAAAATCTAAAGCGTCAAAATAATTAACAAAATGGTAAAAATATTAAAAAGAAGAATCAAGTAAAAACATACCCCAAAGCGTACACTAAAGGTCGTAAGTAAGGACGTGATGAAGCAAAAAAACGATCAAAACAAACAGTGAATCGGGTCGAAGGCTACACGAGAAAAAATTAAGTGTCGGTTCCCGACATCGACTACCTTCGAACCACCTGCGCGCCAGACGGGCAAAAAATTCGCGCAAAGCAATCGCGCGACTTGAATACGACCGCATTGTTGTGTCGTTCTAAACCAAACTTTATTTTCTGCAGCTTAAAGTTTATCACGGTTAGTTAGCCTGATTTGGTCTCTCCCAAATCGCACAGGAAAAGAATTGCACACTTTCATTCCAGTAGTAATTTGGTCTCACAGCGACGCACGCGACCTGCCATTGTAATGTTTTGTAGCGTTTTGTACGTTAATGAAAAACAGAATTGTGCTTGGTACAGTTTTGTGAGCACTGTTTGCAATCTTTCTAGTTCATTTCTTCGTTATTTATATTTGCAAAACTCAACAATGCTAAAGGCTAGGCATGACTCAAATTGTGTATCCCTATATAGCGCACAAATATCATGGAATGTTTTATTACTTTACTGCTGATATTTAATGTCTCGCAAATCCTTTTTTCAGTACCTACGGTATTTTTAGTTGTTTGAAACTCTCTCCAGACTACATAGAATATTACAATTTCAAAGAATATTATTTAGGAATGTGATCCCGAATAAATGAATGATTAGGTAGGTATAGTACCTATATACCTACCTAATAATTAATTAATTCGGGATCACATTCAGATCACATTTAAATATTAATCGAATGAAAATAATTTACCGGGATTGGAAATCAGTTTAATAGTATTTTAAAACGCACCAAATTACATAGATTAGCAACCTATATATTACTCACTGTAATTTTCTTTGCAAGAAAAAAGTAAGTGATTATTTTATAGAATTCAAATTAATATCAAATCTTTCAGTTGTCAGTTGTAAAATGTCTTTGAAGTTTACACTTCTATAAATACTTTTACAGACATTGAACCCCAACCCCCGATAACCGACGCCATTCTTCTTTTGTCGTCTTTGATAAAACTCAGACTTGCATTGTAAATCCACAAGTCTGTAACACATGACTCGCACCTGTCTGTTTGAAATGCGATTCCTTTCGGATTTAGCATCAAACTGTACTTTGTACTTGTACCTGCTTGAGGGGTGATCTTTAATCTCTACATCGTCGTTCAGTTTAGGTATATCTGTTTTCAAACAAGTGTCGCCCTACAGAAAATGTGACGTATAGGTACCGCAAAATTACAGGTTTCTTTACTAACGTGTTCTTTAATAGGTCTGGCTTAGGTCTCTCTTTTCGTTATTGGTCATTTTACGTCCAGCATCGCGATGCGATCCTCAAATTAGACTAATTTCGGTTTAACAAATAGATTACGCTCCGGGCACATGCCCCTTAATAAATTCAAACATTTAATGAAAATCACAGACTCGCCCAATTGTGAAACATGTGGCGTCCTAGAAGATGTGCAGCATCTTCTAGCGGAGTGTGAGCGGAGCGAGTCTATGAGACTAGAGTTAAGCGACCTGTACAATGTCAACCTATCGGATACTGGTGTTATCCAAATAATTTTAGCCGCTCCACTGAGTGAGACGGCGATTAAATTATTTAGGTTAGTTTTAAATATAATTTAATTTTAAGTAGGTTTAAGTAGTTAGTTTATTAAATACGGGACTGACATAGTCAGCAATGACTCAATGTCCCTTATAAATAAGAATAAAAAAAAAATAAAAAAAAGTCACGGGTACCTTAACAAGGTATTTCAACTTTGGGAACTGATGAAAGAATAATGTCGCAGATCTAAGAGAAATAACAATGACGCAAAATACAGCCTCATTCGCTTAAAGAACTGTCAGTTGGTAGCCACTCAATTATTAACCAATTTGAATCAATGAACTCTAATACGAGTACCTATAGGAACCTACTATATTCGTAATTTAGCTTACGTGTACGCACATATATTAGACGATTACAAAGTATGTATATACATACGGAAGTAACGCTATAGTTCAACAACCTTTACCATATTTGGAAGACATCGGATATTCAATGGGCAGATATATTCATAGAGGATATTTAAATCAAGCTTTGTATTTGTACTTATTAAATAGTAAAGACCCAGACATATAAGACTCAAAATTTTATAGGTTTATAAAACACAACACAAAATACAATAGATTAATGAGCTAATAGATAAATGAGCTTAAAGACAAATTTGCTGCGTGGTCCTGGCTTAGAATTTGCAACACCCCCATTTATTCCTGCGAGTGTCGCCGTGCAGAACAATTCTACCAAAAACTAATCTGCGATTCCCAACCTGCCTGATCAGCATGGGGCCTAGGGAAAAGGAATGGAAAAGACAATAAGTCGCTTGTAAGCTTTTATAGGCGCATGTAATGTCTGTAGGCTGTCAGATAAAGCACAAAGAATAATATAAGACTAAAAATTTATGTGTAAATGTAGACACTAAGCCTAGTCAGAACACCGAGATCGTGTTCTGATGAGATCTTCAGTAAGAACCCTAACGAGAAGTTATTCAAAGTTCTCGTCGTTACTGGCAAAGTATTCGAGAACTTAATTACCATTTTAATTGATCCCTGTGAAAAACTAGAAACTGAAGCTAAAGGTTAATTGCTAAGGTAGTCAGTACCAAAGTATTTAGGTAGACG
Organism: Eupithecia tripunctaria; assembly: GCA_955876795.1. NCBI lineage: Eukaryota > Metazoa > Arthropoda > Insecta > Lepidoptera > Geometridae > Eupithecia > Eupithecia tripunctaria. The sequence goes on along the minus strand of OY041613.1, from coordinate 8,539,165 downwards.
GAGGCTGAAATTACAGACACTCGTTCAGGTTTCAACGTTCTTTGTTATTAAAACAAAATTGCATTTTGATAAACACATGTAAATTAACTTAAGTGATATTCAATTCGATGCAATGAATACCCAAGAACATTTAACATAACTTTTTGGAACTGCACCAATTCAAAAAAGTTAGAAATAAATTTAAATCGATATAATGCCCCAAGGTTACTCTAACTTAGATCCCTCATTATTGTTCCTTACATGGATTCGTTGGTCTACCTAAATATGCAGTTAGCTAAACTGTCTCAATTGTAAATACTAGTGTTTTGATTTTTAATGTTTTACTCTTTTTTGTTGTTTCCTCGTGACCATTTTGAATAGAAATTCTTAAAAAATAGAATTAAAAGTCAAACCTTTCCCCTTCACGCAACCCTAAGATTTTGCTGCCGGATCCGCGTAACTTTCAACTGAGAGGAATGCGGCCAGTGACCAGCTATCGCCTCGTGCGTAGCACACAGAGACAGTAATGCAATTCCATCCATTGGATCATGCACACGCTTCGAACAACACGGGGCTAATGGTGGGTACACACGTACGTACTTGCTCGATAAACTTGCCCGATCTCGACCAAGTACGAACGTGTGTACCATGCAAGTCTCAAGACAAATGCTCGAAGCCAAGAAAAATGTTCGATTCGAACTAGATTCAAACGATTGCTCGAAGAGTTTCAACGCACATTAAACATGTTCATCGAGCAAGCTTTTGCGTGTAGAAGTAGAGCCGAGCATGTCTGTAAATAGCCATGCTCGGATGAAACATGCTCATCGCGCATGTACGTACGTGTGTACCCACCATAACCTGGCCACGTCTGACAAATTGACACTGATGAACATGACCTATGTTTCAATAATTTTTTTTAGCTGATAGAAAACTATACTATACTATATCTCGACTGCCATTCAAACAAAGACCAAAAATAACACAACACTGTTAAAATTTCCATGTTGGTCATATTAAACCAGAATATTTTTAGCAAAAATCGCAGATTGTTCTCACACAATTTTAAATGGTTATTGAATAAATGATTTCATAAAGTGAACTCAAAAACTTTAATAGTATTTAAGTATCTACTAAATAAAATAAATAGTTCTGGACAATTCACACAGCAACATATAGCCCCAAGCTTAGAAGAGCTTGTGTTATGGGTAATAGAAGGATAGTATATCGTCGAAAATTTAACAGTGTGCTTCAGCTGCATAGCACTAAAAGATGCACTACTGAGTTTAGAGTTTCAGTGTTCTGTCTGCAATTCCCCTACGCACATGCATAAATCGATACCTACATTGAAGCGGACCGATGACGTCATTGTAATTAAATAATGCTGGACTAGATGGCTATGAGATGATTGATTTATTATCATCATTGGGCATACCTTGGTACCTTCCTATTGTCCTCAAGTAAGATCAACAGATTGCTTTACTTTGAAATTAACTAGGTTATAACTCGCATTTTTGCGCGTCGTTCCTATGGAAACGTTAAAAGATCATTTTCATCCCACGGGATCTAATTTATGGGATAAAAAGTAGCCTTTGTTTTATTCCAGACCTAGGACTATGTCTATTTTAAATTTCTTCCAGATCCGTTCAGTAGTTTTGGCGTGAAGAAGTAACAAACATCCAAACATCCATACATCCATACATCCATACAAACTTTCGCATTTATAATATTATTAGTGTGATATTATATTATTAGTGTGATGATTACAGACAAAAAAATAATACATGTTGTGCATAATTATGCGCTTGAAGTACATTTTATCAAAAAATGGCGGAAGTTAATCATGCGTAGCCATCTTTTGTTTCTTCAAAAGAGTTTTTACAAAAATGTAGCCAACAAAAACAAGTAAATTACGTTTGCTATTCATAAAAAATTAGAAAATAAGTGAACAGTCGATCAGAACACAATCTTATCAAATAAACAGACACTGTGTAGACCGGACGTGGTGTCCTACGTGGCCATTTATCTGAACGATAAATCGTGTCATTGTTAAAAGACATCTGACAGAAGAGAATTTATTCCCCCTTTCACATTATTGTTGAGTTTCTATTTTAAGTATCGATTTGACTTGTAATATGAAACCAGTCAGCGGTGGCCCTACCTTTTGATTGCCTTGAAAATACCCTTCGGTAATGACACGTCATTTTCTTTTCTTCTAATAAATCTTCAAATCATCTATGTAAATCTTGTTTTAATAGAGGTATGAGAAGTAATTTGTCGCAGGTCATCTAAAAATAAAGCTGCAATTGCAAAATCTATTCTCATTTGGGCGTCCGTAGTCATTTGGCAACGTAAAAAGAAAATGGCGCAGAGTGGATACTGTGGAAAGTGAAGTGGGAAGTAGGAAATCATTAAGCGAGAGCTGAACTTGACTGAATTCAGATCAGTGGGTTTTGAAAAAGATCCATAATTCTCCCGGTTTTCTGGTGGCAGTACAATTTTCATTCAGCTAAAATATTTATGCTAAAATCTATTATTTGATGTTTTGAAACTTTTGAAGCAGACGGCGTGATTCAGTGTGTATCTAAAGAGTTTACACGCGGCCGTCTGGCCTCGGGTCGTTGCAGCCGTGACTTCACACGTGATAAATAATAACAACAATCATCATCTCTGCCAACATCTTTGCAATATTAAGTGAACAAGGACGGTAAGAGCCTCGTGGCTACATTATTACGTTCACTATGCAAACTAATAACAAAGTGTTTACCACAATAAAAGCTTCGGAAAACCAACCAAGCATGGATTAGTGTAGGAGCGAAGGTAGAGGTACATTAAAGTGAACGCAGCAGTTATGGACAACAAAGGAGTGCAGTCGCTTTGTATCACGAAGAGAGATTTGTGTTTGCGAATGTGTTCAAAGCTCGTTTGTCGAAATTCCGAATGCTAATAATATTAAACGCACTTTGCGATCGCATATCCGACGCAGATGGTCATCAAACAACCTACTCTACACCCCCGCCAGAAAGGCCTATTTGGGTTACACGAGCCAATCAAAGAACTAGAGCCGTTACTCGCAGACGGCCTTGCAGTGACGCGAACAGCTAGCTGTTATTCTTGACGGCTTAAATGCTACAATCGCGTGTAAGCTTTCATCTAATGTATTACTTTCGGCAGTCATTGAATGAGGGGTTCATTGACCGACACCGATGTTGGAATTTGCATGTGTCAATGACATGGTGCAGTGGCGAGGCGCTGCGGCCTATACTTTTCCTTTCAGTAGATGTCGTTCACCGAGAAACGGTTTCGGACGACCTCGTGACACAGCGCCGCCGCCGCCGCCGTCTGTCTGAGTGCCTACGCATTTGCACGCAGCGCTTTTCTCATTAGGAGTTTATGAATGACATCAATTTTAGTTCCTGAAAAACATCCGTGCAATTAGAAACAAAGGATAAACAGGAATTTTATTCTTTTATGTGTAATGACTCCATCATGCTGCATTTATTTTTATGTTGCGACTCAGCAAAGTTTTTATGAAGCTCAAATAATTGTAGCGCATACGATAGAACGGGAAAAGGTAAAGTAATTACGAACTCTCAAAGAAAATTAAAATCAATTTTGGTAAAAAAAAAAATGGTTCCCTTTATATTTAACCACTTCCTATTCCTACTATCCGGCATTCCGAGCTCCCCTACATTGTTACGAGCAAGTAAATGTCGTGAATCGACGTCGAACCGCAAAAACCCTCCCCTTTCTTGACCCACTTAGACCGCTGCGAACAAATCTAAAAGATCATTTTCGTTTATTCGAACAAGTATTAATAGGTGCCAGAGTTTTGCAAGAATCCTTCGGCTATCAAAGACGTCGGTCGGGAACGTGCGAAATCCAATAAAGAAGTCGGCACCTGTGCCTTATTACATTCTTTCTGTGATGCTCACCGGTCGGTTCTGAAATTCACCAACTTTCCATGTCAGGAGATTGCTTGTTGTGTAACTTTTACTTAGCGAACTCCTTCCATTAGTATCAGCTGCCGAAGTTTTAGCAAGGTGATGTTTTTCATGACAGCTCCGTCGATTCTTATAAAATTGTTCGATATTCAAATAATATCGACGCATCAAATAGGTATCCATTGGAGGATGTTTTGCATGTATGAAACAATGGCGTCCCTCTGTGGGCGTCAATTTTAATTGCAAATGTGGTATTAGCATATTCGCTTTGTGACTTCTTGAATGGGAGTCCAAGGCGGCGGCATGCGTTGTCTTCACGGCCAATATGTGGATGTTGCTGCTTGATAGACTGATTGTTTAGTTGACCAACTAGTGAATTCAGATTATCGAAAGCTCCAGGTCTAGTGACTGGATCAAAGACAGACTAAATGACATTGCGTAGACGATTGCCACTGAAATCCTGGAAGTGAACAAAGTAACGATAATTTCGCTGACCTTCCAGGCTAATTTCATACTACTTAGCATGAGCCAAGAATAGGAACAAAGCGGCCAACTCTCGTACGATTTCAAGCTGTAGTTCATACCTACTCCGCACCTTATTGATTATATATTTACAAAAATACGTGCATAAATTGTTGTCTGTACTTTCCTTCAATAATCACGGCTGCGAAAGAAGCCAGTTCCGTAGAAAGTCAACAGAATTATGAATTGTGGACACGTCGAGCGTTAAGCACAAAACTAATGACTATAGACTAGTATGAATTTTTATTGCGCTCTTGGAGCTGCCATTAGTCGAGTCATACTAACCTGCCCTATAATGGAGTATTGGATATCTACAGAAATTGCACTGTTCATAAGTAGGCAGGTTAAGTACCTACCTATTTCATTTTTCGAGGTAGGTGTGCATACATGGTCGTCGGCCTTTCTCATTTGTTTCAGACGTTTAGGTTACGTCTTAGTATTGCTTTTATAATATTCGTTCGTATCTGAAATCTAACGTAACTACTCACATTTAACGTAACTGGAGGGGGAAGTAGACTGTAACTTAAATTAAAATCGAGGAAATCAATTTGTTCGTGAATCTAAATTCACATGGGTATCCATCCAACTCGGACCTTTTAAACAATGCAGGATAATTTACATCAAACAAATTCTTTCATCGCGGTTTTCATAAAAACGTGTTTCAAACATTTTGTACTGTAACTCAACGCAGCGTATTTAAGCTGCCTACTAATTAATAAATAGAACGTACAAACATAGTTTTCCGAATGGCAGAGTCGAGGAAATTATAATTAGTAACTGTGTGTTAAACATAATTGGTTCGCACCCGTTTTATAAGCCCCGTTTTATACTTATGTAAGTTTGTAATGTAATGAGTCATGAAATGAAATTTGTACTGTACCTTGAGTTGAAACCATAATATTTATGGACTCAAATATCGTATGAAATAAAGCAAGTAAAATGAGACGCGCTGCAAAGGAGGGATTAGTCATGAAATCGGGGTTAAAATGTTGTTTTGATACTAAAATAGCTGTAAGCATCACCAGTTTTCTAATCTTAAGCAAACGGATCATTATTACTACCATCTGAGGACAGGGATTATCATAAATTAAAATTACTTTTAATTTTGGTGCTTACTGAAATTAATTTTATATAATCTTAGATATTGTCGTTAAATTGATATTATATATACCTTCCAATTTGACTCGAACGATTTAAAACAAGATAATGAAAAGGTTCTTGCGAGGTTAACCTGTTCGCAGATACAAAGACGTAGATAGCTAGTAGTTACCTTATAGGTAATCTAGCCAGCTCTATTTTATTGGAGGTGTATTCAACGAATTATTTGAGATAGCAACACCAAGGAACTGACTGACCACAGCTCGGTTAAGCCTTGTAAAGCAGAAACAAATTTCTCAAAATAACATTTGCAAACACGAAATAAATTTTTCAAGCATTCATTTGATTTTTTTTTGTCATTTGTTTAATTTCTAATTATCATCAATAATCTTGTTTGCTGTTTTCAGCAATAATTTATGCAGAATTCGTGTCTGATTACATTTCAATTTATTGATGATTGAAATTTCTCAACTAAAGAGTTAACTTTAAATTCATGTTTAGGATTCATTTCTTATGTTTCATTATAAAAATGTCAGAAAGTATAATCAATACGTCTTATAGTATGATGTTGTTGTTAGTTGCTGTGGTGCAATTATTTTTTTCACGAAATGCTGCAATAAACATGATATATAGGTAGGTAAGTAGTAGGTAACACCAAAAATTTTCTTTTATTACATAGGAAGAGCTATTTTTTTTTTTAATATTCCAAAACGTTAATTTCGTTGAAGCATTATCAGATTACTGTGGCAATCGGGTGCCGCCGCTATGGAGATCGCTGTCGCGTCTGACTTTCCAAGCCAGGCTCTTCCAACTCAGACCGTAGATGTAGTAACTAGTAAGAGCCGAAAAAGGTGCCTACCATAGGAAGGCCTGCTTCCTTCTATATAATTCTACACGTCCATTACTATTACTAATCCACCTACTAAGCGTGAATATTATTGCGAAACCGCCCTCATTTTGGGGGAGGCATGTTCTAACTGGACTTGTGTGTGCTGTAATCAGTAATCAGATTTCAATGGTATTAACATTGCTTTTCTTTACAGGTAAGCTGTTTTATATTCTGGAGGCACGAGCGCCGTGACGTCAGTCACGATCCTACAGTGAGTATGAAGAGATCGTTTGAATGACATCATTGCCGTTCACTTACTTTTATAAATAGTGTTCAACCGAAGGTTTGGTTTCACCGAACACCGGACACTGAAGCTGAAGGTTTGGCTTCAGTTTTGGCTGTTAATCCAGGTTCAGTCGAACACTAGTCATAAAAAAATGCTGAATTGACTCTCGGAGAAGCAAAGGGTTCGAAAATCATTAAAACATTTTTATTTTAAATTTGCATATTGTTTATTCTTTTAAAAGAAAGAAACACGTCCGCAAACACATTTTTTGCGTTGTTAGAGTTTATTATAAAAGAGATGTGCAACTTCCCCTACCAGCTCAAATAGTTTTCTTTTTACCTAAATGGCAAGATAAACGAGCAGAGAGAAAGCACTAATTGAAAAGGGTTTCTGTTAGATTAGGTGGGAAACAAAAAGCGGCATTCACAGCCTATCTCAGTGCCAATCTGCGAGCTTTGACTCCTGAATCAATGAGCATTAGCCGATTGCGTGCTGTTCCTAGTACTTTTATTATATTAAGCAGGCAGTGAATGAATATAGCTTATATTATGGTTATTCCCAACGTCTCACGTGAGACGCTGTCTATTCTCATCGTCTTTGTACCCACTATAATACATTTCGAACATCTTAATCTATTTTTACCGACTTCAGGAGGATGTTTTTTTGTATGTATGTTCTTCGTTTTTTCGACAATTGTGAACCGATTTTATAAATTGTTGATTCTCGTAGGATGAGTATTTATCCCGTCAAGCTTAAAAACCAACAATACTTCAAAAAAATAACAACTTGTTTCAACAATTTTGGTGATATCTTCGCCAATTCTCATCGAAGTTCGACGATTCTTTCTTTACTGTATAGGTTGAATTTGAGATGGTACCTTATAAGTTACACGAGAAATGTATGTGTGCGCTGAAAAAGTATCTAACACATCCTCTTCTCATGATAATTTCACTCATTATAATTTATCTCTAGCGGTTCCCATGGCAACGGACGTAAACAAGAGGCTTACCAAGTTGATGCATGGACGATATCCAAAAAGTACTTGTATCAATGAAGACGGATAGCATAGAACGAAGGTAGATCAGTTCTGGACTAATGATTTTGTTAGGGTTTTGTACGCGTAAGTGAGGGTTTTTTCATGAACCGTAATAGTTAGGCAGTGGAAATTTTTACAATGTGTATTACTATTGTTGCTCTTCATCATCATCATCATCATCAGCGACAATGGCATCCAAAAGAAAACCATAAAATAGTCGAAGTCGGTTTATAGTTCTCTAAACAAACCCAATTACTGACTCTACATTTGCACGTGTATTTGAGTCCTTACTCTAAAGTTCAAAAGCGGGTTTGTATTTGAATCAATCTTTATCCATTGGCTGTATTTAATCTTCAATCGATAGTCTGTTCATTTTCGGTAAAATCTGACTGATGAAATTGTACGTACGTACATATTTAGCAACTACGTAATTAGTGACATCCGCCCACCGCCTATTCCTTTTCAGTTGAATTGACTCAGTCTGTGGTTTTGCTTCATTTCATACTCTATGAGACATGTTTCCTTTAATTTATATTAGTTATATTAGTTGTGTTTCTCGTAAGATGTTATTTTATTACATTCAATCTTTCTTTATATTGGGAAATCAAACTTGTAATATGCATTTTATACCCGGTAGAGTCGTTGGTTACACATAAAACACAAATTTCGATTCTGTCTCAAATCCAGGTCGAGAACAATAAAACAACACATCACAGTTCGGCTACCCTATATAATATGCAGATAGCAAACCAAAGAAGGGCTCATGACGAACGGGAAACAGGCAACTTTACACGAGTACGTAAACAATGCAGTAAAAGATCGGTGACAAGGTTGGCAACATCGCCCCGCATCCGAGCGGAAATTAGAATCAACAGTATTCGTATCGCGCCACTCGCCTCCAAGCCAAAGGAAAAGCAATTTCAAAAGGCCAAATACATATTTCTTTTAAATCCGAGAGAAAAACAACGGGATTTACCGGTATTGCAACATTTTATTGCGGCATTGTGAACATAAAATTTATAGGCGCTAACGTCTAGGCTCGCAAGTCGCTAAAGTCGCAAACCTGCAGTAAACAGTTAGTGCCGGTTGCGCCACGGGACGGTTTAATATTTGTGTTGCCAGCTGTAGGTAGCTCCCGTCCCGGTCCCATGGACGCATCACTCCGCAATTAAGGGCCAGACGAGCCGTCGGCAGAGCGCTTCATCAAATATTAAGCCGATGCCCGGCACAGAACAAATCCTACGGCGCATTTAATATTTTACTCGAAACGGTCTGCGGCTTCCGTTGGCGGACTTTTCTTGTGGCTTACGCGATTTAAGTTATGTTTTAGTGAGGTGGGTACCGTTGTGCAGACTTGTTCCTTGTTAATACTTGATGCGATGTTGTATTACCCATTTAATCGGCGGTTTTATAAACCAGCTGTTTATAGGTTTAAGGGATCCATTTCATTAGTTATGTACAAATCGTCTCGTTACCATGATCCTTTAGTAGCCTCTTTCATTATGAAGTTGAACCGTAGATATAAATGAGAATACCTTTCTATCATAATGTTGGTTATGAGCTTAAGCTCGTTGTCAGTAATTTTATTCTCTTGAATGATTTACAACTGTCGCCGTGAAGTATTTCTTGCAGCGTGAACTGGTTGTCGGGTGATCTGAATTGTGAATATTCATCAGCACCGAGTTAATGCTGCATCCGATTATACTGGAATTCCTAGCATTCTTGATTAGGTTATTTCGTTATCAAGTGGATTGTGTACCTACTATTATCGTTTACTTCGATGCCTAATGTGCCTATGCATTATGTCCTATCAGTGCTTCAAAACGATATATCCTATAACTATTAGTAGGTAATTACAAAGTCTACATTCAAGCAGTAATGAGAAGTATAGTGGTCATACTTAATAACTGATAAGGTATTGTTGCTTAGGTTTTATGTTTGATCTAATTTTCTAACTCAACATGCCAAAGTAAGCAAACAAGGTGTCTTTAAGATAAAAGAAAGACTGTGTAACACGGTGTGCGACACAAAACATCTTGTACCTATGTTGTATATATCTGTACCTTCAGATTATTCTCTTCAGTGAATAATTCATGCAAAGGAGCTCACACAGTGAACAAAACCTCACCGCATAAATCACAGTCGGTATAGGATTGTTTTTGCTTACACAAGGTACCTACTAACATAGTTATGTTCTTTTGTTTAATGAAGCAAGTACCTATAAAAAGGATAAGAATAGAATGAAATCAACTATAGAAGAGAAAAGAATAGGACCTACTTTTTTGAAATAATTAATTAATCAGAGACACCATATACTATGAACACAAACACACACCTGAGAGGACACTCGCTAAAGCTGCAACGGGGGCCAAGTGCCAGCCAACCCAGAGAGCACATACTGCCGATTCGCATAGTGAAAACCTGGAATCTGTTACCAGAATCAGTGATCAGTGCTCCCTCAGTGAACTGTTTATAAAAAATAGACTGGACAAATATTTAAAGTGCACTGGCGAAGAGCAGATATACAGCTTAAGAGCTGCCTGTGTATCACAATAATAATAATAATAAACACATCATATTTTTTTATATCTGTTTTATTTATAGGATTTCAGAGTCATAAGAATGTCAAAAAGACTATGTTGGTTTCGTATTTTAATAATCTAACTACCTATTACTTCAAACTAAATTATATCTACGAGTAAAACAAAACTAAGTAATTTAACTGTCACCGGGATGCGGCTAAAATAATTTGGATAACACTAGTAAATGCATTTAAACCTAATACCGAAATGAGATACGTTACGTATTGAATAATAATAATTATAATAAAAATATTTATTTACGGATAGGTTTACAATTTTTCAAATGATCACTGTCTAGTACAAACATGCTTATTTAAACCTATTAGGTCAAAGAAAATGACTCTTCGCTCTCTAAGTTAGAATAACTCACTAACTTAGAATAACTTGTATAGAGACACGAGGGCTCCTCCCTTCGGCTACAAATAAGTTCAACAAAGACGAGTAAGGAGAGTTACCCAACCGCAATATGATTTCACTGTTTTCCACAGAATAAACAGAATTGACTTTGTCATGTGTTTCCTTTTACTTCGATATAGATTATCGTCTTATATTTTATATGAGGCAGAAGCTTACAATTCTTACATAATATTTGGTGTTTTTATGCGCGTTGACTTCTACGAATCGTGGACTTTTCCTACTATGATTTATCTAACCTAAGAAGGTTTCTCAGCAATTCAATTCCAGTTAGCAATATCACTCACTGACCGAGAATAAAAGATAAATCATCGTGATGCGAGCAAAATTTAATCTTTATTGATTCAACGTTCTTAAATTCTTTATTGCACACAAAAAAAACATACATAAAAGTTAACAACTACTGGACATGTACAAACAAAGGCGAGCTTAACCCTAAAAGAGTTTTCTTACAGCAAACCTATGAGATAGAGAGAGTTTGCGAAGCGACTGTGGATAGATATTTTTGTATGTATGTAACGTTGATGTAATTGTTAATTTTACGTAATCCCCTTATTGAAGAAGTAAATCCCAAGTGAAAATTTACTTCTTCATTGTGAATTAACTCGCTGCACTGTAGCCAAATTTACGGCAATAATTAACGAATATAAAACAATAGACTGTCAAAAGTGAAAAGTTGTTTTGTTGCCGTGACAAAGGGCAACGGAAGCGAGTATCGCACGATTGGCGCGGGAAAACCCGTCTTCCGCCGACTAGGGTTGTCAGAGGAAAAATATCTAGCTGATTTCATTGATATTATTAATTTCGCTTTTTAGTGAAATCTCTTTTAGTATTGCTTGGTTTATAGTGAACGACAGTGAATCGTCACGGGTCCGTGAATCGCAAACATAGTTAGGTTTAGTCGGCGTTGATTAATATGCGAGGTTACACTTTCCTCCGGTAAGTACACATCCTCTTTTTTAGGTGCACTTAAAATCCTTTCATAATACAAAATATAAAATAATGGTGCCCTTTAATTACGTAGGTAGTTTACCTACCGGTTTTGAGAGGTGGTCTATCTATCAAACAAAATATATTAAAGGCAATGCGTGAATGGAACCAACATCAATTCTAAATGATTTATTCGGCTCCAGTGATTTTTCATCCACATTTTACAGGATGTTACGCTTAGGCAAAAATACGCGCTGAATTTTAATAAAGGCGCCGAATTTGTTGCGGCAATATTCTGGTTTAACTAATTAATGAAAAAACGTTATTACGTTAACGTTAATCTCTTAAGGATTTAGGGTAACCATTAATATTTATAAGGTAGGTAACCCATGTAAAATTTATAAACACTATACAATTAGGTATATTCTGTTTTTCCGCGTTTACCGAGTTTAATCTGGGGTAACCCTAATCACAAAAGTACTTGCACAGATGTTTAGGTAATCGTGTCCGTCCCGGATAATTGCGGGAAATTAGTTAATTATCTACCGAATTGTTTTCTTTATTTATATTATACAGATTTATTTCCTATCGAAAACATTGGGGCTGGATGACTTAGATTTATCGATCCAAGAATCTCCCGTAAACTCCTGCGTCGCAGAGGGAATGCAGAGTCAGAGTCAGAGTCAAATCGTTTATTTCTTTAGACTTACAAAATAAGTACTTAGACAAGTCAAATTTTTACTATATAAACAGCATGATAAATAGTTATTACTATCAAACAAGAAATAAGGTGCAATTGATTCACTTCCATTTTTTGTCCACTAGCGGAAGAAGTGAAAAATTTATTTTATTTGTATTTTGTATTTAATAAAAAGAAACCACTACAAGTTTATCGCTTATCAACTAATACAATCTTAGGATAACTAAGTCTAACTGGTCTTACATACTATTGTCTGAGTGGAACTGGGCGACATCCGGCCAAGCATTAACATCATTGACGTAGTCATCTACGGAGTAATAGGCTTTCTTGATAAGATTTCGTTTTATGTACAGTTTAAATTTACGAATAGGGAGCTCAGTTGCTTCAGATGGAAGCTTATTATAGAATCTTACGCAATTCCCCACAAATGATTTCCCTACCTTTCGTAATCTATATATGATGGGATGTGTAATTTGTTCTTGTTTCATGTATTTTTATTGTAAACATCACATCTTTTCATGCGACACACAAGTTTACAATATTATTTTTGAAGCGTTAAGCCCACGTCCTGTACAAATGTGGTGGAGCAGAGTGAAATTGCATTCTCGGTTTCGACGAGATAAAAACTGGATATTACAATATTTTAGCAGGAAAATGCGACAAAGGAAACCCTAGGGGGCGCCGCCACCGCCCCATCGCAATTTAAAATATAGGTATGTTTAGTTAAGTTTTTAGATTTCTAGACATTAAGCTTTTGTAACTTAGCGTCTAGGAATCTAAAAACTTGTCAATGTATTGATCTGAAAAATAGAAGAAAGAAGAAATGCAAGGTGCCTGCCAGTAATAGTACACCTTTACAATATTACACCTAGAGGTATAAGTAAATTACGTACTATTTTAAGTACTGTTAAAAGGGTGATATTTAAAAAATCAACAGTGCATTACAATTATTCAGCTCTCTCATCCCTTATATCTCTGGAGACAGTGTGACTTTACCACTTTTTCCATATATTAGGTACTCTTTGGTCTTTTTGCAGCTGCCTGAACAATGCACACAGGAGATGTGTAAAACGAAATCTGCGAGTTGTTAAAATTAAAATTGTTTGTGTGCATCTGCTCTCCGATATATTTATAGGGTGGAGTGTCGATGGCGGGCGGTGACCGCGGCGAGAACGAGCCAAAACTCCGCACACGATTAACGATTCGGCTTTTGTTTCGATAATGCAACTATCTGAAACAGCACGCTTTGGTCTAGACCACATTATAAAAGCACCATGTCTATGCAGATGAACAGAATTTGTATTCGGGCAATGGTTTAGATTCCATTTCTCACAGGAAGCACTCTCCTTGAAAGACTTAAAATCTTGCTGCGAACAAGTAACAAAAGTAGTAGAATTAGTAATAGAATTTCACGTGACTACCGTCGTCAGTACCTACATAATTATATCGCTCGAAATTATACCATTTCATGTAGATACTCACCTAATCAATAACAAACTGAAAAAAACAACACAAACAAGGTTCGTAGTTAACCCGCTTACATTCATAATGGAAACTGAAAAAAGCTACTTTAATTATGATTGCCACTTAATAGAGCGCTACTATAACTAGGTAAACTGTGGTTTTGAGGAACAAAAAGCTTTAAAAGTTTTGACTGTTGAATCCGCTACTAAGCAGAAAAGTCTTTACCAAACTCCACCAGACTGTAAAGGGATTTTAATCATTCCGTCTTAAAAGTTTTCTTCCCTCGATTATAATTGCCCTTAAGAGCAGTAAATATTGACACAACGGTTTGTCTCTGGCGGCTTGTGGTTTGCCTTTACATTGGAGCCATCTGCGCCTCCCACAAATTATACTTCTCTAATAAACAATACCAGATAATACCCGATCCTCTAAACATAGCCGTAATCCAATAGCAATCCGCTAAATTAGAAATACAATTTTGAGCTTTAATTGAAGCGCCAGCCTTGAAGACGAACGGCATTGCGATCTAAACATCCGTATGATTGGAACCGCTTCCCGTTGCTCTATTTGCAATTCATGTCTTCGAACCCACTGTTATGTAAGTCTCGTTATTATTTGAATAAAGGACTATCAAGAGATATGAGACCTCGCCATATCTCAAGGGTCGACGCAAATAAAGTTCTAGGAACTCGTGTATGAAGTCTTTTGTTCGATTTATCACCAGAAAACGATGCATCTAGATGGGTTCATTTGAAGTTCGTAGTTATAATAAATTTCTGCTTCGAAGTTTTAAACTCGTTACTCAGAAAAATAAAATAACACAAATGTTTACTTACCTACAACCCGAACTACATTGGCCTACAAAACTAAGTATCACACTTTTTTAACGACGTATAGATGTTAGAGATTCAAAATTGTAAACGTTTATAGCGAATTTTCTCAGCTTCCTTCGAAACTATAGTAAATTCATTTTTAACTTAAAAAAATGTAAATGAAAAAACCGCCTTCGAAAACTCGTGTTCAATATGCCAAACCGTCTCGAAGCTGTAATCTAATCAGAGCCCGAGAAGGCAATACCAGTTATAAAAATTAATAAATGTAAAGAATACTTATAAAATTAATGTTAATTGAGTTTTTGACACCCAGCTAAAAATTTATATTTTATTGTTATATCTTTCGAAAGTTAAGAAAAAGATTAAATTTTAAAAGTATCACACTTTTAAAATTTAATCCAAAAAGTAGTTTTTTCTTAGTTTTACAGGTCAGTGTATTGTATATTATATGTAGATACTAAACCGGCCTATAGTAAATTTTAGGTAAGTAATTAAATTATATGAAGCTCATATACCTAATTGGTTCGGTTTGGCGAAGCACGGGTGGGTTGGGTTGGTTAGTAGGAGGTACATTAGCCATGCCGTAAACCAATTCGCGTTATCACAATTCACCCTGTCGCATGTCGGTTCGGTAAACGAACTCCAAAATTCTGAAGCAGAGTTGATTGAATCCAGCGCCCGAGGGAATGGAGTTATTTTCCAACCTATTTGGTGCCTCGTGCCGCTTCGCGATCGACAAGTCGCAAAGGCTGCAGTCTCGACTCATATTTGTACGTTTGCCCTCTCGAGAAATTTCTTACAGTTCATTTATTTGTTTGGAGACTTGTTGTGTTCACAACACCCCTTATTTGACGCAAACATCGTTATTTTTATGATTATCGAAGGAAAATAGCGGTGCAACTTTTCGAGAAAATAAAGATTTCTGTAAGAAAAGGGCCTCCCTAAGGCATCACATGGAACATTTCTTTAATAAAATAGTGTGCACTAAACCTGACCACTTGTAATTTCTGCATCAAGTCTAATAGCAATGTCCACAAAGCTTCAGAGTCAATTGAAGACTTACCCACCCCTACCGATATTGAACACGGAAACATACTCAATCAAATGAAAAACCTCAAACGGGGTGAAATCCACAACCCGCCATATGGGGGATAATCGCCTATAACGGAGCTCATTTGTGTTCTGTTCTATAGGATCCGTCCAGTTGTTTCGGTTCACGACGGCCACGGACAATAGCGGGAGCAAGAGCCCTACTAGGTACGTCATCAATCAAAGTCCCGGTGGTTAGCCCCCGCTCTATGCAGGTACATGAGCGACCGCCATGTCGGATGCACTAGCGAAAGAACTACCCATTGATTAATGGGAGCTTCAAACGCGATTAAGTTGTTATTTATTAGACTCAAACACTCATTGCTGCTAACAAGGCTGCTTGTTCGGAATTTCATACCGTACCGTATCTATCGAGAATATAGCATGTTAGTAAACAAACCGCCATACTTAACCTAAAATTAACTTTGTTGGCGCGTACTTTTAATAAAATTTAACGCATGGACAAATTCCGTAATATAAATGTAAGTAGTGTAGTATTTTAAATTACGTAAGTGTAATGCCAAGCCAAGCTTGTAGTTGATTTAATTTGTATGTAATAATTTTATTCAGCCCCAAACTTGAATTTTAAATCATTGATAAGAAGGGCTGAGGGCTGTCCAACATTTGCAGAGATTGCAAAATCAGATTTAATAATAATGTTGAATACATAATTAGATTTAAAGTGGTAATAGGGGAATGTCCAGACAGGTCACGCGAGCCCTGGGCCGTTTGTGCCCCTATTTGGACACCAACATGTATGGAAATGAGCTGCAAGTGGTGTGTGTGCGTGAAATATTGCGACAAATCTACTTGATAATCTATGGTAATCAGGCAGGGCTTATTGTTATTTAATATACTATCCACCGTATGTACATTATTGCACACATCTACGTACTTACTTATATAACCTTACCCACCTAAACACAGTCCCCACCCAGTTTTACCTAGGTTATATTCTATTCATAGGATTAGAAACTTGTTCAACAAATTTTATGATTCCAATTGATACGAATATATTTCAAACTCAAATAAACCTGGATTTATTTTATAGATAGGTTAATAAAAATCCATGGTATAAAAATCTATTTTCTAGGTAGTAAACCATGATGATTTACGTCAGACTTTCATAATTTTAATAGATGCCTGCTCATCGATGGTAGATATTTACGTGCATAATATAAATGTCATATGGTAAATATGTCATTTACATCTCGTGTCATGAATTTACATAATTGCTCTTTAGCATCAGTTATTTGCCACCAGAAAAAGCCATAGCTATCTGCGCAAGTAGAGCTCACTGACGTCAATGTTATTTCAAATAATAAGTTTATATTTTTAGATACTCTACCTAACCATCTTCAGAGCTTATTTACTCGGACGGCAAATTTCTACCTCAACAGCCTATATTGGTCCACTGCTGGACGCAAGCCTTCCCCTGATAAGCGCCTTTGGTGGCATCTCATGGGGGGTAATGCCCATAGTCCCCACGCTGGGAATGCGGGTTGGGGATCGCAGTTTGGTGATAAAATTGTTTGGCAGGAGGCGCTGCTGCCCTCCCCCGGTAAATATCCCTTAGTCGCCTCTTACGACGCCCGCGGGAAGAGTAGGGGTGGTGCAAATTCTATGCCGCCGGAACCACACGGCGAAATTGCCAACTGCAAGGCAACTGGGCCCGTCAACTGCAAGCGACGGCAGTCATCACACAGCCGTCGCCTGCAGTCGAGCCTGGCAGTCGGCAACTAGCCATCCGTGTATTTCAGACGTGCAGTTCGAGTGTATAAGAGCAGTTAACGTAGATAACATTAATTTATTTATATTTAACGTTAGACAACGATATCACTGAAAACCAACTGGCTTTATAATCAGACCGAGCATGCCTTAAGTGAAGGTCCAAGTGAGTTTTATTAAAACACAGGACGATCTTTATTTTAGTTTAATGTTAGACTTGATTTCTAGCATTAGTTTTGGGGAAATCGGTGACGTAACAGGCTGTAGTATAGCAACAATCAGCCGGCAACACAGCGTGGGCGGATGATTAAAAATCGATAACGTACATATGCGTCACATTTCGTATTGTTCTCGTTCATGCTTACGCATTTTGTAACGTTTTATGTTTTCCCCTATGTCAGAAATGCGTGAAGGATTTAGAATTGAAAAATAAAAGTGCAATAAAATATACTTGCCCACAAGAATCTTCAAACATAAAAGCAATGACACTAGGCCCCGTTGCATAGGGATGTGTAATAGGTATTATATTAGTTTTACTTATTTGTATGGTTTGACAACTCAGATAATTTATTTTTGTCTTTTATTTTTTTCTGTTCGTTTGATACAAAAAAAAATTTAACTTTAGGTACTTTTAATAAGTACTTACCCTTGTGCAGGCGGTGCTTATATTGGTAGGTAAACAATTTTTAGCAAATTTTAACCGAATCGGTTTAAAACATTGTCTGAAGGTCACGAAAAGTTAATGCTGACAACAACAAGAGAGGTCCTAATGCAACACCCTGGGACACCCCCAAGAATATTTTACTACGCCGCTAATCCCTATGAGCAAGGATTTCGTTTCTGTTCACCCTTATCTGAACGTAGCAATAGCATTTTTTGCTATCGCCCACACAATAGGCACTTTTAATAAATAACATCTGTCGGCTAAATAATCTCTTTGTCCACCAAAATAGACGAAGATAAATTGTATTACTACATTGTTTGTTTTATTTATAACTAAGGATAGACTGAAAATAATAAAAGAAGCGGAAGTTTCAATTAATTCCTTACTTATTTTTATAGAATGCTTGATTACGACATAGCTTTTCTTCCAACGTAACGTAGTAAGTTAATGTAGTTATATCATTTGAAGCATTAATCCACAAATAATTTCCAGTTTTTTTTTGTTTTCTTTGAAATTACCCCGATCATACATCAAGAGTGAACAGATGTCTTCTAGACTCTCGTGATACACCATCGTCGGCCAGATCTTCACCTTCCATCAGGCTGTGATCGTGGTTAAAGAAAGGTCTAATGAGTCCAAAGATCCTATCCTGGTGGAAATAAAAAGCAAGCAAACACATAGGTAGGTAAATAGGTACATCGTGAGATCAGAAAGGGCAGACGAGAATATTCAGTGAGTTTAGAAATAATCTTCAAATGCCGCGTCTAGAGCAACGACCTACAGAAGGGGTTTTGGCAACAAACAGAAAGGTCTGGTGCGATGATGCCGATTTAAATATCAAATGGTGAAACTTCAGCTCAAATCAAAAAGACAGATGTACTAAATTTTATGTAAGGGAAATCATTTATTTTAATAAAATGGCTCCTGAAGCGTTCCAAGGCAGGGCCGAAATAGGTAATTGATGACTTTGGATTTGAAGCCGGTTCAAAGCAATCTATGTTTTTGCCTTAAGAATTATATTTATATCGAAGTATAATATAATGTCTTTATTATAGTTTCATACAGTCAATAAAAGTCCCTTCTGTGATTTACAGTTCAACAAACAAACATGTAAAAGCCACTTCAGCCCTAACTGCCTCCGTAATCTCAGAAGCCATAAAGTTTAAGTAAACGCTGGCTGTTGTTTATAAATCCATTCCGCTGGCCATAAAAATAATAAACAAATCGGACTAAAAGGGATGACTATATGATTTAAGAAAATTGAGTAGACATGTCAATTCTCATTTTGATGCTAAAATCGAAGTTAAAATCAAGACTGAATACAATATTTTTAACATTGAAGTGCTTGAGTATAAGTGCTATAGAGGTATAATATTCAATAAACATAGACAAAATACTAAATACTTCTACTAATCAACATTACTAAACAATTCTGACTAATCAATAAAGAGTGAATCATAGGGCACGCGGAACAAATCGTAGCTAAGCAGTTGTATGGCTTAATACTAACGAGAACTGATAGTACGTCATGTCATACAATGTAGCTGACATAAAAAGTATGTATATAAACATTACATTAGCTAAAGCGGCATAATGCCTTGTTTAAAACTTATCTCACCAGCAGCGCGTGGACGTATGTTCCACAGTTGAACATATGTGTGATAATTGTGGTGATAATCCTTCGGCCACACCGTCACTTGCAGGTGAGATTGTTGTCAAACGAAAGTTTATTGAATTTAAAAAATATGTCTCCCCAAAAAAGTTGACTTTGCTTTATACACTCCTCTTGGCAGACTGCATTGAGGTGTACAAAGAAGGATGCTGCCCCATGTTTCTGTAATCGCCTCTTACAACTTCTACGAGTTCAGGGTTTAATTTAAGGGTCGATTTATACGCGGCGACGTCTACGGCCGAACCCTTAGCTACTTTCATTTAAAATGTCTCTATGTCGTCTTTTGCTAATAAAAGTATTGGCAAAAGACGGCATGCAATGCAAGTCACAGACACAGTTAGATCACGAAACTCCGTTGTAGATAAAGTCGTCTAACGGTTGATTTTCAACGGCAGCTCGTATTAGGGCAGTTCAGGTTCTGCGAGTGACTTCTTGATTGACGGTTGACAGTTGAATTGCAGTCGTGTTAACTGCATTCAATCTATTTGCAGTCCGCTGGCAGCCCTAGCGGGTTGACTTCCGCTGTCTCTTGCATCGCATCGTAATCGCATATCACGATTGATGGAACCTAATGATGTAGGTCACTTTTGGAAACTGCGAATAAGGGAAGTTTTTAGTAGTACCTTTTTGCTATTGCTGAAGTGCTCAGTGTCTCAACACAGTTGTTCTGGAAATTGTAGGTTAACCATTAACTTCAGTAACTATTGTTTATCAGCTGTTCTTTATCGTTAACAATTATCTTTGTCACTAGAGAAAAGATAACAGTTGCTTTATCTATTAGTTGCAAGTAGCTGTAATTGGAAAATTCGACGCACACACAATATCGATCTGTCTACATTTTATTAAACCTATCATATTTTAACCGTTAAGTGCTTTCAACTAAACAAACACATTAGAGCGACGTGAGATCCACTAGACGAACTATCTCTATGCAGCCGGATATTACAAACACTTTAGCAATATCAGATTTGAGTAAAGTTATACTCAACCTCGATGCTGAACTAAACAGAATGGCTGCGGGAAACTGAAAATACTTAGTGGTATCCTCTTTACATCATTTAACGTTGTAAACGCCGAAGAACGGGTCTTTTGCGCCGTAATTTCGAGAGTATAATACTTTGTTACATTGTTATCAGATCAGAATAAAATTGGGGTCAGAGCCAAGTGGGACTCCGCATAGACGATGATTCTAGAATTTCTAGAAAGTTTTCTCAGATCTTGCAACAAAATTGCAATAACTATAGGTAAGACTGGTTGAGTGCTTGTGTTCCATTTAATACGGATCCATGGATAAATCTTAGCATCAAGCACTTTTCTTAACAAACATTTTGGCAACTTTTCTGTTCCATTACGAAAACCAAAGCGAGTTCAACTATGTATGTAGCATAAGAGCATAAAGCTCAGGGAGAGAATTTTTATGGCCATAAATGGCGTCCATATTCGGGCGGTCTTGGGCGGTCGTCAGAAAACTGTGCTTTGGGACATTACGGCATTCTGGCCACAGTTTGCCTATAAATCAGGTCGAAGCACTAGGCAGGCACCATGCTATGCACAAGAGCCGCCGTAGACTCACTATGCATAGTGAACAGAGCACCGCTTCTTTCTCTCGCAATTACTTCTAAGATAAACTTTACCGGACTAAGTTAAAACTTTTCAGGTGAGTGAATCAGTGTCTCGGAGTAGTTTTTTCACTTGCATTAGGTATGCATGAATAGAGAAATGGGAAAAGTTAGGTAATAATGGAATTTCCGAGGGATGCAGTGCCTTTGGCGGAAACGTCTTTCTGAATTTGTAAATGTACTAACTTTTGCGATTTGTTAACATAATAAAACTTAATAGGTCGTAACACTAATTAGGTATATAAACTGCTTAAGTGTGTGTCTTAACTACAGAAGTGTTTCTATAATTTAAGCTTAATAATGACTAAAGAATGCGAAATAAACTTGCAAAACGACTAAAATTGCAGCAACAACACTACTGTATTCAAGAACAACATCAACACAAATCATGTCTATCACCCGTTCCGACAGTTAGAATCAATTGACCAGCTCTACGAAAGCAAAATACGATGGCAAAATGATAATTGGGAAGCGATAAAATGTCTAACGGGGTGATGTAGAGGTAGATATAGTACGAAGGCACCGATACCGAGAGGCAGGCCTGTGTGCAAATGATCTGGCGGCGGCGTACGGCGAAGGACGTGGCCGCATTCCTCACCGCACCACTACACCCGAGATGACACACATACTTGCACGTACTACTCGACGAGTAGGTACTCCCTCTGTGTGCGCAACAACACATTAGCTCCCAAGTACGTATGGCACTTTTACACGCCGCTGCTGGGCTCTCAGTACCGCTAGAACACAAGAATTTCTTATTACGACGCAACATGTTGCATTCAGAGAATAGCTCCGCGGCAGTTAGCCGCATATTGCCCGCAGGACCGCTATCGCCCGCGTTAATCGACATTCATCGTGTAAAATATGATCGGACCGATACGTAAACCGTTGTTACGTCGGATAAAACAGAATATCTCCGAAGCGGAAACTGTTTAATCGCGCGGTGTGTACGTTGGCAGGCGCTAATCTCACGGGCAGCCCCGCCGGAGCGAATCGCATACAAATGCGCCGCCAGCCAGAGCAAAAACTGCTGAATAATATCCCCTCGCTGGAACAGTGCGAGCTTCATACTCGTAGCTCTCGTAATGATGCAGTCACGGCACGCTCTATACATTTTACAATATCATCTGGCGAATTACTTGGGTACCTACTTCAACTGTATTTTCATAGGTATCACATCACGGAATTCAAATTTATAAAATTTGAATTCCGTGATGTTGACAACTGACAATCCAGGGCTGCATATTATCATAGGTATCTTGACTTTTGCCAACTGCATCACATCTACGACTTAGGTGACATCACTTGTTTGATCAATAAATAAATCAATAACAAACATGCTAGATGTTCAAGTCGTCCAAAGTCTTATTATAAAAGACTGCCTTCGCGGGAGAATAATAGTACCTGCTGTTAAAAAGAAATGAAACTGTGCACTTCTCCCAAACGTGCTCAAAAATTTGCAAAGACGCCTTGCAAATGTTTATTTATATACTCGTAGAAAGCTATGCAATTTGCGACGCAGCTGATTTTCCGATCGTTTTATTGCTACACCGTTCGCTACACATGTCAAGTTTGTTTATTTATTTACGACTATCGTCGCATTTGGCATTTGCAAACTGTATCATACCTTTTTAGTCGGCGTAGACCATAAAATCGCATCGGAGTTACTGACCTGCGCAAGTTAAACGTTCTTTCGTATTTACCTTTTCACCGTCGTCGTCGTGGAATTCAGTTAAAAAAAATAATTTGATAGACATATCTACTATATTTAAATTCTCAATTTAACCATTCGGTTGCACCTGTCTTTGAAGTCTGAAGACTTGCCAGACATAACTGAGCACTAATTGGTCTGTCACAGATTAGAGCTACAAATTATTTACATCGCTAGGCGGGGGTCGTCGGCAGACGGGATCCCAAGACAACTACGCTAGTCACAAGGCTTTGTTTGCGGCACTGCAAGCTGGTAATCAACCCCCTCCCACCCCTTCTGCCGGTTTGCCCCCTGATTACTCAGAGTTCGACTCTGACTAGTTGAAATGTCTGTCGGCTTCTAATTTGCGGAGACGCCGTCGATAGGAATGATTGACCTCGGCACTATTGCTTTCACAAGGATTTTCACTTAGTTACTTAGCTTTTATACGCCTTTTAGATTAGAGGGGTTGCTTGTAAATAAGTCTTTTATTTTTAAAGGTTTCATTTGCTTTGTTAGTTTCCCTTTCCTGACGGATTCGTTATTTAAAGTTGATGTTTTGGTACCAAATAGGAATAAATAATTTGACGATCTCTGTGGCGCGGTGGGCGAAGGTCCGGCTGCGACGCGGGAGGTTGCGGGTTCGATTCCCGCCTCGGGACAAATGTTTGTACGATCTGCAGATATTTGAAAATATTGTACTATTGAAAATATTTTAAAAATATCGATTTAAGTAGTGTATTGTATTATGTATATCAGTTATCTAGTACCCATAACACAAGCTCTGCTTAGCTTGGGGCTAGATAATGCTGTGTGATTTGTACTGCATATTTTTTTTTATAATTTGATTTCAACATTCTTAATTTGCACTTTACATAGAAAAATGGTTGGTGAGGTAACTTTTATCAGAATTTAATATATTTACTGGTTTTTCACGCCATAAACAAAAAGCTAAAATTGTGTCCATTGCAACACTGCACCGCACAAGATGGAAATAAAGCTAAAACGTTGGAGCTAAAAGCCAAAAGCACACGAGTGTAAAATACTTGGTCTTCCGCTGCTCTCCGTAAATCTCCACTTTATTTACTGGCTCTTTCTATAAGTCGAGACCAATTTTATTGCCCCTTATTGGCTAGCCTTTAAAGTTTCTGTAAGTACCTTACTACCAATGACAATGAAAATAAAATGACCACCGAAGAACGTACCCTTAACATAACATTAAGGAAAAATTCACTCGCGTGACTGAAGTCTTCTTTTTGCAAGGTACTTTACAAATGATACTAAATACTAAAAGCTAAACTAAGCTAACTTAATCCGATTTTAGAGATGAAATTTGATTTAAAACTTAATAGAATCAAAAGAATCTCTCTCTTTGAATAGAGTATGATTTTGATTCGTGCTCGTATTGAATTTATGTCCATCAAAGTTTAAATGGACAATAACTTTGTTAGTTCGCCGCGAGTGGTCTTTGCAGAGAATTATAGTGTTACTATTACTTATTCATCGGTCCGCTCCACCCAAAAGTTTCTTACGCAGTACGAAGGTACTTAATAAGTTTATTAAGTTTCTGTTGCAAAAGTTGTTCGATACTTGAATCATCTTAGTTTAGTTTATTAACTTCTTCATTATTCCGGGAATCATAAATAAACCAGTTTGATTTTATCTGCATTTCAGTTAGAATTTTAGGTAAAACGTATTATGAATCGTTCTTCCGATAATAAAGAAAACAATTAAGTAGGCATAGAGAATCAATTACTTATTTCTTTATTTTCTAATAGCTGAAAATTTCTGAAATTTATTGCTCACTAACTAGGGGTAGTTTTGTAGGTGGTTGAAAAATTTAAAAATCTGATTAATTATTAACTTTATAGTTTTTTTGTTCTGAGTTTGAATGGTACCAAGGAATAATATTTTTTCAATATAAACTTGACTACGTTTTTTACTTAATTTTTTAAAATTATTAGCCTATGTGTTATTCTAGAACCCAAACTATCTACATACCGAATTCGGGAATACGTGGTAACAAACAGGCTTTCACATTTAATATTTTTTAATAGTTTCAAATTCTACTTGTACTTATAGAAATGTCTTAGTTTGAAAGCATAAAAAAAACTTTACTCTGACACTGGTGTGTTATTTACTATACACAACTTAGTAGAAATAAAATGTTCTTAACTTCATAAAGATACTTTAACGACATCTCAATTAGGGTCTTTTTTTTGTGGCCCCTAACAATAAATTAATTCAGAACGGCTCATGCTTTGGCACGCTTCAAGCTCCAGATAGGTTTTATCTGGGTTTTGCTTGGGCCTTTAGCCAGGGTGACGTCTGGAAGGAGTTAAGAATTCTCTATTAGGTTTAGGTATTCAGTATTAGATTTCGGGTAACATGGCATGATTCGGTTCCTCTATTTCCCCCCTGTCTACGGCCCTGGGTTAAGTCTATAAAGTGGGTGTCGGGGGGCAGCAACAAGCTAGGCGTCGAGGCGGAAGCGGCGCGTCCCGACGACGCCAACAATCCCACTCAACATAAAACTAAATCTCTCAAGACTGAGACGAGAAAACGCGATAACACTCAACAGAAAATGTGAAGACTGTCTCGAGTATCAATTCTGTACTCTCTGACAGCCCTGTTACTGACTCTAAAGAGTGGTCTGGTGTAGCAAGCTAAAGTGCCGAGTTGTGCGACCAAAATTTGACTATTATTATTAACGTTTTCCTTCAGGTGAGATTGTGGTCAAACAAAGGACTATTTACCTTAAAAAAAACTTTATGAAAAATGTAGGCAAAATCTAAATCTGCTTACAAAGTAACGATTCCATGCAATGCAACTTTTTGTAAAAGTATAGAGGTAGTAACATTCCGATTCGCTAGACACGGCATCGTTTTCTATCCAATTCTGGAAAGTCGTAAGACTTTGTGGCAAAAAAACCGTTGAAATAATCATGATCAATGTTCAATAGGAATTAATGAATACGACAGTAATGCGACCTTCAAGGCTCTACCATACTTATTTACCCTAATTCCACGACCGCCAGCCGTCCCACGCCTTTAAGAGGATTGTCAGCTTATCGCCTTACGAGGCGTACTCACCTATTTTTTTTGTAGCAAAAAATGTTATAACTCAAGAAAAAACGCCAACAAAGCCTTGATCCCACAAACTTTCTCAGTGGGTTCTTCGAATTCCGTGACTCAAATAATTAAGTTACAAAAATAGGGGTCGTGGGGTAAAATTATACATTGTTATTGCCACTATAAATCTCATTTTCGGTGGATGTACTCGCTCAGAATACCAAATACAAACCTATCTACTAGGAATACTGGACGAAAGGTACTATATGTTTTTATTAAAATCATAGAAAGTTTTGGTATTCGTGCGGCAGATCGTGTGTGGTAGCATCCGGTGTTAAATTATTCATTTCTTTCTTTTTATTGCTTGTCGCGGGTCTCATTCAATTCAGATTATTATATTTTATGCCCAAAGGTCTAGTCTAGACAACTATTAAAGTTGAATTATGTAGATCATGCGATGGAAACTTGATATAAATTAAATATGTATATACTAAATAATATGATAAATAAACTACTGAAGTTTTCGGTTTCAGTTGCAGCCGACATATCTTTTACGCCTTTATTATTTTACCTCAATCCGTGTAATCCAACCTTTTTTTTAGCAAAAAGGGTTTTGAAAAACATATATATGAACATTTTTAAACCAAGCTATTTCGTATTTAAGTTCTGCATCCATATAGTAGGTTTGACATGAACATGTTCAAAAGTCGTAGAATATCTATAATAAAATATGGTGGATACAGTCATTGGGAACTTGCAGTGCACCACGTATATCAGATACTTGCGAAAGTCTGCAGTCCGTCACGGCTCTCCGCGTTTTGCAGATGCCAATCTGTTATAGTCATGTGTCTACGTCAGTGATGCAACCTCGGAGGCTGCATGGACTGGAAATGTAATAAGCAAGACCTTAGAAAAAGGTGTGAACTAAGAAATTAGAGCGCTTCCCTAACTGTACCAACCCTAGTGGTGGTAAGGCGCAATTTTTGCTGACTATACCTAAATATAGAGAGATAGTTGGGTTCTTTTGTTTTCCACTATTTATCCAGAAAAGTACCTAATGACGATCCGATTGTCTTCTTTTAATTTTGATCTAAGCATTTTAAAACAAAAGCTCAACGAAATTCAAAAAATATCCAGGTTCTATCTAACCACATACCCACAAACAATAAAGTTAAGTTCATTGCTATGTCCGGAAAAATGAAATGAAATAAAATGAAATTAATTGTAGAAACTGTGTACAAACAAGATCTTAAGGCTAGGTGGAAACAACAGTTTATCCATTAATTATGGACGGAAGTATTGCTAGATTTTTAGAATTGATCTTGAAGAATCATTTGCTCATAATTTGCTTTATGGTTTGCTTTCATTGCTCTTCCCTTTCGGTTCAGACGTGTTTGACAAATGTCTAGGTAGTCTAGGGCTTCTCTCTCTCCTAAGATTGCGACAACTCGAACACGCCAAATTCATACTCCTATTTGTCAGTAAGGTTGATATACCTATTCAGAGTGTGCAATAACGCGCCATTACAAGATGGATTTCGAGCGGGATGATGGTTTTCTTGTGAGTGAGAAGTACAGAGCAGAGACGTGCACTGAATTTTCCAAAACTGTTTTTACTTAATTACAAGTTAATGAAACAGTCAATCGAAAAATTAAAAGACTTTATATAGGAGAAATATTTCTAGGTTCCTTAGTAAAACAAAAATCTAAGAAAAAAAAGTGTGCTGTTCCTGAGATAAATAGCAAAATGTGTGCAAAACATCTATTTTCCAAAAAATAAACCGTCCGAAAACTTTCACCAATCGCGTTTAAAACACGTAATTTAAGGTAAGATCGAAGTATTATTTACCTAAAGCTTTCACAGATTCTGAGATAAATAACTATTTTGAAGTAAATTGCATATGGCACACTCTTAATGAACGATAAACATATTTCCTCCTATCAAATCAACTTTTGTTTTTATGGAAGCGTTTCTACAAACTTCCTCGTGATATATAGTCGATAGTTGATGTAATTGGTTATTCCTGATAATCGATGACCAAATAAATACTACAGAAATCGATACACATTCCCAGTTGTTAGTACTCGGAGCCCGTAGATATTCTAATTTATCAAATAAATGAGCACTTTATAGTGAAAGTGAGCACGAACGTGCTGCGATCGCGGCACGAAGCTTTAATTTGTCAAACGTCGTCGGTCGAGAGGGTCTTTCCTCGTACAGGAATGCTTACCTAATAATTTTAATGATTTCCAAAATATTCCGTGGAGCCCGCAACGAGGGTCGATGAGGATTTAGACTCGATTCGTAATTCTAATGTCCGCAGGGAGTTGATCGGGGTTTTTTAACCATCAGAGGTTTTACACTTCAAGTTTAATTAAGGTTTGAATCGGGATAAAATTGAAATAGAAATACTTTCTGGGAAAGTAGGATTATTTCTCCTTGTTTAGGTACTTTAATTTTGCATTTATCTGTAAAAAAAGGTTGTGAAAAAACCAGTAGTTAACCTAGTAGTTAACCTAAGTTGTTTCCATACAAAATGCAACCCAAAGCAAACGCAACCCACAAACCCCAAGAGCATATTAAATCACCAATCTTTAACTATCTTATGGTAGGGTACCGAGGCTCTTTGGGTTTTCAAAAATATATCTGAGTCTGGTCGAACTCGGTCATAATTTGATTGTTTGAAAAAACTGTAGTGCATTTTAGATTTTACGTCCCACAAAATGCAACCCAGAGCAAACCCAAGGCACCGAGCCAAATAAAATGACCAGTTCAGTTTCATTTTCGGCTCAAACGTAGAAAACATTCAGCCGAAAAGGTCATGTGTGCGGACGAAGAAACCTAAGGGAATAAATATCTGGTGGTGTTGTTGCAAATAAATGTATTACATACTTCATAATTATATATATATATATAATACATTTATTTCAGATTATAGAAAAGTTACAGATCTTATTTAACTTATTCTATAGTCCATATACATATAGTCATATATGTATATGGACTATAGACTATATAGTCATATAGATAATGTATCATGCTGAGACAGAGACCGTTTTGTGACTCTAATCGACAAAAGCTTTGTCTTTTATTTTTAAACCATGTTTGTTTTTGTTGAATATTAAATTTTATTATATCCTAAGAAAATCAAATAATATCCCATAAATTTTTGGCTACCACGGGACTTGAACTCGCGTCCCCTCAGCACGGGCTAGTATTATATTATCTGTGGTACGGGGACGTCATAACCTCAAGACCACGAAGACGGATACCGTTGGAGTCGAAAATCTTTGGGACTTTTTACGGCTTAAGCGCCGCACGCCGTTAGCTCCACCTACACAGGGAACATTGAAGTTTATCCATTCTTTCCTATTTTTTTCCATATAAATACTCATATGGTGTTATTTTTTTCACAGAGCAGCGGCGGTTGTCGTATCACGTCGGGCGTGGGCGTAGGCGCGGTGACGGTCGCGAGCGCAAGCGCGGGCGCGGGCGCGGGCGCGTGCTCGGCGCGTATGGCGAGCGCAGGGGCGCAGTTCCGCGGCGGCGCGCAGTGGCCCACGGCGTACGCGCCGCAGCCCTGCCGCTACCCGCCGCCGCAGCAGCAGGCGTACGCCACTGCTTCTAGCCCGTATACGCCGCACCAGGTACAGTTTACTAGATCAATCGATTGTTTTTAACCACAGTTTTTAACCTACTTCTAAAAAAGGAGGAGGTGCTCAATTCGGCTGTACTTTTTTTCTTATTTGTTACCTCAGAACTTTTGACTGGGTGGTCCGATTTTCATGACTTTTTTATATGAAAGCTACTGCTTCCCGTATGGTCCCATTTTAATTTGGGTCAGTTCTGAAATTGGGATCTATGAAAATCCATGAAAAAACTATAAAATCTGAAGTCGATTTATAGTTTTTAAAACAAAATTAATTCTTGTTCGGAGGGTTCCGTACTCAAAGGGTAAAGGTAACGGGACGCTATAACTAAGACTCCGCTGTCCGTCTGTCTGTCTGTCACCAGGTTGTATCGCATGAACCGTGATAGTTAGACAGTTGAAATTTTTACAGATGATGTATTTTTGTTGCTGCTATAACAACAAATGCTATCTGTTATATTATATATATATATAATATAACAGAATAAAATTAATATTTTAGGGGACTCCCATATTTGACATGATATTTTTTGCTGTGTTATTAATGGTACGGAACCCTCGGTGCGCGAGTCTGACTGCTGGACGCAATCCTCTCCCTGATAAGCGCTTCGTTGGCGTTTATGTAATGGGGGGTAGAGCCCAAATCCCTACGCTGGGCATGCTGGGTTGGGGGTCGCAGTTCGGTGGTAGGATTAATCTGCAGGGGGCGCTGCTGCCCGCCCCCTGTGGATATCCCTTAGTCGCCTCTTACCACACCCACGGGAAGAGATGTGGTGGTGCAAATTCTAAGCCAGCACCACACAGCTTATCTCTATGTCTAATACCTTTTTAGTCCAGTGCGTGGAGTAGAAGGCGAATACTAATTGACATCTCGAGGATCGAGTTTTGGAAAAAGCTTATACGTTTTGGATAAAGCTCTTACGATAAGGTTATGGGGCTTCTGACGTTGTAACGATTATAGAAACAACTGAGAGGGACACATAAGTGCCAGTGCTAGAAAACTTGAACTTTGAGTTTTTTAACGTGAGCATTGCCAACAATCACACAATCTTAAGCCCCAAACACCAGTGAAAGTGGTGCCCCCAACTATTTTATCTTATTATTACGATAAACGCTTTTTGGCCACCAAACTCTATTTTCGCATCTCCTCCTAAACTATATGTGATAAAATTATAACAGAGGTATTAAAAATAGCTTATAACAGATACCACAAACTGAACGTAGGATTTCTAAAAATTCCTATGATAAACGTAAAAACATGATAAAATAGGTATTGCTGTCACTTTGGCTCGGGTATGCGCCTTATATTGTAAAAATTTTACTTGTCTAAGTACCTACTTATTTTGTAAGTCTAAAGAAATAAACGATTTGACTCTGACTCTGACTCTAGTTCAATCTGCCCACACTACCACTTTTTTAAACTACGGTATAACATACTACTTCCTTAATATATCAGCCATGCAGGGTATGACAAATTTAAACTGCTCTTTATTAAAATTGTTCAGCAAACAAGTACCTAAGTATAAACGAATCCATTTATCAACATCGGAACTCGTTAAAAATAACACCAGACAGGCAGACTGTGGTTTCAAAATAAAATGTATTTACAGTTCGCCAAATCGGTCTGGATAACCTGATTCATCGTGAACTTCGCGCATGTTCCGGAACGAAGTCTGATCCATTTTGTACAAATAAAGTAAAGGCGTCCAAATAGGCCAACACAAATGCCTTATCCAATAATCACACGTTATTTTTCACCCGGCATTATCTACGCCTAACGCCACCCTCCGCGTCCCCATTCGGCTTGAATAAATATATGGCTAGTTCAATCCTGAAGCTTTCGAGTTTTTGTTTTCGGGAAAAGGGAAATGTTAGTACTTTTCACATTTGATAGTCAATTTACAAGTTTGATTTGTTCGTACTGTGTATTTTCTTAGAAATTTTACACCTACCTAACTGATGGCTAAAACTTTATCGTGATTTTACTTACTTACTACATCTCTAGACGACTACTTAACCGTTTTCGGGAAAAGGGAAATGTTAGTACTTTTCACATTTGATAGTCAATTTACAAGTTTGATTTGTTCGTACTGTGTATTTTCTTAGAAATTTTACACCTACCTAACTGATGGCTAAAACTTTATCGTGATTTTACCTACTTACTACATCTCTAGACGACTACTTAACCGTTTTCGGGAAAAGGGAAATGTTAGTGCTTTTCACATTTGATAGACAATTTACAAGTTTGATTTGTTCGTACTGTGTATTTTTTTAGAAATTTTACACCTACCTAACTGATGCCTAATACTTTATCGTGATTTTACCTACTTACTACATCTCTAGACGACTACTTAACCATTTGGAAGTCGTGGGCTTTTCTTCTTTTATTATTTTGTCGTTCTATCCGTAAATCACCAACTTATCGAAAACATGGCTAGGAAGGGGATGACTAAGCTATTTCTTTGTGCACTGTGTTACTTTACTGCGTAAATAAGCCGAGAACTTTAACTGGCGCCATCTTCTGCATGTTCTAATGAGGTGTATTTAAGTTTACGAGCGGATTTACGACCATCTGTCTTCCGCCGTTTTTCGGCACTCGCTCGATTTCGGTCTGGATATAAAAACCTTGAAAATTCTAGGGTGTGGTCTTTCTCCCCGGATTTTCTGAAATATTAACCATCATGTCAACTTGTTGTCAAGATTTCTTGAAAGTTTTTCATTTGTTTTTCTATCGATTGAATTTATAACCAGCCTCTTAAAAACGAGTTCAAAATTTGTTTTCATCTGTAAATTATCTGTATAATTAGCATATTATTATAAATATAAGTATTGGCATTAATGCCCCGGCCTCGACAACTTGAACCGGCGATTAGCCCCAGGCAAAGATTAATTTATCTTTGCCCCAGGTGAGCTGAGACAGTCTCATTATTTGAAGCTTCTCTTCGATGGCATGTCTCTGAAATCCAAGCCGTCTGTCTGCCTTCGCAGACAACAAATATTTGGTTAGAAAATGGCGAACCAATAATTTTCCTCACCGACATTGCCCACAGCAGCTATGAGCTACGTAATTAACTGCAGTCCGTTCGTTGACAATTCTCCATCAATTTCTCCACCCTATTACGCATAACACAAACAATATTAAGTGATTAATGTCTTCTAGAACCACTTAAAACAGCGCAACTCACACAATGATTTGCATAAAACTAGTTAATGTAGAAGTTATGTTACGAGAAATTTGCAAGTTAACCAGCTTAGCGGTTACGTATGGAATACTTTCTGAAACACAAGAAGTTTTAAAGCAAACTTGAATTATTTTCTTGAATATTTATTACCTACTTGAAACAACAAGAGAGCGTTGTAGTTTTAACCATGAAGACTGTTAAAATCATCAGAAATAAACACACCTCAAAGGTCAGTAACACCCAAGCATCCTATTCATCTTTCGCTACTATCGTTGCCCAAATCATGTTACCTCGTCTGAGGACCCGTTGAACACAAACCAGATGTTGCACAAAGGCGTGTTCACGCTGCACCCACTCGTCCCCACAAGAATCTCGTAAAAGGAGTTTCTCGCGCCCTTATCGCTTTCTGAAATAAAATGTAGCGTCCCGCGTCGTACGTGTTTTATTAGAAGACTCCTTCAGGATTTATCTCATGGTCGCCTCGACGGCTGAACTCGTTTTTTTATGGGATTTGAAAAAGGATTCCGGTGAGCGATTTTGCTTTGTCACTTTGTATTTTTCCCGTTTTATGTGGTGCTGATGTGTTTGCCAAGTTCGGTTCATGAACTAGTGATTGCTTGTCGAGTCAGTTAGAGCATTTACATTCATTTGATTACGTTTCTTTCTAGCTTTGGGTTTACAAATTAGGATCATAATTTTATTGGAAAATATATTAGAATCCTTGTTCGCTTTAACAAGTAAACGTTAACGCGCGGTGTTTCGACACAAGAATTTTATTATAAGAACGCACTGCTTAGCTACGTTGATACAAATCACAAATTAGTTTTAAGATATCGTCTGCCTACCACATAGTTTGCGTTACCGTATAATTAGTAGACCTATTAAAACCGTGTACTCATTAAACCAATTATGTTTCCGGAAAAATGTTGTGCATGAGTCATAAAATAACAGTTGGTTACATACCCAATTATTTTATTGTTACCTTTTACATCCTATATAAGCAAAACTCTCCTATAATGTACGAGTGTCAAGTCAAAAGCAAATTGAACAACAATTTACCAACGGTCATCACATCATATCACGGATGTATAACTTTGATGCCAATTAACTTTATGCAATTAACGACGTACTTTGTTCTTGATACAAAAATGGAACGAAATAACTTTTATTGTTCCACCATTTCACGGGCATGATTTTGATTGGTTCGCAGCCCCAACTCACATATTCATATATAGATAGGGAGGTATATTCATGACCGTTTGATTAACGAGCGGTATATGTCAGCCGTCATTGCTGTCACAACTCACAGCTTGTTAGATTCATCGCGGCCCCACTCGAGCATTGCCTTAAATAGAGGATAGGTAAGGGACCCAAATTTTTTATCGTCCGACGTAAATGTCCTCCTAATTCCTTAATGCGTATCGTGCGTTACTTTATAATCCGAAGATAGAGGAAAAGGTCAATGTTTAAGCTGTATTTTTAGTGGCAGGAATGTTGCTCTACTTATAACTGACATGTCTACAATCTGTGAGAACTCACAAGTGCCCATTGATTTCTAGTGCTACATGTCAAAAGCTCTAAACGAACAGTTATTCATTCTCCCTTGCCCGTTAGACGTGTCTGGCTGGTCTAACCCACTCAACTCTCTTGAGGTTTCTCTCACGCACTCTAACATTATACTATATTAAAATTAATGCGGTTATGGTAACATTTTTGCAAATAAAATTACTTCCGCACTACCACATTTGTATTGCAAAGATTCGTTTTCCCGAAAGCTGAATTTTATTTAGTGCCTTTTCATGTTGAGGGCTTTGAGTTATAAGCACCTGTTCTATTTAAGGTAGTGGTTGAGGTCGTGATTGATAGTGATATTATTCTTTTAACTGTAGCTTGGGAAGTTTTACATACATCCATACCCGCTGGAATTCAAGCTGAGCAGTGACCCATACTTATCTAGTTTTTGTAGTACTCAAGTATAAAACATATAAAGAGTGTGCCGATCGTTTTCCTATAGTAGATCCTGACTAAGCGACTGCTTATCTTTCATTCTAAAACGGGTGATCCCATATGCGTTGACATTGTAAGCATAATAGTTTATTTCGGTCCAATAACGAAGGACCCACGTGTGCTTACGACCCTCTAAAACTTGGGGTGAAAGTATAAATAAACAAGGCTTGCTGATATCTGTCATCCGAGGCATTAGATTTATTTCGGCTGTACCGGAAGGTGAAGGACCCTAAGCGCCGCGCCGTAAAAACACATCTGAACAAGCTACATATTTTTTAACGCCATTTGTAAGGCCACTTGAGACACATTTTAAAGAGTGCTTTGCCAAGATGAATGGCAGAAAGTATCAGCGTATTTTTTATCCAATGAAAAATGTCTACAATAACAACGGTGATTGCCTGTTTTTCTTCCACATCATCATAATTCTTGTCTTTGACGAGGGTAAAGGACAAAAACATTTTATGGAAACTAGAACGCAAAAACAATTTCATCAACGAAACTTGTCCAATAATATGAAGTGCAGAATCTGGGGACTGCCATGTTAGGATTATTAGAAGACAAGACCTATATATACCTAATTCTTTTCATATTTTAA
Source organism: Eupithecia tripunctaria (assembly GCA_955876795.1). Taxonomy (NCBI): domain Eukaryota; kingdom Metazoa; phylum Arthropoda; class Insecta; order Lepidoptera; family Geometridae; genus Eupithecia; species Eupithecia tripunctaria. The sequence goes on along the minus strand of OY041613.1, from coordinate 8,503,585 downwards.
GAAACTTATATAACAATTCGTCGTATAGTTTACTTCCTTCAAGGGGCAGGGTTCGCTAAAAAAAGACTTGCCTAAGGGAACTTTTTTGTTGAATTATGTTAATTCTATTGTGACACGGGCAAGGCTGCTGCTACCGATATTTAAATTCGTCCGAATCTTGGGTGAACGATTTTTTCCTCGCTCGCGCTTGACCCTAGCTATTTATTACAATGGCGGAAAACAAGGGTGGGTAATATTTCAGCTCGCAGCTTCATTTTTCTTCCTTTAATTTCTCAAGTTAAACCGACTCTGTGACTAATGTGTCTGTGACTCACCGTGAGCCACTGTTCATAATAAGGTAGAGCGCTTTTGAAGTTTTTGTTTTAGTTTTCTTCTCGTATTAGGTATACCTATATAACGTAGCCCTAGAGATGGAATATGGCTACGTTTTCATAAAGGGTCGTGGCAACAATTAGCAATCAGAGCTTTGGGGAGTCTAAATGCAAAGAAATTGAGTTTCGTCGTCCATCGAGGCCCAACTAATTCTGTTATCTGTTTCTGTTCAAAATATTTCGTATCACGTTTTTTGAAGTAAGTAGATAGGCTATATAATTGATGTAGGTACATAACAATTGATTACACTTCAAAAAAGGTAAACGTAAGCTTAAATGGAAAAAAGTTATTTTACAAAATTATAAGAATATTCTCGTAATTCCTGATCCATTTCCAATTTGCTAAGTTTGAAGTAATCCAAAGATACTTAAATATAAAATTACTACCCAATGCAGAATCCGACCAAGATATTAACAAGTGTCCCAGAATAGTGTGGGGAATGAATTTATCGATTCCCTGATTGAACCGACGATAAAACAAATGGAGTGCTCAATTTAAATAGATTGAATGGATTTATGTTTCATTTTGTGAGCTCCGGCACGAATCAGCCGAATTCAACGTTGGCTGTTCGTAATTTGTACATTGTTCCTAGCTTATAGGAACTGGTAAAAGGCAGAAACCACCATTTTAGTTTTTAATTACATTAGAATGAGCAAATTGAAATTGTGCAGAAATTATATAGAAAATACCCAGAACACCAGAGACAAATAGAGTCAGAGTCAGAGTCAAATCGTTTATTTCTTTAGACTTACAAAATAAGCACTTAGACAAGTAGTATTTTTTTTCTATATAAACAGCTTGATAAATAGTAATTACTTTCAAAGAAGAAATAAGGTACAATTATTAATACAAACAACAAAAATTGAAGTGAATTAGAGTCACTAATTCACTTCAATTTTTGTCCACTGGCGGAAGAAGTGAAAACGAAACCACTAGCAAGTTTATCGCTTATCAACTAATACAATCTCTGCATATCTAAGCCCAACACAACGAATTTATGTTCTTACATAATAATGTCGGTGTGGAACTGAATACAGTCGCACCGCTGCCGAGGCTGGGCAGTGAATACAATAAATACCTTTTCTAACATACGATAATGTACGAAATGTACGATGGGAAATGAAATTATGAAATCAATTAGGTCTAGTCTTTCCATCTTATTCGCAGATCGTACAAATATTTGTCCCATAAAATAGTAGAATCGCTCCTGCCGTTTTGAGAGTTTCATCATATCTCATCTGGTATTATGTGATTAACAACCCACGTATGTAGCTTCCTACATTGTAATCATAAAGTACAGACTTATCTAGTCTGATTTTCATATACATTTAGTCGGACGATAATAATTTAAAGTAAAATTGGATTTTGGTTGGATACTGCTGATCATTATTGACGTGGCATGCAACCATACGTAGTGACGTCACACGCACGCGCCGGACCAACTGTTGAGTGATTAGGGTTCAATTTTTTACACGTTTTGTAGGAATGCCCAAGTCTCGTTTGCTTTTTCCGCTGTGAATATGCGAAAATAAATTCTTGTTTAGCGGACAGTTTGCGTACCAAAACGTGACGGAAAGCTACAGTTAGTAATTCAGCACTGTGAATTCTACTGGAATAACTGAAAAGGCTGGAGTATTTAGTTGTAGTTGTTGGAGGTCATTATTCGCAAAACCTCGATAGCAAATACCGGTATTTTTACAAATCAAATTAAGTAAATCTATCTACCAGTAAAACAGTCAAGCAAATTGAATATAATAATAAATTCTATTGACATGAAAGTCTAGCTCAGATATGCTGACTTGTTATGAAATATCTGATATACTATCTACGAGATACTAAGCCTTACAGATAAAAATTTATCGACTTGGCATGGCAACCCTATAGGGTTGGTGTGGAGATATATCCCCCCCCACCCCAACACCACACTATAAGATACCTACACCTCCCACCTTCCAGGCGTGACGTCATCAGTAGTCACTTCCTACACTCGTGCGTGCATGTTATCATACCATTAAATTCTGTGACAGAATGCTGTAAATTGATAATAGACAATATTCAGAATATACAGGGTGGGGCAAATTTTTGGCCCCTTAAAATAGGTACCGTTTCTTTTGTAGTTAGAAGGTTTTGTTCTTAGGAACCTTCTGTTTTATTTTGAAGAAAAAAAATGGCCATTTTTAGTTTTTTGAAAAAAATTGACATTGATGTTTTCACTTACTCGTTTTCTCATAGAAAATGTATGGGAATTGTTTTTTTTAATTATTGCCAAAACTTACGATTTGATTTGGTATGTTACTTTGAGAAAAGTGTTCCTGATTGGAAATAGAGTCGATTAAGACCAACTTGTTTTTTTTGACAAGTCATTTTTTGGGCGACCCGTTAATTTAAAAAAAAATCTAAAAATGGCAATATTTTTTTCTTCAAAATAAAACAGAAGGTTCCTAAGAACAAAAACTTCTAACTACAAAAGAAACGGTAGCTACCCTTAAGGGGCCAAGAATTTGCCCCACCCTGTATATATTTTTTTCTTCTATCAAGATTTTGAACTCCCGCGACTTGGAAAGTTAGTTGAGCCGTTGGTCCTGCGCCTGACTTATATACCCAGTACCCAGGTCGTGTCGAGCGGCCGTTCCTTTGGATTATGAGAGTGAGGGAAAAGGTAGAGTACCTGTGTTTGCGCTCACACTGGGCACTATAATATGTCCTGCGCATCTAGCTAGTCTCCGTTGAAACTGGCAGCCGTGGCCGAAGATCCCTGATATAATGGCTAAGTTGTCAAGCCTAGTCTTGACGATAGAGGAGTAGAGAACTGAACAAAATAAACCGTACGTTTGGAGTTGATTCAGAATCATTTGTAAATCTAAAAGATCCATCATTTCCGAAAGCTATCTCAAGGCTTCCAACCTCCAGTATAGATGGAATTTCCATTTCTTACTGCCTCGGCTTTGGCACGCCACTTTTATCTAATCCACATTCATCCATCTCCTTTGCAAGTTACATTGCCTTTTAAATCTTCCGCATTAATTTTATATCTTGGCAGAAATACTGCTTTATAACCACATGTGTGCACTGCACATGCATGTTCCGATCTTACTGGGGTTAGTTTATTATTGTACCTACCTAGAGCCTTTATAAAATCGTTATCTTAAGGTAAATTTTACAGTGACAAAATGGATTCCCACAAGCTTCAAATAAGTGGGCCGCGAGCCAGTGTCATCTAGTGTTGACAATATAAAATGTAATCCCATATTTGAATGTACATTTTTGTGCTGTGCGGTAGCGGTGCAGCCCTGATCTGCGACCACTTTTATAGAATCCACAACGATTGCCTAGGGTAGAATAGACAAAAGTGACATGAAATCGTCATAGAATGCTTCAAATGAAAGAATTTCTTCAACTTCCATAATTTTAGCAATGTAACTTGAATACAATACAAATACAATTTATATCACACCAAATAAAAACAGAAATACAGTACAGGAATACACAAATATAACATTTTCTCTATTCTAGTCTCGTCAATAATCGCTATGCTAAGGGGCTGTTATATTGAAAGCCGACACATAAGAAAGTAGTTGACTTACTCATAGGTTTTCTAAGTAGGAATGCTCATTATTAAACGAGGCAATTTTACACAGTTACTCTACCTTTTCCCTCACTCTCATAATCCAAAGGAACGGCCGCTCGACACGACCTGAGTATATAGGTCTAGGCGCAGGACCAACGGCTCAACTAACTTTCCAAGTCGCGGGAGATCAAAATCTTGATAGAAGAAAAAAATATATATTCTGAATATTGCCTATTATCAATTAATTACGAATGGGAGCGCATTACCAATTTACCAACTAGAGAGAGCATGGATAGCGAGTATACATTGATATAGATAACATTTTATTAATTAATCCCTTCTACAGTAATTATACAGGGTTAATTCAACTTATAATAAGAATAAGATAATCGTTATTTGTAGCAAACTACGCAAAAACTAAGAACGATTTAGTCTTATAAATAAGCTAGAAGAGGAACACATTGTCAAAAACATTTAGATTTCAATGCTATTAACTCCTGCCGAAGGATGTAAATGTACCTTATCTTAGAGACATTCAAAAATGAAGTGAAGAAACCTCTAAATATTTTATGGGCCCTTACTCTATGTCATACTTTGGTATAAAATATTTGAGTTTCCGCACTCACTCAGACGCTGAGCGATATATTGTGGCCATAACCGGAATCAATCTCTGTCGGTCCGTATTTCTCCCATTACTCTTTCTTTACTGGTCACTTATCTTCGATTCCCGAATAATTAATCCCCTTTTCTAATCGCTACGCTGGGCACATGCCGGAAAAAAACAATAATCTGTAACTGTGTTCCCATCGTATTAACATCATATTTCTACAATAAATAAAGTGTAATAATGTAATAAATAAATAATAATAATAAATAATAAAAATATTTATTTCTCTCAGAAAGGTAGGTACAAGTTTAGTTATGTTATGCTTAAGCTTATGTGGTAGGTGGTGGGTTAGAAACATGAATTACTTAACACTTTCCCTGCCAATTGCACATACGGCGCACCCCATCGAGTTCACCGCGGAGGCTGGTCAGTGAAGCGTTAAGCTGCTTATCAATAAATATTAATATGAAATACCAAAATGATTACGGGGTATTTACGATTAGATCTAATGCTGAACCATTTACAAAGCCCAGCCAACCCTGCATTGAAACGTGGTAGGTCGGTACTTGTAAAACACAACCTTTTTTACTTCAAACTTTATGCCCCTGTACAAAACTCGGAAGTTTCAGTTTCGTCCGAAAAGGACACGGGCTTATTTCTTTCGCTTCAACTTCCGAAACCGATCCCGATATCAGATCGCGTTTTATAAAAAAAATCACTTCATTCACGAAGTTGTTAAGTCGACGTCGAAGTTTGAGCGAGTTTGGAGCTGTGATTACTTTTTGGTGGTTGTCGTATATATTTTAAAAGGGAGGAGAGCTTCCCGTCTTGACGTGACACCTGTCGAAACAAGCCGCGCTGATTATTTTGAAGAGTTTAACACTGGAGAGAAATTTCAAGCTCTGCTGGCAGAAGTGTAGGCATGAGATAGGAATTGCACATTACATTACTTGTCTGATTTATACTACAGTTGCGATGTTCCGTATTCCGCCAAGATTTACTGAGCTCTACCTTGCGGCTGTGTGTGATCTAAAACACTAAGATAGGTACTTTTACAGACAAAATCACATAACCTTGTAAAAGGTTTCAGCTTTGTCGTTTAATTTTATTTCGAGGAACAAGCTTTACCCTTGGAATTTCAAAGAGATTCCACAACAGCCTGTGTTTGAGATACAATAAAACATTTTCTTCCAGAACCCAACGTGGGTAGACTCATTTGCAATGTGGGTGTTTGCGGATAAGCCGTTCTTTGAACTTGAAGGTTAATTACTTTACCATATTTGCTGCGCCATGAATTACTTTTAAGATATTAAAAAGAAGTAGGTACAAATTATAATTTGGGACTTAAATGTCCCTTTAAGAATATATAGTTGCAGAAATTCAAGCATTTAATTTCACTGAAGCATTACGTTCATTTGGACCGGTACCCAGGGACGCTGGAAGTAGTCTTAAATCTCTGCAAACTCCACCACAACACAGCAACGAAACTTGCGGCTGTGTGCCAAAACTAGGTAGAAACCAGATTACCGGTGCATTTATCAAGCTAATCCCTTACTAGAAGCAGTTCGTAATGGGCAAAAAACTTAAGTAAGAAACGTACCCCTGAACACTCAAAATTAACTCCGTTATAAAACTGTTACCAAACAAGATTCAAAGCCTGAAAGCCGGTGCTCTGTCACATGCTTTTTACGTAAATGCTTGGCTGTCCCGCAGGACTTCTGTGACTCACTTAATTACCCCTACGAAATGCCGAGATAATAAAGTTAAATTGAGTAAATTGCCCAGGTGCCGGGCATTGTGTTGAACTCTTACACTAAACAGTTTAAACGGCGGCAATCGGACATTCTGGAAACTTTAGGTCAATTATACGAAGAGTATGGACTAAAATCAAATTAGGGTATGTAACCCGCTAGTGAGATGGCAAATAAATGGCAGAACAAATTTAAACAAACTCTGGAACAATATAGCGTTACAATATAACCCTTTGAAGGTCGTGAAATTGTCTTATCTTTTGAAAATCATTACATCGTGCTATGTAGATATTGACATCTTAGTCAACATTGCCCTGAAGCAGCTTGAAGTTTCATATTCCTCTATATCGTCGTGTCGCTACTGCAGCGCATCGGCAGTTAGCACAAATTATCTCAATTACGTCTACCATACGAGATACCAATTAGATTAGGAGTTCGTTCGCGTTTTTCATGCCGGAAATAAAATTCGGCAGACGTTTTTCCTCGTTTCTTCGAAGCAAATTGTACCTTATCAGTTGTATCTTTTACTTTGGCGTAGATAGATGTGTGTGAGTGATTTAGTTAAGTGGGTAGTCTCTTTTAGACCCTTAGAACCAATATATTAATCATTAAGACTTTTAGTTAACAAGCTAGAGTTTATCCCTAGAATAAGAGGATTTAGTTAGAGCGGGGAACCAAAATCCCTTACCAAAATCCGTTATGTTATCTCCCATATTAATCTCATCTAGCCAGTCCAGCCTCGTAATGTATAGCTACATAAACCACGTTATGATGAGTTGTTGTGTCAACTACACGCTCAACACACTAGATTAATATGTTAACTAAATGCAAATAGAGAGCATATGGAAATACAATGTCGACCCTGTGTTTAACCAACAACGAAAAAGACAAATTCTTTCACCGTGATGTAGGATGTAGAAGAATTAACCAAATTTTAATTTTAATCGGGATATTCGCAAAACAAATAAAACCGTTTCGTGATGTAAAGATAATTAAACTCGGGTTTTTGTAAACATACCCAACGGGTTTTTGGTATTTTCAATCAATATTGTGAAATAACCATCCTCGTTAATTAGGTTCTCTCATAAATGCCAATACACTTTCTAGATGATAACGATGGTTGGTTTAATTAAACCCAATTCAAACCATTTATACGACAACCGATATATCTTATAGTCATTAGTTTCTCGTTAAATAGTTGTATATCGAACTAAATTGCTATTTCTAGTTGGCTCCGAGCCTCTTCGTTAATTTAAACTAACTGTTTTCGTAGGAATACGTATAGAATGTGTAGTGTACCGAAAACACGTGCCATTGCGTGCCGATCGATATTAAAAACTGTAGCGAAATAATAAAGTCCATTATTGCGTAGGCTACATCAGCTGTTTGTTGTGATTATGTATAGGGAGGTAGAGCGAGACGGATTACAAAAAATAATGCAATATACGTACACGTATACGATTGTGAACTCTTTGGAGAAAGCTCAGGCTTGATTGGATGTGCTTCATAATATCCCAGACGGCCACAAGTTTTCATTCGAGTTGGAGTCATAAAAGTGCAATTCTATGAACGGATACCGCTTTATGGTTATACTATTTGTATTGAAAAGTGTAACGAAGGAATTTTCCACTTAAAAATGGCAATATAAATCCATCTTAAAGCGACCCTTGAACAATTCATGGGCTAAAATGCACTCGTTCTTGATGTGGAAAAGCTTAAATTGAAAGCGAGTAGAAGCTGCTGAACGCACCGATTCATATAGAAAGACCGTAGCCTGCAAGTGGTGCGTGCTCCGAATCGGCATGTGTTCATTACTCCCCCAGTCATTACTCGACTAAATAACTAATTGCATTCTAACACCAGCACAGTTATTTTCAATGGAAGTATAGTCGAGTACCTTACGAGCGTGCCATTTCACGCCGAGACAGGGACTTATTAACACGTACGGTCGTACGGTATAAAAAATATGTACCTACCGGACTCACCGGGATTCGAAGAGGTGACACATTGATATCATCCTAAGCTTAGGAGGCTTTGGTAGAGAAGTTCTGAAAACACATGCAAGAAAATATGAAAATATACGGTGACGTAAATTCGGTCGACGTTTGAAAGTGTTTCTTTTGGATAAAGCGAATAAAACAGTGAACAGCTTGTTATACGACTGCCTCGTTCATTTTACCAAGTTGGGCTTCCGGAACAAAATTTAGAACTTAGTAGTAACGGAAAGAGCAATCCAAAGCAGAAGTTTGAAACAAAATGGAACAGCTAGAACTTCTAACCATTCCTATCGCTCCAATTAGAATTGAAATATCGCCGCTGGTTAAGATTTATTGGCGCTGTTCAGTATCAAATTCTAACTTGATTTAGTATCGCTTTTAGCACTAAATTTTGCACCAACCTACGTATTTTTGCTATTTCGCTTGAGCAATGACAAACTTTCTTTTGAAAGGGACTATTGAAGCCGGAAATAATTTTTGCTGTTGAAACTAAAACAATTGTGCAATGGTTCGTTTTTTTCGCAAAACTTAGTATCAATCAGTAGAATTTGAAACATTTGCTCTCGAGTTTTTTAATTATCTCTACATCTACCAAAGAATGAAAGCTAAAACAATATTTCTTTTTAAAACAAAACACGTTGATGTTCTTTCAACACAAGCAAAGTTCGAAGTTAACCCGCTTCCATTCATCAAATGTAATTTGTTACAGTACTCCGGTGCGACGATGGGAGGTGGTTGCGCGACTAGCGGCAACCGAGTGCCGACGGCCGCTTCGCCGGCCAACACGGCCTCATCGTCTTCGTCCAACACGGGCTCCGCAGGGGGTACTCGCTCCACCAGCCTGAGCACCGCCCCCCCACCCCCCGCATCGTCCGCCTCCACCGGCATCGGCGGCGAACAGCTCAGCCGCACCAATCTATACATTCGCGGACTCAACCAGAACACCACCGATAAGGACCTCGTCCAAATGTGCCAGATGTATGTACTATCCAATTACTATCCATTGATAGCTGAAACTTATGATATTTAATGAATGGGTGAAACTTATGATTTTGATTTTTCAGGTACGGCAACATAATATCGACAAAAGCTATATTGGATAAGAATACAAATAAATGTAAAGGTAAAGATGATTCATAAAAGTACGTCCTCTAACACTATCATAGTACTAACATACCTATACTTCTAGTAATAAATCTGTGCATAGTTTCACGTATGTATACAGTATTGTTTTATTCTTGTTAACTTTTGAATAGATTTTGCATTCCGTACAATTTATCTGACTTAAAAAGATATTAATATTTTCTAGAATACCATAAACCTCCTTCATTAATAATCCATCTATGGTGAGAATTTTTTCCAATATTTGCACGAACACTAGATACATTCCAATTGTTTATATTTATGATATTATCATTCTTCTTATTATATTTATTTTATATTTCTGAACGTTATTACATTTAATTAGACCATCTCCATTATTGCACCAATGCACAGATGATGAAACGTTTTATATCCAAAAGTTATGCACAGTGTACTTATTTATGTCTATCACATGGAATCAAGTTTTTCGAACACGTTCGATCCATCACGCTACTTTCGAGTAGGCAATATTCGTGTTCATTAGCCACATATATTTTCTCAATATTTCAAATCTAGTTGTTTTGGAATTAGAAGTTTTACGTAAGCAAGCATGAATCATCAGTTACAAACTATCCGTGCCGACACGTGAGGTAGGCACATTACTTCATGAAATGTTCACTTTGTTTTCGCAGGTTACGGTTTTGTAGATTTTGAGACAATCGCATCTGCTGAAGCAGCGGTAAAAGGATTACAAGCCAAAGGTGTTCAGGCCCAGATGGCTAAAGTGGGTATCTGGTTCCTGCGTAGACTGAACCGTGTACGTTGTGCATGCAAGTAATACTATTATAACTAACCGCCTGCTCCTAATCCGCTCTATCTCTCCTCTAACTCCATCTACGAACTGAAACCATGTCACGCTCCCTACTCCATCCGAAATGTAATGGATTCAATGAAACCATTTCATGAAAGGGGAAGGCAAGTGTTAAATAAAAGCACGTGTTACACAAGATTACCGCTCAAATAAAACAGTATTCACATCAGACAGTCGTGTCTTATAAGTGTTACGAGGTACCTACAAGCGTAAAGATGCTTTAGTACCTTTTGTAATTTATTTAGATTGCCCCGACATTTGCCCCCTGCCATTAGTCCCATCCCGAACTCCCTCTACCCTTACTTATAGCTTTAGTATATACTATACCCTACATACCTATCTCTTGAAAAATGCTGTAAAACTTTATTGAGCATTAAAACTTGGAGCCGTGTTCTCTTGTAAAAGTTGCTAGATATGAGAGTTTATGCATACCTTGTAGAGACTTTCTGACCTATCGAGGTGAATATTCAACCAGCAAAATAATGCATTTTTTGTTTTATTAAATAGATGTTTGAAACTGTCTAGTTGAAGTAGGTCCAGTGTAGATCATCGACATAATGGGCGAATCATAATTTAACAATGTCACGGTGAAATTTCATCGTCACCGGATTTTCCGATCACTCATTGTCAGGCCATTTGGGGAACATCGCCAGTGGTATTTTGGTACGTGTTCGTTGATACAAACAGACCGATCTTACATTAATGAGTTGTAAGTATTTACTCCTATAGTGCCGATCCGATGCAAACAAATAACGCTTTCTATTCTATACTTCAGACATTTCATCTGTTGGTTCTATCTTGTCGTTTGCTTCAGCGTTATAATATTGTATTCGCTACTGGGCTCGGGTATTCTATGCTTTCGATATTAAATTAGTGTGTATGCGACTTTAACTAGCTTCATAACCTCTATGCTGATGTATACTGCCCATGTCGTTGATAACACCTACATACGTATTGTTATTTAGTACTATATTAGATCGACTGCTGATTACGTCAGAGCTGGCTTCAGTGTCTAGATAATCTATGCGGGCTTCAGCTAATTTTAACATTCTCAGGACACTTCAATATTTACAATACAGACTAACGCTTGATAACAATTTATGGCAGAAGTAAACTTACATATATTAATTTAGTTCAAGAGTAAGGTATACGAAATAAGATTTATATATAAATGAGTATTAATGTAAATAGAACAAAGGTCAACATTTACCCCAAACCAGAAAGTTACTTGGTAAACTGTCTCAGGAAAATTCAAAGTACCTTATTGTTTTGTCTGAAGGACACTTTGTAAGAGAACCCCAATCGGCTAACTCCCTGTTAATTTATACGGACTGTTTCAAAAGTTCAATAAAGTCGAAGATTTGTCGATTACCGAATAAAGTAACCAGAATCAATACTCAGTCTAGAACAGTCTCAGAACTAGATAATGTGATTGAGATAACAGAACGATTGCTACACATGTTTTTAATGGCATTTCCAGCAACAAGAGCAAGATCCAACGAACTTGTACATGGCCAATCTGCCTCCACACTTCAAGGAGAATGACGTAGACCAACTGCTGGCCAAATTCGGCCAAGTTGTCTCGACAAGGATCCTGCGTGACACGTATGGCCAAAGCAAAGGCGTTGGCTTCGCTCGAATGGAGTCTAGAGAGAAATGCGAGCAGATTATACAGGTGAGTTTATAACATGTTGTAGCTAAGCTTTTGATAGAAGATTTCAAATACATTTGGGATATCAATGTCTTTCAAGTGAATGACAAGGTTATCTCAAAAGTTTTAAACGAGGGACTGCAAATTATTACCGAAAATGTTCTGGTAAAAGTATATCTCCAAGTAAAAGGTAGTTCTTTTCGAACCAGATGTTCAACGGCAACCCGATCCCGGGTGCTAAGGAACCACTGCTGGTGAAGTTCGCCGATGGAGGCAACAAGAAGAAGTCGCTCTACAAGAACGACAACAATGGGGGCAGAGTGTGGAGGGATAACAACGATTCCCTGACACAAGTAAGTATTAATTCGGGTCGGTTTGATTTTGGGGGATAGATGAAATTTATTTTATTAAATCATATTTTTTCTGAAACAGAATAGCGTACCTCAAATATTCAAACACAAATAGCATTTGAAATGTGCTTAAATCTGATTTCCGTTTGATTATTCTATTACCTACAGAATAAATAAAAAAAAGAACTCGTTCGTTAACAAAAAAAGTATATTAAGAACGAAGTGACTGCGAGGCTATTTTCAAAAAATAAAACGTAACAAACCGAAATGTTTTAAAAAAAGCTTATATTTTCCCGTAAAATGTTCTTCCAAAAATAAGTTGGAGTCTCGTAAACCTTTCGCTGTACTGTTTTATACCCTAATTAGAAAGCACTTTGCAATCTTTCGCGAGTTTTGACTAAATTTAGAAATAGAATCTTGGACCAGTCGCTGCATCAATTTAAGTTCAGTCTGTTTTGTATCTATTTTTAAAATAAACAGAGACACTGCATTTTTATATGACAAAGAGCTCCGTTCTCGCTTACAATGCAGCGAAACGGCAAGATAATAATTATGGAGACTTTTATCGAATAAAGCTTGTAGCACTCCAGGCATCTGCGGTAATTTGATAAACATAATGCGATGCAAGACGACGGTGTCTGTCTTTATTTGCAGTAAACTTTTCATAAAACGCTTTCGAGCTAGTGATTTTCGCCAGATGATATTGTGAATGTTGCGCGATTTTGCAGACCATAATAGGGTATATGCATGTGATTTCAAAATGGCTAAAAAAATACATACGTATTCTCTATTGATATAGAAACATATCTACATATTTATTTTTGCATTTTGAGATGTTTTTATTGAAGAATTTAACCATTGAAAAATTGATATTTTAAATCTCAATCGCAAAATTTCAAAACGCTACGCCATTGATAGAGCGGACGTGACATCACTGTGCACAATTTTTCTTTTTTATTCTGCTTGCTGCACCATGATTTGACACTATTCTGCCCACTTGACATTTCGTATTGTCGATTATTTTCAGTTTTTTCGGAAAACCTCTTTCCTGAGATGATCACTACCGAGGTCGTCACCAAAGGTTTTAATCAAGTGTGTACGTCGACGTCACATAAACATGGCGCCAATATGGCAGCGTTTTTATCACCCGAAAATGATTGTAGTTTTGATTTGTTTTTTTTACCTTGTTAATGCGAAATTCAGTGAGCGTCTTATCATTCCTCGGTTAAATAATGACCTAAAGAATCGATTAAAACAATAAAAAAAATCGATGCATATACCCTATTGTTAGTCTTGATTATGCATGGGGTATATTATTTTCCTTTTTGTTTACAAGAACCCTGACATAAAATGAGCAACGCATACTGATTAATATCAGTCATACTCTCTGACTCTGCAGGCGATGGCCGTCAGCGGCGTGTACGCGAGCGGCGTGAACGCCGGCGCCGGTGGGGACTGCACCGGGGTCTACCGCGGCGGGGCCGGCGTCTACGGCATGGCGGCATTCCACCACCACCATCCACAGTTGCACCACCACCACCCCACCCACCCGGCGGCGGCCTGGCTCGCTCCATACGCGGCTCTTATCCCGCCGGCACATGCCACCCACCATGCCGGTCATCAAGCGCATCCCAGTCACATACCCATCGACTCTGTGCCTAGCCAATACGTAAGTAACCTAGATTGCTTTTGCTTAGCCTTGTTATCTTTTATAGGAGATGAAGAAAAAACAAAGATGACTGAAAAAAAAAACCAAAAGACAGACGGATGAAATGGATTTACCTACAATCATATAGCGGCACTGAAGCAGATATGGTTAGCAGGGACTTGTGATCATTATTCAAATGCAACGAGAATGCAATGCAATAGTTTGTCTCTATTGTTGAGGAACAATACAAATAGGGATAGGGTAAAGACGACCCAGGCATAAATATAGTCAACTAAGCATAATAATAAGTACGTATGCTTAGATTATAGTGGTGGAGTCACGTGCGTAGTTCCCCTAAGAGCACAAATTGAAATGAGACATCGGAACAATGACAGCGGGAACAATAGTGGTGGTTAGCAAAAATATCTCAATTAAAACGGCCTGAAACAACGCAGCGACAGAACAAAGAGCGTCCAGTCAAATAAAAAATAAAGGCTGACGGTATTTCTCTGTTTTCCAGGTAAACTGGGACAGCTTAAGGCCGGATAATGAGTTATACGTGAGTGCTTTAGTACGAACTGTGCGCTCTAACCCTAGGCCGAATTAGTTTATCTAGAGCAGATTGCCTTCGACTGTCTAATAGGCTAGCAAGCCAATCGGAACACTCTCAGAAATCTGATCGTATGCTTTGTTATAGTGCTTACGATTCAATGTCAATCAATTTTCTTGCGTCGAACCCGTGTTAATCAATGTTCAAATTCGTGTTGATGCCGGTAAAAGATGAAAGATAGTCGGTAGTAATCTGCTCACGTGAAATGCACCCGAATCCTATGCTTAGCAGCTAAGCAATCGCTTGTGAAACGTTACCACCATACCACTCGTACCTCTGCTCACTGCCTCAACACACGGTGTCCCAAGTCACGCTAATCTGATATGTTCCATACTAACTGAATGGATCATAGGTACCGGTAACTGTGCTTTATGTAACGCTGTTTATGTAGCCATCACATGTACATATATCCACTGCACAGGAAGCTAGAGAAGCATGGGGAACCCAATATCCGTGCTAAATTAGAACCTAGGTTTCAACTGCCATTTGGTGCCAAATCAGGGCTGTCACCGAATAGTTTTATTTCATTGGTTCAGTGAGACTAACATCACATGGCAAGAAAATACATGAAACGGTAATTTTAGATGGTATTGCATGTGCAATGTGCGTCGAGTCTATGTTTAATGTTTCTCAAAGTCTAGCAAACGACACACACTCGTACCGGATGTTGCGAACCGAGTGCAGGTGGAATCAGGTGTGTAGTGTCATTGTGTGTTTGTGTTTCAGTACTTCGCGTCGCACCCGTACCAGTACTTCACGGGCCCGACCCCGCCCATCATCCAGATGCCGATGGAGAGCGAGCACGCGTCCACGGCCGCCTCGCCCGACGAGGCCTACCAACCCTACCCGGCCAAATAAACGCGACACCACTGCAACAATACGTGCTGTACACGAGCCAAATATTCAAAGCAACTGTGACTTTTACGATGTTAATTTGTTTTAGTTTTAATTTGCGGCCGTTGAAGACTTCATCGAAAGCCTTCGAGCGCTCCTTTATGACAATTTATTGAATTCGCCGGATTTGTTCACTTGGCGCAGCCGGGCTCGCTAGATGTTTTGATGAGGTCTGACGGCGCGGAGGATTTGATTGTATAGATATAGCTGCAATTTTAAATGTGTTTTACATTATAATTTTATTATTTGTTTTACGAAAGTAAATTTAAGATTTTTTAGGCGCAGGTTTTGAATGTTGACATGATTTATTTAAGATAGTTAGGTATTTATTTTAACGTAGTTTAATTTCAATCGAGATGGAAAATTTTAATTGCCAAGCGGCATTCTATTTTATTTTTATTTCGGTGTCATATAAGGTAAAAAATCCGATTCGCTCGTAATTTGATTGTGGTCACAAGGAAATTGAATGGATCGTGCAATCAAACACAGATTTTTTTATAATTTTCAAACGGATAATTATTTATTTATTTATTTTCAAAAAGTTTTATTTTGCGACGGCATAAGTGTGTGAGCAATATCTGAAAGTAGTCGGATAGAGGGATAAGTAAATGGTCATATCATGAGAAAGGTAATAGTAGTAGAAGTTAGTAGGAGGAAGTTCAGATGGCTTTATGAGTGTTATGGTAAGGGTGCAGCAACGGCTGCACCGAGTTAGATGGAAAAGTTATGCCGAAGATTAAGAATCTTCAACGGAGGTTAGTATTTGAAAAATACATTTTGAAAGTTATGTTTTGACATTAAAAGTTTAAATTATGAGGCAGCTTTGAAGCTAAACCAATGTTTTCAAACCATTTAAAGATAAACGACCACGGTGTAACAAGGTCGTAAGTAAAAAGTTAAGGCGTCTTAAAATTGTGTGGTGTTTAGGTACTTTAGTTTCAAAAAGTCAAATCACAATCACAGTATTATATCAAGTCATATTTCGTATTGGCGCTGTCTTCCAAAAATCGCGGATTCCGATGGTCTATCGGCTTGGCTTTATCGTTCGTATCTCGACAGAATCCGTTGCAATAAATAAATCGTACGCATAATTTCTATCATCACAGAATAGGTTTAACCATTCGATAGTATCACTCTTCAATAACAATAAAGTCGATGCCAAACCCGAATACAGACTGAATTGTATACCTACTTATCTTCCATTTTTGAGTTCTAATAGGTACGTAGCAGCTTGTAGGTCTCGATGAAAAGGCAAAGGAAATAACATGCGCCTAAGCCGTGAGGTAAGGGCTAGCGAGTTCCTGCCAGCCCGCGCTTCGCAGCACTGCTGTCGACTGCAACCTAGCAATAAGCAGGCGTATGATCAAATTCGTACGCATATTCTATTTATACATTTTACATGTCTATACAATTTTTGTACGTTATGAACTCATGTTTGACACGTGATTATTAAAGTGATCCTTTTTTGAGAATCGTGTTATAAGAACGAGTGTTACCTCGGAGGCGGTCGGCACATTCCACTAGTAAACTCCTACTCTCCACCGTTGATTTCCAAAATATAAAATTGTAAGGATTCGAAATCCAAAGTGTGAACGCCCGTATTGGCGCGAACTAGCACTTTTGTACCATCACGTAGGTTTTGGGTACACTTTATGACTTTATATGAAATTTAATATTTTTATAATGAATATATATAAATTATACATGGATATGTATACATGTATACATTGTTGATGGGTAGGACTATTGCAACTGTTTAATTCTATTTTGGCACGTCAAGAATTTCATCAGAACCAAAGTATACAAATCATTAAAGTCGAGTAAGAAGTAGGAAAATATTTATACAACCAGGGACTGAAGAATAGTTAAATGTTTGATATATTAACTGTATTTTAAAGGACAAATAAGCGGTGAGCCTTTGTTCAAAACCTGTGTAACCGACTTAAGAATACAGGAACTGAACTAGAGAACGACAGGTTTTGAATAAATTGTAGATTTTCGACAAAATTTAGATCGGTATTAGTTTCTTTTTTATTTCTTCTCAGGAAAGGCTGAAACTACTATTCCTTGACCATTTTGGATTGCACATAAAGTAGTAAGTACTATATATTTTCTTTCAAACATTATAGGTACAATATCTAGTAGGTACTTAATGGACAATATAAGCACGTAGACCCATGGTGCAACCCAAAAGACGAGAATTTTCTTCTCGAATTCTAGAGGTAATTATCCGAATTACGAACCCGTTCAAAATACAAACAACGTACATTAGTTCTATCTCGTCTCGAGGAAACAGTTCATAAACCCATAGCTGACTGCCCGACTCTACCTAAAACACGAACGCAGTGAAAAGTTAAAATTCGCGTCAAAATGAGGACTAAAGTGTGAGATTTTAGAATAAATTTCGACTAAAAGATCCGTTAAACTCCGCGATCAGTATTATGTAAGTTTAAACTGATCAAGCCAAATTTTTGAACTGACTTGAGAACCGCCTTTTACTTCTTGAAAAAAAAATACCACAAAGTGCTATGTACCACAGTGCTAGTGGAGAAGTTGCATCTATAACTTAACTTAGATAAGTGATCGTTAGTGTTCCATAGACACTGTGGCTTCCTGTGAATGCAGTCTTCCGATAGATGTTTCTGCAAAATTTGCATTTAATTGGTGTCGAGTTATAACTATACATAAGTGTGCACCGTTTTATGTTCCCGGACTTTACGTCCAATACCTATCCCATAACCCTTTTCATTTCATTCCAAAACGTAGATCGTTGTTTCGTGAATGTATAGATATTTTTACATTAGTGTGGACCCAATCTACTGTTCTTTGAAAGACTTTGGGGTGCAAGGTCCGTATAGAATAAATACCCGTCAAAAGCAAATGTATTTACAGCAACAAATTATTTTTCTACAGCTTCCTTTCAGAATAAGCAATAAAGTTGATTTGATGGTAGTGCCTTCAGCTTTCTCCAATAATGAACAAATAAGTATAGCAAATGCATGCGCTTAAAATCAATATTTTTACAGGTAATAGTGAACTTACCGTAATACATTAAATAGTGGTAGTGTTAAAACTATGTTTAAAGTATGTATTTTGTAACAACTGAATACTAATGTGGCTGTATGATCGTTGCATTTTCACACATGATGGATAGGAGAGTGGAGTAAAGTAGATGTTCCTAGTTGTACTCTCGCCGAACATTCTAGACATTGTGGGAAGATTACGAACGATACGCTATACTGAATTGTACTCACAGTAAAAGCACAAACATTGGGATACCAATCCAGAACTAAGATTCAACTGTAACATGTCGATGGATAAGGTGAGGTTTAAGTAAATGTTTTAGACCTAAGTCGTTATTAAGGGAATGTTTGACAAGTTTTTAAAAGTGAAAGGTTAGCTTTGGGGAACGAAGAATAATAAGTTGGATAGGTGTTAGTTTAGGCTTAGTAATAGATAGGGTAGAATAGTGAAAAAAAATGTTTCGACGCTAAGATAGATAGAATAGGGCCCTAGATTAATATATTTCCAATGGGAGGCGGGTTGAGGGCGCGCGCGGTGGCTCTAGCGTAGTTTCCTTTATTAGTTTAAATAATTTAATTTGAATTGACTGAAGTGCCGCGCAGCGCCCTTCCCGCCAACCGCTCTTAACGTAAGCGAAATTAGTGAACACATTTTAACTCTAAGTTTCAGTTGAACAAGTTTGCTTTCACCTCTTTTGTTATGTAGTTGACTAAGTATAATGAAAGATTCAAGGTAAATCAGTTGGAAAGATACGCTGTACTTGTCCATGTCGCGTATCGCTTAGTGTGGTGTTCTACCCAGAAGACTAGTCTAGACAGTAGAATAGAATAGTTACAATTTAGTTAGGTAGCCTAGAAATACGAAAATGCAAATAAAAACTTGATAAAATGTAAAAAAAAAGAAATGAAATTGTTGTTAAGAAAGACTATTTTTAAGGGACATGTTGCTTCGTTGTGTTGGTCGGTGTGAGTTTGGCATAACTATGATAATTGTGTAGCATTTCTCGCAGAGAAACACAAAGATAAAAGTTATGTAATCTATTTTGTTACAAAGTGTTTGCAAGTTTCTATAATGTGCTATGAGCATTTTATGTGACCCGCATTATTAATAGTTATGCTAAATGGAATCTAAAATAATTTATAAATAATTCAAAATGGTACTAAGAAGCATGTTTTATTGTACGAGTACGAGTCATGTTCCTTTGCATTGAACATATTTTGTAAGAGCGACGATTGAAATAAAACAAGCGAAACCAAAAACTAGTTCATTATTTCATTCAATACCCGACTGTCCCTTCTTTTTAACTAAGAGTTTAATAAACTTATGTAGGTAGGTAAATAAGGACAAAAATCTCTTGGGGCCTCCCCCAAGAGATTTTTGCATTGGACTTATGTGTGACGTATTATGAGGTTTGATGATGAGCCTGCCTCGTTGGTCTAGCGCTCGGCATATTCAACCGTTGATTGTGAGGTCCTGGGTTCAAATCCCGGGTCGATCCAATAGTTGATATTGGGGTTTTTCTAGCAAGAATAATTCAAAGTAGCATTCCGGAGTCAGGAAGTTGGCGGTGTTACACCGTGCCTTGGAAAGCACGTTAAAAGGCCTATTAGTACACCTCACGGTATACCGGAACGGTACGCCACTGTGGCGGCGGAAAGGACGTTCTGATTACACTGCACGGTGGCCGCCTTCCTAACTCAGTTGGCAGTCGAAAGTACCTAGTAGGAGTATGGCGCCTGTGCTCTCAAAATATCAAAAAATTGGAATCGCCCTATTTTTCTTTTTATCGTTTTTATTATGGCTGCACTGTCGAAATTTTTATGACGACCTCTGTGGCGCGATGGGTTAAGGTCCGCCTGTGACGCAGGAGGTTGCGGGTTCGATTCCCGCCTCGGGACAAATGTGTGTAAGTACGATCTGCATATATTTGTTCAGGGCGTTCTGAATGTCTTCTATGTATAAAAATCTATCTATGTAGTGTATTGTATTAAGTAAGTATATCAGTTATCTAGTACCTATAACAGAAGCGAGGCATGTCTTTATATAATTCTAAAACATTGGCCAATACATCATATTCCTTTTGGGAAGTAATTTTTCGCACGCATGGCTCGTTGACGCACGTCCGCTCACAACAAACACCTCGCGCGACTGAGCGCCCGGTCTCTCTGACAGCGATTACATTCGCCTATACACCGGCAATTAGAAAGTTAGGAGGGCCAGGCTCTCGTGTCGGCATCCTTCCTTTCTAACAGCGATAACACCTTCCGTTTTAAGGTTCCTAACTCACACCGTGACGTGACGGTGTACCGTAAAGTGTAATCGGGCTTTAAGCTGTTGGTCCTACGCGTAACCTCCCCCGGTTGTGTCGGTCTGCCGTCCCATCGGATTATGAGAGCACTATAGTATGCCTTGCGCCTGGCTAGTCTTTATTTAAGGACATCCAACAGAAAAAACACATCACATACAGAGTAAAAAAATAAAGTGGACTTAATTCTAGTGCCTTTCTAAAATACAGGGTGCCACTGCATGGGAAAATTATGGTCATCTTCGTTGAGACTGGCCGCCATGGCCGATATTCGGCGAGGAGGGCATTATTATTCATTATTATGAGGAGGGAGGACCTTGGTAAATCGCTGTAAGTTGGCTAGCTGTCAAAACACAACGACATATTCGAACTCGCTGGGAACATCAGTATGTTAAAGGCAGCGGACAGAGGACGGTTATGATTCGAAGGAGGCTGAGTACCCATGAGTATGTAAGGAATGAAAAACAAGTGATATATCGAACTATAAAAACCTGAACTGTTTGCCAAATGAGAGGGAAAAAGGCCTTCAAAATGTAGCTAAGAATCTTAAAGGACACTATAACCGTTCATCGAGCATGTAGAATGTTAGTTAACAAACCACGACACAGATAACAAAAACTTTCTTGCTTGGTGTCGAGTTTCAGATGTAATTTGAGAGCAATATTTATTGAACAAAGGATGTCAAATCGACAAGTAATGTAAATTACGTATAAAAGGACGCGCCAACAAAGTGAATTTTAGGTTAATTATGGACGGTTTGTTTACTAACATTCTACATGCTCGATAGATACGGCATTTGATATCTCATTTATAAAAATCGCTTTAACCGTTTTGATGCTCGGAGGTAAATAAAGAGGCACAGACCCACTCGAAAAGCAGAGTAGTTTCGTCTCGCTCATCAAATGACTAGCGTCGTCCATTGAGGAACTTTTTCACAATACATTGCTGTTTTTGAAAACTGAATATTACATATAAACAACCTCGCCTCACGGGTAAAACGGTAGGAACTTATCTACATAGAAATTGTAAATAAGATCTTATATAATATTGGATTCGCCCTGGGAAAAATATTTGTACGATCTGCAAATATGTGTTCCGGGCGTTCTGAGTATGACCCATGTATTATGAAAAAAAATCTATCTATGTCAATTGTAAAGTATTGTATTAGGTCATATAGTACAAAAGCTCTGCTTACATAGCTTGTGGCTAGATAGTGCTGTGTGGATTATCCAGCATGATTTATTTTTTAATTTTTATTAATTAAATTGAAGGAAGAAGGCGGGAAGTTTTAGGTGGGATACTTAAATTATCAGCGGTTTTAGTAAAACGATTTTTTTGTAATAATAAAAACATTTTATTAATTATCTTTAACCTTCAAATGAAACGGAAGTGTTTAGTTAGTTTACAATGTTACCAACATTACTAACCGATATGTGGACGTAGTAAGAGTGTAAACGTAGTCAAAATGTAACTTTACCGGCAGTGTTGTGTACCTAATTTGAACTTTTGGCTAAGGCAATTTTGGTCTAGAATACGGTGCATTATAATGTATATTTTTAGTGATTAACTCCCTTCATAATAATCTATAATAACAGGGTATTTATCACGATTTGTCTTGTTTTGAGCATTCCAATAGTGCGGCTCTGGATGCGCTGTGATCACGGAATAACTGCCGGCATAGCACGGGAATTGTTGTCCAGGGTAGAATAGAGAAAAATTACATCGTATCGTGATACATTGCGTAAATTATTGAAGTTGAAAGAATGAATTTTACGCATTCGATAACAAAGTGACGTAACTTTTTTCTATTATACCCTAGAAACAATCCCGGTGTTAGGCCTACTGTAGTCACTAAGAGTGAGTGAGAGAGCTTAAAACAGTTGCTAAGCAGTAGTTCTCACTCTGACTCCTTCTATTGATGTTAAGTAAAAATGATAAATAACATTGCTTAGTATAAGTTACCAAATTATTATGAATACATAGTTTAGTAGACTTTATAAAGAAGTCTTAGAAGAATTAGCTTAGTATTTGGAGTACTAATAGAATAATTTTTACCATTACATAATGGTATAAGATTCAGAGTATGTTTTTAAAAGGGCGAAGTCAGTTTAGCTTGTAAAAACACTGATGTTATTATAGCTTATACAGGCTGTTTCAATCTTAGGCGTTCAAACGAAATGCGGCGTGTCTTAGAATTAATTGTAATGAAAAGTAAACCTTTTCACGCGTTGCCTACGGCGTGTTTTGCCTTGAATATCCTCAGTGTGTTGTCGCAGGAGCCGCTGATGAGAAGCGAAGGGTTGGACCAATCGCAACAGAGGACTTTGTCTTCGTGGCCGCTTAGGTCGTACAGTGGGGTTCTTGGGCTGAAAATAAAGACTAGCTTTAATCCTACTAATATTATAAACGCGAAAGTTTGTAAACATGTCCGTTTGTATGTTTGTTGCACTTTCACGCAAAAAGTACTGATATTTTGCATACAGGTAATTCTAGGCCTGGAATAACACATAGGCTAGCTTTCATAAAAACATACAGATAAAATAAAAACAAAATAATGTTCATTATTACTGGAAGTATGTTAAAATTAAAACAAAACCTCATTAATTATAATCTTACGTCTGCCCGCGTCGCACGCGCTTTTAAAGTAGCCTATATCCGTCTGGATATCGGGATATTGTTTACCTCCCTACCTTTCATTAACATCCGCTTAACTGTTGAGGCGATAATTACACAAATAATCCAAAAACATATATAATGCTGGACAATCCACACAGCATCGAGCCCCAAGCTAAGTAGATCTTGTCTTATGGCTACTAGATGTCTGATATACTGATACTACTAAATACAAGCCTACCTCCACCGACTCTACGATGTATTGTGTCTATCTATGTAAATGTAACTAGGCTGTGACCTGGCACTTTTATCTGTTGTACCTTACATAGGTACAACAGATAAAAGTGCCAGGTCACCTGTTTTGGCCAAATAAATGTATCCTTATCTTTATACTTACACACTTCAATGACACACTTAACACTTTTATGGCCTAAGTTGCAAATGACTACTGACCTACCGTCTCAGTGGAGCGACGACGCCACGTCCTGCGGGTTGCACCGCCGAGGCTGGTCAATGAATGCATCAACAGCATAATAGATAGATATTATTATAGAGATGTTTATACCTTCTTGTCTCCCACAGTTTGACTTGTCCATCGTAACCGGCTGACAGGAACAGCGTATCTCTGGTGGTCGACCAGCGAACTGATTGCACCCAGCCCGTGTGAGAAGTGAACGTGGTTTTCACTATGCTTTCTGGAATCAAGATATAATTTATAAGCACTATGTAATGGTCAAAGGAAAATTACCTCCGCCTGAAGACCTCAGAAGAGTGTATCATATCCTTTGGAAAAGAACTGTGAGAGAACCAAATAGAAAAACTTGGAGCTTTCACCGCCCTAGGCTGTTCATACACAGATGTAGATAGTAGAAACTAATACTGTTACACAAATTTGATTTAAAATTTAATTCAATTTAGTTTACTCAGTAAGAAGTTTAGTTAAAAATAGAAAAAAAAATATCTCCGAGATCTATAGATAGTGCATAACATGATGATTCACTTAGTTCGCAGAAGCGATGTCCGTTAAGGTCGTAAGGGTCTCGAGTGGCGACCACGTACTGTGGGTATCTGGCAGACTCCAGTGGTGGACAAATCATCTCGTAAAATCACTTGCTGTAAGAGAACCAGTCATTGTGCGATTTTTGTCGGGGAGGCTTACGTCCATGGATATCTTTCAAGTGATATACTGAAATTAGTATGAAAGTTTAGATTACTAAAGACTTACCTGTAGATCTAGGGTCGTAGAGACGTATGTGTCTGTCGGCTGATGCAGTTAGAATGCTGTTGTTGAGTGGTGACCAATTGACGTCAAAGAAAGCTTTGTTTCCTAGAAAATTATACAAATTGTTTAGTTAAATTATGCGTGTAGTTGATTGGTTACAAATTGACGTCAAAGAAAGCTTTTTTTTTCATGAAAATTATCAATTTTTTTTTAATAAAATGATGCATTAAGTTTATGTGAAAACCACTTTGATAAAATCCTTAAAAAAATATCATAACAAACAAGGAATCTGAACACTACACTAATTCAGATTCCAAATAAATAATGTTGGACAATTCACACATCATTATTTAACCTCAAGCTAAGCAGAGCTTGTGTTATGGGTACTAGATAACTGATATACATAATACAATACACTACATTGATAGATAATTTTTATTAAGTAGGCATACATAGCAAACATCCAGAACGCCCTGAACAAATATGTGCAGATCTTACAGACATTGTTCCCGAGGCGGGAATCGAACCTGGAACTTCCTGCGTATCAATTTGAAATGCATATTACCTGCAATATCTTGCTTGATGCCGCCAAGCTCACAGTCCCAGATCTTCAATAGATGGTCCCAGCCACTTGAAAGAACTGTATTGAAGTCCAACCATTGCACTCCTGAAACTGCTTCTCTGTGCCCTTTCAGCGTTGACAATGGCTCCTGTAAAAAGGGAATACTGTAAGAATTTATATTGAAATGAATATTGAAAGTGAGGCGTAAAGAGGCGGTGGTCGCTGTGGTGCCAGCCGCATAGCACGCGTAAACACAAACATATAGCAATGTACGTTGATGTTTATATATAGGCGGGGCTTGAAGAATGGCGGTACACCGGTACCGCGTGCGACGCGTCAAATCAAACAAACAGGTGTAAAATCGCTTCTCCGTAAACACACTCTACCAACGCCATGTTTGAATTCAGTGCGGGCCGTGGCGCGTGCAGTGCGGCCGTAAACCGTCAGAAACGTCTCCGTAAACAAGCACTAAGTATTTTAAGCTATGATTGCACTACGAAGTCAGACAGCGTGATTTTAAATCATAACTATTTAAAATTTGTTAGAATTGCTTAAAAAACTCGCAAAAAATTGAGATTTTTTCGACCTGAATGCTTCCTGCATACACCACAATAGTCTCC
Source organism: Eupithecia tripunctaria (assembly GCA_955876795.1). Classification (NCBI taxonomy): domain Eukaryota; kingdom Metazoa; phylum Arthropoda; class Insecta; order Lepidoptera; family Geometridae; genus Eupithecia; species Eupithecia tripunctaria. The sequence continues at coordinate 8,477,837 of OY041613.1, read as the reverse complement.
AAAAACGAATAACATACCCTTGTATTTCCATGATCAGGTTTGCTTTTCTTCTTTGCTGGAGCACTATCTTCATTTGAGGGGCCTGAAAAATTCACTTCATTTAATTTTGAGCAAAACAAGTGCAGTGTGTTTATGTTTGTTTCAATACAAAGATAAAAAAGACACCAGCAAAGTAGTTGATATAAGATGGTAAAATGCATGCAACAATGTTTTTGTAGTGTAGTTTAATGGCATTAACTTGATGGGCAGTAGGATAAAAAGAATCTCTTTATTACTTACTAGCACTCCAAAGGCAGACATTAGTGTCCCATCCACCGGTAGCAAAGCGGTTCGCGTCTGCAGACACAGCCAGACATTCCAGTCCCTTCTCATGTCCCCTGCAGGTCACCACGCAGTCTACAGAGTTGTTCGCCACATTCCATACCCAAAGCATTGCTGACTGATCGTGAGAACCACTGAAAAGTTTATTTTATAATTTAACAACTTGCCCAGAGAACTGCTGTAAAGTTTATTTTATAAATTACAAATTTGGCCAGCTATCAGCAGATTTACAACACGGGTTGTATCCGTGGAAATGTTTTAAGGTTATTTCTAGTTCATGAGAACTAATACTTAAGGGAAAAACATAGCCTATGTTTTATTCTAGGCCTAGAACTAAACCTATGCAAAATTTCAGCCCTATCCATTCAGTAGTTTTGGTTTGAAAAAATAACAAACATCCATTCAAACTTCTGCATTTATATGATTAGTGTAATAGTGTTATGTAGTGTAATAGTAATAAATTTACTGCATTGCTCTGGTTAAATAAAAGCTCTGCTTACTTTGGGGCTATGTAATATGTTCAGCAATTTTCAAAACAGACTTGGGTTTGTCATATGGATTACTCAAGTCTTTTTTATGTTGCAGAGTGTATTTTCTGTTTCTTGTTAACCTACAAACACTTATAAAAAGCAGTATGTGGTATTGTTAATGCTTAATAATAATTGTACATGACATATAAACCCACGTGGCAAACACAGCCTGATCACCATTGAAGGTCACCCATGATACAGCTTTCACAGGTGATGTGTGTCCTGGGATAGCCAGTTTATGTTGGCCTTTTGTACTCCAGATGTGTATGCTGTTGTCATAACAGCCTGATAGGATCCTGAAAAGAAACAAAGATTAACTCTAAATTCTAATTTTTTAGCATGTTACAGAGATTGTGGTCACAGGTCACCATAAATAAACCTGATAAATAATCATTAATCATGGTAACATTTAAAAATTTTAAAAGTTACTATGTGTCAAATTAAATAATTCCTTACCAGTTACCATGAGCATGAACTGAAGATACCCAGTCATCATGCATCAAACAATCCTGAGGTGTGGGTGCGGGGAACCGTTCCAAATACTCGATCTCTAATGTCTCTTCTGTAGATACACTCTTTTCCTGAAGATGCTCTGACAGCGGCGAACACAGTAGTTCCCCACATACTAAGAAATCAAACTCTACAGCTTTTTCGAAAGATGGTAGGTTCTCTTTCAACAATGCATTTACCAAGTTGTTCAACTCAGTGGACTGGACGTTACTCTGTATAGCGTAGGGGGTGTCGGGAACTGCATATCTGAAAGAAATAACAGGAATATCTGTGTTATGCACGCTGTTTCGATGAGGAATTAAGAGATACCATGCCGCGGCATTACAAATTTATAATACTTACTGTTCCTGCTTGGTAACAAATCGCACTTGTACCTGTGCCTCTGCCAGTTCGATAGACATTTCAGATTTGCACTTAGATACCACAATATTTAGCCCAATACCGGTAATAAATCAATGAAACTGTTTCAAAACCTAAAAACACATGAAAAACAACAATTTGTTTGGTTATAATATTTTGACAATTGACATTAATTCAATCAGACCAACCTTATACCAAACCTTACCGTTCCCAGAACCACAGATGATCTATTTACAGTTCCCGTAAAGCCCTCAGCACACAGACGCTAATTAATTAGCGCGTCTTGTGAAGTGCAATTTCGGCGATTTTCTAGCGCGATTCCTTCCTTACACATAGCAGCGCGGCTTATTATTAAGCGCGATTTCAGCGACGTGGTCGCTCGCCCCCGCCGCCACCCCTTTCCCGCCTTACCGACGACGGTGGCGGCGGTTGCGTGATCGACGAAAACCGTCTCACCACCGCGCGCCGCCCCGCCGCAAGACGCAATTTCAAAAATATATAAAATGTATGTTTCTATTGTATAACCACATATAAGATTTCTTTTTTTACTTATATCCTCTAAATATGTATTGAGTTTCAATATAAAACAATAAATTATGATAAAGGTCAACAGCTTGTACCCCAAAGTTAATTTTAAAATCCGGGTCTCACAGACCCACCAGGCATACCATGTAACTTTTTACCACCAGGCATGCCGAGGGTTAATGTAGCCTTCTTATTCTACGTTCAGTTATACACAACTCTCTACGTGTGGCTTAAAATTAAATGTTCACAATAAATCTAAGAAATTCTTGGCCAAAAGTTTTGTATCCAATCCAAGACTACGTTCCGATTCATGCTTAATGCGCTGACGCGCGCATGAAGTCGTTTCTTTTTAACTTTCAGAGCGCTGACAGAGCGCACGGCAACGCCCACTTCGCCACGCCCCTCGAGCGCACGGGAGCGCATGAACTGCCTCACCTTTCGAGACAAGGCAGTTCGTGCGTTCCTTCAACTTCTTTGTGAGTGTTGTCTGAGCGTTTCGTTTCATTAATCGCGCCAACGCGCACCAACGCGCTCAGATGAATCGGAACGCGCATAGCTCGTGCAGTGCGTCAGCGCTTTAAGCCGAATTGGAACGTACCCCAAGAATCAATTATTTGCATTTGCAAATTTTGCTATTCCTTCTACAATTTTGAGGTTATGTCGTATGGTGTTGGTTTGTTTTGATTCAGAAGAAATGTTATTTATGTGAAAAAGGACGACTATTCCGAATAAAATGGTTGTAAAGATGAATGATAATACACAAATTGACCAAGTTAAATACAGTTTTCGTAGAAAAGGAGGCAAAAGTATTATAGAACGTTGTCCAGTGTTTACACCGAATGGAGAGTAAGTTTTATTGTAATTTTATGTAGCCTTTATCATATTTTCGTATTATATTGTCCCGTTCTATAATTTTTAAGTACAAGATATGCCTAAAATTAATTGCCACTAGTTTAAGACGTCTATTTCTATGTTTTGGCAAGGCTAATCGTCTTTGTGCATATTTTAGATTTTTAGCTGTTATCGTTGAAAATACAGTAAGATTCTACAACAAGCAAACTGGAGACTGTGTACGAACGCTAGAAACTGAGAGCTACTTGGGCGAGCTGGTTGCAATAGAATTCCCAGCTAGTGAGAACTATAACCTCTATGGATGCTCCGTTGATGGCTGTATCACTGTATGGACCTGGGAAAATGGTGCTGTGCTAAGAGAAGTAGCATTGGTATGTATTTTTAATCATAAGGATTTTTTTACTACCATCATTGGCCCATGCCTATCTGTTCACTGTGATTCCAAGTGCAGCAGTGACTATATTACACCTACTACTTATCATAAAAAAAAATTATAAGCTGCAAAAACAATCACATCACATTAGGTACAGCTAGATAATGTTGGCACTTAAAGGATAGTTAAGTTTACATTTTATTATTAAACAATGGCCAATTCCAAAACAATTCCATTGATAGTGTCAAAAGTTATTGCTGAGGAAGACAATGTTTTTATCGATGGATCTCACACTAGGCCGAGCCTGTATTGTGAGATCCAAGGTGGGGGGTTGTTAGAGACATGTGAGTGTACTTTGTCTCGGTGTGAAACATATAACACTTAGTTAAATTATCTTATTTTATTCATCTTATATGTTTATAATAACTACTACACCACACATCCAAAATATTTAAGACTTAATCAAGTGCCTACAAACTCAGTCTAGTTCTTTGGGTTATCATCTATTATTCTTTTGCAGGATATTGCCAGAGAAAAAGGAGCAAAAGTACTGTCATTCAATGTTTTAAATTCATCGGAATGCCTCATAACAGTGGGATACCCATCAATAAAGTATGTTTGTTTGTCTTCCTTCTCCCTGAGAACTGGGGAAGTGGTCAACGAGTTTTCTGCAATACGGCCTGTATACTATGACTTGATTAGAGTTGCTGTCGGAACATACAATGGCCAAAAGTTTGCAGCTCTTACCAATGGAACAAAAGCACTGTTTGTACAAGATTTGAGCAAACCACATGTCAATGAACAGTAAGTTGCTTAATTCTTACTGAAACTTTAAAAAAAGGTTAACTTGTATTTACAATTTTTTACGATTAATTTTTCTCAGACATTTGCTCAAGACATTGTTTTTTCTTGAATAGTGCTCTATTTTGATGTTTTTTCTGCTATGTAATTAGTGTTGTAACTACCTTAATTTAAAAACTAAAAACACAGTTTCTTACTCGGTTTTAAAACTTCAACCCATTTAGCATCAACTTCAACCCATTTAGCATCTACTTCAAATGGTAAAACATTGTTGCTTCCAGGCATATGAACATCAACAACCTGCGTATCATAGCAGTGGCAGCCCACAACAATGGTTCAATCGCGTACACGGATGCACTGGGGCGGGTTACATTATTACGGGGAAACTTCTTCAATAAACAACAGAAGATTGCTCGGGAACTTCTACATTGGCACTTCTTACCACCAATGGCGGTTGCCTTCTCTTTGGAAGGTATGTTTTTGCTTGCTGTGTAGTTCTGGCATAGAATTTGCACCACCCTAATTCTTATATATCCGGCAGCAGCGCCCCCTGCAGAACAAATCTTCCACCAAACTGCGATCCCCAACCCGCATGCCCAGCGTGGGGACTATGGGCACTACCCCCATGAGTTAAACGCTAACAAGGCGTTTATCAGGGGGAGGCCGGCGTCCAGCTGTGGACTGATACAGGCTGTTGAGGTAGAGGTTGAGGCATGCATGTTCTGGCTCTATAATTATAACATAAATCTACAATTGGGATGTAGATTGGAACTAATAAAAAACTATGTTCAACTGTATTTTTTTTATATAATTACAATTTAAATGAAAGCCAGTAAAATCCTAGCTATGCAAAAGTAGCTTTAAAGAATTACTTCTATAATTTTAAGAATTGGTTACACAGTACATATGTGCTCAATAAAAAAGTAAGTATTAAATATTATATGTATGTCATATAAAAAATCAGAATAAATATAAAATTTCAGGCAACTACGTCTACACAGGCGGCTTAGAAAAGGTCCTAATAAAATGGACGCTGGGTAATGCAGCATACAAAGCAAATGAGAAGAGTTTCATGCCACGTTTGCCCGGCCTCGTCAGATTTATCACGGCTAGCAATACCCATGTTGCTGTCACAATGAGTAACAATTGTAAGTATTTTGGATAACTTACTACTAACATAAGCTTCAGACTGATGCTGGATGCGACAACCTGAAAACTGAGTACTGATTAAAATTTTTATTGTAAAAATTTTTTTTTAAACTAGAGGAGGATTGGTGTAGTGACACAGATTAGATAGCAGTACGCGGCGCAAACGCGTTTCGTTAATTCAGCGTTTTTAGTAGCTAAGCCGTGTGTCGCCAGTCACTTCGTAGAGCCCCATTTGAGTAGTCATATCCTAATTAAGGATTAAAGATAAGCATTCTATTGTAATTTCATGTACGTGTGTTCTGTTTAATCAATAGACTCAGTTCAATATAATAACTACTTTATTCCAACCAACCCACAGTAGCTAAAGTAAAGAATAAAGTATATAATGCAAAATGTGCATTAGGGGAGCCTATGTCCTACAAAGAAAGACCTACTAAGAACTTTGTGCCTTCTACTAAACTAAAACAGCGAAGGACAGGGTCAACTGGCGATTTTTGCCAATGCCACGCCAGTGAGTAACATCCAGTCCTGGACTATTATTGTCTGATCATGATGAAGATAAGCCTTCACCCTTGATTTCAGTCATGCTTTCTTTAGATTCCGGTCGGCCGAGGCCGGCCACAGAAACCTTACTGGGTTAAAACGTCTGTCTTAGGCCAGTTTATAATTATTTAATCGGAGCATCGATCAAGGTATTTAAACTCCCATTTGAGTGCAAAATCCCATGCAATGAACCCAATTGGATGTCGTTATTTTTTGATAAAGGCTAAAAAACAAACGAAAACAATATTACTGACCACATAGGTAGGTAGTTAAACATTATATATAGATTAAATATAAACTTAGTTATGTAGTTTTTAAGTTAATTTTCGCATAGTTTTATTTGGTTTGTTTATTCTAGAAGTTGTTTTTTTTGTTGTTACATTATAAGTCTATTGTTAATTAGTCAACCGACTTAAGCATTGTTTTAAGGTTGTAAAAAAGGAATTAAAAAAAAATGATTACTGATCGGCGGCGTTACGGGGCGTAATTTTGTTCCTCGTTGCGAGCGCCTTTTTCCCCATACTGTTAGTGCACGAACGCTTGTGTAACACGTTACGTTACGCCCCGTAACATTGGTACCCGGCTTTACATGCACTTTGCAGCTCTGCACTAATTCTAGTTTCATTTAATTTTTGTTTTCTTATTTCAGCAATAATCTTAGCAGACACACAACTGTACGCGAAATGCACTATCCTAGAATGCGGTGGCTTGTCTCCCGTGATGCGGGCTGTAGGTGGCTCTCTGATCTACTGCAACCGACTTGGATGTCTCGTAATGCCGGGCCGCATCGGGCATTTGCAGTTCTACTCTACGAAGACGGACAAGGTCTTATTCAATGTAAGTTTGATGACCTCTGTGGCGCAGGTCGAAGCTCTACCTCCGACTTCGGACATTGAGGTCAGGCCTCGGGACAAATGTTTGTCCGATCTGCAGATATGTGTTCCGTGTGTTCTGGTTGCTTACATTGTATAATAAAAACCATGTATCTATGTAATGTTATAAGTGTATGACACTGTGGACACAAGCAAGCTCTTCTTAGGGCTGTGTAAATAATCTAGCATTAAGTAAAATTTCGTAAAACTTACATAAATAATGTTCAAACGAGATCGTTAATATAGCAGCACCTCGCGGTTTCACCCGTGTAGTTCCCGTTTCCGTGGGAACTCCGAGATAAAATATAGTTTATGATACTCCCTGAAAAGTAAGCTTTTTTATGGTGAATTATTGTTTGTAATCGGTCCAGTTAATAATAGGCTCAGTATTCAATGCAAACAAACAAACAAATCTTTCGTCTTTATAATATTAGTAGGTATAGATCATCATCATCATCATCATCAGCCTATACTAGTCCACTGCTGGACATAGGCCTCCCCTAATGAGCGCCATAGCGCCCTGTCTTCAGCTTGACGCATCCAGCATCTGCCTGCAGTCTTTCGCAGATCGTCATCCGACCTGGCCGGAGGGCGTCCTACACTACGTTTTCCGAGTCGCGGTCTCCACTCAAGAACTCGTTTACCCCAGCGGTTATCGGTTCTTCGCGAAATATGGCCGGCCCACTGCCACTTCAGCTTGCTAATTCTTTGAGCTATGTCGATAACTTTGGTTCTCTGTCGGATGTATTCGTTACGAATTCTATCCTTCAGAGAGACTCCGAGCATAGCTCTTTCCATAGCTCGCTGAGCGACTTTAAACTGGTGGACCAGCCCTATCGTGAGTGTCCACGTCTCAGCTCCGTAGGTCATGACAGGTAGGACGCACTGATTGAAAACTTTCGTTTTCAAGCAGGTATAGATGTACTGTACATATAGTCGAGGAATAGTGGTCGAGGGTGGGTCTATTGCGCCACAGGAATGGCTTAATAGACGGACCAAGTGGGTGGTCAGAGGGGATGTGTAAATAGATTGAAGGCTTTTGGACTACTTCAGCTCTTTTTAAATTAGAAGGTAGATTATGAGAAAGCTTAGGGTGTAAAAGGACTTAAACTGCATCCTGTTTTCTGTAATCTTCAAATGTATTCCGAATAGATCGCAGATTAAACTCCCAATAAGTCAACAAGTACATCCCTATGATGATACAATTGATAATGTTTTTTTTTATTCATTTCAGTTGGACATAACACAAATGAACGATCTACCAGCAGAGCGAAACAATTTGATCCCACTAGACACAGAAGTAACCTGCGCCGCTATGGACGCAGAAAGCAACTGGCTAGTAACATCAGAATACAGAAACGACGGTATTAACTACCCAGAAGAAAACCTCAAGTTCTGGTGCAACAACAAAGAAGGTCAATCACCCTTCCAACTCAACACATGCGTGAATCTATCCCACGGCGGCTGCAATGTAGTCTCTATATCCCTTAACAGTAAAGGCACATTTTGCGTAACAGCCGGCGGTGATCAAAAAGTGCGTATTTGGAAACAGGAAGATTCTTCTCTAACGACCAAGAAAAGGATCACCTGGACCTGTGTAACCGCTTGTTATTACTCCACGGGTACTGGTCTGTACATGTCCCACGATATTTTAAACAGGGTGAAACACCACGGTGTTCAACAAAAAACTGACAGACTCCCGTATATGGTGAAACCTGAAGTGAACGATGTAATACAGAAGCTCGCAAACATTCATAAAGAGCACAATTTAGTTGATGAGTCTATCATTAAGTTGGGAATGAAGTCTGATCAAGAGACAGAGATGGGTCAAGTCGCGATTTCTACAGATGGATCGCTAATAGCCGCTTGGTTTGGCTGTAAATTGACACTGTGGGATACTCATCTATGCACTCTACGGACTGTGCTGGCAAATCCTATAATGAGGCCTAAAGGGCAACAAGTTTTGTTCGGGAACAAAGATGCTTCTCATTTCGTAAGTTTACTTTATTACTTTAGAAAATTACACTCGTGTTATAAATTCGAAAATTTGGATGCAGGTTTGCTACTTCTTCACACCAAAGCTACTGAACGGATCGGACTAAAATTATGCATTGATGTAAGATCTGAAATCAAATAACACATTTCACAAAAAACAAAAATGCTAACTTATTAAGTATACACTATATCCAGCAAACAAAGCGGACGAAACTGCAACCAGAAATTAGTTGCATATATTTCAACCATACCTACAGTTTGTTGACATTTTGAATGATTTTTACTATGTCATCATCATCAGCCTATATTAGTTCACTGCTGGACATAGGCTTCCCCTAATGAGCGCCATAGCGCCCTGTCTTCAGCTTGACGCATACAGGCAGTCTTTCGAAGATTAAGTTAAATTTATTATGTATTGTATTGTATTTCTGTATAGTACGACATTTTTATAATTTTAGCTGGTTTGCACGTCACAAAACGCCTTAGTTGTATGGAGTCTATTATCGCTGACGATCAAATGGTACGTGAATATGCGACCCGTGGCATTAGCAGCCGACCAAAAGAGCAACAAAATGGCTGTCGTCACGGACACTAATGACGGTAAGCACTGTTTATCCACTTAAAGTAACCAGATGGACAAGCATAGGGTTTATTTTCTAGGGTAGAATAAAAAAGAATGTTATTATGTCTCTTCGTCATCGAATGCGTAAAATGTTTGAAATTCATTCCTTCAATTTATTGAACTAGATTGTAGCTAAGTGCTACAAATTCTATTCTATTTACGCAATGTATGACGATGTGATGTCATTTGTGTATATTCTTCCATAGACTATAGTTCCTCTACTTGGCCTACAAATCAATTACCTACATTTTCAACTCTCAATTCTAATTATATCAAGTTCAAGATGATATCAATTAATCTCTAGATTATTCCCGTAATTATATTTAGTGTTTTCTTTATAAAATGTTGCCTATGTCCTTTCCTAGGATACCATATGTACCTTCTTGTCAAATTTCGTGAAGATTCATTCAGATATAATGTCGTAAAAAGGTCACAAATAGAATGACAAACAAACTGACAGAGTTGCTTATTATGAGTATGGAATAGTACGTGTAAGTCTATGTTAAAAACGAAACCTTCTTTATTTCAGTAATAATATTCAGCCCACACAGCAGTAAGCCGATTTTAACCCTTAAACGCCTATTGGAACCCGAAACTGGAGTTTTCAAACAACTGGTGTTCAACTCGAGTCAGGCCGGCGATATGATCATATACCTTATGAGAAACAATTCTGTAAGTATCTACAAGTACTTCAGTTACTAATGTTAGTATTTTTTAATAAGATGACCTTTGTGGCGCGGTGGGCGAAGGTCCGCCAGCGACGCAGGAGATTGCGGGTTCGATTCCCGCCTCGGGAAAAATGTGTGTACGATCTGCAGATATTTGTTCAGGGCGTTCTGGATGTTTTCTATGTACAATAAAAAAAATATCTATCTACATATACAGGGTGTGGCAAATTTTTGGCCCCTCGAGGGTAGCTACCGTTTCTTTTGTAGTTAGAAGGTTTTGTTCTAAGGAACTTTCTGTTTTTTTAGAAGAAAAAAATATTGCTATTTTTAGTTTTTTGAAAAATTGTACGGTTCACCCAAAAAAATACATTTGTAAAAAAAAATAAGTTGGTCTTAATCGACTCTATTTCCAACCAGGAACACTTTCCCCAAAGGAACATACCAAATCAAGTCGTAAGTTTTGGCAATAATTAAAAAAAACAGTTCCCATACTGTACGATTAATGTATAAACCGCACAATTGCACTTTAGCAAGCGGTGCATTTTTACCTATATCAGCTAAAGCAGTCAGTACGCGTTCTACCGCAGTCCCGTGTATTCATATCATTAAGGATTAGCAATAAATCAAGTTATCAGTTAATCTCTCTATCACTCCCACATCTCCTATCAATATCATCTAAAGGTGCAGGGTGGAAACCTTACATCTTTATGGTCCTTCGACATCTGACCCGGCGCGCGGAGAAGTTTCAATTCAGGAGCACGCGGTGCAGTGACCTAGTTACGAAATCACGTGTTTCCTGTGAATTTGCCGTGTGACGTGACATTCGCAATCAAAGTGACTATCAAAGGAAAATATCATTCTATCATAACTATCAATATCATCATTCGCGAGAAGTGTTGTGCGCTTTTTTGTGAGTGACATCATCATCATCATCAGCAACGAGTAAGGTAGTATTGAAGCCTTCGTGACGTTGCGGAATCAAGGTAACTGTTCTAGGTATCTCGAGTGCGATAGCGAATCGGTTTAGTTGGCCTCCCACCAGCGGGTCTCACCGGCTAAACTGAGAAGGTGCATATATCGCGCAAGGGATCACTGGGATAGATCATAGAATTACCTATAACTAGCATCAGCGAGTAGGTACCACCCAACTACTAGAGAGCTCAGAGCGATCATCAGCGCATCAAATCACTGTAAGTAGTAAAAATGGAAGACCTACTAGCAAACCAGCAGCAAATTATCAACGAAGTAGAAAAGCATTCAATAAATTTTAGGAAGGATGGGCCGGAGAGAAAAACTCCGCACTACGCCAAGAAGAGGCTTGAAACTCTCAAAGCCTACTGTGCAGAGTTCGACAGTAATCATAAGAAGTTGTGTGAGTACGAGTCTGATCACGCCTACTTCAAAGACAACTACTACGAAGAATTTATGAAAATGGCCCAGGAATATCAAGGTAAAATCCAACCTTTCCTAGTAGCAGAGGACAAACCTTTATTGAAGCCGGCGAGCCCGGGATTAGCACGCTCCTTCGACTGGCCCCCCGCTGAAACGGTGACGCTTCAACCGCCGCAGCGTGGACTAAGCATCAATCAGCATCAAGCAGGTACTTCTGGACAGTCGTCAGGCAGGGTTGACAGAGGTAACTCTACCAAATTAGACGAAATGTTAAGAAAACAGAAGAGCAATTTTAAGGCATTAGCAAGAGCAATCAGCAGTACTAATGTCTCATCACTATCAGAGAAGTGGGAATTCGAGGATGTTCTTCATACTATTCAAGGTCGTTGGTCCGTCGTTGACTCTTTACACTGGGAGATCGACAGCGAACTAGTGTGTGACAACCCTGAATACGAGGAAATGTACTATCATTATGAAGAAAAGTACAACAATATTAAAAAATCTATCAACAGCAGCATGTGGTCGGCTCGGCATCGCGAGCATTCTACGCCTGCCATGGAGATTCCCGTCTTCAATGGCAACTATCATCAGTGGATGTCTTTCAAAGACTTGTTCACCGAAACTATCCACACAAACAAATCACTATCAAATTCGCAAAAGATGCAATATCTAAAAAGCAAAGTAAAAGGCGCAGCAGAAAAACTCATACAGCATCTCAATATCAGCCAAGATAATTATGAAGTTTGTTGGGAGATTCTTAATCAGAGATATGACAACAAAAAGCTTATTCTAAACTCTCATCTAAACATTCTCTTATCAATACCAAACATGCAACAACAATCATCATCATCAATCAAAAAACTTCACGATACAACAAACGAGTGCCTTAATGCCATCAAAAATCTCGGCATCAATATTTCACACTGGGATCCGCTTATCATCTACCTTTTGTCTCAAAAGTTGGACGCGGACACCCACAATGATTACGTCGAGTATGTACAAGATCCCAAGGACATTCCAGTTCTATCAGATTTTTTAAAATTCTTGGACTCTAAATTCACTGCATTAGAAGCGTCTCGTCGTGGTCGTGGAGAAACATCAAGATCAAATCAACAACAAGAATCAAATAAAAATCCTGCCAACCAAAACTCAAATCAAAAACCATTTATAAAATCAAACAATTATCATTCTAATAAAAAATCATTCCAAGTTTCGCAACAAAAATGCCCACAATGCAACAGTCAGCACGGTATATTCAAATGCAAAATATTTAGTGAACTAAAACCGGCTGACCGTCTTAAATCAGTTACGAAACTCAATTTATGTGAAAATTGTCTGTATGATCATAAAGGGAAGGCATGTTTTTCGGAAAAACGTTGTCAGCAGTGCAAAGGTAACCATAACACGCTTTTGCATGAAGCCTACCCAGAACAGCCCGAATCCAGTAAACCAAGAAAAAATAATGTGACGCACGTATCTCAAGACAACATAGCAGAGATAATCTTAGCAACAGCACTAATCCAAGTAGTGGCTGAAGATGGTTCCATCATAAAAATGCGTGCCCTAATTGATCAAGGGTCACAGACGTCGCTGATTACTGAAAACGCCGCACAACGCCTAGGGTTGGCACGACAGCGTTGCAAGGGAGTCATTTTTGGAATCGGTACAAAAGAAAACAACTGCAAGGGTGTAATCACGATCACAGCAAAATCAATTTACAGCAATTACACATTCAGCACTGACGTACTAATAATGAAAAATTTGATCAACAATTTGCCGAATAGAACATTCCAAAAACCGACTTGGTCTAACCTTGAAGGTATTCAATTGGCTGACCCGGATTTCAATATTAGTCGTCCCGTAGACATTTTACTAGGCGCCGAAATTTACTCAAACATCATCCTTGGTGGCCTTATCAGAGAGGGTGAATCAACCCCTATAATACAGCAAAGTCGCCTCGGTTGGATTATCTGTGGAAACATGAAATCATATCATTGCAATGTCGTCATCAATAATATCGATGAAATAAGTAAATTTTGGGAAATAGAAGACATCGCCGAGAGCTCCGCCATTAATATGTCAACGGAAGATCACTTCTGTCTACAACAATTTAAGACAGAAACCCGTCGTCAGAAAGATGGCCGCTACATCGTCCGTCTGCCCCTGAAACCTGAAATCAAAGAAAAATTGGGCGAATCAAAACAGAAAGCAGTAGCTCAGTTTTATCAACTCGAAAAGAAATTTCAAAAGCATGAAAAAATAGCAAATGATTATAAACTGTTTATCCATGAATATCAGGAATTAGGTCATATGAGGCCGAGCGTAAGTAACTCGAAACCCGACTATTACTTACCGCATCATTGTGTGCAGCGCGCGGAGTCCACTACTACTGCACTTCGGGTCGTGTTCAACGCGTCATCGAAAACGTCATCAGGCTTTAGCCTTAACGATCTTATGTACAGTGGGCCTAATTTACAAGCAGATCTATTATCATTGATTTTGAGATGGAGGCAGTACAAAATAGTATTTACTGCGGACATCGAGAAGATGTTCAGACAGATTCTTTGCCACGATGAAGATCAAAAATATCAACTTTTAGTGTGGCGAGATGACAAAGATCAATTATTGAAAGAATGGAGACTTACCACGGTGACATATGGAACCAAGGGAGCGCCCTTCTTGGCCATGATGACCCTCAAGCAGTTAGCAATTGATGAAGGCGAAAAATATCCAGAAGCAGCAAAAATCTTGGATAGAGACTTCTACATGGATGACCTTATCAGCGGAGCACACAGCATCCAATCAGCAAAGCATATCGTATCAAACTTGATTCGTCTCTTAAAATCAGGAGGCTTCAATCTTCGAAAATGGTCATCTAATGAGAGGGCATTATTGGATCAGCAAAACGAACAAACATCATCATCATCATTTGACTTCAAACATCAAGAATCAACGAAAGCACTTGGACTTCGATGGGACCCCCGAGAAGACGTGTTTTCATTCCAACTGAAAATATCATCATCAACAAAGCCAGCCACTAAACGATCACTTCTATCAGAAATATCAACTATTTTCGATCCTCTCGGGTGGCTCTGTCCCGTAACAACAAAACTGAAATTACTGTTTCAGTCAGTATGGCAACAAAACCTACAATGGGATGAACAGATTCCCGCATCATTGAACGACGAATGGTCGAATATCAAGCAAGATCTTGGTGTAATCAACGTGCTTCAGATCCAAAGGTGGCTGGAAAGCCACGAAAATGATAACATAGAGGTACACGGATTCTGCGATGCCTCCGAAAGCGCATATGCCTGTGTTATCTACAGCAAGATCAAAAACACCGATAAACCTGTGATCATAGCAGCAAAATCGAGGTTAGTGCCAAAAAAGAAAGTTGTTTCACTTCCAAGACTTGAGCTGTGCGCGGCACTCCTACTATCAAATCTCATGAAAATCGTACAGCAAAACTTATCAGAACACAACACAATATCATTTGGATGGTCCGACTCGACAGCGGTTTTAGGTTGGATTAACGGCGATCCTAATCGTTGGAAGCCATTCGTAGCAAATAGAGTCATAAAAATCAAAGAAATCATACCTGCGAAAAATTGGCAGTACATCAAGTCAGCTGAAAACCCAGCAGACTGCGCGAGTCGTGGAATAACTGCAACACAACTAAAAGAGCATACACTTTGGTGGAATGGACCTGCGTTGCTATTATCGCCACCGAAAGTAGATCAAGCAGTGGTATACGACACTAATCAAGAAGAGAAAAAATTATATCAATCGAACGCTATCACACAGTGTCAAGGCGGTGACGTCATCAGTGAGCTAATACAAAAACACAGCTGTCTCACTCGCGTGACGCGCATTGTCGCGTGGATGTCACGTGTTTCAAATTATAAACGCAACCGCCGCCAGCCTGCATACCTAACAGCGCAAGAAATAAATTTGGCAAAATTAAAACTTATCAAATGCGTCCAGCAAGAATCATTTTCGGAAGAAATTAACGCATTACAAAAGCAAAAGAAATTATCATCATCCAGTAAGCTTCTCTCATTGAACCCGTTTCTGGACAAAGATGGATTGTTAAGAGTTGGTGGCAGAATAACATATGCCAATATCAGTGAAAGCATGAAACATCCCTTCATAATCCCACACAACCATCACTACACAGACATTTTGATCGATAAGGCTCACAAGGTGACTCTACATGGAGGAGCAAGATTAACCCTGAATCATCTTAGACAAGAAATGTGGATTATAGGAGGAATAAGAGCAGTCAAGAAACGAGTTCACAGCTGTATCACTTGCAGAAAGCATGAACCCATCAAGCTGAAGCAAATTATGGGACAGCTACCTTCAGCTCGTTGTAACCCAACACGTCCATTTTATCATACTGGAGTTGACCTTACTGGCTTCATCGATGTAAAAGCAAACATAGGTCGAGGCATCAAAACCATGAAGGGTTATGTGGCAGTCTTCGTTTGCATGGCCACAAAGGCCATACACTTGGAGCTGGTGTCTGATCTAAGTTCCACAGCATTCTTATCAGCACTGCGACGCATGGCAGCCCGGCGAGGTACCCCGCGCCACATCTACAGCGACAACGGAACCAATTTCGTCGGAGCCAACAAACGCCTAGAGCAGGAAACTATCAACCTTAAGGGTACACTAGATCATGAGTTTTACTCAACAGTGGCCGAAATGCAGATAAAATGGCATTTCAATGCTCCTTCCTGGCCCAGTGCTGGGGGACTATGGGAAAGTGCAGTTAAAAGCTTAAAACATCATTTTCGTAGAGTGATTGGAGACCAAAAGCTCACCTACGAAGAGCTATCAACACTTCTTGCACAGATTGAAGGATGCCTCAACACAAGGCCCTTATGCGCCCTGAGAGAAGATCCAGATGACATAAATTGTCTTACACCATCTCACTTTTTGTCAAGCGGTCCAGTTCTTACTATTGTGGAAACTGAAACAGATCAACGCACGAGATGGCAACTAGTACAGAAAACATTCAAGGATATCTGGAAGAGGTGGCAAGCAGAGTATTTATGTCAATTATCAAACAGAAGCAAATGGCAGCAAGCAGAAACAAACATCGAGCTAAATGACATCGTAATCATTCACGATGCGAATGTACCCGCCGGAAAATGGGCCATCGGAAGAGTGGTAGAGCTTCACTCCGGAAAAGACGGATATGTCCGCGTAGTCACGCTAAAAACTAAGAATGGTACTATGAAAAGACCAATAGTAAAATTATCAAAACTGCCAGTAAATCAGCCTCCAGCAAGAGTGGAACAGCAAGAACAAAATAAACCAGCACAAACGGAACAAAAATTACCAAGAAAGCAATCAAAACCAAAAACATCTAAATCAATCAATTTTGTAGGGCTAATGATGATGACAATGATATTATTCATATCGCCTGTCCAATGTGACTACAAGCTATCAAATATCAACGACAATCAAAGCATTTATTTCGACAAATTATCAACTATGCACCTTGTACGAGATCAATGGAAACTTATAGTTTATTATGACATGAACCCATATTGGCAAGGAATGCAGTTATTCTCGAAATACATTTATCATCTTGAAAGTATGTGTCCAACAGAAACATCAAAACAATCACACTGTGACCTTATCTTACTACAGTTACGTCACGGATACGAAGAACTACAGTATTACAATAGCTTGATGCTCGGCAATCATATGGGACGCGAAACCAGACGCCGCCGCGGCCTTATCAATGGAGTTGGGTACCTAGCACATAGTCTGTTTGGAATACTGGACGAACAGTTCGCAGAGCAATATGAGCAAGATATAGAGTCAATTCGAAATAATCAAAAACATTTGGTACTCTTGTGGAAAAATCAAACATCAGTAGTTGAATCAGAATATAACTTACTGAAACGAGTGGAGCAATCAATGAATAATCAACATAAATTATTTCACCAGCAAATTATTACCATAGAGAAAAATTCCAATGCTCTAGCTAAACAAATCGAATCAGTCTCAAATAATAATGATTTTGCCTTATCATCAATCATTGCCAACAGCATCATGATGAACTTAAAAAACATACAAGACACACTGGTGGATACTATCAC
Organism: Eupithecia tripunctaria; assembly: GCA_955876795.1. NCBI lineage: Eukaryota > Metazoa > Arthropoda > Insecta > Lepidoptera > Geometridae > Eupithecia > Eupithecia tripunctaria. The sequence goes on along the minus strand of OY041613.1, from coordinate 8,460,205 downwards.
AGATATCCACTATGGGAAATTCAATATCCATCTGTTGACCCCAAAGCAACTACGAAATGAGCTCAATATCATATCAGGGCAACTTTCCAAGGATTTGACCATACCTATAAGCAACATGCAAACCGAACTATCAAGCATTTATCATTTATTAAAAGTGAAAGCAAGAATGACTAAACTTTACTTCATTTTTGAAATCAAAATCCCGCTGATCACCAGAGATAGTTATGATATATACAAGCTCATACCAATACCTCACCAGCGCGGAAGAGAGATGGTCGTAATCTCACCTATATCAGAATATGTAGCCATGAACATTCAAAAGGATTCGTATATCACACTGTCCGAAAATGAAATTCAAAACTGTCATCCCTATGACTCATCAACACGCCTGTGCCCATTACAGAGACCCATACATCATATGACGTCAGACAAAAATCTTTGTGTAATGGACCAGTCATCAAATCAATGCAAAACTAACATCAAAAAATGTACAGCCTATTGGTCCGAACTTAATCACTTAAATACATACCTGTATTTTATTTGCGATCAACATACCATAAAAATCATATGTGAGCATCAAGTTACGGCTGTACCAGTCAGCAAGGCCGGCATTATGACACTAAGAGACGGCTGTATTATCAAGGGCGAAGACTTTGAAATATTCGCACACAACAGACAAACGAATCTATTAAAAACTCGACCAGATATCATGCATATAGAGATTCCTCCAATCAATAACATCATCAACTTAACAATACCTATCAGTGCGACTATGTCACATGATTTGGAGAATCCAAAGTATCAGAAGGATCTACGGAACATTGGCACACAGATAGAAACGCTAAAATCTGCCGAAACGAGCATAGAGCTATCTCATACCACATCATATCACGACGTGCATCAGTTCGTGGTCCTATACCTTTTGGTCGGAGCAGGCCTACTAGCTGTCGCGCTATTCGCCTGGCGGCGATGGCGACTCCGCTGCTCTGCGCGAATCTCGCCCCCGTCCGAGCGCGCCCTCGCGCCCGCGCCGGCGGTGGCGCACCACAGCGAGCATCCCGACATACGTGTTCACTACACAACGGCGCCGACGGCAACAGTGAGCACCAGCATCATCGACAATCAGTTATCAGTGAATCGAAGTGCACGCAGTAATTCCGATTGTGTTGACGCAAATACTTCGCCTATCTTCTTAAAACATTTTGTTAAAAGTGAAGTGCAGTGAATAATCATAATAAATATCATAAGATGAACATTATTAGAGACTTTGCTCTTAAGTTTGAAATTCTTATACATACTTTTTACTATTTTTGTTTATATCATTTTACGTGTATTATTTTGTATAACTTAGTCAATCTTTTTGTATTCTTCTCCCTCGGGAGCATGTACGATTAATGTATAAACCGCACAATTGCACTTTAGCAAGCGGTGCATTTTTACCTATATCAGCTAAAGCAGTCAGTACGCGTTCTACCGCAGTCCCGTGTATTCATATCATTAAGGATTAGCAATAAATCAAGTTATCAGTTAATCTCTCTATCACTCCCACATCTCCTATCAATATCATCTAAAGGTGCAGGGTGGAAACCTTACACATACATTTTCTATGAAAAAACGAGTAAGTGAAAACAACAACACTCATTCAATGGTTCTTAATTTAAACTCGTATGTAACTATGTACTTTTTTAAAATGGTAGGCTAATTTTGAAGGCATCTCAGGAATTAAATTTTTACTTACTTTTTAATTTTTATTAAAAATCAACATATTTACTTACCAAACTTTTTTTTTAAATTAAACTCAATTAAAAATGACCGTTGTCTAAAAATAGTTAGGTAGGTATGTTTCTAATTTTGGTGTGGAGACATTTTTACCTATATCGTCGTTAGAGCGAACATGGCTAGGGGGCCTTCAAAATTAGCCTACTTGATTTTTAATAAAAATAAAAAATAAGTAAAAAATTTAATTCCTGAGATGCCTTCAAAATTAGCCTACCATTTTAAAAAAGTAGTTACATACGAGTTTAAATTAAGAACCATTGAATAAGTGACATTGTTGTTTTCACTTACTCGTTTTTTCATAGAAAATGTATAGGCATTGTTTTTTTTAATTATTGCCAAAACTTACGATTTGATTTGGTATGTTCCTTTGGGAAAAGTATTCCTGGTTGGAAATAGATTCGATTAAGACCAACTTGTTTTTTGGACAAATGTAATTTTTTGGGCGAACCGTACATTTTTTCAAAAAACTAAAGATGGCAATATTTTTTTCTTCAAAATAAAACAGAAAGTTCCTTAGAACAAAACCTTCTAACTACAAAAGAAACGGTAGCTACCCTTAAGGGGCCAAAAATTTGCCACACCCTGTATAGTATATTGTATTATGTATATCAGTTATCTAGTATACCATAACACAAGCTATGCTTAGCTTGGGGCTAGATAATGCTGTGTGAATTGTCCAACATTATTTATTATATTTTTTTATTAGTGTTCATAAGGTCTACTTCACCACTTGTGCCCTATGGAAATATAAAGTCACGCTCAGTCCAAGATCTATGCTTGAGTGACGTTTAATTTACAGAAAAGATTTACTCAAGCATATCATAACTAAGCAAACGTTCATAATACGGGCCTGAAAGTAGTGGCGTACGATCATAAAGTATAGCTGCAGGGGTTTTTTTATTTACTCGATTCGTTTCCGAAGCGAAAACGTCAGATTTGAATTTGAATTATATTCCGACGGCACTTTTGAACGCTATTTTGATTTGACAAAGTTTCCGATATAGAATCCGACGGCCTTTCCGACGAATTAATACAGGCGTATTAATCTGCAGTGCCCGTACTCTTCAAAAAGAAATCGAAGTTCATAAGATTAGCGTTTGCACGAAAACGAATTTGAAACTTCTTAGAGAATTTTCCGAGTAAACCCCCAGACTTCATAAGCAATACTGGCGCCACTACTTATTAATTCTTTTATAATGGTATACAAAGGACTTTTCAAAAATTATCACACAGTCCAAATCCAATTTTACCGGTAGAGACTAGACTCACTAACAGTGGCCTGCCTTGCTAAGGCCTCTAATGGCGTCAATTCAGATTTCCCCTAAATTAATCACGACGCAAGGAAAAGGTTGCTAAAAATGTTGCCGTCCTTTTCTTAACAACTCAAATAAAAAGGATGGCATCATTGTACAGCACAAATAACGATGCCATCCTTTTTATTTGGTTTAGTTCACCAGATTAGTTAAGTTTAGTATTGGCGACATCGATACCATCTCAGTATATATAAGAGAAGATTCCCTTTGTACTTCCTTGATTCTCTTCATTTCCTTCTGTTCTATATTTTATGTTTGTGTGGTCAATAAAGAGTTATCAGAAACTGTAAAAAAACCTGTTTTTTCTTGTTTTCAGGAAATCTACAGCATAGAGCCCTCAGAAAGCTCAGGCGGTCGACTAGAGGCTATATCGTGGAACAACCAACCTGGTTCCCTATTCTCAAGCATGCTCGCTGGCCAGCAACTGTCCGACGTGAAAAGCGCAACGCCGCGGGAAACAACATTGCCTGTTGCTGCATCCCATATCGCTATATCTCAGGTAATTGATTATGTAATTACTAGCTGAGTCCCGCGGCTTCGTACACGTTGATCCTATGGAAACGTTTAAAGAGGATTTCTATCCCACGGTCACGCTAATGGCCAAAATCCCCACGCTGGGCATGTGGGTATGGGATGGCAGATAGGTGGTAGAATTTTTCTGCATGTGGCGCGGCTGTCCGCCCCCGGTGGATATCCCTTAGTCGCAACTTAAGAAAGCCACGGGAAGACTGAAGTTCATTATGCTACAAATAGTCAAAATGTATATAACCTGCGCATTTAAAGAATGGGATGGAGAATGACGTCACCTCCATTCTCTACAACTCAAATTGGATCGAACTGAGCAGAGAGAATCCTACGTTACTTTACTTTGTGGTGTAGTTGGTTATCACATTCCCGTACTAAGGGAAGGACACGGGTATAAGCAGGGCTGTTGCTAAGGAACGTAGGTTGCCACAATATTTGAAGTGCTGCGCATTCTAATTAAGATTATTTTGTTTGCTACAGATTACTTCAGCTGCCTCCTACATGATCCCTCCTGTAAGTCTCCTATGCACATCATTCTTACAACAAATATCTGGTCAAAAACTAAAGGAGGAAGAATATGAAGACGAAAATCTTCCGATAGAAGTGGATGAATCCAGCGATGATGAAGAAAAACTCAATATAACCGGACCACGAGTTTCTCCTAGAATCAACGAGCTATGGACTCCGAATTACGAGGCTGTTAAACAAAAGAAACTCAATAAAATCAATAGAGAACCGTTTATTGATTTACAGGCGACTAGTACATTGTTCGGTGTATAGTATATAGTATCGTGGCTACATAACCTGCACGTTTTTTTAGTTCAAGCTGATTATCCGAATTATAAAGCTGTGAAGCAAACTCAATAAAAGCAACATGAAACCTTTTATAGATTTACAAGCGAATATAAGTTGTTTGGTGTATATCGTTGCTAAAAATTCCCAAGTTTTTAACTCAGCTGTTTACTAGACTGCATTCAGTGTACTCAACACACTTTAAATGCAATGACATAATTTGATTGTTTTGTATAAACTAAAGCCAAGCCCGTTTGTAGGGTTCCGTAGCCAAAGTGTAAAACGGGACCCTATTACTAAGCCTCCACTGTCCGTCTGTCACCAGGCTGTATCGCATGAACCGTGATAACTAGACAGTTGAAATTTATGTGGGACCACTGCGGGATTATTCTCAATACAAAACCATAAGAAATCGACAAAATCGGGGAGAAATCGGCAAATAATCTCACATAAAAAAGCATATTACCGTACACAGAACTTGCTCCTTCTCTTAAAGACTCTTTAAAAAGTACAATCGGACTTGCTACAATGTAAATGTTGAAATTAGTAACCAGAGTTGATGTTATTATGAATCTAGTTATTCTGATTGTTATTATAATAAAGGACATCATTTAAGTATTTGGAAACTTAGTTTTATTTCATGAATTATTGCGCTGTGCTAGTGATTATAATGCAAACAGGAGATATGATATAGATAGTCTGTTATCGAAATTATAAGCAAATACATTGTTATATTATTAAATGCTCATTCAAACAGTAGATTCGATAGAGATCGAGACTTTAAAATGGATCTTGTAAATGAAGACGAAATAAAATCAGTTATTAACCACTACGGGTTTCAAATACCGATAAAATGGTACTTCGAAGAGTTTGAGGAGAAAGTAATAGGATATTTGGGAGAGCACCTAAAATTAGTCGTCGAGGTGCAAAAAGGAGGTACCACGGAAAAGCTTCGATTCTTTGTGAAGCTAATGCCAAGAAAAAATAAGTGGTTGTCCAGAATATTTGAAAGAAGTTAAGTTCTTTAGCAAGGAATACGTTATGCTAAGTTCTCTGTTTCCACAGTTTAAGGAATATGAAGGTAAGCTTTTTTTTACAGGAGAAAATAAAACTATTTCAAAGTGACACTACGTAATTATAAAACTTAGAATATTAATACTTGTGTTTTCTAATAGATAAGCAAGCGTTGAAAATATATCTTATATTACGAGCAGTGAAGCAAATTAATCTAACTTAAATGCTGAAAAATTTACATTACAGGAATAGAAAAATGGCGACCAAAGTTGTTATATTCAAGAGAAGAATTATTTATCTTCGAAGATGTTGGACAACTAGGATACGTAATGCCTCACCACCGATTTACTATGAGCTATGAAGATCTAAAAGCAACTGTTAAAACAATCGCTAAGTTCCACGCAGCATCATATATTTACGAAGAAGAGAAAAGCCGAGAACTAAATAGACCCTACAGAATATGGGAAGACTACAGCGAATTCCTACAAGAACCACCTGGAGGACAGAATTGGCGTGACACCGGTAGAAATGCCATCATTCAATTTTTAAAAGCCCATTCAAAATACAAAAACGAACCAAACACGCTCGCGAAAGCAGAGTTGATCATCCCGAAGTTGTATGATAAAGCTTTGAATCAGATGAAGCCTAGTAAAGAATACCGCAATGTGGTAGTCCATAGAGATCTCTGGACCAACAACATTTTGGTAAAGAGACTGAGCAAAGTCGACACTCATGCTATAATCGTAGACTTTCAAACGGTTTTGTACAGCTCACCGATGTTGGATCTCTCATCTCTCATATACTTTAATACTACCAGAGCAGAGAGAGAAAAGTTCACCGCTAGCTTTATTGATATATATTACAACACTCTATCTTCTGTCCTCCTAAACTTCGGCATACATTTGGAAGACATTTTCCCGAAGAAACTTCTGATGAAGTCGTACAATGAAAGCATAGTGTTTGCTATAACTCAATCATCTCTTATTGTGCCTATTGTGACTATGAGTAGTGAGAAAAGAAATGAAATCTTTAACGATCCAGCCAAAGCCGAGAAAGCAAATGTTGTATCACGAAGTGACGAGTTGATAGAAATTGCTAGAGACGACCCAAGCTACCGTGATAGAGTCTGCGATCTGTTTGAAGAAATCGTTGACAGATACGTATTAACGAACGATAAGAAGGTTTATTAGACATCGTATATCAGGGAACGAAGTTATCTAAGTCGGTAGGTACCTATCTAAATATAGTTTTGATTTACTCACCCACCTATTAGCGTGTACTTTGCGCGTCGGTAGTGTTTAGGTACCTACTCATGCTTTATGGCATGATAAGCCTCATGTTATGTCGGTAGCATCCTGGCTTGTTTATCGAACATTGTAAATAATTAGTCTCTGTGTTCTATTTGTTAAGTATTAATATTTTTATCATAGGTAAATATGATATAAATCGTATGCTTATAAGAATTATTTAATAAGTATTTGGAATATAACCATTAAAGTTCATAACTCTATCCGTGTTGCCGTGTTTGAGTAGGTAATATTAAGCTACTAGTTCTAAAGAAAAATGGAAATAACAAATGAAAATAAATCAAGTAGCTCTAAATATCTATCATCTGAATATGTTCAGCGTATAATTTCTAAAAATGGAGATAACTGTACGGACACAATTGAGAGTTACAACATACAAAATGCTAGCGATAAAATGTTGGGATTTCTGTGTGATTATTGGAAACTTAAAGTAAATCTGACACCAAGCAAAAAAGTTCTGCACTATTTTTTGAAACTTATCTCTGTTTCAAATGAAGCGAAGGCAAAAATGGTGGAAGAGCAAATGTTCTTCGCAAAAGAGTTGTATTTTTACAGTGTGATCAAAGAAAGTATACAAGTACCAGGTAATTACATACCTAAATGATTTATTTATTCGTCAAGCCTACAAATACAATACCTACTTATTTCAGAAAATATCTAGTTAGGCAATTATGACCTAACCAATATTTTACGTGTTTTAGGTTTGAAACCGTGGAGTGCTCCTTTTGTTACTGCCAGTAAAAATTGCATGGTTTTTGAAGATTTAAACGTTCTGCAATACAAGCTTAGAGACAAATTTAAAAGATTTGACGAACACCACACCTACGAAGCCCTCAAAACCTTGGCGAGGTTTCACGCCTCTTCGATCGTTTATGAAGAAGAAAGGAGCCGACAGATCGGAAAAACTTACACTTTGTACAATGAGTTTGAGGAATATTTGTTCAAAGGTGGATATGAAAACTCTGATGTCTGGTTTAGTCAATGCAGAGAAGGATCTCTTAAAATCATAAAAGCTTCATTGAAATATAGTGAATCTGAAATCGAAGCGATAGAAAGTCGTTGGTTTGATATTTGGTCTGAAGGTTTAGCTCAAACAGACCCCTCTTCAGAATACAGGAATGTGATTTGTCACCGAGATTTGTGGAATAACAATTTGATGTTTCACTATGGAGATGATAACAAGCCAGACGATTGTTTGTTAATTGATTTCCAAGCTGTAAGGTACCATCCTCCTGCTGGAGATGTAATCTTACTTCTCTACTGCAACTTGGATCCCAAGTACAGAGAAGAAAATATGCAGAAATTACTCAATTTCTACATCAATGAACTTCACGTTATATTAATTGAGAACGGAATAGACCCAAACATTATAAGTAAAGACGCATTCTTCAAATCAGCTGAGAAACAAAGACTATGGGGTCTCGTTGTATGTGCTTGTTTAATACCACAGATATGGATAGATGACGATAAAATCACAAGGATTTTCACCGATACAGATCAATTCGATCAGAATCTCTGCAAGGATAAAGCATCTTTTATAGCGACTATGATGATATCGAATACTGACTACAAAGAAAAAGTTATGGAGGTGTTTGACGAAATCGTTGACAGATATTGTTTGTAAATAATTTATTAACTCTTATATTGTTAGTTTGTGCAATAGAATAATAATATAATTTGCGTTTTTTGCTTTACACATGCTGAAGAGAACTCAAAAGAGTGATGTGAATATTTATGGTTAAATTTTGTTGCCAGTGCCAAAATTGTTAATCTTCGAATTTCTAGCCACTTTAAAGTCTTCTATACGTCTTGTTCCAAATCTTCTGTACCAGGGATCATCATCTCGTTGGCTGTATATGTCGCAGAAGGGTCGTAGCAGCAAAATGTAGAGCAGCTCTACGAAGCTAAGAATGCTTGCTCCTAGGAAAAGACCGCCTGTGCCTCCAGTAGACACTGGAGAAGAAAATGATGTTTTTATCAGTCAAACCGTTGTTGTTGCAAAGAAAACTTGACTGTTTTAATATAATGATCTCTGAATTAATTCTTACCGACTAAATCAAGGATCCCTCTTACAACATTTCTTCTGTATCGTTCGCTCGGTAACATTGCTAGCTCGATTTCTACTATGGCAAAATTTTCTGTTGTCACAGCTTGAAAGTCCTTTATAATGGATATTTCCGCCTCAGTGCACGATGGCAAACAGTTGCAGTAGAGGCCTGCACGAGACGACCATGGCGCTCTCAGGACCTAGAACAAAGCGAACGAAATAAGCGTCATACAAACAATATATACCTACCGATAATAAAATTATCAACTTAATTTTTTAATTAGAGTAATTAACGAAACTCACAGAGAGAATATTAACGTTGTTGTTCATACATATGACACCACTGATATTACACTTGATTGCTTCAGGAACATTCGGCATAAAATAGTTAGTACAATTACAAAATTGAAGCTGGGCATTCTTTCTGCACTGTACAGTGCAAGCTGTGTAAGAATAATGCCGAAAAACTTCTAGGAAATTCTCGTCCGTATATCGGCATTTGCGCTTTTCTGGAGATATAGATCGTGCTCCAGCGTCATTGTGAATATTGCGTATAGAAATGTAACGTCTGAAACATTGGAAATTTACGTTAAAAAACTAAATTTAAGCCCCGACATCAGGTATTCTTGTATAGAAACTCACTTGAAATACGTTTCTTGAACAACGTTTAGAACGTCTGATCCTATGGTCGTAAGGGCCGGTACATCTTCTTCATTTAGAATGTAAACGTTAGCACTGACCATTGCTTTAAATTTGATAACTCCTGGACCTGTTGTTCTATTGCTTATCATTGGATATTTTTCGGGGTTTTTCTCTCTGAAAGCATTGTTATTGTTGAATAATCTGCACTCACGTACCTACTACATCTGCAGCCATGTATTTTACACTTTTCTGTTAGGTCAGTTTACCTCCCTTGGATACTGTTAATGGCGTAGCAAGTACCAAGCTCAGTGTCCATAGGTCTGAAGTAACGACAGCAATCAAAAGGTTGTCCATTCCAAGTGCAGTCTTCTAATGTCTCTTCACACCTACTTCGTACCTGAAAACATGAATAGGCGAGAATTAATCTGTTTGGTGCAATGAAGTTCAGTGGCCTATAAGGTTAGTGCTCGGAGTGTGGTGTAATTTTTGATTTACGTGCAAAGCGGCTTGCAAACCAAGTTGACTCATCCATCATTGACCAATCTATTTATTGGTCCTTTCTTATTGCCGGTCGGTAAGTAAAAAAAAGTTCTTTATAGGAGAGACTTACCATGTTAGCGTAATGAGTAAAATTGGTTTTAATGCAATCTGGTAACGGATCCTCCAAATTACAAAACTCCGATATGTAGTACGTTATGCCTTTGAAATAGGATATTTCTTTTAGAACTTCTTCCATGTTAAAGTCGTGGTCTTCTCCCCACAATCTAAAAATAATAATTTAACTATTCATATTAAGAAATGTATCTACTTCTTTCTTTATTAGTTTTGATAGTTTCACTTACCCATCAGAAATTTCTTCAATACGATTCGCATTATCGGTTTCGCAAACAACTACAGAAGGAAACATGGTGTCCCAATCCTTATAAGTGGTTTCCACGACAAAAGAAATTGGGTTATTCTGAAAGGCAGCATACTGCGCCGCGATCAGTAAAGAAGATCCGTACCAGGACAAAGCAACGAATATTAGCCAGAATATTCTGGAATCAAATCATTAACACCTACGTTCAGGTTTATATGGGTTAATTGAATAGAAACCTATTACGGAAATCCAGATCGGTTTCAATTTTAACTGCAAAATTGCCGGGTGAAGAAATACAATCTTGTCCGTTCTACTTCTCGTTATATTGATCATCATCGTATATAGTCTTTGTAATTTTCCCTGCTTACGTCAATCCTATCATCCTTACATTCCCGTCTCATCGAACAGATTTCCCTAAAAGGTAGTTTACGTTTCCTAATCCTACCTAATAGGTTCGTAAATACCTAAATGTTAGCTGTTGGATCCTTCTTACAGGAACATTATTATTAGATAAAACACTGAATTGAGTTTGATTGTAGCTTTTTTTTACTTTTTGAATAACTTACTGTTTGTTTCTACATACCTCTCCACCCAATGTCGTTTAGAATCGGCGATAAACCGAAATCCGTGAATCGAAGTAGACTCTGGCAGTTGCTTGATCCCGTTCCACCATATCTCAAAATATCTATTTTTTGCTTCTTTGCTTAGCATCATTTCGCTTGTGTGTTATTGTGAACCCTTTCGGCGAACGATTACGAGACAAAATAAAACCACAAGCTCAGTAATTCAGTATGGTTTTATTCAAACAATTATGTACATAAATCACTTATTAATTCAACACCATGCGTAAATATTTGTTTGATAACTATTTGTAACTTATTATGTTAGATTGTATCTGGTGTGAGCTTCACAGGTGTTTTGATTGGTGGTGATGATAACTACCCTATGTGTATTTTCTAAAAGCACAGAAACAATCAAAATAAATGCTGCTACGCTGCGTTATCGCTAATTAGATCACAACACAACTCTAATGCCTCCACGTACACAAATATTTGATATGATAGACATTTACATAAACTCAAGACTCAACATGATAAGGCTAAACAAAAGGTATCAATTATAAGTTTTATTATTTTTCTTGTAAAATATTTCCGTTTACTGTAGCTTATTATTAATAAAGAGGGTTACTGCTAAAGTCGACCTGAAACCGGGGGTTATATTCCTTGTTGGATAACTTACGAAACGTGGAGATGGACGTAAATATTTTTTCCGTAAGTACATGTGTAACATAATCCTTTTAAATATGTATATTCCTCACACAAAAAAAATTATAAACTACTTTTCTCAACTATCAATAGTCTACTACTACGATACTACATAATTCTTTCTAATAAACCTACGCTATAAAATAATATCAGTTAATGTTGTACCTGACTGTACAAAATCTAAAAATGTCTTTGTGATGGGAAACGGAAACGAATTTTGGGTTGAAATACCGACATCATATTTTTTTTAATGTGGGTTGAAACGCAGACAGAAAAAAAAATAGTCAAAAAAATATCAATATCTTTTAAAACTTATTGTCCAATATCTCGAAAACGGTTAAGTTGGGTATGGTGTTTCACAGTCAAAGTCAGTAATGATAGAATCTAAAACTCCCTCAAGGATCTAGGTTGACTTAAACCCTGTACATTTTCTGACTGTTGCTGTTGTTCACTGTAGAGACTATGATTGAATCTAGAGATAAGAATCGCCAAACCACTAACGAATTGTGTGAATTCCTTACAGTTATTTGTCAAACATCTTGCCATTCTTAGGAAAATTTGCATAACCAGTCGATTGCGTTAGCTCATTCCAGTAAATAGAACGAACAGGCTCAAACGACCCCACTCCTTTCTCTCCGGGGCTCCACTTCTGAGATCTTCTCGACTGTATTTCCCTGAAGAACTTTACGGTGAAGAAGTAAATGAACTCGATGACTGATACAAAGCTGAAGCCAGTGACGAACCCGCAGGTAGAGCCGATGTTACCTGAAAAAGTGTAAAAACACGTTAAGTTACTTACAATTACAATAGATAGATAGATAACTCAACATCTCTAAATTTTACTCGGATAAAAATTGTTGATGAAGTAGTTTTTGAAGATAGAGCGTGATTATAATAGTGGTATAAACTGGGCTTAAAAAACGAAAAAACGGTAGGTTGTTGCCGAGATTTTTATCTTATCTAAGTGAGAATCAAACTATACTACTCGTATAGCTTAAGACTGCACTGCTAAGATTGCGTTTTTTTTTATAAACTTTGCGTCATTGTACGGTCACACAGCATTCCGTATTATCGTACATCGAGTAGGTATTTGGCGATGGCAGATAGGATGATGTATGGGTGAACTCGCTCATACAACTACTTACACCCGCCATCGCCGAATAAAAATAATATTAAACAGGCTGCTGTGTGACCGTCCCCTCAATCCTCATACACGTAAGTCGTAGGTACCCATATTTTTTTGTGAAATCGCGAATACCCAAACAACACGCATTGTTATTGACAGTTTGCAATGAAAATCTGTCAATCTGAGTTGCATTAAATTTAAGTAACTATTCGGCTATCCGTCTTACAAAATTGCGAAAAACAACCAAGACCTTTTTTTTCGTAGTGCGGGCTTGCCTTTAGACGTGACGCCATCAAGGTCCTTACTTTTACCCATTTCATTCCATCACCCTCGCTCTGAAATCTTTATCAGACTTTTACCTCAACTCAACTACTTTCGACATAGGCACGTGATTTTACGTAAGTCACACACGGTGAAGGTAAGCAAGTAGTCAACATTTCCTTTGCTAATAGAATATCGTTCGGTGATGTAATAATTATACCTTATTATTAAAGGTCTGCCTATTCATCAGGTAAAGTCGGTAGTCGGTGACGAAAAGCGCTGAACCGGGTCGCTTTTTACCCGACTACCAACGGAAGATGGTTATGAGGTTGGCATTATATGTTTGTTTGGGTATTTTGCTTTGGGGACAGGCAGCTGACATCCAGACTATCTTTGTTCTTCAGAAAAGGGCGGTACGCGCTATTTATAAATTAAATCCACGTGACTCGTTGAGGGAATTATTTAAATAAATAAATATTTTAACAGTAATATCGCAATACATCTTTGAAAATCTAATGTAAACACACAAAAACAGAGATAACTTTATGAAAAGGCGTGATGTTCACAATAAAAATAGAGGAGAAACAAGAACAAATTACACATCCCATTATATTGATTACGAAAGGTAGGGAAATCATATGTGGGCAATTGCGTAAGATTCTATAATAAGCTTCCATCTGAAGCAACTGAGCTCCCTATTCGTAAATTTAAACTGTACATAAAACGAAATCTTATCAAGAAAGCCTATTACTCCGTAGATGACTACGTTGGCCGGATGTAGTCCAGTTCTACACAGACAATAGTATGTAAGACCAGTTATACTTAGTTATCCTAAGATTATATTAGTTGATAAGCGATAAACTTGCTAGTGGTTTCTTTTTCACTTCTTCCGCTAGTGGACAAAAAATTGAAGTGAATTAGAGTCAATTGCACCTTATTTCTTGTTTGATAGTAATAACTATTTATCAAGCTGTTTATATAGTAAACAATTGACTTGCCTAAATACTTATTTTGTAAGTAAAGAAATAAACGATTTGACTCTGACTCTGACTCTGTTTGTATGTATGTACCTATGTAGCCGATTTTTAAGTTTCTGTTTCTAAGTTGAAACTACTCTATCGATTTCAACAAATGCGGTATCGATTGATTCGTCAAAAATCCTTCGTGACACACCGTCGACCACATTTCACTTTCCACCAGGTGAGATTGTGGTCTAACCGAATATATTCAATGTTTAACCAAAATAATAATAATGATGAACAAGATAAATGTACTTAAAAACCCCTTGTTTAGGACAGGGGTAAAAAATACCCAGTACCTACCCACTTACTAGGTACTTCTAAAGTCACTTTATTTAAGCATAGCATTACCAGAGCAAACCAAACTTACTGAAGCTTAACCAGAAATAATTATCTGAGAGTCTGGTCAAGACGTGTCATCCGGGAACTGCTGAGTATCTGGCGCAGCGCATCATCATTGATCATACAGCGGGCCAATAGCGTCTAGGGGACGCTTCCGACCTTTCTATTACCTATCTATCGTTACTTTCTATTACTAAAGTAATACATAATATTACCAAAAACAACCTCGTTCTGCCTTCCACTTGTTGATACGCCCAACAGGGTACACATTGTGATACTTAGCTTTAAATAATAATTACCAGCCTACCAATGTGATGACAAAAATAAATATATTGAGTATTGAGTAAAGTTTTTCTACACTTACTGATCAGATCGAACCACTTCATAATAACGTTCCTCCCGTAACAGTCAGCTACTTCCTTTGCGTACTTCACGTGAACAAGCGAAGCGCCGGTGAAATTGGCGCCTCTCCTGCAAGCATTGTTCAGAACAATGTTACTAGAACAATAAGCGCCCTATATAAAGTTACCCGCATGTCTCTCGGGTGGGCGATTCGTATATCGATTTTTACATGGAATAATAAGAGCATGGTTTGTGAAGTTATGAATACTGTTACATTCTAACATATTCCAAACTATAGTTTCTAACAATTAGAAACCTAAACAATGTTATTTTTCCTTCTGCCGCGTACAAATAAAGGTAAACTGCTGTTCTTTGTCTGGCCTTTTAGCAAACTGGCACTAAGTATTTTTTTGTGGGGAATACTACAGCCATAAGTAGTAGCTGCGCCTAAAGGGAATATTTATTGTAGGTAATCTCCTTTAATATTTCCTTATTGAGTTAGAATAGGAATAATGCAGCCATGGAACTGGCAGTCAACGACCCATAGAGATATTATAGCAACGATCCGACCCTTCTCGTTTCCCTAACAACGAAAATACATGATAAAACAAACAAAGAAACGTCATCATGTAAACTTCACCTTGCATTTTTTGCATTTCGGTAAATCTACAAGTCTTCAAATAATATTTGTTTCATAACAACAAACAGAAATAAGAAAAGCAAGAACTGGGCTACGTCATGGCCGCGGCTGTGGCCACTAAACCCAGTATAATTTCGGCAGACTTCGAAGTTTTCGGGAAAGTACAAGGAGTATACTTTCGTAAGCATACACAGAGGAAAGCTATAGAGTTGGGGCTGAAAGGATGGGTCATGAACACCGCTCAAGGCACCGTCGTCGGTCAGCTGCAAGGGGCTCCTGAAGAAGTAGAACGCATGAAGACATGGCTGCAGAAAATCGGAAGTCCGAAGTCGAAAATTGAGAAAAGCGCTTTTAGAAACGAATGTTCTATCGGCTCCTGTGCGTTTAGAAGCTTTGATATAAGACGTTAAGAGTTGCTTTGATATATTTGTAATAAAAGATCATTAAACATTCAAGAAACCCTGTGATGTGACCATGTTTTTTTTTTGAGAGTATGGTAGGTAGGTACCACTTCATCTACATTGTATACTCGGTAGGTAGGTAGGTACTTAGATTAAAGTACCTACAACGTTAGTTAACTACTTTTTGGACTGAAAATATGAATTTTCAGTTGCAGCTGGGCTGGGTAAGTGGGCTATATAATTAGTAGGGTTGTTGTACATTTGCCACAAAGTAAATTCGTCACATTTTGACTACTCTAGACGCCCATATCAATTTGACGCTGACTGTACACCCCGCAGGGGCGCGTTATTGTATTCTCTTTGGGGCGCGCAGCAGCGCCGCGCCGCCGCCGCCGCTTCACCCGGCTGAAGTGAGACATCCACAGATAACTTTACAGTGTCCGCGTCTTGGGCCAGGAACAAAAAAGCTTACTTTTCAGGGAGTGACAAAAGCTATATTTTATCCCGGAATTCCCACGGGAACGGCAACTACGCGGGTGAAACCGCGAGGCGCTATAATATGACTGATTTGCACCATGAATCTTTAGGTATAATTGAAAGCGACTTTCAATTCTACTTAAAGATCATACATGAGTAGGCTAGAGATATATATTTTCTTTGGGTCATACTTACAACCAATCCTCCCTATTATCATCAGGAACTTCGTTCAGATAATCTTCGTATATGTAAACGTTATTAAAGTCGTAGCTATAGGCTGTTTTCGAGCAAGTCGGAGAACACTCTGGACAGTCTACACCACCTCCTACCAAATCCAACTCTAGTTCGGTCGGTATTGGATCCACTTTTGGACGGACCGTTATTGATTGGGCTAAAACAAGATCAGTCGCTTAGTTTGTTACCAGTTAGCTTCTGAAAGGAAATGTATAGGAAACTAGTTTTGCCGCGGCTTCGCATGCGTTGGTTCTGGAAACTGATGTAGTTATGTCACGACATAAAGAGCCTTTGTTTGATTCCAGGATTAGAATGACCTGTATGCAAAATTTCAGCTTAATCCGTTCAGTTCAAAACAAGCTACTTTATATACAGTTCCTGTGGGATATAAATCACATTTATTCGTTTCCATAATAACAACGCGTGCAAAGCCGCGGGCGCTGCTAGTAGGACATACTCAAATACGTTTAAAAATAAATCTCACCATAAAATATACTCAAACACGCCACATCCCTCATATCACAAGTCCTCGCATTATCCTCCTTTGGCATATTAAACGGCGTGCAGTTGCAATTCTCCAGAAGAAAATACATTCTACACTTTAGCATACAGTCGCTGTAAGTGTAGAAAGTAAGGTAGGTCGACTCATCGTGGAACCTACACTTCCTGATGGCTAGGGAAACGTGCTGAATATCTCGGGAGGCTTCTGTGAAGCTGGCTGATACCAATACTGTCATCTAGAGAGAAAATAAACAAGTCAAGTAAGTTCGCGACATGCAGAAGCATGTTGTTTTCCCTGGCTACAGTTTCCGGCAAGTCTATAATATTTGTATTGCTTTTCTCAATCCAATTTTCGATCTCATTCTGGCAAAGACCTCCGTTCCTTCCATCCAGAAGACCATAGTGGCGTAGCGGGCGAATGTCTGCCTGAGACACGGGAGGTTGCGTAATCTATGTAATGTTCCATTTTGAATGAAGCATGTTAGTAAACAAAGTACGACACAAATAACAAAATCTCACTTGCTTGGCGTCGAGTTTCAGATATAATTAGTATAATTAGTAAGGAATTTTTATTGAAGGGAGGATCTAAAATCGAAAAGTAATGTAATATAAAACGTATAAAAGGACGCGCCAACAAAGTGAATTTTAGGTTAAGTATGGGCGGTTTGTTTACGTTTATGCTCCATTCAAAATGGATACGATATAGTTACTTTATCAGTTATCTAGTATAGTACCCATAAAACACAAGATCTGCTTAGCTAGATGATGATGTGTGAAATGTCCAGCATTATTTATTAACTAGCTCGCACGCGTTGTTCCTATGAAAACATTAAAAGTTGATTTTCATCCCACGGGAACAGATTTTTGGGATAAAAAGTAGCTTATGTTTTATTCCAGTACTAGAATTACCTGTATGCAATTATTTCAGCCAGATCCGTTCAGTAGTTTTGGCGTGAAGAGGTAACAAACATCCATCCATACATCCATCCAAACTTTCGCCTTTATAATATTAGTGTGATGTGATACATGCCCATCGGGTGCTTATAGTGGAGTAGTCCGATCATGAACAAACTCTACAAGTTTTTCACCACATCCTTATTTCAATAACCTTGCTCGTAAAAAAGGCCTGTACATTCAGAGGGTTGCCATTAATTTGTGCTTGCTCAATCATGAATGGGCTTCACTTTAGTGGAAATATGTTTTTCGTTTCGTTAAACTTGGACTTTATATGGGCCGTCCCACGGCTTATGCCAGATACCGGAGGAAAAGGCTGAGTATTAATAAAAAAAATTATAAAAATATAAATGTATAATTTTATGGGCTTCCTTATTTTTGAGATGCCATGTTATTTGGCGAAAAAGTCTTTTGATCGATATAATAATTAAATTACGGGTGTTTTTTGCAATTTGACGTTGGTTCGATTTCTAATTATTCAAATATCATTAATAAATTGTTCTTGAAATCAAAATGAAATCTTCTTTGACTGATATTTTCTTCAGCATAACAGTCAATCAATCAATCGTTTTTTTGCAGAATACAATAATTGGGTTAATCCCGAAATCCCCCAATGGGGGGAAAACTACTAATACTAATGTCAAGCTATGTAATACTAGTAATATCAATATAGAGTCTGTTCAAAAAGAGAAGAGTCGTGGCGTTACGGTGAACTAACACTTTTAGTCGTAGGTGTTGCAATGATAGAGCAGTGTTTCAACGCAACAAAAGTTGTCAATTGGCACACGAGCACCCTCAATTCCCACGACTCTATTCTTTTTGAACAGACTCTACCTGACCCGCAACCAGGTGTGCAAATTTTAAATATATACAGGGAAATCATTATTAGGTAAACTTTTCATAATATTTAAAAACGATTTGAAAGCAACCAAATATCTATAGTTGTGAGAGCTGTATACATCCCTGTATATACGTGCGTATACTTATATAATATCTCTACATAAAAAAACCTACACTGAATGTAAAAAATCTGTAACGCACTACTTGCAAAGTATTGACTACGAACAGGCAGAGCACCTGCTAAGTACTCTATCATAGCCTCGGGCTACATTATTATAAAATAATAAATATAAATAAATAATGCTGGACAATTCACACAGCATTATCTAGCCCCAAGCTAAGCAGAGCTTGTGTTATGGGTACTAGATAACTGATATACATAATACTATACACTACATAGATAGATATTTTTTATTATACATAGAAAAACATCCAGAACGCCCTGAACAAATTTCTGCAGATCGTACACAAATTTGTCCCGAGGCGGGAATCGAACCCGCAACCTCCTGCGTCGCAGGCAGACCTTCGCCCACCGCGCCACAGAGGTCGTCGCATTATACATTAGTATTATATAAATCAATTATAAATTAGTAGTAGTAGGTATGTGTATTTAGAAATTAAATTGTTATTAGTAAAGAGATTTTCGATATCGATTCCTCCTGTGTCATAAATTAGAATAGATAGTAATCAAATTTGTACAATAGATAGTATCTCTCAAGAGGCCGCAGGTATGAGCCCTCCCTTCTAAACACAAGTGCAAACTTAGAGCGAGGAGACATCTTGACGCTGAAAGGTTAGGTACAACTACAACTTAATTTTACTTTTATTTTACCATATAATAGTTTTATATTTCTACCTACTTACTAACCTCTTTTTACGAATAAATACTTGTATTATTATTACTCACTTGCACTCCAGGGTTAACTATCTGCATGGCGAAGCTACCGCTAGGCGCGTCTGGGAAATCGTAGGCATCTGAAAATTGAAGCTGAAAACACAATAATCATAAACACAATAATAGGCATGACGACTCAAAATTTTTAATAAGTCCGTCAGTAGATATTGGATACGTATTTCTTTTATCAATCTACTTGCTATAGAGCAACCATAGAACCTGTTTCAATGTTTTACTCTGTTTCTTATAATAAGTTTTTTTACCAAGTTCCTACCTGAGCTCCTTGTAGAGGAATATTGTAATAAAAGTCGTCACTTTCATTTATTCGGAGCATTATTTTTAACCCTTGGTCAAAATCAAACGTTGATTTGTTTCCGTAGTTGTATGAATCCTCGCTACGCATATCCATATTATTTCTGAAAGAAAAATGATAGGTTTAATATTGACACACCATGCGACACTTTTGAGCGAGGTGTGACGTAACCCCCATCCCAAACTTTGACGCGCTATATTTTTGTCATTTTTAACCGACCTAAAAAAAGGAGAAGTTCACAACGACTGTATTTTTTTATGTAATGTATAGTTTCGTCTGGGTGATTTATTTTTTCGTTGATGATTCTTTTTTTTTAAACAATGGCATCAATGAGAAAACCATTATTATTAAAGACGTTTTTTTGTTAAAATTTAGTTTGTTTGATTGATAAAAGAAAAAATATGTGTCAATCATCATCATCAGCCTATATTAGTCCACGGCTGGACATAGGCCTCCCCTAATGAGCGCCATAGCGCCCTGTCTTCAGCTTGACGCATCCAGCATCTGCCTGCAGTCTTTCGCAGATCGTCATCCCACCTGGCCGAAGGGCGCCCTACACTACGTCACGGTCTCCACTGAAGAACTCGTTTACCCCATCGGTTGTCGGTTCTTCGCGAGATATGGCCGGCCCACTGCCACTTCAGCTTGCTAATTCCATAGCTTTTTTTTTTGTTTATTTATTTATAACAGCATATATATTTAAGTAAGATTTGCTTGCTTGCTGAGCGACTTTGAGCTGGTGGACCAACCCTATCGTGAGTGTCCACGTCTCAGCTTGTCTTAGCGTAGGTCATGACGGGTAGGACGCACTGATTGAAAACTTTTGTTTTCTAGCATTGCGGTATGGATGACGAGATATTATCTTCAATATCTTCTGTTAACCTAACTGACGGACAAATAAGATATTTTTCTTTTCCTAGCTATCCCCATATCTATTTAGTACCCTATTGTAGTACTGGACTACCCTATTAGTACTTAGTATATGTTACTAGCTGCGCAGGTAATTTATATCCCACGGGAACTGATTTATGGGATAAAAAGTCTATAAAAGAAAAGCCTATGTTTGATTCCAGGATTAGAATTACCTGTTTGCAAAATTTCAGCCCGATCCGTTCAGTGGTTTTGGCCTGAAGAGGTAACAAAAATCCATCCATACATCGATACAAACTTTCGCATTTTTAATATTAGTGTGATTGTCAAGGGTTTATTTACTTACTCAGTGAACTTCGTGTCCGAATTTCTCAGATAGTTGAAAGTGCAGCAGTACCCGTTGACGGTCAGTCGAAAGTCAAAGAGCTCGAGACAATGCATCATTTCTGTGTTCCAAACACACCTCACCAGTAAATCTTCACACGAAGGTGTTAGCTATGGACAATTAAACATTAACCTAGAACATTTGCCAAAAGAAATATTTAAATCGTTAGATATGCCCTTACGTTCAAAAGCTGTGACATTTTCTCTTATCTTCATTTTTGCGCCGACGCACGCACACTATGAGTAGGTAAAATTAGAGCTTTTTTCAATAAACCTAGCTGTTATTATTACTTTTTATTATACAATCACATAGCACGCACTTTTGTGCAAAAACACACACAATTCACTGATTCCAATGACAAAGACAAGTTTGTGAGCTCACGTTACTTCGCTTGGCAACAAACACGGCGCGATATTACTACGGAAAGGACGTAACTATCGAACGATTTAAATATTTATGCCAAAACAATCATTTTAGCATATTACTTAATAGACAGTAGAGCTAACATTAATAATAGTACCAGGGTGACCGAGCTTCGCTCGGTTTGTTATATATAATATATATATACAAGAATAGATGATAAGATGAAGAAAACTGATAGAAAAAAGTTATTGCTGAGGACTTGGAGACTTGTGCAATATATTTTACCGATGGCTCATGTGGTCCAAGCTTATGATTCTTACACACACGGGAAGGTGTGAACGTAAAGTGTGAACATTTAGTTAAAACATAGTTATAATATCTAACAGATCTTGTTTTATGACTTCTACGTTTTCGAGGTGAAGAACCTTCAATTTTAATGTCATATTTCGCAATGTTTTTACACGCTCTATGTTCAACAACATTTTTACCTTGACCTCGGTTACTGGCAGAGTTTATTTCATCATCTATCACGAGTTTTGGTTATCGTATTAATTCGTTTTAGCATCATAATTCGTTTACACCTGTATTTGTCATTCTAAATCACAGCACTTTTGCGCCGTTGGACAGGCGCAGCGTAATTTTTAACCGTTTTCAAAAAAGGAGGAGGTTCTCTATTCAACTGTATTTTTTTTTGTTTGTTACCTCAGAACTTTCATGATTCTTATTTTATACGAAAGTTGGTGCTTCCCGTGTGGTCGCATTTTAATTTGGTTCAGTTCTGACAGCGGGATTTTTGAAAATTCATGAAAAAACTATAAAAATTGAAGTCGGTTATAGTTTTTCAAAACAAAATTTATTATTTATATTATTTTAGGGCTCAGGGTTTTACCAACAGTCAGGCTCGGGAATTGATAACAGAGTGAACTTTCAACCTAGGACGTCAAAATGGGGGATAGTTTTTTGCTCACTTATAAAAATATTTCAGTAAGGCCGAGTTTCAAACCCGGTAGAAAGTATGCTTATAAACGACGCCGCCTCAAATAAACCTTTAAAAATCGCTCCATTAAACGGGTAAAACATAAATGTCTTCCCGTGCGAAGCCGTGACGACGCGGCGACGACGCGACGGGCCGCTAGTCTATACCAATATTATAAAGATGAAAGATTTGATTGTTTGTTTGTATTGAATAGGCCCCGTTTTATCATTAAGACCATACACCCCACACCACACAGCACATACACCAGTGAAAGTGGCGCCACCAACTATTTTATCATAATATTACGTTAAACACAGGAAGTTTTAAAAATCCATCGTACAGTTTCTGGTATCTAATAAAAGTTATTTATTACCTGTCATATTGGCTCGGGTATGCGCCTTAAATAGCTTACATTTCAGGGTGTGACATAGGCTAAATTTTTTCCAGGAATTTCCACGGGAATGGAAACAACGCGGGTGAAACCGCAAGGCGCTGCTATTAGTCAACATTTTTATTGCAAACTATCTATATTAGTAAAATCTCACGAGAAACGGACTTACACTCTTCAAAAGCTGATGAACGTCGTAAGTGCCCAGGGCTCGATGAAGCTTCAGCTGTTCAGCGTAGTCGTTGTACTTCAGCTGTAGCTGGTACAGCTGACCCAGGCCCACCAGAAGACTCATCATGTCTTCTTCGCTGTAATTTTTGTTGCGCTCTTCTTGCAACCTGTATAATAATTTATTTTTAGGCATTATATTAATGTTCGTATATAAGTATCTATTTTATCCTCTCCGCTGGCACGGCGCCACGGATGGGCTTCTCCAAATTTACACTTTACTGGCAAGGCACCACGGATGGACTTTTCGTTGTTTCTTCACAAAATCGATCAAAAGTACGCATAATCTGTACACGCACCGGATGTTGTGTGTGTTTATTGCATAGAGTACAGGTAGGTACATATTTACATGGTCCTTAGTACACCTCTGCCTTCTTAATTTATCTTAATTCTTTCCATCCAAAGGTTGCCTGGAAGAGATCGCTTCTAAGTGAAAAAGCCGCCAATTGTACTTGTTTTGTGTAATGTCTCCTATATATTACTAAGCTTTTTCTTTCTTTGTATTTGTGATGAATAGCAGTGTTAAACTCGGGTGAAAGTAACTTATTTGGGTAACAATGTACTATTAAATGATTCCATCATCATGGTACATCTGTTATTCCAACGCTTCTAAATAAGCGATGAGCTTATATATTATATAACTTACTAGCTGCGCACGCGTTGTTCCCGTGATTTATATCCCACGGGAACCCATTTATGGAATAAAAAGTAGCTTATGTATAATTCGAATTGCCTGTATGCAAAATTTCAGCCGATACGTTCAGTAGTTTTGGGCCAAAACTACTGAACGGATCGGCTGAAATTATGTTTGTTTGTTACCTCTTCATGCCAAAAACTTTTGGCGTGAAGTGGTAACAAACAAACATCCATCCTTCCATCTACATCCATACAAACTTTTTAGTGTTATAACTTTACGTATGATTAACAACCCATTATTGCCTGGAAAGCCAAGTTAAGTAACGATGACTAATGCTCATTCAGTATGCCCAGACAAGCCTTTTACCAATAGAATAAAGCTTTGCGGTTTATGTAGGTACTTACAGCGTCTTAGCCAATTTCGTGACGGCTCGCTTGCTGATCCTATTGTTGGAACAAATGCCCACGGCTGGGAATATAATCTTGCTGACGGAGACTCCTTCAGGCATTTGCGTGGTCACCAGTGGTGCACTGTAGTACTTGATGAAAGTCATCTGGACCAAGGAAACTGAGCAGCCGACTCCGATAATCAAGATTATGACCCATAGTAGCCTAGATATAAAGATAAGTTCAAAAATAAATTAGGATATGAAACACGAAGAGAAGCCTTACCTATACAATATTTTTTAATTATTCTCGAAAAAACAAAAGACATCAGCCTTTTTAACCGACTTCAAAAAACGGAGGAGCTTATCAATTCGACTGTATTTTTTTGCTTTATGTTTGTTACCTCAGAACTTTTGACTGGGTGGCCCGATCTTCATGATTCTTTTTTTATATGAAAGTTGGTGCTTCCCATATGATCCCATTTTAATTTTGTTCAGTTCTGTTCAATGGGATCCATGAAAATTCATGAAAAAACTATAAAAATTTAAGTCAGTCTATAGTTTTTTAAAACAAAATTATTTATTACCAACGTTTTTTCGTTAGCATTACCTATACGAGTAGACAAACTTTCGTTAGCATGATAGACAAACCAAAAAGAAATCAATCTCGTAGCTTTATAATTATAGTCTTCATTTGTTTAATTAGGTAAGTACTTATATAAAAAAATACCATGGTCAGACATAATATTTAAGGTACACAAAACGGGTCCCAATTCCCATCCCCTTAGACTATCAATCTTCTGTTTTCAGTCGTAGATTAATGGGTAAACATCATTGTAAACATACTCATATTATATTATATGTGTGCAAGAATCGTGACTTGACATAACGCTTAGCGGCGTGTGATGTAAGAACGGCCACTTTGTACGTTACGACAATCCAAGCATCGAACTAAACAAGTTCAATCAAATGTGTTCGCAATACTTGGCTAATATTGTGTAGGTGTTTATGGGTGTAAAGGCGTTTCCTATAATTAATACCTTAAACTTAAACTTGGGTTAAGCTTGAAGTAATAGTTATATTTAGCATATATTGAGCTTTTAGGTACCTATCACTATAAAGGGAAATATAATGTACTTATGGTTGTTTGGTTTTTATCAATTGAAATATAAGTAGCCCTTTATTTAGTTTTGTATCAATAAAAAAAGTGAAAAAAGTGAAAAGTAAAAAATGCTTGTATAATATATTTTACCAGAACCTCCTCTAAGCTCCTAAAAGTATATCTCTGTGAGGGTGAAAGCCTCTTAAGAACCTCGTTTTCTCAATTACTCCAGTTATTTATAAGTTTCAACAGTTTGCTTTAGCTCCGTATTGCAATAAAATGTTAAAATAACAATCAGGAAACTTCCTACCTTTCTACCAGCGGCGTATCTTTCGCAACGAGGTGCTTCAGACCGCAAATTGAAGATTCCTCGCAATACTCCTTGCTGACTGTTGCCAGGCTTGCCCGGATTATTCCTGATGGTTTCAGGGCTTTGCCCTTCCTATAACGGGTATATGCATATGTTTCTGGGGTGTTGACGTTGTCCATATTGAGTTAAAACTTGAAACTTATTCGGAGGAAGGTCTTTTTGCTTGACGATGACGCTTGGGACGATCATGCGCGTAGTTTAATTTCTTCACAATCCGTAGTTTTTTTATGCGAGTGACAAATTCATTGAATAGACTCAAAGGGGATCTGTATTGATAATGAGCTCTACTAGCTAGCTACCCTTTAAAGTAAACACTGGTTATTAAATATTCCATTCACCGATACAATCTTATTTGATGTGAGGTTAATTATTGCAGTGATTGATCGCCTCTTCTCGTGATCGTGTATTGGTTTTTGTTAGTTGATCGGATAGATAGTGGTAAATATAGGTTTTCTACCGGCACTTGACAAATTACAAATCCCTGCGAGACCAGATACCTACTGGTTTTCAACAATATTAAAGGCAGACCTTATTTACCTCTAAGTGGGGTACGAGAAAATCTTCAACACTAAGGCCCGTATTATGAAAGCTTACGCAATCATAGAGCTATGCTTGAGTGATGTTTATGCCATAGAAAAGCATTGCTCAAGCATAGATCGATGACTGAGCAAGCTTTCATAATACGGGCCTTAGACTCGAAGTTTTTCCGTTTTATAGAAGTCAGAGTCAGAGTCAAATCGTTTATTATTCTTTAGACTTACAAAATAAGTGCTTAGACAAGTCAAATTTTTACTATATAGAGGTAAACAGCTTGATAAGTAGTTATTACTATCAAACAAGAAATAAGGTGCAATTGACTCTAATTCACTTCATTTTTTGTCCACTAGCGGAAGAAGTGAAAAAGAAACCATTAGCAAGTATATCGCTTATCAACTAATACAATCTTAGGATAACTAAGTCTAACTGGTCTTACATACTATTGTCTGTGTGGAACTGGGCGACATCCGGCCAAGCATTAACATCATTGACGTAATTATCTACGGAGTTATTATCTACATTATCTACGGCTTTCTTGATAAGATTTCGTTTTATGTACAGTTTAAATTTACGAATAGGGAGCTCAGTTGCTTCAGATGGAAGCTTATTATAGAATCTTACGCAATTGCCCACAAATGATTTCCCTACTTTTCGTAATCTATATGATGGGATGTGTAATTTGTTCTTGTTTCTTGTATTTTTATTGTGAACATCACATCTTTTCATAAAGTTATCTGTGTTTTTGTGTGTATACATTTGTTTTTCATAGATGTATTGCGATATTACTGTTAAAATATTTATTTCTTTAAATAATTCCCTCAACGAGTCACGTGGATTTAATTTATAAATAGCGCGTACCGCCCTTTTCTGAAGAACAAAGATAGTCTGGATGTCAGCTGCCTGTCCCCAAAGCAAAATACCATAAGGCATAACACTATGGAAGTAACTGAAGTAAACTAACCTAGCTGTATCTTCATCGGTAATATTAGGTCCTTACATATGAAATTGGCGTTTTTCGTACTGGCCACTTTAATCACAAATTTCTCCTCTTTGGTAAGGAATTCCAAATTCAAATTTGTACAGCTATAGACTCATGTATTTGTGCTTCGATGATCGTCATTCATTTGTTTTTTTTCTTCTGTTTTTTTCTGTTTGCGTAACTCATTTTACAAAATGGAAAACTTAAAATATCGCATTATTTACGAGTACGAGTTCCGCCGTGGCACTAGTGCTGCGGAAACAACTCGAAGGGTGAATGATGTGTATGGCGGTCGTGTTGCAAAAGAAAACACAGTTCGTTTTTGGTTCCAACGTTTTCGTTCTGGAAATTTCGACCTGCAGAACAAGCCCCGTGGACGGCCTGAGACTCAAGTTGATAATGAAGAGTTGAAGGCTATTGTGGAAGCGGATCCATCGCAAACCACGTCCGAGTTAGCTGCAGGCTGCGATGTTAGTGATAAAACTGTTTTAATTCACTTGAAGCAAATTGGGAAGATTAAAAAGCTTGAAAGGTGGGTACCTCACGAATTGACTGAAGCAAACCGGCAAACGCGCGTCGACTGCTGCGTTACATTACTAAACCGGCACAATAATGAAGGTATTTTAAACCGAATCATTACCTGTGATGAAAAATGGGTTCTTTACGATAATCGGAAGTGCTCAGCGCAATGGTTGGATCCTGGCCAGCCAGCCAAATCCTGCCCCAAGCGAAAATTAACCCCAAAAAAGTTACTTGTAAGCGTTTGGTGGACTAGTGCCGGTATTGTTCATTACAGTTTTCTCAAATCTGGCCAGACTATTACGGCTGATGTCTATTGTCAGCAATTGCAAACCATGATGGAAAAGCTAGCGGCTAAACAACCTAGGCTGGTCAATCGCTCCACGCCACTGCTGCTTCACGACAACGCTAGACCACACACTGCGCAACAGACGGCTACTAAATTAGAAGAGCTTCAATTGGAAAGTCTAAGACATCCTCCGTACTCCCCGGACCTTGCTCCAACAGATTACCATTTTTTTCGAAATTTGGATAACTTCTTGCAAGGGAAAAAATTCAACTCCGATGGGGCAGTCCAAATCGCCTTCAAAGATTTTATTGATCCGACTGGTTTTTTTAGTAAAGGGATCAATGAACTACCTATAAGATGGCAAAAGTGCATAGAAAATAATGGTTCATACTTTGATTAATTAAATATATTATATTAAAAAATATTCGACTTTTTGTTCCTCCCATACAAAACGCCAATTTCATATGTAAGGACCTAATATATCTAATTGTTCGAACCGCATACGCTGCTGAGAAATAATCTTACTCCCATCGTATACACTATATGTAGGTACCTACTTGAATGTTTCTTAAGCAGTCCAACGCTCCTCATATTTTCGTAAGTCGCAAAAAATGTTGCATGCGTTCTAGAAACTAATATTTTGTGGGAGCGCTGGGCGATAGAGGCAGTTCAAAACTGGATTTTTTGTAACGCAACATTTTATCACATGATTTGCCTTCAAAGTTGCCAAAGTTATTTCATAACTGTGTGATAACCTGCCCGCTTCTAAATATTTGTTTTGTTAACAAACATAATGTAGCTAATCTGACTTTACATTCTTACCTTACAATTTAATTACATGTTACTTATCAATATTTTTTTATACTACAATACAAACAAGACATTTTCACTAAGAATCATCATGCCATAACTATGTTTATTTTTATCTTATTTGTTAGTAGGTACCAATTTTAATAAGATTTGACTTGTAAATATGTGTTACCCATCATGATAGATAAAGTATCTACTTACTACCTTTAATGCTTTGATATTTCGATGACTCCATCCACATATAACATGAGATTTTGTAGTACGAACAGGTTACCTAAGTATGTTACCCCCACTGGCTGCACGAAGGACCTATTAAACTACTATGTGTAACGAAGTCTGGGCTTTTAAATCGCCTTGACGATTATCTGGCGACAAGCTACATTGATAAAACATTACAAAAGCTGGTCATGCGGTCAGGCCTTGCCCAACGCACCCCAGTCCCAAATGTGAGAACGCCGACCATGCCGGTCATGTGTGCTTGAGCAATTCTAATCTGCATAGAAATACAATAAAACGATGAGAGTATTTCGCACTCTGTTGTTTTGGTTTCTGTTCTATGGTTTCTCAATGAGCCAACACAAATAATTTATTTACCTTCTTATTTTAATATCATTGTTCGGAAAATTATATTGGTATTTTGCGAGTTACTACTTACGTATTAGAATAAAAATATTACGTATTACGTATTAGAATAAAAATATTAGAAGTAAAATAATTGTAATTGTTAATGTATTAGAAATAAAATAATTAAATATCTAGGTACTATTACAACATTGGGTTACGTCGGTAGGTGCAATTGCCTGTAATCAGTTCCAAAGTTCAGTTAATTTCATAGTCTCAAAGTCCGTGCAGTCTAAAGTTCATTGTTACATTTGGTTTCAGACCTAATAAACTAAGTTGATTCACTACAATCGTTACGTTGTTGTTTTCTTAATAGACTTAATATTTTTAGTTTGTAGTTTTGTTTTAAAGATTACATAAGCCCTCGAGTACCTAGTATGGAAGAAAAATCTTGTTGATAGCCTTTAAAATGTGAAATATTAAATAACTTAAACACAAGTTAATAGCTCACTAGATCATATGTTTTGAAAAGCCTATATGTCTTAAAAACACTGTAAATGTTTTATGATGTATTGTTTCTAGGTCTTTAAACTCACACTGAAAATGTACTCTACTATTAATATTTATTAAAGAACTTTTAAAATTGAATAAAAATATATTTTTGTTGCAGTAAGTGTTCAGTCATCATCATTATCAGCAGAGTTTCCTATTCAATAAACCTAACTAAGTATTAAGTATATCAGTCAGATATCCATAACACAAGTAATCCATAACCCATAACACAAGCTCCGCTTAGCTTGCGGCTAGATAATAAATAATTTTTAAATAATAATAATTATAATAATAATTATTCACTTACAAACAACCAAAACGTTTAAACGTTTCAATGTTCCGGCCTAATACAAATACTTAGCTTGGGCGTACCCATGTCCGAGTTTCCCGAAACAATCTAAATCAAACAACAAACTCACGTTTTCTATAACATATTGAATTGCGAAAACATGTGGTGGTGGCTTCGGCGCTGGCGCCGCTCTCTTGGCCCTCACGTCTTCAGTAACCAGCCGCGGATCCATCCAACTAACTGCTTCGAAGACTTTAAAATCGTGAAGTGGAATTCGTGTGGTGTCCCGGATATTTATTACATCTGTGGAGCAACGAGTGTCGGATTTACTTGATTTCGGATTGATAAAAGGGTAAGTATCTAAATAGAGCTGATTATCTTAGATTACCTTTTTAATGTTAGGTCACTGTTGGGTGGAAGGTTTTATACCGACCTTTGTCTAATAATAATAGAGACAATATTACTGAATCACAATTTCGGGTAGATACTTTACTGAATAAAAGGCAACATTAAGGTTCCCTAAACTAATAACAGTCAGAAAAATAAATTATTTTTATCTGGCCATTAGTAAAAGGGCAGGATTAAAGAAAGCTCTAAGAGCTTTAGCAGTTATTAAACTCATTCTAAGAATAAACCAGAATTTAGAAATAAGTAATAAGGGATAAGTAGAGGTAGGTAGATATTTATACTAGTTCTGCCTGTTAGCAATCTTCAGTAGAGACCTATTAAGATCTCTACTATGAAAAAACGGCTTAATTCAATAATGCCCGCGCAAGGGAATACTGGACTTATATAAAAATGTGTTTAGTTCCTAATAACGTACCTTAAAAAACCCTTCTCTACTGCTCTACATTTGCTTAGATCTATAAATAAATTTAGACTTAGGTGACAAAGTAAGATTTCCCGAAACGATAATCCAGTTTTCATCAGATTCAGAAACACGGGGATAAAGGTTTCATGTAGCTAAATTAAATTATAAAGTAATAAGCCTACCGAGGCTTACGAAAGTAACCACAGTATATCACACTAATATTATAGAAGCGAAATTTTGTATGGATGGATGTTTGTTACTTCTCGCCAAAACTATTAAACAGATCGGGCTGAAATTTTGTATACAGGTAATCCTGGAAATTAATCATATTCCCGTGGGATAGAAATCACCTTTAAACGTTTCTATAGGAACAACGCGTGCGAAGCCGCGGGGCGCAGCCAGTGATTAATAATTCAATATCTATTTACATCTTAACCGTTTTTTCTAGAACATTGACCAACTGATGAGGTAGTGTAGTTCCGCAGGTGGAGATCGAAAGTGAATTTTGTTTACTTGCCGCGACCTTGAGGAGTCATTGCACGCACGCACGTATGCTCGTTAGGTTATCTCATTATGGAGCAGGTATTTTTAACCGACTTCGAAAAAAGGAGGTTACACTTGTTACACATCCCCTGCGTAGTTTTGAGGATATAAAAAACAACTGAGGTATCTATTATTTACTTCATAGTTTATTTATACCAAGTTTTAAGTGATTCGAACCATGAAATAATAATTTGTCATAGATAATAATGTCGGTAGTTTTTGAAAATTTGATTAGTTTTTGGTTAGGTATTCTAGAGGTAGAACCTAAACTATCTATAGAATGAAAAAAAAATTGAGAAAACAAATTTCATGAAATTTCTGAGGGAGTTTAATAGGGTGATAAAATGTATGAAAAAATATTATTCGATTATGTACCTCAAAACTCGGTAAAATAAACTATAAAGTAATAATGAATAACGTATTTTTAAGCGTAACAAATATCATATAAATCGGTTAAGTAGTTAAGGATATAAGTACCTACGTGTTAACAAACACTCACACAAACTTTCGCATTTATAATATTAGAAGGATAATAATGTGATTTGATGTCATAAGTGTTTTATAGAGCATTCAACTTTTTATTATTTATTTATTTTGGCGATAATAATAAAAGAATTTAAAATAGTCACCGAAAGCTAATAATAGGCATTCGCTAATAGAATCATAACACACTACCGAAGTGTAAACACTAAAATCCTTTTCGCTACGAATAAGAGTAGCCTTTTCGTCGATAATTGCGTACTTAATTATATTAATTTATTTTTATTAACATATAAAAAACCATACATAATACTCATGACCAGTATTAAACATTTTTAGGAGCCGTTGGTATTCGGGTAAAAATATGTTATACCTTTTTTAGGAGCCGTTGGTATTCGGGTAAAAATATGTTATACATATGTACGAGTATAACATATTTTTACCCGAATACCAACGGCTCCTAAAAAAGTTGAATACTGGTCATATGTATTATGTATGTATATGAGGTTGGTTATTTTTATAAATATTTATGTATGTTTTATTATAAGTAATAAAACATACATAAATATATATATGTTGGTATTATATTGTTATCTATAGTCTGATATTTATTCTATATAATATGTATTTACTTGCTCCTGTTTTTATGTATTTATAATTTTGACAATATTTATCTAAGATATATTTGGTACACCCCTGCCTTGCTTAAATTCTTAAAATACTATCCATCCCAAGGTTGCCTGGAAGAGATCGATTCTAAGCGATAAGGCCGCCCATTGTACTTTTGTTTTATTTAGTTTTCTTTTGTACTGTATTTTTGTTCGTGTGCAATAAAGTATTTTGTATTGTATTGTATTGTATTGGCTGGCAACGTATGTTTGTATGGATGTATGTATGTAGCCGATTTTTATGTTCCCAGTAGTGCTGAAACTACTCGTTCGATTTCAACAAATGAGGTATCGATTTATTCGCCTCAATACATCGGTCGAAGTTTTCACCGGCGGGAGAGGCTGCGAAATACCTAAGTCACTGGACTTAACCCACTAAAATCATATTGAGGTATCGATCAGGTATTTCGCAGCCTCTCCCGCCGCGCCGGTGAAAACTTCGGTCGATGTATTGCACTCATTTGTTGAAATCCAGTGGTTTAAGTTAATTTTATCTTGTTATCTAATAATTTCATTATATTATATTGTCACAAGGATGTGCCCCAAAATAACTGCCAAATTTTACCTTCACAGCATTCTTCATCATCATGAAGACGACTATATTGCTCCTTGCCTGTGCAACATTAACATTCGCACTTCCACCCCCACACCCCGATGTGGTCCAAGTAAGGTTGGAAGAAGAACTGCTTCCTCATCACCTGAGGAAACCAGCTCTTCACAACCCTCATCTGCAAGAAGTGTTGCCGCTGTCGAGTTTGCTGCATCCAGGAGAGAAGCTGGTACATCTTCTTGCTTTTCCTACTAATACCGTACAACGATCGATAACGATGGTGGGCATCATCACAGGTTGTAAATTAAACCATCGTCTTATCAAGACTGGAGCCACAGACAGCAGTTTATGTCTTGGCTGCTAGCAAGAAGAAGATACTGTGGAGCACGTTTTAGAGTCGTTAGATCAATGACCTCAGTACCTTACCTTTGTGATTTAAATTAGACGCCAATCACCGCCTTGACATTCAAATACCTATCGGTTTTAATTTTATTATTGTATACACGTGAGCAAAATAAATAAAGCTAAATCTATGAAATTTCCCGTACAGCTGTAATCTTAAGAATTTGTTAGGGACGCTTGTGTTTATTACCCTTTGATTCCTTAAAAACGGTGTTCAGGTTTTTTATTTAATATTTCTTTTTGCGGTGGCCATGGAAGATGTTTGATTTCATTACACAGTGTCTCATCTAATGCTGATGGCCTATTTCATTTACTACTTAAAGTAAGATGCAGTGATTCTGACATCATTAAGAATAAACAATTATGAATATGAAACAATGATGAGTAGTAATAACTTGTCCTTGTTTGTGTTTCTAGGAAAAAATATAAAATCTTTCAGAAAACTTATAAATTTAGGCCACGCATTGTTTAGGTATACGTTTTTGGACTTGAATTGTGACATAACTCCTAATATTTTGCTTTATGCCCCCAGGTATACAACCGAGAAGCTCACGACGTATCTCGCAAGGAGATTTACAACATCTTGACGCACGCCGGTCTCATCTCCAGGACTGACCCTCACCGGTCGCAGCAGCTGCGCCATCAGCCGGCCGTCATCAGGGGACATGACCCTGACATCACACCGTACTTGCACTCACAGGATCTGCTGCAGCATTTATAAAGAGGGTAGTGTCGACACTTTATCGTACACCACATAAAGCTTATGGATCCTGGTACCCTGGTACCTAGCTTAACTCATAAAATACAAACACCACAGCATAAAAAACGAGATAAAATATAATGTAGAGAAAATTCCTGGAATCGCAGGAGTACAAAGCACGATATTTTCCCAATGAGCGATCTCTCCCAATAATGTCCTTGAAATTAGTACTTGAAAACATTTTTTATATGCCACTAAGATGACAAACAAGCTACGGTCCGCCTGATGGTAAATGGTTACGGCAGCCTATGGACGCCTGCAATATCAGGCACATTACACGCGCGTTGCCGACCCTTTCAATGTCTAGAAGACACTTTTTGAAGAACCCCATGTCCTAAACTTGGGAAGTCCTGAGAGAAAACCTCGGCAGTGAGATCAGTCCACAACCTGAGTGTTCGCGGGAGGAAATTCTCCATGGACCTTACAGTTCACGAACTAAAAGGGTGGGGATGATATCTCTGCCGAAGACGGGCGGTGCGATGGAAGAAGGAAGCCGCTGGCACCAAGTCAAATAGTAGAGGTCAAGTTAGTTCTAAAAGTTTTAATTATCCATCATAAATAAGCGTTCGCGTCGTATTCTTCAGAATCCTACAGTATCCTTACGCCATACTAGAACACGCAAGATCTACTGTATCATTTTTATATAGGGTAGTTTTACTACAATGATGTTTGGGCGATGACTTTACGAAACATATATGTGTTATCGCTTCGTGTGATCTATCCCAGGCAGCCTTGGTATAAAACCTTGGAAACAATCAGGACTTATTTTGTAAATAATGTAAATACATACCTAGATAAGACAGGTATAAAGCTAACGCCAAAAAAACGCTGATGAGGGACATCCTTCCAAAAAAGCCTCCACATCTGTGATTTGGAAGATGGTTTGGATAAGCGTTTTTTTGTATTTCTAGGTAGTTATAAATGTTAAAAGCTACTCAAGCTAGTAATTTAAGTTTCCTTGTACATAACTAAATAAATGTAATATAACCAAATATGGATATTTATTCATCGGAACCTTGAATCTAATTGCAGCAAGCTTTTAATCACGCCATTGCACAATAGAGCACAATTATCTACTTAATAATTCAAAGCTTGCACATCAGTTAGGTGAATATTGAATGTTTTCATAAGTGCACTCTAGCGGAATATTGGATTGACATGATTCTATAATCCACTAGTATCTTCCCATGGATTCGTTCACAAACTTACTGGATTAAATACCTACTAATCGAATTGAGAATCTACTCCTTTTTTTAAGTCGGTTAAGTACGATGCCGCTGCATGCTAATACGAAGCCTTTTGCACTAAGGGAAATTTAAAATCATAATCCGACCTGTAGTTTTGGAGATGACCGAATTCCTAACAAATACAAATAATAATAAAAGAGTGCACCTGTGTTAAGGCACACACATGTTAACTATAATTATATGTCCTGTGCAGTCTTCGTGGGACATCATCACAAACCTACCAACTCTCTTTACAAATATTTCAATGTAAAAAGCTTGATATCGATGATAGGTTATAAATACTGTTTTTCACGAACTGGGGCCTGATTCCTCTAACACAATCGCCTCACGTTGACACTATTATCGCTTCATTATCGCGTTACAATCACCGCCATTGACACCTTTTCGTATTCTACTACCACGATCTTTTTTTGTTTATGCCATATCTATAACTATTACGATTATGATTAAATGCCCCACCACATTATTGACACGATATTATAAGTCATAGAGATTGTAATCTTATGGTATTGAAATACCAAATAAATTTACGACTAAATCTCGATCTTAATCGTATGGCACCATTATGGCGCCATGATAGCATTTTGTTTAAAAAATAGTGGAAATAGGCCCCAGATTGAGTGACTCTACATTTCATTAATATATAGTTGAAATATGTATTAGTATCAAACGAAGTAACGAAAAGAGGATATTTTTACCATTTTCCTTCATAAAAAACGACTGAACCAGGCCATTACAAAAATCTTCGTAGACCCGCTACGGCGTAGTGCCTAAAAGGAGAAATGGGCGTTTCAGCTGAAAGTTGTAGAGCGCTGATAAAGGACTATTGTGCGAATTGTACTTTTGCCGGCGTGCATTTCATAGCTGACGAAACTAAGCATTGGCTTGAAAGGTGAGTAATCCCAAGTTTCTTTTATAAGGTCTACGACTGCGACATTTTGGGTAAAAAGTGAAATTACGATTCTTGAAATCTTTACCTATTTTGGTTTCCTTCACTTCAAATCTTCGCACCGGTCTAGATGGAGGCGGCGTAGGATAGAAGCCGGTGGTGATTTAATGTGTCGAAGGCAAAGACCCACTTCGGGGTCGATGCGCCATAGGATAGTGTAGTTTATACTTTGATTTGGTCGAATGAATATTTCCAGATAAAGTTTAACCTACTGTTGCTAAGTAACATGCATAACTCAATTAATAGAACTGCTACGATCTTTTATGGCGATCAATAGTGTCCTATAATGTGTCGTCATCTGTCAATGAAAGAACAAACTCAAAAAACCACAAAGACTAGTCCTTATTGGTGCAAATCAGAGAGTCGAACGTGAGTAGAGAGTAAGCCTTTGCCCTGCAATGATACAGTAAGAGAAATCGTTAAGAAAAAGATTATATTGAATTCACGTAAAACTATTGGAATAGTCGCCAGAAGTAAATCCCGGAAAAGAACAACCTAGTCCTCATAAATCCATCATGGTTATTAATACTAAAGTTATTTATAACGGGATATTTACCATGATTTGAGTTTGAGTACGGTGGAACGCAAACCAGCATTCTGGCCTTACATAAAAGGAGTGACGGAAAAAGTTGCAAAAATCCTGCAGAAATCCTCCATAAAAACCATCTTCACGCCCTTGAAAACGATCACTCACTACCTGCGCACGCCTAAAGACACGTTCCCACTTGAGAAACCAGGAGTGTACAAGATTGACTGCAGCTGTGGTAGCTCCTACATAGGCCAAACAAAGTGCACTATTGCCTGCATAGTAACGTAGCACATAAGAGCGGTAAAGAATCAGGCAATTGAGAAGTCTGCCATAGCCGAGCTTCTTCTGGAGTCTGGTTCAAACCACTGGATCGAATTACACAATCCACAAGTAATCTCAACAGAGCGACATTACATACCAAGATTGGTACAGGAGGCCATTGAGATTACCAAACACAGGAACCGAGATGAAGGTTTCCAACTATCCGGAACCTGGAACCCTGTTGTGAGAATGTGTAAAAAACGAAGAATTTATGTACTAACCGAACCGCGTTGCGTTTGATAATGAAACCGGTGGTAGTGGTAACATTCGTAGCAAAAGACTGAAAAAGAGGGTAGATCGATATATCTGCCCATAATAACTCACTCGCAAGACATTCAGTTATTCCGTTATCATGGCGCATGAAACTGTGCCGAAATATGTGAAAGCTCAAAACTCAAATCATGGTAAATATCCCGTGTTAACCTAGTCCTCATTTTTCAGAATACTATGGCTGTTCCTAGTGATCCTCTCATGGTACGGTTCGGGGGTGCTTATCCTCACAGCCGTGAACTCTTTCGTGGAAAATCCCATCAGTTTCGTAGCCGAGACGACATACCTCAACTGGGAGACGAAGATGCCAGCCGTCGCGATCTGTGAGACGCAGAACGATGATCAGATATACAATGCTTCTGACATGTGAGAGTTATTGACAGACTGTATAAAAAATCGATCCGAGATAATATTAGGATGTATGAAAATATTTGTCATTTGACTAACCTAAGAATAAACCTTTTTTCTATTCTAAATAGTAGAACCTACATACCAATTTGTTTCTATTATTGGATTGTCAAGTTTCCCAGTGATTCTGGGAAACTTTATTACACAGTTACATTACAGACGAAGTTATTGTATTCTCTTTGCATTACAGTAGCGATCGATCATAAATTCTTGAAAAAGTGAAAAAAATTCAACATAGGAAAATTCGACTCCAGCATCGTTCCAAAGTATCGTTACAATTATCACTAACAATTTTGATGTTATTTCGACATACGAGTACCTAGTGTAATATCTTTCTCAGCCTGTGGACACCACAACACCTGCTAGACCTTGAAGGTGTCTTAAAAGACATCGTATACTACAAAGGAGTAAGCACCACTTTAGTAGAGATCTGTTACAAGAAGGAGAACCCTGATTCTAACTGCCCTAAAAGCAACTATCGTCACTACGTCAACCTAGTGAGAAGTGACTGCAAACTGTTTATCGGAAACTGTTCCTACAACGGTAAAGAATTTAACTGCTGCGATTATTTTCTACCGATTGATACTGAACTTGGGGTTTGTTACATAATCAACTCTATTCAAACGAAGTAAGTCGCCATTTTCTATGCCTTAGGCCTTGTTTACGGAGAGGCGGGGCGTGCAGCGGCGCGGCCTCCACAGAATTCAAACATATGGCGTTGGTAGAGTGTGTTTACGAAGAAGCGATTTGACGCGTCGCACGCTGCGTCGCTCGCGGCGTGTACCGCCACTTTTCACGCCCCGCCTATCCATAAATATCAACGTACATTGCGTTATGTTTGAATTTATGCGTCCCTACATTGCGTTATGTTTGAGTTTATGCGTCCCTCCGTTAACAGTGCAAAACGCCCAACGCGCCGCCCGACGCGACGCCGCCCGCGCCGCTGCACGCCCCGCGTCTCCGTAAACAAGGCCTCAGAATTATAACTATTTAGATTTTAAGTATGTAAAATAATAACGGGGACCAATATTTCAGGAATCCTAATCCTAATCCATTTCCAATGATTTGCAATAGAAGTAATACCCGTGCGTCCTTAAGCTTTGATGTTAATTTAACTTCCATGGTAAGTAGACCCATAAAATTAATTGCTTGGAAATATTTAAGTATGAGTTAAACATCCTTTCGCAATCTCAACCTTCTAGGTCTACACATTAGGAGAGGACGAAGTACCGACGCTTACAACGCTTGGGTCATCAACTATACGACTTCAAAAAGGGTACACCTACCAGTAAGTAAATGCATGGGAAGTATGTACGTTCAAGACACAGAAATCGTACCTTACTAATACGATTTCTGTGGTTCAAGATGATATTTTCTTGTAGCATCACATCTATTTGCCTAGAACAGCTACAATGTGTTATTGCATACCAATTATTGACATTTTGTCTACAGAAATAACTTAAAAATCAACAAAATTAAATGCTACACAGAGATGGGGAAGACGTAGAATCAAACTCCCCGCTGAAACCAGACGATTTCAGAAAAGTGCCTGTGGTCGTTGTCCGTATTCGTCATGTTGAACGTTTTATTTGTCATGTTGCACTTAAAATTGCAAAAATTATATAGCAACGTTTCTATGAGTATACATATATATATATGTACTCAAATCGAAGTAAAGGTAAATAAATTTTACCTAGACCTAAATCTATAATGTACTCATTTGATGTCTGCAGATAAGTTTGTAGAGGTGTTGGAATTGGCGATTATCATGCGATTCTGAATTGGCGAAGTAGGTTAAACGCAGGATCTATTATCAGGATTAAAATGAACTTTTATTACTTGATGAAGGCCTATGATATAACACTTTACACATTAACCCTGGTTAATTTATCCACATTTTTCTAGATCTGGTCAGACGGTCTGGTCTCGCAAACCTTTATGACATTTTATCCGAGAAATTGAAAACAATGCTTAAGGCGCATACCCGAGCCAATCTGACAGCATACCTATTTTATCATATATTTACGTTTATCATAGGAATTTTTAAAAATCCTACGTTCAGTTTGTGGTATCTATTATAAGCTATTTTTTAATACCTCTTTTATAATTTTATCTCACATAGTTTAGGAGGAGATGCAAAAATAGAGTTTGGTGGCCAAAAAGCGCAACTTCGTATCTTTTCCTAAGCTTTACAAAATGAAACTATTACAGAGGCATTAATTAATAGCTTATAATACCACAAACTGAACGTAGGATTTTTAAAAATTCCTGCGTTCAACGTAATAATAAGATATAATAGTTGGGGGCGCCACTTTCGCTGCTGTATGGGCCTTAACTAAGCGCCTAGCGCATGGTTTTTGACGTTACTTATGATAACTTTTATCCTACTACCGAATATGTCGAATCCAAGAATCTGCCGGATCTATCCAATCTAGAATCTGTTTCACATCGAAAAAAGCATCAGACGAGGGTCAAGCCACGTAGCATGAAATAACTTTTCCGATTTCGACCAATGAGGTATCGATTGATTCGTCAGAATACCATCCCCGGTGGTTATAGGCTATGTGACATCGGACAAAATTGGGGTCTAACGAAATAGCAGGGTCTAGGGATGATCTAAGGGTCGAAAATTTCAATGTTAGTAAATATGCTCGTAAGGGGCATTATTGCAGAGGACGTTGTTTGTTTTTTCAACACTGTTTCTCAAAGTTTACTATTTTCAAGCTATCAGCAAAACAACACGTTCACCGGTACTTAGGTAATCGGAGGCACCCACCCACACCACATATTTTACCCCTAGGGTACAAGTTGGAACAAAAATCTTAAACTACCTAAATATCAAAATAAAATAACAAGTAGGTACCTACAATCGGTGAACGCTTATTTAAAAGACTTTCACGGGTTTATGTTAAAAACTCAACATATTTTGTCCAATCAAACAATCTTACAGAACGCTGCCGGCAGAACGATAAATAAAAGTTCAGGTAAAGTTTGTACAAATGTTGGTATGATCTGATATTCCGGGTGTTCTGGGTGTTTTCTATGTATAATAAAAAAAACCTACGTAGGGAATGTATTACCTATATCGTATCCATTTTGAATGGAGCATAAACGTAAACAAACCGCCCATACTTAACCTAAAATTCACTTTGTTGGCGCGTCCTTTTATACGTAATTTACATTACTTGTCGATTTTAGATCCTCCCTTCAATAAAAATTGCTAACAATTATATCTGAAACTCGACGCCAAGCAAGTGAGATTTTGTTATTTGTGTCGTACTTTGTTTACTAACATGCTTCATTCAAAATGGATAAACCATAAGTACCTATATCAGTTATCTAGTACCCATGAAAAGGTCTGCTTAGCTTGGGGCTAAATGATGATGTGTGGATTGTCCAGCATTATTTATATTTAGTACTAGCTGTGCCCCGTAACTTTGCACGCGTTGTTCCTATGGAAACGTTTAAAGGTGTTTTCCCGGCAGTTATTCGAATTTTTCTCCCGTAAAAACCATCCTTGAACTTCAACAAATCAATCAGCCAAATCGGTCAAGCCGTTTTCATGTTATGTCGTGACAACGGAAAACGGGTTTCATCACACTATCACACTAATATTATAAATGCGAAAGTTTGGATGGATGTTTGTTACTTCTTCACGCCAAAACTACTGGACGGATCTGGCTGAAATTTGGCATATAGGTAATTATAATCCTGGAAGCAACTTTTTAGTACTTTTTATCCCATAAATCAGTTCCCGTGGGATGAAAATCACCTTTTCATGTTTCCATAGAAACAACGCGTGCGAAGCCGCGGGGTGCAGCTAGTTTTTATATATATAGATAAAAAATCTGTTTTCAGACGACAACTAACCATCCGCAGCATCGAAAACGACCCTCTAATAGTTCAGACGACCCCTGCCCAACGCTCCTGCTACTTCCACGATGAGAACCGAAACGATCTGTACCCTTTCTACTCTTACAGCGTGTGTAACGTGATGTGTCGCAAGAAGAGCCAAGTCGACTTGTGCGGGTGTAATGACCACTTTATGCTGGGGACGAGTAAGTCGCATTAATCTTGTTGCATCAGTGATATCATGTTGTAAATATGAAGGGGCTAGGGATCCGGGACATTTGAATTTGTCCGTGAAGGTAAATATGCTTCTAACATAGGTAGGTATATAAATATATAAAGGCTGGACAATTCACACAGCATATTCTAGCCCCAAGCTAAGCAGAGCTTGTGTTATGGGTACTAGGTAACTGATATAAGTACCTAATAAAATACACTAAATAGATGGATATTTTCTATTATGTACATAGAATACATCCAGAACGCCCTGAACAAGTATCTGCAGATCGTACAAACATTTATCCCAAGATCGGAATCGAAATCGAACTTCCTGCGTTGCAGGGACCTATTGCATGCTAAGTGGTTTGCATTATATTAGTTTCTTCACATTCGAGTTTCTTCATGGCATAGAAGATACCTTATCTGTTTTTTGTAGCTTGCTTACAAGGCCCAAGGATAGTATTAAGTATCTATTAGCTTTTACCATAACATTCATTACCTACCGACAATTGAAGCTAATTAGAAAGAAACATTGGCGATTTGTAAATACTTACTAAAAAGTAAGGTAGGCAGGCGTATAACAGCTATAGACCATATTGTTAGAGACAACAATAACAACAAAGATAATTAATCTACTAGTCTGTTCAAAATGAGAACGGTGAACTAACACTGTTAGTCGTACTGCAATGACAGATCAGTGTTGTTAACGCAGCAAAAGTTGTCAATTGGCACACGAACGCTCTCAATTCCAACGACTCTCCTCTTTTTGAACAGACTCTGATAAAATCTAAAAAGTGAGTGGGAATTGAGGGTGCTCGTGTGTCAATTCACAACTTTTGTTGCGTTGACAAAAGTACTAAAAGTGTCCTCCACCGTAAGGCCACGACTCTTCTCTTTTTGAAGAGATTCTGACAAAATCTAAAAAGTGAGTGGGAATTGAGGGTGCTCGTGTGCCAATTGACAACTTTTGTTGCGTTGACAAAAGTACTAAAAGTGTCCTCCACCGTAACGCCATCCATGACTCTTCTTTTTTTGAACAGACTGTAACAAAATCTAACCAAAGACTTTCTCACAGATGAATCAGAACGCTGCAACATATC
The DNA here is from genome assembly GCA_955876795.1 of Eupithecia tripunctaria. NCBI lineage: Eukaryota > Metazoa > Arthropoda > Insecta > Lepidoptera > Geometridae > Eupithecia > Eupithecia tripunctaria. The sequence continues at coordinate 8,416,971 of OY041613.1, read as the reverse complement.
AGGGCTCGCATGTCTGCACAGTTACAGATTTCAACTTACAACCCTGAAACCCTACTGGGCCACTCGCGCTGGACTATCTTGCAGCTGTCTTCCATCCTGCGATGAGACAGAGATAACGGTTATCAACGAGTCCTCTAGAAAGTGAGTGGTTAATCAACAATGTAATGAACAGAGTTTGTAATTGAGCTATCAGTAATTCCAGCTATCAAAACGCGCACCAAAAAAAAGAGTGGCAAAACCTTTTTTAAAGACGCTGAAAAAAGGAGGTCGTTCTGTGTTCGGCTGTATGTATTTTTAACCGACTTCAAAAATAGGAGGAGGTTCTTAATTCGACTGTCTTTCGTTTGGTTTTTGTTTGTTACCTCAGAACTTTTGACTGGGTGGTAAGATTTTCATGATTCTTTGAAAGCTGGTGCTGTCCGTGTGGTCTCATTTTCATTTGAGGGGTTTAATTCTTTTAAAAACTATGAAAAATTGTTATGTGCCGTAAAAAGTACCAAAAACATACCTTTTTAAAAATGTAAAATGAATGTAAACTGTGCCTTTTAAAGTCTGTATTCTTTATTTACCTCGTTTGTAATCAGATATAATAAACTCTATTTCTTCTGATAAAAGTTGGCAACCCAACTTAGAATGTGTACGTATGCTAAAGTGTTTAACGAATTTCAGAATCAAAGGAAAAGGGATTTATAAAAACAATTCACACGTTGAAGTGGTGCTCGCATATTTAGCAACCGAGAGATTCAAGAGAAGCGTTGTTAGAAGCCGGCTGGATTTAGTTGGTAAGGATCATAGGTGATATAATCAAGACCACATGAATGAAATAGAAACCTAATAATAAAGACCTTAAACTCTCTTTTCCAGTGTCTGTAGGTGGAACTACCGGCCTCTTCGTGGGAGCTAGTCTCTTAAGCTTTGTGGAACTCATATTTTTCTTCACTGTCCGTTTCGCAAGCAACGTTATAATGGAGAACCGAAAACGGAACAGTATTCTAATAACTTAACATTTTCAGTGCCCATGACGTGTGCATTTTAACCATTCTTAAAATGCACGCCGATTATATGAAGTTTAGTGAAAAGCGGGTGAATTTTACTATGGTTTATCTCTACATCGATCGGTATGTTTTGCTCCAGCTGGGTAGGTAGTGAAAGATATAATATACCTACAGTAACCTACCGTAAACTACTTTATATAGGCACAATTATGTATGTATAAGAATTGGGTATAAGAATAGTGTCCTGGGCCTTTTTTCTATATAATAGTCCATTAGTTAGATTTTCAGAAGATATTGGTTAAAAAATAATATAAAGCACGTCAGAGTTTGGGAGTCGGGGGTTAGTGACGTCACACCATGCTAAAAAGTGTCGAAGGTGTGACGTCACGCAGAACTTCCGTGATCATAATTATTAGGAAATAGCGCACGAACGACGGAAGACCTGTTTATTTTACAAAAGAAATGCATACGTATCTTAGTTAACATCGATAGGATGGACAGCTGTAAGCCACACTTAAAAACAAAAGATTAACTTTACCATCGTCGATTTAATATACATATTCTGGAACAATTAAATTGGTCAATTAAATTATATAATAAACTCCCCCAAAACATAAAAGACACGACAAAATACAACCTAATAAATCCAAACCAATGATATTTTTTTTTATGAATTGTTTATACGATTAATAATTAGACAAATAAATAAATAACTAGAATGTAAATAACTAATATCAAAATTGCAGTGCCCAACTGGGTGTATGTAGGTAAGGTACCTACTAACTAACTATAGCTATAATTACATCTTAAGCTACCAACCTATGAACATATTGGCAATAAATAAATGAAATGAAACTTTAACTGGCTCCTATATCTATATTTTTTTGTTTAGTCAGCGAATGAAAAAAATACCTGTGAATCTATCTTCTGATAAATAACTAACGGACTCATTATCGTGTTGCCTATTTCAAAACATTATCTAACGTTAAATCTCTCGGGTTATCACACTAATAATTATTATAAATGCGAAAGTTTGTATAGATGTATGGATGGATGGATGTTTGTTACTTCTTCACGCCAAAACTACTGAACGGATCTGGCTGATTTATTTCATACAGCTAATTCTAATTCTGGAATCAAACATAGGCTACTTTTTATCCCATAAATCAGTTCCCGTGGGATGAAAATCACTTTTAACGTTTCCATAGGAACAACGCATGCGAAGCCGCGGTCGCAGCTAGTTATAAATAAGAGAAGGTAAGATAGCATGTGCAACTTTCACACTAACCCTGTCTATTACGCGATATCTCGAAGCTGACCAGTCTGGATGTGGCCCAGTTACAAGTACAGGAAGACAATGATTATGGTAACTGTGCAATGACACGTAATTCCCTACTGGCCCTTTCTAGTGCACTGTATAGGCCTCTTTATGTTGTTGTAAGTAACGACGGTATTAAGAGGTACTTATTGACTTGTCTAAGTGCTTATTTTGTTAGTCTAACGAAATAAACGATTTGACTCTGACTCTGCATAAAAGGCATTTAATACATAAGTGAGCTTAAAGTAACGTATGAAAAAAACTAAGTTACAAGTCGGTACTTAGTTGAATAACAGACAGTAAGTTGTGCTCACATTGTAAGCTATTTGTTATGCTTACTATTTGTTAAGCATAAACAAAGTTTGCATCAATTGTAAATCAGTTTTGGAGTCGATTGACATAGGTAATGTTAATTTTTAACTCCATAACGAAAATTAATTAAACGTGGTTTTATCATTTAAGTTAAATATATTTAGAAGTTCACCTGCAACTCTTGATTATTCCATTACTGTTATTAGAATGATTGTGAATATCATAATGTATCTATTTCAGTAATCTTAAGTAGTGTAGGTAGATACCTATATTCTTCGTTATTACGGAATACTAATTACAACACCTATCACAATAAATTGAAATGCACATGCAGGTCTCTAAGGTTTCTAACTCTTAACAAATAAAAAAACTGAAAATAAATATAACTTTTTTATTACTTAATAAATAGATAAAATATCTTAAGAGAAAACAGTTTAACAACTATAATAATAATTATAAAAAATGTTATATTCCCTTGTTACTCGTACATTACTGAGTTACTTTAAGAATACTTTTCCTTCCACATTGCTGGTTACGTAATTCGGTAATGTACGTCAAGTAACAAGGGCTTATTTTTTGTTCCATAAGTACAATTTTTTAACTTTATTTACGAGTAGGCAGATATGGTACAGTCAGTTGTTAAATTTGTGAAATCTTATTTTTTAGAACTCTAACAAGTTTCATAAGACGAAGGTACATGACAAGACAGTAAGTATATATCAAAAATCTAACAATAACCTAAAAATCTATTTAAAAGGTAGGAAATAATTTATGAACGATGAACAGGGGCTAAAAATTTTACGCTATTCAACTTCCCGATATTAGGTATCTATACGCAAATTGATAATCATTATAAGATTAAGAAATAACGGTTAATTTAAGTCTTACGCCAGAACCTGATATACCTAACTCCAATTCAAAACATTTCTAGCCAACGAGGCCCTTAAATTCAACAGCAAAATTTTCCTCTTCATATAGCCATGTCTTAAAATCGAGGTAACCGCCACGGGTGTCTCCCCGAATATCAGGTCCTCCTCATCAGCAGCCAGCGGTTGCAATGGCCGTGGTTCTGGAGGCGGCGGTACCGCATGCAGTGCCATTGGGGAATCTGCTGCATGCGACGTAGAGCTTCCAGCTGTTGACAATGGAAATATTGTGAGAAACTGATCGATTTCAAAGAGTATCCCTAGGTCATGAACCAACCAGAACTAGAAATTTATTTAAAATTAAGGAATCCTTTTTAATGTTAAATAAAATTCTATTTCAGATTTTCCGGAAGATTACAATCTGGGTGTCTTCAAATCCCGAGTGAATAAGTTCCTTCTGGGAAATTATGCTCCATCTTAGGCGTGGTCGGGGATGGGGCATTATCCTTTCCCAGTACTCGTCACTTTCTTAAATGTCGATGGGAGTGAATTGCTTGGCCATCCTCAATAAAAAAAGAAACGGGGGAGGGGGGGCTCTTGCTCAGAAGTGAGATGGAATAGGCTGAGAAAAATAAACAATATTAATAAGAAAATGTCAGAAAATCAAAGCCGTAAGAAAATTGAATTTTTCGTTGAAACATAAAATCCAATTGAATTATTTCTTTTAAGAACCTAAAGCAAGCCAGGCTTAGATAAGTTGGGTATGTAAATACCAAAGATATTTACCTTACTTACTATAATAGATAAATACCTTTTAGAAATGAACTTAATTTTTAGTCGGGTGTAAAGAAAAAGAGCTTCAAATCTTCAACTTCTGCCTTGTATTTTTGTCTAGACTGGGATATATTTCAATATCAAATTTACATGATACCTATAGGAAGAAAAGAAAGAAATATAACAGGTACTCACATAGTCGATATTCCCACTCCGAAACGGCATAGCCTCGCAAATAACTACTAAACAAAACAAAAGTCCAAACAAAACGAACACGTGTCCGAACTTCATTTTCAAAAACAACTGAACAAAATGTCGCAAACGGCGCAACAAATGAACGCGAATGAAATACGTGTAGCGGCAACAGTTTGTTGAGGAGTGTCGGGATGGACTGCCGATCCAGTGGTTTATAAAGGAATACAAACACCCACGCACTTTCTTCCCGCCATGCATCCAGAAAGCCGCAATAACCATACAAGCATAGCGGTTACAGAACTTTAAACGACTAGCGAACAATTTCATCCATAGATTTCAAAAATATTTGGTTGCCGACCACCTTCTGGTAAATTTACCTGAGTAAGCACATGCTATTATAGCATTCTGTATGCTATTGTGTTTTAAAAAGTATCGTAGTTTGACGAATTCACTACGGATGTAAGCGGGTTAACTACGAACCTTATTTGTGTTAGAAGAAAGGTGTTCTTCCAACACAAATAAGGTTCTTAGTTAACTCGCTTACATCCGTAATGAATTCTGTATGCTTGTTGGTTTGATTATTTTAGTTATTTAATAAAAATTGATATGTATCATGCATGACTATTAATTGGTTTCCTACAATTAAAGTTTTCCATTTTTTATACATATGGGTTTGTAACTACTACCTTAACCTTAGCTAACCTTAACTAAGGTTAACCTTAACTTAGCGAACCTTATCTAGTGAGTTGCTCTCAACGTCTCACGTGAGACGTACGTGCCCATTTCCAACGTCTCACAAAAACGTACCTATGGGCCACGTTTGTCCCATAAATCAGTTCCCATAGGATATAAATAACATTTAAAAGTGTCCAAAAACAACACGTGTAAAGCCGCGGACTGTAACTTGTCACACTGATTTTATTATAATATGCGAAAGTTTGGATGGATGTATGGATGGATGGATGTTTGTTACCTCAGTGTGGTTGTCAAAAATGGTAATTGTAGAGTCTGCTTTTTGACAAAGACCGGTGACTTTAAATTCAAACAGACTAGATGGGAATTGAGTTTTCAATCTTGTAGTTGAATGGAAATGTTATTGATTTAGTTTTAAAATAGAAAGTCCTTTTCTTCTTTATAAATAACTAGTAACTCTTTGGGAACGCCCTGAACGAACTTTTTAGGCTTTTGTGACTGAAAATAAGCTGACATGCTGAAATCACTCAAGTAAGGAGTACTTAGTATTTCATCATCATCATCATCATCAGCCTATATTAGTCCACTGCTGGACATAGGCCTCCCCTAATGAGCGCCATAGCGCCCTGTCTTCAGCTTGACGCATCCAGCATCTGCCTGCAGTCTTTCGCAGATCATCATCCCACCTGGTCGGAGGGCGTCCTACACTACGTTTGCCGAGTACTTACTTATGTGTTACTTAGTATTTTATTAATCATTATTATTTTAAAGCTTATGAGACATTAATCATTATTATTTTAAAAGATCTCAGCTTAATATATAATTAATTTTGTTTTAAAAAACTATAAACCGACTTCAATTTTTACAGATTTTTCATGAATTTTCATGGATCCCACTGTCAGAACTGAACAAAATTAAAATAGGACTACACGGGAAGCACCAGCTTTCATTTAAAAAAAATCATGCAAATCGGACCACCCAATCAAAAGTTTAAGAGGTAACAAACATTAAAAAAACAGACGAATTGAGAACCTCCTCCTTTTTTTGAAGTAGCTTAAAAATACATAGCAAGTAACAAGCTTGTCTTAAACCAAAGGCAAACGCTAGTGCTTTGATAATTTTTATTCTGCTAAAGAAAATCTTCATAAGCCTACGTATCCTCCCCGTCTAAGCAAAACAAAGGAACATAAACTAGACATCTTTTGTAGTCAGCTTTGCAAAGACCTTCGCTATCTAAGATTTTGTCTGTCTGATAATAGGTATAGAGTTAGTTAGTCAGGAAAATGTCTCTGGTTTGTGAATGAATTGTGTGATACGGTATTATTTTTATATTTCTACTAGCTGCGCCCCGCGGCTTCACACGCGTTGTTCCTATGGAAACGTTTAAAGGTTATTTATATCCCACGGGCACTGATTTATGGGATAAAAAGTAGCCTATGTTTGATTCCGGGATTAGAATTACCTGTGTGCAAAATTACAGCCAGATTCGTTCAGTAGTTTTGGCGTGAAGAGGTAACAAACATCCATCCATACATCCATACAAACTTTCGCATTTATAATATTAGTGTTATAGTGTAACTAATATAACCTAACAAATGTGGTAATGATAACTGAGTATCTTACTATATTTACTATGGTCTCTATTTAGTTATGTAAGCCAGACGTAGAAAAAAAAGGAAGACGAAGAATAAATAATAGTATTGCACATTTTATAATCCACAGTTTGTATCAGTGTGCGCGCGCCTCTACTTTTGTTTTCTACCCATTTGTATTGAATATTTGCTCGTACCGAACTACTAACAATAGATAATAAGCCTATTTTATTTCTCACCAGTGATTTCTAATCTTAAACCTTAAAAGATCAGAACCTAAGTAGGTTTGTATGTATAACATACTGATCAGAAGTTCACTGATCGCTGTTGGGGTAACGCAAAATGTTAGACTAAATAATTGTGTTTGTTTTATAAATATAAACCGACTTCAATTTTATGGTTTTCTCATGGATGCCTTTGTAATTTAATTGGGACCACACGGGAAGCATCAGCTTTCAAATAAAAAAGAATCATCAATATCGGATCAGTAAAAAGTTAAGAGGTAAGAAATATATATATTTTAAAGAAAATACAGTCGTATTGAGAACTTCCACCTTTTTTGAAGTCGGTTAGAAATGTCTCAACAAAAGTGATTCTAGTTCCAATAGTAGGCTGTTAATAGAGCCAAACTATCTACGAGTATACGGGATTTGGAGCATCGATGGCCGGCGGAGTTTTATGCGTCTATAATCGCACAATTTCGAAAACCTTAGCAAGCATGGAAGAACCGCAGGACAACAATAAACAAAATTAGACTTCGTAATCTCTGCATAATTCTTCCGCGAACTGCACTGAAGAGCATTGAGTCAGATAATAATTCGTTTAAATTAACGGTCCTCAGTAATTTCCTAAATGCGTCATGATACCAGCAAAGTTGTCCTTTGACACCGTTTGCTAGAATTATCCATTTTTTTCTAGGAATCAGCTCTGGCTTATCCAGTTATCATCGAAAATATCAGCTTATGTGACAAGAGTCTAGACTAGATATACAATACAATACAATACAAAAATATTTTATTATCAGACATCAAAGGTCCATTGTTGTTTTGACTTACTCGTTTTTTCATAGAAAATGTATGGGAATTGTTTTTTTTAATTATTGCCATAACTTACGCTTTGATTTAGTATGTTACTTTGGAAAAAGTGTTCCTGGTTGGAAATAGAGTCGATTAAGACCAACTTGTTTTTTTTGACATATGTAATTTTTTGGGCATACCGTATCTACTTTTTTTCAAAAAACTAAAAATGTCAATATTTTTTTCTTCAAAATAAAACAGGTTTCATAAAACAAAACCTTCTAACTACAAAAAAAACGGTAGCTACCCTGAAGGAGCCAAAAAATTTTCCCCACCCTGTGTAACACAAAACTACAAACATAGATATACAAACAACATAGAAAATAAAATAACATGTACATAAATTAATAACGCCTAAGTAATAACTAGTTTCACCCAGAGTGGTGCAGTATGGGACAGTCATACTTTTGAGATGACTTTCAGGATACTGTAGTTACTACCTCTCACTATACTCATAGATGATGCCATGAGGTGGTGGGTACTTTCCGTATACCAACTTTGTAGTTTATTTATTTAAGAACAATTTACATTGTGTATGAATAAAAAGTACGTAATTATATTATGGTAAAGTTTATCATCATATCATAAGTAATTGAGTAGGTATTATGTTTTCACTAAAGCGATGGAAAGTTATAAAGTGATTTCATCATCATCATCATCATCAGCCTATATTAGTCCACTGCTGGACAACGGTCTCCCCTAATGAGCGCCATAGCGCCCTGTCTTCCGTTTGACGCATCCAGCATCTGCCTGCAGTCTTTCGCAGATCGTCATGTCACCTGGCCGGAGGGCGCCCTACACTACGTTTGCCGAATAGGTATTTATTTACGTTTGTAGAGAGAATAAAGTTATTTAAAACGGAATATTTACCATGACTTAAGTTTTGAGCTTTCCAATATTACGCTAGCTCTCATGCGCCATGATCATGTGGTTAGAATATACTATCCTTCTATATAGGTTCTCGAATACCTGCTAGATACTGGATTTTTATTTTACACATGTCCGCTCAGCTCTACTCAAGCAGCTGGTTAAGATGATCATATGCTTTGGCTTTGCAATTTAAGATCAGTATTTGTAAATAATGATTGCAAAGCCATGGAGAAAAAAATCCGAATGTCGTAAGTGTTTAACCATCGTCTATTAATTAACACTATTAGATTATCTAAGTGGATAAGACTCAGGAAGCGTAGAACTAGAGACAAGGTGAGACCAAACGAGCAAAACGTTTAGGAAGCCCTAGCAAATTTGTGTACGTCTACTGCTTATGTATGTATATTATAGGTAGTGAGTGTTTCGGTGACCACACTGACTCCAGGTTTTCACAACAAAATCTTGGAAAAATATTCTAGAGGAAAGAGAGCTGAAAGTGAGAAGAGGTTGAAAATATTATGAATAATTGGGTTTGTTTAATAAAAACTATAAACTGACTTTAATTTTATGGTTTCCTCATTGATGCCATTGTCTCTGATGATGACGATTATTTATCGTTAAAGTAACAATAGAAATATACACTGTCAAAATTTCTACTGCCTAACTATAAGGGTTACTAAAATACAGCCCGCTGATAAACAGACAGGAGGCTTAGTAATAGGTACACATATTGAGACCCTTACGCGTACAAAACCCTAACAAAATCATCAGTCCAGAAATCTTTCTTCGTTCTATGCTATTCGCCTTTATTGATACAAGTACTTTTTGGATATCCTCCATGCATCAAATTTGTAAGCCTCTTGTTTACGTCCGTTGCCATGGGAACCACTAGAGATAAATTATAATGATTGAAATTATCACGAGAAGAGGATGTTTTAGATACTTTTTCAGCGCACACATAAATTTGTCGCGAATCTTACTTTTATGGTACCACTTCAAATTCAACCTTTAGACAGTAAAGAATGAATCATCAAACTTCGATGAGAATTGGCGAAGATATCACCACAATTGTATTTTGTTGTTTTTTAAGCTTGATGGGATAAATACTAATCCTTCGAGAATAAAACTGTTATGTGATCAATTCGGAACCATTCTCTATACAACAGCGAAATCATTTTTGAAATCGGTCCATAATTGACGGAGAAATCGGTAAACATACATACAAAAAAACACAGACGAAAATAGAACCTCCTAGTGAAGTCGGTAAAAATATTCCAAAATTTTAACGAAGTCAATGCCTATTACCTACCTGCCTACGATACGACTAAACTCAACTTTATGTCTAATCCGTCATCGAAATCTAACCAGAGAAAATTGCACAAAACAACAAAGCAATATAAAAGAAACCTAATTTCTCCCCTCGGAAAATGGTCACCCCAAGTTCAGCCAGTTCACTATCGATCGTGAAAAGAACAAGAGAGACGGCTATACCGCCACACCGCTCGTGTATGTCGCATAAATATGAAAACACGACCTTATTTACCGGCCCTTACTACCACTACCACGATATTTATCCCCGTTTACTATATTTCAGAGGTTTTTGTGCAAAAACGCTTTTCTGTGATGGTGTAGTGCGGATGTGATAAAAATGTGACTCATAGATTTAAATAACGAAGCATCTTTTCCCGGATAAACGTCAGAAAATGGTATGTTATCTAACCAGTGCCTGCCCAGTGTTTTAACTTTATTTTCCATCAATATCTTCGTTGTCTAAAGTATTTGTTTATAACGTTCAGTCTGATAAAAAGGTGGATCTTTTATATGAATGGAAAACGAAGCAGATTCTTCCCATTCATTTCAAAGATTATGCTACAAATTACAGTAATTTTATGAAATAGCAATCTGGAGTAATCCTTTTCTCGCCTTACCGTATGATTAATAATTTCTCGTTTTCTTGAACGTAAATAAAATATAACTAAGAGGTAAGGATGTAGAAAGATAAATCATGGCCTCTTCATTAAGCTTTCTAAGCTGTAAACCCAAAGGTTATTTTTAGCTCCCCCAAACAGAATAGGTAAGTGATTAGCAACTCGCTTGTAAATACTGACCTACTTAAATGAAAATCTGGAGAGACATGGCAGAGAATCTGCGTGGGGATTATGGACATCACCCCCTATTGAGATAAAAGCCAATGAGGCGCTTATCAGGGGAAGGCCTGGATCCAGCAGTGGACCGGTATAGGTTGTACATCTAGATTAAGTAGAACAAGTTCCTTTTGGGAATGCGTGCTCTAGCGGCCTTTCTTGACCTGTAGTTATGGAAAGGCACTGATAAATTGGTCAAGATAAGCCTGGACGCCAAACTCTTAATCATCCTAGAAAGAAGAATTTCAAAATTTCGTTCGTGATCATATTCCAGAAACAGAAGTAGAATGGCGACTGAAAGCGGTAAAATGACCAGCACGCTGAGTGCCTTCGGCGGTGCTGAGGCTTGCGGCGCGAGATGGACTCTCGGTGCTCTGCTGCTGGCACCCCTCACCGCCGCCAACTCCAGCTACTGTGCTGTGCCGGCTGTGATACTACTCGCTGTCTTTATTACAATTGCAAGTGAGTATATAGAGTAACGATATAAGTAATACCTACTAAAAGATAAAAACAATTTCCCCCGAGATAACTAGTGATATGATCGGAAAGTTCGTTCCACTTAGATAATTAGGTAGTTTATTCGGTTTACTGAGTGGAACAAAGGAAAATGCTTCCTGATACCCAAAATTCGACTAAATTCTAAGACTTGAAATCGCTTTACTTAATGGGTAAAGAGACGCGTGCATCAACGGAAACGCGTAAGCATCTGATCAACTAATGCTTACGCGTTTCCGCTTTCAGTAGGAACAAACCCTTAGGTAAAAATACTCTTTTACTTACTACTGATCTACATTACTACGGCCTATTATGCTACCGATTTATAACCGATAGTTTTCCTTACAGCTTTCACATGCAAAGATCTCAAAAAGCTCTCCGAAATATTACCACCTCCCAAAACATCCAGAGGTAGGCGCGAACGAAACCTGCGCTCCTTTGCCGACTTTATGGCAATGTGGATGACATTCCTCTCCCATTTAGTAGCAGTGGCTATCTGTGCCAGGATACTGAGTACAACGGCCGACCATGTTACTGGAGGAAAGACTAGAAGGTGGCTATTTGGATACGAGACTCGCGCTTTGGGGGAACCTTGGCCGGATGTTCTGGGGGTCACCGTTGTTATGGTCGTCTGCGCTATGTTTATGTGTGGATTGGAGGTAGGTTCATCAGCTTATTTTTTATTTTCTATTCCAAAAATCGTGTAGTTTCTTGACTGCCATTATGATGACGATGAAACGGAAGACGAAATGATTAACAGTCTGAGAATGCGTCCAATTAAAATGGTTAGACCAACTCAACATCTTACTAAACAAATCTTAATCGCGTTTGATTATATTAAGTCTACATCTGTATGATCTTGATCTTTTCAGGAAAGTGTAATGTTCACCTTTATGCTTCTTGTCCTTCTGTACACATTCAGCCAATTTTTCACTATTTTTGGCCTTATAAATCTGGATATTGCCAACATTCAGATGTCCATACCAATCAACATTTATGAGGTAAGGTCAAAATAACAACGTTAGATGCGAAATTATCCAATTGCAGTTTTGTGAACAGTTTTTCTTTTCAGCTTTTTGCTGCAGCTGCGCCAATTTCTTATGCGTTTAGTGTTGTGGTTCCGAAGGAAAATGGATCAATTAGAAAGAGTTTACTATTGATGGTTGGTTTACCCACGGTCATTTTCTGTGGGTTATGTTTTCTGTACACAAACACGCTAAAAGGGTAAGTTCTCAAATACTTTCTTCTCTCTTATCTTTTCAAGATCACAAAATGACGCTCGTAAGATCTGGCGAGAAAGACATCCGAGAAGTTATTTCCTCTCGTTCACACGTATCTTGGTATGTTTATCTTTTGTTTCTATTTTCAGAAACAGCATTAATGCAGCTTTACCAGTGACCACGCTACTAGAAGCGCGATCTGCTGGTTGGATCTGTCCTCTTCTGGCAACCGTGACAGTGGCCGGAGTCTGTCTCGCTCTGACGGAGCTTTGTCCTCTCCTCTTCACGGTTCTAGTGGCACTAGCATCCCCGGAATGGAAAGTACTAACTAGATCTATGACATATGAGAGTACGACAACGGGGAGTCCGGTTTTAGCTGTATTTACAGCTGGTAGGACTTCTTTTTTTTTTGCTTCAATAGCTTTCATCCTTTGGTTTCACTTGATATATGTATTCAAACCTACTGTTCATCATGTACTACTTAAATTGGTAGTAAAAGATTCAGCTGGTTATTTTGTATGGTCTTTTTAACAGTGAGATTACAAGATACCCATTACATTACTCTGAACAGCTAAACCTCTAATCACACCGAAATATTTTCTCTTTATCTTCAATTCGTACCTATACCTACCCACGTACCTAATTTTTTTTCTATTCACCAGGAAGTTTAGCAGCAATCTTGGCGTTCGCATGCCCTCTCTCCCACATGATAACCCTCATGAACGCAAGTCACTTGCTTGGGATCTCGATACAGGCATTCCACTTTATCATAATGCGATGTGTTCCAACAACGGAACAGATAGAGGCTGGTGGTAAGTTGTTAACAAATTGTTTTCCTTGATAACCGGAAACTCGTGCTTCGAACAGTTGGGAATCTTAAGCACCGAAATTATATATATGATGCCGGGAGCCTTAAACGCTGAGGAATTTGTCCATTTTCACCATATTCATCTTTTTTATTTTATGCGTATTTATTGAACAGAACATACAATAATGAAAAATTCTTTTTAGACGTGGAGTATAAGCGTTTAGGCAAGGAATCTAATGCAAGAGCACCTAAATCTCCAAAAAGAAGCTCGAAACGCGGTCTTTGGTTCATCCCTTCAGCTATCCGCCATACGAAAACATTGGAGAGTATCAAGTCAAAGGTCACCATTGCCAAAGGTATTAATTGTTGCAATAAATTTAATTTGTAATTTTTATCGGCAGAAGTGAGACTGACCACTGAGCTGATGATGAAACCAAGATGTTCAAAGAAAAATTCAACGTCGTCAACTAAAAAGACGACGTGAGAACGGTTAGCTACACAATTCTTATGTCGTTACGTTTTACAGAAACAGAAGAAAGAGAATGCCTGCTCCTAGACGAGTATGCAGGTTGCACCACAGAAGACCTTGACCCTAGCTGCAGCAGCGGCCCAATAGAGATGACCATGACCACAGCAGAGGTCGGAGATGTGGTCTCTGATGTGGAAGCCAGCGATGGTGAACTATCTTCTGGGGACGATTCCACGGATATTGATGCAGTTGTTAAGGAGTATAAGGATAGAGTTCAGGTAAGCAGAATTGGTAACTCGGAGAACTGAGGAAGGTTATTTTCCGCGCGTATTAGTTAATGGTTCGATATCTAGGACTCATTACCTCGAAGCACTTTAGCTTTTTTAACGAACAATGTATTAGAAAGCTCGTCTGATGGTTGGCTGGATTAACATTACATTTGTTATATTGCCCTTGTTTTGCCAAAATAAAGCATACAACTAAAGGAAATTGAAATGAGTTAGAGGGCCGACTACCTTTGTTTTACTGATTAATCATGTGTTACATCTTGTAGTAAATTGTTTAGATATTTTACCTTGATATTGAACTAGAAACTATTTTTTTCCACCACCTCTAATGAAGAATTATAACAGGTGGTGACTTCAGCACCAGAAGCCAGCGCTCCATTGCCTCCATGCGTGCGCGGCGCACGTTGGGCCGCAGTAGGCGCGTTCACGCAGGTTATAGCTGACGGATTCATTGCTACTGCTTTCTGTAATGAGGCTATCAGAGTGCCTATGTTCGCTTCGGGTATTCCACGTAAGTCTTTCTTGCTTAAAAAACATTATAATGAATGGCTATGCAGTATATAAGCTCGAAGTTTATATTCTAAAGAATGGAATCCGTAACGAAACTATCCGGTAAAGAACCAAAGTTATTGACATTGGATGTTGATTCAGATGTTGCCAAAACTAGAGACTTAGTTTTGGCGATATCTGAATAGACTCCAATATCTCACAAATTGTAGTACAGCGGATAATGGCTCCATGCTATGGTGGAATCGCCAGCAGATTTTGATAGTTAGGTACCGACTGTTTCTGTGGTAATTTACACAACAAGTTTATAATGAAATGTGGGAAATTCTCAAGTTTTTAGTTATTATACTTTATTTACACTATGGATTTCATGTGGATAATGGTTAATCTCGTTATTTTAGAATTGTTTTAAAAATCTACATAAATAGCTTTATAGGTATCGTTAAGTGCCACTTTTAAAGTTATTCTGTTAAAATTTTATTCGTGTTTCAGTATGGCTGTGTGGAGTCTTTATCTGTACTTGGCAGCCATCTCACAATTTGGCCATGCGGAGGACTCAAGGCATAGAAGGGCCTCTGGCGTTGCTATCCGCTTTGCTGTTCCTCACACCCCTGCTACTGGACTCTTGGCCTGCTATCACTTTGTTTGCTGGAGCAGGTAAGTAGTAGTAAAGAAAGTAGGTCGATAGCACAAAACTGGAGGAGTCAGAGACTGTGCTACATTTGTTATTACATATCTAGCAAATGCCTTCCTTACTTTATTGTCTATGTTTGATTTTGTACTATGCTTGTAGCATTCAATATTCCTACGAAGATACAGCTACCAAAATAATTGAGGATAATGCCTTGAAAACCGTCAAAACTTTAACAATTAGTTAGTTGTGTTTGAGTGCACTGCCGGCAAGGTAAAGGCAATTCTGACGACCTCTGTGGCGCGGTGGGCGAAGGTCCGCCTGCGACGCAGGAGCTGCGGGTTCGATTCCCGCCTCGGGACAAATGTATGTACGATCTGCAGATATTTGTTCAGGGCGTTCTGGATGTGTTCTATGTATAATAAAAAAATATGTATCTATGTAGGGTATTGTATTATGTATGTCAGTTATCAAGTACCCTAACACAAGCCCTGCTTAGCTTGGGGGCTAGATAATGCTGTGTGAATTGTTCATCATTATTTATTATTTATTAATGCATAATGGAAATAATGGATAAACTACTGTTTCAGGGGTTGTAATCTACGCAAGATGCGAGAGATGGTGCGGTGATTTGGCGGTACAGCAAGCCCGCAGCGCCTTGGAGAAACGCAAGGTTTCCGCAGCCGTGCCTTTGGCTGGGCCTCGTCTGGCCCATATAGATGCTGTTTATATCACCAGGTAACAACCCTACTCTATTATCTATACTAACATTATGAAGAGGAAATATTTGATTGTTTGTTTATATTATATAGGCTCCGAAACTACTGGACCGATTAAAAAAAAATTACACTATTAGAAAGCTTACTTTTCAGGGAGTGACATAGGCTATATTTTATCCCGGAATTCCTACGGGAACGGGAACTACGCCGGTGAAACCGCAAGGCGCTGCTAGTTAACAAAATAAAACTATTTATGGTTGTTTTGTATATATATAAGCTTAAACCACTTTTAAAAAGTTTTTAAAGTAAAATTATCGGTGCCGTGATAATTTCTACTCACTCTCTAGATTACTTAGAAGTTTCGAAGCGCGTGTTTGGTTATGTACAAATTGCGCGCTTCAAAACACCTAATGTTACTTGTGTGTCAAAAAAGAGTAGGTAGGGTAGGGACCCTACCTACTCTTAGTTCGACAAGAAACATCAGAAAACGAATGTGTCCCTGTCGTTCGGTTTTCGTACACCTACCTTCCTATCCCTATTTTTACAAGCGTATTATGTAATAAATAACGGGATGACATTGGTGATCTTTGTATATTCTGTTTAGATACATAGGGTAGGTCGGTTTGTGATATCATTTGTACGGGTTCTGACGAAAGGCTGGTTAGACCTCTTACCAAGTAGCCGATGTCTTTTTATAACGATTTTATGTATCTAATTATCCCTATAAGTGAGTTTGGTTTTTTAACCGACTTCAAAAAAGAAGGAGTTTCACAATTCGACGGTGTTTTTTTACTGTTTGTTATAAATACTTAGCTTTGTGGTGCTGACTTAGAATTTGCACCACCCCAACTCTCTGTGGGAGTCGTAAGAGGTGACTAAGGGATTTACACCGAAGGGCGGGCAGTAGCGCCCCTTGCAGAACAATTCTACCACCGAACTGCGATCCCCAACTCGCATGCCCAGCGTGGGGATTATCGGCATTACCCCCCATGAGATAAACGCCAACGCGTTTATCATGGGGAGGCCTGCGTCCAGCAGTGGACCAATACAGACTGTTGTGTGTAGTTGTGGTATAAATAACTTATATTTTTTTTGTTCAATTCGTAGTTTTCTATGACTTTTCTCAATTGTTTCACAGATGACAGGAGGTAGACTCGGATTCGAGTCTTGACAATCTACTGGATGAGGAGCAGGACCTTGACGACGAATGACCATCGGAGGTCATCGTCATCATTGATCATGTCCATGACCATAACTAAAACGATTGGAGAGAAGTTTTTATTGCGAAATAGAGCGTTTTTTTAATCCAGAGGAGAAAATCGTGTAGGCGGCTATCGGGACGCCAGATAAAGCATCAGCCAAATTCAGAAAGAAACGTCTGATTCAATTTATAGCAGTTTAATTCTATACGTATACCAACTAGCTCGTGTAGTGTCTTTTATTCTACACTTCAAAATGTGCAAATACTAGCTAAAATGGCTTATAAAACGCTCTGTCCGCAACAAAACCGTACTCCCAGGTTTTCAAAAGACTTTTCAAAAGTGAGAACTAACTTATTGGCTTTTAGAAGCTTTCTTTGAGTGAATTAACAGTGTGATAAAATATGTAGGTGAGATGACACAGGTTCCTGACCTACTGTGAAATTAATTCGGCAGGATTTTGCGGAAAGTAAAAAAACATGCGGTAAAAATAAACTGCCTTAGTTAAAGACTAGTGTGATGCTGTGATCAATTTCAAGAGAGAAAATTTGCTATATTAATGATATTCCTGTTTATAGTGTTGTAGTTACGATCTTCACCAATTGAGATGGTTGCTTAAATTCTACGATAATTTACGAAACACAAACTAGTACGTTTAAACTACGTCCGAAAAACTTTGGATTAGCAGACAGATTTGTAAATTTTTAAATAGAAGGTTAAATTAGGTTTCATATTAAATGTTATGTATTTTAAAATTAATGTTCCTAATTTTATTTGTCTGTATTATACATATGTATAGTTATACTATCTCCCTACAAACTATTTTCACTAGTTTGGTTTTATTTCAATGTCAATAAAATGTAAGTAATTACTTTTAATATTTTAGGTATGGGCAAACTTTTAGAAATCTTCTAGCTTTTGCTTGACGCGGTTTGAGGACGGTTTACTGAAAATTGTGTAAGAAATTATAACATAACTTAGATATTTGTTTAACTTCTACATAATTTTAGTAAAATCTAAGATAGAGAGATAGGGAGAAACAAAAATCGAAGGCTGGGCAGTGAATATTTAACGCATTCACTGCCCAGCCTCCACCGGGAATCGATTGGAACATGTGCGTTTTAGGCCATGAATGTTAGTATATACGTTTGTATCCGTCCAGTGTCATTGACCCTCGCCTTGCCTTACGCTGAAAAATACGCTTTTTTTGTAGAAATCAAATTTTCCGATACTTATAATATTCATCTACCCTAGTAGGTCATTCAGGCCTATACAACCGAGTTCAAAACTACGCTATGTCTTCGACTCAAGGTAAATTTGCAATAATAAAATACAGAAATTAAATAAGTTAGTTTTATTTGAAAAACCACATACCTTTTTCACTTTTCTAACAAATGCATCCTATAGAATTTTTCTGTTTCTTGGTTCTCGAAAACTGGACTGAAATTCACTTTTATAACTTCTTTGAAGCCTTCTTGTACGGTAGGTTCCCTAAATTTATTTCTGAAAAAGAAAAAAAAGTTTTTATTACTTTTGTAGGAACTACCTACATAACTCTACTTATGTTGACTATTTAATATGACTTTTAATCTCTTTACTTCTACTTGTACTTGTAATGGGGAACATATAAAGGTCAGATTGAATAAGAAAAGTACATCATTCGGCCAAATGGTACCTTATCCCCAGCCAGATATTAAATAGAAGAGGTACCTTACTTCAGACCACTTCCTTAAAAATACATACAAATAGGTAGCAACCTCAATCTCATCAGCCTGTATGGTCCACTGCTGGACGCAGCCCCTAATTAAAATTTTACTTAAATCGATGGACTTCATCAGTATAAAACAAAGTCGCTTACCGCTGTCTGTCTGTCCCTATGTCTGTTTAAATCTTTAAAACAACGGATTTTAATGCGGTTTTTAAATAGATAGTGTGATTCAAGAGGATGGTTTATATGTATAATACATCAGCATTACACCCGTGCAAAGCCGGGGCGGTTCGCTAGTAGTAAATAATACTTACTTGTAAGTATGAAACACTATATCATTGACCGGAACATGTTTGATCTTCATCAGTTCTCTAAACTTGTTGTTATGCTGCGAGTGCGCTTTAGACGTGGTCATTCTGACGCATCTGCAGCTGACGTCCAACTCTTTGGCCAGCATCGTCCAGCGTTTGCGAGACTCGATGTCAGGGTTTGTGCAGTCCACTATAACGCTTATTTGTTGCTGAAACAAGGTAATTATATGGTTAGGTATCAGATAGCAGAGACGCAAAGTGACAAGAGGCCGAAAACTCAAACTCAGACTTTACTTTACTTTCAACAGACTTTTATCGAAAAGTGTAAAAAAATCGGCACATAAGACGTGTTTATTCTTTATTAAACAACACAAAGGTTTTTGGTTTTCTTATGAAAACAAAAACCTTTGTGTGGTATAAAGTGTTTATATAGATATATAGATAATTCTTTATTATACCACACAAAGGTTTTTGTTTTTCTTATGAAAACAAAAACCTTTGTATGTAATGTTATGTTTGTATGTATGTGCAGTCATGCTTGCTAGAGTATGCTTACTTTAATGAGTGTCGTCGCCTCGCTAGCACACTTCTGCCATGTTCCCAATGTGTCGCGACAGACGGAAATATATCGACATCCAGATTTTTGTTCGATCTGCTTGGCTAGGAATGATTTACCGCTGCCAGGGAAGCCAACCAGAACTAAGATCTGTAAAGAACGCAATAAAAAAATGATTAACGCTCATACTTCCTGCCTAGCCTCTGTGGTGTAATGTTGATAAATAAAAAATCTTTTCTAAAGGTAGATGTATAGATATAGATAGATATAGGTATAGATGTATAGATACTTAGATCAATACATACTTTCCATGGAAACATATGGGAACTGATTTATGAGATGCAAGATAGCATAGGTTTAATTCCAGGCTTAAAGCTACATCTATGCAAAATTTTAGCAGTTATGGCGTGTAGAGGTTACAAATATCCATTTATTCAAACATCTTAACTTTCGCATTCTTATTATTTGTGTGAAAAAAGTATGATAAGTTCTCTCCTCCTTAGTCCTTCTGACTTAACTTCAAACTTCAATAACTTCATTTCTACAATATTGCAAAATAAGTACCCACTTTACCCACAATTATAAAATTTGACCTATGTTTACAAAATAAGCACTTTGAGTGCTTATTTTGTAAACATAGGTCAAATTTTAAACAAAAAAATTATTACATCCTCTGTGGTGCGGTGGGTGCAGGTCCATCTGCGACGCAGGAGGTTGCGGGTTCAATTCCCGCCTCGGGACAAATGTGTGTACGATCTGCAGATATTTGTTTAGGGTGTTCTGGATTTTTCCTTATGTATAATAAAAAATATATTTCTATCTAGTGTATGTTAAGTAGGTATATCAATTATCTAGTACCCATAACACAAGCTCAATAATGCTATATGGATTGTCCTACATTATTATTATTATTATTATTACCTCCTGCTCATTAGCAATCAAGTTATCATTGAACGGCTCAGGTGTGACCTCTCGGGGATTGAACTCTGGTTGGCTGACAGTTACATTGGCAATAGAGTCCCCAAGGAAGAACTGCTCTGGGGTGTAGAATGTCAGACCAAGGTTTTCTGCCAGGAGTCTATCTGCCAAAGAATGGTCTTTCTTCTTCCCTGGGGCCCAGTTAGCCACCCTCCCTGCGGCGTCGCCACAGTAGAAACTTTTATCCATATCTATTCGTATAGAATCATTTTTCTGTAAAAAAAACTCTTAATAAGTCAACCTACCTAAAACTTAGATCAAATCTGCGCGACAAATACGAGGGACGCTAGGTGACGCTGCAATGGCGCTTCAGTGGCCCCTTGCACACCTACGCGACCAAGACACGGGAATACCGCAGTCGACAGATTGCACGTCTATGGATTATCCATCCAGCATGGAGCATGTTAGTAAATAAACCACGATACAAATAACAAAAACTCACTTGCTTGTCGTCGAGTTTCAGATATAATTGTAAGCAATTTTTATTGAAGGGAGGTTCTAAAATCGACAAGTAATGTAAATTACGTATAAAAGGACGCGCCAACAAAGTGAATTTTAGGGTAAGTATGGACGGTTTGTATACGTTTATGCCTCATTCAAAATGGACACGGTATAGTTACAAAATTCAAAATTTAAAAAAACGCGCAGCCTTGGAATAAGTTTTGTAGGATTGTTAGGACGGAAAAAGTTTAGTGACGTCATAACTTTGTTTGAAACACACTTTATTTTTATACACTTTTTACCTAATCATTGTCTAGATATGAGCTCCAATGGGGGTTGATTTTTAAAAATGTATAGGACAAATAAAAATCTAAAAGTCCGCCAAAGATTGCGCGTTCGATTCCCGCCGCAGGACAAATGTTTGAATGATCTGAAGACATTTGTTCAGTGTCTGGGTGCTTTCTATGTATACATAAAATATCCATCTACCTATTGTTTTATGTTTAACAATAACCCAAAACAAGCTCTGCTTATTTTGTGGCTAGATTAGGCTATGATTGTCTTGCTTTATTTATTCATTGAAGTTTGACATTTCTAATTTTAGGAGATAAAGGTAAAAGATCACATATTTAACAAGGTACATATTTAAGGTTGTACCAGAGATACCAGAAAACAATACTTTCAACTTTTACCTGCTCTGCCAAAGTGTCCCACATCCCAGTCAAGGGTTTCCTGTATTTACTCTTGCCAGTAGCAAAGTATGCTTGAATGGGCACCTCTAACTTAGCAACAATAGCTTCAACCTTTTTCTTAAAATCCTCTATTTTCACTCTTCCACTCCCTAATGGTCCCTGGTTACTTAAAATGACAATTTTGAATCCATTTTCAAAATGCTGCTTCAGTTTCAGGGCAACAGCTGAAAAAATTATTTTCCAATCTTTTGTATCAACTGGAAACACCTTTCCAGATTTTGTTGTGATAAGTGTTCCATCCATATCAAAAGCAGCGATTTTTTTACTGGGCTTTACCCCTTTTGCAGTAAAAATATAAAGATGTTTTAGATCAATATCTTCCCACATATCTGCGGCTGCTATTGAAGTAGGCATATCTGAACTGTGTTTTATCAAGATTTTTTTTAAATTTGGTGTGTCGCCTTCATCTAACTTTCTTTTGGTGTTATTTTTATTTTGTTTATGGCTTTCTGGTGGAGGGATGAACTCTATCACATGCACATAATTGTTGAGCACTAGTTCAATTTTGGAACCATGTGGCACTTTATAGACTACATTTTTCTTCAGGGCAAAGCCATCAAGGCCAGATGGATTTACTCCTAATTGTTGAACTTCAACATGGCATTCCTCGCAGTCTGCTTTCAAACTTACTGAAATGAAACAAGAAATGTTATGGGTAACATTTATCTACATGTTCAACTTTAAAATAACTAGTGAAACTGCCTCATACCCTAGGATATGCTCTTGGAACTCTCGAAGGATGTATTAGGCTCGTAGGAGCAATAGATCCTTCGGGAGTGCTAAGAGCATAATATGCTCTTAGTAATGCAGTTAGGTAATTCCTAGTCCATGTGTCTACACATATTATGTGTAAACACATGGACTAGGAATTACCTAACTGGATTATGGGAAGGGTAGGTACCATAATGGATAAGCTACTGAAGGTAGACAAATACTTACTTTGCTTACGAGAACATGACTGATCTTTGATCTTGGTCTGTTTACTGCGCCCTATGACAATTTCTGCATTGTGTTCCAAGTGTATTGGCGTATGCGTGTCAAGTAAACATTTCAGAAAACACTGGCGGACCATTCTGAGAACAAGTGAATTGTGAATGTGTTTTACTGGCGAACACCATCAAACCTCAGAAACACAGATAATTTATAATCAATGATTTATAAGTCTAAAGTGGCTACTATCATCGAGTTCCTGTGAAAAACGAACCAGAAAAGGCAACATGTTTTTTTTATTGACACTTACGTATAAGAATACAAAATAAATACATAAGAAAAAGCACGAATATTTTTCCTATTTTATTCTAGTCAGACGTAAGCATAAGCAACCGACATGAAATTCAAAGAGAGTACAATAACTTCGTGAAATTGTATGTTCATTTCATTTCAGCAGATTTATTTTGTGTTGTTCAAGTGTTGTTTTGAAAAAAGTAAATATATTCAGATTGACATTGACAGAACACTACATATGCTATCATGTCATTTTTTACAGTCTTCACTTTTGATTGTCAACTAAGGGTACGTTCCAATTCAAGCTTAAAGCGCTAACGCACTGCACGAGCTATGCGCGCACGAAACCCCGTTCCGATTCATCTGAGCGCGTTGGTGCGCGTTGGCGCGATTAATGAAACGAAACGCTCAGACGGCACTCACAAAGAAGTTGAAGGAACGCACGAGCTGCCTTGTCTCGAAAGGTGAGGCAGTTCATGCGCTCCCGTGCGCTCGAGGGGCGTGGCGAAGTGGGCGTTGCCGTGCGCTCTGTCAGCGCGCTGAAAGTTGAAAAGAAACGACTTCATGCGCGTAAGAGATTTTCGACCTATAAGTACCTAGTCGAATTATATAATTTTGATAGGATTAAGGATTTACCTACCTTACAATGCATCCTAACATTTTGGGAATTGTAAATAATGAAATCGGAAGTCAGAAGCCAATAACTTTATTTCTTTAGACTTAGGTACCGAAAAACTATTATAAAAATAAGAAATAAGGTGTCATTGAGATTCTGTTCACTTCAATCTTTTGTCCACTAGTGGAAGAAGTGAACAAGAAACCACTAGCAAATTTACTTAATCTCTTAGGTGTCTAGTACATGTTATTTTTAGAATAAAACATAAAATAAATAATAATAAATAATGGTGGACAATCCACACAGCATTATCCATCATCCATTAACTATATAACCACAATTTATACATTATCTGTCTCTATGAATAGAGACAGACATAAAACAATGAAACATTATAATCTTGACTGACAATTTCAATGTCAAAAACCAACTAGCAGTAAAACAATAATTAAATTACTTAACTTTGCAACGAGGGGGGAGCTCCGCTCGGTCCGACTGCTGCTCGATAACTGTCCCTTAGTCGACCGTTCGACAGCCTTTTATACCAGTGAGTAAACAACACCTGCGCCTCGGGTGATCGTTACGTCATCAGCGGTATTCAACAACAAAATCTAACAAAATGTGGTTTTCTGCTTATAATTTCACTTAAAATTATATAGATAGTATTAACTTCGAATGAATACATTACATTGCAGACAAAACAGTGTAAACAATACAGTTTTATCTGCAAAACAAGGCTAAAATACAACAAAATCTAACAAAATGGGGTTTTCTGCTTATGATTTCACTTAAATTATATAAATAGTATTAACTTCGAATGAATACTTTACTTTGCAGACAAAACAGTGCAAACAATACAGTTTTATCTGCAAAACAATGCTAAAATATAAAACTAAACAAAACAACCAAAGTTAGGTTAATGTTTCACAGTAGGTATTATTACTTTATTTTATTCAGGAGCATATACACAGCTATACATTATATTTGTATCATATACTATCACGGCCATACTGACAAGTACTTTGTTCTCAAAGTACCAACTACAATTGACCCCCAAATTAGCCTGCTGTCCCTGCCCTTGACATACAACACCTATCATCTGCAGCATGAATACCAGTGAAGTATCCCATGACATACAACACCTATCATCTGCAGCATGAATACCAGTGAAGTATCAGGGCAGAAATCGACCAGCAGTACCAACCCATGGATGCACAGTTTTAATTTTAATTCAGTGCCTCGTTTTAAGGATCCTGTCACCCCTGCACATGACATTCAGATAACCATAAAGCAAAGAATCGATCAGTGTCCAACACATTCATGAGTTGGTCTAATATTCAGTGCCTTGACATGAAGACCCTGCCACCACTGCAAATGACATTCAGATCAACATCAGGCAAAGAATAGACCAGTGTCCTAGTCATCCCAGCCCATCTATGTGTATGCTCCTGGCAATTATATCTATGTATATAAACATACCAACTACATTTCAATCTATGAGTTGTCTATGTGTAAATAATTTAATTATCTTTATACAGTAACGAATTAAACATTCTATATAAAATTAGCTTTACACCGTAAAAATGTTTAAATACAATAATGTTATGGTAACAGAACCAATATTTTAATATTATAATATGTATTTTATTTTAACATATTATACTTAACTTTATACAGTAAAATGTTTTTATGTAATAATTTTAATGTAACAGAACCAATATCTTAATAATATATTATTTATTTTACTTTGTAACACAATAATCTATTACGGTACTGATCAAAGTGGTTCTTCAAAGTCATTATTCTGTATAAGCCATTCACTTGGCCATCTCAGCAATTTTTTTCTTGAGCTTTTGTTATATTGTGCAAGTTATTTTAACTTCTTATAGCGATCAGCACTATCTCTAAGCTCTAAGCTATGCATTTTTATGGGAACATCACTCATTCTTTTTTTTTTGTTGTTTACATAGCTAGTTTTTGAAGCGTATCGGGAAGCTCACTCCAACAGTATTCTTTATCTTTGTACAGTACTAAAATTTCACAGCATACACACTTACTACCTCATGATCGACGAATAACAAACTAATAAAGCGCCTAATTTTTGTTTCATCTATTTTCTTACTATTTTGTATAACATTAACATTCAAACATATTTGCAGCAAACACAATCATATAATTATTTATTATATTATAACCTTTTTCAAACTTTGATCCCTATATTTATTAATCAATTTATCTGTTGATACAGAGCTCTTTATTGATAAAAATTAAAAGGGACGTGGAGGCAGACCCATATTCTATTCTATTCTAAGCTGTTGCTTAGTTTATCTCCATCAGATTCTAAATAATATATTGGGTGTAATATATTTACTGATTACTGAACCTTTCACTAATCGCTTGGCTAAGCTGACTACATTAGGTAAAGGAAAACTATAACGATAAGATTAAAATATTAAGCTCTCACTAATGTATTGAATTGCCAAAAGAATCTTTTTACATTATTATATTTACTGATTACTGAACCTTCGACTAATCGCTCGGCTAAGCTGACAACATAAAAGGAAAACTATTCCGATAAAAATATTAAATTGTCACTAATGTATTGAATTGACAAAAGATTTTTTTTTTAAGGAGTTTGGTTTTACTACCCTATAATTGAGCATGGTATAAAATGCAATATACCAATTTTTTTTACTCTTCAAGATAGACAAAGTCCTAACTGGGCAACATTGACATAGAATCATAAAAGAAGCACCAGCTTCCAAAAATAAAATATAAAAAAACGATCAAAGTCGGATCTCTCAGTCAAAAGTCCTAAGATAACAAACATAAAAAATACAGTCAAATTGACACCTTCCTCCTTTTTTTGAAGTCGGTTAAAAAGTGACGGAATTGATACCACGAGAAAATAAAGGAAGCAAAGGGCGACCACGGAAGCGTATTTAAAAAATAAATCGGACCAAAATGGATGAGACAAGCCAGAGACAGAAAACCATGGAGAGAAATGTGGGAGACTTCTACCAAATACCTGTCTTGCTTATCATATTTGATGTTATAATTTATCAAAAATATTTAAAATACCATAAATTCATGAAACTATGTCATATTATGCGTAATATTTTGTAGTAAAAATAATGCTTTAAATTTTTTTTTTCTATTTTATTCATTTGAAATCCTTGTAAGCACTTTTTTTTTTTAAACAAACTCTATAAAGTGTTTCTAATTTTGTTAAGTACGTGTTTTATTTTGCTTTAAATTTTGTGTGCTTTATAAAAGTGACAAACTGTGTGTTTATTTACCATTCATTAAGTTTATACCGATTCTGTTATTATTTCACTTTATTTTTTGTTTTCGTTTATTTGACAATGGCCATAAAAGCCACTCTGTTTACATGTGAATTTAATAAAAAAAATGTTTTATACCTGACCTTATTCGTTTTTTTTTTCTCTGTTTAATATGTACCTAATCTTGTACATATCTTTTTTTTAAACTTTTGCTGATGTACATGTCCATAAGATATGACCATACATAACTATTTTTATTTAATAGCGGACCAAGCCAACAGACTTCATTTTCATTGACTAAAAAAGTCACCAAAACAACCAAGCCCCATCTTTAGACTGGTGTCCTCAAACCAACAATCTGAAACTCTTGGTCAATAAACAAAGCACATAATTTAGATCTCAACGTCGTCAAATTTATGAACATGTACCATCCAATGCAATTTATCCATATAACACATAATATATAATTATATGAAATACCAAGATCGATAAAAGTTATACCGGTATAATTCTGTTTTTTTTTTTTTTTACTAGCATTTGTATTTGGCCATTTTTTTTTTAAGTGAAATTCATAAGAAACTAATAAAAAAAAAAATATTGTTGGCACTAATTGAACCAAAGTAGTAAACGATGTCAAAATGATAAAC
This sequence comes from Eupithecia tripunctaria, assembly GCA_955876795.1. Taxonomy (NCBI): domain Eukaryota; kingdom Metazoa; phylum Arthropoda; class Insecta; order Lepidoptera; family Geometridae; genus Eupithecia; species Eupithecia tripunctaria. Next base: position 8,389,284 of record OY041613.1, on the reverse strand, counting down.
TGCCGGTAGTTAAAAATAAGTTCGCATTGACAATGTGATGTCAACCACTACAATTTCAGAACAATATGAAAACATCGATCGAGCAATACTAGAAGTTGCAAATTTTGTATCGTAATTCTTGTGTTTTTCGTAGGTTTTTATGAATAATTGTAAGCCTACTTATTCCAGAAGTTTCTTATTATGATACAATTCAAGTTTATAGCTACCAATACAAAAATCGTGTAAGACCGTCTTGCGTCACGTTTTTAAGTCGTCGTACCTAGTTTACGAACCCTTCCGATCCTTCGTGACTTCGTCTGAATTTCGTTGATCAGCACCTCAATGTAGTCGCAACAAATAGCAAGTCTGTCGTAGGACCGGGCATTGGTGGCATCACGTCCACCATCTCGTCGTGGATTGGAAGCATCAGTCAGAAATCGGCTTGAGCAAGACCTTCGTCCACGAAGGTCTGCTGCGGGATCCAACCTGAAACTTGTAAAAGAGCATAGGTATTAGAACTTTGAAACAGTTCCGGGCTATCCCACTTCTGATAAGAGATTTTCGACCTATAAGTACCTAGTCGAATTATATAATTTTGATAGGATTAAGGATTTACCTACCTTACAATGCATCCTAACATTTTGGGAATTGTAAATAATGAAATCGGAAGTCAGAAGCCAATAACTTTATTTCTTTAGACTTAGGTACCGAAAAACTATTATAAAAATAAGAAATAAGGTGTCATTGAGATTCTGTTCACTTCAATCTTTTGTCCACTAGTGGAAGAAGTGAACAAGAAACCACTAGCAAATTTACTTAATCTCTTAGGTGTCTAGTACATGTTATTTTTAGAATAAAACATAAAATAAATAATAATAAATAATGGTGGACAATCCACACAGCATTATCCATCATCCATTAACTATATAACCACAATTTATACATTATCTGTCTCTATGAATAGAGACAGACATAAAACAATGAAACATTATAATCTTGACTGACAATTTCAATGTCAAAAACCAACTAGCAGTAAAACAATAATTAAATTACTTAACTTTGCAACGAGGGGGGAGCTCCGCTCGGTCCGACTGCTGCTCGATAACTGTCCCTTAGTCGACCGTTCGACAGCCTTTTATACCAGTGAGTAAACAACACCTGCGCCTCGGGTGATCGTTACGTCATCAGCGGTATTCAACAACAAAATCTAACAAAATGTGGTTTTCTGCTTATAATTTCACTTAAAATTATATAGATAGTATTAACTTCGAATGAATACATTACATTGCAGACAAAACAGTGTAAACAATACAGTTTTATCTGCAAAACAAGGCTAAAATACAACAAAATCTAACAAAATGGGGTTTTCTGCTTATGATTTCACTTAAATTATATAAATAGTATTAACTTCGAATGAATACTTTACTTTGCAGACAAAACAGTGCAAACAATACAGTTTTATCTGCAAAACAATGCTAAAATATAAAACTAAACAAAACAACCAAAGTTAGGTTAATGTTTCACAGTAGGTATTATTACTTTATTTTATTCAGGAGCATATACACAGCTATACATTATATTTGTATCATATACTATCACGCGCGTCAGCGCATTAAGCGTGAATCGGAACGTAGCCTAAAATAAGGGCTGCCAACATAAACAAATTTTCCGTCACATCTAGCCACGGACGGGGGGTGGGGAGTCAGGTACTTGGTACTTCTTTGCCTCAGCGCAAACTGGTTTGTGCTTTGTGCAGGCATGCTTTGCAAATCAGAAGAGATTTCGCGTGGTGTGAATGACAAAACAGCTGAGGCCCGGTATCATGGCTTGTATAATCGACGATTAACTGAAGTTCTCCGTCTTGCCTGGAGGCAAGACGGTGCGTGTGGCTGATGGTGATGATTCAAGCCACGCTTCAGTATCGCAATATTGAGGTTTGCACAGTCCAGCACAAGCTTTGTCTTGAAGGCCCTTGCATAGCCGATTTATGGTCGACTCGACGTACATAGTCAAGACACGTCACGTGCTGGGTGGCAGCACGAACGGGGTCGTATTAATGAGACTTTTACACAGCAAAGCAGGTGAAGTGAGCCGCACTTCGTGTTCGCACGCAACCGATATGGCGTGGTTCGAATTGTGGTGATCGAAATGAGTGAACCTCCGTCATAGGATCGCTTCGCTCGCCTTGCTGTGTTACATGACACCTACACATTATAATGAGTATCGTTTTTGACTAACTCGAACTCGTAGATTACGAAAAAGATATCCATTTAAAAATCCAAGATTATTGGTTAGGAAAAAGGGGAACACTATACAAATACAAATCTAAGCAGGTAGATACATAAATTAAAGTACAAAGTTCGTTTTTCTCATTTAAGTGAACTACATTTATGTTCTTAAAACTATTACTTTATTTTCCTCTTTGAGTAGGTACCTAAATAAAGAATCTTTAAACCGACATAGCCGCCGCGAGCTGCTTGCAGCTTGCACACTTATAAAAAGCTTAATTATAAAAATACACAATACTGGACCTTTACCTAGGTAGTTACCACAGAAACCGTAATAATAAGCTACTATAAGTCCCACAAACGCGTGACCTTGTCGCCGCACAGGTGACTTATGTTACAAGCCACCAGTGCACGAGTAATTTTATTAGTATTTTTCGAAACACCGAACGTGAAAGAACCGATAAAAATGTTGTGTTGCAGCATTTCTAATTGCGGAAACTCTTCCACAACCTGCAATTATACCAATAAAAGATTACATTTCACCAGTAACTTATTTTTTTTATTATTTTATTGCTGTTTTTTAATAAAATAGACGAAGAGAAATTATTTTCAGTTAAAAACATCTTCTATTCCTTTTATCGTCATTTTGCATACCATTGCTGTATTAGTTAATTAACATCCGGATCGATACAAGCGCATGTAGCAATGTCATGTAAAACTTACGATATCGCCATGCTCGCAAATCTTACATGGTACGGCCGCGGGTAGTAGTCGTAAGCTAGGGATGCGACTGCACGGCTTTGCTTCGACAACAATGGTCGATGAGATTGTAATATTATAAGTTCTCACTCTTAGAATATAAAGCAAAGACAAGACGACCTCAGTGGTGCGGTGGACAAAGGTACGCCTACAACGCAGGACGTTTCGGTTTATATTCCCGCCTCGGAACAAATGCGTGTACGTACGATCACAATTAGAAATATCTATCCATGTGGTGTGTAGGTACATTATATCAGGGCTGCATAAGTTAGGGCTAGGTAATGCTGTGTAAATTGTCCAACACTATTTATTTATATTTGTTAACAGGGAACCACTATACTATTTAGGTTATTTATACAATTTTTGTGTTGTAATGTTTGTAGGTACCTACCTAATAATTACCTATATCACTTCCAACATGATACTTTTTATTTGCGGGAACTGTGAAAGACAGAAATCAACTCTTTTGTTGGCAGCACCACTTTAGCCAACACAGCCAAGCCATAGCGAAAAAAAAAGTCTATCTCTCTCAAAAAGAAAAGAGGTGATGGGTGTAATGTGAGAAATTGTAAAATTAAAATATATTCTCAAATTTAACTCGATTTCTGAAACAAGGCTTAAATCCTGCGAATAAAGTGCTACAACTTAGGTTTTCATATAACATCTTTCATACATAATTTCGAAGATACAGCAAAAATTAAGGTGCGTTATGTATGACAAAATAATATCCTATTTACTGACGTGTATTATAAAGATTGGCTTGAAAAGGGATAAATCTTTATTTTTTACTACTGGTTTCAGTTCCTTCATGCAATAATGACGATTACTAAACGTAAACAGTCCGAAGAGAAGGAGGAATTGCTTGAAAACGGTAGCGAATCCATGTCCGAAGGTGGAAGTAGTAACATCAAAGGAGATGAATTGAACATTGCTATTCTTCTCTTCCTGTACACGTTGCAAGGTATACCTCTTGGCCTTGCAGGGGCGGTGCCTATGTTATTACAAAACCGAGGGATAACATACACTCAGCAGGTAGCTATACTGAATTATCTTCTTTTCTTATAAACTTACTTGCTTGACCCGAAAATTATTCCTTCCAAAATTATTTCGTGCTCACTTAGCAGCTAGCAATCAATCTAAGTATTTAGTGCTTACCTACCTAATTGACTTTGAGTGTTCAATATTTTTGTTTTAGGCAGAGTTCAGCCTTGTCAACTGGCCATTCAGTGTAAAGTTGCTATGGGCTCCAATAGTAGATGCACTATTCTGGCCAAAGTTTGGACGTAGAAAGACATGGCTGGTTCCAGTCCAGTACCTAATAGGAATTGTAATGATCATTATGTCATACAGTGTGACAGACTGGCTTGGATCTGATGACATTCCACCATCGATGATGGTTCTTACAGTATCTTTCTTGTTCTTAAACTTTTTGGCTGCAACACAAGATATCGCTGTAGACGGATGGGCCTTGACTATGCTCAAAAGGTAATAAAATGTATGGTTTTATTGCACATAAAGATAAATATAATTGACCTAATAATTGGTAAACTATTCAATTAAAATTTGGTATGAGTAGATATTCAGATTCACTAGATATTACCTCTATGAATATGTTTTTGGTAAAATTGATTATGTCTATCTATAAAATAAATCCGAAAGACCGTTTATTGTCAACTAGCTGCACCCCGAGGCTTCACAAGTGTTGTTACTATGGAAATGTTTATTAAAGTGGTTTATATCCCATGGGAACTGATTTATGGGATAAAAAGTAGCCTATGTTTGATTCCAGGATTATAATTACCTGTATTCCAAATTTTATTCTGATCTGTTCAGTAGTTTTGTCGTGAAGAGGTAATAAACATCCATCCATACATCTGTAATCTGTACAAACTTCCTCATTTATAATATTAGTGTGATATTAATGTGATAGTGTGATGTGATATTTGACAATAAATGGTCTTTCCTGCAAAAACTTTGCTATCTGCTATCACATCATATCTATTATTCTTTTAACTTAATTTTAAGTAAAGTAAAAAAAGCTGTTATAAAATAACATGCATTTATCTAGGTCATAAGTATAAGCAACTGATATTAGGGTTTTATTATAAAAACTATTGTAGTTTGACGAATTCATTATGGTGTAAGCGGGTTAACTACGAACCTTATTTGTGTTGGAAGAACACCAACGTTTCATCCCTTCATCACATCTTCAGGGCGAATGCGGTTCTAGACGCGCGCGTTCCGTATCCCTTCGAGCACTGCGCGCGAGCGCGCGATGAGCGCGTGACGTGCCTGCCGGGGATGGGGGTGGTGGGGGGTGCGCCGCTTGTAGATGCTGCAGGGCGTGTGAGTCATCTACTGTGTCGGGTGTTGGTGTCCTCTGGGTACATGCGGAACTAACAGTATCTACACCCGGCTCATAACTCATACGGCTGTTCGACTTCCCATGGAGACATGGACAACGTTGGTGTTCTTCCAACACAAATAAGGTTCGTAGTTAACCCGCTTACACCGTAATGGATATTAGGGTTCTTGTTTTGTACAATTTTTAACCTAAGAAAGAAAGTTTGTAACCATACAAAACTACCAAACAAATAATTCTAAATTATTGATTTTCAGATGTAATGTCGGCCATGCCTCCACTTGCAACACAGTAGGCCAAACCGCTGGCTTTTTCCTTGGCTATGTCCTATTCCTGGCACTGGAATCACCATATTTCTGCAACAAATACATTCGCATCATCCCTGAAGATGATGGTCTTGTCACCCTTGCCAGTTTCCTTCTACTCTGGGGCTGGGTGTTTATTGTGACAACGACATTGATAGCTATGTTCAAACATGAAGCCAATGATACGGTCGACTCCAGAGGACAAAGGAATGTGAGGGGAATGAAGGATATAGTTAACGCTTACAAGCAGTTGTATACTATTGTGAAACTACCCTCAGTGAGGACTTTGACACTTGTCCTGTTTACAGCTAAGGTAAGCTTTTTAATACCTTCCTATTGCTTTGAGCGATCTCTTCCAGACAATCTTGAAATGGACTGGATGTAGAAAACAAAATAGACAGTAGTTTTTGAAAAATGAATGAAAACAGTATTATACAATTGTCACTTCTTATCCATCTTAAGGTTGTGTGGAAGAGGTCGGTCTTAACGATAAGGCCACCCATTTTACATTATCTGTAAGTACATATTTGTTTCTGTGTTCTGTAATTTTTGGTTATTGTTAGTGCAATAAATAATATTTGTGTTGTATTGTGACACAAGGTAGATGTTGAGAGGTTTAACTGCATCATCATCATGTACAGTGCAGCCTGACATATACCCAATACTTCAATCTTTATATATTTATTGAGCAACTAACATAGGAATGCTAGGTAAGGGCCTCTATGTTTTTAAGCCACCTTGACTTATGCACATGCTGTGTTCACCAGATATTTTCACCAAAGCAAACAATGTTATTTGTTAATTTTTTTTGTTAGCTCTTATTGGTAGTCCTAATAAACAAATAGGTAAGTAAGTTTCAACAAAATATTTTAAAATTTCCAGCTTGGTTTCTGTGCAAGTGATGCTGTTTCTGGATTGAAGCTGGTAGAGGCAGGAGTGCCGCGCGAAGACTTGGCGTTGCTAGCGGTGCCTCTAGTCCCGGTCCAGATTATTATGCCTGTGGTGAGTCTTATTTCGATAAGCAAGTAAAAAATGGTGCAGTCTCAGAGGATTTGTCCTTTTATTACTTGCGCAGTCGTTAATATGATATCTATCTGATAAATCATCTTAGCTCAAATATAATCAAAAATTATTTATTTACATAAATCTATACTCTATGGTTTATCCATCCAGCATGGAGCATGTTAGTAAATAAACCACGATACAAATAACAAAAACTCACTTGCTTGGCGTCGAGTTTCAGATATAAAATTGTAAGCAATTTTTATTAAAGGGAGGATCTAAAATCGACAAGTAATGTAAATTACGTATAGGACGCGCCAACAAAGTGAATTTTAGGTTAAGTATGGGCGGTTTGTTTACGTTTATGCTCCATTCAAAATGGATACGTATAGTCTATTATAAAGAGGAATGATTTGATTGTTTGTTTGTTTGTAATAAGCTCCGAAACTACTGGACAGATTATAAAAATCTTTCATCATTAAAAAGTCTACTTTTCAGGGAGTGACATAGGCTATATTTTATCCCAGAATTCCCACGGGAACGGGAACTACGCGGGTGAAACCGCGAGGCACTGCTAGTTATACAATAAATGTACACTTAAAAAAGGTCAAATTATAAAATTAATGCCTGACACGGAAATAAAATGATATATTTGGTTTCTTTGCTCATTTTATTTGCCCGCCATCTTTAGATGCCACCTGAATAACTGATTCATTTAGAAGTCGGTTCTGCTCGCGCTCCACTCGCGTTTTTTGGAAATAAGAGTAGGCCTTACATTATTCCGGACCAGTACTACTATTTTAGCCACTCTTTTCAGTTTTCGCGTTTATTTCTCCTAAATTCTCACAACTTCACAAGCTATTGCTTAATTATTAAATTAATAAAATAAAAATACACAATAATAAAAACACAGTAATTAATAATAAAAAAACAAAGTAAATAATAATAATAAAACACAGCGCAAAATATTTTCAAATGTCAAATAAAATCAGTAAATTAAATATTTACAAGGACACCGACGAACAGGCAGAGATATAAGTTTCATCATCATCATCATCAGCAGCCTATATTAGTCCACTGCTGGACATATGCCTCCCATAATGAGCGCCATAGCGCCCTGTCTTCAGGTGGACGCATCCAGCATCTGCCTGCAGTCTTTCGCAGATCGTCATCCCACCTGGCCGGAGGGCGCCCTTAACTACGTTTGCCGAGTCGCGGTCTCCACTCGATTACCCCATCGGTTGTCGGTTCTTCGCGAGATATGGCCGGCCCACTGCCACTTCAGCTTGCTAATTCTTTGAGCAACGTCGATAACTTTGGTTCTCTGTAGGATGTATTCGTTACGAATCCTATCTTTCAGAGAGACTCCGAGCATAGCTCCTTCCATAGCTCGCTAGATAAGCTTTAATGTTCATTACGGATGTAAGTCTTGTTAACGCTTACATTACATCCGTAATGAATTCGTCAAACTACTATAGTTTTAATGTTAATAATAAAATAGCTTTAATGTTAATAAAATACTCTTCTTTTCAGATACTGGCCAAGCATACAACCGGTCCACAGCCATTATCGCTCTGGGTTCGCGCGTTTCCACTCAGACTTTTGGTTGGCCCGCTAGCTGCCATGCTAGTTGCTGTAACTCCTAGTTTAGTCGGCAAATCTGGACCTTCCTACTACTATTTATTCCTTCTTATGTTGCTGTATTTATTCCATCAGGTGAGTGTTTTTTTTTACATTAATCTTAGCAATGTGATTATACATATAAATATAGATAAAATTCATTTATTTTACCCAATGACAAAATAAATGGTACACACAATAATAAATCTATAATAATCCGGCCAGATGGGATGACGATCTGCGAAAGACTGCAGGCAAAGGCTGGATGCGTCAAGCTGAAGACAGGGCGCTATGGCGCTCATTAGGGGAGGCCTATGTCCAGCAGTGGACTAGTATAGGCTGATGATGATGATGATGACAATAATAAAATAATTAAAACGTACGAAGTACTTAAATCTGACAATAAATATTTATTGGGTTAAAAGGGTTATATCAGCAATTTGCAGTATTATGCATTTGCCCAATACTATGCTGGTTTTCAGTTAGGGCCCGTAGTAGTTAAGTAAGTAAGTATTAGTAAATAAGCTAAGTAGTTTTTATGGGGACTATTTTGGTTCTTGTTTGAGTTACTTAAGTTTTGTTCGTAACTATGTATTTTGATTCTTGCTTGACTTACTCAATGCAGACGCTTTTATTATGTATGTTAGGAAAAGGTATAATTTTACGTAGTTTTTAAGTATTTAACTGTACTAGATTACTTCTGTGATGCTGGCTTAGATTTGCACCACCTGTGGAAACCATCCCTTCCCGTGAATGTCGTAAGGGATATCCACCGGGGGCGGGCAGCAGCGCCCCCTGCAGAACAATTCTACCACCGAACTGCGTTCCCAAACCCTCATGCCCAGCGTGGGGACGATGGTCATTATCCCTCCTCCCCCAGATTAAGTAAAAGGCAATAAGCGCTTATCAGGGGAAAGCCTCAACAGCTTGTATTGGTCTACTGCTGGACGCAGGCAGCAGTGGACCAATACAGGCTGTTGAGGTTGAGGTACTAGACTAATGTTGCCTAAAGTAAATGATTTATATAAGTATTATGTATTTTATTTCCATTGAAATCATCGGCTTAAATTTACTATATCCATTCCAGATGTGCCTGTACTGCATGTTTGTAGCAGTAATGGCGTTCTTCGCTAAAGTATCGGACCCTCTCGTCGGCGGCACCTACATGACGCTACTCAATACCGTCTCAAACTTGGGCACGAATTGGCCCAACACACTCGCTTTATGGGCTATTGATCATCTGACGTACAAGAACTGTTCTATACCAGAGATGAGCGATAATACGTGTTCGTCTAGCTTGGAAACTGAAGTAAGAATACATAAACATTTATGGATTTTATGAATGGAGCGGAAGAAGTGAAAAATAAACCACTAGGCCATTAAAGGGAATTTTTAACCGACTTTAAAAAAAGGAGGAGGTTCTCAAGTCGACATGTTTGTTACCTCAGAACTTTTGACTGGGTGGTCCGATTTTCATGATTCTTTTTTTATATGGAAGCTGGTGCTTCCCGAGTGGTCCCATTTTAAGTTGGTTCAGTTCTGACAATGGGATCCATGAAAATTCATGAAAAAACTATAAAAAATTAAGTAGGTTTATATGTAGTTTTTTAAAACAAAATTAATTATAAATGTCAATAGGATGGGTGGTTTTTTCGTAATCTTACAGCTGTTCTGCCTCTAGCATGATACCCTAGACAAGGTTTTGTAGACATGGCAGAAATAGAGAAAAATCCTTACAGAGTAATAAAGTATTACATGGAATATTACATATTTGAAGCTAATTTTATGATTTTCTAATATTTTTCGCATGTGGAAATAATTTACAATTTTTTCTCAAAAAAACGTTGCCCACGGTGTATGTTATAATTATAACCACTAGGTACTTGATGTAAACTACTTACCTATAGGTATACTCTACCCAGGCTCGATGTAGAATTTTTGTAACGAAAAAAAAACTAAAATTCACTTGCTTGGCGTCTAGTTTCATATATAAATTGTAAGCAATATCTATTGCAGGTATGATCTCAAATCTACAAGTAATGTGAATTGCGTAAAATAAAACGCGGTAACAGAGTGAATTTTAGGTGGCTGTTTTTTGAATTCTACCTCGTTCGAGTTTGGCTAGTGTATTACCAACCATTCACTTATAAATTAATTTCAACATTTCTTTTCCCAGCTCTGCAAAGCCCATGGCGGCACTTGTCTAACAAGAATCGATGGCTACTACATAGAGACAGTTATTTGCCTCGTAGTCGGCTTTCTCTGGCTGCAATGGGGCAGGCCTACCATCAACCGTCTGCAGCGGCTACCACCCACCGCCTGGCAGATAGCGCGACACCACAGATAAGACTGAATCTCTTTTCCATAGATAATTTCATAGGAAACAAATGAATGCGGATTGTTTGACTAAACGAACTAGCCGGTCGAGTGCTTTTCAAGAAGTTCCCTATGTACTACTAGCGACCCGCCCCGGCTTCTATATTCGGTATTATATCTACCTCTTGAATGACTGTATGTATTTAAAAAATCCCATCAAAATCCGTTGCGTAGTTTTAAAGATCTATGCATACACAGGGACAGACAGACAGCGGGAGGCGACTTTGTTTGATACAATGTAGTGATTGACCAAAACCTACATTAATACCCTACGAATAAGAATAGTCAGGAACAGTAACTGCTTTAAAAAAATGCCCCAACCAAAGTTGTGCTAAAGTAGGCGGGGCTTAAAAGTCGGGCTCAGCGCGCCATCAGTCGGATATTTATCTTGCAAGCGAACACACGTCCAGTCTGCATATACGTTCTCGTGAGTATCTTTGTGAAATAGCTGTAAATCATCATGCCAACATGTGTTGTGAAGTGGTGCAAAAGCCATACAAGATTAAAATGCCTAGGGATCACTTTTCACTAGTAAGTAGTAGCTAAATTATAATTACATTCATAGATGTTCAAATACGTCATCAAAATGAAATGTTCAATACTATGCAATATGAAGTCAGTAAATTTTTGACTTCGTTTTTTTGTCATTAATACAAAACAATATTATGGTCAATAATACGCAAATTGAAGTCAGTTATTGATTTATTATATTTGAGATACATATTTTTAATCTTAGAATTTTTTTCTTCTTGTTGATGAAATATTGAAATGTAACAAATACAATTAAGATATATTTATAACTCTTATGTATGTATTTATTTTGCTTGTATTTTGTGTTTTAGTTTTCCTGTCGATCCTATTCGGAAAAATAAGTGGATAAGTGCAGTAGAGCTAGAAAGACAAAAAAAATTACTAATGAAAACTATGAAAATCTATATTTTCACAAGCTAATTAATTTGAAAGATTTCGATGTACTCTCGTATCCATTGGTGGTTTTGTTTAAAGTATGCTCACGCACCGAGACACTAATAAGATATAAATAAAAATAAATGACCACGGAAAATCACTTACTCGAGCTAGTAATCTGTCAGTAATATCAACACAGTGTTTTTCTAAAATATTTGATACTGAAGATATTATCGTTGAACTTCTGAAAATCCGTCTTCACTAGATTGCGAAGAAAGACTCTTTTTTAATGTCTTCTAGACTAAAACTTAATAAATTAATCATATTTCGCGGAACATAGATTTCATTGATGTGTACAAAGTAACAAAAACAAATTAATAAAAAAACATTGTTAACCATATATTATTTTATAAATAACTTGGTTCGCTCTACTTATTGCATAACATCATCCACGCCGCCTTGTTTCAGCTGTCATAGCAGACATTGCAGTACGCGCGCGAACCAATCACCGCTTTCATTTAGCAAGCGCCAACCAATCCCTGCTTTCGTTCTGAATTATAAGTAAAAAAAAAAAAAAAAAGGCTATGATTCGTTTTTTGACTTATACGTCATTTTGGTTTGAGCTAGGCCCACTTTTTGTTTGAAGTTTGTTCTGAATACAAATTCCTGACTATTCTTATTCGTAGTTAATACCTAACCAGTACACCATGTACATTAGAGCAAATAAATAAAATTAAGGCAACGCTGTAGGTAGTGCGAACGAATTAACTTAGTGAATTTAGCGTTGATAAATTTGTTCCACTAATTGCCGCGGGACTTTCGTGAAAAGCATTCTACGTGAAGTTTTATCATAGGTACAAAATATGTAATTAAGGCCCCAATATCTTCGCATGTAACACTTTTGATAAAAAAATTAACAATAGATATTTTGACAACAGCAAACATTTGAGATTTCCTTTCTATTTGATTATCTGCGGATGCCCCAAACTTAAAAGCTATTCAACGCTAACGGACATCAATCAAGTTGCACGAATCAGTGAATAATACCCCTTATAATGTGCTCAAAAAACTAAATCATTCCAGTATCTGTAATATCACCATTTTTACTTCTAGGTAATAGTTAAAACTCCTTTGGTTGTCGGGTAAAATAAAAATAATAAAACCCCAACCCCAATGGGTAAATCATTTAGTATTTTGTTTTGTATTTATAGTTATTTTGTTATAATTAGGTATTCGTTTCTTCAGTACATAAGAATAAGTTTGTGATAGAATAAAAAATTTATTTGTACTTTAAGTACCTACCTTATGTATAGGAGTGAATATCTTTAGTTGAATTTATTCTTGTGAGCTGTTAAAAATGCACTGTAAAATTTAGTGAGTTTGTTGATTGGTGCTAATATAACCAGCGTACTTATAGAATGGAATTGATTGAAGATGACCTCATCCCTCGTGCTATTCTGTTCAGTTCAATCGATCCATTCTGAGATATCCCTCAATCCCATTATTTAAGTGCATATGACGTTATAATAGCTATTTCCTCTCACATTAAAACGTCCTTATGTTTGTCAATTGACGCCATAGAGAGATAAAATTAAGATAGTTATAATTATAACGTATTTATTTATGTTATTTTTAATGCATTCAATCCAAAATACAGGGAATAAAACAGATGTATTATACTCCATCGTTTTTATTTATTTATCTCCTTAAATATATTGATAAAATGTGTGTAACAATTTACATATTTTAAGACCTATGTATGTAGATCTATCATATCAATTTCTAATAATTAAAATAGAACACAGAACAGTTTATTTTTAACATGTGCGATATACATCTGTGCTATTACAGTAAATATTTTTTCTGCATCTAATGCACTAGTAAAAAATAAATATTTCACAAAGTAATAACAGGATAAATTATAAGTATTTGCATCATACTTTCCAAATACCTACCAAGAAACATCAGCAGGAACTTTCTATCTATAAAAACGATTACACGAGATTTTTGATCTTCAGTTAATCAATCAAATGTTAGGTTTCTATCTAAATGAACACATAAGCCATCTATTTCAAAACATTGAGCTATTTTAATAATGGTTATACACAAAGCAACTATTCTAACATCTATTACCTACTATTTCTTGTATTTGGCTTCCGTTTATAATTAAGAGATTACCTATACAAACAATGGCCTAAACTCGGGTTTTTTACTTAGATAACGCTTTATTGATAACTCGGTTCTAAAAATCGTGTATGGATACGTTATTCAACGAAGATCTTATGATTGTTCTATGGAAACGTTTTAGCGTTGTTTCTATCATATGGAAACAGATTTGTGGCATAAAAATTATAAACCTATGTGTTATTCCAGATTTAGATCAATGTGCAAAATGTCAACCCGCTCCGTTCAGTTGTTAGCGTGAAGAACACAGAGGTCTAGATAGATGCCAATCCTGTGCGCTGAGTACAAAACCTACTGTCGCAATCACAGAGGAGGAGAGATATCTGCGGTGAAGAAGTAGCAAATATACATCCATCCATACTTTGTCATCAAATTATCTTATAATTGTTATGTTAAAAAATTAGGATGTTTAGGTGGATGAATGGATGGTTGTTACTTCGTCACGCCATAACATTAAACATAATATATTATGTGTAATGTTACCCCATAAAACAGTTCTAATTGGATAGAAATAGAACTAACGCGTGAGAAGCCGCGGGCACAAACTAGTTTAAAATATTAGTGTGATAGTTCAATTCATCATCCCGTGAGTATGTACCTACCCTGTTCACTTAACTTTATAGAACACAGAGATGTTTTTAGTATAGATGGAAATTCAGATCAGGTCCAGTTATATCAAGCAAGATCAGTAGGTATAATAATTAGAATACTGCCTCACACAGTTTAAAATGTTTGTGCTATTCATCAAACCAACAATATCTAGTTTCAGATCTAAATCTATGTCAATATTATTCCATTTTAATAAATGAAAGACCTGAAACCAAGGAGGGTACTTATTTGTTGGAAAACGAGACCTGAGTTCTGTTCGGTTACTGGATAGTTAGTATAGTCTCCAGACAATGCATTATAATAATGGATCGTCTTGTCGTGACGATTATGATGCTAGAGTATTGAGACCATCGTGATGTCTCACTTCTCTATGGAATTTTGTACAGTGCCTCAACGTGCAATGCGGACATGGACACGCAAATACCATAAAAATGGAACATCTCTAGAATAGGTACTTCCCATATACCTATTCAGTAACCGGTCTCAGGGCTAATTATCCACTCGAATCGTCACAAAAATCATTGGTCTCATTCAAGTTCCTAAGGTCTAGAAAGGTCATCGTCGTTTATGATCGGCTTACGGTCCTCGGATTTGCTTCCTCGAGCGAATCTTCCCACTCGACGTGCAATGGCGCTGGTCTTCTCAACGGCCCCCCATCCGGTGTTGCTGCTGGTAGTCAGAAGACCAGTGGTGTCTTCTCCAAGCTTGCTGTGGTGGATCCCGTAGAGGAAGTACAGAAGTAACCCTGAAAGAGAAGAAAAGCTTGGTAAGTGTTATTCGGATTGTGAGTAGATCTTAGTATGAACATAGCTGGGTTTCTCCCGAATACTTTCTGATGAAATCCTGTCAAAATTTCGTAATTTGAGACGTGCTTAAATCTGAGTTGCGTTTAATTATTCGGGGGCTATTTACCTAAATCTGATGTAAATATTGATTTAAATAGTACGGTACGGGCTAACATGAGATAGATAGAATATTGTAATCCTTGTTATTTCTTCTCTTTTTCGTCTTAGGCCATTGCTCTTACCTTACCCCAGTTACCTTAAATTAATGGTTTATTATCGTATCACATAATAATATGTACCTATACCATAATTTTTTTTATGTTACTCACCGACTGTCATCCAAATTCCGAATCGCACCCATGTCAGCAAGTCCAGATATGCCATCAGAGTAAGGGTCAGCAAAACGCACGAGGCTGGTAAAAGCGGCACGAAGGGAACTTTGAACGGCAATGGCGATTTATTCTTATGGAAACAGTATATTGTGAGCAGACCTAAAACACATAAACAAGATGAGCGTGTTTTCTGCTAAGGTGGAATGAAAACCACGTAATCATTATTCTTGATGAATTTATAGATGGGTAGGTACTTACTGAAAAATCCAACCGACACGAGTAAAATGAATGGAATCGCTAAGTGCCATTCATCGCCTTTATGGTATTTCACAAAATATTGACCATAAATATTGACGAGGACTGCTGCTGCAGCGAAAATGCAAATGCAAATCGTCACTCCAGTTCCAGGCCTCTTTCCTCCCAGAATTGGCTCTAACCAGGCAAAGCTTGGTTTCAGTTGACCAACAGGAAGAGGGTCGAACCACTGTAACAGATTAAAAAATACTTTAACAATGCTCTGTTAATACAATGTTGAATAAATAAAGGAGGAACAGCAATAATCACCTCGACCCCCGAAGATGCATCGGTGCATGGTGTGCCAGTTGCAGAACTGTCCTCTCTATCGCCGGGTGATTCTAGCTGTTGTTGCCCTCTGTTCCCAATCATATGAGTGGGCTGGTATCGCAAAATAATGACTCCGGCGCTGACAATCGTGTACGCCAACAAAGTCCCGATAGACATAAACTGTACAAGAGTTTCAATGTTGAAAAATAGAGCCACTAAAGCAGAAGAAAACCCGGAAACAAAGAGATTGGCCGTAGGAATTTGCGATTTTCCGTTGCTAAGAAAGCTAAATAGAAGGCCGTCTGCAGACATCGCATATAGGCATCGGGGAAGAGAGAACAATGAACCCAGTAAAGTAGATGTCATGCCGCAAACTGCCCCAACCCCTACCACATACTTCGCCCAATCTGCACCGACACTACCCAAAGCAGAAGGTAGCGCTGCTACAGGATCGATGGAGCTGTATGGAATCATCAGAGTCAATGCAAGTGCCACTAAGGTGTACAATATTGAAACTATTGCCAATGACAGCAAAGTTGCTCTGGGAATAGAACGAGATGGATCTCTTGCTTCCTCACTTGCAGCAGAAATGCTATCGAAACCAACGAAAGCGTAGAAACATGTTGCGGCTCCGGCAAAAACTCCGTATCCACCGGACGGCATGAAACCGTGATATTTATCTGACCAGTTATTCAAATCAGCATGATAGAAGCCGAGACATATGACAAGGCAAATTACCAAAAGATTTAAAATGGTAAGTCCGTTATTGATGTAGGCAGAAGTTTTGACCCCAACTGCTAGAATAAGAGATGCCGTGAGGCAAATTACGAAGGCAAGGAGATCAGGTGGTCCTGCTCCCAAAAGGGTATCGTCAAAGTTTCCTATCAAAGATACCGTTGCATTGCTTATTGCTCCACCAACCATTGAATCCACATACCCTGACCATGCTCTTGCAACAGACGCAGCCCCTGAAAACAATAATACTTATGTAAATTTTTATGTATGTACCAGACAGTGTTGTTGCTGTAACATAGGCATACAAATACGTTAGCATTACTCAAGGTACATAAAATATTGTTTACCGATAATATATTCCAGGACGATATTCCAGCCGAACACAAAAGCCCAGAATTCGCCAATGCTCACATACGTATAAGCGTAAGCACTGCCCGCGACAGGTATTCTGGTTCCAAACTCTGCGTAACACAGTGCAGCTAAAAGGGACGTTGCACCCGCCAAAAGAAAACTCAATGATGTCGCGGGGCCAGCGACGTGAGCGACTGTTCCAGTTATAACATATATACCGGCACCCAGCATGTGGCCAACACCTAAAAGAAAGACAAGTGTCAACGCTATAATGTTCATTCATATTCATAAAAGAAAACAAAAAAAAGTGAACAGTTACCCACCAAGTGACGTCAAAAGCGAGTTAGATATCGGTTATGAAGCTTTGATTCCATATTGTTAACGTGGACTGGTTTTTGGCAATTCGTTCGTTTTGTAGCAGAAGTCCGAAAGGACATACCCCAAGATCTTATGTGATTGATCCAACCAAATAAAGAAGAAGAAACAAATAAGTGAACAGAGTAGTTACCAAGTAAAGTGATGTCAACGGTGGTAAGACATCGGTTCAGCGACGATTCCATATTATCATCGTGGACTGGTTTGCAGCGGTTCATTTTGTGGCAGAACCCCGAGAGGACATGCCCCAGGATTTTATGCCTGGCGCCAGGCATGTTGGTTTCTGTCACACCAATAAATAACACCATAAGGCCTTTTTATGAACATAAATTATTTGCCTAGTCCATAATGCTATCGCGTCGCAAATAAACATTATGGATATAGGTACTTAGGTACATGTAGTTTGGGTAATGATAATGACGTTTATTTCGTGACAAATTTGTTTGACACGCAAAGGACTAACTCAGATTGAAAGAAGAGCTTCCTGCACGATACCAAGTCTGAGTAAGGCTATAATCTGGTAAGGTACCAACTTTTCCAGGCTGTGAATAACTAAAAATAGGTTTAGCCTTCCATCTCTGAATACTGATGTAAATGTTTGAGTGTGTTGTGACTTACCTTTTATAGTCTATCCGTTCATAATCTGCCGAATATCATTTCACGCACAAACCATTAGATATTACATAAATTCATAAACTCGGGCTATGGTTCCGAAAGATAAAATTCAGCTGGTGGTTTCAGCCCCAACTACATTTGCGAGACGGGCTATCTTAGATGCGCGCGCATCATTAATCGATTTCTTGAGCTGTTTGTGCTTGCAACGTACCTATTCTGTCAGAGAAGCTTGATAATATCAGGTAGGTAATAGATCGGCATTAAACTTAGAATGATAATGTTTATTTTTGAATAACAAGTAGATGGGCACGGAACAAGAGTTCTGGGAAGCTCTGCCTTCTGTGGTAGTTGAAAAACTGTGTTACAGAATTATGCGTCTCGAATATTTGCAATAAGGTATTTTTAAGCACAATAGAATAACACAATATAACAAGGAATGAAAATAAATAAAGTTTATTCAAAGAAACTTATTAATAGACAAAACATAAGTGCACTTAACGAATAAATATAGCTAAGTATAACAATTTATTTAGTAATAATAATGTAAAATTAAATAAAATAAAATTAGTAATAGCATAGCCAAATTTCCATACCTCAACCTCAACCTTTGTTTCTTTTATTTGATTGTTTTTTTTTGACAGTTTTTTTCTCATTCATAGTAGGTTTTTTATATGAACCACACAGTTATATTCATAAAAATAAATGCATTTCCGTTCATTTAGCTGGTTTAAAATGGAAGCCGAAAGGTTTCTCAAAAGTATTAAACAATCGAGTTACGATTTTAATCGGTGGTCCTTCCCATGACACTTCGTAAGCATCAAACAACTTCTTCATGAATGTCTCAATTTCCAACTCTGCGATCCGTCTTCCAATGCAGCTTCTTACACCAAATCCAAAAGGTAGAGAAACCATTGGATGAGCCTTCCCGTGGTACATCGGATCATCTTTCTCCACTAGCCATCTTTCAGGCACAAATTCCTTGGCGCGAGGATAATATTCGTCCAAACTGCACAAATACTGGTTTGGAGCCATAACATCCACCTAAAAATAAATAAAAATAAAAAAGTTCTTTCTATGTTAGTAAGTAGAGCGTTTAGATTATTCGCCTGGCCAAAGGTTGCTTGTTTAAGTTACCTACCCCTTCAGGAATTTGGTACCCTCCAACAATATGCTCCTTGGTCGTTCTCCTTAGATTTGAGGGCACAACGCTCCACATTCTCAATGATTCTTTCAAACACGCTTTTAGGTAGCGGTTGCTCTCTTTAGATCTTATTTCTTGCCTCAGTTTCTCTTGAGCTTTTGGGTTAACTGCCAAACGATATATCAAAGATATTGCGGAAAAAGCTACCTGCAAATTCAATAATGTGGTGTAAATACTTCTGTGCAGACTTGTATATTAACTTTCTAAACGTCTATAAAAGGAATTAATATAATAATATTGTAAGTAAAAAAATACACTTACAGTATCAATACCGGCTAATAACATTTCGTTCCCCATCATGATGGCAACTTTCGGATCAATGGCTAACAGTTTCTCAATCATGCTCTTATCTTCTTCTGGAATGTCGTATCCTCTATCGATTATAGCTTTTTTTGCTTGGTCAATATACATCTCACTCACTCTAAAACACAATATGCTTAATAATCTGCCTGTAGGATTTAAGTAGGTGTTTAAAAATATTTCTAATTGGAACACTTACTCCCATTGTGTGTCATAAACTTGTATGAGCTTTTTAAATCCAGGTGTTGCGAAATACTTCCAAGGATTTGGCAGAATCTCAACTATCATTACTAATTCAAGCATGTCCTTAGAACATCGCATCAATTTGCTCGCAGGATGATCCTCCGTTATGTTATCGTCAAATGAACCCAATCTTGATCCTAAGCCAACAAGAGCTACTGATTCCAGAGCCCATTTTGTGATTTCATGGTCGAAATTATTGTATAAATAGTCTCCTCGGTCTTGTAGCTTTGTAATCCTGAAATTAGTAAACAGTTAAAGGTACCCATCTAAGTTCCATCCAGGATTACTGAAACTGAGTTAACTTCGGCAAGAGTACAAAGCCGAGTCGGAATCGGATGACTTTACCCTTCTAAGTAACTACTATCTTACCTAGCTACCATGTCATTTGAAATTTCTTCTAATCCTGGAGCATAGAGTTTTATTGTTTTGGGTTTCAACATTGCTGGGTTCACTTTCGTACGGAAGTCGCGCCACTGTGCCCCTTCACTGCAAATCATATTTCATAATTAATTTTGTTTAAAAAACTATAAACCAACTTACATTTTACAGTTTTTTCATGAATTTTTATGGATCCCATTGTCAGAACTTAACAAAATTAAAATGGGACCACACGGGAAGCACCAGCTTTCATATAAAAAAAGAATCATGCAAATCGGACCACAAGTTCCGAGGTAAAAACATAAAATAAACAGACGAATTGAGAACCTCCTCCTTTTTTTGAAGTCGGTTAAAAAAACGATCCATGGCTTGCGCTAGAAATGTTGAATATTGTGGCCATTGATTTAAAAAGAGAAGATAGGTTACGTTCTCCCAGCGTTTACCCAAAAAATGGCATGTGTTACAACTACACGCAAACACATACGCTCATCACAGTTATATTTCCAGTCCTGTGCAATACAAAGAAAAACAAAGACGGAAAGACGTATCTAGGACCGAAGTGAGACTGAGACAACAATATTTCACGCGAATCGCGACCGCCCGTGCCGCCGGTCAGACGGTGACTGATGTGGGAGAACACAATTTTACACAATTTGAGGTTGCCACTTTCGAGCAACCAGTGCCTCATCTTCGTTTTTAATAAATCAATGATTGTGGCTATGGTTTGACTTACGCTGTTGATAGTCCATGTACTCCTTCATACCTAGACTTCCGCATTTCCTCTCTGTAATATGTAAGCGTTTGAAATCCGGGGCGTGAGGGATATGTTTCTTCTGCTCTGTAAACCTGAGGATAATTCTCGCATATTAAATTAGAATCAACTGGTACGTAGGTACTTTTGTAAGTCCTGCTGTGCAGCAGGAGTAGCAGATGCTACGGGCCCCATAGCTAGAGGGGTCAAAATAATAAATAATTTAAACATATTAAGTTGCAAAATTATTGTAGGCACTTGCTATTTTAAAAGGCCAAAATCTTTGAAGAAAATCTGGATAATTCACAGAGCACCTTTAGCATCATCCAAAAAGAAAATCTGGATAATTCACAGAGCACCTTTAGCATCATCCAAAAAGGCACTGCTGCTGTTTATAAAATTTCAGCTTACTTGGTACCACTAAATGACAATGCAAATACCTATTTGCACCTACTTAGAAGTCTCACCTGATCGAAATGTTCGGGAACAAACAGAAGTACGAAAGGAGCTCTTCCGAATATATTCATTTTCATGATAGGTCCATATTTCGCCTGAAAGTTTCCCAATTTGCTAAATAGCTGGCCTTCTGGTCCAATCTCGCCTATAACAATCATTAAATTTCGTTAAAGTAAGTTAGTAATTTGGTAGGTAGGTACATATTGTGAGAAAAGATAATTGAGCGTTAGGTATCAA
The DNA here is from genome assembly GCA_955876795.1 of Eupithecia tripunctaria. NCBI lineage: Eukaryota > Metazoa > Arthropoda > Insecta > Lepidoptera > Geometridae > Eupithecia > Eupithecia tripunctaria. The sequence continues at coordinate 8,367,631 of OY041613.1, read as the reverse complement.
TTATAAATAAAGCAAAACATACTTTAATTGAGCTCGGCTTTCATGAAAAGCTATTTATTTATGTTATCAGGCCACTACCGTATTCTAGGTATCTAATCTACATAACGTAGGTACCCCTAAAATAACTAGTTTCTAATCAACTTAGTACCTATTGCCATTCAAACTAACGGGATTGAAGAATCAAACCTGTCCACACCCACAGAAAGGCTGTCATGTCAATCGCCTCCGTAGTAAATTGCCTAATTCTGTGCTCACTCTTTTATATAAAATCAGAACTGATACAAATCACAAAATATAACCAGTATCTAATCCACACGATAAAATATTTCGTTTTGCAATATTTTGTATAGTTTAGCGAGATTTTAACCCTCACAGGTAGGTAAACAGAAATCACCAATAAGGCACCCTCACAGGTAGGTAAACAGAAAACACCAATAAATATAGGCTAAGTTTGTTAATTTGTCTTCCGCTTTCGTATAATTTATTTACTTATTACCTTTGTGTTCATGATTTTTTTTGTTGTGTTTCTGTGTGTTAATTCTAATTATTTTATTTCTGTATGTTGTAATTATTTAATGTAATTTTGTGTAAGTAAGGTCCTACACCTTCCTACCTATTAGCAATATACCTAGTGCCCTACTAAGTAGGTATTATTCTTTAAGCACTTACATGTTGTAACGCATTGGTTTTTTTTGTTAAACTGTAATGTTACATTATGATGATAAATAAATAAACTATAAACTATAAACCAATAAAATAAGGTAGGTCTGTCGAATTACGCCTATAAGCTAATTACGCCTAAGCTCTGAAATCCTAGTTAAATCACACTAATATTATAAATGCGAAAGTTTGGATGGATGTTTGTTACCTCTTCACGCCAAACCTACTGAACGGATCTGGAAAATTTATAGACTGATTACTGATTAGTGATTGATTACTGAAAGTACTGTTATGACTAGAGATGGGTTTATGCCGGGCATTTACAGGGCGGATTGAATAAATGACAGGGCAGAATTAAGTAGGTACGAGTACATGGTTTTTATTGCTTCAAGGTACCACTTATTCATACTTACTTAATAATAATAAAATATTGACTCTCAGACATCACGAAGTAAACCTTATAATACTTTAAATTGAAGAAAATTCTTGAAAAAAAATCAAAATGTTTAAAGACTAGAAGCGTAGTTTCTTGCCTGTCAATAAACATAACGCTAATAGAGTACGCTAAAATACTCTTTTTGACGCTATGTTTACTACACTAGTGCCAGTCAACCTACGATCAGAGTGGGTACTATATAAACTCTATGGATCAGAGAAGGGAAGGGTAATTTCTTTTTATTTATTTATTTATTCAGGGCAACCAACTTTCGTCCGTGCTATCGTCTTACTTAACCAAAATGTCGACAAATAATAGAAGGAAAACTTAATTTGCAAAGACTAAACATATACACATGGACAATGTATATTCAGAAATTATAATTTCAAAAGAACTCCAAGGGGAATTGTTAAACAACGCAGACTTTATGCAAAAAACCACCTTCTGCAAAAAATTATTTTGTTTATTCAAAGAAAAATTGCTCTACGTACTCTCTGTTCCTGCCACTTCAGCTTTTACTGAGATAGTCTTTTCTGTCATGAATGTGAAGTGGCGGGATGATAGAAACAGGGCTTTATTAAAATTGATCTCCTGAGCTATGTACCTAAACTTAGAGTTAGAATGTTAAGTCATACAATTCTTTTAAAAAGAATGAAAAAATGTTACGGGCCGCAAAAAAATACCTTTAAAATAAATTAAAATAAATGGTACTCTATTTTAAGTACGTAGGTACTCTATATTTATCTCCTTTGAAGTCAGATATACTCTATTTCTTCGTATAAAAGTTGGCAACCCTAGTTACAGATTATATTAAAGTCACTTCATAGAGCCCCATTTGAGTAGGCATATTCTAAATAAGGATTAAAGATAATCATTTTACTGTAATTTCATGTACCTACTACATGTGTCTTGTGTAATGAATAGACTCAGTTCAATATAATAACTCTTTTATTCCAACCAACCCACAGTAGCTAAGTAAAGACTAAAGTTTCTCAATACAAAATGTTTGTTTTGAAAATAATACTTACTATTTTTTTATGTTTCTTTAAATAAGCATTTGAATTGAAACACATGCCCTTTAATTTATCATCTTCATAATTACGAAGACAACTGAGCTTAAACCTTAGATAGGCGGAATTCGACAGACATACCTTACCTACTGCTCCGAAAGTTAGTTGCTTATCCTTTAGCAAACCTATTATGGTAGAAAACCCGTTTTTGCCGGCGGCAGGCGGTGGTGCTGCGTACCGAAGCGCGGGAGGAAAAATGACAAAAAAGAATCAAAATGAACGGAAAAATGTATGAAAATCTATTTCTAACGCGGTAGCTATGGTTATTTTCATAATTGGTCAGTAGTAAAAAAGTTTTTACTAAAAACTCGCCCTATGATAGTCGGCTTTTTCCGTATTCGGAACAATAAATCAAAAAAAGAACCATGTAAAAATCGCACGGGCGCGTATTTATTGCTACATTGGAGCTTACATTATTAAAGTAATTTACTCGTCGACTTTAAAGTTATTTAGGTACTCGGTGATTTTGAAGATTTTAAACGATGATTTTTCTCGAAGCTTTAAAGCACTATGTATCACTCGGGAGAAAGTTCGATTCCTACCGCGTGTGTTTTAAGGCCCTCAGCTGCGCCTCGTGCCTCAAATGACACACTCTATACTATAGGAACTGGCCACTTTCTCCACTCGGTGTACAATCTACTAGGACCGTATTGAGCAATTTACCACGTAGCGCTCTTATGGGGGCCCGAAAATATTTTGAAACTTACGCGATCTGAACACGTAGAATTATAAAATTGGTAAATAAACGCGATATACACCCATTAATACTAATAATAATGGTAAAGGCCCGGTAGGCAGGGGGACAATGCATATTACTCCCGCGAGAAGCAGGTCAATGCAGGTCCCTGTTCCCCCACTTATGTTTTTAATCGAGCGATCGACTGACCCGACTCCCCTGATAAGCTTGTTGGATTTTACTATTACGGGGTACTGCCGCCATATGGGGTTTATCTAACGTATAATAATAACGCCATTTACGCCATGCGCCAGTCAGTGACGACGTACCTTACCTACTCAGGTTCGCCACTGGCCGAGTCAGTATGCAGATAAATAAAGAGAGAATCTATATTTGTGGTAAATGGTTCACGCTTCTTTTATCAGAGGCCTTCTCAGACGCAGGGCTTCCCTTGTTATGCGCCTTATCGGCTGTTATCTCATGGAGGGTGGTAGAATTTTGCTGCCTGCCCTCGGTAAATCTCCCTTAGTCGCCTCTTACGACAACCACGGGAAGAGTTGGGGTGGTGCAAATTCTAAGCCACACGGCACCAAACGACAGGTAAAAGACAAGCAAGAACGACCCGACCCCTAGATAGGTGTATAGGTACTCATAATAAGTATCTGTGGTACCTACTAGGCAGGTACCTACTACCTACCGATGACTGGTAAAAAATGGTGCAAAGATCCAATAAGCGGAAAGGATGACAATCCCGGCATATCCTTAAATTGCTTCACTTTAGTAGCTTGATCTGAAAATGTCCTTGCGTTTGCATATCTGTAATAAACAGGGATAATTAACTGGTTTACTAAAAATTATGTTTGGTATTGCTTTAATTTAGCATTTACTTACCGACATTTACTCCTCAAACCGACCAACCACTTCTTTGTGTCGTTAAAAACTTTAGATCTCATTTTAGCTGACGCTATCACATTAAGGTTCATTCTGAGTTATGATGATCTAGGTCTACGCACGATTCACACACCTTTCTTAGACGTTGTTAATTAGTAACTATTTACTCACAGTACCCATATTGTATAATGTTGTTATTGTATACCTACATCTGAGTACCACGTATCTACGTAGATACCTACTAGCTCTTCGTTTTATCTGTTGATAACGATTCGTTCGACGCGCGTCTCTGAGTGCTGTGTGATTTGATTTGACTATAAATAAACCAAAACTAACCTTGTTGTGATTAGTTTGACCTTGGAAGATTGGCTGGCGAGTTTATTAATTATAGAATACCTAGGTACTTAAAACTATGTTGCGCGGGATATTCAAATTCTTTGCAGTTTTAATTTTTATTCTACAAATTACAATCATAAGGCATAGAAATAGCGGACATTCTGTAGGAAAATTCAATATCGCAAATATCTCCTGCTCTATAAATCGCCCTTAAACTACGATGATAACAGATAATAATGTATGTAAGTACCTAAGTACTTAGTATGTAGGTAGGTAAATAGGTACACCTATCGAAGCATATTGCCATGTTATTGTTCGGAGTAGCAGATACCAATTTGGTGCTTAGGTCTCTCTCACGGACGAAGAAAATCGTAGGGATCGTAGGTCTCTCTACCACATAGAGTTAATTAAAATATTGACTCCATGCTCAACCACCAGTGTAATCTGTGGTCCCTCCCCATACCCACAAATCACTCCACAAAAACAAATCACTATTCTGTCGGTAACATAGCAGTGTGCACAATGTTTATTTATCTTTTATATTTGACAGTGACAAGATTCAAAAGTTCACTCTAAGATCATTCGTTCTCCCCCCCCGCCCGTCCAGTTTCATGTTGTTTGGTTGGTGCCGTTGGTGGTTGGTTTGTGTTTTGGTGAGGTTAATGGACTGGGCGACACGAAGTACAATTTTAGATTACAATTTGTGCAAATAAACTCTTCTAGCTATGCAAAAATAATGGAACTATGTGATATTAGTATTATTCCTCATCCCCATTTTTTATATCCCCACAGAGTGCCTCTCGCCGTTCATTTCGTTATTGCAGTGAAATTTCTTTGTCATGAATAGTTTTAGCTATCGATCGATTACGAAAGAGCGTTTGTTGTAAAAGTGTTTCATTTCACGGTGTTATTTTTGTTATTTATTGGGTGGCGACGTTTAGAAACGGTTTAGTGTATTCTCGCTTTCTCGGGCTCCCTGTGTTCTCTATTCGTATTAAAGTTGTTATCCTGGTTACGAATAACTTAGTGTTTGTAAATATAATTTCGATCATACTGAAACAGAAAACCGTTTGAATCACTTGAAGTCGCTACGAGGAACTGAACTTTTATGAAATGAGATAAGAGTTGCTGTCGCTCCATAACCTGAACCTTAACTTAGGTCCATGTATTGTTGCTCCTTCCTGTAAGTATATTTTAGTGTCATATTTTATGTAGTTATTGTATACTTTTACACACTTTTCCATCACAGAACTCAAAACAAAAATTAATCAAAAATCTGCCTAATATTGTAAAACAAACATGTGCTTGCCATAATTATTAAAAAAAATAGTAATTGTTTAGTCCATCTGTAATTAATTACTCTTTAATGTCCTAACTGAGTAAAACAATAATTTCCATGTGATTTTTCATCATTGTTGAGAATACAAAGATTGTGAAGCTTCATGCGGTAGTAATCACATAAGGTCAACAAACCTTGACTGCTGTTCTTATAGGTATGATAAGAATACAATATTTTTCTGAACTGGGTTGTAAAGCTCTTGACATAACATAATCTCCAGAAAATCTAAACTTCCACTTCATAAGCTTAACATGTTAAATGTTTCCATCATTTAATTGAATTGTACAATAACGGGATTCGGGAACAATCTGAATCACATCCAGTTTTATAATTATCTCATTAGCCTTGGTTCACTCAGTTTGTAAATTTGTGAATTTGGTCATACATATTGTTGTAATAATATTAAATTACCTGGTCTGTTTACAAAGCACAGAGTGACACACTTCACACATTCTACCATCAATCATAACATAATAATATTATATCTAAGTTAGGAACTTTAATATTGTTTTCACGATAATACTTATACATTCACATTATTCATTTATCTATTTTGTAATTACCTACTTACCTGAATAAAAGTAGCTGAAATGTTCCTAGCTATGGTTTATCCATTTTGAATGAAGTATGTTAGTAAACACACTACGACAGAAAAAAAAATCTTACTTGCTTGGTGTCGAGTTTCAGATATAATTGTAAGCTATTTTTATTGAAGGGAGGATCTTAAATCAACAATTATGTAAATTATGTATAAAAGGACATGACTACAAAGTGAATTTTAGGTTAAGTATGGGCAGTTTGTTTACTAACATGCTTCATTCAAAATGGACAGGGTATAGATGTGATTGTGCACAAAAATGTCTGATTTTCAAGGGGGTTATATCTGTCAGCCTTATGATGTTCTTTCCATTAGAGTTAAGCAAATATGGTTCATCATCAACATGCCTTTATAGGCCACTAATGGACATAAGCCTTCACTGGCACCCTGTCTTCAGCTTGCCAGGTGGTTAAGCTTGTTTGTTTATGATATTATTATTAGCTCACATATGCTGCTTTTCCACCAGTTTTGGACTTAATTATAATAAAAATTAACCAGTCCGGGATTAAGAGGCTCTGAGGTGGCCAGCATACCATTTATACTATCAGGTATTACAAGGCATGCTCTGGACCTGATGCCTAAAACCTTATGTTAACATGATTAGGGGTCACTATGGCTTGAAAGCAATGTCTCATTTGATTCAGAATAAACAAACATTTATTTCACTAAAGAATGTCTGGTGATCGAAGTTTGAGAAATCTTAGCTTGATGATGCATCATTGTGCATGATGATGTTTGTATGCAGCAGGGCCACCAGCAATCCTTGAGGTATAAAGTAAGAATCCCTGAGAAGTTAAATGCTAAAGGTTTATAAGGCTCATTTTAAAACAAATTGAAATGTTGATTTTAGTTCCATGGCTAAATGGCAATTTCTATGAATATTATGGTTTTCAGTTAAGTCATTCATTGTAATTACAGATACTACATGCTCACCCAACCAGCTGAGGGTGTATTTGTAATGCATAAAAACATTGGTTTTGAACTTGATTGTGATTCATGATTGGTATTAATTATTTTACAATGGTTTTCCTTGAACAAATAGGTATTATGATGTCACTTAGTTGAATATTACATATCATGCTTCTTTGCTAATAGCATGGTGTCTTTAAATTTTGATCTAAGAATATTTCAATCATTTTTTAGTTTTGGCATGAATACTACTACCCTTCAGCAGAACTATAGTTGGTAAATATTTACCAGTTCTATTTGAATTAAAACTTTTTCTACATAGGTAGGTATAAAGATTTCTATGTAGAAAAGGTTTGTTTTGTAATAGAATATAATTGTTGCACTCAGGCACTCTTTCCATAACTTTATAGAAAAAATACATACAAAGTAAAAAACCTATACCAAAACCCGATGGGGCATGTTCAGCTGTGGACATAATGTGTGCTGATAATGAAGCAAAAATCATGAACATGATCATTATGTATGGCAGTTATAAAAAAATATTGATATCAATAAAAAAATCCATCAGGAAATCAATAATATTACTGATAAAACATGCATAGGTACTTTAAGTATGGAACAAATAAATAAGAATATTTAATAGCTACTAAGAATTACTTTGATTAACAGTAAAAGGGTTAATGATCAGTTTACATATAAATTTAGCAATATAATTGAAAATAGTTACAGTAATAATTAATGCATGCATAAGCTTAGTGCTTATGCATTGTCCTGTGGTGGAAACAAGAAAAAAGTATAATTTCTTAAAAATAATTTATTTTCTGTATCAAATTTATAATCTACCGCTGTAAGTTTACAACCAATTCCCTACATCTAATTTTTTGTGTTTAATTTAATATGCATTATAATAATATGCATAACAAGAAATAGGTCCAACTTTTTAAAATAACTGTCTAATTTTAAACTTCCTACTACCACTGATTTTAACCAATTTCCAACATACATACAATTAATTTGTTTAATTTAATATTTTGTCCTCACTATAATTAAATGATTATTTATCGGGTATTTATCGCGTACCTTTGATTTTATTTCCCCTACGTTTCTACCGCATTACAGCGATCGTGGTCACGGGGCGACCGTGATCGTGAGTCGCCCCGTGACCACGACCATCATTTAATTATGTTAACAAATCGCGAAAGTTTAAAAAGTTTTGTCCTCACTAGTTCAGCTGTCAACATCACATGAGCTAGTATCTTGCATTGCACCAATCAATTTAATAACAGTATCCGATTTAAACCTTACTTAGTAAAGATATTTTTTTAATTAAAGATATAAAATACCCAGAACATTCAGAACAAAATTTTGTAATCATACAAATATTTATCCCAAGGCGTCCTATCGAACCCGAAACCTCCAGCGTCGCAGACAGACGTTCAAAACGGAGGTGTTGAAATTCACTAGCAATAAGACTAAGGTTTAAAAACTCCAAAAAATTGTGTTTAACATTTTGTGTACACTCTCACAGTTCACGGCTGGGAGTCGGCATGGCGAGCATGAGCTCTACGCTCGTCGAGACCGTCTCCATAAACTACGAGGACTTTAACGAGAGCTTCCTTACTTGCGGCACCTGTTTATGTTAGTACCCACACTGCTTCATTCATTTACACTTACCTTTCCAGTTTGTACATCTTTTGTGTTACCTAATCTTGTATAGTTTGTCTTTTGGATAAATTCTGTGAACTCTATCAGCCATGGCTAGAGACCTCCCTGAGTAAGATCGAATTGGATGCCACAGAAGGAGACTTATGGGATCTTATACCAGATAAAGATAAATATCTTATACCAGAGGATTAAAAACAGCAATGGAATCTGATCTCCAATCCCCATGTCTCCATTCATTGTTTCTTAGCTGTCATTTACGTAAATTTTAGGTAATAATTTAAATAAGGTTCCTAATTTTCAGGCACTTACGATGGAGGTGAACACACCCCGAAACTGTTACCCTGCTCACATACAGTCTGCCTGCACTGCCTTACACGTATAGCCGCTTCACAAACTCGTAACGCCAGCAATTTTCGATGTCCCATTTGTCGAGAGCTGATCACCATACCGAGGGGAGGCGTGGCGGCGCTCCCACCTTCCTTTCTCGTCAACCAGTTGTTAGATCTGATGGCTAGTCAACGCCGGGAAGTCATCCCCCAGTGCAGCTCCCACCCAGGTCGAGAGTTACTCTTCTGTGAGACTTGTGACTGCGTTTTCTGTCGACACTGCGCCGACGGACCTCACAGTGACACACCCTGCGATCACACTGTTGTACCTTTCTCAATCGCCTTGAAGAGGATGTCGGAAATACTTCTATACAGAGCGAATGAGTGCCTTAGCAAGCTCGGCTCGGCCAGAGATGCGGTGGCAAGCGAACTGAGAAGACTGGAAGAGGCGACCTTAGCAGCCGATGAAGCTATTGATATGCATTTCGCAGAACTGAAACAAGCGATAACCAAGCGACACAGTGAACTGAAATCCGCTGCAGCAGCCGCCGCTACGCATAAAAGAAAGCTGTTAGAAGAGCAGTTGAAGTTAATCGACGCCGAAAAATCCAAAGTAAGTTATGATAATCTTGTAATTGACGACGATTAACTGTTATAAAATAACTGTAGAGACAATAACTTTCGCTCTCGCGTCCGGTTCGTCGTTGCGTTCGGAATTTATAAATCTTGATTATTTGGACATTGACAATAATGGTATAAGCTTTAATTATGTCTTGTTATTATGAGGGGTCATTCATGTCACCCATGTCTTACAATATCCATGCTTCCTAATGATTTATTTTATATGTTTATATTATTGTCTGTGTTTCTTTAGAAGGTGGACAGTTTACTGCCTTATATGTATAGCCTATATATTTTTCTTAATAACCTTCTGTTATTACTTTCCCTTAACTGAACATTTATTATGATAACAAATCTAAAAAGTATTAATCTGCCTTTTATCACAAAAACCATGGCGAAGCCTTGTCTATCAAAACTTACAGTTACATTCTACGCTATTAACACAATTTCAACAGTACAATATACTCTTTCTAGGGACAAGCCATGAGTTATTACTTGCTACAGAAGCCATAGGTCATTACTGCTCGTAAATAAAAAAGTACCTTCGTTTTCCAGGTGGAATCAGAATGTTCAGGCCTACAACAACAAGTGGAAGTAAGGGAAGTCAGCAGCAGGGCGGCTGCGTTAGGCGCCAGGTTGGGCGACGCGGCAGCGCTTGCTGAGCCGAGAGAGAACGCCTTCCTAGCCGTAGACTTTGCTCACAACGATGCTCAACAGAGGTTTACCGAAGCGCTGGCTGCTTTGGGACGGGTGCGGACTAGTACAACCTTCCCTGGATTATGTACTTTAACATTAGGTGAGTTGGTGTAGAATGTAATATTGATGCGCATTATTTAGCAGAACCCGGTACAAATAAGTACCTTACTCTGTACCTTGCATTATACTGTCGCCAATAGCTGCTCAAAAATAGTTCTGAAAGATATTTAAAGCAATAGTTTTGCATTATTGCATGAATTACAACAAACGTTATGATTTTATCCAGTCGTATTGACAGGCATCGGACAGTACAATTTTGTTTAATTTTACTACTATTGTTTATAAAATCTTGCTTCATAAATATCATAGGATTCTCTTTCAGAATCGGCTTGCGTAAGTGGACTAGAGACAGTAGTGATGCTCCGAACTGTAGACTACCACGGAGAGGCTCGAAGCACGGGCGGCGACCCCGTCACTGCCGCAGCGACTATGGACGACCACCCGCTACCCTGCACTGTCACTGACTTGGACACTGGCATGTACAGGTATGTATCACTCTAAGATTACACTAGAGACAGTAGAGATTCGAACAGTAGACTACCACGGAGAGGCTCGAAGCACGGGCGGCGACCCCGTCACTGCCGCAGCGACTATGGACGACCACCCGCTACCCTGCACTGTCACTGACTTGGACACTGGCATGTACAGGTATGTATCACTCTAAGATTACACTAGAGACAGTAGAGATTCGAACAGTAGACTACCACGGAGAGGCTCGAAGCACGGGCGGCGACCCCGTCACTGCCGCAGCGACTATGGACGACCACCCGCTACCCTGCACTGTCACTGACTTGGACACTGGCATGTACAGGTATGTATCACTCTAAGATTACACTAGAGACAGTAGAGATTCGAACAGTGGACTACCACGGAGAGGTTCGAAGCACAGCAGGATCATCGATACTTAATCGATGATCCTGCGCTGGTCTCATAGAGATCAGCAGCGTGACGTTCGTTTTATCTTCCACCACCAGATTTATCGAGAATCGGCTCGAGTAGGCCGGTCAGAGCTTTTATATTTTCTTAACGGCTCTGGACGCACCGCAAACATTTGCCCATAACTCTTTCGTAATTTGCGTGCCGTAAACTCAAGGCAATACGTTCAATTGAAACCCCTGAGAGAACCGAAACATCGGACATCATATTCATGCTAATCGTTTTTGTTTCAGGATCAGTATGCGTCCCTGGGTAGCGGGCACCATCAGTCTCCGAGTGCTAGTGTTCTCCCGAGCGGTCCGCGACTCGCCTCTTCGCGTGTCAGCGGCGGGGAGCGGCGCGCCCCTGTGTGTGTGGGGCGCGAGGGGCGCCGGCAAGGAACAACTGACACAGCCCGTCGCGGTTGCTAGGTAATTATCATATCAGAGCTCTGGCAGCTCCTGTTGCCCGGACTCTTAGAGACCGGTGTCCTCAGGAGTAGCCCTTAGACACACAATACACACAAACATTTACCCCCACACATGCATAAATAAACATACACACATCACACCCATTCAACATAAATCCAAAATAATATCAGTGCTGTCACACCAGGCAAGATAATTTAGATAAAAATAATTATATTTTTAATAAAGAAATGTATTTGCATCAAAATTATAATTTTAACTTAGTTCATTTGTCAATACACTCTCTCTCTCACCTCATACTCTTAATCATCTACATAGTTTATTTGTTATTTGCATAATTAACCATTAATAATAATTAATTTAGTTTATATGATATAATATCCTTGTAAATAAATGGAAGAGCAGGACATCCTGGCACAAGTATATTTCATACTTAAAAGGATGTCCTAAACACTGTTTAGCATGTAGTGTAACATATTATTATTCAAATAAACAATTTTCAATTTCAATTTTCAATATAAGCCCAGCAGGGGTATTTACATTCATTCGATGAAAACGTCAGATTCGAATTTGAATTCTATTCCGACGGAACTTTAGAACGCTATTTTGATTTGCCAAAAGTTTCCGAAATCGAATCCGACGGCCTTTCCGACGAATTAAAATACCCCTGCAGATACTTCCACTGGTCTAGATAATCTAGACTCTACCTTCCAAAAGACGCGGATGGACGTCACATTTGAATCTCAATCCGAAACTTTACCCCCAGCGGTTCTGCGAGCTTTATGCCCTACTTCAACCTGCTAATTCTGAGAGCTATATCATTTCACTCTTCTTTAAACTTAATGTTAACGTCATGAAGGTTCAAATTTGAATGTTTATTTCCAGGTGTCCGAAACGAAGAGAGATCTACGTGCTAGACGCTGGCAATTCAAGAGTCAAGGTGCTGGACGACGAAACTTTTGCATTTAAAAACCATATTGTCAATGAAGGTATGAATGAGCTTGCCTAACTACTCGTAATATCGGCTAATAATTAATAAATACGATGCCAGTAGTAATTTTTACCCATCTTTTAGCGATTTATTGAAGTTAAAACTTCTATAGGCGTATTTTGCGCTCACGTCACGCTTGGGTCGGTTACGCTAAATCGTGTATACTCAACGCAATATTCAAGTCAAAATAATTGATTAACTAGGAGCTACATATTCAAGTCAAAATAATTGATTAACTAAGAGCTACTGTTCGCAGTTTTTTCTGCGGTACCTGGTTTACAGTTGGACAATGTCGCTCGTGGTTATAATTTTCCAAATCGGACCAGCAATTCCAGAGATATCTATTGTATTGTACCTCTTTATAATAGTAGTGTAAAAAAGCTTTAGCTTTGCCGTGCATATCGTCGTTGCAAATTTAATATCTCATATGTGTAAAATGTACCTTTCCGAAAGAAACGATAAAAACTACCCACCGTTTTTATTATAATGAAATCTTATTAATTAATTAGATGAAATCAAACAAGAAAATACGTGACACTTTATGGTATTAAAAAAGCTTAGCTATACTTGATAGTTTTATAATAATACGCTCTTTTTAGAAAATTATTACACATACGTCATTTTGATTGCAAGTTTTTTTGCCACATCAGAGTTTTTGTTAGAGGTAGAAAGAATAATTTATACAAAATGGTAAGATAGGTACAATAGAGTTTATTAATGAATATGGCACTAACTTATTTCAAGTTTTATTTGCTTTCAGTAGTGTAGATTTTCCAAATACAAACGCTGTGGCAGCGATATATGAATAGTAGCTCCTCACTGTGGAAGGATTGTCCATTCGTTGTTGTGTCGTTATTTGTAGAGCACAGATCCATCTGAACAATATTTCAGGCCTTTAATATTTACAACAACCGCATCTCCTTTATTTTTTCTCGGTCTTATCAACTTAAAGTTCGATTTTATATATTCGTAATTCAAGAAGAAGTCACAGTGAATGGATTTTACATCGTAAGGGTTTCTCGGGCGAGCCTGTTGCATTCGTGTTATGTAGTCAGTAGGTGCGTAAATAGGAGGCTTAAAATGCACACTGTCAACCTCCATCATAGTGTGACCCTTTTCCAAGTACAACTGCTCAATGATTGTGTTGGTTCTCTGGGACACTCACTCAAAGCGCTTGATAAAATCCTGTTTCGATTTTGGTGGCCACAGCCATCAGTTTCTCTTTCTGTTTCTGGTGGCAAATTTAATACGTTATCGACCAAACAATAAGTAAACTCGATAGCCGAGACCCCGTCATCAGCTTCGTGTCAAAAGTAGAGAGTTACTTTCTTAGTTCTACAGTCATAAACTGGGAAATTATGACACTGTAATTTAAGCTTGTAATATAAAGCGCTGGCCAACAGCTTAGGTGCAAGCAACTCTGTAACATCCACTCTTATAACAACTACTTTATCATTGGCCATATCAATAGCATCCTTTTTTCCTTGACGAGCTTATTTTTTCCTTTTTGATCCAATACTCCAATTGGGAAATAGTATTCGCAGCACGTATCAAACTGATCTTTACGTGGATGATGAATAACTATGTTTTCTCGGTCCAAAATGTTTAGAAAAGTTGGTCTGCTTGTAGCTTTCAAATTACTTTCTTTGCACCAGCGAAACCTCATGCATGTGTTTCTGAGATCTAAATGTCGGCTCAACAACAATACTTACAGCTTATTGGAACTTGCTCGGCAATAATAACTAGGTACTTTTGGGACCAAGTCAGTCCACGTTTTTACTGTCTTCATTAGAGGTGTGGTATACTGCGATATAGACGCTCTATTATCTACATTACTAGTGTTTGGAACAGAGCTTGGTGTGTTCAATTGGCTTTCTGTACTTGGGTCACAAATAGGTACCTAAGTCGCTACAGAAAACATCACTAACCATGTCTGGTTAATTAGTCCAGCGAGCGCCTAAAACTATCTTCAGCAATAGCAAGTGTATTCAAAAATAATAATCTACATACTCTCACCTTCGTAGATCCTTCATCGCTTCTGTTTAAATAAATATCGTGACCAGATTTGCAGATGAAATCGAATCCTGCCGACGACGACGTTTTATTCCTCTGCGAACTGCTGAAGCCTTCTCCAACGCTTTTTTTTTCAGCCCAGGTTTTAAGATTCCAGAAGTAGGAATGAATCACTCTTCGTTCTTCTTTAATAATTGTATTGCACATGAGCGAGTGTTTAGATCTCGAAACCAACTTTGTGTGAGAACAGCGAGCTTTCTTCATTCTTTCAGGTTTCTCGGCACACTGCTTAAATCGGTTATTTACTTTTTTGTAGCCTAAATATGTCAACTCTGGTGGTGTCAAAAGTGAAGGTGACAACAGTACCAAATTATCTGTCTCAATCTCCAACATCTTCTGGCGATCTACAGGCGTAATCAGGAAATGGTTTGGTTCTGGAGAATGTGAATTCGTTGACGCTAAATTGACATTTTCAGTGGGAGATACAGGTCCAGGATAAAAACATCCGGTTGCGAGATGGGTTTCCGAGAGAATTCCTTGAAATTTCATCGTCGTTTGTATTGATAGTAGATCCAGGTTTCACCACTGAAACACCAGGCAACGGGCAAAGTGAACTTTTCGAAACAAAGATCCCGTTTTTGGCAGTACACTCAGGTTTTAGCACCAAATTCCACAGCCGGTATCCCGGCTACTTCTTATATTTATAATATTTATTGTAGGTTACTAGCACACTAAATGATAAGATAACTTATAAACCATTCATTTAATTTTTTTTTACGGGTCAAAAATCAAACCTGCCAGGGATAACTCCCCACGTAAGAGTTTTTGTGTAACAATTATTAGAAAACAATGACCTCTTATGTGTATACAGCGCACATGAGAGATTTTGATGGACAATAAAATGTTAGGTGTTACTTGGGATAAATTAACTTTAGAGCGTATCTCACTCAAACAATAAGATATTTACATAAGAGTATTTGCAGACGGTGGCCCATTTAAGTAGCCAACCAAAAAGTTGAAAAAGTGATTTTCACCAAAAATGTCACATGAGAGATTTTGAATTTACAACGACGATATGTACACATCCATTTGCTTAATTTATCGCGCATAAGCAAAGATATCTGGTACTTATATTGATATTGGTGTTACAGGTTTGGCGGGGCGCAGTTGTACTGGCATAGCGGTGACAGCAGAGGGCGTTGTACTAGTCAATTGGCGAACTCGAACACTTACCGAAGTAAGTCTAAAAGGGAAAAATGAATTGACAAAACAGCACTGGTTTTCAGACTGACCCAGTCTTGGTGAGACCGAACCAAGCTCTATGAGTTCGAGTTACAGATCACGTAGCGAGAATGATTGGTCTATTTGAAAATCTTAGATGGCTTTACTTAATTACGCACAAAAAAATGTGCGTAAATCATAGTGAATGAATATGAACCGTCACGCTTGGGTCGGTTACGTTTAATCGGGTATACTCGGCTTCAGTCGGCAAGTATAAAAACTTTAAGTTTTCATTGATATTGTATGGTTGGAACGGAGACGTCATGCGATGCGTTTTGTGAGAGGCAATGACAGTTTTTTTTCTTCCTATAAGAGGATTTCGTGTTACTGAGGCCATGATAGTATTGTGATCGCCACAAGTATTATAGTTACTAATATTTATCTCTCAAAGGGATGAACCTAACCTTTTTTCATATATCAATTATATTTCAGTCTTCTTAGCTAGTATATAATCTTTGTGAGTTATCAAATCAATTCTTTTTTTTATTTATTGAGAGTCTAAAGGTCTAGAAAGACAATAGCATATTATGTAATTGTGCGTTTTATTACGGTTCAAAAAACATTCAAACACTGAATACCACTTTTATAACCATTCATTGGTTTTTCCAGATGAGCACAGATGGCAGCACTATACGCACGATCCAATCGGACAGGCTCGTAGAACCGGTTTGTGTGGCCGCGGATATAACCTCGCGGCGGATCTGTGTTGCTGACAACGGCGCACGGACCGTGTTCGTGTTTGATGCGGATGGGAATATTGAACGAGAGGTTAATAATACAACGTCATTCCTACAATCCAATCGGACAGCCTCGTAGAACCGGTGGGAATATTCAGAGAGAAGTATATAAGCGAGACAAAAAGTATTACTTAGGCTGATTTTCCCTCGTTTCCGTGTGGTGCATTTGCTCAGCGTATTTTGGGTATCAGATGTTGGATGTTGCAAAGGTCAATATTTCAGTGAACTATCGTTTGAATGATCGAGAATGTTTCGAAAATGACAGTTGTTGTTTCATGTTACGTAAGCAGTGACAGTGACATTAAACTAAACTAAACCTAGGCCGTCTCGTCATCCATACCGCAATGCTTGAAAACGAAAGTTTTCAATCAGTGCGTCCTACCCGTCATGACCTACGGAGCTGAGACGTGGACACTCACCATAGGGCTGGTCCACCAGTTTAAAGTCGCTCAGCGAGCTATGGAAAGAGCTATGCTCGGAGTCTCTCAGCGAGCTATGGAAAGAGCTATGCTCGGAGTCTCTCTGAAGGATAGAATTCGTAACGAATACATCCGACAGAGAACCAAAGTTATCGACATAGCTCAAAGAATTAGCAAGCTGGAGTGGCAGTGGGCCGGCCATATTTCGCGAAAAACCGATGCGTCAAGCTGAAGACAGGGCGCTATGGCGCTCATTAGGGGAGGCCTATGTCCAGCAGTGGACTAGGCTGATGATGAAATCTAGGCCGGGTTGTTACCCAATTCAGCTTTTCATCTAAAACCGATACAACAAATAGCTACAAGAGAGCAGATTCCAATTCAATAACGTTAATTCTGTGGTTTTTAAAAAGCGCTCAAAAAACACAATATTGTAATTATACCGTATACATCGAGATTGTTAGTAAACAAACCACCCATACTTAGCATAAAATTTACTTAGTTGGCGCGTCCGCGTTTTATACGTAATTTACATTACAAGTCGATTTGAGATCCTTCCTTCAACAAATTTTGCTTACTTACATCTGAAACTCGACGCCAAGCAAGTAACTTTTTAAGCTATTGCATAGCTTCTATCGCGGGCCTTGAGCGCAGGGACCGAATCCAGAAATTCCGTAACGACAAAACCTCACGCTCCCTACTCCGCCGGGCAAGGAGGTGTGGCTTGAAGGCCGTGCATCGTCTAACGTCGTTTCAGTTCGGCAGTCTTCGACACGGCGTTGTGTGCGTGCGATTAGACGTATAAAATGCTATGCAGCTTTACCGCGGCAGTCCCCGAGTGCCACACGTCTTTTTTTTTTGTTATTTGTGGTTTGTTTACTAACATTCTACATGCTCGATGGATACGTTATAGTCATTATTCGTTATTGACTTTAGTCTATACAAGCATATCTCAAGTAGCGATTTATTGTCCGTATTCAATAAAAATCTGTCAAAAATTAATCAGTAAAACACAAACTATGTTGTAACAGATTGGCACCGGTGTCCTCAACTTGGTTGGCGGTATAGCGATATCAGAAGATCTCATCGTGATCGCTGACGTGGCTGTGCATATCTACAACACCGAGGGGCGGTTGCTGGGGACGATAGCGCCAGTGCCTAAAGGTTAGTATATTAATAACAGTGTTGGGTATTTTACGCGTTATCTAGTACCAAACAATAAATAAAAATAAAGAATATTTTTTAAAATGGCCTTAGGTATTACGACCATACCTAGCTTCTTATTTCCTGAAAATATAAGGTTGTAAGGATACTGACGCGAAGCTTTACCAAATCGACTAATCAGAAACCGGCGGAGAGCCGAGATAATTGTTTCAACCAATGTGATTGGTCGTTTCCGCTGCGCTTCCAATCAATTTGTTATCAATTCCAGGTCGAGGCGGCTACGGCGGTATAGCCCTAGAATCTACAGACAGTGGAATGCGAGTTGTGTGCGCGCGAACTGTCAAAGGTCGGCCGCACATAGTTGTCTTAGAAGCTGAAGGGTCGGGCAGAATGCTGGCGTCGTGTGAGCTAGCTGACAAGAAGCCTAGGAGAGTCGCTGGGATTGCACTGCTACCGAACAAGAGAGTACTGCTAGCTGATCTGGCTGGGGATTGTCTCAGGTTGCACACTTATTGGTGAAGTGGTAAGTATTTTAACTTTACTAGCTTTTACATTTGTCCCGTATAATATAGATAGAGGTTCTGCCAGTTATTTTGTATGTGAAAGTTTAGATGCTTGCCAAAACTACTGAACGAATCGGGCTGTAATTTAGTATTCATGTAGTTATAGTCTACTCTTACCCTATAAATCAGTTCCCATGGGTTATTAAAAACCAGTGTGTGACAGGCAGCAGTGCCTCCTGCAGAACTGATCCAGGTTTGACGTAACTGATATTCCTAACATGCATACCCAGCACGGGGATTATGGTATTACCCCCTAGTGATTAAATGGGGGGCCTATGTTACCAGCATGCTGATCTTCTGTGAACTTAGTAATTTATTGTAGCTTATCTTCTGTAGAATATAACATTACTGTCAGACTTAAATCGCATTTTTTTTTCTTTCAGATGACTGCAAGGATCTGAGGAACTAAAAACTACGCTGGGGCGTAAACGAATTTCATGCTAGTCCATTTTCGTAACGAAGAACGAATCGTTGGCCATATCCACGAATGGAAGAGGTATTTGCACCAAAGTCTTTAGTCGGCCTCGCATCGGCCCGCTAATGTTAGCTATTCTTAAGTTATCGCTTAGTACTTACAGTATTTATTTCGTATATAAGTTTTGATTAGGCTTTGTTATTATTTTTATTTTTGCGTCGATGTTTATTACGACTCGCTGACAATCACGACTGATTTTTCATGTGTATGTACTTTTTGACGACACCAACCAGTGTTTATAATATTATGATCTTGATTTACTTTAGGTCTAAAATCGCTTGTTTTCTAGTTCATTTGGTTTAGGTGTTCATTATTCTCTTAGAATCGTATTTTGATTGGCTTATATTTTCGCGTCTCGAAGTCGCAAGCTGGTACTAGTCGTTCGACGTTCGCATTTATTACAAGTAACACGGCGACATTTGAAACTTTGTGTAAATACAAGAAATTAAGACATGATGACAATATTTTGCATATTATAAAGATTAATCACACTGTCATCGTATGCAAATCGTATATTTAATATCATACATAAAACATAATAACTTGTTTTACGCTTTTGTTAAGTATTGTCGGCTATATTTTACTTTGTTTATTAAAATTTAATTGGATTTAATAATTGATGATAGTCTAAAATGAATAAATATGTCTAATCGTTTTAAAATCGCGATCATTCTTTCGCAAAACGTGCATACCTTTATGTATTTGAACATAATTATGAAAAATTACAAAATTACCGCTTTTATTCTTTAGAAATATTTATAAAAGAAAATTATAGATGCCAAGACACATAAATTAATTTTGTTTTGCATTGTACAAAGAAACATATTTTTGACTATGTATTATAAATTAGAGAAAAATTATGTGTTTTTTCTAAAACGCAAGCCGCCTACAATTATTATTTCCTTATGTCCGAATTTATTTTTAGTTGATACAAGATAGACCAAATAATTTAGTAAAAGTATTACTTAAATATATTGGAACTGTAAATATGAATCTCAAAACTTAATATTGGCATATAAGTTATTCTATGTATGTTATTTAGCACAAGTTTACTCAAATCACATTTTGTCATCATCACTAAAGTTTTCTACCATAAATAATGTTTGTTATGGAATATTAATATTCATGTAATTCATTATTTTGGGTATTACAATAATTTCTGCTTTATGTAAAGTACCGTAAAATAGCCAAGCCACACAAAGCTTTGCTGCATAGTTATATCTAATGTTATTATTCGGGCTACAGAAGCAGCATTATCTAATTCTAAATAAATAGCAATATTTGTTACCGCGTTATAATGTTAAATATTAAAATACGTCATTCTTATATTCCATCCATTAATATGATAGTCTTATCATCAATATCGAAGCATTGTTGATCAATGCGATTAAATAACTGCTAAGTAAATACTTACCATTACCGAAATGAATCTACTGCCTGAAAGTGTCTATGTTTAGGAACCTAAGTAGAAAGAAAAATAAATAGATTTAATAAACCGCTAACTTCCATTTCGAGTTGGCAAAATGTCAGCCTTAAGGTTTTCGCTCACATGTCCAACCACACTGCTTTGATAGTGACACGATTCACTTACTTACCGCAAGCTTGAAGCCTACGCGCTGTCTTCTGTTTATGCCGGCACTGTAAAATGTATCTAAATGTTACGAGTTATGGCCAATATTTGAAAGCTCATTTTGTGCGGCAATGGGGTTAGACGTGTGAGCGAAAACCTTTACTCTGTATATGTAGTGTACAAAAACGTTTTCAAGTGATTCGGATCCAATGTAGAATCAATCAAACCCAAACGGAGTAGCGAATCTATACCTACTCATGCTGCTCTTCTTTTTTGTAGTTTAGGATAAGATTAAAATGTTAGATGACATAATAGCGACTGATAAAGTGTAGAGAGTAAAGAATGAAACGGACTAGTCTGGTAAAGGGATCAAAGTCATGGAAAACTGCAGTCGCACAACTAAAGAACTGTTACTTAAAAAAACTGACAAAAATTTAATGCGTTGGTAGTTGTGTGTATTGCAGTTTAGTTTTGGATGCAAAGCTGCAGAGTTTGTTTTTGTAAAGCTTATGTTGTAATCGTTGTACACATGGCTTTAGATGTTGTAAACTAATAATATTTTCACAAACACTTGCAACTATATAAGGCATATCAGTTTATTGCCGAGCGTTGAAAGTGAAACGAATGTTTTTTTTAAGTTCCTTTTATTGTGTAATAGCGTTATATAACTTCGAAATAAAAAACAAATTTGTTAATAGATACCTAACCCACCAGATTTTAGTTTGATAATTTTCAATTATTCAAAAATCTTCATTGTCTAAAATAAAAAACGTATATTACTAGAAATGGATTTCACAATCGAGTCAAAGATAAGTCTAGTTTATCAAACCTAGTTTTTGAGTGTAAAGTGCTTGTAAGTAAAAGATTTAGTGCTACATTAGCTAATCAACGGTCACAAAACCGCAACACTGCCTGTTATTATCTCGCATTTAGATCACAAAATTCCATCAAACACTTTTTCAGAAACCTTAGCGTAGGCCAGCTAGCATCAAAGCATAGCGGATGAATACGAAATAAAAGCATGTCAAAATAACGTCTTCTTTTTTTAATTTAAATATAATTCGCTCCGTTTTGATGGAAAATTACCTTCGTTTGTATTAGCCGCGAATCATAAATAAGGATTATCCTTTAAACCTCCATTTAGAGTAATTTCTAAAGCATATTTTTATAAGACAGTTACAGCATAAGTATTGGTACAAAAGTAATAAATGTGTATGTGTATATAATGTTTCACATATTATTGATAAATGCTCTGTGTTGGCAGAAGAACCTAAGATGACTTGTGAAACATTTTTTATCAGGTTTGTTATAAGGCAATTATTGTTACACAAGTCGTCTTTATCACCAATAAATGTATTCTTAAATCTCAAAATCACTCCCATAATAAGGGTAAGGTAGTGATTATCTATAAAACAAGCTGGTGATAAATTTTGCGTGAAATACTTAGTTTAGTTTATGACGAAATCAAGTCTATTTTGGCGAATGTACGGAATTGAATGGAGATATCAAAAGAATGGATCTAAAGTTTATTTATTTATCCAAAGCTGTGAAACTGTACTTAAAAAATTATAATCACAGATTATCTCAACATTATTGTCAATAAAGTCACTTTTGTGCAAAACACAATAAAGTTAAAATATGAAGTTATTTGTTTTATTTAAAAGACCGCTATAAATAAAACTAACTTTTCGAAAACATTATTTTATTTGTAAATCATACGGTAATAGATACACATGTAATAGAATAAATTCAAAATAGTTATGAGAAAACACATGAATTTATACGCTTAAAATATTATAAAAGTAAATGCATTGAATTTTAATTCTAGCTGTATCCTTTTTACCAACTGGGTGTTTATTGTGAATTCACATCATAATTTACTTATAAACAAATTAATATTAAAATGCAAGATTTAATAAATTTAATTTAGGAACCATAAATCAGGGTCTAATAGGTATTAACGCATTCACTGCCCAGTTACGCACGAGATGCTGCAGGCGTACGAGTTGTGTCTTGAGTCATCAACATCAGTATTAATTGTGAAAACTACCAAATTACGTAAGAACAGCTGGCACAAAATTACAAAAAGAGTAACCTACTCTACTCTTTATAGATCACGTGTATTATTACTATTATTCAGTTCTTCAATTACAATTATTCTTAAAAACTGGGCTTAATTTATTCTTCTGCATACAGAATTTGGACCAAGAGTATAATCTAGTCTATTTGGATACCATAGTCGAAAAACTAATCCAAAATACAGATAGAATACTAACATATAAAAATAAATGCAGCTGACAAGATTTACAGATCAAAATGCTTGTTTTAAAACAATAGTTTGCAATATATCTGCCTCAAGAAATTGGAGAAAAGCCTCCATAATATGCATCAATGCATGCTACTCTCGGCTCATGATGGAATTATAAATTTTCTAAAATGGCTGTATTATCAATATCACATACAACCGTATTTAATATTATTCACAAATTTCTGAAACTTTAAAGTTGGAATTCCCAAACTAATCAACTCAACCCAAAAATGGTCATACCCAATATTCAATCTCAGGTTTTGCTTCTCTATGTACTATATGTAGTAGAATTTTGAACGAGTATCGCGAAAAAATTGCGTGTTCTTACTATTTTTTATGTTCTACAAGTAATTTAGATATCAGTTGAAAAGTTTTCCGCACATCTATTGGTACCAAATGCAAGTTGGTTTTCTCAGTTGATTCGCATTTTTTTTGTGGGTCATACCCTAACACAACAGAATCAAATGTCCTTTTGGTCTATATTAGTAAAAATTTGAAATAAACTCTAAAACTACAATAATAATTGGTTCAAAGTTTGTTTCAGTTAAGATTTATACCAAATGGCTTAGATATTGTTCACTTAACTTCTTGTTTGCTATATAAATTACTTGTAGTACCTACCTAGAAGATAAAATTGAAGTGAATTAAAGTCTTATTTCTTGTTGATGATAACTATTTATCAAGCTGTGTATATAGTAAAAATTTGACTTGTCAAAGTAGTTATTTTGTAAGTCTAAAGAAATAAACGATTTGACTTTTGACTTTTTATAGTAAAAACCATTGATTTATTAAAAACGAAGATGAGGCACTGGTTGCTCGAAAGTGGCAACCTCAAATTGTGTAAAATTGTGTTCTCCCACATCAGTCACCGGCTGACCGGCGGCACGGGCGGTCGTGATTCGCGTGAAATATTGTTGTCTCAGTCTCAGTTCGGTCCTAGATACGTCTTTCCGTCTTTGTTCTTCTTTGTATTGCACAGGACTAGAAATATAACTGTGAGCGTATGTGTTTGCGTGTAGTTGTAACACATGCCAATTTTTGAGTAAGCTCTGGGAGAACGTAACCTATCTACCCTTTTTAAATCAATGGTAAAAACCTAGTTTTTTTTCACGCGTGACCAACCACTTTGAAGTAAAACGAAAGAATAGAGGAAGGAGGAAAATCCAGCTAAAATCACATTGCGGTGTGATGAATCTCGTTTCGAATGAAACCCACCGATAGATTGGACATTAGGAATGGCCCAAAATGCGTGTTCGGACCTACGCGGTACCTATTCAGAGAGCGGTTACAAATAATGTTACTAAGGGCCCTGTACTCAAATCTAAGTTTCTTATTAATTTTCGTGCAAACGCTAATCTTATCCAAGTGTCGGTTTGTCACGACTGGTTTTCCTTTTCCGAGTAGGCCCCCAGTATCGCGTGGTATAGGTACTGCCGGTTTTTTTTCGTATGGATTTGTTTGAACAGTAGGATCACCGTACTCTAGTTTCGCTACCGCTCTGGCTTACGAATGACGCATAGTTCTAAACAGGCAATGGGTTTTTTCAGGTTTACTTTCCGAACGTAGAAAGCGTTTTCTTACACTCCTCTATGGTTTTCTTTAGGCGTTCCACAGTGGCGGAGGTTTGCTTCTGGCCGAGCAGTCGCTGGCAGCTGGCGATGGTGGTGTGGTAACCGCAGACATTGTGAAGGATCCTCACGATGCGATCTCCGCACACGAATATATACTTGCCGCTGGCGTCGAACTTCATCTGTGTTATGATACCTGGGGGCAAGGGAAAGTTGGATTACAATGGCATTTTTTAAAATAAAAAACACGACCTAAACTTTTTCTGAACATTGTCAATCATACGCACATCACATCAGTTCAGTTCATATATATATATATATATATAGGTAGTAAGAGTGTAAGTACTAATACTCCTTTGGAGGATTCTCCTTGCTATTATCGTCTTTGCACCCGGAAGTTTAGCTATTTGAACAGCTATATCCTCATGAGCAACTTCACATCTCTGCCTAAAAAACTTACACAGAAAAGCTTAGACATAATTAAGATAGATGGATTTCTGAAAATTCCTTTGTATTATATATAACGTAAGCGCTAGGCGTGAGTCGAGGTTGTCCCTTAACTTCTTAAGTATAACTTTTAATAGTACCCAATTTTCGTAATTATTAATATACGAAAATAGGATGTCTTATTATAATCCAATTTTTCATCACGCTTCTCTTAACTTGATAAAATAAATAGTTTTTTTACTATGTTTACTAGTTCTTCAACGTAGTTACAACCAACTACCATATCCACGTTAGTAAGCTAGGAAGGTGGGAAACTTCTATCATTATTTAATTTGGCCTTGCAGCGACTTCACCCGAAGGGACACGTGGCCTTTCAAATAAGGTAGATCGATAATGAAACACCTTGAAAAACTCCTCAATAATTAAAAAAACTTGAAAGGTGTCAAGGGACACCCGGATGGAACGAAGTTCCTTTCGATTAATTAGTGAAGGAATTGTAATATTTTTTTTTTTAAGTTATAATAATTTTTTTTTATTATTAACAACTATAATGTTATATAAACTTAATCAGTAGGCTCAATTTTCGTCTTTCTATAAGAGAGAGAGAGACAGACAGAGAAACATGCGACGCCGCACAGCTTACAATAGCTTACTATAGCAAAAAGTGTCGTGACAACTTTTCGTAAGAATTTTTTCCGTCTAGCCCCCTTTCACAACGCGCGTTAAGGAACTTCGTTCCAAAAACAACAGCGCTTACTAACTAACGAAGGCAAGGTATGGTGCGCCAAGTACGTAAGCAACACGATTATAAAGTGTGCGTCCTTGGCCCTTGCAACTATTAATGACTTTAACCTATAACCCCAAGGGACACGTGGTTTTTCAGATGCCGTGGATTGTTACTGTTATGTTACTGTGTTAATAATTCAAGACACCAGCGCTTAATATCCAACGAAGGCAAGGTATGGTGCGCCAAGTAATCAATAAAGTAAGCGTCCTTGGCCCTTGCAACTAATGACTATAACCTATATCCCACATGGGTCGATCCAAGGGTCACGGGGTTTTTCAATTGCGGTGGATCGATACCTACTGAAATACCTTGAAAACCCTTCAATAATTCAAGACAACTTCATGGTCAACAGAAAAATACGTCTATCGCTGAGCAAATAAACGAGGCTTTTTGTAATCATTTTAGACATGCACCTCGCTTCTATTTTCTATAGCTGTGCCCCGCGGCTTCGCACGCGTTGTTCCTATGGAAACGTTTATAGGTGTTTTCCCGGCAATTATTAGAATTTTTCTCGCCGTAAAAACCATCCTTGAACGTCAACGAACAGTAAAAAAAAGAATTGGCCAAATTGGTCCAGGCGTTATTGAGTTATGCGCTTACCAACACATTTAGCGATTCATTTGAATGAAATAGAATGTGTTTCCAAAAACAGCTCTATCTTCTAGTAGAGGCTAAGCCCCTTATACATAATGGTCTGTTAACATAAAACAGCTGCTAAGTAGTGCTATTGCTCAGTCTGACTTATTATATAAAAATATATTTATATATATTATATTATAAATATATTTTTATTTACTCTCCCGCATAAAATTCCCTTTGGTGTTTACTTTCCAAAAGTGTGTGTTTTGTGTTATAATAGATGCAATATTATATTTTATATTTTATTTATTGAGGTAAACCACAGCGTTACAATTTTCATATAAATTCTTAAAATATATATAACACTAAGGCCAAAAAGGATTACACGGATATTAAACAAACAATGGAAAAAACAAATATTAATTGAAGAGCATAAATAAAGCAATGTGAAATTATATTTAACGACAAGTTTATGTAAAAAAACAGTCGATTTGAGAACCTCCTCCTTTTTTTGAAGTCGGTTAAAAAGAATTACACGGTTAATTCTATTGATAGATGGAAACCGATACAGGGAAAACCTTATCTTCAAGATTAACGATAGGTCCTACGTCAAGGTTATGGCGATATTCAAATGACACTACATACCTATATCGGTTTATGGTGTTAATAAAATAGCAGGCTGCTCTTTATAGTCTGACACCGCGATACTAAATGAAAATAAAACGGATCGTTTAGGACGGGTAGATAACAAAGGACACGGGTACATTATATGTACGTAAGTAAGAACAAACCTACCTATAGGTTTCAATAGTACAGCATACAACGAAATTTTAACT
This sequence comes from Eupithecia tripunctaria, assembly GCA_955876795.1. NCBI lineage: Eukaryota > Metazoa > Arthropoda > Insecta > Lepidoptera > Geometridae > Eupithecia > Eupithecia tripunctaria. Next base: position 8,340,270 of record OY041613.1, on the reverse strand, counting down.
TAATTAGGCTATCTTTTTAGCCTAAAAAAGCTAAAAAGAAAATGTTTGCTTATTAGCCTTATCCTATTTATTGCAACTTACAAACCGGACACGACACGTCGAACCAGGGCAGAGTGTCCTCATGTTCAAACGTCGTCGTTGTCGAAAAATAGGTAATAAAACGCAATAATGTCCCGTGAATATTATAATAGCTTACAAAAAATCGAAATAAACACATTTAAATTTCAAATAATGGTTATGTATTCATTATAAATGTAAGCGGGTTAACTACGAACCTTGTTTGTGTTGGAAGAACACCAACGTTTCATCCCTTAACGAGGGACATCTTCAGGGCGAATGCGGTTCTAGACGCGCGCGTTCCGCATCCCTTCGAGCACTGAGTTCATAATGAATTCGTCAAACTACGAAAGTTTCTATAGTATAATGGTTATGTATGATAAACCTTATCATAACAAATGTTCCTTGTTTATAATTTTGACTTAAATTTTATTTAAACTACGCTTATAATGGCTTAACAGCTCATTAAAAGCGTGCGTTGTGTTTAGTGTAGTACCTACTCATTATTCCAAAAGATTTCCCTGTGTTACATGACAAATGTTTAATATCGAACCTACCACTTAGCAAACCTTGACCTAATGAGTTATAGCGAAACATCAAGAAGAAACTCAACCTTATTGCTAAGCAGTTTCGTGTCACTGTTAAAAAGATCAGCAGATTATATAATTTTCCGACTGTACGGTAATTTTACACTCGACGGATGTGTGATTTTAACAAATTAGTCATTCATTATGAGGAGAATCATTCTGCCCTAGTTCACTCTACCTAATAAGTACCTACAACCTGGGTCAACAAAATGGTTGATCTATTTACTGTTAATTTTAGGTTTCGGTTTACTATTACACATTTTCTAACAGTCACGGCGCGTTATCTTTGTGAGTGTTTCAATGTGTTATTCTAACAATATTTATAACAATTTTTCAAAGTTCCCACCAAGCATCACACTAATATTATAAATGAGGAAGTTCGAATGTATAGATGTCTGTTAGGTACTAATTCACGGAAAAACTACTGATTGGATTGGGCTGAAATTTTGCATACAGTTTAGGTATTCTAAGTCAGGATTTTTTTTTATTGCATAATTCAGTTCCCATAGGGTAAAAACATGTATGGATGTCGTCTGTTACTTGTTCACGCAAAAACTACTGATCGGATTGGGCTGAAATTTTGCATACAGGTTATTTTTTTAAATTTCATAATTCAGTTCCCACAGGGTAGAATATATATATGCAACGGGTGCGAAGCCGCGGGCACAGAGTGTAATAATTAAGTTATCATCTATAGTCCCGAAAATTTAAACAACTCCACTCATACACACTTGGTTTCGGCTCGCGTTAGTTGTTTCCCAACTATACGTCGAGCAAAGATCTGAAACCCTATAAAAAAATTGTCTTTTTTTCCACAATTTCCACAATTTCACCAAACTAAATACCAGGAGTGTTCTTGACTAAATTTTGTAAGGCTTTGGGAAAGAATGGGGATAGAATCGCGTCCTCATACCAGTAGGTAAGATATGTACTTATTTCTCATCAGTTCCAGTCCAGTCCTACTTTCTGAATAATAATCGAAGTGACTCCAATACTACGCTGGTTTCCACAGCATTAATGGCGAAAGCCTGCGACAGCCGTAAATATTGGAAGCCGACTGACTAATGGGGAAAAAAGAAAATGTTCTGTCAGTATATTTATTGCTCTATTTATCATCATTAGCTTGACGTTTCAATCCGACTATAATGGACAGGTATGGCTCAATGTAGTCCCGACTAAAGGCATATTCAGACTTAGGCTGTAATCGCTACCCCGAGCGGCAACGAAAAATCTCGCTCGGTTTCGCGAAACGGCAATTTTTGTATGTACCGTATACCCGGGTTTCTCTGTCGCTCTGGGTAGAGAAAACCGCGTAGATCTGAACAGGCCAGCCGGGTTTCCAAACAGACTCCTTTTAAATGAAATAGGTTTACGATGTTTCCATCAACAAAGAGTGTTGTCTCTTGATTGAAGAAGGAAAGTGTGAGAGAGATGAGGGGGCGTCATTTTAATACTATTTACTCGCTCATATCCCTCCGCTCGACTCTTTCTTGGTGGAAATACAAGTCTGCAGTTTACTCTTGCGAGTTAAACGTAGTCCTTAATGGGTCTGCTCCGCTCGCAGTGAAAACCGGGCTTTAGAGTGCCTGTCCATTGACTAGGAGTGAGGCAGCGGTGCGGAGGTTTTAAGAAATTCTATTGGTTCACTTAAACAGCGAAGATTTTATGCAATTCCATTGGTTAATATTGCATAAGTCTCCGCTTTGCTGCCTCGCTCCGCGTCAATGGACAGGCAGCCTTATACCATGCTGTAGATACTGTTATTTAGAGCAGGACCTCCTTGCCTGTTCCAATTACTGTCTTTAACATTGTCTAACGAAGTATTAAATAGTGGAAACTAGAAGACATTTGAAATTAATAGCCAATAACATAATTATCTGACGGAATATTCGCAATAGATTATTACCAAAAATCTCGGTACCAATCACAATCTTTTGCCTTCTTGTCTCCAATTTTTAATTTTGTTAAAACTGTCCGATCGACGATTACAAACAACAACAGCCAACTCATACCTTTGTGGATTTTTTCATTTATTTTCCAGCCCTAAAATATGATTCGACCTTATCGATCTAAAGACTGAATCAATAATTGCTTAACTAATAATAACTGACCATGGACAATGTATGCCTAGCACCTAGCCATGGTATATTAACGGCTGATTAGATTAATGAGGTGATGAATGGACGATGGGTTTTACCTTCGATCTATGTACTTTATGTGTTTTTATATATTTGATGTTTAGGAAGTTACGGTAAACCTCGATAAATCGAATCTCAAGGCAAGGCCGTTATTTGATCGAGTTTACTGGGGAAATGGGTAACTATTGGTTGATGTTTCAATTTGCTGCAGCGCTCTGAAATATTGCATTTTTCTAATATTCGAAGTGGACACGAAAGCAATTTCCTTTTAAAAGATGGAACTTTGAAAGCTGAAAGTGGTTTAGAAGCTTTCGCTATCCAAGTTGAGACCAAGACAATAACTTTATTGATTTCCTAGCGCAACTAGAGCTTATGTCCTTCATAAGCTCTAGTTATAAATTAGAAAAGATTCATATAAAAAAGATTAACAACGGATCACTCATTTAGAGGGATAAAAAACAATAGATTTAATTATATTTTTTGCTTCTTTATAGAGGTATACCTAACTTCTTTTCTATTTCCAATTATATTTTGTGCTATCCATTTGTGAACCAAATAAACCATCTATAAATATGTATATCCATCTAAAACCTGTAAGACTTCATGTTCTAGAAGCTTTCCATCTCAGCTCGAGAATTTCTGGAAATAATAGAGCTAAGAATCGTACTAGCTAATATTATAATAATAGACAGAGACAAGTCGGTTTCCAGGCAGTCTACATAGTTAATTACGCAAGTTATAGCACAACTAACCATCCAACTAAAACTTGGAGATAATAATAGATAGATAGTAATAGGAGATTCCGGAGTTACTATGCTGTGGATGATATTTACCTGAACACATTTCCACAGTATCATACAGTTCCCCAGTATAAGTGTCATAGAATTCCACTGCGTTGTCGACGGACACGTCGAACACCTCATTTGAGGGGGGTTCAGTACCCATGCTGTAGGTGATATTTACCTGCACATATGTTTTCCACTGTGTCATACAGTTCTCCAGTATAAGTGTCATAGAATTCCACTGCGTTGTCGACGGACACGGCGAGTACCTCTGCGTTGGGTGATAGCGCGATGTGAGGGGGGTTCGCCGTTTGGGTGTAGGAGCCGGTTTCTAACACGTGTGGGGATTCGCCCTGCGTGTAGTTTACTGGAAAAGACAATGGATTGTATTAGTAACCGATTTAGAAGGTAAAAATATGGGTATTTTACTGGAAATGACAATGGAATTCGTATCAGTAAACTTTTTAGGATACGGAACATCTGTCGCGCACACGTACGTTCGTAGTTATATTTGATGACAAGATGTTACAGATTTTTTATTTTTGTACAGTTATTATCTTAGACTAAGTATGACTAAAAATCGTGAGTGGTTCATGATTTTAGCTCATTGCGTCGTTGAGTTGGTATCAAAATATTCATGATTTATCTACCAGGAATGTATTTGGGGATTCATCGATGAAATAGAGTTGTACCTAGTAAAAAAAAACATAATTTGAAATTTCGTAAATTTGTCTTTTTAGCAGGATACCTCTTTGTGTCCTGTATAACCTAATAAATCCTTTATTAATCCCAAATCTCAATGGAACTAAACAATAGAGCCCTAAGCAACGTGGAAAGATACCACCCCCGCAAACCCGCAAGGCAGTCGCGTGGGTGCGTGACGTAGGCAGCACAATACTCAAGCCTCCAGGGGCTTTCCCACGCAAGGATGTGAATGGAACCATTGCCATTAACTTATTAAATAAAGTTATTTTAGAGTTTAGGCTAAATCTGGCTACCTACGTAGGTAAAGTTAAAACAAAGGGATTTCAAAATCAGGTGGAGTAAAGTTAATATTAAAGTTAGTTAAAATTAATAATAGAAGCGACGGTTGACGGTTTTTATAGAACAAAAGAAAAAAAAATTATAAGTAGGTACTCAATTGTGACCAAAAAAAATGTGCCTTACTTTCTCGAGTTATTAATAAGCGTAGCATACTTACTTACTTAAAAGTGTTCTCTTTCTCTACAATCTCTAGTGCTGTGTATTAGATTGTAAATTGTTTGATGTTTTTATGCATGCATTGTTGGTGAACTTAGAAATATACTTAAACTAAACGCGTTGTTTCTATGGAAACGTTTAAAGGTCATTTCTATCCCACGGGAACTAATTTATGGGATAAAAAGTAGCCTTTGTTTAATTCCAGGATTAGAATTAACTATATGCAAAATTTCAGTCATTGTTTAATTCCAGGATAAGTATTACCTACATATATGCAAAATTTCAGTCAGATCCGTTCAGTAGTTTTGGCGTGAAGAGGTAACAAACATCTATCCATCCATCCATACAAACTTTCGCATTTATAATATTAGTGTGATGTTAGTATTCCCACCTTGTGAGTTTGAGCGCACTTGATAGGCTAAAAAGGCATATACAAATTACGTGAGGCAATTTAGGCAATTTTCTGTGTTGGCGCGTGATTCAAATTTATTGGTGGTAATATTTTCAGCGTTCTTTAAGAATATAAACAAAGAAACAGAAATTTGCCTAAATTATACAACTCTCTCTCTATTACAAATTTGAATCTCGCGCCAACACGTATCGTAGTTACTTTAGTACTAAAATTCGTAAAAAAAGGGATTTTCGCCGAGTTTATCCCGTGGGGGAGGCATGTGAGGTTCTGTGAAACTTGGCTGGTACCCCTTCCCCCAAACGTCTCACGTAATAAAGTACGTCCCCTAACCCACTTCCTAAGTTTTTACTAACGATCATAGGTCGAATTGATCAATAATGCTGGCTGGCAGGTGATGTGGACTAGCATTGTTTAGGTACATTGCCACCTGTCATAACCACAGTTAAAAACTACACTGGACATGTCGCATGGTCAGTCATAATATGCCTCATTTACATAAATGACAGGTAAGATACAAAAAAAATGTAGAAGCAGGAAAATATCGTGTTGGATATCCAATCTGTCTACAGATAATAAATCATGATCGTTAATTAATAAAATTATTCAGCAAAAATAAAACAAATAATCTCATTTGTTTTTACATATAATCTCATTTGTTTTATTCACGACTGAATAAATATAAATTGATTAGTTAATAATATATATATACGCTTTAACATTGTAAACTGGCTAACGAATTGAGCAAAATATTTAGTTAGTAGAATAATGGTGTCGATTCTGTTGTTTTAGGATTAGCTTACAGCTATGGTGAAGGCGCTTATTTTCGATACCACTCCAGAACGCGCAGAAATGAAGCTGCACGTTATGTAATTGCATTATATTATAACATTACGTGCAGCTTCGTCCCAACAAGATTCACTATATTATACTCGTAAAAGATTTTGAAACTAAAATAATGTAGATATTCACTTTAGAATACTATAACTTCTACATGAAACAACACAATTAAATAAGTAGAGCAATGGCAAACGTGATGGAATTAGTTGCAATTACTAGGTATCTGGTAATCTTGAAGACGTAATAACTTATTTGTGGGAAACCCGACGTGTATCACACTCTTCACATATCACACTAATATTATAAATGCGAAAGTATGTATGGATGGATGGATAGATGGATAGATGTTTTCTCTTTTCGTCAAAAGTACTAAACGGATCCATCTGAAATTTTGCATACAGGTTATAGGGTATGTGCATGTAATTTCAAAATGGCTAAAAAAATATATACGTATTCTCTATTGAGATAGAAACATATCTACATATTTATTTTAGCATTTTGAGATGTTTTTATTGTAGAATTTAACCATTGAAAAATTGATATTTTAAATCTCAATCGCAAAATTTCAAAACGCTACGCCATTGACTAGAGCGGACGTGACATCACTGTACACATTTCTTCTTTTTTTATTCTGCTTGCTGCACCATGATTTGACACTATTCTGCCCACTTCACATTTCGTATTGTCGGTTATTTTCAGCTTTTTCGGAAAACCTCTTTCCTGAGATGATCACTACCGAGGTCGTCACAAAAGGTTTTAATCGAGTGTGAACGTCAACGTCAAATAAACATGGCGCCAATATGGCAGCGTTTTTACCACCCGAAAATTATTGTAGTTTTGATTTGTTTTTTTTACCTTATTATTGTGAAATTCAGTGAACGTCTAATCATTTCTCGGTTAAATAATGACCTAAAGAATCGTTTTTTTTTAATTGTTTTAATAAAAAAAAAATTGATGCATATACCCTATTATAATCCTGTAATCAAACATAGGTTACTTTTTATAAATTAGTTCCCGTGTAATAAAAATCACCTTTAAACGTTTCCATAGGAACAACGCGTGCAAAGTCGCAGGGCGCAGCTAGTATATTTATAAATATTCGTTATAAATACTGCATTGCATGACGCGGATAAGCCAAGATAATGATCATTACAGCATCCTATTAGTGCTTCCATAGATGGGACGTAGGCAGCTACAAGTAAGGCTAAATAAAGAAGTTTTTAACCAACATTATTTATTTCACATAAACAAATTCCGAAAGCAGCGGGTTTTCCTTCTGCGTGTAGCTTTCAAAAAATAAAATAGATAAGAAACTTTTGATGATGCAAGTATCGTCGGGCCAGACCCTGATGACGTAAACTCCGTAGCGCCATAAGATAATTAATTGTATTTTCCTAGTGTAGGTAGTTTATTTATCAAGTCTTACTTTACGTCACAAGACTTGGAAATCTTGAGTAAAATACTAAGTAACTTTTAAAAGAACGTCTTTATAGTTCAAGGTTGAGGAGTAACGCTACGCTGTTTTACTTGTAGCTTTACGAATTCGTACGGCAAAATCACATGTAACTTCATATTTACAGATAAGAAAAAAAAGACGATATAGACGAGAGATACCGCGTCTATCAGAACGCTATGAACTAAAAAACTACCCTAAAGATTTTCACACAGCTTATGGGATGAGTTATGGTTTGGCGAAATATGATGATCATTGTTAAACATCTGGCTCCTGAAACACAGTTTTGAACTATTTTAGGAACTATGATGGACTTACAGTTTGTCAAACTTTAATAAACTATTTTAAATCACTATGCAGATGTCAGAAAAAATGGACGACTGGAAGTTTCAGATACAGCGGTATATTATTAGATGGGTTTAACGAGTCTCTGGTTATAATTTTACTAAGGTACTCATATTTATTTCGACGCAAAAGAAGCGAGCAAACAAATAATTAAACGATAAATTATTGAGTGTTTAGCACGATCACAAATTAACGATCACCGACAGGAAAGTCGAACTACATGTAAAAATACGTAGACCGTACTTAATCTTTACGTTTTGTTTACAGTTATAATTTGTGGTCTCACAGTGGTCGTCACATGTCGAGGCATTATCTCAAATATAAATTCTCAGAATTAAACATAAATTACCAAAAACAGTATGATCAGGAAATAAATTACGATAAGTATTTTCCTTAATAAAATCGTTTACCTCTTTACCCAACTGCCTCATATTCTTCATAAGTCAAAGTTCATCTATTTATATAACTCAATAAAATGTTTCTTTAGCATCGCGATTTCATTCATGTTTCTACGATTGACGGAAAATTTAGGAGACCATTGTTACTTTAAAAAAATATTAGCTCGCATAAATGTCTCGTACTTGGCAGTGTAACGAACTCAAGACTTCTAAATGTAGAGTAGAGAGTTCATTAAAACTTTATCTGAGACGTAATAGAGAAGTCAAAGAGATATAAACATGTTTATAGCGATAGCATGCGTCAGTTTGCGTCCAATCAAAGTAATTTAGCATATTAGAGTGGGCACATTGCTACGACACGGAAAAGACCCGCTTCACACGTGGTGCTTACAGATAAGAGTATATTGCTTGTGTGATAAGTTCGACGAGACGGGATAGATTGTAGGTATCTTGACGTTGTGAAAACGAAAGAAACTGTAAGTGCATTTTCTTTCTATACTAATATTATTAAGATTTGATTGTTTTTTTGTTTGTATTTTAAATAGGCTCTGAAACTACTAGACGGATTAAAAAAAAATTTCATGATTACATTTCATTTCATTTTATTTTCTGTTGACATTTTATCTTATTTTATCTAATTTGTATTGTTAATTTCTATGTAATTATTTTTGTCATGATAATGTTTAGTCTTAAGTATTTTGTGTGTAATATAATAATGTGATATGGATTGTAATATGAAATAAATGATTAATAAAAAAAAAAGGTTACTTTTCAGGGAATGATATAGGCTATATTCTGTCCCGGAATTCCCCGGGAACGGGAACAATGCGGGTGAAACCGCGAGGCGCTGCTAGTTTTCGAATAAAAAGTAAAGTATTAATATGTTATCGAGATACAGAACTTTGTGTGCAAAATTTCAGCCCAATCTACGAGTATTCAGTAGTTTTGCAGTTGTCTGCGGTCAAACAACATCAGTACAATCACCTTTATAATGTTAGTAATTATAATAAGTGCATGATTGAGAAAGCAAGGACAAGGATCTAATAAACATGCAAAGAAGGACAACTTACATAACCTACAAATATGAAAATCTACATAAGGTAGAAAAACAACATAGCGTTGCAAGGCAAAATCTGTACAATTATGCCATACATCTTACAGCCTATGTAAGTCCACAGCTGGACAATGCCTTCCATGATAAGCGTCTCAGAGACTTATACCGTACCATACTTACCGAGGATGGTGCAAATTCTAAGCCGGCCATACGGCCAAAACATTTATGCCATAGATGGTCGGTTTTCAAAAAGCAGATAATTTTCCGAGATTATGGGCTTGTACAGGGATAAACCATCTTCCTTGTTTCCATATATGCGTTAATATACCGTTACAGGCGTTAATATACAGAAAAATATTAAATGGTAGACTATTTAATATTTTTCTGTATATTAACGCACAGGTCAAGTCACATCCCAGTATCAACTGATTAATTTATTGGAATAGGACACCCAATGGAACATCTGGCGAGGCTATCAGTAGGTATAGGCATGCAAAAGGAAATACGCTGTTGACCCACATAGGAATATTGCGCCTTGAAGTTTAGGTATCGTCTTACTACTTGCGAAAATCTATTTGTGTTATCTAAACGTTTTGCTTGTGGAGATATAATATACACTTGGACCAAAAGTGGCGGCATAAAAAAATATTAATGCCTCACCCCCGAAAATATCCCATGTACTCGTATGGTTCCTGATTTCTCATAGTTATGTATATATGATTTTTTTACGTTTTGTTTGAGAATTTGCGGCCGGAACGGATAAGGCTTTTTTATGAGGTCACTATTTGTTCAACTCTGTGTACAATGTATGTAGTACGTACGTATGTACGTTATTAAGTCTTATGGTGTTTGTATACGTACTAAGATTAGTTACTAAATTAAGTTAAAATTGTGGCTACAAATAAAGATTTCCTAGTCTTATAAAATTATTAAGTACTTATATATCGCGTTAATTTACCTATTTCTCCCGACGACATTTCAACAGGTTTACATTCTGTCGTGGTCACGGGATAACTGGAGTTCTGGAGCTATACCAGCCTTTGCGAGTTTTTTGGGGATTTCAATGAAAGTATGGTTTTTATAGAGTTCTAGCGAATTGGTGACGATATCGACAAAACAATATTATTAGACGCTATACAACATCAATTTCATAGATTTCGTGTATTATTCTGACGTCATTTGCATAAGTTAGTTTATTTCCAGTATCGTTTATCCTAAATTTAGCAAAAATTATTGTTATGATATTCTACGAATAGTTCAAGCTGATATACGAGTACGTAATCAAATCAGGATGTATACTCGATAAACAAAAATTAGAGATTTTGATTAGTTTTCAAGCAAAACCTACTCATATGTCACCCATATAAGATAGCTTTTGCGCAAAAACGAATTACAAACTTTGATTATGGTTTTTACGAGTAGGCCTCCAAGGCCGGCTCGAGGGATCACACTGCTGAGAAATGCCTCCATACAATCTGGAGTTCTGGTCATTGAAATTTGATTTTTGTGGACCAGTCTGAGTAGGATATGTTTTCTTTTAATTCTTTCCAAAATGGCATTTGGTCCGACAATTCGACAGCGTGACCGCTCAATATGTACATACTTCTACTTCCCTCGATTCCTACCACCATAATTTCACGTTAACAAATTATCAGGAAGCAGGACACTAATAACCATGCAAGTATGACTAACTAAAGTCATAAAATTAACGCATCTAAGCCATAAAACTATCGCTGCGACCTTACCGAGCATAAGGAAGACGCCACAAAGCGTACATGAACGACATGTCAATACATTACAATATCATTAGCACTCACTCTTTGTGTGGAATAGCTTCCACGTGCCATCCTTGGATATGGTGGCGATATGCGACGTATCCACGTCGAATGCAACATCGTAAATCCCAGACGAATGGCCGGAGAGCTCGTACGCCTTGCTGGTTTGTTTGAATTCCCCGTTCTTCGCAAATATCACCTCCATGACTTTGATATCTGGTGCAAAACCAGACGCGACCACGAACCTCCCGCAAGGGGATATTTTCGCGGAGTGTGTGGACATCAGATAGGTGTCTAGCCGGTCCAACTGTGAACCTTTCAGGTCCCAGATGACCATGTCAGTCTTGTTTGTGCAGGACATCATGAATTTTCCATTACAGGATATGTCAAAACCGATGACGTCATCATCGTGGACCTGTAACAAGACAAACCGTTGTAGGTATACTTAAAAACCAGAGATAATCTTATCTATAATGCATACCTAGTGGATGTCTGGCATTGGAAGTAAGTTATGCAATATCTAGAGATCTAGGTAGAGTAGAGACTAGTCTTATATAACACTAGCGACCCACCCCAAACCTTCTTTTTGAATCACTCTATCTATTTAAAAAAACGCATCAAAATCCGTTGCGTAGTTTTAAAGATCTAAGCATACATAGGGACAGACAGACAGCGGTAAGCGATTTTGTTTGATACTATGTAGTGATAAGCCCAGTAAGCTCAACTCATCATACAGGAGAAGGACACGTGATGTCCATATGCTTGTTTCCTGCATTTTTCATTTTGGTTCAAAGTTCAGACTTTGACATTACTTTTGCTCTACGTAAATCTATAAGTTCGATATGAGTAAGTTAGGTATCACCAACATTATATTCATTGTCTCGCAGTATGATTTCATTTGGCCTCTTTTTTGTATGACGTTGTTTAGACCGTGACCTGACCCGCCCACATCAAGTCCTTATTTTGCAATAATGAGAATAAAATTTAACATTCATTACTTTTGAATTGAACGATAGGGGTGATTGAATGGTGGTCGAATAATCTGCAAAAATCTGTAAAAACAATAGTTCGAGTCGATTTTTTTACTAATATTATTCCAAATGACAGCTATGTATGCTACCGACCGGTGCGGTGTCCCGAGTCCGGCTGATGATAGTATCGAGACGTGATCGTGTCGTATCTAAGAGATTTGGTACAGCGTCTGTATTGTGCGAAAAGGGAACTACGCAAATCCCATACAAAAATGAGGCGTCAAGATCACGTCTGGATGCTTTCGACAGCCCGACTCATGGCACAGGGTACTGCATGGGAGGTTCGTGTAACATGTAGAGATAATGTAGAGGTATATGTTAGAGTCTTATATTCGTATACTCGTAGTAGGTAACTACGAGTATACGCATATAAGACTCTAATTTATAGGTATGGACGTATGTTTGTTACTCTTTCACGCAAAAACAACTGAAGGGATCCAGCGGAAATTTTGCATACACGTACTTCCAATCCTGGAATCGAACATAGGCTAGTTTTTGTCCCATAAATCAGTACTCGTGGGAAATCACCTTTCTAGTATATATTCTTATATTCGTATGCTACACGTTTAGTTACTTTTGGTTTTTAAATCTAAGGCATTTTGTCAGTGAATCACTCGCTTTAAAATTGACACAAAGAATAAGATATATGTATTGGTATATAGTGTTATCAGTTGAGTAACAGGAAGCTACCAAAAGAATGAATTTTGATGCGCTCGTTTTACCATACAACAAAGACAAGAGACAATTAAAGGTGCAAGTGCCCTCATACCTAATGCGGAACAACTTATTTGTTGAATATTCAGTGTGTTCCAGACAAACAGACGCATCATGTTTTATGTAGACACGCGAGGATAATAACCGGCGAACCTTCCTGAGGCTAAAAATATATTCGAGGCTGCGCGTACATCGATCTGACACCAGGTTCCTACTCAGATAGGTATATTGGACGAATATACCTACCGATCATTCGGACAGGAGAGACGACAAATGGTAGGTACCCAATAATCATGAGATGCAAAATGGTAGGTAAAGAATAAGCAAAATCTTCGCTTGCATTTGAGGTTGTGTTGCAAGCATACAGGTTTCTTGTTTTAAGTATACAGGTTTATTGTTTTAAGTAATCGCCCCATTATTGTAGTTAACTTCATGACATGATAGTTGACTTATGACATCTTATGCAACGGAACTAATAGAACAGAGAAGTAGGTACAGTACCTACTTAGTACCTACCTACACGTGTATTTGTACTTGACGCAAACTTGTCATTGTCTCGCTCAATTTGTACATCAGAATATTATGTTTATTTTATTTACTCGTACTCTTCATTTACAATAGTGTCTATTCAGATGTCGCCAAAACTAGACTAAACTAATCTGATAGGACTAAAAACGATACCATCCTTATTATTTTGATCGTTATGACGACAGGGACAGCGATATTTTTAGTACTGTCAAATTAGTTTAGTTTTGGCGACATCCTAATAGACACCATTATTACATTTGTAGGTGAAAAATCTTAATCCACACATACATATATTATAAAGTTGAAAGAAGGCAGCTAGCTCTGTCTGACTGTTACCTTTTCACGCCTCAACGTATTTATGGATCACAATGAAATTTAGTAAAGATGTTTGTGTAAACGGTATCCTGAGAACGGACATACATATACCTTAAAAGCCTGTGTGAAGCTACGGGTTGCAGCTAGTCTTAAATATTTTGTGACGATATGGCAAGAGCTCTGTTTTAACTTGTAGCATGTAGCATATTTTTGGTTAAATTTGTCGCTCGAATGCATTATACGCAGCCATATAAATAAATTTCCAAGTTAAACGGCCAGAGCATTTCAATCTCCTTTGTTAGGCCTAACCTTCTTTATTTTTAGTTTGCGATAAATTTCCAGCAACTCGAATAAGAAGCTCGACCTGAGTTGCCCTGGATGACGCAAGTCCTCCTTATATTTCGACGATGACCGGAATTTCAATTATTAAGGTTTTCCAGTTTAACATGGTAATTAACTTAAATCAAGTTGGGTATAGTGGATTAACATGTGCCACAGGATGTGCCAACAAAACAAGCAGGAAAACTATAAGTCAATAAGATCTTGATCAGAAAATATTTTGCATTTCAAAACTATGGTGGACGCAATATTTTCAGTAGCTTTAGTACTGAACTGTGCAACAGCTTTGATGACAAAGGCAAGATAATGAATCATTTTACTTCTTCATTAGTCTAACAAGGGCTCAAGCAATATGCCAATTATTGAACCCCTTATAAGAGATTTTAATGAAATGAATAAAAAAATGCTGTTGAAATCACACGGCATCATTTCCCAAGATAAGCTGCTTACGGGGACTAGATAACTGATACATAATACATTATTCTACATAAATATATAAGAATTTATGACAAAATAGCCCATATTTAAGGTTGTTTAGTCAATATAATTAAAGGTATACAGTGCAAAGCTTTATATCGTTTTAAACGATTTAAATCTTTGATACAGGATTACTAGTAAACTCGACATAGATCATTGAAGGGGTTTTAGCTTCTATCATTACTGACTTATTTGACTATGAAACACCATACACTAAACATAACAGTTTACAAGTTAATGGACGTTAAAGTTTTAAACAACAAAAATGGCATCAATAAAATTTACATCTGTCCAAAACCAGAACTATTTCAAGCGACCTCAAAAAATATAACAATAAGGCAATAAAACGAACACAAATATGCAGCTTTGACGTGAGCTTTGGAAAGATCTGGAAGAATTTTGCAAAAACAATTGTAATCCGAGGTTCATTGCCAAGTTAGCAAGGTTGTTCACTTCGGCCTGATTGAAACGATCGCCAGGGGGCAGCGTGAACGTTATTGGACGTCGCCTTAAACGATCGGTGAGCAATACCCCCAGTATCTTAACATACCGGAAACCATTCTTGAATTTTTGGTCGTCGCCGTCTCCATAGCTAATGTTTAATATCCCAAAGTTATTTGACCTCAAAACAGCTTGCCAACGACCCAAAGTCCTGCTTAGTTTATTCAAGGTCTGTTGGGGTCACGTTAGACGAGACGTGAAAAGGTCTTTACACTCTCATTTCGCATTTAGAACTATTTTAGAACATTTTGAATGCAAAAATCAATGAATTGAATAAACATTGAACGACTCCGTTGACCGTGGCAACTTGAAACCTGATCAAATCAGAGTACCGTGGGAAAGCTACCGCTATACAATTCGATGCCGTTTCATTACACACAATTGTTTACAATAATCAAATTATCGCGTGAGGCCTGTCGTAAAGTCGTAATGCACGGATCAAAGTTGGGCTCTACAAAACACAGATAAACGGACAGTGCACGTGATAGAGATGCGGAAATGCTGAAGATGAACGTGTGGTGGGTATAGGGACAGAAAGAAGATGCGTCAAGTTCTTGCGCAATTTAAAAATCATTATTCAAACCGATATCACGACAGAAATGTATCATCACAATCGGAGCATTATACGAGTATGTCATCATTCATCGATTCAAGAATAAAGAAGTAGGTTGTCCCGATTGCTTTTGAGTATAGTGGATACGTGATTAATTTCACGTTAATAAAATGGCCTTTGTTCTCAGAAAAGATGTGATCTATCGCGTTTCGACGCAGTCGCAAACTTATGTAATTTTGCGAAATTGCACAATTGGCTATCATTTGTTTGAATTTCAACGCGTTGCAGTCATGTATGCACGCCAGTTTATTTGAAATTGTGACCCCGACCTATATGAATTTCCCTTAGTATTTTTAAAACGCGATTATATTAAGTGTTTCTTGTTGTTTTAGAGATGCTGATCTCCGTAGGACGTATTTTAAAAATTGCTTCACGAGTTCAGGATGAATAAATAATGTTGGACAAATAATAAATAATGATAATATGAGTCACAATTCTGCATTTTTTCAATACTATATTTTTTCCTTGACATTATTTAAAGTACAGTACCGTGAGTAATTTAAAACGCTTGCTCGACCAACCATGCGGGTTTGTCATCTACATTTTAACAGTGTCAGGTTCATGGCCTTATCAGTTATATACAGTAAGAATAATTAATAAAGTAAACAGATGCTGATTATTTATTTATAGGAAATCGCTGCCGCATACGTTTTATTGTCCGAATACATCCGTGTCGTCATCGGGTAGGTAAGCAAGACTTTGTGGCTTCAGCCTTGGTGAGTCAAAGTCGAGAGGACGTTAAACTTTGCCGTACGAGTAGGCATATTTGCATTTCGTAGTTCCTTATTCTATTGTTGTGTGGGCTCACGGTACAAGGTGGATTGTTTTTGTTGATTGAACTTGTACATTTTTAAGATTCAATTTTATTTATGCTTTCAACTCTTATGATATATTCTTATATAGATGTAGCCGCCTATAATTGTTAATTAAAATGTAGTCCATGATAAAATGTACATTTCAAATTACTCTTGTAAAGTTGCGTCTCCTTCGTGAGCTTTATTTATTAATAAATAAATAAATAAAACCAGACAAACTTGAATGAATAGTTTTTGAGTATTATGTATCTACCCAACTGGTATTATTCGGACTTTTATTAGTCACTCACTATTTATAATACGTAAAACGTGTTAAATAAAAATAAGTACCTATCTTAAATCTATCACGCAAATGAAACCGTAGAACTGTTAACACCAGGCCCTCCGGCCAGAAGGGATGACGAACTACTGCAAAGGCTGGATGCGATGCAAGCTGAAGACAGGGTGCTATAGCGCTAATTAGGAGAGGCCTATGTCCATTGTCGAGCAGTGGACTTATAGACTGATGATGATGAATGAAACCGCGGTAAAAGCTAGTAAAATACGATACCTACATCTACAATAATGATAGTGGCGCGGCATGCATAAAATAATCTTACTAAGGTTCGTTTACGACTGCATATGGGCTATACAAATGATTAAGGGCGAGCACAATACTCGCTTATCGCTGAAATTGCATGACTCATTTAGTAAATACACTTAGCACATAGGAGTCACTTTCAATTAAACAGTTTTGCAATTAAACAGTACGTACTTTCAGGTACAATGGCTAATAAAATGTGACCTTTAATTTTTGCTTTTACTAGGTCAAATGACGAAAACATAAAATTGTTATTGTATTCATAAGCGCATAGTGTAGCGCATACTATCGTCCATTTATTGTTTTAAAATTCAATAGGGCTTATGTTTTGGTGTTTGTTTTTTTTGCTACGATACAGAATTTACCTAACGAACAAGCACCGATGTTTAAATTATGTCGCTTGTTTTTCAAAATATTTTTCGATAAACTATACCTACGAAATAAAGAAAAGTTTCGTTTTGAAATATGCTACTGGACATAGGGTCATTTATGATCAATTTAAACTTCACTGAAATTTTACTACGAAATTTTCATTTCTATCGATTAAACTACTATTTTATAATAAACGTTATATTTTAGCTTCATAAGTACCTATAATTTTACATCGCCGTCAAAGCCAACAGAGAAAATGGTGTTTTGCTTCTCGTAATAAATAGATGTGTTGTGGTGTGTAAGATACCGAATGATTTAATTAATAGGCATTTCAAAGATGGTTTCTTTTTATGATTGCTTTAACAAAACAAGTAGTATTCGGAAGAAATTATGCAAATGATTACGAAAACGATGTAATTCCGATAAGAATTACATAAGGTAGTTTAATATCACGGAGATTGTGTAACAAAACAACATTAATTGGTTCCGTAAGTGGCTCTGTTTCGTTATTTTATATCTTTATGGAAATTAATTCGCAGCTGCATAAAATGTTATATTTATAAATGGCACTGCTTATCCTACTTGTATTATACAGTCGAAAGTTCATGACGGATGTAAGCGGGTTACCTACGAACCTTATTTGTGTTGGAAGAACACCAACGTTTCAACCCTTACTTACCCCTTGGGACTTCATCAGGGTGAAGGCCAAAGTTTGTGAAAATGTGCGATGACATGTGAACGCCAAGATTACTAACGGATTGAGGCAAATTTTTCATAATTGTATTCTTGGTCTGTAGTCTGTACCTTACAAGAAACTCTTTATTGTACAACACTCGGGAAAAAATAATACTCATCGTATTTTGAATATCTTAGTGGTAAAGTCTTAGTGTCGGCTTTGAATTTGCAACACCTCAACTCTTCCAGCGGGACACCCGCTGCAAGGCGACTAAGGGCTATCCACCGGGAGCGGGCAGCAGCCCCTCCTGCAGAACAATTCACCGAACTGAATCCACCGAACTGCGTTCCCCAACCCGCATGGCCAGGCATGAGGATTATGGGTATTACCCCCATGAGATAAAAGACAACCAGGCGCTCAATAGGGGGAGGCATGCGTCTGACCAATACAGGCTGTTGAGATGAGTGGTAAAGTCACCTATAATCTCTAATCTCATCTTTAAAATAAAATAGCGAGTTGAGACAATGCTGTGACGTGGGTTCAAAAAGTACCTACCTACATCTCGCAATTCCCAAGCTACTCGTAAACAAAAGTGGCACAAAGAAGAAACCGTGTCTACTAGTAATATGATGTTGCCATTGGCACAGCATATAGACAAAACACGTCACAAAAACATACAAGATAAGTTATAAACTTAGAGATTTTAACAATATCCAACAGCCGCAACTTTGCTGAAAACATGCGTCAGTGAGAGGTTCGGAATAAATCACAAAATATGAGGTGTAGTGAAATATCACACGTGTATTTATTTTTCGATAAATATGTACTTAATGTTTTTTTATCGACAACAAATTTTACATTTGTATACGTGCGCTTATGTATGTGAAAGCAATGAAGATATATGTATGCTTGTCACCTCACACATGGATTTGTTATTGGCTGAAATACCAAAAAAATTGTTGAATGACCATTGATTTATTAAAAAGGGAAGATAGGTTACGTTTTCCCAGCGCTTACTCAAAAATTGGCATGTGTTACAACTACACGCAAACACATACGCTCACAGTTATATTTCCAGTCCTGTGCACAAAGAAGAACAAAGACGTATCTAAGACCGAAGTGAGACCGAGACAACAATATTTCACGCGAATCACGACCGCCCGTGCCGCCGGTCCGACTGTGACTGAGGTGGGAGCACACAATTTTTCACAATTTGAGGTTGCCACTTTCGAGAAACCAGTCCTCATCTTCCCTTTTTAATAAATCAATGTGAATGACTATATTATATCCCTCTGCTGGGAGTGCGTCGTGTATTTTCCCTATGACTCGTATCTTGTAGGTGTAGAGCAGAGAACAACAACAGGTTCGGGATATTTTACCAAAAAATCCCCGGCTCAAAAAGCCCCCTCCCCCCTGGCTTTTGAATTTAACTGGGTTCCCACGTCGGTTGTCGGGTACAACAGAAAATTGATTATATATGAAAATCTGTTTCCGGCAAGTGTGAATAGGTTCATATAAAATGCTATGTCACTGGTACATCCGATTTAAATAAAAAAATTCCGGGTCTGACATCCGACAAGTGGGAAGTGTAGGAACGGGCTGTTACGTAACTAATGATTGAATGAACGACCCCATAGGACACGAGTGATTTGAAATTATAATAATAGTCCCTCCGCTAAGCGTACTTAAATGTAATATTATTCCAACCAAACACCCATTATTATCGTTTTTTAAGAATTATTTTTATGGTCTGCCGTGTTCTTATTTTACTGGGTTCAGCGAACGAACAAAGTTCGTCGCATTATCTCTCGCAAAAGTAAAACGCAAATAATCTTGACAAACTTGTTAATCTCTTGTTTGTTCTGTCTGTGGGTCACTGGTGGTCGGTCATGGTGTTTATAGTTTGAAAATACGAAGGCTTTTGTTTTGATCCGCTTTGTTTATTTATATAAGCAGCAGCACAGACACCGTAGTAGACAAATATTTGTTGATAATTATAAAATATAATGTCGTCGATTGAGTAAGACTTCTGTATTTCAGTAGATACTTTAATTCATGCTTTACTAGCTGCGCCCCGCGGTATCGCACACTTATCCCACGGGAACTGATTTATAGGATAAAAAGTATGTGTTATTCCAGGCCTAGAACTACCTGTATGCAAAATTTCAGCCAGATCCGAGTGAAAGAGCAACAAACATACATACATACATGTTTACAAACTTTCACGTTTATAATATTAGTAGGATGCAGTAAATTATCATCGTACCTATATGACAAATTTCAATTCTTGCTTATAAAAACTTTATATGATGTAGAAAAGAAACAGCATGCAGAAAATGAAGTCGGTCTATTGCCCTTATTATGACAATTGTATGTACAAAACTTTTATTTAGTAATTCTGTTATCTTTTAATTAATGTAATTGGTTTCTTACAACCGTTTTAATTTAAATAAATAAATAAAAATAAATAAATTATAGTAATGTAGAGGAAAATCAAACCTTTGTATTCCACGGGTTTACAAACTAATATAAAAACTTTCAGCCCGAACCATTTAGTAGTTTTGGCGTTGTTTGTACACAAATAGGTACTAAACGAAATTTTGCCTTATAATTATAAATTAGTCAGACAAAGGATTCTGCAGTGTATATCATAGTTTTATTCATAAATGAATCACACCTAAACATTAAAAACACACATAAACCCCCTTATTCATAATAGTCTGCTAACTTAGCACACTGCTAAATCTCGCTCTATCTTCTTCTATTGACATAAGTCAGACTGAGAAATAACACTACTTAGCAGCTGCTAAGTAGTACCTCATCTTCCCTTTTTTGTTGGTGCTTTTTTTGTTTATAAAACAGCTGTTTTATGTTAGCAGACCATTATGAATAAGAGGGAAGTTTTCAACAGTTCACTAGACATAGGCCACCCCAGATTAGCGCCTTATTTCTTATTCTTATTCTTATCATTTTCTTATTCTTATCATTGGAGATAGTGTATGATGATGATAGAGTAGTCATAGTCATAATCCCCACAAGTTAGTGAACTATTCTGCAGTGGTCGAACTATTCTGCTGTGGACGCCACGCCCTTGCCGCCGAAGTGGCAAATGTTATTGTTTTTATGAGTGACTGTGTACTCATGACTAAGCGTGCCATGGTTTTTCACTACCACGATACTGCTACATAAATCACTAATTGCCTAATCAAAACATTATGACTAATATATGCTATGACACATGAACTAATGTATGGTAAGCGTTTCGTGACAATTGATCTTAGAGCAAACACAAACAATAAGTCTCATCCCGGTAGACTTCTAGATTTTGAATATTAGCTTGATGATGCTGTGCAGAAACAATGTTTTAGCAGCGACTTTAAATAAGAGATACTTAGATATTTATTTTGGTGTTTTTTTGATCTTTAATGAACTTTGAATGAGGCATAATAAATTATTTATGTTTCGCATATATCCGCAATACTACGTGTATTTATTACAAGTTAATTAGTTACACTAGTTCTAGACAAACCTAACACAACATTGTATAAATAAAGACGTATGTTTACTTGTTTGTAACTCATTTAAATTATTTAGAGTACCTTATTAGTTACTCAGAAATATCTCAATGGCCTCCTCAAAGAGTACAACCAAGTGCGAAATTAAGTGAATAATAAACAGAAAAACTAGAGCAACTAGCTCTTAATTAATAATATGATGTTTATTGGCGCCAAATATAGTCTATACTATACTAGATATCTGGTTGTATAAAGTGATTAAAATCCAATCATAATTTATAGGTCATCTCCAAATAACCAACTAACCGTAATTTACATTAAGGCGGATGTACTAAATTAGGCCTTTTATCTTACGACCAGTCGAATTTGTTTTGGTAGGTAGGTACCAGTTACTTTAATAAAATATAAAAGATATGCAATATTACGTAAAAACGGTTACGGTTACCTTCTATACCGCATATTATGTTTTTTTATTCAAATTGGTGCTAAGTATCTATAGCATCGATTAAAAAAAAACCTTAACAGAGTATTCTACAATGGATTTTAATTGTAATGAAATGTGCATGTGCACATTAAAATCTTCATTATAGAAATGAAATTAGAAATTAGTTACGTGAGATGATTAGGTAGGTACGTTACTATTAAGTTGAGCAAATCATCTAACAAAAATTAGTTATTTTGGCACAAAAAGTATGAAAATGTATCTGATATGAGATACTCGTACCTACCACGAAATAACCTTGTTGTTTTTGTTAAGCTGTCGTCATTTATACACATACATACCTCTACCTATATACTTCACGATTCATATTGAGGTAGTCGTAGTTTTAATTAATAATGTATCATGTAATAAATCGTATTTTAAAAATATAAGAACAATCTAACAAATCAAACAAAATTATTCGCTATACCTAATCGCCGTCTTTTTGAAGATGCTTTTTTCTTTCTTTCTTCTTTTCGATATGCCTGCATGACCTCTGATAATGTCCCTTGCTTATAGGCAAGTACAATAATATTTATTAAAATGATAAAAAAAATATAAAAAACAACGATTATCGCAACAAACAGACGGATCGCGTGTAGTCACTGTCCGGTACGATTGCATTGATGGTCGATGATCGCTTTCGTAATGCCGATAAGCGAGCTATCAACTTTACGATCCAACAACAAAGGCAGGAGACCAAGGCCGTAACAGTCGACAATTAAATCGATTGACAAAGAGAGTCGCAAGATTATTCTTAGGGCTATTAAGTGATTGTCCGCTTGGTGATAAGATAAAGATTGTTTACACTTGCTTTATACACTCGCGAATGTCATTTACTCTCTTGTCTCATTGGGGTAGATAGAGTACTTATAAAACCTTTTATGAAGTGTTTTGTCACTAGATATTTAGAAGTCGCCGCGTCTGTCTGCCTGAACGCGATAAACTTTGAGTTTATCGCGGCATTATACAGGGTGTTTGGTACCACGTTTGCCATATGAAAACTGGGGGTAGGTGAAATGAAATATAGCGTAACTTGATTTTTACTTAATAAAATGGCTTACAATATTTTTAATTTACATCTAGCATGTTAGCCCTTACTAATAAAATAAAATAATTACGTGAGATCTAGGTAAATTAAGCCGCTAAGGGCACGCAAAGTGTTGAAAAGAAGAAAAAAAATTAAGAGTTAAACTGGAATTTATTTAAAAAAAAACTTAGCATGCCTGAGATCTTAAAAGTCGTTTAAAAACTTTTTCAGTTCATGCCAAATGTTTCAAAGCACCATTAACAAAATAAGCTTTTATTCAATGAATCTGCCATTTTGAATGCTCTGAAAAGGTCGATTTTTTATCCCGTCATCAAGATTTAAGCAGGTTCAGTTCGGTAAAACTTGTGTTGAAGGGTAGGCACTGTAGGCAGACGTAGGTAAATCCAAGTGCAATAGTATGGTGAAATTTTTAACCCTAAACAGCATCAGATTTTATACAGATTTATTTAGTATGATGGCATTTTGAACCCTCCACACGTACGTTTTTCGATGCTTTTTAGATATTTGAATAATCGGATGAAAATGACATTTTATTATAAAAAGTCAACAAACAAAGAGATCAATAAAAAAAATCACACTTTACGAGAATCTAGAGTGAATAAGTTCCTTTGGTCACATCTTCACTTTTTAATGTGAGATAGATGATGGTGAAACGCTATATTTTACAATAAGAAAAAAAAATTGATTTGCCAATAATTGATAAATCCATCATCATCATGTTTTTATGGTGCTTTGACACATTTGGCATGTCGTTAGAATGTTCATGAAACTAAGTTTAAAACTAAGTTTTTTTTTTTAATTTAATCCAAAGCAACGCTCTATTTTATTTTATCTTTTCAACATTTTTCATGCCATTGCGCCTTTATTTAACTAGATCTCACGTAATTATTGATTTTACTAGTAAGGGCTAACATGCTAGATGAAATAAAAAGATTCTACACCATTTTATTTAGTAAAAGTAATTCATACGTAATTACAAATGAACGAATTTGTAAGAAAGGTTTAGATGTATAATTTATTAAAATTTGTGTGAATAGGCGATCAAATATGACGATGATTGTTGCCGATACACGTCAAAGTCGGCAAAGCTCCCAGATTAGCTGATGTACGCCACGAAAGCCAATAGTTACCTACCTAGGTAACTATTGGCTTTCGTGACATGTAGATAAAATTGATTACGGAATCCCACATATTATAATGAATAAAGATCTCATAATCTGTTCTGCTACTCGTGCTAAGCCAGGGTGGGTTGCTACTTGCTAGTTAATACTAATATATAAAGAGAAAGGTTTTATTGTTTGTTTGTATTGGCTCCGAAACTACTAAACCGATTAAAGAAAATATTTCGTCATTAATAAGCTTACTTTTCAGGGAGTGACATCGGCTTTATTTTATCCCGGAATTCCCACGGGAACGGAACTACGCGGGTGAAACCGCTAGACTAGTAATAACTATTTATCAAGCTGTTTATATAGTAAAAATTTGACTTGTCTAAGTACTTACTTTGTAAGTCTAAAGAAATAAACGATTTGACTCTAACTCTGACTCAGACGCTGCTTGTTACTTACTGCGGCACGGATACGAAAACTGCATACGGCATAGTAATCTCAAATTTGCTAAAGCTACAGTATTGGTAGAGTAAAACTTCGTGCCGAAATAAACAAGTATTTTTGAACAATGATGCAGCATATTCATGCTGGCTATTCGAACAATCGGCCAGGCAGCTAGACAATTTGGGTCAAACATTTCTGCAGGTATTTGTTTCGGATCAGGGTTTTGCAACCTCTCGCATCTGGCGTCGGTATCTCGTTGGGTCAGGCAGGACTATTAATGTGATCTGCATGCATGCAGATCATATGATGTTAGAACATCATATGATGTTAGAGATATGCTTTGTGTGTAACAATCACTCAATAATGGAGGTACGAATAGAGAAAAGGTTTGTAGTAATTGTAGTAATAACACTATAGAGAAAACTTTGAGGAATATATTTCGTGTAGTAGTGCAGATTAATAAATTCCTACACGCGAAGTTCATGCATTAACAAGATAGTCCGTGCAATATAAAGATTCGGGCATTGCTCTACGTTTACGTTGCACGCCCACCTTTTTACAGTAGCAGCGCTATATTTACTTTTATGTACGGTTCACGTGTTATTGCGTCAAAATAATTCGAGTCTACGTAGAACAGTCGACACCCTCGATGTGACATTGGGGCGATGTAAACATGCATGATCTTCTGTCTAGAGGTTGAGGGCGGGCATCATACCTATTATTAGAGATTTGAAGAAATCACGGTATTTTCCGATAATCAGCGCGCTAATTAGTGGAATCAGAAATGAGATCAAAAGAATAGTTCGTGTTATGTCACGATTGCTCAATTGAGTCTCAGCGGAGCATGGCAAAGACGGCAACCGCGATAATTAATGTCCATATAAATTAGAACTGTTTGATAATATTTCTAGCTTTGCTTAGTTTATACTTTAAAATATATTCAGGAGAAAGTTTCTGACGTCACTCTCATATTACAGAACTATTTTACTGCGCGAGTGAATTTATTATTTTTATACGCCTCTTCAATGGTGATGAAATTACGAAATAGCAAGAGATATGGACATTCGTACTTATTAGGCTAAAAGGGGCTATCCTAGATTGAAACCAACAACATCTATAGCGCGTGAAGCCTGCTGTAAATAAAAGCGGCGACCCAGTTCCTTGCTTTGGAAATAGGTGAACGCGCGACCTGAAACCGCCAGGCAACGTAGGCAGAACAATATTGATCCCACCCAGGCACACTGTCATTTTATTTCATTTATTCCACCGTATTTAAATGTTTATACACTTGATGTCGTTAAAATCTAACTTAGTATTGCCTCGTTGAACATAATTATTTTGTAATTTGTAATTTATTTATTTAGTAACTAACACGATTTGGATGATTATTTATAAACGCATACTTACGTTTTTTGAGATCAACACAAACAACACAAGGGATTTGAACAATAATAAACTTTGTTTTTAAAAACCGACTTTAACTTTTATAGGTTTTTCATGAATTTTCATAAATCCCAATGTCGAAACTGAACAAAATTAAAATGGGACCACTGGGGAAGCACCAGCTTTCATATAAAAAAACAATCATGAAAATCGGACCACCCAGTCAAAAGTTCTAAGGTAACAAACATAAAAAACAGTCACATTGAGAACCTCCCCCTTTTTTTTAATTTGGTTAAAAAACAGACAGTGATTCCTACAAAAACTTAAAGGTATAAAGTAACAAATGGGGTACTGTAAAAGGCCTACCCCCTTATTCATAAAGGTCTGCTAACATAAAACAGCTGCTAAGTAGTGTTATATCTCAGTCTGACTTATGTCAATAGAAGAAGACAGAGCGAGATTTAGTAGTGTGCTAAGTTAGCAGACCATTATGAATAAGGGGGTTAGAAAAAATAATATTGTCATGAAATACAAAAAATAAGATACTTGTCAAGAAATAAAGGTATAAAGGAACAAATGGGGTACTGTAAAAGGCCTAGAATAAATAATATTGTCATGAAATACAAAAAATAAGATACTTGTCAACAAATGTCAAAAAAGCAGCTGTATGAAGAGTTTCTCCACAGACATCCTAGCTGCGGGCCTGGCGCAGTCTGCGGTGACGGTCAGTACAATTTGAAGAAAAGGTGTTGTCAAATTGTACTAATCGCCACCGCAGGCCGCGTTATTCTGCGAAACCCATGAGCTTTATCAAAATTATCATTCTACTCATACGTCATTGTACTCATATGCAGCTACAGTATGACAGAAGGAGATAACAAGTTTGTGCGTTACATAACACGAGTTGCGTGTTGTGCGACGATAACGGGGGCAATAATAGCCAATAACATCAAGTGAAACTGAACCGCCGGTAAAAGTATGCCAAGAAAACGTGGTTGTGTAAAACAAATTGAATTAATTAGCTCGGCGTCGAGATGCGATGAAAAGTTCAATTGAAGTATGTCAAGTAAGCCGGTAGTTAAGCTTAACGCATTCACTGCCCAACCTTTGCGGCGGCGCGACCAGAAAGGGCGCGCTGTCGCACCACTGACTGTGAGGACATCTGCGTCTTGAGCCATGCAAGTATTAGTTTACTTCAGTTTAAAGATTTCTTCCGCTAGTGGACAAAAAATTGAAGTGAATTAAAGTCAATTGCACCTTATTTCTTGTTGATAGTAATAACTATTTATCAAGCTGTTTATATAGTAAAAATTTGACTTGTCTACTTAGACGTTATTTCTATATTATATATTCTATTCGTCGTTTATTTCTTTAGACTTACAAAATAAGTACTTACTTATTAAAGAAATAAACGATTTGACTTTGACTTTTGACTTTGATGTATAATACAAAGAAAAATTCAACAAAATTCAGGAACAGGGATGACTCTTATTAGAATAAATAAGTAATCAAAACTGGAGCAACGACACTGAAGCGCGAAGGTTCGCCTGACGCAGGAGGTTGTTGGTTCGATTCCCGCCTAGAGAAAAACACAGATATTTTCCGGATGTTATTGTATAAAAAAAATCTATCTAATGTATAACACAACATATGAAGTGTTTATCAGTTTAATTAGTATCCATAACACAAACACTGTTTAGTTTGGGGTTAAATGAAACTGTGTGGATAGAAAAGTCACTGTTTGGTACTGTTGTACGTGATGTAGAGTTCCAAGCAGCGCTGTCTAGTATAACATAATAATGCATCTACTCGTTAGCGACTAGAAAGGAAACCAGAATGAGGTTCCATGAGTTATTATTTCTGGTTTGCTTCAGATTATTTACAGCCTAAAAGAACTTGCATGACGTAGGTGAGATAAGATAATATTAGTCTACTGAACTAATGCGCACATAATATGTACGCTGAGATGACTTTCGTGACCCTTTTGGTATATTAATAAATCGCATATATCTAATGGGCGTATTGATCGGAATTTTTTTGTGTTTTGTTATTCAATATTATCTTTATTGATGAATTAAAGTCTGACTAGGATATGGACTAATCATACGCACAGTTTGGCTGTACCTGAACCTTTACACAGTTTTAATGCCAGGAAGCGCACTTTTGTTTGGTGTACCAGACCGGACCTGATGGTTTTTTTAACGAGCATTACTAATTACTAGAGGAGGTTTCTGCTAAGTCCAGAATTGCCACGCTGCTGGGCAGGCGTATTGGTTGCAATTAAGGGAGCCTTTTACAATTAGAGTAAAAACTTCAACATTAGGCGTTTTGAAGCGCTGTCTTTGGCAGTCAAGAGTGGTCATTGTTGCAGGAACCTCCAGTTTTCGTAGATAAGACAAACTGATGGCAGTTGTCAGTGATGATGATCGTATGGAAGCTTTATAAAAAGACTTACCTTGTCAAACGTGATGACAGGCGACGCCGAGGAGATACCGCCATCCTTTTTCTTTTCAATCTTGTACACGACTATGTTGTTGTCCCGCACTTTGTGTACAATAAAGGCTTTGGAATCTGGGCTCCATGCGACGTGGGAAGCGTGGTCAAACTCGATGTTCACACGCAGGGTCTTGTGCTCTTTCGCGTTCAGGTCCTTAACGTCCCAGAGGATCACCGAACCATCTGTCGAAGAAGTGTTCTGGGTAAACTAGTCCCTAATTGAACAATGATTTTAGAATGGAGAAATCTTAGCTCCAAGTTCCTATTTAAATTACGGCAGAACAAATAAATCAATGAACATCCGACGCGCAATAGCCGGTGCTCTACCTATAGCAATGAAATAAACAAGTGTAGATACTAGGTACATATTTGTTTAGTAAATTGATGTGTTGCCCTCCCACTCTTGGAAACCTTAGTAATCAACACGAATGCAATTTTGTATTGTATCCACGAGAGGAAAACTTCAAACGAGTAGACATTACGCCACCTTGATTGAAAAAAGAAACAGTGTTAGGTAAACACTTCCAACACAATTTCGCAATTAAATTGAACAATACTTAAAAAGTCGGAAAAAGAAAACTAAGTTCTGAACAAGTTTCAAAAGAAAATACAAAGAAGGAAGCACATACAATGCAGTTCATGAACGACAACATTCGAACAATATGTATTGTCTCAGTTCAGGGAGGTTTCTCAATGTACCCTACACTAGCCTTGTTTCGAAGAAGCCCTTAATGGAAGCTTTTAATTAGAACTTCAGAGGGCGCTATGCGCGCCATTTTGTGAAAAGGATAGGCATATGATTTCGCGATCATAGGAGCGGGACAAAGCATGCGTTTTGTAAGCGCAAAATCAAGTAATTGTTTATTTAAAAGAAAACTACGCAACTTATTAAGAAATTGGTCCAAGGAACCAAAAAAATTGTTATAATAAGTCATTGTATTGTAACCTACAAATCAAAACACGAGTCCATTTAATAGCCCGCATGGTTCTTGATATTTCGACCAAATTATGTATGTTCCAAACAGTGCACTTTTATGATTTCATAAACGCATTTTTTTTCTCAGTCGTCTTTTCACATTCAAGGTACCAAAGAAAAAGTGTTAATTTTTACCCGACTTCAAAAATGGAGGAGGAATTTGATGTTTTTTTTGAAAGCTGGTGCTACCCGTGTGGTCTCATTTCAATTTCGTCCAGTTAGCATCCATGAGAAAAACACATAAATTGAAGTCGATTTATAGGTTTTTAAGATAACCCAATTATTATGTATGTTTTTTACTAAGGTGTATTTGTATTAAGGTGATTTGTTTCTAATGACCGTGGTGTTCTGTTCATATAATACAGAGATGAGAAAGATCGCCAATTGTTGTTTATTATATTTTCCTTTTAGAATTGAATAACTGGGTTTTGTACATTATCATAACAAAAACCAATTCAATAGGTAATACGACAGGTAACAGGTATTTCACATGAATTGATATAACAATGCCTAGTGGTTTAAATAAACAATTGTTTTTTATTTGATTCAAAAATGATGTCATATACTAATTGATACCTTATATAATATAATATATTAAGGTGTTACATGTATATATAAATATAACTTAATAACAAAGGAGGTGAAGGTGAGACGGATATTACAGAAGCTGTTGATTAATCAGAAAAATAGTACGATTAACCAAACGGTATTTGACAATAACTTTACCTGTAAATTTGTACGATATGTATTAAATTCGTTATTTATGTTGAAATAGTTTCTGCCCGCGTTGCTTCAATGGAAATGTTTACAGGTTATTTCAATCCTATGGGAGCTAATTTACGGGATAGAACGCCTTTGTTTCCAGGCTATACCTACATCAATACCAAATTTCAAGGCGATTTGTTTAGTAGTTATGGCGTGAAAAAGTAACAAACATCCATCCATTCGTTTAAACATCTAAACTTTTGCATTTATAATATAAGTGTGGTACTCCTTGAAAATGTAAAAATCAAACATACAGCTGAGTTCTTGCCAGCTAAACTCAGAATAGTTTTTCTCATTGTCAGAAGAATAACGCATTGTTTGTGTGAGAAATTGCAATCTGCGGTGGATTGCTACAAACACGTTCAGACTCTTTGAGCCAATCTCATGAAACCTAGTTACCTAGTCATCGTCGAGTGTAAACTGCAAACTATAATATGAGCCACGTGTGCACACTTACGCCTAAAATTAGCTCCGAATCTCGATGTATTACAAATTTACAAACAAATCGGCAGTAAATGTACGAGAGTGAAACGGTTCCGTTTCTCAAAACATTTTCGACATTATACATATGTAATGGTGGTAAATGTGTAATTGTTTGCCACTAATGAGTAGAAGTCGCCAGATTGGTTGGTTCGGTTATTTGTTCCAGTTATTGATTTTGTTTCGTAGACCTATGAACAAATACATACGATAACAAAGCGGCTTATGTTTAATGTAGTGTGAGTAAGTAACAAAAGTGGGTAATGTAAACTAAGCAAGAAACAATGCAAATAGGTACCTACGGGTAAAAGGTCATAGTACCACTTCTGATACCAAAAACTGAGTCACTGTATCAAGGCTGTTGATTTTAAGCAGATACAAGAAAATCTAGCACACCGATTTGCGGTAACCGTTCGATTTCACGGTTGCAATTACAATCTCTTACGTTTATATTTAGACAAACATCACTACTCTACATAGAGCAGAGTAAGTACTTACATTAGAAACCTACCTTTGAGGTAAAGTCCTAGCGATATATTTGTAGGACGATGTAACATGGAACTAACGAACTAGAGTTTCTAGCCTTCGTCGAGAGTAAAACCGGCCACTTTCTCTAGCAGTAATCTTGAGGCCAAACTAAATTGCTAACAGTACTTTACCCCGTTGGGTTAACGAGCGAAAAAGACAATTTTTTGCAGAAATGTCGAAAAAGCATCAAAACCTCAGACGTTTTGAGGACAATAGTGCGACAAGATAATTGTACGGAAGTCATGAGTGCACTAACGATAGCTACGTGTTCCACTTTGAGAAGTTTAGATTTAACATTGAGGTGGATAAAATCCTTGAAAGGCTCAACGTGACGCATTAACGTAACGTAACCAAAAATATAAATAAATTCTGCTCCGAAAATTTCTTTGTAAATGTGTTGAAATTTCACAGAAGTTTCTAACCAAATTAACAAGGAAAACATAAAAGTAAGTTTGTATTTTTTCCTCGTAAATTTGTAAGAAACTTGTTTCTTATTTTTCAAATTACAAAACAATATTTCAGAATTTATATATTGTTTCATACATAATAATGCTATTGGTATACCTACTGGAAGAAAAGGCGCGTTGAAATCTGTTTCACGGATTCCTTAAAACAATAGCAGAGTAGATATCTCAACAGCGTTGTGTAACATGTATACAGTTGCTAATTTTGAGATACTGTGGTGATTTTGAGCTTATTACATAATATTTGAACTTTACACTAGTTTGTGAACTTTTGGAATCAAGTTTTAGCTCGCTTACCGACTAATTATTCCAGCAAGAATATCAACGTTTCCGTGTTACCTACCAGCGTATTTAATTTTATTGTTCATACATTCTGCCTCTACAAGTAAGAACGGAGGCGTTCTTGAGAAGAACTAGGAAGCAACAATCAACATAATAATTGAGCAACAAAAAATCACAAACGACATCATCATAGCAACCTTATGAACATAAGTCGTTGTTTATTTAAAATAATCACGACTGTCAGTGTCGGCCCAAGTCCATACATACTTAATGAACTCTGCGATTCTTATCCGAGTCTCGGGCAAGACAAAAACTCGTCTGTCGGTGATACTTATACGAAATTCAAGGTCCACCAGCATTGTTGGTGTAGAGGCCGCAAGATTGCTGATTTAGACACGGTGCCGGTGGGTAGATGTTGATCGTAGGCAGCAGTGAACCTCAGCTCTCTAACCTTTGTCAGCAATTAATGATCTTTCAAACGCAACATCAATCAGTCAATCTTCTACCAACGTTTGTCTATCATTGAGTCATCATCAAATACTGCACAAGTGCACAGTGACTAAAAGTGCAATTATAAAGCCGGTGTGATAAATAGCTTACATTTATCAGCAATCAGCAGTTGATTGTCGATAGCCTTTAGGATTTATTGATGTTTTCAATCGGGGTGATATTTTAGACAGAGTTGAATGACCGGCCGGAAGCAGAGCAGAGGGCAATATCACTTCATTATCAGAGTGGATAGGAATACGTTTGCATAATACATGAATCTGGCTAAAGCAGCTGCATTGATCCGTCTGGCTGGGACACACACACGTGCCGTGTCCCGGGTCGTGCAATCGATACTATGTTCGCAAATGTGTGGGTGAACTCAGGCTGCCCTGATTTTCATGTTACACAGACTAGATAGGCTATAATCTATAGACAGTATAGCGAATGCACTGAAAATGTTTCCATCCATGTTGTAACCAATGTGCGTGTAACGTTGTTGACTACACTTCACAAGTTTTTGTGATGTTTTGCTGAACTCTTGATTTACTGCCGTAATAACCTGAAACCAGATATGTAATCCAAAAACTGAGTTGTCCATGGTAGTAGAAGTTAACAGTAAAATCGGTTTAATTAGCATAATGCGCCGCTTCAATAGTAACAAATCAGAAACATCTGGTTCGGTTCATTGAAATGAAACAAGTTCAGTGACATTCCAGTTTGTGTTGGTGTAAATTGTAAAATTTATTCCTGCTAATAGGCGTGTAACGTAGATCGAGACTAGCATGTTTGGTAGTAATTGTGTAAGATAATCTTGCATGTAGCTTTCAGTTTTCTTGCAAAAGTTAGCAAAACACTTGTCTTGCGCTTGTCAAAACGTAAATATGCATTGCAATACGGTCTTAGTGTAATAGGAAATATTGTTCGATTGCGAAATACAGTATTCAACGGTACTGAAATTTTGCCATGCTAAAATTGTTACCTACCTCATAATCGTAAACAAACCTAAATTTGCATAGAGCCTAAGGCAGTGCTCAATTTTAGACCTTCCGTTCATCACACAGAGATGACAACGTTTTGACGGTCACAGCACAAGACAAGATTACCCATGCGAATAACGGATAGCATGGTGGGGGTCCGCCGAGTAGGCGTGTCGAAGTGTGTGGTGACGAAACACCACCTCATTTTGTGCAAGAGCCTTATTGTGAAAGAGGTTTTGACGCGGAGGCGAGCTAGCCGGCGCCATGGAGGTCGAGACGATTCACTAAAGCGTTCTGTTTACATTTATAAGTGACTCTATTCTAATTTAATGCTTCAAAGTAGACGCTGAAACGACCAGCGAAGGCGAAAATTGGGCTTTATTAACAGATTATTCTTGTATTTACCTACGCCTAGAAGATATATTACGGCCATAATGTCCCCGAACAAGTGTTTGTGGAATGCTGTTTTATTGTTCAAGTTAGCCCCAGCGAACCCAATTACATATCTAAAGGTATAATTTTGTTTTAATCCTCTTGTTATTACTACGAACTCAGTTATTTGTAAAATGTTTGTAAAATCTCATTCAGACCACCGTGGAAGTTAAAGCAAACAAAAAGCTAGGGCAAAAAAAAAGATTAGGAATAATACAGGTCCGTGTGCCATCTTCCTTTCGAAGACAAAAGGCTTTGGTAGAAGCCGGTCTAAAATTAATAAGTACATACGTGGGCAGCGATTTTAATTCAAGATCTGCACAAAGCTCTCAATATCGTTTATTTATTAAGGAGAATATTTACGATACAAAAGAGTTACCATCAGTGTTTTCTTTGAAATCAAGACCCGAGTCGACATGCGACAGCAGTCAATACCTACTAACAATGTTGCCTGGCTGCGGTTCAAGGTGGATACATTATCTTTTATCATCTTTATGACTTCATTCTTCAGCTGAGTAATGGTACAAAACTTATACTTACGCTTGTAAAGATCTATTTTAGACTTCGCATTCAATCCGGCCGCAAGAGAAGGCGTCTGCTCTCGTTCCCAGAATACTGACGTCACACAGCTCTCTTTACACCGGCATGAAGTAACCAAAATCTCTTAAAACGATGTTATGATTCGTAAGCACAACAACCGGCACAATCCAAAATATTAATTGTTTGTTATCAATTGACTGCATTGTATAATGTAAACATTATATCTTGTGGCCACGTTAAAATTTGATCAGCTGCGACATTTAATAGTGTTACCCTATACATGCCAGCTGATTAGATACGATCAAAGAGGACACTTTGTTTTAACAGGTCGAGACCATAATCGCAGGGGTATCTATTGAGGAACTTTGAAGACGATCTGTCCTCATTTGTGAAGATAACGCGTCCTTATTTGATTGCAATGTTATAATTAAACTTAATCACAAAATGTTTGAGTGGAATTGAATTCTTTGTGCCGAGATTCTGCGAATAGATGAATTGAAAACGTAAACAAACCTCGTTTACAGAATGACCGGGCGTGAGGGCGTTGATCCTCCTGTGATACGCAGTTTAGTTATCGACAATAATAAGATACGAAAGCGTGTTCTATAGCCAAATATTGTTCCAACGCATAAGCATGCCTACCGATAGATAATATGAGCGATTTCACAGGCAGCTTGAAGTTTCGAGTTAGCTCATCCTACTTCGAGTTTCATCATCTGTTTATGTAATTGTTGTGTAACTTAGAGTGAACTGCAGTTTGCTATTATTGTTATGAATGGTTTAATCGACGCCTAATTTTGAAAATCTTACGTTAAGTTCATATGAATAGTTTGCTTGAATACACACGTCCACTGTCCTTGCAAGCTATGAATCATCCGATCACCTTAGTACTAACGGGAACCGGCAAGCAATTCGACTGACTCAGTTTGTTCGTGAGAAAAGAAGAATTGCTGAAAAACAGCGTTAGTCATTATATTTTGTGTTATAAAATTATGTATGTCATCGATAAACAAACAATGCGTTACGCGCGACTTATCAGAACTATACATTTATCTATTATTTATTAATATTTAGGTGTAGACGATAAAAACAGCTGATTTCCTGTTACTTTGGCGAGTTCGGTTGATGAATAACGCTGTAAAGAATGACCATTAGGGAATTCCTATCGTCAAACGAATGCCAGCTGAATGAATCCTACAAGTTATGAATGAAATATCAGTCAACTAAATACATTTCACCTAAGCAAAGATTAGTAGAACATTATCCAAGCTAAGCTAGCGTTTAGGTAGGTTACGTGCCGCTGCTAACAACCACTTGTTACGTAGTAGAGAAACCTGGCACAGTGAAAGTTTTTATGGTTCCACTGTGTCACACACAGAACTAGGCACAGGTTTCGACTTGATATTTGTAACTAAATTTGGATCACATAGATTTGTGCGTGGCATTCTACTATTTTCATAACTGTAAGTTTTTATGTATGTATTTGTACTTACCTAATTTTAGTATATGGTTTGGGAAAAGTAAACAAAGTTTTCAGGAAAAAATATCACGTTTATTGCCTCTATCGCAATTCGAAGGCACATACTGGATGCAGTACGCGCGCTCCGTCAACGTGACTACTTGTCACTCAAAATTCGAACTGTAATCATCATTTTTGTAAACACATTTTCATGTCCTTATAACATTTGTCTTGCTTTAACATTTCATCACTCATGTATTTAGGCGGCACTGATTAGTGGATCGTATGGTTGTAGCATCGGTAATTGGTTGCAAATTCTGGCTCGGGCTGATCGTTCCTCGTTTACTTTCAGGAGGACCAGATCCATGGCGGCCCGTGCGTCTTCCAGCGGTGAGTGACCGGTACAGCCACGCTGCACGATTCGTCCCAGTAGCTCTTCCGAAAGAGCCCGTAGCGATCGTCGGAGCGGAAAGCCTCTCGCATGTGGGTACAAGGCGCAAGTATCTACTACTGCGAAATGTAGCAGTTTCAAAGCGCGCAAGTCGTTGTCCAATGCGTGTCCAATCAAAATCGTATCAGTTCCCACGAATCCGAGTATATCATTCTGAACATCTCGTAGCGTCTTAGTCGCGCGCGCCAAGTCGCGCGGCCTGATGCCCGAGAAGCGAGTGTTGTGGTCGACGACAGGTGAACTCGGTTTCACTAGTGATCTGTAAACCAGTCGGCCATCGGCTGCGATGACCGCGATACTAGCTAGTTCCAATCCTGCTGTTGTGTAGCACATCTCTGCGTCGATAGCATACACGCCGCCGCGAGGCGAGCGGGCACGCACATATCCTTCCAAAGGTCCGTTCATTCCAGGTTTAGTTCCGTTCCAGACGTGAAAGCGAGCCGAGCTGCACCCTCTCGAGCCGAGCGGCATCTTGCAGCATGCATGGTAGTCTCCACTCACCCTACCCCAATGGTAAACACACGATTCGTCTTTTAGATATTCACCTTCACGATTCATTCGAAACATTTTATCACACCGAACACACAAATGTTCCACTGCATCCGCTTCTTCGTCACTGTCCGAGCGCGGAGTCGAACCCAGAGAGCCGCGGCCGCTGTCGCCTTGCGAGCCGGGCACAAATTCCGGAGCGTTCACGTCCCATGTAGTCGCCGGCAGCGGTCGCGGCCGAGGCGGTGGATTTATGTAGACCACCGCTTTACAGGAGTTCGGCTCGATCTCGAGGGGATACCCCAGCGCCCACATACGCTTCGGCGAGAGCAGATGCGGGCGTAGGGCTTCCACTAGTTCTTCAGCGGAGAGTCTCTGCGGCGTCGACGGCGTCGGCGGCGAGGGCGGGGGGCGACGTCGATCACGGGGCTTGCGCCGCCGTGCCGCAGCGCTGGCAGACTCCACCGACGCGAGGGTCTCTTGATAAAACCAATCGTGCAATTGAATACAAAAATGCATGTTTGTTGGCTGGCTTGTGTACACATAGAGTCGAGATAGTGAACGCGGAGCGTTAAAGATACGTGCTATCGCGCGCGCGGGCGCTGTACTAATGGCGCGCTGGTGGGGCAGCCTACGCTTTATACGTTACGTAGGTAGAGCGCCTTCGTTAACGGGACACACGCCGATCGACCGGCCTATTCTCATTTTTACAAACAATAACAAAACATTTCTTCTCTACTAAAACATACAACGATGTGACTACAGTAGATAACCGTTTGAACTGGTCGCCTACACAGAGAAGCGCTTCTAATATTTTAGTTAGAGAAAGTCCCCTCACGCAGCCGTCCGTTTCGTTTGTTTGTTTACTTTGATCAGCTGATGTGCTCGCAGTGCGCGAGTATTTCTATACTAATCTAAGCTGACTGCATTTAAATACCACGTTGACTTCTATTAACTATCATTAGCAAATTAGCCCTTTTAATTCCTAGCTCTACTTAGTATCATTATCAAATTTGTAAATAACTATTAGAATTAATTATAGAATGCCCATTAGTTATTACTCAGTGCACTGATAGCCTAATTGACATGTTACGAAACTAGTACATTATAGAATGATTAGTTTGACTTGACTCCAGATAGGAAAAAATCTGTTTAGGTACGGAGGTATGGGTGGATCCAATAAACTGCGGGAGGGGGAGGCGGGGTGCACCGGGGAAGGACGGCCGTTGCTCTGACAACGTCTCGCCATCATTTAAAAATAAACTTTCATTGATTGTGCTGCGAGGCAACTCGTTTTACAGAGGTATAAACCGAATACGAATTCAACTAGAACCTGTTTTAGGTTGTTAAAAAGGAATTTTTTGCTTTTTAGACTTGTCTTGATATAGGATAAATGAGGTTTTTGTCTGTGACGAAACAATATTCCCCGAAGGTGGAGTAATATATTATGACAAGGAAAATACATACTTAGATGAATCACGCGTGTTCAGAAATCAGGTCTTTAGTTCAACGTCATCACATCACCATGTCGACGTGTTCTAGTTCAGATGTGATATAAATGGATAAACAAAACGTCATCCATGCTAAAATATTACTACGTTAACGCGAATCAATAATGTTTTCATACTTGTTTATATATTTCCAGTAAAAAATAATAAAATCATAAATGAGATATATCTAGTCTAAAAGTAAACCTAACATAAGATTTAAGGCACTATTAACCAAAAATATATCATCTTATTGACAGTAAAAA
The DNA here is from genome assembly GCA_955876795.1 of Eupithecia tripunctaria. Classification (NCBI taxonomy): domain Eukaryota; kingdom Metazoa; phylum Arthropoda; class Insecta; order Lepidoptera; family Geometridae; genus Eupithecia; species Eupithecia tripunctaria. Next base: position 8,301,707 of record OY041613.1, on the reverse strand, counting down.
ATATACATCTCTAAATTTGAATTTCCTAAATACCAATGAACCATTCATGGATTTCGTTGCGTGGCATTGTATTCATAAAATAGACAATTTATTGCACCTACGTGCATAATTTGGAGTAAATTGGAAGCTATTAAAATATTTTGTTGTTTCTGTTTCCTTGAAATTATTTTCGAATAAAGGTGTTTATTGGTGCATCAGACTTTAACTTTTTGTTATTCAATGCCCGTGCTCGAGTTCCGAATACTCATTTTACAGGACCTCCCCGCCGTCATCGTATAGTTTTATTTTTTAAATTTTTCCGTCCCTTTCATCACGCTCGAAATAAAAAGGATGGCATCAGTTTTAGTCCTGTCAAATTGGTTTAGTTTAGTTTTGATAACATCCGAATAGATGCATAAGTATTTTTAGGTAAATCTTATGATGTGAAAAAGTATTATTAAAATTTCTTCATCATTTAAACAATGGCAATTATTTTGTTCTCCATCAATGCTTAATAATGCTCGCTATCTTTAGTAATAAATCGTGTTTGATCCACATGTTCAAGATAAAAGTTTGTTTTAATATAACCAGGGTTTGAGTACGTTCACGGTGATATATTAGGATCAACAAACTGGTATGAACTTCACTATCAAATGCATGTGCGCATGGATATTTAAGGGGCAGAATGCAAACATAAACCATTTCGTAGATAAAATTATGACAATTATAGGTAAATGCTGGTTAATCAAGGAAGAGGTGTAAAATAAATATCATTGGCCCCGAAACACGTATTAATAAAAAAACTTAAACACAATGCCAAAAACCTCCTTAAGTTCGAGGTCTTTTCATTAAAATATCGGTTAAGCATCAAGAAATAAATACTTGGATTTTTTAAACAGTTGACGAACAAAATCGCTATGTTTAAGCGGTATGTACAACTTCTTCAGGAATTTATAAGTTTTTGTTTGAAATAAGAAGTAGCTTACGAGTTCCTTATTTAGTAGCATTTTGCCGTTTCGTCCCCTTAATTGAATCAGTCTGAGTCGTAAGTGCCTATAAATGCGTTTAGCACGTCCGTACTATGATTATGTTGCAACCGAATAGAAAACAAGGCAAAGTTCATTATCAACGTGGGAAGCGTTGGCAAGCTGATATTGATGTCATGTAAAAGTCGCAGACATTGTGCCGTCACCTGGCCATAAATACTTGGTCTGTCTTTGCCCGATATCAATAATGATAAGCTAATTACTAAAAGTCGTGAGTGTGCAAGCATTCTGATTAAAATGGGGTGGTAAACAATGATTAGTAATGTCAACAGGATATTTGTAAAGGAGACTTTCTAGTAAGAAATTTAATCACCTAGTTCTCTTTACTTGATTTTGACTCTTGAGTATCGAGAATTTATGTACCGGTGTATTATAATTTATATTTAGCGAAGACTATCATAACAATAATTTCACATTTTTCAATGAAAAGCTGTCTAAATATGAAGCTTCCTAAATCTAAGTATCTTTTCAGTACTTCGGGTCACGAAATCTACCTACATTCGAGTACCCGGTGTTATAAAAATAAGCCCACAGATAAAACAGACTATCTCAAAGCTTGCTTGCTAAATAAATTAGACATTCTTCAAACTAAGACAGCTTTGTTAAATCAGACATTATTTTCAAAGCCTATTTATTCGACTTTACCACTGCACAGTACGTCAGTGTGAGCGTGCTCGGTGTTTGTATACACAGAAGCGCGTGTGGGCGCGGTTGGTCGCTGACACCGAGGATAACCTTCGGTGTCAAACTAAATGGACGAACGGTACCGAAACGCTAACAAAGGATGGCTCAAGTCGATAAACAAAGAATGTAGTAGTCTACGTTCGTAATAAAATAATAAATAAATAATGCTGGACAATCCACACAGCATCATCTAGCCTCAAGCTAAGCAGAGCTTGTGTTATCTATATTATTACTCGTATTATAAAGAGAGATTCAAATTTTTGGATGTTCGTAGCATAAACTCGAAAACTACTGGACAGATTACAAAAATTCTTTCACCATTAGAGTTCTGCATTATCCTGAGTAAATAGAGCCTTTTATTTATGTTTAAAAAATAAATAACCACCTGTGCAAAGCCGGAACGGACCGCTAGTGGGTAATAAAGCACTAATAACAGGTGGATCCCTAAATTAAGTATTCATTTGACTTTCATTACATGTAGTTATATAGTTTTCTTGCTGGACGATGGTGAAGGTAAATAAAATGACCATGTTTCTGTCGCTCAAACTAAGTATATATAGGTCAAGTGAGAATATTGATTCATCATATTGAGTATATTTATGCGTATTTGAGAAGCATGAAAATAACATCTACAATTCAGCGGAGTAGCATATACATACATATTGACACTTTGAAGCCCAACGCACATGGGTATTCTTGCATCGCATTGCCTAGGGTAGGAGGAGTGAGTTACCTGATTACTAATTTATAGAACTATTTTCACATTTTGAGAGGAAATTTGTTAATAAAGGCTACAAAATTCTAGATCAATTTAATAAAAATCTATCTACGTAACAAGATTCTGGCACAGAAAATAAAAAACCGTACAAAACGGCTACAAGAAAACAGTAACGTCTAAAATATTTTATAAGAAAAACATAATGTACACAATGATTAATAGTTTATAGAGAAAAGCTATCTCAGAAACTCATCTAGATTTCTACACGGAATTTGATAGAAAATCTCATATGACACACCCCCACGGCGGCGGCGGCGGCGCGTCAAGTCAACCATCATGATTAGGTTTGCGACTTCCCGTATGCAAAAGTGCTCATTTCCTCCAGATGCCAAGTAATAGTATGCGCAATTTGTGTCGCAAAGTAGAAAGTGGGAATATGGTATTGAATTACCGTAAGGAAATGATTCGTGGATTAATCTCGGCTCGTAAAGAAACGTGGTGAAAATCTTACTGTAAATAGAATGACTACATATTTAGAAATAATTGTTTGAAATAATTTATAAACGTGTTGTGATTTTGATGAGTGTTAGCTGTGGGAAAGCAACATGACAATCTCGGATAAATCAGGACGAGGTTTTTCACCGGATCAGAATAGCGGACACGGCATGCACCGTATATTCCGTGAAAAACGCGACACTCGCCAAGACAGGAAAATCTTGATAACAACTGGGAAAATACTTGGACACGTTCCGACTAGAATGACAGGGTAAATGAAAAATGATTCTGTTCTGAATTAGCTATTGTACACTTTGTACGTGTGCAACAGATACGAGTTACAAGACAAAGCATGCAATAAAATTTTAAAAGTTAAACGCGAACCGAGTTTTGGCTATAAAAGTTGACGCCTACGTCTGTTTTGAGGTACGCGAAAGCGGTCAGTGGGCCACGGCGAGCGATTAACGTTACCGGAACATACATTTTCAAATGAGAGGCCTTGGCAATAAACCTAAAACTTCGTTCCTAATATCGCGGCATGGCAATGGACGATTAGCCACCTTTAGAACTGAAATTGCAATTTACCTAAACCAAGAATTGCAAAATTTTATAGGCCATCATGGTCATGTTCAGGGTTTCTCACCAAATTTAACCTCTAAGACTTACCCACGTTTACTTGCAAGATTGACTAGTAAATGAACAGTAGAGGTATATCAAAAGTTCTTATCTTGTTCCTACTGTTCTCAAAAGGGCAACAACAAAATCCCATTGTATACTAACGAGATTCTGTTTTGGTGAAAGTTGTCCATCATCAGCGGAGTGGCAAGCTAAGTGGGCACTGACCACCATCACGTTTCTCAGCGAATGTGGGTCAAGGCGGCCGGTCGGTGACTAAGCCATTGCTTGAATTGCACACAGATTTTCATAAGCAAATGAATAATAAGATTCTTCAACGAAAGTATGTTTTGGGGACTCGCAGAAATTATCAGTTTAATTTAAATGTTATGAAATGATTTTTGAGAATCCAGAATGCCTCATTTATTTTGGATAAGTTAAACATATCAGGCCAAAAAGATTCTACAAAGTTACAGGGCAAAATTTCTTACGGTTCACAGGAAAATCAGGTTGTATCACATTTGATGGTTATTAAAACCATTTGGAACCAGATTAAACCGGTCTGCAGGATTCAAGCAAACCGGAAAAATACCGTTTTCCGAGCACGTCCACACCACGAGGCATGCTCGCTGGCGTTCGCACACCACTTCATACAAGACCAGCATACGATTTGTTGTAATCTAATGTGAAATTACATACTGCTTTCTTTCTACAGTAATATTAGAGGCAAATTACCTTTATGTTGAGAGTTTTTAACTACTGACGCGAATCGGAAGGTGTTAGATAGAGCTGTATGCTCTATCTAACACCTTCCGATTCGCGGGTATTAGTAAAATAAATGACTGCTTCCCGATTTCGCTACCTACGAGTATGTAGAGCTAAAAATATGCAACTCCTGGTAATTTCCCCATTCTGTGATGCAAAGCTACTTTTGGGGTAGGTTTAAATAAAAATAGCGTTTAATTGGTGTTTGCCTATATAGCAACCTGTCTAAAATTTATTTAGTTATATGGTTTGTATTTATTTAAGGACCAATGAAAGTCGAATATAATGAGAGTAATTACGTTAAACATTCAAGGTCAGACAGAAGATAAGGACAAAGCATTTATTTAATTACCTATTACCTAAAATTGTCGGGTATTAAACCAATTAAGTTATCATTGAGATAACAATATAAACATACCAGGGTCAATAAAAACACTACCTAAGTTTTGAGGGAACCATACCTACTAATTTTATGATAAAAATGGGGATGTTTTTAGGCATTAAATTATCAATTTACCTACATTCTTTTTATTAATAGGTGTTATCTTCGAACAATATTGAATTATTGTCGTTTGTGTGTTAACGATACAACTAATGAGTGAACTGACTGGCATATGTGATTAAAATGTACTACATCTGACCGTTTATCTACAAGGTATTGCGCAGTACCACAGAAGCCAGACGGCGCTTTCCTTATTTTTAAAATATGTTATTTCTTTATTGCGAAGTAATGTAACACTGAAATCCCAAGGAACAGCTTTGCTAGTGGCTTAACCACAACGCTTATCAGATATGCGTCCGATTGACCACGGCGGACGTAACTAAACCACAGGAACAAGTTACTTCAAAGATTATTTACCGGGTATTTATCGTGTACTTTTAAAGCGACTTCGAAAAGGAGGAAGTTTTATGTCGGGTCATGAATTTTCGTCGATGTCTGTGTCAATTATGTACCGATTTAAAAAATTCTTTTGAGATTGTTCAGAGAGACATATAATATCCACAGTCAAATTATATCCCATAAGTTTCCAACGAGTTGTAAAATCTAAGCAAATCGAGACGGTTAAAAACTTCTAGTTGCTACATGGATACGTAATAAATTCAGTAATATATGTATCTGCTACGACGTAGCAGCTATGAAACATGTTCTGTACCCGTCGCGTAGCAAATTGCTACCAACAGTAAGAGAAAATGCTACGCAATGTGTCTACGCTGATTTACCACAAGACACTACGGCGTAGCGGTGCTACGTCTCGTAGCAAACGTTTCAATTATTTTCAATAGGATATTAGTTGGGCCTCAAATTATTCTACATATTTAATTTAGGTACAACAGAATTGAGATCAAAAGTTACCTAGAAGATTGTCATCGTAATTTTTATGAGTACGACCTAGAAATTACAAAAAAGTGGAAATATCCGACTAGCTAAATTATAATTATGTATCGATGAGCTCTCAAACTTAGATCTGAATCACCGAGGTCGCCCGTGGTTTTTTTCGTTAGGAACTAGGTTTTTGAATATGCAGAGAAGTTTTCCTATGAGTAGGTATTGGTTTTGCTGTTGTCTCACCACTTCCACCAAAATAGCAAATAACACACATAGAGTGTGTGATTTTATGCTAGATCCGACTATCCGTTTAGCACCGCGGTCATCGGCCTTGCTGGTTCATGGATATGTAGTATTAAATTGTCGCTACATGCAAATACGTTAATTCAAGATTACAATGCCATCCACCGACGCAAATCCTTGAAATAAATAAAATGTTTGGGTCTTCCAATTATCGTAAACCTTATTCGATGAGCCCATATGACTACGAACATTAACTTTTGGTTGAGAATAGGCTATCCAATATAAAAATATATAAACTCGTAATGAAAGTAAAAGGTCGTGCTGACATGCAGGGCAAAGGACTTTCAAAGAAGGCGTTGATCCCAGTCTATTCGAGTCTACTTTTATATGTATTTGACTGTCTGTCTACCCTTTAGAAAGTAAGAAGGTTATTTATGTTTTTTTTTTAATTTTTGCTTACATCTCGTTGCGTCATAGAAAATTTTGTTATACTACATAGTGAAAGCTGTTTGAATTTTCTACAATTTTGGTTTATTCCCTTTCACTTATTCCCAATCATTGTCTAGGTATGAGCTCCGAAAATCTATTTTCCACCCAACCCCCTCTATTGAGTACTCATTGACTGGACTATCGTTTCAGGATTACTAAGTACAGAGGCCAGTTAGTTACTGATATGGAAATAGGTAAAACAGTGTCTACATTTAATTTGCAGTGCGTCGACTCTGAATACAGACAAGGATGCAACGCAAGTCCATTATCGAATGACGTCATCTCATCTTGGCTATATTTACATTTCCCGGCAATAAACGTTTTACCTCAATAAGCGGCAGGAATTGCCGGATCTACGTGTGTAGGAAAATCTCTGAATTAATTTGCCAATTCATGTAGAGTATCCATATTTATATCTTCGGATGTTTTGTAGCTTTTATAATGAATCAGCGAAATAGCCGTGAACTATTAAATTTCCTTAAAAAAATATTTCTAGGATTTGTTTTGAATTTGCTTGAAAGCGAATGGCGTCTTTTTACTGAAATTGATATATTGTCAATTTCGATTTTGAAATTTTAACAAATCGTTTAATTAGCGGGTTTTGCCTGTCTGCCTTATTAAGCGGTAAAAACACATTGTCCTCTGACAATAGGCTTCTTATTAGCAATATTGTATTGATATTGATTGGCCTCCCAGCCTCTACCCTTGATCGGTACTGTCAATATAACGTGTGCAAACATCAAAATATTGCTTAACTTTTAAACGGCTGGTTTCTAAACGGAAACCTAAGTATTGTTTGTATGTAAGAGCGCGATGTATGAGGCAACTCGTCATCCATGTAAGCGAAGGTCTTAGATTTAGTATGTACCTACACCTATGGATGAATTTTTAACATTAAAACTGAGTACTACAATTCTAATATTACTGTAGGTTAAAACCTGCCCCAATGCGACATATATTATATAGGTTTCAATTGAAAGCACTTACATGCTTGACATCCATTGTCAGTACTATCCGCTTTAGGTCAGATATCCAGTACAATCAATTGAGTCTGGAGGGTTCTTAGAGGACGTAAACTTGTCGACAGACATCTGGCCCCGTCCTCAAACGAAATCGAAGTTTCTGATTGGTTTTCGTGCAAATGGTAATCTTATGCAAGCGACATAAGAGTTGGTTTTGCACGACAACAAAAACGAAACTTTGATTATCCTTTTCCGAGTAGACCTCCAGACCAGTAGATTTTATATCAATCAGATAACATGCGGTCGGCGTCCGAAATATATCTAGTTACTTGTTGTGCATTTCATGTTTTTCAAGAACATAATTGAACTGTAGAGGTAAACTACGTTAACAGCTAATTTTGTCATAAAAAGTGAACTGTAAATTTGAAACAACAGACTATTAAATGAGCATATTAGTATTTGGGTCAGCAGCATAGCAGATATCCACTGTTTTATTCAGCATCCATCGTGACGTAGGCGGAAGTAACGGGATTCTTTTGTTCTACAGCTGTTAATTTGTGTGTCATGAACTCATGAATGTGATTAGTGCAGAATTGGCGCTCACATGTCACGTATCGTATCGCTAATATAGGTACATTATGTAAACGATACTGGCCTACTTTTGAATATTAAAAAATGTAAATCGGCGGGAGACTAAGTAGGTCGGCTGATTAAAGCAGTTTCCAAATTATTAGCACGAGTAGACCGACGCGACCTAGCAGCCATATCTTGTATTTTTTATCAGCACTGATACTCAATTTGCCTTAAATTGAAAGATTGGGTAAATGTCTAATGAGAGATAAAATTATGATGGAACATTTTCATAAAACTTTGTGCTGATTCCAACAGTTTTCACAGCTGGCATAGGCAATTAGATTACCTAACGCCATATTTCTTTGTGTGAAGGTTGGCACAAAAAAACTTGAGCACAGGTTGAATAACTGTTCGCCGTTGTAAGTTCTATTCAATTCAAATGCACGCAATTTGTGTGGAAACAATGACGGAAAGAAGGTTGCTATGCTACGCAGCCTTTTACTGGGTTATATTTGAAACCAGGCGCGATTTCGGCGGCCCTGGCCTTATGCAAACTTGGACGCTGTGACAAAACCTTTCGCAGTTTTGGTCGAACAGAGAAATTCGCAAACATTAAATTTTTATAGATTTAGAAATCGAACTCTGATCTTGACGACAGCAAACTCAGACGCGGATGTTGGCAAATATCGGGTTTATTTTTGGCAAATTCAAATTAATTTAATTCATCCTGGTTCAATTCCCACAAACGCAATTTTTACGACATGTTTAGTTTACTGCAGCGCTACAGTAACATACTGAATTTGAGGTCAAAGTGGACAATGCACGATTTATAATGATCATTATTTGTATTCCATAGAACAGTCCTCAATCATAATCGTGACCATACCGACCCTGCCGATGATTTCTTTATTGTATTCTTATAGCTTACTTTCATAATGTAGATATCGATATTCTAACCGCCTGAACGCATAGATAATTAAATGACGCACAGGCGGCTTGCTTCGCTAATATATAATATAACAAAAAATAAAATAAAAATAAAGATTCCGAAAAGTTAAATAATATAAAATAAATGCATATGTAATTGTTTTCGTACAATAACGAGTTATCATCGTATAAGTACGTAACGCAAACGTAGGTCTCATCATTGAACTTTGTTCCAACTTCCTGGTGATTTTATTATTTGCTTTGTTCAGAAACTTCGCGTTATTTCCTGAAATTTTCGAACTAAACAGTCGCGTGGAATTTACATTGTATCCTAATGGTTTAATAACTTTTAATATATTTCGGATTCCGTTTATAAATAGGCTAATAGTAGCATAATGAGCAAACTGGTCGGTAATTTATAACGGAGCAAAGTTGACTGTTCAAGGATTCGGTTATTTGTAAGTTTTATCGCTCTAATGTGAAAAATAAATCTAGGCTTATACCACAGAATATTATATACCAAATAAGCAAACTAATTCATTAGGAAAAACTCAACAGATCAAAAGAAAACCCTACTTAAATACAAAAAGAACAATCTATGAACATATCTGTCTTTAACCCAGTTAGTTGTTATAACACCTAAATTAGTTTTCTATCATATATATATATTTCTTTATATATATAATTATTTGCTAATATCTGAAGCCCAAATCTTTATCCGTTCAGTGCTTTTACTAACCTTTACGTGCTTACAAAAACACTGAAAAGGTGAACGTGCGAAGGTCATTGGTTTTTCTGCCTTACAACGACAACAAAAATCAAACGCGAAGAAAGAAATAGCACAGCCGCAAATTATAACCAACTCGACTCTATGAATAAACAAGCCTGTACTTAATTTTAAATTATTCTATGTTATATTAACCATCACCATGTTATTAGTTAAGCAAATGTTGTTAGACACTAGTCATGTGCATTTTCGACGGTCCATGCGGTCACTGTATAAAATATATATTATAATAATGTAAAGACAGTACATTGGGGAATCGGAAGCAAATTAGCTAGGTAGTAGCATAAGAAGAGAGACTGACTATATTCTTAAGGTAGTACGTAGCACTCTAAGGCAGCCTGTGCCTATTTGAACCAATAGGTGCACCTAGCTCATTTTGCCTTCTAGTTTTGGAAATAACTGTTGCACTTTTACACGACTGCCCAAAAAAGCTTTTATAGTTCAAGTTTGTATGTATGAGTTTCTTTATTCCACCGCTAAGAAATGACTGAACAGTTTTGTATGTATGGGGTTAGAATCCTTAAATCATGCTCTAAATAATATACTTTTTTAGAGAATTTATAGCTATTATTCTTGAAATAGGTAAGTATGTACCTAATTATATTTAGTTAATTCGTCATTATGTAAAGTCGTATTTTTTTATTGGCGCTTGGTACTGACACTACGCAATACAGGGTTATTTGTAATAAATAACCCTATAATATATATGATTAAAGATAATTCATTAAATGACTTTTTATGCATGCTGAAATACAATCTAGAGTCAATTTAGTTATACGAAAGATAATAAAGATAATGCATGCTGCATGAAAAAATTAATAATAAAACCATAATAAACTTACACGTGTATCCAACTACTCAAATAATATAAATAAATAAAGAATTATTATTCTGAGATCACCAAAAAATTTATACGATTCAGGGGGCCTATTTTAAGTCTCCAAATACGCAATTGCGGGTTTCTTTGCAGACTATAGGTACACTTAGGGTTGCCTTGCAGTCAACAACTTGCAGTCCGTATCTAAAAACCCTAATATATTTGTATTTTGGAGAATTAACATAGGCCTCCAGATACCATCACTTAGTTATGGGAAGAAAAAATAGTTGAATATATCGGGAATTTTCCCGATAAATTGAACTTCCATTTTTCTCAAAGTCCAACCATACTTCAGTGTTGAAGGACTCGACATTGCAAACTGAAGAAAATTATGTAAACACAAGCCAAGGTTGGTGCGACGAGGACCTTCCTGGGTGACGAAGTTTGGAAACAAAGACAAGACTGTTTCCTAGTTTACCTCAACTGTAACGCCCTTGAAGGAGATTTACCTAAGCCGTTGATTTTTTGCTAACAAGGAAAAAGTTGTTTGCCTTTCACCTAATTCACTTCCCTGTTTTACTGGTTATCTATCTAACATCCTTTAAATTTGTAATGATTCGGTTATCTTCTGTCGTAATTGCCATGTTAAGGAAAATAATATCAATAGTTGGCTTGCATTGCAATATCTTCCTGAATTCCTAAAGATATTTCAAAGAAGGGCTAGCTGGCGCCATCTATTAGAATCTCGTTGAAACTCAAGGTTTGCGAGCTGGGGTGACTCTACACTTCGTTGCAGTTCCATTCACGCTGACTAGATGGCGTTACATGTTACTGTTATGTGGCGCGCAATAAAAATCTAGTGATCATCAGCTTTATTACAATTTAATATAATTTTATTTTAATTATTTTAATGACTCAAGTTAATTTACCAACAAAATGCAACTATTTATTCTTGAATTCGTAAACATCAGTAAAAATAAAAGTAACATGTCAAAAAATAAGCTATATGTATACAGTAATACCCCGCTTTACGCGACCCCGTTATGCGCGGTTTCACTATAACGCGAATTTTTAAATTTCGCCCTCAAATGCCAAAAATGTATTCAGGCTTGGGACATATTGCATAGTATATGACAATAATGATGACCGTGTGTCAATCAATTAAAAACAGCGTTGGGTGTCATGAACGTATTTTACAAAAACGTAAAAAAACTAGAAAATAGATTTATTTTTCTGTAAATAAATAATTAATAGTATGTACCCATTGCATACAGTGTTCTTATAATTAAAATATGATTCATATTTTTTCAGTTAACGCGATTTTTTCCAGAACGTATCCCTCGCGTAAAGCGGGGTATTACTGTATTCCATTCGTAGTACTACGATCACATGGTTTCCAATATGTAGTGAGCTATACATTTTATACTCAGGTTCTAGCATAGGAGTCATTCATTATTAAATGTAATTGGTTGTTTGTATTTAAAATTGAAATGTCACCCATACCATTGGCCACGACATGCGTGTTTATTACTTGCGTTAGGTACCGATATTGGTCAAGCAAATCGACTGACTGACATAATTTATGATAAGTAGTTTTTGCCGTAAACCTTTTTACGGAATATTGACGGTTTGTGTAGGAAAAGAGAACGTAATAAAAACGTAACAATTATTGCAATTGCAGCGAATCGAACCACGCCTGTAGGTACAATATTCTGTATAAATGCGAGGTTTGGTGGTGTTGGCAAGACTCTCGTCGAATATTCTTTACATTTGCAAAGTTCATATGTGTGAAATTCTGTTCAACAAAATCAAAGTTTGATCACACAGACCAGACATTGATCAGCGTGTCTGAAGAAGAAAAACCATGAATCATTGACTGGCTAATTATGCATCCTACACGGGTCGTTCACATGACGTGGTCAAAGCACCTCTTGAATCATCTTCCGAGAACAGTTATATCAAGCTAGAATCTATTTGTATACTTATGTAGGTACGAGCAAGCGACGCGACCCGCGACACATGAGATTATCAAAAGTTTGCTGTAACAGCAATTCCCCATTCCGATAAACGCGGTTTAATTAATTAACACATACAGCAAACCACGTACCCAACGTAAACACTGGTCTAACAAGTTTTTAGCTTAACAGTTAGACATGGGTTTAACAACAGCTTAACTCCTGTTACAACTATGTCTAAACCGTGTTAACTGTCATAAAATGCAGTTTTGTGGTAACGCTTTTTAACAAGCGCTCAACAGATGTTGAGCGCGTGAACTTTTTTGTAAGTACCGCTGATAAATTTGTTTAAAGGGTGATTGATGGGTTGAGTTATTGAGTGATTACTAGAAAATATTGAACATTTTTTTAAATTGAAACATTGAAATAGATAAAGTAACAGTGCACGTTTGACTAGATGTACCGAGGAGGGTGAAAGTGGATTAACATGTTTAGAGTCTAGCAGGCCAGCTAGGCATTCAGCTTTCCAAATACAGATTCTAAAATATTAATATCGACTCTCCGGAAATTATAAATTCAATTATTTATGTCATTTATCATATTTTATTATTTATGAAAATCTGATTTCGTTTAAACGTTACCGGAAAGTAAGGATGCTAATAATTAAGATACGATAAAAAAATTGTATGCCAGGATGACAAATAACGGGAAAAATAAATTTTGCCAAACGATAAGTTACGCGCAATTAAATTATCACTTGTATGTATTAGTAGGTACTTATGGGAAATTGCGTTATATCATAGATAAATATTATTATCATTTTACTACGAGCAAACGTAAGTGATAAGATTTACGAGTAATCATTGCACGTTATCAAAACGCATGAATATATTCTGAAAGAAGGATGTTTTCAGAAATTTTCATGTTTTCTAAATACTGAGGCAAACATGGAAACATATAAACATCAGAAACGAGGCAGCGCGATTGTTTGCGCTAAACTATAGAAAGTGCGCACTGAGACGACTTTCGCGACCGAATTCAAGAGAAAGTAGTTCGAGGCGCAGCGTGCATACATTATATCACTTTATCCAAGGATTATATCACGACTGAGATTTATGTTTACAAATAAACCATACGCGGCTATACAGGCAGTTTCGATTTCGTAGAAAATTATCGCGAAACATCAATTTGAATTGAAGATTACTGCGAGGCGTGGTGACGGTACGCTTTCGCATCTGATAATTGTCGCGAAGCGGAACTGTTGGTTGGCCGCATCCGTTTCGGCAATTGAATGTTTTGTTTGTAAGTATCTCCTTTCGCTTTCAAAATACAGTTGGCGCAGCATCCATGAAAACCGTGCACGCAAAATTAGCATGTCCGCGTACTAAACACCATCTATTTACAGAAACTGACAATAGAAGGTCAGTATCTGGCAATACATACAAATGAGAGTTTTCTGCTCGCTTGACGACAGTGACACGAAAGGATTTATCATCCCTTTGTTCGTCTCTACAATCAAATCAGATAAGCCCTACGTGAGATACTTTCAGCGTGATACGCAAATGTCTGCCCAGTCTCAGTGTTTTGCTTATTCACGTTATTAAGTGCAACATAATTTGTTATGAAATTGAAAAGTTTACTTCAATGTAGGTTTGTTTATCGAGATATCGACCACCTATGCTGAATGTCAAGGTTACTATACCGACTAAAAACACGCAATAACAATAATATTTTGCTGAAACTAGCCTATCGTCATCATAAGTTCCACACCGACAATAGTATGTAAGAACATAAATTTGTGTTTTGTGTTATTTTTACTTATATTTACAAATATGAAAACTATCTACTCTTAAGTCTTAAATATGCAAAGATTGTATTAGTTTATAAGCGATAAACTTGCTAGTGGTTTCTTTTTCACTTCTTCCGCTAGTGGACGAAAAATTATATTATATTATGAATTAGAGTCAATTGCACCTTATATCTTAATTGATAGTAATTACTATTTATCAAGCTGTTTATATAGCAAAAGATTGACATGTCTAAGTGTTTATTTTGTAAGTCTAAAGAAATAAACGATTTGGCTCTGACTCGGACTCTAAGAAAAGGCGAAGGGAAAATTGTTGAATGATTATCACTTAATTCTCAATGTAGCTCTTGTTGCGGTTGCGTAAAAGAATCAAGAAACATTCCGAAAAGTGGATACGTTTACGTTTTTTATAAAAGGTTATATTTGGTACAAGATGGTCTTTCTTTGTATAGATAAGAACGCACGGATTTATTAGACATAAAAATAAGATAGTGTTGAAAAGAGCTTCATGTGCAGGAATAAAAACATAGGTTAAACACCTCTACTCTACCAAGCAGAAGTGTCATATTGTAATAGAATGGTGTCATTAATGTGTCCCATATATTAAAAAAAAACGTGAACCAATAGCCTACCACCTAAAAAGATATAGGAAAACTCACACACATTACGTCAGCTAGAACACTAGATAATGACTTCACATTGTTGCAAGATCATCGATGACGGTGTAAGGTCAGCCTCGTAGGCTCATAGGCTTTACTTTTGATACGTGTTCTGAAGGCATGTGAAAATCAAAGGTTCCATTGTTTCAGAGACCAAAATCTACAAGGCTTTCCAAACTCCTTAAGTGAATAATGATTATAGTACTGTGTTTAACACGTACGAAGACCCCTCTGATAAGTAAGATGTATTCAGACATCAGAAAAAGGATGAAAATATGTATACGAGTTTTTAAAACTATTATGGTTTTATTACTCATAACAACTAAAATCACTTTACACTTAAAATCATATGGACGTAATATTCGAAAATTCAAAACAGCACAGATTATTGTTTATATCCCGTTATATTGGTAAGAAAAATAAGGTATTGACAGATTTGGCTGTTCGTTCGGCTTAATCATACTGATCTAGTTCAGTAGCAGATTACATTTAAGTAATAAAACAATTTAAAAAGATTTCAGATATTATGTTAATAGGTCATCAGAGCAGTACCGGTAAAATACCTATAAATGTCACACCAAATTGATTATTCCATTAGTTTAAAAATATACATCTAATATAGGAATTTACGTATTCATGCGTGTGAATTTACGTTTTGAAATACGCTGAATATGTTTTACGTATAACAGAAGTAGCCTTGAATATTAAAAGCCACAAGTAGGTACAATTCCAGCTAGAAATAGGTTTTAAAAGCGCACGAGCACTCAAACACCCTTCGAACTATACCCAAAACATATTCAAGTAGAATACAATTTTAGAACACATATTTTCATATAAATTTAGTTATTTGTCTGTTACTAAAGGTATTTATAACTTCTTAAACTTTGACTTTTAAATTATCCTTTTAGTTTTAACTTTTAGATTTATTGTATAAGTTTTAGATTTTCAGTAGCTTTATATAATATCTTAGTATTCTGGTATTGCCACGAGTGGACTGCTGCTCTGCCTTCTATTGTTAAAGTTAATTATATACCTAGTTTATTTTTCGTAAGTTTGTGTTTATTACTTAACTACGAGTATCTTACAGAGATTTATCGCGTTATTTTACTTATTTTTACAAATTTTACAATTTTTTTCAAAAAACCTAAATATTTTCACACATCCTCTGGCCCCAAATTTATATGTATCAGATGACTGACATAAGTAACCGCGCCGTATGTGGCATTGGCAGTGAAAGTGTTAAGTAATTCTTTGTAATTCATGTTTCTAACCCACCACCTACCACATAAGCTTAAGCATAAGTTAACTAAACTAACTTTTGTTGTACCTACCTTTGTGAAAGAAATAAATATTTTTAGTATTAAGTATTATTATTTATTAGTAAGATTTAATCTCGAGAAGTTATAATTCAAAACCCGCTATGGCTCTAATGCGGAACGACATATTCACAACGATTCATACATCCAAATATGGATAAAGATGTTTAGTCAGTCTAAGAATATTGCTGTTACTAGACTGAGCTATTACGTAACTTGTGAGGTAACAATTTATCATACAACTAGGAAATCGTAATCGGTAAAGATGGAAAAACTCGTCACGGCACGTTTGTTAAATATAATAACTTTATGTTAATGTCTATTAAATAAGTATTTTTATATTCAATTTAGCATTCAAAAACTTGTTATTTTTGACCGCAGAAAAGGAGCTTATAATATAAAAAATCATCAAAGAGTCAAACATAATCAAAGAGACATCTATGGTCGTCGAAGTGCAATAATTTGAGTACCTAACTTAAAACCCATTGATTTATTAAAAACGTTTTAAATCAATGTTAAAACCGTCTTTAAAGAGGTATTATGTATTTTTCTTAATATTTACACCATTTTTTAAGTTTTGCCAGACAAATAAAAATTCCTTGAGGTAAAATTTACGGGGCCATCTCGGGATCATTCTCTATACAATACCAAAGAATCATTAAAATCGTTCTATAATTTTGAGGGAAAAATCAGCGAACATAAATTCAAATGGATGTCATTGTCAGAACTGGACCAAGTTGAAATGGGACCACACGGTAAGCAAAGCACTACTCAAATAAAAAAAGAATCATCAAAATCGGTTCACCCAGTCGAAAGTTCTGAGGTAGCAAACATTTAAAAAACGCATCAACGTTGTGGAATATACACTATTAAGTTTTGAAGATTCACAAGCGTGCATTTGCGTTTGTGCTTGTACTTAATGTACTGAATAATGAATTCAAACAGCCATTGAAATCGAACTCTACGTCTGCAGATGACACTCCTAAACCGTGCCAAGACCATCCAGTTGTGATTAGTCTCGCTTTAGTCTCTATACTTTTTAATTAAGCACACCAATCAATGGTTAGAAATTTTCTAAATTTTACTGAATTTGATAATGCTGTCAGATAGAGCACACGAATAGTTTGAAATTTTCACAATTTGACTGAATTTAAAAAATCCTGTTAGTCAATTTAGAAAGTGTTTTGTTTTTGATGATTTATTTTTTTAAACGCTCGGATTTTAAGAATTTGGCCGTCACACCGGCAACCACTTTGTTTTTGTATCGAAATCTCGGCAACATATTTATTATTTAGATGCATTAGACACAAATTTTTTTCACACATACCTACAAAAATCTTTAAACCCCTTTGTATGGTGATCATTTATTTACCAAATGTGTACTAGCTGTGCCCCGCGTCTTCGCACGCGTGTTCCTATGGAAACATTTAAAGGTGATTTTTATCCCACGGGAACTGATGACGACTGACTTATGGGATAAAAAGTAACCAATGTTTGATTCCAGGATTAAAATTACCTGTATGCAAAATTTCTGCCAGATCCGTTCATAAGTTTTGGTGTGAAGTGGAAACAAACATCCATCCATCCACCCATACAAACTTTCGCATTTATAACATTAGTGAAATGTAAGTAGTGTCATTTCAGGGTCCAGATTTTTATGTTTTATTATGTAAATTTCAACCCGATCCGATCAGTGCCTAGATTTGGCGTTGTCTTCGGTCAAACATCTTCACAACAGCAAACTTTAGTTTTTATAATATTAATAGGACCAGCTGAGCAATTACGCAAAAAAATATCCTATACTGACATTGGAAAGCCCTTTGGTCTTGAAATAAAAGCCATTTTAATAGCTTTTGCCATACAATCTCAAATTACGAAGGCCAATCAAAGGGCCTTTCAAATAATAATAATGCCCTCCTAGCCGAATTGTCGGCCATGGCGGCAAGTCTCAACGAAGACTAGCCAGTCGGACATATTATAGTGCACAAGTCTCACTCTCATAATCCGATGGGGCGGCAGACGAGGTTAAGCGCAGGACCAACAGTTTAACGTGCTTTCCGAGGCACAGGGGTGTAAGTGTAACACCGCCAACCTTCTGATTCCGGGCTGCTACTGTAAATTTTTCTTGCTAGAAAAATCCCAATAACAACTATTGGCTCGACCCGGGATTTGAATCCAAGACCTCACAATCAGCGGTTGAACATGCTGACCGCTAGACCAATGAGGCAGTCAAGGGCTTTCAAATATCAATATAGGATGGGTGGTTTATCGTCATTCCACAGCTGGTTTATAGCTATTTGTATAACATCCCTTTTTGGCATAGTAAATGGAGCGGTTATTTAGTATAATTCAGATTTACAGCCGATTTCTAAATGTATATTTTTCCATTAATAAATTAAAAAGTTTAATGGCTTTTCTATTCCTGAAATTATGAAACTTATCAAATAATTTATTGCAAACCTTCAAAGGACACTGTTTATCGGTACTTAAAGGTTCATAGCAAATATCTTTATGCATTTACAGAGGCCATAGCGATACCAAGCGTGTCTAAGTATCAGAAAGAAGGCCACGAGATGGTTCGATCCAAATAAATTAATGGTCTATTGTTTTCTATGTAATTATAAACAAGATTCGGTATTGAATGTTGTCAGTACTATGGTATAGTTCAGCCAAAGATGTTATTCGGATCATTACGACTTTCAAGCTGAGATAAAAAAGTTTTTACTTTTAAGAGGGCGTATTGCGCGCCATTTTGTGAAAAGGACTGTCATAAGATTTGGTGTTCATGGGAGAGCAACGTTTTTGGAAGAGCGTAGGCGCATTAATGATGTTTATGTATATTTACAAGAAAAATACACCACTTATGAAAAAATCCAACTAAGATACCAAAGAATTAGTAATGATCTACGCATCAAAACAAAAATCTTTTCTATATACCGCGGGGTTCCTGAGATCTAAATCAAATTGGGTGCAAAACAGTGCACTTTCATGTTTTTTTAACGTAATATTTTTAATGAATCGTGTTTTCACAACCAAGGAACCGAGGAAAGATGTTGAATTTTATGTAATTCTTGTTTTTTACCGCGGGGATCACGTGATTACTAATATCTAGGCCTAGTTTTTTTTAACAAAAACACTAGGTTCGAACCTTGTTGAATTCTGTTCTATACTATAACGCAGTTATAGCAAACATTGCGTGTGGTGTGTGGTTACTGAACTAACCATTCGAAACCAGGAATAGACATTATAAGATATCGTTATGAAACTTGAATAACCAACGCGCAATCGGACTAAATCAAATGAACAAGGCAATTTTTATTCTTGATATATTATATGGATTTATAGTAAGAGGCCTATTCTACAAAGCTTCCATCTAGATAGCTCACGTTCTCATATTCTAAAATTGTAACCAATCCTTCTGTCATTTTAGATTAAACTGATCAGAAAATGGTTAATCAATCGCAGCCGGTGACAATAAACCTAAGATTTCGAAATCAAATCGATGTATTTACGGAAGAAACGAAACTAAAAGTCTTGGCAAGAAGCCCCCGTGGTTTCTTCTTCTTTGCAAGACAAAGTCACCTTGAGTGTTGGCTTGAACATTGCATACGTGCATACTACAGATAAAGTTATTACATAAACAAGTGATTAATTAAACACGATAAAGAAAACCGACTCGTTTTTTTGGCAAAAGAGAGGACAGAGATTAGCAAAATGTAGGTCAAATAAGAACCAGACGAGACCAGACGAGTATTTTGATCCCTCATATATCAAAATAGCTTTACCCGTTTTGATGCTTGGAGCTAAAAAAAACACTATCAGAACTATTCAGAACATTTTGGAGCTGAATCGTCCAAACAATTTTAACTGAGGTATACAAGACTGATTCTGTATTTTAAGGTTAAATTTCGACTCAAATTATCATAATGTCAACGTTTTGGAACACGTAATACGTAAAACTCTACGTTAAACAGACGAAACTCGAATAGGAAGTAAACTAACCAAGGTTAACGACGCTACAAGAGATAAAATTCTTATCATCGTGTTAAGTGTTTTACAAATTCGCACAGTGGTTAGCCTACTAACAGGACAGCCTAGGATTCATAAGGACTTAGCGTGGAACGTAGACATTTAAGCATTGAATAAAGTCATATTTAAGACAAAGTTGGACAAAATAGAAAAAGAAGCTTGTCATTCTTTCCTAAAACACAACCATATCGATAAAACCAATACTTTGTAGTGGGCGATTCCCGTAACATGATTCCTGATTGCTAAGATTTCGGTTTCACGTTGACTGTACTTTGGCAGATAGCTTTGTGACAGGAATGATTCGCTTAAAAAATTGCATGGATTAATTACGTAAAGGGAACCATTCTGCTATAAGCTAGGTATTATCTGTTAGGGCTATGTAACTATCACGTAAGCGAAGCCTCGGAAAACAGCTAGTCAATAACAATTCTAAATAAGGTCATTCTGTGTAGGGCACCTGAATAAGTAATTGTATTATTGTTATCTATAAACATATTCCATTGTCAAGGCAAATTATAAAATGCAGTTTTAATAGATACAGGTTGCTTTCGATACAATCCGTTTTGCGATTGAACGTGTTATAAACACTAATAATAAAACCGACCAAGTGCGAGTCAGACTGGCGGCGCACGAAAGGTTCCGTACCATTATCTATAAAAATAGAAAAATACAAATCTTTCATCGTAAAAAACAAAAAGTCAAAGCGACGCGGTCACCCATCCAAGTACTGACCGCGCCCGACGTTGCTTAACCTCGGTGATCGGTTCTCAAGGTGATAAGGACGTTGCCCCTCTTAATTATTAAAATTATTTAAATTTTATTATTTATTGTAATAGCGGAAACAGAAATACATCATCTGTGAAAATTTCATCTGTCTAGCTATCACGGTTCATGAGATACAGCCTGGTGACAGACGGACAGCGAAGGCTTAGTAATTGGTTCCCGTTTTACCCTTTGGGTACGGAACCCTAAGAACGGACAAATAGTGGAATATTTAGGACAAGCGTAAAGCTTAATTAGAGGTTGTTTAAAACTAACACAAAAACTCATTCTACATATTCAAATTGGTCGAGCATCTACATTTATATTATTCTAGAAAAAAATGTGTGTGAACTGACAGTGTTAACAAACACCCAAATTATTATAGTCTTGTAGATTTTAAGTTTTACATCATCATCATCAGACACCCACAGTGGGTATATGGTATAGGCTTCCTCTTTCACACGCCAGCTAATTAAGGTGCGAACCACATCGTCTTCCGGCACCCCGACGATGTCGTCCGACCATCTGGCAGGTGGTCTACCTCGAGGACGAAGTTTTACACGATTTTTTTACTGTTGTGTACTGTGTGGCACTTTAGGTATGAACTATGAGATCATTATACCATCAATGATACAACGGAAGTTAAACTAGCCAGTTTTCTTCGTCCATAACCATATCACATGGCTGTGTAACATATACATTATGTACCTAACCCACAAAGTAATTTGTATTGACGTCTGTGCATTGTTCTGGTGTTGCTATGGTGTGCAAGCCTTTGACTGATTTCCTGTACGACGCCGTCGACGCCCCACGGAAGTCGATCATGAAGCATCATCAGTTGGGAATTAGGGATTCCAATACCGCAACCGCGGGATCAAATGCATGGGATTCAAATTATACGTTCCAATTCCAATGAAACTCCAATACCATTCCTTGGGATTAATAACGTGTGATATTATCTTGTCTATAGGTATTTGCCTATGGCCAGGCCAATCTATTAAGAATTAGCATATGCTAACTGAGCGATAATATGCTTGATTTTGTATGTTTTGTTTTATTTTTAATTTTTGCCATGATGTATTAATTTATTTATGTATTCTGAAGGTGATCAATGTTAAGTTATGCTACGATACAGGATACACCAAGAGTCCACGCAAAGCCTCCACGCTAAATAAGCGGAGAAGTTAAAAATATAAAATTATTATTTTTGTAATCCCGCAAATTCCGCAGATTTGATAACCTCAATCACGCAGGCTTTTGAGATTAAGATTTCGATGCGGGATTGGATTCCCTAGTCGGGATATAGGACTGTGCAGTTTATGCGAGCGATGACGCGTGACACGACCACTGGCCATGGAGTGACCTAGGGAGGTGTCCTCGCCGCTCTGACCGACCATAACGACACGACTGACACAAAACATTTACATTGTTCCGGTAAACAGTTTGGAAGACACCGGGGGTAATCAGCCGAATAAATTGTTTATTCATTCAAATCAGGCAAAAAGTAAAGATTAACTTGTCATGTTTGCTAAGTGGCGAATTTAGACGAGACACGAGTTCGTCGAGTTAAATAGAATAGGAATCACAAATTATAATATGTTTTTATAGATACCCACGAGTGTCCTACTATTAGTTTATCCTTGAAGGAAAACCTGAACATCTTTAGGTTCTATAATTCTACTTATATAGTGTCCATTTTGAATGAAGCATAAACGTAAACAAACCGCCCATACTTAACCTAAAATTCACTTTGTTGGTGCGTCCTTTTATACGTAATTTACATTACTTGTCGATTTTAGATCCTCCCTTCAATAAAAATTGCTTACAATTATATCTGAAACTCGACGCCAAGCAAGTGAGATTTTGTTATTTGTGTCGTATTTTGTTTACTAACATGCTTCATTCAAAATGGATAAACCATAGGTACTACTTCTTTACTCTAACATATTAAACAAAAATATTTTTTGAGTTGTCTAATATGAAGTCTAACCATTACTTTTCTTAGTTTTTTTTGTTTTTGTATAGATAAGAATTCCTTTCTTGATTTTACGAACATCGCGAAAAGTAAGATGTTTTTTTTTAGACAAGAAACTTTATGTTATAATAATGTTAGTATGTTATGGAAGAGCGTTACCTCCTCGTACAAGTATTTTCTACTTAAAAGGAGGTTCAGAGCATGGATCTATGTAAAATTTTAAAAAATTAACAGATTATTTCTGGCAATTGCTATTTTAAACAACAAGTAAATTGTTTTGTTTTATTTTATCTAATGTAATGTGTAAGCAATTAAACAAAACTTATCCTAGCTATCTACTGCACAAATCACACATTTTTTCACAGCATCATCTAGCCCCAAGCTAAGCATAGCTTGTCACGTATTAAATAACTGATA
The DNA here is from genome assembly GCA_955876795.1 of Eupithecia tripunctaria. Classification (NCBI taxonomy): domain Eukaryota; kingdom Metazoa; phylum Arthropoda; class Insecta; order Lepidoptera; family Geometridae; genus Eupithecia; species Eupithecia tripunctaria. The sequence continues at coordinate 8,278,360 of OY041613.1, read as the reverse complement.
CACCTAATACTGTAGATAATATTACCTTAATAGAATTCTCACGTCGTATTAACCACAAACAATAGGAAATTAAGTAATATTAATAATTTTATGACTCTATACATTTATTTAATCCCCAAGTCTGCCTAACTTATTCTATTCATTTGTTAAAACATTATAAATCTAACACTCAATAATTTCCAAATAACGGTGTATTGTTTTTGTAAATTCGACAAAAGTAACGGAATATAAAACAGGTTATTTCAATGTAATTGGACAGATCTATATAGAAATGATATCGCCAAACAACTATTTGAAGACATTCGATAGAATTGGGTAGCCAAACACGTTTGCAGACTACTTAAATCGAGTGATGGACAACATTAAGGCGTGACCACACACGCTTAGTCCACACGACCCAGTTTCTGGTTATAAACAAAAGCCTGTCCGAACAGGGTCGCAGACTTGCCGAGGTGACCGACCGCTATATCGCGATCATTCCGGTTAGCGCTTATCGTATCGCACCGCACCGCGTCATTACTACGCAGTAACAACTGGACCGCAAAACCAATTTTTCACACAGTTTTCTCACCAATGTAAACAAGAAATAAATCCGAGAGAGCTACCGACGATTGAATTTTCATGGTCAATGCCAGATAATTGCATTCTCTTGTTCAAATAGTAAACCATGTCATGAGAGAGCAATGGAAAAGATCGAGGAAAGAATACATCATTTCTTATGTGTATATGAGACGTACCTACGTTGGGAAATCAGGCCTAAGCGTCTCAACGCGCGAATTTAAGTTCAAAACTTGACACGAAACAGATGAAATGAGAAAGTAGAAAAAAAAGAAATATTCCGAAACGAAGACGAACCTTGAGAAAGTAATAACACCGAGGCATTGAACTGCAAACGAGGGCATTTATAATGGCAAATACCAAAGGCAACGAGGAAATAATTTTGATTTAAAGATAAGTACTATCTTGTATGTATAGTATGATGAAAGTTGTAGGTACAAAGTGTTCAGGCAAGATCCGGTAACAATAGTTAGTTATGGAAAAAAGTAATCAGAACATTACATCTCCTTTAGTGAGTATTGCTATTCTCAATAATTGGGCATTTATGAATATTCGACACACTGAACACACATGAGTTGGAATTTAATTAAATTAATGCGTACAAAACCTAAATATTAAAATAAAATAATGTGGGACAAATCACACTCAATGATAAACTTACCACTTAGGCTAGTCAATAGTCTAAAAATGCGCGTAAGTTTATCATTAGGTTTTGTGTTATGTTAACCGATTCGACACCATTAGCCATATTTAACGTATTCTTTGAAACGATAAATTATTGCACGTCATTTACTATTAGATAAAAAAAAGATAGCATCGTCATATCAACAGATCTCAATTTCCCGATATTATCACAGAATGATGTACCAGATTCTTTATAGACAGGTACCTACTTAAAATTTCGTGGAGCAGTTGGTTGGATAATCTTTGAGCATTTCAGGTATAAGGTAATATCCGTTTACACAGCGGGCTACATCTGCATGGCAGATGTAGCCCGCTGTGTACGGATGGGCATGTGTGTGGTGCCGGCTTAGAATTTGCACCGCCCTAACTATTCTCGCGGGTGTCGTAAGTGGCGACTAATTCACCGGGGGGCGGGCAGCAGCCCTGCAGAACAATTCTACCACCGACCCTAAAAGTCCAGTGTCGGCGATGAGATGAAAGTCAATAAAAGCGCTTATAAGGGGCAGGCCTGTGTCCAGTAGTGCAATATAGGCCGTTGGGGTGAGGTAGTATCCGTAATCGGTGTAAATAGTAACTACGCACTATCCCGTGTATTATTATCACAATGTTATGGGTTAGCTACCGAGTCACGCTTGTTTAGGTTACACTTTCTTTACCGGTTGTTACGTTACGTTTTATCTGTAGTTCTATTACTAAACCAACTCAATAGACTCAACAACGTATGCCCTGTTGTGGTAGGTCAAGTTTAAATGTTTAGATTAGACCAAGTCGAATTTAAAGTTTTGCAGTGATAACCAAGACATTCACAAACGCAAATACATATGTTGTCAACGGTACTCTACCTACATTTTTTTAATTAGAGGTATCTCTGATTAAAATGATAAATTGATAAATGTATGTAAGTAATGTGTCTGGCCGATTTCGAGCAAATACAACTATATGACTGTATTCATATTCATGCTTCAGTTAAGCAAGTAGGTATAGTATATTAATACTCTACGACGAATCTACACACACATGGAAATTTTAAGATGATTCATGAACTGTTCGACTATTTCTGGATAATTGCAGGTAGATAAAGCTTCAGCCTTGGCGGCTACATGACCGGCGGACCTCCAAATTACACATAACAGTGGCGTAGTGGAGAGGGACAAAAAGCACAAGGTTTTGGACCGCGTCGCTTCCCGGTGCAACCATCGTGATATTTAGTAATCATTCCCAATTGGTTAACAATACTAAAGTGAAACAAATAATTTCCGGTCTGTGTATAAAAACGACAGCCGCAATCATCTCTAAATACAATTTATCAATTATGTATTGATATGGAATTTTATCAGATAGTTACACGATGAGCGAACACGGCATTACTTACGGTATAACACACTGCTTGTTTTCGTAAAGCTGGATATTTGAAAATCAAAATAAATTTAAATGATTACACAGATGTTTAGCGAATCATTCAAACAGTGTGTTAATACCGAAAGTGACAAAATAAATTAACCACAGCTCAATTCGAATGTACAATAAATAATTTCGTATGATTTGTTATACATTTGTGAATTAAGTTTGTGTGAAGTAGGGAAATAGACGTGAATCAACCCTTGTCAAAAAATATTTGCAAATAAGTAGTAAAAGTTCTAAGTTAGTTTTGAGTGAAATAAATATACACGGGCCAAAGTCTCGCTTGCGTATGCCAATATATCTAAAGTGAAACACATATTTTGGTTCGATAAATAAACTTTAATCAATAAGTATGGTATACGCAAGCAGCTCTTAGAAAGATGACAGGATTAATAATTCAACACTGATACATGCCGTCATCTTCCCATTGATTAATTCAAAGATCCAACAGGAAACAACGTGGGCAGAATTAAAAGCGATTTTAAAGTTCACAGGTTTCCTGCGAAGAATTTAAGTTATCATGACAAAGGTATTAAAGTCCAATTAATCAAAGTCCAGACGTGAATCAAATCTGATTTTTATAATTCATTACTATCTTATTTGATTTGGCATAAACGAGATACGAAAAGGATGCTAGATATATTTAAGGTAAGTTGAATTAGCCTTTGTCATGATGCTGATGGAATGAATTTGCACTACACTGACAGTAATAATGTATTTTCCATAATTAATAAATTACACCCTAGTAAGTACTATCAGCGCAGTGCAAATTCTGGTGAAATTTCAATGATATGTGGCCCTGCATAGGCTTTGGTATTACAGGAAAAATTGTTTAAAAAGCATTACAATTGATTACAGCAATTAAGGACTTGGGTAAATTTGACAAAGATTATTTTATAACGCTATGGTATGACGTAGTCTAATATCGTTCAAGGAAGGACGTTGGAAAAAACGTATGTTTGCTTTCCAGTTATGGTTTCATTTACCGTTCTTTGTTAAAATACTGCTATTTTACAATGAATAGTTTTAATTTAACGGTATATTTAGTGAACTATTCAAAAAAGCACTTCTATTTTCGTTGTGGCGAGTCATAAAATGAGGATCGAGTTAACAATGTTATGGTCTCTTTACGTTGTTTATTTTAATATTAAACCAAAGCCTATGCAGGTGCAGGCTTACAGCGACAACACACAGTAATTAATAGTTAGCTAAGAGACTTACCATCACAGGTAGCGGCCATAAATTTGCCGTTCGCAGAGAAGTCCACCATTAGGACGGTTCCGGGATGGCCCTTGAGATTCTTCAGCAACCAAGGATGGCTGAACTCGGACTTTCCTTTCCATGTCGCGCGTTTCTTGGTCTTGTTCGAAGTACGGGATTCAGTTATGGCGTTGTCGGATGACGCTTCTTCTGATGGAGCACCTGAGAGTAAGGACTTTGATTGAATCCTACTGATATTGAAATAAAGACGATGTTTGTCGCGAATGAACGCGAAACAAATAAACGGAGTGTAATGCTAATGACTTTTGACGATACGTTTTACGCAAGAAACGCTAAGCAGTAAAAAGTGTCAAAGCCCACCATCATCATCATCATCAGCCTTTATTAATCCACAGTTGCATAAAGGCGTCCCATTACGAGTGCCTTGGCCCTTGGCGTTTTATAATAATGGAAATTACGGTATTTGTCATATTTCACTGTTCTGCGGTGTACAATTAATAATTGAATTGAATGGAACTGCGGTGAATATTTCTGGTAATTATTGTTAAAGAGGAAGATTTAACTAGGTGAGCTTATAGATTAAATCGTCAGTTTCCTCAGGTTTATGAAACAGTTGTGCCTCATATGTTTTTTCCTCTAGTCAGTTAGTTTTTAAGCTATTGCATAGCTTCTATCGCGGGCCTTGAGCGCGGGGACCGAATCCAGAAATTCCGTAACGAAAAAACCTTGACGTTTGTCTCTTTAGTTCAGCAACTCGCCTCTAGATGGCATTGCAATAGCTTTACCGCGGCAGTCCCCGAGTGCCACACGTCTTTTTAATTTTCCTTTAGTTCTCAGCCTCCACGTAGAATATTGAGTACTGCTGATAGCGGCAGATTACGAATTATAAATAATAACAATGACGATTTTCATACATGAAGCCTAAAACAATAGTTCAATGCGGAACAAAATCTTACGTCATCAGTATTCGATAAGCCATGGCTGAAGTCATTCACAAATTATGACTAAACGATTGATAATAGGTTCATTGAAATAAAAATCTTAGTAGGTACCTATTATACTCATGTAGGTAAGTACTTGACAGTTTTATACGTGATCTATCAGACCAATGCAGCACGTATTGAATCGATAGCTTTATCGGAACCCTCGATTGTCTTCCGATTTGAAGATGTACTATTGTTTTTAATGCCCATTGTTTAGGGGTTGTTCGTCATACCGTACATACTTCCTCCTCATCACCTTCAACTGCCTGTATATTGGTCCACAACTGGACGCAAGCCTCCCCCGCTAAGCACCTTATTGGTTTTTATCCCATGGGGGAATGCTCATAGTCCCTACGCTGGGCATTAGTGTTGGAAATCGCAGTTCGGTGTTAGAATTATTCTGCAGGTGGCGCTGCTGCCCGCCCCGTTAGATATCTCTTAATCTCCTCTTACGACACCCGCGGAAGAGTTGAGACGGTGCAAATTCTAAGCCAGAACCATATGTAACATACATAAGTGTCAATAATTAGTGAGACTCACAGACGAAGTAAATCACCCTCCCCTGTAGGACTACAGATGTCTTAAAAAGATAATCAGTCATTTATTGATGTTTTTGACAGAAGTTATCATACATTTTACGTTGAAGTTAACCAACCAAGATATTCATTGTCTAATTACAATAAGGGTACCATGGGAATTTAGATTAATCTCATGATGAGTTAAAACTTTTAGAAAATAGCGTAACAAATTCTATTGTACACAGTATAAGAATTTCAAAAGTGACTCATGTCTTTTATTCATGCATGTATGTACACAAAGCCAGGTGGTTTACAGGTGACATTAGACTTCAGAACAAAAACAACTAAATTGTCTGCTTATACATATGATTGCGTAACAAATGCACCTTCTATTATTTAGGTAAATATTATCTGCAAAGAACAAGTCGAAGGACTGTTGTCTTTCGATCAGCATTGGAATTACAATAGGTAGGTGGTAGGTACCAATGGGCGGCAAAGTTATTGAGTTAATTATGGGTTCATTGAACCAAGATAAGTTGTAAACATCTCAAAGGGATAACTACCCAAACATTGACCCCAAGGTGAGGTCTATGTGTTACAGTGGATGTCTTTCGGCTGAGGTGTATGATTGTAAACATCATATTCACACTAATATTATAAATGTGATAGGAAAGAAATAAAACGGATGAACAAATGTATCTTTGTAACTTCTCCAGCCAAAAATATTGAATTGATTAGATTCAGGTATTTACTAAGCGCATTTTTTACCAGTGAAGGATGAGAACAGGACCCCATTTTTTTTTAGGCTATATATGGAATTTATATGTACTGTAAGCTGTTAAGTGCGAGTTATCATGATCCCCTCTTAATGATAACATTTAAGAAAAATTAATAAAAAAGAATATTTCTTCTGCAACTTAAGAAGGCTACGAACCCCTCCCAAATCTCAGCGGCCGGCCCGAGTGAATTTGTTAGTGTTTCACGTAGAATCGCATCGTGTTGGCCATTCCGCGGCATTCGCCTTATTTTGGAATTGTGCTCCCTGTGTCGCATTGCCCCCCGCGTTTGAGCGAGCGGTTGCAGAAATTTGAAGGAATTTCTAATTTTTTTATATTTTTTCGTACTTCGCGATTCATTTTGAATAAACGACTGATTTCAGAAATATTTTTGTTTATTTCTAATGGTGAATATATTTAGGATGTTTGCAGCGTGACAGATTTTCGAATAAAGGTGTCTAACATGCATAAAAAATAGCTTGAAAATGACTCGATATGGTGGTCAAAATATGGCAAATTAGTTTCACTCTCATTCAAATATCATAATGATTTTTAAAAAACGAAAACACTGCTAACATAGCTATTTGTCATCCGATTATGTATGGAAAATTTCAATACGATCGGAAACGTAGTTTCCAAATGAAGCGGGAAGTACGTTTGTATGGGATCTAAGGTATCCGTTCTGTCCTTAATAAAAATTTGCTGAAATTTACCATCAAATTTTTTACAAGTTGATTTTTTTATCTATAAACCAGAACTGCACTTTGGGTATTTGTTCCTGCTAGAGTTAATTTATTCAGAATAAATTATTTTTGTTTTGGATAGACCCTAATAAAGAGGCATTTCAAACAAAAAAACACATAAACAAATATATAAACTATACTGGTTTGTAAATGAACAAGAGGAAAGGAAGCTGCAGTCTCAATCTTAGCAAGTTCAATGACTGCTTGGAGGGAAAATAATTTACATTGTTATGTATAACACTTATTTATATATAGAATATGTACCTAGGAAAAGAGTCTACATTAGTTAGCCTAGCATAAAAACCGCAATAGATATTTTAATATTCTACAGGAGTCATGGGAGAGCTAGTCGCATGAAACCATGCTTTTCTGTTAGCGGCAAAAAGCGCACACGTGTTTGAGGCTGATCATAAGTGTAAAGTCTTACTCGTAATACAAAGGAACTTGATTTTTTTAGAATTTATTATAGATTTTTACATCACCGGGCTTTTATTTATAGAATATGTACCTGAATTTGTTTCAGCTTCACATTGTTGCGCTTCCTTTTTCTTCGAACTGAAAAGGTTTTTGTATACCATGTGTATGAATACACATATAGCAATTGTGATCCCTGCCAACAGGAACACACTAGCGTTGTTACCGGCTAGATTCTCGCCCATTTTCACTCAATAATATTTACGAAATCCCAAAAATGACACAGAATTGGACAGCTCCGCTATTCACGCGGTTCCACAAACTACAAAATAATTATTCACAGATTATAAATATGCAGCGAGTGCGGTGCGGTGCGAGCGAAGCTTGAGCGAACGGAATTTGGTGAACGAATGAAGTATTGTCACAAATAACGCATAGATTGAATTCGGTTCGAGAACGGATTTGGTGAACGAATAAAATATTATTGCCATCTCGGTTTCCTTTGCGTTTGCCTTGCCTAACTATAGAGCTATACTTTATAGCGTCGTCGTCGTCGTCGTCGTCGTCGTGTGGATCACAGAACAATACGACTCTACCGAGAAGAACGTCCACTTCTCACTTCGGATTGGATACCAAATTTTTGTACGGGGCACACTAGTGCACCCGTACAAAAATTTGGTATGGATTTTCTTTCTACGTTGCCTATTTTATTCCGTTATTTAGAACGTCGTCGCCAAGGAATTTGTATGCTAACAATAATACCTTTGACTTTGACATGCTATGCTGGTTATATTGTCTAAGGTCTTAGTACCTCTCATAGATTCCTACATCAATGGTAGGTACTTATTACCTATATACATTGGTATACGAATCGCCGCGCCCACGTCGCGTCGCCGCCGCCCCGCTCCGCTGAGCCCAGCCACTCGTTCCGTTTTACATGCAAGGATGTCTGCACAAACCAGTTTGCGCAGTAATAATGGTTCCACACTTGCAAGTCTGAAGCCTAGCGCCCAAATGTAGTCTAAAAAGCGATAATTCGCATAACCAGCTGGCACCACTGCTCTGCTCTCCGCTATCGAGTCATGGACACGGAAACTGACACAAATTCGCGCGAAATTCAAATATTTTACGGGTTGTTAGTCTAAGGTTGTTAGATATTTTTGAGATTTCGTAATGCGGGCTAGGCCATACTTCTTTGTTTAACCTCCTCTCTTTTGTGCAGTTTTTTTTTCAACATGGAGTAGATAATGTAGTATGTAATATCTATGATATTCTTGACTTTACAATGAAAAAAAACATATATATTTATTCATAAGGAGGGCTTTATGAATGAATATATTATAAGCAGACAGACGCTAATTAGTCGCAAAATCGCGCGACACAGGACGCGCTTCAAAATTAGCGCTGATATGAGTAGGGCTTTAGCGTAGGTAGAATATTCTCTTAAAATTCTTTAGCGATATTATTATCTTTGGTTATTTTTACGTAACAACCACTACTGACAAAGAGAATATAACTCTACGATGTTGTTGTATTCTCCTTGGTATTCGCCTGAATCAAAGAGAATACAATAACTTCGAGAATACAATAACTTGGCTCTTACCAGAAGTTATTGTATTCTCTTTGGCTCTTACCTTACGAAGTTATTGTATTCTCTTTGTAATATTTTTGTATTGTCTTCACAATGAGGGAGAAATAATAATTCTTCCTAATTACCATTCATCTAACCCAAAGAGAATACAACATTCAACCATCCAATTTCCGGTCATCCGATACCTTATTTTTCACATAAACAGTTCTAAATTATAAAATGTCTCATAGCCTGGAAGGCAACAAAAACAGGTATGTGACACAAGGTACGCTCGCACGCAGACAAATTATTAATTATTATTACTTAATTATTATAGTAGGTAGGGTTTAGTCCCGGGAATTCCCGTTCCCGAAATTTCCGGGAATTCCCGAAAGTTTTGGTCGATTAAAGAACCGGGAAAATTTTCCTTGAAATTTCGGTTACAATGTTTTAACTTTTATACCTACCACTACCAAATTAACATAACATAATGTAGGTAGGTACCTATTCCACTTTCACTTAGAGCATTTCAAATATAGGTAGGTTAGGTACCTACCGGTGAGACATGATTTATAACACGTGATATAAATCAATTGGATTGAAATGAAATGAAATGGAAATATATTTATTCTGATAGGTACAAACTTAGATTGGGCGTTTTTCCATTACCCGGCCCGGCACCGGCACGGCACCGGTATGGCCGTGCACCGGCACCGGCGCCGGGGTTTCGTTTTTCCACTGCGCCGGTGTCGATGCTGGTTTACGCCCGGTGCGCTCTCCTACCCGCCCCGCGCAGTTACACACTCACACGGCTACAATTCATAATAAATATGCAATACACATGCAATTTTGCCGGGCCGGCACCGGTGGGAAGCTTGCTACCCCGGCGACGGCGACGGCGCCGGCAGGACTCAATGCCAGGCCGGCGCCGGCGCCGGTAAGTAAAAAAGCGAACCATACATTTTCATACATTTTTGCTTCCCCGGCAACGGCACGGCGGCGCCGGCGCTGGCGGCGCCGGTGCCTGTGTAGACGTGTGCGCCGCGCCGACCCGCCGCCGCCGCCGGCAAATTTCCCACGCCGCCGCCGCCGATCAGCCGATCGGCGTGAATTCGGCGTGAAACGTTACCTTTTAGACCCTTTGAAAACCCCGTAATTTTATTGACTATTACTATCGACACTGCAGCTACTTAACCGTCATGTTGCATTTTATAGTAATGAGATGCAGAATTTCACTCTGGCAACGAGGGCTTTTGACGAAAAGAAGACAGGAGAAGCTTTGAGCGTATTCACCCAAGGTGTGATATCTGAATTTAGTCTGTCAGAAAAGTCTTTGTGCCTGGTGACTGACTCCGGAGCCAACGTGCGACGCATAGCCCAAATTGTGCCCGAAATAGGAAGCAATTTATGTCTCGGTCATTCATGGTCTGCATAATTAACCGTGGTGGGGCGCACCACGATTAATTACACTCACCGTGTGGTGCCGGCATAGAATAGCACCGCCCCAACTCCTCCCGTGGATGTCGTAAGAGGCGACTATGGGATACAAACACCGGGGGGCGGGCAGCAGCGCCCTCCGTAGACCAATAACATCACCAAACTGCGATCCCCAACCCGTATGCCCAGCGTGGGGATTATGGGCACTAGCCCCCAATGATATTACAAGTCAAAAAGTGGCCCCCAGTTCCCGGCCGCCTCGCTATTCCTGGCCATGGTAGCGGCCACGGTAACGGCGGGGTAGGGGGCGCTAGGAATCCCCGGACTACGGCAGGCTACCGATCACTACTTAAAAACTTGACCCTTGCTACGTTTAATGAACGCACTCTAAGGCTTGATCACCATCTAGCGCAGTTAGAAGTGGAGTTAGAGAACATTAAATGGCATGTTCTGGGGTTATGTGAAGTCCGTAGAGAGGGGGAAGGACACCGTAACCTTAGACTCGGGCCATCTTCTCTACTTTCGCGAGGGTGATAAAACATCCCAGGGTGGCGTAGGTTTCCTCGTCAACAAGGCCCTCTCTAACAACGTTCAAGAAATCTCCAGTCGACCAGGGTAGCGTACCTGATCCTTCGGCTGTCCAAGCGGTCACTTCAACGTTGTTATGGGGGACTTTAACGGCAAGGTGGGAACCCGGACTGGGAACGAATCCCGAATAGGCTCGCATGGTTATGGAGTTAGGAATTACAGGAGGCAAATGCTTGTCAACTTCCTTGAGAAAGAGGGGCTGTTCTTAATGAACTTTTTCTTTAAGAAACAGCCCCAAAGGAAGATGACGTGGCGAAGCCCCGACACTGTGACTATAAATGATATCGACTTCATCATGACGGATAGCAAGCACATATTCAGAGATGTCTCAATGATCAACAGGTTCAATACCGGATCTGATCACCGACTGCTCCGAGGCTCTCTGAATATAAACGCGCGCCAAAAGCTTGAAAGAAACCGTCTGATGAAGTCCACGCTCCGACCTGACCCAATCCAGATCATGGCGGGCACCGAGAAGTTCCAGCAGCTTTTCGGGAATAGATTCGTTGCCTTGGATCCCACTGATGTAGCTGACGAAACCCTACACAATCTGGTCGAAACGTTGAGGAACGAGGGCATCAGGTTCTGCTAAAAGCAGCGTACTGGCATGAAATCCAAACTCTCGGATGAGACTCTCGGGCTGATGGCAAAAAGACGGGAAACCACCCAAGTGACTTCGTCAGACATGTCAGACCTGAACAAGCTAATTGCGAAGATGGTACGGCGCGACCTTCGGAGTTCCAACACACACCTCATTGAAGAGGCGATAGAGCGAAACCGAGGGTCCAAAGTATTCACTCAGCAGCTTAGCATAGCAGGAGCCACCTAACGAAGCTTAAAACGCACGATGGGAGGACCGTATTGTCGAAGCCGGAGATATATTTGTGCATAACGATTATACTTTGTGTGAAGATGTACTTATTTAGTTCTAAATAGGTAATTTTTCTTGTAACTTGTATTTATTAATAAATATATAAAAATATGTAAGCATTTTTAAATAATTTATAATACATCCTAAACAAATACTATACGCGCCGAGTTCACGCCGAAATCACGCCGCCGCCGCCGATTTCAGGCCGGCGTCCGCCGCCGATTATTTCAACGTCGGCGCACATGTCTATGCCTGTGCCAGGCCGGGTAATGGAAAAACGCCCATTATCTAGCTAGACTAACAAACATGATACACAAATTTAAAAAAAAAGATATAAGATTAGACAGCAAATTTCTTAAGAACATGCTTTATATAATAATATTGTTGTAATCTGGTCGTGTGTGATGATCGTTATTTTTCATATTTACTTATATCATTTAATGTGATTTTATGCATACCTACAGGTATTGTTCTTAGGTGCAGGTCTTAGTGGGGGTAGCTAGGTACATAATGCACGGAAACCCTGTCAGGGCGCAATAATCATTTTGGACTCGCTCTTGTTACATTGATGGCTAACTTCATAAATATAAATATTTAAGTAAGGAATTTTCCCTGCAATGAAAATAGAATACCGTCAAAAATTTATAAGAGAGTTCCCAATTATATTAGGTAATTGTCTGTATACAATACAATAGAACAAAATAAATATGACTAGAAATTTAATGAACCTACAGACTAAAAATACATGAAATTAATTTTAAAATAAACAAAATTCATTTACTTACACAGTTTTTGGGGATATTCAGAACTTGTATCGTGAGAGGCCGAATTACAAGCAGAATTACCTATATTTAAGACTATACTACTTTATAAAAAATAAAGTAATATTCAAAAAGAAAACATATAATAAGTAGGTAATACCAAGTACTTGCCCCAACATGGAATTTAGTGATTTCAACTAGGTATGCCAATAAATGTACCATAAATAGTGCCCCAGTAGGTATCTTATCTACTGGGGCACTCTTTTTTATTTATAAGGAGATTATTGAGATATTTCATCGTGGCTTCGCTTCTATCTAACTAAACGTCACGTCACATTAACCTCGCAGATTGAGACGAAACTATAGCGAGATATGAATCATAAACCATACCAATCATATTGTGTGCATTTTTTTACTAAACATGATAAGGATCTCTATGTCTGAAATAAAAACATTTTATTTTAATTTGTTATTACGTTATCTAGTGCTCCCAAAGCTCAAATACACCTGTGGTTTAAAAGATATTTGGCTCTGAACATCTACATACAAAGCGACTCTATAGGTAATACCTATCAATACTTTTCTAGTCTACCAAACGTTGATGTCATAGTCGCTTGTGCGAGGTGCGCTGGCGGTGGCGGTGGCAGTTCAGTGAGAGGTAATATGAGAAGAAGCCGCTACTCTCGAGAAGAGCAAACCGCACCCGCGGTGCCTCCAAAGGTCATCTTCACCCCAGTGCCGCAACGGCCACAACGCGACGAAATTGCTGCACACGGCTCGTTCGATCCAGATAAAATGGTTGGTGTCGGCCTAATTGAATCTGTCATACATCTTCCTTCGGTTTAAAAGATACTGTATTGTGGATGTATCAGCGGGAACGTAAACGTAGTTTTGGATGAATATTGCTGTGGAACTTGATTAAAAGATGACCCTACAAGTCTTTAACGAGATGCCTAGTAGATAAATTATTTTAATATAGGTGGTAGAGAGCGTATCTTCCAAGTGCCAACTTTAAAGCGGGGCTTTTAAACGAGCAATAGTTTTAGGGATATCAATAAGTACCACATAATACTTCCATGTGCTGTGTTGCAAATTGATGCCGGCTATGTGGCCGGGCAATTTAGGTAAGTACTGTTACAGATAAACATTTTCTAAAAACTATAGCTTGTTTATGAGCCCCATAACGCAAAGTTGAGATTGATCAACATCATTCAATATTATTCACAAATTATATTTCCCCATTTTCCACTCCAGGGTCATTTAAAGGGTGCGGAAGTAAAATTCACGGAGGAGCGAGAAAAAGAAGTCTTAAAACGATTGCCTGAAGGACAGGAGATAGGAAAAGAACCGACTGGACCGTGTGCCTACGAAGTATCACAGTTTCTCGTGTGTGCAGGCAGTCGGGAAAACCTGCAAGACTGCGAAATGATCGAAAATGATTTGCAGAAATGCAAAGAAAAACGTAGTATGTATTCAAACCTAACAAAAACCTTGAATAAAACATAAAAATGACACAAAATCGAATGTAAACAAAAATCTATGACTATGCGTAGGTGCTATATTCGTGAATATATAGCTTTTTGTTCCAAAATTTTAATCATAGATTTTTGTTTCAAAACGATTAATAATAAAATAAAATAAAATAAAAGTTTATTTATTCAGACTATGTCCATCAATTACACATTATAAATATTAAAACATTACACATAAATTAAAATTGAATACAAAGAAAAATAAAACTATACTACATACAGTCAAGTCAGACAAGAGATATGCAACCATTCAACAGAATCTATGAAAAAAAAAACCTGCGTGATAAAACCTGTGAGATGACAGAGTTTAATCATTAATTTGAAATTAACTTACTTGGAGGGCCTCTGAACTACACTCGCGTGCAATAAGGATAATAAAGTTCTAGCAAATTCAATAGAGCTAGTATCCACATTATTCTTCATGACATACATAGGAATGAAATATATTTTTGAATTATCCGAATCAGACTACAAAGATATTTTGTAATAAACCTGTCGGTAAAATTGATGTACCTACACGAGGTGCGTGTGACGTCATTATCTTCGATTCAAAGCCGTCAATTATGTCTAGGTAGCGCAGTGTTTTCTTTGGTTAATTGTGCCTTTGAAACAAAGTAAGTGTCCGATTTCGCAAAATGTACAAATAATTATTTTAAAACGTTAGAAAAATATTTTTTAACATACCGAGAAGGACCCAAAAAAATGGTTTTACTTTGTAAAACGAGATGATAAAACTCCACGTTGGTACTCATTAGTAATCACTAGGTAGGTCGAAGCTGTTAGTGGTAGGTAAGTAGGTGTAAGAAAGAATGAATGTAAGGTATAGGCTGCACAGGAACGTATACATAACTTATGAATTTACAAATAAAGTGTTTGTAGTATCTTGATATACGAATGTAATTATTTGTACATTTTGGCACAATACAATATTTATTCATAGTATAAGGTGAATTAAACATAAATCGGACAATTCATTTGTGTCTAACTCACAATTAACCACAGAAAACAAAACACTGCGCTATGACGGCATCAAAGACAATGACGTCACTCACACGCACCCGCGTCGCTCAGTGAACTTAGTAAATTTTTATCAAGTTCATTTATTTCCACAGAACCTAACTAACAGAAGACCTAACTAAGCCAAGCAGAACATCACGAAGAGTCGTCAGACCTGTCAAATATATTAATTCAATACAATACTTAATGAACTAATTAAATAAACCTTCATTATACAACATTTGTTTACCTTATTAATTAATAAATAAGTTTTAATATTTTAAAAATATTTTTTAAAAACAAGTAAAGTTTTTAAGGTAATATATATTATAGTGCTTGGAAAGACAAATCCAACGAACCCAAACTCGACGGGGTTAAGTTTTTTCGTTTAGGAAATCCTATGGCCACCTTCTGTTTCCATCATCAGATCATCTCGATGGTAACATGACATTGCATTGTCACCAAATTAACATAAGTATCAACAGCTCAATTGGTTAAAGATTTCTGCTTTAAAATTGAGTTGCAAGATTCCACCCGAACAAACCATACATACACGTTTATACTAGGGCTTGCAAATATTCGAAAATTTTTGATATTCGAATATTCGAATATTTTTCGGCTACTATTCGAATATTCGAATATTATTCGAATAATAGAATATTATATAGAAAATAACTATTTTTTTTGTTAAAATCACATCTTTTATTGTAATAAGTATTATTTCCATGAACAATTTTAAATATCAAATATGTGTCGCTGTAACGACAAGACATTGGCGATTTACACGCACAATCAAAAAAAAAAATTTAAAACAGTCATCAAAAACTAGGTTATTTTAATAAAAATTAACACAATAACAAGTAAATAAACACGTTAAGTAACGATAGAGCGTTAGTATTTACTAAAGTACAAAAACATATAAAGGTCTTTTAAATCACAAATTATAAAATTAGCAATTACTCCTCTCTAACTTTATCTTATTTGTATCATCAGCCTATATTAGTCCACTGCTAGACATAGGCCTCCTCTAATGAGCGTCACAGGACCCTGTCCTGTCTTCAGCTTGACGCATCCAGTATCTGCCTGGAATCTTTCGCAGATAGTCATCCAACCTGGCCGGAAGGCGCCCTACACTACGATTTCCGAGTCGTGGTCTCCACTCTAGAACTCGTTTACCCCGTCGGTTGTCGGTTCTGCGCGAGATATGGCTGGTCCACTGCCACTTCAACTTGCTAATTCTCTGAGCTGTGTCGAAAACTTTTGTTCTCTGTCGGATGTGTTCGTTACGAATCCTATCCTGCAGAGAGACTTCGAGTACAGCTCTTTCCCTAGCTAGCTGAGCGATTTTGAACTGGTGAATCAACTCTATCGTAGGTGTCCGCGTCTCAGCTCCGTAGGTCATGGTCATGACGGGTAGGACGCACTGATTAAAAACTTTGGTTCTCATTCATTGCGGTATGGATGACGACAAGACTCGACGTAGTTTTCCAAACGCTGCCCAGCCTAGCTGGATCCTCCTCTTGGCCTCCTTCCCTAAATTGTTTTTTGTTAGCTGCAGAATTTGCCCAAAGTAAGTGTACTCGGAAACAATTTCGAGAGGGTGTCAATATACGGCGACCGGCCCCGGATCAATGAGGCCATCATTGATCATGACTTTGTTTTATCCAAATTCATGCCAAGACCGATGTCGTCGTCGCGAGGCTGAAGCTAGGCCGTCCAGCATCCGGTTCAGCTCCTCCAGCGACTCCGTCACTAAGACTATGTCATCAGTGAATCGCAGGTGTGAGATGTAATCGCCGTTTATGCTAATGAAAGGCAAGGGTTTTCCAGTCTAGCGTCTTAAACATATCTTCCAACGCGCTCGTGAACAATTTCGGGGATATAACATCCCCCTGCCTCACTCCTCTGCGCAGTTGGATGGGTTTGGACTGCTGGTCCTGTACTTGGACACTCGTGGTGGCGGCGTCGTAAAGACATCTCGGCACCTCGATATAACAAAAGTCTACTTGGCATCGCTGTAAGGATTCCAGAACAGCCCAGTTTTCGACAGAGTCAAAGGCCTTCTCATAGTCCACGAAGGCCAGACACAGGGGCTGATTATACTCTTCGGACTTTTGAATAATCTGCCTCACTGTGTGTATGTGGTCTATGGTGCCATATCCTCCGCGAAACCCGGCCTGTTCTGGGTTCGCGTTACTTCGTACAATAAAGATAACCACCACGACCGCGTGCAATACACAACTGAACATAATTCTACGTTAACACAACGACATTCACGTGAGCAACAGAGACGGATAGACAGAAGAGCCTCGTCAAATATGCGAACGCACTATGCAGTCGCGCGCGGCACTCCCGATTACTCCCGAGTGTTTCCGAACCGTGTTCCAAACCCTTTAACTTTTACCTGAACAACGTAAACTTGTATTGTCTTGTATGGATATACCGCGCGAACTTTTAAGTGGCCTTTTATCCACATCAGAATTTTGACTTTTTACTTAAAACGAATATTCGAATATTGCAATATCAGTATTCGAATATTCGAAATGATGTAATATTCGAATATTCGAATATTCGAATATTCGAATATTCGAATATTCGAATGCAAGCCCTAGTTTATACCCATTTGTTCCTTTGACAGTTCCTGTAAAGGGACTTTTCTACTTTTCTTCCCATTAGTTCCTTCAAAATTATTAAAGGAACTAACGGGAAGAAAAGTCTCATTTGTCCCTTTAAAGGAACTGTCAAAGGAACAAATGAGACTTTTTCTTCCCATTAGTTCCTTTAAAATTATTAAAGGAACTAATGGGAAGAAAAAGTCTCATTTGTCCCTTTAAAGGAATTGTCAAAGGAACAAATGGGACTAAACGTACATACATACATTGCAAGTTAAATAAAAGCTTTCAAAAACAATTTTAACGTCTTATCAATGCGTAGTTCTTTTACATTCAGGAGGTTCTTTTACTTAATGACTAACGCTACAGTAGTCCAGTCATTTTAGTAAGTTCACCTCTTATTATCATTAATTTATTGATAGTTCATCAACTATGTATTATTATGGCGCGTTTTCGACCGGAGGCACCGGTTGACCTGAAGTGATGCTGTGACCGCGCGGTCTCCGCCCTCTATCTCCAAAACGGTTCATCGTATAAAAAAACTTTTGAACCAAATTTGTAGAGAATTTTGTATTCTACAATATTGATCATAAATACAAATGGCAAAAAACCCATAGGAAATGAGATATTTACAAAAAAGCGCAAAATACCGATTTTTTGTGACATTTGACGTTGAAATTTAATAGTTGCGCACACCCTACCATATGTAGGTTTTGAGACAACTTTTAGGGTGTCGATATACAAGTATTTACAGACTTACAGCTGGGTATCTCGAATTCCGAGATTCTTACCTAATTTAAGCTTAAATGACTGGACTACAGTCCGAGTCCAAGCCGAGTGTTGACCGTAGCACGTTCACCGAGCATTTGGTAGTCGCTCGACATAGCGTGAGTGTGTCATCGGAGTTATTGTTCATAGGTGCGTCCATACAAAAATTTAATATTAGTTGTCGTGCTACGCGGTCGACACTCGGTTCGGTCGGACCCGGCACGGTGTATCGTAAGCACAGACATCCGAGTTGCGCGCGGCGGCGCCCGCGCGCCCTTATAGCTTAGGTCATCCTTGCCCTACGCACACAGGCACTAATTTTTAAGCGCCTCTCGTGCCGCGATTTTTGTTTGCAGTACATTTTGTACTACGCTTACAAAAAAGCAGCAGTATGTAAAATGAAATGAATCGCGCTACAAAATCGCTGAAATCGCGCTTCACAAGACGCGCGATACTTGAAGTATAGGGCTGTCTGCGGACGCACAGTTTTATCGTGTCAAATCGACAGCGAGGAAGGCGCTGAATCTTTGCAAATTCTCTTTGCTCTGACCATAGTTGACAATGCAATGAAACCTTTCAAGATCATCGCGAAGAAAAAAAACGAAAGCCGTCTCTGACTGTCACATTATTTTGATTGTCGTTTTCAAGCATTCCATTTTATCAACATTCATCCCAAAATTAATATATCCACCCACTTAACCCTTTACTAATACATTATAAGAAATTCTGAATATAATCCTTTATTTCAATTTGAAAAACTGTGATAGTCACTCTAGGAATGCCGCTTAGCCGAAGCAGAAGTAGCAGGTATGTCACATCAAGTCAATTGTAGGAACGATTACACTAAAAATTATAGTAAAATTTAAAGCCCTACTCACATCAACGCTAATTTTTAAGCGCGTCCTGTGTTTGTTGACGCACACTGTCGCAATTCAGCCGCCGCGATTCGGCTTGTCCGAGGCGTTTCCGCGTCCTGCGATTTTGCTTCTTTTGAAGCTGCGATTTGGCTTTTTTTGAAGTTGCGTCTTGCGGGCGGTTTTCGTCGTTCGCGCTGCCGCCAGAGGGGAGAGGCGGCGGCGGCGGCGGCGGGGGCGCCCGGCCGCGCCGCTGAAATCGCGCTTAATAATAAGCCGCTGTGTGTAAGACCTAGCCCTGCAATTCAGAACAAAGGGATATACAATTATATAACATTACAACTACATTAGATAAGGTTGGGTCGCCTAAGATCGGACGCATTTGCCCAAATTTTAGACGTTCTGCATTTTTATTTTATTTCTCAGTATCTGGGTGACCGAGCTTAGCTCGGTTTTTTTTGCTAAATTATGCTTATTAGAAATTATAGTAGTACTATTCGCCAATAGATGGCAGGAAGAGTCATTTATTTCACTTTGATTCCTAAGGTGGTTGGGATGAAGTTCATTATTGAAAACACGAATAAACTAGTATTACTATTCGCCAATAGATAATTATCAGGAAGAGTCAATTGAATACGATAAATCTAATTATTGAAAACATATTTTAACTAATTAAACGACATTTTCTGAAAATGAATCCTAGTTTGATCGATTTATCGCCCCCGAAACCCCCTGTATACTAAATTTCATGAAAATCGTTGGAGCCGTTTCCGAGATCCGGATTATAATTTATATTTATACAAGAATTGCTCGTTTAAAGGTATAAGAATAAGATGATTCCATGTCGTTTTTCTGTTGCGGTCTACTGCAAATCAATCACAAAGAACTAATTTTTTGGTTTGCGTATACGAGTATGCTATCTATCTAAGCTAATTAAGAGCTTCAAAAGCAGATTTTTTTCGACTTACTACTATAGTGAAGAAAATAGCATGTCGGCCGAAGAACGGACTATGTAGTGTCTTCACTTCTATACGTTTAAAGATAAAGCACACATTAGGAAAACATCCGGTCTTACTTCCATACATGAGGTATCAATGATCCGGTCAGCTCTTTTCTGCCGAATCACCCTTTTCGTCTGACCGCGCTGGCCGGCCCAGTATGAGGTGAGAAGAGGGGCAGAATGAAATGATCCACCATTTCAGTTCTTCCATGCATCCGATCTTATGTCACATCCGATCTTATGCGACCTAACTATATATTAAATATTGATTAAATACAGGCTGGGGCAATTATGTACGAATTTGAATTAAGAACCATTGAATGAGTGACATTATTGTTTTCACTTACTCGGACAAAAAATTTAAGTGAATTAGAGTCAATTGCACCTTATTTCTTGTTTGATAGTAATAACTATTTATCAAGCTGTTGATATAGTAAAAAATTGACTTGTCCAAGTTCTTATTTTGTAAGTCTAAAGAAAAAAACGATTTGACTATGACTTTGTTTTTTCGTAGAAAATGTTTGGGAATTGTTTTTTTTAATTATTGGCAAAACTTGATTTGATATGTTACTTTGGGAAAAGTGTTCATGTTTGGAAATAGAGTCGATTAAGACCAACTTGTTTTTTTTGACAAATGTCATTTTTTGGGTGAACCGTACTTTTTTTCAAAAAACTAAAAATGGCGATATGTTTTTTTTCAAAATAAAACAGAAGGTTCATGAACAAAACCTTCTAACTACAAAAGAAACGGTAGCTACCCTGAAGTGGCCAAAAATGTGCACCACCCTGTATACCTAATAAATACATAATTTATATACATTATGTATGTATGTATAATAATTATATTATATATTAAATACAATTAAACAAGAGCGTGCTTGACGCTGATACCCCGGTTGCGTAGCAGTTTGTATTGTATCCCCAAAGAGCGCTAGCGCATGGTGTATGTGTGTGGCCTGGCGGTGTAGTGTAAAACATTTAGGCCATAAAGTGGTTTTACACTACAAATGCGTCTCTCTGGGTCTGATCTGAAGCCTCGCCTTGCTCAGTTTGATTCATAGATTTAGTACTAGATGGCTAGCATGTGTGGCCGGTGAGCAAGACAGAGTATACGAGGAAAGGTGTTGCCATGCTATTTCTTTCCCCGATTTTAGGTTTCTTATTTCACGCCTGATTGGATTAGATTTGCGATTTTCCAGTTCATAAATTTGGAGATACAAATTCAGAACAGAAAAAAATGCGAGGCGCTGCTAGTACCATCCTTGTATTTAATGTTAAATCATTACCTATTTTATACGCAGCAGGAAAACACAATATCCGAGATAACTACGAGTACTTTACACAGAATTTAAATATGTCACAATAATAGCAGTTTGACGTAAAGGTACACTGTAGTCGTGGAACAAAGCATTTTTTCCTACAATAGACCACATAATTTTTTTATTCTTAATACCTACCTACATAGAAAACATCCAGAACACACTGAACGCAACATATATATTGATGGAGGTGAGAACCGAACCCGCAAGCTCCTACAACGCAGACGGACTTTCGCTCGCTGCGCCGCCACAGAGGTCGTCGGTCAGCAAGCATAGAAATAAAACGTCTAATAAAGTATTTTTTTTTATTGCTACCGTTGTCGCTTTTATCGAAAGCAATCAAGTGTTGTTTTCTGGATATCTGTAACAAATAAAAAAGTTTTTGACATGCATGAGCATAACTCATCATAATGGACATCGAGTTTTAAGCTATTGCATAGCTTCTATCGCGGGCCTTGAGCGCGGGGACCGAATCCAGAAATTCCGTAACGAAAAAACCTTGACGTTTGTCTCTTTAGTTCAGCAACTCGCCTCTAGATGGCATTGCAATAGCTTTACCGCGGCAGTCCCCGAGTGCCACACGTCTTTTTTATAGTAGGTACCGCGCCATTTAAATTGAGAATAAAGTTCATTGACCTCAATTTGGCATTAAAACAGAAGAGGTCTGACCCAAAAATTATCAATTTTGAGGAATAATTCATAAATTTAGATGTATTTTTTAACTATATTTTAGTTCATAAAGAGATTCAATATGCTTAGTTTTTTCATTTTCTAACTTTTGTAAAGGAAACAACTGTATCAAATGCACATTATAGAGCAATTCATATGATTTTTGATTTATCAAAGTTCTATTTCAAATAAATGTGCTTAAAACATATCATAGCAATTCATTTCACACTTTCAAATTAAGTTCGTAAAAACGAACAAAACTTGGGTTACACCTACATTCTTACACAGCTTTCTTACTTGACACGCCAGTCGCCAGTCGCCAGGGGCTCGCCATCTTTGGATTGCCATTTTGTCGCTTGTTCAATAATTCGTGTTCGGATAGCGCTTGCGTGTATACGTCTTCGAGTATTCCATAAAACTTGATAACATTTTTGTCGAACTTTTGTTGTTAGATCTGTTACGTTTTTTGTTATTAGTATATCTGTTTTTTTTGTTATTGATTTGTGGTAATTTATAAGAAAGGGAGATATTGGTTACGCTATGGATTCGGAACAAGCTGGTCCGTCGTCAAGTTATCGTGGGCGCACGCGCCGCTGCCGTCATATACTACCTACCCTACCCGCGGCTGTGGCAGGTTAGTCACAGATTTATACAAAAATGCAGTACGTTTAATTTATATAGAGAACTTGATATTTCATATATCTATATCTATTTCAGTTCGTAAAAGAAGATTATTCCGGGTTAACATTTCTAGAATTATTTAAAAAAATAATGCTATAATGCAATATTGCTCTCCGTACATACGGGATACTACATATATTGTGATAATGATTTTTAGGTTCCGCTGGCGAAGCACCACCGCTTACATCTCCGAGAAAGAAAAGAAGACCCCACCAACCTAAAGGTTGGGGAATAAGAAATAATATCTTCTATTTAGTATCTAAATAGTATCTTCTATTTAAGGTATTATGTATCTGTACATTTTATGAAATTAAATAAAAATTTCATAACCGGAATTTAGATTTTATTTTTTAGATTGTTAGCAAATATAGAACAAAATTAATGTATTAAATTCGATTCCAAATGTTTGTCACTTCTGACTGAACGGACAAAAGGTCAACGAACTATATTCTCAATTTAACTGGCGCGGACTTTATAAAAACTCTATGATTATGGATGTATTCAAAAACATTTCAATGCGCCATTTAGAGAATTTTATCGGTAACCCCAAATTTTCGTAATTTTAGGTGAAAATAACCAAAAATTTACTTTTTTGAGCCTTGTCTTTGCGTAAAATCTAATAAACGGTTTACCTTTTTAAAGTCAAAAGAACGTGTACCTTCGAATTGAATGATGAATTCGGCACTTTTGCCTCACCATCCGAGTTACATACAACCGAAAAAACTTCACCGCATCATCGTTGATTTTGGATTTTATCGTTCTATGGTGCAGAAACCCTCACCGAAATACTCTGATCACATATCAGTCCACAACAACAATATTTTCTTATAAAAACTATCGTAGTTTGACGAATTCATTACGGTTGTAAGCGGGTTAACTACGAACCTTATTTGTGTTGGAAGAACACCAACGTTTCATCCCTTAACGAGGGACATTTTCAGGGCACTGAGTGCTCGAAGGGATGCGGAACGCGCGCGTCTAGAACCGCATTCGCCCTGAAGATGTCCCTCGTTAAGGGATGAAACGTTGGTGTTCTTCCAACACAAATAAGGTTCGTAGTTAACCCGCTTACAACCGTAATGAACAATATTTTCACCAATTTGACGCCTGTCCAGTGATGTTACTCAATTCAACTCAGGAATTATGACATCGGCACACTAACAAAAATTATGGTACCTACCTTCGGTTTCTAAAAAACTTACACTAATGGTTGAGTTAAGGCTCGAACCTAGTAGATTTGGTAAAAAACCTAGGCCTAGATCTCAGTAATCACGGGATTCCCGTGGTAAAAAACAAGAATTACATAAAATTCAACATTTTTTCTTCGGTTCCCTGGTTGTGAAAACACGATTCATTAAAAAAATAGAATAAAAAAAACATGAAAGTGCACTGTTTTCCACCAAATTTGCTCTAGATCTCAAGAACATTACGGTCTATAGAAAAGATTTTTGTTATGATTCGTAGGACTAATTCTTAGGTTCCTCGGTTGGGTTTTTTCATAAGTGGTTATAAACTGCAAGCGCACTTTTTATCTTTTTGGGTCTGAAGTCTCGTTCCGTTTACTGAATGTTGAAAGAGATGCCCTCTCCTCTATTTAAACGCAGAAGCATAGGCACAAGCTGAATGAAGCTGAATTAATACCTTTTTGCCTTGAAACTAGAATCTAGAATGTATTTTTATCCAGCCCAGAAAGCTAAGCCAGAAAACTTAAAAGTATTTTGACTATGGTCTGGACGTTTGGAAGTTTGGAATGATAGATTCCAATTATGGTCCATAAGCGTACCATAATGTAAGTACTATGGTACAGTCCGACCGGAAAGAGTAGAAAATAAATGAGGGCGCCACAATAGGGTATATGCATGTGACTTCAAAATGGCTAAAAAAATATATACGTATTCTCTATTGTTATAGAAACATATCTGCATATTTATTTTTGCATTTTGTGAAGTTTTTATTGTAGAATTTAACCATTGAAAAACTGATATTTTCAATCTCAATCGCAAAATTTCAAAACGCTACGCCATTTGCTAGAGCGGACGTGACATCACCGTATACACTTCCTTCTTTTTTTTTTTTTGACGGTGCATCATGTTTTGACACTATTCTACCTACTTCACTTTTCGTTATGTCATGAAGTTTCGGCGGGATATCTTTTTGTACCTAGGTATTATTTCGCGGTTGTTTGGTGTTTTCCGGAGAGCGTAAGCAAAGTTGATTCCTTGAGAAATATTGTGAAGTTTTTCAACCTTCTTACTAAAAACAATGACTGAAAGCGGTTTTGTAAGAGCGCAGTCAGATAATCTTCCGAAAATAGATGTTTTCATGATGTCTACCTTCTTCGCATCAAATTCGGAATTCACATCTGCTGAACTCACAGGAGTAAAAGCCGCAAGGTAAATAAGTTACCTACTTACCTATTTCAAAATATTTATATGAGGTAGGTACTCTAGGTACTACCTACCTATAACTTATTCACGGTTTTGTAAGTGTGAGACGAGAAATATTTCAAGCAGGCAATCATTTTATCTTTGTTATGTTATGTGATATGACAGATCCGAACGAGAATCCTACGGCGATGCCGCCGTTGGATATGTACAAGTAAAACGGGTAATGATAGATACTTACACTAGTGGTCTGATTCTGCACATTGGTACCTATTTACACCTTCATGGCTCACGACACGACGACTGGCGATGTGGAGGACATTGCGATCGCACTTCAGCCCCGCCACCCCGCGCCGCCGCCGCGCCGTCCGCAAGACGCGGAAACGCCTCGGACAAGCCGAATCGCGACAGTGTGCGTCAACGTATATGTTTTAGTACAAAAAGTTCTGCAAGCAAATATACCAAAATCGCGCGACACAGGACGCGCTTAAAAATTAGCGTTGATGTGAGTAGGGCTTTTAGGGGTCTCCGAACAATTTGATGTCCGTTAAATAAGCTGCCAGATTTTTACGGTACGGAACCATTCGTATGTGAGTCGACACGCACTTGGCGGTTTACGATTCGAAGATAATATTAAATTATTTGAAATTGATAGGTACAGGAAAACCACTCACTCATGTTAAGCCCTACTCACATCAACGCTAATTTTCAAGCGCGTCCTGTGTCACGCGATTTTGCGATATTTGCTTGCGGAACATTTTGTACCAAAACGCATACGTTGACGCACACTGCCGCGATTCAGCTTGTCAGAGGCGTTTCCGCGTCCTGCGATATTGCGGCCTTCGTCGTTCGCGCTGCCAGTAAGGGGCGGGGAAGGCTCGGCGAAATCGTGCTTAATAATAAGCCGCTTTGTATAAGGAATCACGCTGGAAAATCGCCGAAATCGCGCTTTACAAGACGCGCTAACTTATTAGCGGCTGTTTGCGGAGGGCTTTAATAGGTACTTATTATAGCATTATTTCGGATCGAAGCACCTGGGCAACTAACTAAATAAGGTAGGGTAATAATAATAATAACATAAAGAATTTGATACAGTCATTTATGTTCATGGAGTTTAATCGTCAAAATTCAATGAATAGAAGCTGTTTTCGAAAACCTCTTTCCTGAGATGATCACTACCGAGGTCGTCACGAAAGGTTTTAATCGAGTGTGTAGGTACGTCGACGTCACATAAACATGGCGCCAATATGACAGCGTTTTTATCACTCGAAAATGATTGTAGTTTTGATTTGTTTTTTTTACCTTGTTATTGCGAAATTAAGTGAGTGTCATATCATTTTTCGGTTAAATAATGACCTAAATAATCGATTAAAACGATAAAAAAAATCGATGCATATACCCTATTGTTTAAAATTTACATGGTATCACCATATACTATGGCTGCTACGTTTTGATACTTAATATTTTCAAATATATTTATAACACATTGCAGTTCTTATATTATAAAATTTTACAACAAACCTTTATGCTCATCACATAAAGGTTTGTCCTGAATAAGAATAAAACCCACTATGCTATAGTAAAGTAAAAATGCTTTTTATAATATACATGCATTAAAGAAATTAAAGCCTCCGTTTTCCACCGCGCCGATACCGAGACGAATAATAATAAGAGCAATGGTGAGTGCATGCAACCTAAAAAGAAAGCCAGCATAATTTGTATACTCAAAGGAAAAAAAACACAATAATAGACAATTTTGTTGAATAATTATATAATAGGTAAGGTACTAAAATCATACATAAATCACTCAAATGACTCAAAGTCAAGATACTCAATCCCCGACATCGATTCTTCATCAAATGCTGTGGTAGAACATAATTAGCAGTTCCTGCCATACCATAATTTTCATCTTCACTTTGTACCAAATTTAAACAATTTTTTTTGCCTTCATTAAAAATCCTCCTAACAGTGCTTTCGGATTTTGCTGAAACAAAACATAAGTAAAGTATCAAAAATAAAGGATCGCACTACAAAATAAGACTCAATGGAACAAAAAATCAACAAAGAATATTAAGTATGATAAACTAGGATTTTGAATGGATTTACACGATTCTTTTAGTAAATTATAACAGTTTACGTACAATGTTATTATTTTTAACCAGCTACTTACGGTCACATCTGCTTTTCATTTATAAACGTCTTCTAATTCAGTAAGCAGCGTCCCGGCTTGATTCTCAGCCAAACATCTCATAAACGCTTTGTAAATAATGTCACGAGCCCCACTGCGTATAGTTTTATTCATATTGCTAATATTTTACGAATTATTTGCTTATACTTAGAGAAATAACAATAAAAAAATCAACAACAAATCAAAACAAACAACTCGAATACTCGCTCGAATGAAGTTGCAGTGTTTCCACTAGCGGAAAATTATTCTGGTTATTCAAACAAATATTCGCTTCCTAACAAAAAAAATCAAATTAATATCAAATCAAATGAATTCAAAAAAATACAACTAAACAATTTCATTTACTATAGTGATTGAGATTATATTTTATTAGGTGTTTAGAGTAATTTTTATTCAATTACCTTATTTTAATTATCAATTAAAATTAAATTACTTGTACCTAGGTTTTTACAATTAATATAAATTATAATTAATTATAGCATAATTATTTATAATTTAACGTCGATTAAAATTGTAATATATATTTTTGTTGGTTTGGACCCCTTTCGGGTACAGGCCTCCTTCAATTCATGTCTAGTTATAATGGCTGTTTATGTAATCTAGCTTGGTCCTAGTCATTCGCCATGTTTTTTCTTGATTTGTATCTAAATTATTCTTCTTTTTCATCCATCATTGGCCGCGATTAAACAGTGATTCGATACTACGCTATTATTGTATGATAATAATAAATAAATAAATAATAAATAATGCTGGACAATTCACACAGCATTATCTAGCCCCATGCTAAGCAGAGCTTGTGTTATGGGTACTAGATAACTGATATACATAATACAATACACTACATAGATAGATATTTTTTAATACTACACGTAGAACGTAGAATGCCCGTATTGGGATGCTTGCTTTATATTTTGTGTTTTTAAATATTATTTTAAGATTTGGGACAGGCGGCGATTTGTGTGTTTTAGGTATTCGATTTAAGATACTGCGTTATGCTTCTGTTTTCGTTGTACATTTTGTGTTTGCGGCTCTGCTAATGTCCTTTTTGCTCTTCTTTGGCCCATTTTCAACATGTAATGTCCTCATAAAATTGTTTTTTTATTAGACATTTTTTTCAGCGGAGAGGTAGGTACTCGAATAATCAGCTTATTAAGAGAGCGTATCTAATAAGTGCATTAAAATTATCAAAATGTCAACAAAACATTTTGAATGCTTGATTCTTTTAATTTAGCATGATTTTTAAATTTAGGAGAAGGTAAGTGTCTGCATGACGATACTTTATCATTAAATACGTGCATAGTTCAATTTTGCAAGGAAAAGCTGAATCTGGCGACAAACTCACGTAAGCGGCCACACTGGTCTTTCAAAAAGAGTTGCCAGTTTATAGTAAATTTTAGTTCCAAATTAATTAATTTCTACTCTTTCTGGTCGGACTGTACATGGTGCGAAGACCTGGATTATGGTACATAACATACCATAATTGTGGTACGTATAACATCCCTGTCTGTCCATCTCCAAGGAAATTTGTTTGGCACATCAACTAGCTAAACATTGCAAAAAGCCGGCTATACGAAGTTATTGTATTCTCTTTGCCGGCTATGCGGGTGAGACACAAAACCAAACGTTCTATCTCATTTCTTCACAAGCTTGAATCTTATGTCGTTCTCGCTTGAGTGCGAGTGAGATGGCATTTTTCATCCGTCTATAGCTTCCTCCTTCTACGGTTAGGCCTCATTTTATTCAATCTTCTGTCTGTTCAATTGTTCATTCATTTCGCACCTCCTTGGTCAAAATTCTCGTGAAGTTTGGAAATTATTTTTCTCTTGTTTTCATAAAATATAATTATTCTCTAGCTAGAGCGAGATATAAATATTCTAAATTTAAAAATCTAGAAAATATTTTCTTTGACACATGAATGATTGAAAATTAAGACGTCTCTACGCAGCCGCACCGCAATTTGACATTCAATTCAATTCAAGTCATTCATAATTTGACAATCAGAAAGAAAGCAACACGAGAATCTTGTACTTAATTTGCTGCTTTGCAAAATTTAATTCTGTGTTCCGTGAAGTGCTCATAAAAAAAGAAATTATGCCCCGTCGTGGTCGTACAGCCAGCCCTCCACCTGCTCAGCGCAGGTAAGAATTTCGTTTTGTAAAATATTGCAATCATCGTATATTGAAAGATAACCTGTAATTTGACTTCAGGGCTGCTCCGCCAAGCCGCAATGTCCCAGCTCGTGCGCCCCCGGCAGCCCCAGCCCCGGCCCCTGCTCCGGCCTCTGCTATGGGCCAGCCTCAACAGCCGTCTATGTTCCAACAGATGGCTGCTACTGCTGGCGGTGTAGCTGTTGGTTCTGCTGTGGTACGTAGTTTATTACGTAACTTCTCAGATCTTTGCTATACTCTGAGTTTGTTTGAAATTGGAAAATTTTCGTCATCTTTTTATCCTTTTCAGTGATGTTCTTGTTGGCTGGATGCCAAACAGCCTGAAGATGGTCACATGTTATCTGACGTGCGTGAACTATGTATAATCAGATTGTTTTTGTGACAAGTTTTTCACAATAAATGTTTTTCTTGCACAATTGTTTACAATCTTCTGCTAGATTAAGTCATAAGAAAATTCTTGATAAATGAAATGTAAAATTGTATTTTGCATTTGTATTTTCTTAACAACTTATTCCTATGTTTTGATTAAACTAACTAAATCAATTTTTATGATTGTTTCAGGGTCATGTAGCTGGATCCGCTCTCACTGGAATGTTCAGTGGTAGCGGCAGCAACGAGCCGGCACCACAGCAGTCTGCTACCGCTGTTCCTGCTTCGAACACTCAGTCACCCAATGGTCAACAGCAAACTGGACCTTGTGCATGGGAAATCAAGCAATTTATCGAGTGTGCCCAACAACAACATGATCTAAGTCTCTGTGAGGGATTCAATGAGGCTCTGCGTCAATGCAAAGTCAACAACCACCTTTAGATACCATACAAATATTTGACAAAGGTGCCATCATGATTTACTTTCCCAGAACACTGTCAACACTTTACAAGAACTGGGCTCGGACTGTCTTCAGCATAAAAGGCTACCTCACTGTTACAACATTCTCATTCAATATGAAGTCAAGGCACCTTCCTAGTAGTTACTATTTCTAGTTGGATTTGAATTCTTTCTTTTTTAGTAAATTTTAGTATGATTTACTTTTATTTTAAGAAATTGTGATTTAAATTACTTGTTACAAATATATTCTATTTGCGTATTTATTTACGCACCTATATTTTAGTTATTTAGAAAGTTTTAATAAATGACCATCAATAAATACTTTGTTTTGTTTAGTGCCAAGCTATCCTTGAATTTTATACACATGCTGGACATAGGCTAACCCTATTATGTCATAGAGACAACCCATCTTCAGTTTTTCATAGATAGATTTTAGGTATTTTGCTCTTTAGCATACACATCCACTGATGAACAATGCCTCCCTCCAAACAAGGGCAGGTTGAACTGTGGTTGGGTTGGGCCATAATTATCACACTTGGCAGTCGGATTTAAGGGTGTTTTCTCATGGCATTCACTGGTTAGGCTATAAGGAATTAGTTTTCCTTGTGGTCTAACTGTCCCGTCACAGTAGGAGAATATTTAAAAAAAAATTAAACAGCTTTGTTTTGAAGTATTCAAGCATTATGCTCTGTTTGGTTGGGTGGGGGGCTGATGATGCTGTGTGGATTGTCTACCAATATTTTTTTATTTCAATGATGTCCTTTTTGGCCTTAGTGTACCTATCTCTTAGTTTCTGTGATCTGTGGTGTATCTATATTTTCAGTATTTATATGAAAATTGTAACGCTGTGGTTTCCCTCAATAAAATAAAAAAATACGACGACATCAACGGGGTGTTACTGGGGTCGTTTATAAGGCGTTTTTTTATGATACTTGTCCGAAACAAGTGATAGGTCACTCGCTTTTGCTTTTAGTCCAAGACGACCTCGCCCGCCACCACCACCGCGGCCGGCGCCACCAGCCTATGCTCAACCCCCACAGCAGCGGTCTATGTTCCGAGATGCCGCCGCTATTGCTGGAGGCGTCACTGTCGGCACGGCGGTGGTAAGTTGAGTTTACCCTACATTTTAAGATTCAATCTAGCGTGTAGCGAAATTGAAATTAATTTCCCCCGTGGACCCGTTATGTAGGTATCGAGTGACAGCCAACGGAGCACGGAATGACAATGTACCCTACTTACTTACTCTGTCCTTTAATTTAACTTTTCACACCTAAGTATTAGGGATTTAACTGAAACTTTGCAAGGAGATATGTACGTAGCTGTTAAAGCTGTGCCCATTTACAGGTAACCTCAACCTAAGGGAAGGGTGAATAGGGGATGGACGTTTAAATGGGAAAAGCGCGTGCGCGTGTGAAGCCGAGGGAGAAGCAAGTAACATAGGTGTATAACAATTTATCGTCTTGACGACCGGTTATAAATCACAAAGAGAAAATAATACTAGGAACTGTAGGAGCGCTCTACCAAAGCTCAGGTAGGTAAGGTAGTGTATGTAGGCTGTACAGTACAAGTACAAAAAAGAACTACAAAACTCTAAATTTAAAAATATTGCAAGGTAGTTGTTGCTTTCAGACCTTGGTCTGAGTTTTAGGCATAGGTAGTGTCACTTTCCTGTAGGTAATTGTAACGGTTTTAGTGGGTAGGTAGGTAGGTACTGTAGAAGAAATCAATTTATTCCATTCATGTCATCTCCACCAGGGTCACGTGGCTGGTGAGGCGATAACCAGCCTCTTTAGCGGTCCTCGTCGCCGGGAAGTTGAGGAGAGACTACCGCAAGACTATCAACTAGGACAAGAACCGACTGGACCATGTGCTTACCAGATCTCACAGTTCCTACAGTGCGCTTCATCTGCAGATAGCATAGAAGCTTGCAGTAAGGCCAACGACGCTATGCAGGAATGCAAGAGGAATAATGGTATGTTACGTACCTAATCTAATCACCTAACGCTTAAACTATTAATATTATTATTTTATTGATGATGGTCAAGCGTTTGGCCACCAAATAAAAACGAAGGATGGCCTAAAATGAAGCATGCACGGCCAGACTAGGATGAGCTTAGTGCAAGTAGAGCAGAATTTTTTGGTTCGACACTGGTATGTCGAATAGGTTCGGGTGGTATCTCTTTGTGCATCTGCTAGTCCTATGGTAGAAGCAAGAGTTACACACCGCCGATGGTGATCATCATCATCATCATGATCAACAACTCATGCTAGTTCTTGCTGGGCAAAAACCTTGATGTGATGTGATGATTCTTGACGGAGGGATGATGTCCTTTCTTAGCCTGTTTCCCTTAGGACTCGCTTTATAAACCCAGTACCATCCTTAGGTTAAAGGACTTAAAGTAAGCCTTTGGTCTTGCCTTGCCCCATTGAGTATGAGATTGGGCGCCATTAGTTGCCTAAAATGTAAACTAATAAGGAGCATTGCATTGCTTCTTATTTTGTTTATATTGAGCTTTAATATGTCATTTGATTTTCCCAACAGGAATTCCATGAAGAAAACCGAACTCCCAACAACAAAATCTCAACAGACCAGTAATTTCATAATCCATCAATAAACTCGACAAACATAGAAATGATGTTTTTTATATCTACCTTATATTACAAGCGAACCTAGTAAGCAAAAATATAAGAAGACAGGGCTAAAGAGGACTTAAAGAAGGTTTTGGGGCAATAAAACGATTTTATACAGGTGTATACATATAAACTTAAAATTTATTTACACCTACATACATGTTGTGACGTTTTGCAGCATAAATAAAGATCAAATTCAATGTTGTACAGTCCTAAACAATAGTTGAGATTTCAGAAACCATTCGAGATATTTCGTTTCGTTTTAGGTTTTTATCATATAGAAAAACAATATAAATCGATACATATTAAATGAATTATATATTTGTAACTGATAACTAGTAATTAAATGAACAGTTGTGTGAGTGGATTGCCCATCGAACTAACAAACTATGAAGACAAACATTGTCATCAATCAGAGATTTAAAATTTGGCACGATTGAAAACTTCCTGCGGTATATAAAATTGCACAGCAAATCAAAATTCATCTTTGGCCTGAGCAAAAACATATACTGACCAAAACGACTACAGGCACATTATAGAATTAACTGTAAAATCAACAGAAACATAATTATTGAGCTGCTATTAAAAGTACGTGAAATTAAGCCTGATGAAACAGTAACAATATTTATAAAGGTATTTATATAATTTTTGTGCTTGAACACTTAATATTTCAGATAAAATTCGTTCGAAACTTACTTACTAAAATTGAACTAACAATACATTTGAATGCTTAAGCTAAATCAGTCTAATTCTTAAAGCGACATTAAACATAATGTCTAACAATAAAGCTTAAACATAAACAAAATGTTAACACACTGGAAATTTTCAAGAAATAAGGCCACTAACTACCTGCCTAAAAGGTTACAACAAATATAAAATTAATTTAGTACATTTCATAGGAAAATAATTTTTAGAACATACATAATTGAAGATTCTGTACAAAACTGTTGAAAACTTAAATTAATAAAATATACATTTTTACAAAATATTTTATGGTAATAAGGCGGTTTTAGGTATAACATTTTTCAACAGGTTATGTGTCTAGTAAAGCGGAAGATTGTAAACAAATTAACTGAAGACAACGCGCTAAGATTATATCTTCGACAAATCAAATTTAGGTTAGAACATTAGGAAAAGATCACATAATTTTTATTATCGTGCACCAACTCTTAATAAATACATAATAAACCGACGTAAACATTTGGGTGATCTTAGCCAGCCCATCGAAAAATAATTTAAAGCTTATCACATACGTAATTTTCTTGTTTAATACATTAACAATTAGTAAATAGCACAAAGATAAACCTAACGGAACATTATAGTTAATAATAGCCTTTCAAAGTAATGTACAGTCAACCAGTTATTTACATTTCAACCTAATATGACACAAAACAGATCCATAGATCACAAAATGGAGACTATTCAAGATGCTATGGTATACCTAAGCTTAATTGATTTAGCCCTTTGGAAACAAAAAACAATGATCAAAAACCGCAATCGGTCTCAGTCAGATGGCTGCAACAAATTTACAAAAGGGGATGATATTTTTAATGTTTGTACAAAACCGAAGCTAACGCACGGTGCAGCTATTGTCATCTTTATTAAAAGATGCAAGCAGAAGAAAATAAAAAGAACTCAATTGTTAAGACACTAGAAAATTCAGGAGTTAATTAAGTTAGGAAGAAACCTTAAAATCATTTTCAGCCGGTTCGATTTTTAACAAAGATAATAGGATAGCTCAATAATGCCTCGAAAACAGGGCTTCGAGAAAAGGGTTCCCGGTGGCGGTCATCTACTCGACTTGGCAGCGACACTACCGTGGCCCTTCATAGCTTTACTTACTTTTTTTTATTTAGCTTCGGTATTATACACAAACATTTTAATCACCCCGCAGGAACTCCAAAAAGTATATACAGCCGATGTTTAGAATAGCTGAAGTAGACCTTCATATGTCACAATCTCATCTCCCACAGTATGAGATGAGCGTCTTTCGGGTTGGGGTCCGCTGCCGGCGCGGGGCGCTCCGCCGCGTCGGCCGTTTGCCGCCAGTCCACGTAACCTCGCCCTCCCATCACCACGAACACCGACCGCCGCGCCGCGCTCTCACCGACCACGTAATCAGACCCGCGTAGGCTTCTTGCTGCGCTTTTATTCGTGGTCCGAGTTTCAGGGGTCGTTGAACTGTCGCTTCGGGATATCGAGCGGTCGGAAGCAGACGATTTACCGGATGATGAGTCAGGTGTAGAAATAGCGACGGGAGCGAGGTTCGCAGCGCCCGATGCTCCGGAACTGGTGCGCGAGACGCCACGAAGCGCCATCGATTCCTCGCTCCCAGAGGACGTGCATAAGCTGGAAGCTCGTGAATCAACGGACCAGCTAGACAGATCTAGACTTCTTGGTCGCCCCGCCCGCATTCTTAACCGGCGATCTAACGTGCTCACACGGAATGGTATTGCAGCTAATTCGGGGTCGCTTCTCCTGAGCGATTCGCCCCCGGAACCGCTGACATCAGCTTCACCAACGCAATCTTTTACGAACATTAGGTCTCCGAAGAGACCGTAGACGTCACATGCGTTGAGATTCGCGCACTTCGGCAGTGTCTTGCTGAGACGGACATCTCCCGGCTTCTTCCGCCTGACAACAGCTGACGGGACCCGGAGAGGCCTGTACGGACTGGTTTCTTCCGATATCCGCCTTTCTAACTTCGGTTTCTCGTCTTTATCGTGTTCCTCTTCTTTAAACTCTTGGAGCGTTGCCGTATCCGCCATAGCGCGTGCGTTGGACAGGTTTCGTCGAACGACGTTCACGTCAATTTCTCTTGTATCTGATACAAGAGATAACAGGAAAGTGACCGGGCCTGCGTGGGCGTGATATGACACTCCTAAATGCCCTCCGATGAGAGGTAGTCCTTCTAACTTCGGTAGGGGAACGGTTACGCTGACTCCAGCCGTGGTCCCTACCCACAGCAACCCCTGCCCGGCCAATAGAGCCGATATATGAGCGGGCTTGCTGCCTTCCCTAGCCCCAATAGTTTTCGCCACATCCGCAGCGATGTCAATATTCTGTAGCAGTTCGAACGTCTCCGCGTGATACAAACTAACGTAGGTAGAATCGGAGAACGCAGTCCAAAGTCCGACGCCCGAATGGGCTAAGTACTTGACAGATTTCTCAGTTTCGCCTTTCAGTTCAAGGATTCGCATTATTTCTGCGGTTAGCGCGTTGATAACGAACACCCGTCGGCCGCACGTTGCGTAGATAATCCCGTCCACTGCTAGTACGCAGTTGACTGGTTTGTCTCCTAATTCGATAGCTAGAGGTTCATTCAGCGCCCACGAGTCGTCATAGCTTCGTCTGTAGACTGAAACGCGTCCGTTGGATAGGCCTACGAACATAGCATCGCAGTGATATTTTATTTGCGTGACGGCGGCAATGGTGATTACCTCTGAGAGTTTCTCCTGTTTTTCCGGTTCTACGCCTGAGAATATGATTATCTTCTTGTCTTCAGTGCCTAGCCACACTGTGTCGCCGCACAGCGTGGTCACTTGTCGTATTCCTTTGGCGTACTCCATTGCGTTAACCTGGAACAGAGCGTATCGAACATTCGTTTCTTGTCCGACAAAGTGTGGGGTAGGCAGAATGGAATGGATGCGTCATGGACCTGCACCCCGCGGCTTCGCACGCGTTGATACGATGGAAACGTTTAGGTGATTTCTGTCCCACGGGAACTGATTTATGGGATAAAAAGTGGCCTATGTTTGATTCCAGGATTAGAATAACCTGTATGCAAAATCAGCCCGATCCGTTTAGTAGTTTTGGCGTGAAGAGGTAACAATCTATCCATACAGCCATAAAAACTTTCGCATCACACTAATATTATAAATGCGAAAGTTTGTATGGATGGATGGATGTTTGTACCTCTTCACGCCAAAACTACTGAACGGATCTGGCTGATTCTATACAGGTAATTCTAATCCTGGAATCAAACATAGGCTACTTTTTATCCAATAAATCTGTTCCCGTGGGATAAAAATCACCTCTTTCTATAGGAACAACGCTTGCGAATCCGCGGGGCGCAGCTAGTTTATAATAATAGTGTGATTACCTTGGTGTCAGGTAGGTCGAGCGTCACCAGAGTCTTCAGTTTGGTGGCGCGATGCGTGAGCACGGCCACGTGGCTGTCTGCGCCGCCCGCACACACCCACACAAGAGAACGCGCGCGACGCATAGACGCGCCGCGACTGCCTGATGACGTGTAGAAACAACCGCATTTTACCTGTGAAGAGGGAAAACATCTTGGGCAAATTGCGCATACAAACAAAGGGTGCCAACCTCATAACCCTCCTCTGTTGGTAGTCGGGTAATAAGATGGTTTTGGCAGCTAAACATACTTCACAGGAAATTTTAAATTCTTCATGAATAAAATGTACTGATGTGATACTGCTGATGTGATACTGTGGCCTTGGCATCTTCGCGTCTTCAGCCACTACGCAGTACGTTGTAACGGAACAAAATACCACTATAGACGTTTTTCATACGATTGTGCCTAGAACCGCATAGCGCATAAAGCAAGTGCGTTTGACGCCATCAGATGTTTTAAAATCCTGCCCCTACTCATTGAGTAAAGAGCGTCTAATAACTTTGACATACCTCTGTTAAATATTTGGACGAGTAGGCAGGCGTAGCGGCAACAAACAGAGGCATCTTATGTGCAGGCGCGTGTTGGTTGGACGGTAGACGCCAAGCGGGGGAGTTGGCCGAGGCCTGGGCCAACTGAGCTAGACGTAGCTCGGTGGCCCAGGCCAGTCTGGCGCCCGGCTCGCTGGCTCGGAAGGTGATTGGCTCGTCGCGACCTCGGATTTTGAGCTGGAGGCAGCAAGAGTCCACCCATGCCATTTCATCGTCTTTTTTCTGTGAAAATAAAAGAAGTAATGAGTATAATTCGTACGGTATATTTGTATTTATTATGGTCATCATTATCTCAGCCAAAAACATCGCCTACCAGGCCTATATCCTATCCTACTAATATTATACGCGCGAAAGTTTGTAAGAATTTATGGATGTATGTTTGTTACTCGTTCACGCAAAAACAACTGAACGGATCGGGTTGGAATTTTGTATACAGGTAATTATAAACTTGGTATCAAACATAGGCTACTCTTTATCCTATAATTCAGTTCCCGTGGGATAGAAATTACCTTTAAACGTGTCCATAGGAACAACGCGTGCTAAGCCGCGGGGCGCAACTAGTATCCCATAAAGATCGCCACAATGACCGGTACTTTTGTATAACGGTGGAGTTATACATTAAACTAGCAATTCCTTTCCGTTTGATGGTTTTGATTGCCATAAAAATTACACATGCATGATTATGTATTCAAAAGAATCGAAGCGGTAAAACTGCAATCATTTAGTGCCTTTACTGCCAACTAGCGATAAGCAGTTTACTGAGCTCGTAACACCTTGGAGTCAATTCAGCTGTCATCAATACTAAACTAAACTAATTTGACAGAACTAGAAATCTTGCTGTCCTTTTCATAGTATTCGAAATTAAAAGGATGGCATCATATTAGGTGCTGTCAAAAGTATTGGTGACATCTGAATTGACAGCAATTTGAGTATGTTTATATAATATACTCTTTTATTTTTTTACCTGTATACTTTGCTGTATATTCTGCAACAGAGTCTTAAACATTTCTGGCGCGAGTTCCCCGTACGGCGTCTTCAAAGAGGCAGCCAGATCTGCGATCCGCGACACAGTCTCGTAGTCATGCATCAGCGCTGACATCTCGCTGCAAAGTGAGTCGCCCGTGGATGTACTCATGGTGGCGTCGCTGGAGTAGGAGCGAAGGCTACCGCTGCGGTTCATTCCTAGGGGACAATTAGAGTTTATGTAAAGATAAAAACGCCGATCCATACTTCCGAGATTGGTAATTTATACTTTACTACCGTTACTTTAAAGCACTATTTACCTTGAGCGAGGACCCGACTAAGCGTAGGCGAGGTCCCAGTTTCAATAACTTCGACGTCTTGTACTGGATAAGCCCACTTTGAGCCAAGTCACTGAGCTATGCCCACATCCGAGTTGTTTAGCAACTTATACTTTACTACCATTACTTTCAAGCATTATTTACCTTGAACGAGGACCCGACTATGCGTAGGCGAGGTCCCAGTATCAACAACTTCGATGTCTTGTACTGGATAAGCCAAGCCACTGAGTCATGTCCATACATCAGAGTTGTTTAGCAACTTATACTTTACTACCATTACTTTAAAGCACTATTTACCTTGAGCGAGGACCCGACTAAGCGTAGGCGAGGTTCCAGTATCAATAACTTCGACGTCTTGTACTGGATAGGCCCACTTCAAGCCGAGTCGCTCGGATTCTTCGCCGCTAGCGCCGACCGACACGCAGACAACGAGGTCGTTGAGTAGCAGGAGCCGGCGAGGCTTGCATTTTGAAAGACCGCCGGATGCGTGGAACTCCTGTAAAGATAATAAAATATTAATTTATCTATACATATATTATATATATATATATATCTGGCGCAGCGCATCAGCATCGCCATACTTCAACCTCAACAGCCTATATTGGTTCAATGCTAGACGCTTGCCTGCCCCTATTAACCGCTTTTACTGTTTTCTCATGGGGGTTTAATGCCCATAATCCCCACGCTAGGCATGCGGGTTGGAGATCGCAGCTTGGTGACAAAATTGTTCGTCAGAAATTGCTGCTCCCCGCTCCCGTTAAATATCCAAAGTCGCCTCTTACGACACCTGCGGGAAGAGTAGGGGTGGTGCAAATTCTATGCCACCGGCACCACACGGCGAGTAGTAATGTAAAAAAAATATATTTGGCGCAGCGCATGAGCATGGCCATTACCAAACAAGAACAAGACTAGGCTCGGCCACGCACTGGTTCTTTCGGGCTCGTTCGTTAGCCTTCGCTTGCTCTCGCTCGCTTGGTTAGTACCAGGCATTAGAAAAGAGCGGTATTTACCCAGCACTGGCATAATATGGTAACAAATAGACTCACCAACTGCAAGAGATCGTCCTGCCTCAACAGATGTCGCTTGTCAGCCCTCGAGGCCAGTAACCGCGCGGCGCCGAACCTCGCCGCGGTACTGGCCCCACCCGCGCCCGCTACACCGCTGCGCGTTAGTCGCCTGAGTGCTGCGCGGAATGCCTACAAGAAGATAGACCAATGGTTCATTTATTGGTAAAATATATTATTACACGTCAAACAGTACACAAAGCACATCTTAAAATATACTAAAGTTTATCGATGGTAGGTACATCCAATTATGTATATATTTCAATAAAAATAATAAATCAATTATAGATCTTAAGTTTTCACTCTAACTAAATCATGTACTAAGGAACAATTTAAACATACTTAGCAGAAATAATTAAAACATAGCTATTAAATATTTCCATCCAAAGGTTGCCCGGAAGAGATCGCTTCTAAGCGATAAGACCGCCCATTGTACTGTTGTCTAATGGAATTTCTTTTGTATTGTATTTTTTGTTGATGCACAATAAAGTATTTTTGTGCACCAACACACACAAGTGACAATTGGCCGTCTTATCGCTCAAGAGCGCATCTCTGACAGACAACCTGGTATGGATAGGATCGTCGGATATACATGGGGTAGATATGTGTGCATTCACCTAGCTCACCTGAGTGTCACTAGAGTTTTATTTATCAATACCACACTTGTTTTGATTAGTTGGTATATCATACATAATATTGTTTTTTGTTTTAATGTTATTAGAACGGCTTTAGGCCAATTATACTAGTTAAAGTAGGTTTTAAAATTATGATTATTTAATATGATTTAATACGAATGTCATACATCTGAATAAATATGCACGATTTTTGAGAGGAAATGATGGTAAAAATGGTTAAAATTTCTGATAAGTTAGGATCAAAGTATTCCCAGTGCTACATCCGCAGTTAACTTTAAATTTTACTTTACCTGTGTTCGCTCAGCGTCTCGTTTCCTCTCATTTAAAGCTTCAGCCAGTGCCTCCAACCTGGTTAGAGCGCGTTGTAGGGCGACGCGATCCGCGTGCCCTGGTGGTGTGTGTTTTAGTAAATCCTGTAAATATATAAGTAAGCATATCAAGAAAACATTAGGACGTCGTCTTATGCCGCATACTCGAGTAAAAGTGGCGCCGCCACCTATTTTATCTTAATATTACGTTTAACATAGGACATTGAAGTTGAAGTTGAAGTTTGTGATACCTATTATAACTTTTTATGAATGCCTCTGTAATAGTTTCATTTTGTACAACTTTAGCATACGAAGTTGCCCTTAGTGGCCACCAAACTCTATTTTCGCATATTATGATAAAAAAATATCAAACAAATAAATTTATCATATAAGGTTTGTTTGCTTTTTGATCCACTTACCTTTGCCCCCTAGAGAGACAAAGGTAAGAATACAATTATTTTGGAAGATGTTTTCAAATTCTTGATAATAACGCTTACTATGTAAATGTAACGGACAAATGCTCACTATGTTTTGGTTATCACATCCAAAACAATACAGAGCATGTGGCTATTCGGGCGAAGGAAATATTTTTTTTCTGGGAGCTTAATTTTCAATGTACACATTCAACTAGATCTTCACTAACCTGTAGGAACATAATAAACTGCGGAAACCTCTGCACCGGCTTTACCATCAGTCCAAAGAACGACAGCCTATCATGAGCACTGATCTGTTTCACTTTCAAGAAATCCGCCAACGCTGATTTTCGCTTCGACTCCATCTTTGCTAGCTCCATAGCAACAGAGAAGTTGTTTATGAAGTCTGAATACACGTCGAGGACGACTGCTTTTGAGAACGCACTTAGGAAGACCTCGCCTGTAAAAAAAAGGTTTCTTAGTCATGTAGTTTATTAAACGTTATAACAAGTACCTCACTAAATTTCAAGATTGACCGGCTCCAATTTTGAAATCTAGTAAGGGACTTGTTCATATTATTTGGTTCTTTTTTGTGCTTAATCAGAATACACCTGAAAAGATCATAAAAAGAGCGGCGAAAGTAGTAAGAGCGACTCGCTCCCTGACTGTTATAGATTGACCAGAAGTAGGGTTAAAAATAAACTCAGGTTAGACATAAGTAGCATAGACCTAAACAGTATCGTTGTTTTAAGTAACTTGGATGAAAATGTACCTACTCAAAAGCCAGAGCGTGTTGTATTTAGGAAAGGAAGCAAACAATGCTATACAAATATTCCATACAAATGTTTGTAGACACTTGTCAACCGCCTCTAGTTTTATACAAAGTTAGTGGTTTCATTCACAAAGGACATTTACATTACAGTCAATTGCAGCCAAGGCCCAATAATTACAAAAACGTACCTACTGTTTCAGTGCAGTTACATGAATATTCCTCGTGTTATCAACTTAGTCATATAGCAACCAGACACCGGGACAGAGAAGGAAATTAGTCATTTAAATTGTTACTTTAAATAGAGCGGGATAAATTCTCTATATTTTTCAGTATTGAACCATGAAATTCCATGCGAAAATTCTCTATCCAATTCAAATTAATACAACTTCCACAGTATGGCGAATTAGAAGGTTGTTCGCCTTCAAAAAATGACTGACAAATTCGTCTTGCGCTCAGCCATAATATTTAATGTACCGAAACGGAACAATCAGTTCCGATTTACATAATAAACGACATTGCGCATTATGAGGCGTTCCAAATTAAACATTTTGTTATATCTAATGTCTCATAATCGTCGGTGTTTCCGTTTTATCGATATGTTTGTGGTTTTCTTTATTTTATACCACAAAATAGAGATTGATATCTGGTAATTTTCCTGTTCCGTAGTTTAGTTGGTCTACTCCTACTTTAAATAAAGTCAGTTAGGTAAAATATTCGGA
Organism: Eupithecia tripunctaria; assembly: GCA_955876795.1. NCBI lineage: Eukaryota > Metazoa > Arthropoda > Insecta > Lepidoptera > Geometridae > Eupithecia > Eupithecia tripunctaria. Next base: position 8,235,307 of record OY041613.1, on the reverse strand, counting down.
ATTGGGACACATTTTCTCAACAACAAATGTTTAATTAAACAGCCGATACGCAAATATCGAATCACTTTTGTATTTACGAAGACTCCAGAATGTTGACTTCTTTTTGAATCCGGAGGACGTACTATTTTCATATTTTTTTAAGTTTATTGTACACTTTTTTATATTTCAGTAGTCAAAATTATATTATTTTATTCAGAAGATAGCAGATGAATGATTCAATAATAATGTGGCGCCGCTTTTTATATCGCCGCAATTCCACAGAGGTGACCAATTCTATCAAAAAACACATTTACGTTGTTTATTTGATATGACGATTGAAAAAATAGGTGATAAATTGTCCGTTTAATTTTTTTGCAAGTTTCCAGGACAGTATTTCTGTTGTAGATTTCCTGTAAACCTACTGAAACCATTTCCTAATGTGTTTTGAGGACAGAGTAATGAGTAAGTTTATTTCCTTCTCTAAAACACGAATGAATGTTTGTTGGTTGGTATATCTAGGTGAAAATAATAGTAAACCGTCTTAACTTCAGCTAACTTAGCCGAATTTGAATCATATTATGTGCACATTCGTTTTATTCGCAATTGGCTTACCATGAAATTGATATTATAGTTCAACCAAAACCCGTCATAATTTCCAGTGCTTTCCTTGAAGTTTCGTCTTTCACTGGAGGTGGATTCATATACCTTAACCTCAACAGCCTGCTGGACGTGCTGGTCCACAGCTGGACGCAGACCTTCCCCTGATAAGCGCTTTTTGACGTTTATCTCATAGGGGGTAATACCCATAATGCAGATTGGGGATCGCAGTTCAATGGTAGATTTTTCTGCACGGGGCGCTGCTGCCCGCCCCCCCGGTGTATATCCCTTAGTCGACACCCACGGGAAGAGTTGGGGTGGTGCAAATTCTAACCACACAGCTAGATTTTATTTTTACATTATTTCGATTTTCCAGATTCAGACAGGTAAAGTCGAGGTAGATAACTAGTGAACCATAAATGTCACAGGATTGATAGATGTTACGCTCTAGTGGCAGTAAACATATATTTTTCGGTTCACAGCCCGCATCTAATGATCGTACAAAAGCGGGTTACCTACTCTTGGAATTCATGATCAAAATATGAATCAGGTTTGAGTGTCATCTTATTTTAGTGTTTTGTTTTTAATTTTAGAACTAAGTACTTTGTTTTGGTCATTATTTATCAGAGGATGATGGGACGATGAACTGATATATGGCAACGTTTCAGAACCAAATACCCTATTCCATAATCCCGTTCATTATTTGGCTCCCTTAGGGGTGTGACACCCCCGTGCACGTTAAACCGTTGGTCCTACGCCTGATCTCTTCTTATTATGGGAGTAAGGGATTAGGGATATAATGCAGCTGTGTTTGCAAACACTCTTGTGCTCTATATGTGTGTCTTGCGCATATGCAGCCGAATTTCGGCCACAGCGGCCAGTCTTAACGAGACTATAGCCGCCGCCGTGTCCGAAATTCGGCTAGGAGAACATCGTCATCATAATTTGAAATTGATTATCTTGTTGTACTAAGCAAATCTATTGTCTGGTGTTAGGGCCTTTTGCATCGTAGTTTTTTTTTAATTTTACATTAATACTTATATTATAAAGAGGAATTTTTTTATTGTATGTTTGTTTGTATTGAATAGGCTCCAAAACTGCTGAACCGATCTAAAACATTATATCACCATTAGAAAGCTTACTTTTCAGGGAGTGGCATAAGCTATATTTTATCCCGAAATTCCCACGGGAACGGGAACTACGCGGGTGAAACCGCGAGGCGCTGCTAGTTTCACAGAAACTCTACACACTACAACTTTCCCATACGAAGATATCGGGCCTTCGGTGAAATAACCTCTGGATCATTACGAATTAAACGCCACCGCATTTAATCTTCAAAGACGGAACTTACAAAAACACACATCGCCACCCTAATCCATTACCATTCATCGCAATAGATCAAGAAACAAATGAAACATACCAATTTTTTCATCGCGGTCCCACGTGCGCGCACAGTCCGCCAACGCGGTGCGGAAATGCAGATGGCATTGCAAGATGTCAGGCAGTCGGTGAAATAGCGTTTGGATCTTGCCGGCATTCAGGATAGCCGGGCTGCTCTCTTCTAGAGGTTTTTTGTAGTCCTGGAAACAAGTTAAATGTTATTTTACTTATAAAGGCGAAAGTTTGTGTTAAAACATCAATTTGATTTATTATCTGTGATACTGTTCATTCATACATTCGTTCCTATGTTCGTTCCATTTGTTCATCATTCTTTCTCTTTCAATAAAACTCGCGAACCACTGCGCACGCATCAAATCTTTTATTTCTATAAAATAAGAGAATCAGCATCCCACACCCAAGCTAGGACCTTTTCATGGTCCTTCGCCGGCAAAGGAACCTGGATCAAGTGGAGGATTGCATCGGGCCAGTGCAAGAAGACAGCGCAAAGCCATTGAGCTTGGCGTGTTCACGCCGGGAGGGAGCCGCCATCTTTTTTGTTCGGCTAGATTCGGCTGTTTCCGGATCGACGCCCGAGAACGGCGAAATAGCGTCGTCATCGGCAGGTCGGTGAGTGGAGCGAAGCTCGCTGTAGGTCGGTCGCAAAGTGACAGACGCCAGCTATCACCCGATTTCGACCAATCCGAGCAGCGGAACGACGTGACGTCACCCCGGCAGAAGCGCCAGAGGCTAACTTCAGCTTCGCGAGGACCAACCGTGGAGCAACAACAAACGTGTGCAGCGACATCTATCTGTGTGTTTCCGGTGAAGTGCGCGTTTGGTAAAAATCTATTTTTCGTGGATGATCGATCGATATCGCCATTTTGCAAAATCGAGACAGAAGATTGACAATTTACAAAAGTTATTGAGAAAAAGTTGGACTTTATGCTAACAAATTTAGTTTTTAACAGGTATTTCAAGGATTCTAAGTGTTTGAGTTTACGTGTATTTTAGCGGTAATTTAGGGATAATTCTAATCATTGTAATTTTATAATAGCGTTGCGTCAGTTGCGTCACCATTCGCCATGTCCAAAACGGATGAGTTGGAGGCGGCCGAGGGTACGGCCGGCCTCATTGCACGTCGTGGATATATGAAGGGCTCGCTGACCCGTATCCACACGAAAGTCGTCGCAGGTACGACTGTGCAGGATTCCATAGCCTCGCTAAAAACTTTGGAGGAACGAACCATCGATTCTTTTGGTAAGTACGAACAATATAATATGGAATTAGGTGAGCACGCCGAAGACCCTACGTCGACGGAAGCATGCTGCTTTGATTGTCTCGCTGCCTTGCGCACCCGCATTGCCGAGCTCGAAGAGCCTATGATACCGGCAAGGCCAACGACACAAAGCACGCCCGCTACATCTTCTGTCGCTAAACTTAATTTACCGCACGTAAGCATAGAACCTTTCGCAGGAAAATACTCCGAATACCAACCATTCACAGAGTTGTTCAATGCCTTCATTCACAACGACCATAACCTCAGTGACATTCAAAAACTTATCTATCTTAGGGGATTCCTAAAAGGGGAGGCCTATGACCTTGTAAAAAATTTACCTATTCTAGGAACCAGCTATGCTGAAGCCTTGCGCATACTGTCAGAACGCTACAACAATAAATTTAAAATAATAAATGAGCACATTTGTGCCATATTGGATATGCCATCCTGTACCAAAAACACAGCCGCTGCCCTAAGATCATTGATCTCTATCACTAAACAGCACATTGCTGCGCTAAGGAATTTGGGAGAGGCCATCGACTCATGGGATAGCATTCTTATCTGTCTTCTTACTCGAAAGCTTGACCCTACCACCTCTCATGCTTATCACCTAGCGCTAAATCAAACAACAGGGCAACCATGCTTGCAACCCACTTTAATTCAGCTTTTGCAATTTTTAGAGGGGCGTGCCCTGGCCTTGGAGAATAATGAAGGTGGGAGAAGCGTCAAGGAGGCCTCAAAGGTGGTTGCTGCCGTTTCGACAGCTGATTCAAAATGTAGCTTCTGTGGTAAGGCGGGCCACAAGGTTTTCTCCTGTCCTAGCTTTATGCTAGCGACTGTTGAAGAAAGGATAAAATTCACTAAAGGTAAAAAACTGTGCAATATTTGTCTCAATAGCCATACAAACAAATGTAAATTCAATTTTAAATGTCAAAAATGCAAGGAGCGCCACAATACGTTGCTGCACATGGAGATGGAGGAGCCCAATGTCTCCTCAGTAAGCAACGCCAGTGCATTGGAGAGCGAGGAACCCAATGTTTCCTCGGTAACTAATACCAGTTCATATAAGGGGCTGTCAACACAAGTAGTTATTTTACCAACTGCAAAGGTCAAGCTCATCTCAAAAAATGGCAATGAATTAATTGTCAAAGCTTTATTAGACTCCGCTAGCCAATCCTCCTTCATAACCTCTGGCATTGCAAGAGAGTTAGGTAGACCGCTATTGTCCAACAACACCAATGTAGTAGGCATAGCCAATACGGAGAGGTCCATTCAAAATGCCATTCATTTGGATGTCTTCTCATGTGTTTACCCATATAAGGCAAGGGTCAATTTACTGGTAGTGGATCAAATTACATCAAGATTACCCCAATGTCCTATAGACATATCAAAAATTAAAATGCCAAAAGGCATAAAGTTAGCCGATGACTCCTTTCACATCACAAGTGACATAGACATATTACTTGGTGCTGATGTATTTTTCCAGGCGCTGTTACCGCGGGATAAGCTGTTGGAGCAGGGACTAGGGAAAGAAGATGCTGCGCAACCCAGACTTGTCAATACCCAGTTTGGTTACATTGTAGCAGGTGGCATCTCAAGCTCTCCTCACAACTCTGCTGTTAGTCTCTTCTGCCAGGAATGTGAATCTAGCATTAGTAACACAATAGTCAAATTTTGGGAAACCGAAAGGGTCCCACAGCCATATGCGGAACATACATCTGAGCAACAATACTGTGAAAAATATTTTACAGAAACTGTCAAATTAGAGAACAATAGATTTGAGGTATCAATGCCTTTGAAAGTTCCACTTAGTGATATGAACAATATTTTAGGAGACTCATTAGGTCTAGCACTAAAAAGATTTTTAAATCTAGAAAAAAGACTGCAAAAGGACGAAGAACTAAATAGGGAGTACAAAAACTTTATTCAAGAATATCTTGATTTAGGCCATGGCTACTATGTAGACATTACTCTCTATGATCTTTCAATAAAAGATCCAATCTATTTCTTTGCACATCATGCAGTCACAACAACTTCGAACGGTGTTCGATGGTTCAATGAAGACAAGTAACAAAATCTCAGTTAATGATTTGATGTTCAATGGAGCTATAGTCCAACAAGAATTGTTTGACATCCTATTGTTATTTAGGCTTCACAAGTATTTCTGTGTTTGCGATATCAGGCGTATGTTCCGCAATATTTTTATAAACACATGTCAAAGATCCTTAATGAATCTGCTGTGGCGGAGCAGCCCAGATGACCAAATCAAATGCATCCAACTTTCAACCATTAGCTATGGTTTAAAAAGCTCATCCTGGCTAGCAACCAGGTGTTTACTCGAACTTGCTCATAGGTATGGGAATCACTACCCACTTGCCGCTCCAGTTCTGCTGAACTCCACCTATGTGGACGATGTTCTACATACTGATAATAGCCTGTCAAAACTTAAAGAAACCAAAACACAATTAACCGACTTACTTAAGAAAGGTAGTTTTGATTTGCACAAATGGGCAGCTAGTCACAGGTCAATCTTAGATGACATTCCTGAACAACAGCAGAGTGTTGGGGACATAGAGCTAGTCAAGGACATTAAAACCTTAGGATTAAAGTTTGATATTCAAAGTGATTCATTTGTCATATCATGCCCTCCGTGTGATAAAATTCCTAAAACCAAAAGACAAATATTGAGTTATGTAAGTCAATTTTATGACCCTTTGGGCATTGCCGGGCCAGTCTTTGTACAAGCCAAGATAATATTGCAAAAGCCATGGCAGCAAAATGTAGGGTGGGATTCAATGCCATCTCCCATTTTACAAAAAGAATGGTTACAATTTTACAATGATCTCCAACAAATGGCGCCTATAAGCTCTTGCAGAAATGTTTGTCCAGCAAATAATAGCTTGATTCAATTGGTGGGATTTGCAGACGCGTCAATCACAGCCTATGGCTGTGCGATTATTTGCGTGTCATTAACAATGAGGACAAGGTATCAGTATCCTTACTCTGTTCAAAATCAAGGATTGCCCCTAAGGCCAAAAAACTATCCGTGCCGCGCATGGAATTGAATGCTGCACTGCTTTTAGCTAAGCTAAGCTCAAGGGTATTCGATACTTTAGGCAAAAAGGTCGCAATCCAAGATGTAAACTTGTTTAGCGATTCTCAGGTAGTGTGGCTTGGCAAAAGACTGATCCTGCATTGCTCAATGCATATGTAGCTAACAGAGTCAAAATGATAAATGAATACACAAAATCATTCAAATGGTCCTATGTAAAAACTGATCAAAATCCTGCAGATTGTTTGAGTAGAGGTGTTTTACCTACTGAACTGCATGGTAACCAACTGTGGTGGTCTGGGCCATCCTTTTTATGTAACTTAGATTACAAATTTACTAGCTACAGCTATGACACACCTCGGGACTTACCGGAGGCCAAAAATCTTAAACAAAATGTGTCTGTTTGCGCAGCATCACAAAACAAACCTCAGACATTTTTAAGCTCGAATAGAGAAATATTCCAACATAAATAAGGCAGTTAATTTGCTCTCTTATGTAATTAAATTTTGTAAGAACGCAAGGCCTGGGTCCAATAAGGTACCTAAGGGAAAACTTTGTAACATTTACAGAGGCAAGCTATGCGTTGCACTTGTTTATCAAAGATGAACAAACAAAATATTTTGAACAAGATCTAACCATGCAGGGCAGGTAAGCATTCATTGATGCTGAGGGTATGCGCTAGGTTACAGCATTCTTCCTTACCATATAGTCAAAGACAACAGATAATCTTACCAAAGGAATCGATGGTAACTCAGCTTATTATCCAAAATGAGCACTGGAAATTATTTCATGCAGGTCAAAAACTTGTCCTCGGCAGCCTCCAACAACGTTATTGGATAGTGAATGGTCTTAGGTTGGTTAATAAATTTGTATATGTATAAGTGTACTATGTATGTTTTAGGCATAATGGTATTACTGCTATTGCTGCTATGCAGCTGATAGGGTCATTGCCCTGTATCTGTGTAAATAAAAACTTATGTTTCTTTAGAGTACAATGTACAAATTTACCAGACTAGAATAGACTTAAATTTTGGCAAAAATATACTGCGCTGAAGCAGCACTTCTGTCTAAACAATATCCTTGTACCTATGTAAAATGTTTAGTTATGTAACTTTACCAGAATATAATAAGCTAGGATAATTTGATTAATATTGCTACTCTTGTATGTAAATGTAGATAATTATGTAACTACACCATGTATGCTTTGAATAAGTTTAAACTATTATGTCAACCTTGCAATTATAGTAGGTATTTTGTTAGATTTTCAAAAGGTATCATGTTTAAACTTAAATTGCTAAAAAGCTTAATGCTATCATATTGTATTGATGTATCTCATCATTCATCTAAATTTATTTTAGCCTTGATGAAGGTAAAAGCAAATGGACACTGTTCCTCTTATTTCCTATGTTATATAGATAAAAAATATACAGTCCACTTAAAAAGCTATCGTTAATATTGTATAGGTTAATGAAAGGAATTTGTACTAGGTTCAGTTCAGATAAAGACAATGTTGTTTTGATTAAGTTTAATTAAGCTGTTTAATGCTAAACATGTCATGCTTTTTTAACCCTTTTCTTTCTGTTAGGGGAATATGTTAAAACATCAATTTGATTTATTATCTGTGATACTGTTCATTCATACATTCGTTCCTATGTTCGTTCCATTTGTTCATCATTCTTTCTCTTTCAATAAAACTCGCGAACCACTGCGCACGCATCAAATCTTTTATTTCTATAAAATAAGAGAATCAGCATCCCACACCCAAGCTAGGACCTTTTCAGTTTGGATGGATGTATGTTCGTAACCTCTTCACGCCAAAAGTACTAAACGGATCTGGCTGAAATTTTGCATACAGGTAATTCTAATACTGGAATAAAACATAGGCTACTTTTATCCCATAAATCTGTTCCTGTGGGATGAAAATCACCTTTTAATGTTTTCATAGGAACAACGCGTGCGAAGCCGCGGGGCGCAGCTAGTATTCATATATAACGGACGAACCTAGTTTGTGGGAAACGTTGGTGTGAAACACAAATTAGGTTCGTAGTTACTGACTTACATCTTCAAGGTTTAAAGTTAATATAAATTATTAAAAGTTATAAAACTGCTAATAGTCATACCTAAAATTGGAAAGGTATGTAGGCATTGATATTTTAGTTATGCAGAAAAAAATAGTTCTTTACGATTAACTTATTTAATTTAGTGTTAGAGCATTTTAAAGCGGCACGGATTAAGTAAGTACTGAAAGGTAAGATCAAATTAGACAAAAATATTAATATTTATCTTCGTCTGTGAATCTAATAATTTATAAATAAATAAAAGCCTTGACGAGAAAACAATTGGTTTGTTTTTGCCAGTTTAATACCAAAGATTTACTAGCAATACAAAATTACTCATCATTAAATGCATTGTTAGTTTTTCTAAAAAAAACGATAATCCTATCTAATAGACGTATACTTAAATGAGCTGACCTTTGCAATGTTATTAGCCAAAAACTATATTTTTTAGTTTGTAAGTTTTTAAAGTTTTAATCAACATAAAACTGGACGCTGTTACGTACGGCCGATACGCTGTCAAATTTTAAAGACATTTATGAAACAAATACTCAACAAATAAGTAAAATGCGACGTAGAATCCTACTTGATAGACAGTTTCCACAAAAACTTCACGGAACAGAAGGCTCAACAAGACAAAATGGTAATTTCTATTATAACGTCCTCATGTACCTACCCAGTCTGTGGTGTAAGCAAGAAGGCGAGAATAAAAACTTCATAAGCCCGTCATAGCTTAAAATAGTTAAGTGTGTGTTGAATATTAAGTAAACATAGTTACTACTGTTGGTTTTGACTAGCCGAGAGGATCACTTGAACGTCTTGAACTGTGAATATAAGGTTAAACTGAATTTGGTTGCTAAGAGTAAGGTACGATTGAAATAATAATTAATTTTGTTTAAAAAAACTATAAACAGACTTCATTTTTTATAGTTTTTTCCCATTATCAGAACTGAACAAAATTAAAATGGGACCACACGGGAAGCACCAACTTTCATAAAAAAAAGAATCATGAAAATCGGTAAGCCGGTTGTAAGCCGCAAATTAGCGGCGCTGCCATTTCTTATTTATAAATTACGTTAATTAAATGAATTTTCAAAAGACTAATAAATCGTAAATTAATATCTTGAAAGTCTATTGTACAGTTTATGATAACTATCATAATCTTTTGAATACTCATAAATAGTTTTCTTTTATTTCTTTTATGCTCTAGCTGCGCCCCGCGGCTTCGCACGCTTTGTTCCTATGGAAGGAAACGTTTGAAGGTGATTTCTATCGCACTGGAACTGATTTATGGGATAAAAAGTATGTTCCCCCTATGTTTGATTTCAGGATTAGAATTACCTGTATGCATAATATCAGCTTGTATCCGTTTAGTAGTTTTGGCGTGAAAAAGGAACAAACATACATCCATCCATACATTCTTACAAGCGTTTAAAATATTAGTAGGATTGCTTTTATCTTCGGAGACTAACGTCCAGCAGTGGTGCCTTCCAAATTGCTACCAATACAGATGTCTCTTACATTTTTGACGACCTCTGTGGCGCGGTGGGCGAAGGTCCGCCTGCGACGCAGGAGGTTGCGGGTTCGATTCCCGCCTCGGGACAAATGTGTGTACTATCTGCAGATATTTGTTCAGCGCGTTCTGGATGTTTTCTATGTATAATAAAAAATATCTATCTATGTGGTGTATTTAAAAAAAAAAAAATGTTTATTGCAATTACTTAAAAACTATACATACAGGTTCTGGAGTCACTCTTTAAGCAAAATTTAATTTTAATTAATTTTATTTCAAATTATGTATTGTATTATGTATATCAGTTATCTAGTACCCATAACACAAGCTCTGCTTAGCTTGGGGCTAGATAATGCTGTGTGAATTGTCAAGCATTATTTATTTATTTATTTTGACAAATTGTTTTCTACCTAAGGATACTAGCTTTACGGTGATAATTCCTATGGTTTATGTCCATGTATTTTTCAAATAATTTAGCACGGATAACGTGCCCACGCGCTACTTGTCCTCAAACAAAATCTCATATATCAACAATTCACCATCAGCTAAACCAATGTTGTGTATGAAAATAACTCGACTTCGCTTCCTAGATTGCATCATGTTACACAAAGCACTTTGAGCATTGTTGTCATAAGTAAACTTACCGAGTACAGGTACCTACCGTATAAGGGACTGTAGAATGCATTGACTTGATTCGCATTTCATGACTTTATAATAATTGAAATCGTAAATGGATTGATAAATAATGTATAAAATATTTATTGTTATTCTTTGTTTTGCGTTGCATCAGCTTCAATACGCATTTATCCAAATATAGTTGTTTGTTAAATAAATTTATTATCAAAGAAAATAATATTCAAATAATAGAGATAAATAAGAACAAGTATTTACAAATGAATCAATTGAGCAACTGTAACATTGTTGCGAATAATCTACAGGTAGATCAACTGCTCAATCCACCTGTTCCGATTAATTCACCTATAACTTCAATAAGTTGAACTAATTACACCAAAAACCCCCGTTATTTCAAATTAGATATTTTTTGGTAATAATAGTTGATCTCTCTGGACAACATTAATCCTATTGGTTCAACTTTCTATTTATCAGGGTTAATATCAATTTACGTACAGTATTTCTGAACGTGGAAAGGAGTATTCTTCCAATAAGTTTTATTGTTTTACGCACAATACAGCTAGTTATACATTTATAGTTACAATCTACAATTCAATGAACTTACATTCTCAGCTGCATGACATTCAAGCCTGATCATCATAGAAGCATGAAATAAGTAAACGAAACATTTATGGTACTATCGGGGAAATAATGCTTTGCTCTGAATGATAAATGATAATAACAAAGAAATGTCAGGGTTCTAGCTAAATATAAGCATTAGGTGTCATTATACAATTAGGCTTGCAGTACATACTCAACCATTCTCAAGAAATAATGCTGGTAAACACCCAACAACGCCGATATCCAAAATTATCCTTTTGGGTGAGGTGAGTTTTAAATTACAACTGTCAGCAATATAATTGACAGTTTTTAACCGCTTCAAAAAAAGGAGGTTCTCAATTCGTGTTTGTTATCTCAGAACTTTGGACTGGGTGAACTGATTTTGATGATTTTTTTTTAATTTGAAAGTTGGAGCTTCCCGTGTGGTCCCATTTTGGCGCAGTTCTGGAAATTTCATCCATGAGAAAACCATTTAATTGAAGTCAATTATTTTTTTGAATTTTTACCAACTTTATAACTTGAGTTTGGCCGGAGTATAATTTAATTTGCGAATACAGAAACATTTATTTTAATACATCCATGCAGTCTTTTGAATAATACAGGCAGTTATTATTAATTACCACAAATATCAAAGCATTTCTTCCTCGATCGTACATGAAATATATTCAAATCGCTCAAGCAAGCAGTGGTGAAAGCAGTTCATTAGATGATCATCACATAGATCGGTACTTATACTTGTATGATAGTAACGTGTATGCTTCTCTCTTAATTAATTAATGAAATTTATGAAGTGCTACGAACTTAGCTATGAGATAAGTAAATAGTCATAAAGCAAGCACAACAATGCGTAATACTAAGGCAAATTTTCCTGGAGACCTAGCTAGACGTGCCCTAGATAATGAATGTAATGAGTTTCATCTTGTATGTAAATCCCCTGCTGTATTTGAAGTAAATTTCTAAGGATGGGTACAGAAATATTTTAGTATATTTCGACAAATTCATTTCATAATCGTTCTTTATTAAATAAAACTAATTGATTATTATTAAAACCAAAATCAATTCAGGTTGAACTATCAATGGAGATCTCAGTACGAGTACAACTAATATAAACAACCCGCATGCCCAACGAGAGGATTATGACATTCCCATAGACCGCAAAATGAGTTTATTATTGCCCAAGTTCAGCAGTGAACTGGTTATATATACAGGGCTTCCCACGGCCTGCCACATGGAGGGAAAGTACCTTAAATATTGAAGATATAACATTTTACTGAGAGAAGACTTTATTTTGATTTTCGTTCGGGATGATTAAGCTACAGGATGATTATTTTTCTCGTGTAAGGGGTTCGATTCCCGGTTCAACCATGCAATTATTTAAATATCTATGAAAGCAGTTTAAATTGTTTTTAAAATCAAAATAAAGTCTTCTTTCAGTAAAATGTTCTATCTTCAATATTTAAGGTACTTTCCCTCCATGTGGCATGGCCGTGGGACGCCCTGTATACGCTGTTGTGTTCATTTAGGTCAGACCGAACACCATGATGGTATTACACGAGCAAACCTACAAGAGGAAACCAGCTATTCAAGAGCCTACAGCCATGATTCCTCTCGAAACTGATTATGTAAGATCATAGAACGAGTGTTATAAGAGTAAAGTAGCATACGCTGTCAACTGTCACGATATGACAGTGCTATGCAACCAAGCCCGTATGGTGGACGAAGTTTACTAACAGTCGAATTGCATCAGAGTTTATCTCATGCCAAGATCGGTACGTTTAACGAGTGGAAGTACGTTTGACCCCGCTCTGCAAAGGCCTATTCAACCCGCCCCGTGCCACTTCCCGAATGCAAATCCATGCTTCATAAACTTTACACACAAAAGAGTACAAGTTGTTATTTACATACTTTTGTTCACGCTTTTAACAAAAGTCTGTCGCGGCTCCGTGTCTAGTTAGCTGTCATGTCACAGAAATGCATGAGACGGAAAGTTAGTTGTCATGCCACAGAAATGCATGAGACGGAAAAGAAAGCGCTGTATAGAGAAAGATCTGAGAAAGGATAGCGTGAAAATGTCCCAAAAAGAGAAATTAACATTTAAATTACTAATATACGAATTCGCAGAACTGACATCTGCCATGCGAAAGGGGCGTTCCCCACGATGGCACACAAAGTGGAACGGAGCGGTCCACAACAGGTTCTAGATAAAATTCATGTCAGCAATAAACTCATAACAAGCTACAGGTTTTCAAAGACACGCTCTTGCGTAATAGTCATTCAGCAGTTGCTAGTTGCTTTCCGAACGAGTAATCTCATTTAAATTAACTAACATCAAGCTAGAGCTTAAACTGTTGCGAGACTTGCATCGCAATTACGTTTTAAACGAGGTGTCCCGACTGTCACACCTGATAGAAAACAAAAGTGGCAGCACTGCACTGACATGAGGCTACATTCTGGGTTATGTAATAGGAACTGTCGTTATTATGATTGAATTATAATTGTCGGTTGTTTAGCTATCAATCTAAACGTGTTTCCTTCCCGATCACGAATTTCCCCGGCATCGGCATGAGAAATGTCAGCGTACGTTAGAGCTATCGGGGAACCGGTTTTGTGCTTCGGCCGTTCAGTGTTGTGCTTATTTCGGTAAACGATAATTGCGCAATGCAAATGTCTAAACAGCGCCTTGTACGGATAATTACTTGCTATTTGTAGAACGAACTTGTTGCGAATCGATGAAGCCACGGCTTTCTAATGGGGACGCTTTGTTACGACCTGACCCTGGATAATGAACAATACTAAGCTTGGGAATATGAGTCTGTTGAGCCGTAAAGGGGTGATTGCATTTTCTACTAAGGTCACAACCGTATTAATCATTGGCACGCCTTTGTCTGCGTATTGCAAAGCTAACGTTGCTCGGTGTTGCTGCTTAAAGGGGCTTCGTAGAAGCAATTGTAGCTCCTTGAACTTAATAATTAAAGTTAACTGGTCATAAATTGTCACTTACGTTGACTAGTCTTTGTAGTGTTGCGACGTAGGAATTCTCGCTGTGTATGATGGCCGCGACGACATGTCTCCGGCGCTGCTGCACCGACGTCAGGGCGTCGGGGGGACTGCCGAGCGAGGGAGGGGGAACCCGCCCCCCTCGCACCTCATGAGCGCCCCCGCATGAGAACAGATCCTCTTCCAACTGGAACACACACGCACATCTCTATAGCACTCCACATGAACAAAGCTTCAAGAAACAGATGAGTTGATTCAGAAATAGCTTGCAGAATTCCAAGGACGCGGTATAATCTTCGCGTCACACAACCCACGACCTTGCCGCGACGAAAGAGCGTCACGAATCGCGTCATCGGAACACAGTCTCACAAACACGCAAACGTCAAAAGTATCACAACGAATCACATGACTTACTGTGAAATTCAAAGTGTACTCGGCCTTTTCGTGAAGCAGCCTCATACAGGACGGGCAAAACATGGCCGGTAACGTAAATAACGTGAGAAAACAGCGAAAACTGTGCTAGAACTTTTGACATTTACGCATCGCACGTTGAACACGCGGGAACACTAAAAATAAACTGAATGAAGAATATTACAATCGTATACATGAATCCACAACTGTAGCTCACTGGATACCAAGCTGACATCATTATATCACATGTTAAAATAGATTTGTTAGTTTAGCGGCTTAAGACCTCAGCGAGACGAGACGCGTCCGGCCGATCGACACGTTACTGCGGTAGTAATGTCTACTCCGATCGAAGGATAATAATGATTCATCTAAATAATAAATTATGAATCATATGGGACAACATAATAAAATTTACATTGAACAAAACAAATGGAAGGATAAAAGCCAATGAAAAGAGCATTATAATTCCAGAAATGTCATCGTTCGCCGGGACTTGCGAGTCAATGACCAATTTGTACGGCCTAACGTCCGTTTCATTAGTTCAACTTTATTGTAGTGCGTGGTACAAGAAAAGTTATTCTATTAATTTAAAACTGCCAGTACTAAATGGACTACTATGAGAACGTTCATTTATTTTATGAAGATAACGGTATTGAAGAAAGTTGGCAAAGCCTTGCATGTTTAGAACTGAGAACAACGGTCAGTCATGCATAAGCTTCGGCTTTCATGATTTTGAAAACAAAAGGTAGACTCGTTTCTATACACTAGCTAATCACGATGACAAATGTTTGTAAGCAAACAAACAAAACCAAACAGAATCGCTTAGAAAAAAAGACACCGCAATCTTAGACCAAGGAATATATTCCTTGGTCTTAGACCGCAATAGAGTAAATTTTAAGTTAAGTATGGGAGGTTCGTTTTCAAACATTGCACATCGAGTTTGGCTGGAATATATTCTCAGACTACAGTATTTCTATACGACTATTTGTATTCGCTAGTGTCCGTCTGTGTATGTGAACTTGAATTTATATGACCTTGGAATGCAAGTGCCGTAAAGATTTGCTTTTTAGATGAGGCGTCGTCGTGCGTCGCGTTTATATTGCGTTCTAATGGGTAGCTTCCGAGAGGGCAAGAAACTACAAAGTGAATTCAAGACAAAAGAAACCACATGAATGTTAAGAATGATTGTGCGTGCCAAAACGCCGCCAAAAGAAGGCAATTCTATAGGCTTGGATCATACATACCCTAGGACAATTTAGCCGTCTAACCGAAGTTAAAATGTCTTTGTCGGAAAATTTTAGCTGAAGTTTAGATTAGTAGATTCCTGCCGGATCGTAAGGGAATAGAGAGTGCACCTGTTTTTGCGCAATCTCTTGTGTACTATAATAATGTTTTCTGCACATCGCTAGTCCTTTGAAACTGACCGCCGCCGCCGCCGTGGGCGAGATTTGGCTAGGAGGACATCATCATGGGCAGATAAACAAAAGGGCATAGCAAACCTTTGAAAGCTTGGCCATCTAGTCACCATCGTGGGTGTCCATCTCGTATTGACGGGCTGATTATGATTAGCAAAGAAACGCATGATGGAAGTTGATCCGACATCGAGTTTAGCACAGAAACAAAAGAGCATCACAAACCTCTGGAAGCTTGGGCATCTTATCACCGTCGTGGGTGTGCATCTCATATTGGTGTGTTGAGCCTCGCCTCACGCTGAACCATCGTGACAGCCTCCCTCCTCCTTCGTCGTCGGGCGGGGGTGCGGGGGGTGTGGTGGCACCGCCGCTGCGCCATCGCTCGCAAAGCTCCCTGGCTCTGCTGAGCGTGTTTCGGAGCTGACCACTTGTCCTGGAGAAGAAAAGAGCGGCTTAGTAAAATTCAAAAACTGCCACTCTGTTGCGTTGAGTTGTGCACTACTCGGTAAGATGAAAAAGTAGGTAGTAAATTATAATAGATGACCTCACCCAAAAAGAAATAGCCTACGACTTAGATTCTTCTTAAATTGATACGAAATCAGAATATTTGTTATAGTTTGATAAAGCACTTCTCAACAATGCACCATAGCCTGGTGAAAAAGGAGGGAATCCTTTCAATAAGGAAGTGTGAAGCCTAGATCACCAGTTAGGATATAAGGACAATATTCTCTAAGTGACCAATTGTCCTCTAGTCTATCCGAGAATGCTACAGAAACTGAAAGTAATGGTTATAGATGGGAGAGTGGAGTAGCTAAATACCCTACCAATCTAAAAGCAATGAACGCATTCGAGCTCACGGTGTTAGCGCGTCTTACAGCTATTTGAAATAGAATTTAATATCTACAAGGCGATGTTGCATTGGTGAATGAAAGATATAAAATAACAATTTTATGGCAACGTAACCTTCTAAGATTTTCCTCTGAATACAGTATCATTGTCTCTTGGGGTTTCTTTATGACGGAGGCAAAGACGTAATAGTGTTTGTAATTCCTATCGTAACCACATTATTTATCAAAGTGAAATACGTCTGCGATGGAACTGTGTTACCACGTTTCGGAAATGTTTTTTTCCTAATAAGTACGGTTATAAATAACCTAATTCCATTTGATACATACGCAAACTATGTTCTTTTTCAAATCAAGGGGAAGGGCACGTATAAAATAAACTGAATTTCATTTACTAAATTGCAAGAGCTGTATTTCGATGGACACAGGGGGAACGCTGTGCTACTTTCATTATCATAGTAATGCTTCATTTCATAGATAAAATCCAAGGGCAACTGAGAATGCGTGCAATAACAAATGATCAATTCCACAATAGGGTATATGCATCGATTTTTTTTATTGTTTTAATCGATTCTTTAGGTCACTATTTAACCGAGGAATGATAAGACGCTCACTGAATTTCGCATTAACAAGGTAAAAAAAACAAATCAAAACTACAATCATTTTCGGGTGTTAAAAACGCTGCCATATTGGCGCCATGTTTATGTGACGTCGACGTACACACTTGATTAAAACCTTTGGTGACGACCTCGGTAGTGATCATCTCAGGAAAGAGGTTTTCCGAAAAAACTGAAAATAATCGACAATACGAAATGTCAAGTGGGCAGAATAGTGTCAAATCATGGTGCAGCAAGCAGAATAAAAAAAGAAAAAATGTGCACAGTGATGTCACGTCCGCTCTAGTCAATGGCATAGCGTTTTGAAATTTTGCGATTGAGATTTAAAATATCAATTTTTCAATGGTTAAATTCTACAATAAAAACATCTCAAAATGCAAAAATAAATATGTAGATATGTTTCTATATCAATAGAGAATACGTTTATATTTTTTTAGCCATTTTGAAATCACATGCATATACCCTATTGCGTAAGTATAAACTGTAATATATTCAGTCGGCATTTCAGCACTCCGCCTTAATTCATTGGAATAGACTTGCAGAGCGACATTCCATACGGCATAAACTGACGGATTACTCAATCCAAAGAAACAGATGTGGGATGTGACTGTAACGCGCTGAACTACATTTATTTATTATTTTATGATTAGTCGTGTCTTAACTTAAGCAATTCCCATTTTATTTATATATGTTTGTTAACCAATTTTCGTTTCGGCGTAGAGTTACTATCAAAAATAAGGATTGTAGGAAAGAGTCATTTCGACATATATTGATAATTCTTTGCAAAGAGGTCCAAATAGATCCATCAATGGATATTTAGAATGGATTTTGGTGGACGGGAAATTCTGTCTAAAATTCAACAAGAAAGTTATTTTAGGTTAAGTATGAGGACTTACAAACACTGTAGGTATCTTTTTTATTATAAAAACTATCGTGTTTGGCGAATTCATTACGGATGTAACCGGGTTAACGTTTTGTGTTGGAAGAATAGCAACGTTTCTAACTGTAAGTATGCAAACTCTTTGTAAAAAATCATGATAAAAGGAAAAAAGTGGATTTAAAGGTCCATCAATGGACCTTTGTAATGGATTTTAGTGGACCTAGGGAAATTCTGTCAAAAATTCATCAAGAAAGTTATTTAAGGTTAAGTATACAATCACGGCTTACAAACACTGTATCATGAGTTTGGCCTGAATATAGAAAAGTTTCTTGATCGTAGCTAATTGATGTCTTCTGTCGTGAGCTAACCAAGGACAGGAAACTAGCGTAATTAACTAGCTAGAATCTGATTTAAAGCAAACAAGACAAAGCTTCTATTCTTCCTCCCGTCACTGAGCAACATCAAACGTGCATTTAATTGTTTGCACTGATGATATAAGACATTCAAAGGTCACTTGCGCATCATCCGTCGCCTTGAGAATGCAATTATATTCAGTTCCCATGTGTAAATAAGATACCATGTATTTACTATTTTGCTGTGGGATACATGATTGGAATTATTGGCAGGATACAGCTTATTAAGCTTATACGGAAGATGTTTGATTAGCGATGATAAAATTGGTCAATGGTGTTTTGTAACCATCCGTTTTGAGTCATGAACACACCGCTACAGGCTACAAGGAAGTATGTGCTTCCGAAAACTATTGCCCTACTCTACTACAAGAGCGGTGTCATAACAGGTGTTGTTACGCGTAGAATAGATGGGAAAGTGATTAGGCGAAATTAATACAAATCATATGATAAATAGTCATACATAAGGCTCTTTGCTTCATGTCTACTCGCAATCACAAAAATAGGATATAGCATTGATTAATTAAAAAAGGAAGATAGGTTACGTTCTCCCAGCGCTTACCTTACAGTTACTTACTTAGTTACAACTACACGCAAACACATACTCTCACATTTATATTTCCAGTCCTGTGCAATACAAAGAAGAACAAAGACGGAAAGACGTATCTAAGACCGAAGTGAGACCGAGACAACAATATTTCACGCGAATCACGAACGCCCGTGCCGCCGCCGCCGGTCCGACGGTGACTGAGGTGGGAGCACACAATTTTACACAATATGAGGTTGCCATTTTCGAGAAACTAGTACCTCATCTTCCCTTTTTATTTAATCAATGGGATATAGGCAAGTTTTTTTTTTGGATCGATTATTTAGGTTAATAGATAACCGAAAAAAGTCGATTTAAAAACGATGATAATTTTACGTGATAACATCGTCATTTACTTGATCTATTGAAAATCTTACCTCGTAGTTTATATACTGTTTTTGCCATTATGATGGTAAGCTAGCTATCAACGCTATCTATTAGACGAAATTTAAACTTGAATCTTCAGTGCTTCAGTCGTCATGACAACATCATTAACAACGTGACACTTTTTTGAACATGCTACCTATGTTTATCGATTTATGTATATCATACATAAAAAAATTGCTTTTTTAAAGTCACATGCATATACCCCATTGCAGAACGTAGAGAAGTTGTCTTCATTAAGTATGCATTTCTCAAACCGATATTCATGTTCGTAAATGTAGAGATGTCAGGAGTCAAGTCTATTGCTAAATCTGTCCTCATTCCTTTGTAAGTTGGCTCGTAATTTTATGCTCCACCGAGGCAGGCCAGAACAAAGAAATCTTATTCGGGAGACAAAAATATCAGGCCAATTAATTGCTCCGGCATTGACATAGCGAGTATCATAAATCAAATAATTAAACTGACAACATCTGATCAAACAATTGGTCAATAACAATAAAGCAATTATAATCATGATGAGACGAATTTATACTTTTGTGTACAGAGAATCCTCAATTACAGCGGAAGAATATCAACATTCATATTTGTACTGGTAGCGCAAAAATAGAACAAATAGTTATATTAGATAATATTTGGTAAAGTGATGCTGATGAAAGATATACATTGTCTTTGCGGTTACTTCACCCCGCAAAGCAATATCAGTAATGCAA
The DNA here is from genome assembly GCA_955876795.1 of Eupithecia tripunctaria. Lineage (NCBI taxonomy): Eukaryota > Metazoa > Arthropoda > Insecta > Lepidoptera > Geometridae > Eupithecia > Eupithecia tripunctaria. The sequence continues at coordinate 8,214,971 of OY041613.1, read as the reverse complement.
TTTTATTAGAAGGTATCGGTTACGGTGCTTGAGGGGGAAATTGCTTGTGCAAATCAAAGACAAAGGTATTTCCTGAAACAGTTAGAATATAATCAAAGCCATAAAACTAGAAATTGTTGTTCCTGAATGCTGATTTCGATTCCACGGTTCATTTCATTCAAGACCGTCTTGGTTCAATGCTACAGCAATAAAAACATTTTAGAATTAGACGCGCCAATAATTGAAAACCTGTCCTAACTATAGCCTCATGACAATAAGTGCCATTCTCCTAGATTGCTCGAAACTTTGAATACCACCGTGAATATCATTATTTTCTTCAAGCTGCTGATGGCATGATGATAGAGCATGTAACAAGCAGTCTTCTGGTACTAGGGTCAAACGACGCTCGTTTGACTTTTCTAACCACGAGTCAGGTTAACGATCCCCATTTGTGATTATGCCAATTAGGAATTACCTCTCATCGTATAAAATTAACTAGAAGATGCATCCTATAATTTGCTGGTTGATTTTCTTTATGTTTTTGACTCGACCTCAGAATGAAGCAATACTAACTTGCAATGTTTACACAACAAATTCTATCCACATAAGGTGTAGCTAATTACAAATCTTTAGCTGCGATCTTTGGACATTCTCGAAGCAAAAGGTTAGGCAAGATAAGGTAATAAACAGTACTTACATTATGATTTAATTAAACAACAAGATAAATCTCAGAATAAGGCTATAAAGATAGATTGACGACGAACTGTCTGCGGTAAGTGGGTTTATCATAAAGTAGGTAACTTATGACACGTCATAACCGCGATATATTATGCACAAGCCCGATGGCAGTCCTCGTTGTAATTTATTCAATGTAGAATAACATTTCAAAGATATAGTCACGTCACGACATATCAGTGAAGATGGAAATCGAAACGGCAAAAACCTAGAAATAAACGGCGATATCTCGGCCGCAAAACACAGTTTTAATTCGTATCGTGTTCTGTTTTCTGGTATATTTTCGTATTATGGCGCCCATAATAGTTCACGCGTTGTAAACGTAATTTCCTTTACATCCATCATGGGTTGTAAAGCTAACAGGCATTTGACCTCAATTAGAGAAAATAAAAACTACAGTCAATGGCAAAACAATTTGTGTTAATGAATTTACTTTCAGATTGGTCATAAAACTAAGTTTAAAGAGAAGGTCTTAAGAACCTTATTCTCATAATAACACAGGGTTTACTTATAATGAGATACATAAGAGAATTAATCTAGGTTTTACAATATTTTAACTAACCTCTGGTACCTAAAATAAATTATAACTAAATATTATACCTAAGTTTACTTTGAAGTGTAGGATTAGCCATAACAAAACAGGCTTTGCAATTTGGATTGTGTTGAATAAATCTGATTGGTAGTCAAAACACAAGAGCTAAAAGAAGTCTTAATTGTGTTGCTAATATTGACAATAGGGGTGTGAATAATTACCACACAGCAAATATACAAATTGACGCCAACGCAAATGCAAAACGACTACAGTTTAATTTGACCCTGACATTATTTTTTCAATATATATGTAGATGGCATGTACGTACGAACACTAAAGCTGCGTGTGTCACAAAAGGTCATGTAGATAGATAAATTTGTGGATAATATGAATTAACATTATGGCATGGGTAAGGTATCTAATAGATAGCGAAGACTTTAGTGTACTGTAAAGTAAAGGAACAAGTAGGTAGGTACGTAAGACTGTAAAGCAATAAAAGAGAAGATTCTTATAAAACCAGGTGGCTGGACTACCTTCTCTGGTAACATCTTATATCTAAAAAATCTACGGGTCGGTTGGTCCAACCATCCCGTCGATATTAGATTTTATAATATTCACTAACCGAGACGGTTTTCACAGTTTTCTCTTTTACTTTGGCATTTTATGAATAGAGCATTTAAGCTTTGTACGGGTAATATAACACAACTACACATAAAACTTTAGAAAGGGCAGAGTAAAGGTGTGAAATATTCCTAAGGTTTGACCTTTTCTATGTCTCCGGTTCACATTCAATAGAAACCTTCATTCAATTTCTCGAAGTAATTTCACACACTAAGGCGTTTTGTCTATATCATTTCTTCTTAGTTTAGTTCTCAAAAATCTTTGATCAGATTTGCAAAGCCGAAGAGTTATAAACGCTGTTTTCTCTTGATGTTTGATTTTCATCTTCGTCAGACAGAGCGGTCATCGTCCATCTACGAGGACGGTTCGATTCCCGCCTCGTACCAAATGTTTGTACGATCTGCAGATATATATTCAGGGTGTTCTGGTCGTTTTCTATGTATAATTAAAAATGTCTATCTATGTAATCATGTCTATCTATGTAATCATGTCTATCTATGTAATCATGTGTATCAGTCATCTAGTACCCATAACACAAGCTCTGCTAAGCTTGGGGCTAGATAATGCTGTGTGTATTGTCTGTTGTGAGCAATAATTATCTTTGCCTATTCTTGGTGTTTCTTCTCCACCTAACGCGGACGTATTGTGTTTGTTCAAATTGTTCTTAATGTTTATAAGAATGAATATTAATAGTTCCCAAATTCCGGTCTATGCGCAGACCATTTACAGTTTGGACACAGGAAATTCGTGATAATTGTCCACGCGACCGCGCTAATTGTTGGGCGGGATAGGACCACACCGCGACGACCGACACGGGATGTTGCACATGCCAACTGTTAACTCATACCTACTTGTACCTAGTAGGTACATACTTGAGAACGGAACGAACACATTCTGTGTTGTTAGCCTATCTAAGGCTGTATTCATGGTGGCAGACTGCTGGTCTGTCAGCGCGAGGCTTACCGATTCAAATTGGTTCCAACAATTCAACCACTAGAAAAATCTTACTAGGATTTCAGTAAAATGGTCAAATTAAACGGATGGATCATGTTCTGAGAAAAGGATTAGAATAAACAATATTTGCTTAATATCACTTTAGTCGATCCTCAACCCGTTTGCGCGTTGTTGGGATTATGGGATTACCCCCTAATCAGGGCCAATACGCTCACGGAAGACCTAAGTCCAGGAGTGGACTGGTATAAGCTGATGTTGTAGTTATCAAAAGTCTGAATTAAGACAGTGGTAGATACTCGACAACGTAAGCAAAGACAAAGCGTAAGTGCCAAATTTTCGAAAAGCAATTAATGACAGTACTCAAATAATGTTTGCTTATTCCCCTCATGAAGGTCATCTGCAACAGCATACAACCATGAATGAGCCCTAAACCACAATTACAGTCGACCACTAATAAATTATGTAGGATGTTATCTTCACTACATCCTACTTGATGCAATGTGGAATCCTAGGTGGTCTCGGCATACTGTGTATACAATGACAATATTGAAGGTTTATAGCATACTCAGATGACGAAGTGGGACACATGACACAAACTCATATAGCAGTTATGGGAATCCGAGGTGGCGCTACTGATGATAATAAGAACAACTTTAAACTGAAAGATGATGCTTCTATTGAAATAGACGATGAAAGGATAGACTAAGGCGTCAAATTTGAGAATATTTAAAGTATCCACGCGTAGATAATTCTACAAGCAGATCTACTTGGAACACAATCTGTAAACAAACTTACCTAATTGAGGACAATTAGGACGCGCGTAATAAGGTTATGATAGGTAATAATCTATTGTGATAATTGAAGAGATAAAACTTTGTACCCAGTTATGAATTATAATAACTAAAGATCAGTAAGCTCTGACCCTAGATGATACGAACTAAGTTATAAACTGAAATAGCACACCAGAATTGAATGCTTGATATACATTATAATATGTATCTTATAGATATGTAGATATGTAGGTAATTGACTGTGGAGAATAAAGGTCTATTCTTTTGGATGCCATATATATAAATAGTCTGTGGCATTTCATTGAGATCTTTACACAGACAGTAGGTACACAATAGACCGAAACACGGCGTTAAGCAGAGGAATAAAAAGTAATGTAAGTAAGCCTACCCGGGCTAGAAACACATTTGATCCTGATCCAAGGGCATGTCCAGATGACAAAATAATAAGTGATACTAATTTTGAGTTTTACTAACTTTACGCACGTGTGTTCCAGTCTCGTGTGTCGCGTTAGAATGACCCGTCTTTTTGACGTTTTTTATTTGAGGATTTGCGTAGTTTGCTGTCCGCTCCCCATCTCTTCCCGTGGGTGTCGTAAGATGCGACTAAGGGATATCTACAGGGAGCGGGCAGCAGCGTCCCCTGCAGAACAATTTTACCAACGAACTGCAATCCCCAAAACGCATGCCCAGCTTGGGGATTATGGGCAATACCCCCATCCAGCAGTGGACCACACAGGCTGTTGAGGTTGAGGTTGAGGCACGATAGTGCCGCTGTACCAAATTGTATGGAAAAAGAAGACGTCACGATCACGTTTCGTTACTAACGTTAAATAGACTTACTTAGAGGGGTGATCTATATTTAAAATACTCTAATTATAAAGAAACAGTATAAGATAACTAATATAAATCCAGAACTGGGACGCACTACGTACGACAAAAATAGCTGTAATATAATATACCTAAAACTTTAATGATGCAAACTCATAATCTCAGTAATATAAGGCAAAAGACGTTGAGAGAGTGAGAGTAACTCAAAAGTAGCTAGTCAATAGTACCTTACCTACATACAGTGCTATAACGTTAAGCTATGGATACACTATAGTTATAAAGCTGTAGTTACACTAATGTCGCAGCAGTTAAAGTGAAACATGAGACAAATGAAACGTGCACGAGTTGTATTTTCAAAGCGTTCACTACATGTTGCTATTTTTATACAAACTTGTCCCGCGACACCCTTGAAGTCTTATCGATAAATTGAACCACCCCGTCCTAGTATAAACAGGAAGTCTTAAGGTACCAAGAAAACGGTTCAATTACTTTTTTTCTATATGTTTTATTATAAATTTGTAGAAATCGATTGATTGTTAAGAGGTAAAACATCACACGAAAATATTAGAAAAAGACTGAAATTACAGTTTTTGACGATTAAAAATTTCAATGTATTTTCGGAGTTTATATGTAGGTATAGGAAAACCAAAGTATGTATAGGAAAACCAAAGGCTTATTTATTAAAGAGTTACCAGAAAGCCGATTGAAGGTTTTCACATTATAGGATGTAGAAAAGTGCATTAAAAAAGACTATGAACATAACGTGACTAGTCTAGTCTGCATGTGGTCCCGTGTCACGAAATAACTTGAACGTGAAAACAAGTTTGTATGAAAACAGGGCAGTCTATTTCCCCCTCAAACGCGAGAATTGGTTCTAATTCCGTCTTGCTATCAATCATTATTAGCTCGACTCTGCGTCGCCGCTGTGAAAGCATTTGTTTTTCCATGTTATTTCAGTAAATGTTAACTACACATAAACATTTGAGCCCGTAATGGTTTTCAATCATAATAAATTGTTTGGTAATGTTTGCATCATGAATATAGTTTGTGTACAGAATGAAGCCTTATTGCTGGAGCCGTTTTTAATTTATAGAAAGGACGTTTGGATGATTTGACTGGAAAATATCTTGGGAAAATATACCTTACCGTCTTGCCTAGATGCAATTAATGCCTATGCCTACTACCATATTATATCAATCAACCTCAACCTCAACAACCTGTATCAGCCCACTGCTGGACGCAAGCCTCCCTCTACCAAGCTCCTTATTGGCGTTTATCTCATGGGGGGTAATGCCCATAATATCCACGCTGGGCATAAGAGTTGGAAATCGCAGTTCGGTGGTAGAACTGTTCTACTTTAAAATATTCCTTGAAATCCCATAACAAATTAGAAATAACATCCGGATAGAAAAGAACGATAGATTCCGAGCATAATTTAATACGAGTTTTACACGCAAAATGGTGTCCAAAATCTCACATATTAGCCCTATCGTTAAATATTTAAGGGCGAAAATAAATCCTATTCTACAGTATATAGTATATGAAATTTTTTGTAGATTTCGTAGGTACTCGTACGTTTTCTCAACGCTAACTCAAATGGCCTGTGTTGTGTATATTTCCATACAGTACAACTAAACGCAAAGACGGTATATCCAATCTTTGGCAATATACCTGCCGAGCTAGCTAATGAACAACAAAGATGGATAGCACCTATACCTTATCTATCGTGCTTATAGAATATTAGTAAACAAACCACGACACAAATAAAAAACTCTTGCTTGGCGTCGAGTTTCAGATGTATTGCAAGCAATATTAATTGAAGGAAGGATCTCAAATCGACAAGTAATGTAAATTACGTACGCGCCAACAAAGTGAATTATATGGTTAAGTTTGGGCGGTTTATTTACTAACATTCTACATGCTCGATGGGTATTGACAGTAGTGCGGTGCGACCCAGACGCACCAGAAATACGAACGCCGGCAGGGATGACAAATTTAAGCCTTGCACTTTCGAGAAACTAGTACCTAACCAATCAGAATTTTACTTAGATCGACGACTATAAGAAACACCCAAGGCTAGCATTCAGCCTATCAAATCGACCACATAAAGTACTCTATAATAGCATGGTTATTATGGTACTGAAATCAGCCTTACCGTGGCCAATAGTTTCAAGTAAGTTATCCCCGAAGCGATGGCAAATAGAGCATTAAATGACTAAGCTGTGAAGAACGAGGTGTACAGATATTTTCAGAATAGATAGTCTTTTTGATAAAAAGGGAGGAGTAGCTTGTCTAATGAATCCATACATTAAATCTTCGTTTATCCGTTTAGAAGCTGATGCGATTTGCAAGTGCTAAATACATTATATTCCGGAGAAAATGTACTGGGTGTCAAAATCTCCAGCTGATTGTTTTCATTTTATATCAAGAGGCCATCGATCAAAAATTTCGAAATTTTTGATCGATGCAAATGGCATATGGCGATGATGGTAAAATTGAGAACCAGAGTTTCGTGCTTTTGAAGCTTCCCCACAACGTTTGTAAAAGTTGGTAGGCAAACAAAAAAAATATAAGTACTTAACTTAAACTCAAGTACAATGTATATAAACATACTACTTTCTACTTTTTGCTGAGATGCTCAGCAAAAAAACATAACTTTGGAGTGGCAAAACCAAACACAGGAACGCTGGCTCAGCTCGGCATAGAGCTTGAGTGTAGATTGGTATCGGTCATAAGTTCGCTGGGCATTACCGGTTAAAACAAAAGCCTTAGTACTTTTGATCCCTCAAATATGCTTTCCTGAAAAGCAATACGGATAGAACCAACTCGTCTGACCTCTTACCTAGTTGATGTTATGCGACTGATCGTTCAGTTAGATATGAATTGTCTCTTTACAATAAAACCAGTAAGGTCCTTCATACTAACCTCGAGTCCAGCGTGGAGTTGAGCCTCTGGGAGCGCCGCAGCGGTGCGTTACGCACCGTACTGACGGGCTCCTCCCAACTGCCGCCAGCAGACCGGGGCTCATCTGTCACGGAAACATACAGGTCAGTATTGAAGATGGCGAAGGTGATACATACTCTTTGGTAGATACAGGTTAATATTACGGATGGTGAAGATTATACATACTCTTTGGTAGATACAGGTCAATATTGCGGATGGTGAAGGTTATACATACTCTTTGGTAATATTAGAATAAAGAACCTGCATTCAAATAAGTGTGTCAGAAATATACAGCCCGCCGCGCGCAGTCTCTGTTGTCTGTCTGTGGTTGAGGTTAACGTTTGACTATGGAATACCACGAAAAGTTGACCAAGGAGCCCTGTAACGCATAAACTCCTTACTTGCTGCAAGTAGAGACAGTATAACGACCTCTTCGGTTCAAGGGTGTGTGCAACTACTGTGGCAACTAGCTACTCTAGTTGCAGAAGAAGATAATGTTTGCAGATCTGGTTTGATCAAATCTACGTTCTTTACTTTGACCATAGATATAAAAGAATAGTACAAAAGTAACTTTGACTATTACAAAATTAAATAATGTCAAGACGAATGTCAGTTGAGTACCGAGACAAATATTACAAGGTTTTATGGTACAAATTTAATGTATCCTGTGATTGTTATTGTAATGAATAAATATCTATTTAAATATTTAATTTTGTTTTAAAAAACTATAAACCGACTTTTTTAGTTTTTTTATGAATTTTCATGGATCCCATTGTCAGAACTGAACAAAATTAAAATGAGACCACACGGGAAGCACCAGCTTTCATATACAAAGAATCATGCAAATCGGACCACCTAGTCAAAAGTTCTGAGGTAACAAACAAAAAAATACAGACGAATTGAGAACCTTCTCCTTTTTTTGAAGTCGGTTAAAAAGAAACATTCTGCTAATGTCGTTCGTTACTGATCCTAATTTCTTGTGAAAGTTCAAGTCATTCCCGTTTAATTTACTTACATACCTACTGTATACATAATACCCGTATTACAAACTGGTAATGAACATGAATTTTATCAGTCCGTTTACTAGCACATACCTACCTACCGATAATAATACTTGCATGTGTGTGTCGAAAAATATGTCATTGTCAGAAGGTCCTTCATTCTTGCTTCCTCTAAATTTGTCCAAGGTCAGGCCAATAACAGAAAAAAACATGATATGGTTTATAGGAACGGTCCTTGACTACCAAATGTGCATCTCTTTACTTTCATTTACGTCCATGTGAGATTTTTAACCGTTTACGTCTCCATGCGTGGAGGGTCAAAGACAGGAAACCATAAGAACTATTAATTAAAAAAACCCTAAGCGTGAGTAATCTGATTAGTTAACATTAGCTAGTTCATTACATTAGTGCAAAATCAAAATCAATTTCATTTAAATACATAGTTTTTATGGTGCGTGTTAATTATAATTACGTATAAGTTAATTAACTAGTTAATCGTGTAAGTAACTAATGCTACAAATAAAGTTTTCTTATCATTAAACCTTTTAGAAGCAAAGCAACACGGTTTAAGTAAAAAAAAATATTTGTAAGAATTCAATGTACCTACACAACATACGAACGAAGTACATACAGCTATATTTTTTTCTTCAATTGGCGTATGAGAATGGGCTAAATGGTATCCCCAGAAAGGGGTGGTTAGGTACCATTTTCATTGCCACAGAAAATATAATAATACGTATCCTTTTCACTTGGAAGACTTAAGTAAGTAGCTTTGTGATGCTTGGATTGAATTTTAAAATGATATCAAGACATTAATTTAAAGGAGCCATAAAGTTTAACAGAAAATAAAATTGTTTGGTCTTCATGGTTTCAGAACACTGTTTACTCAATTTAGAAGCAAACAAATATTTTAAGACAAACAAAGACTCCTACAACACATTTTTTGTGTATTTGTACATTTTGGAAGGCTAAGATAATATTGTTGCAAAAAACGAAATGTCAATTAACTGGGCATGCCGCGGACCTTGAAGTCAAGTGTAGGTGGTGTTTGAGGCTACCACGTTTTTAAACCACGTTGTTTTAACTTTGATTTATCTACTATGAGACCTTTAAAATGTTTTATTCGTACCTTTTCAATATAGAAAAGGTAAAGTTACAGTACGTGCACGAACAAATCTGTACAAATAAACAAATTTTCCGTTCCATTTCAAGTTTAACCGAACCACTTTGAATCATAACCACAAAACCTAATTGACTTGCCCGCATGATTGAACCTAATTATTACCTACTTAGCTTATGTTTCTTGATCAGCTTGTGTTTGAACTTGGTAATTCTGTCGCTCTTTTTCGACCGCTTCATCGTGTCACCACACCGTCTATCCATTTCATCGCACCTTCACATTCACACCGGTTATGCAATCACCCACGAGCACTTGAAGATCAAGGTTTGCTACTATAGAAATTTGTAAAACTTCACACTAACCGCGTACCACACATAAAATTCACTTAGCAACTTCAAAAAACAAGTTACAAAGTAATTTCTGTAATCGTGACGATAATTAAGCGCGACCACGTGTCGCCTGCGCACTGTTTGACCGAACACTAAACACAATACTTCTCAATGAACTTGTTGATGGTTCTCGGTAATACGATTGTTGCGGTGGATGATTGACACCGATGATCGACTCCTAGACAAGTTTACAGGGTTGTCGACCTACAGCAACGAATTCAACATAATCACGTAGAATGTGGAATATATTTGCACAGATGATAATATTACGGTTCGTGAAAGTTATCTATTCACCGAACGCATAATAGCTTGAGGAGTTATTATGGAATTGAGTACACTGTTTGAACACGAGATATTTAAAACAGGTTTTGTGATGAAGTAATAGCGTGTAACTGTTCTAGGTTCTCATTTATCGGTTGTGTGAAAACCCTGCAGAGATTGCAGTTGAAATTAAGACGTATAACATCCTGAACAGTGTTGACCTCCCTTTCGTGATAGCGGTCGGTATTGAACATAAATCATATCGCCCCAGAGAGATAGCACCCAGTTCCTAGAGCTTATGAGTACGATGTAGGTACTACAGTTCAATGAATACCCAGCAGGGAATGGGAATTGTATCTATAGAATCTCGCAAGCATGCCAATATAACGTTATTGAACTTAGAGCCAGGGCAATGCTTCTGGCCAATTTCACAACACGAATTCACATGCCTCACTCGGTCATATATTGAATTGCTTTTGAAATCGCGCACGGCAATAAAATAAATTACAATGATACTTATCAAGGGGAGCTTGTAAGTTATTTGTTGTGCAGATAACCCCGTTAGATGGGAAGGCAACCTGTTGTAGGTAAATGTAAATATCGAAATATCAGGTCCGTAACAAGAATCGATTTATGTACGGTCAGTAACTATCTGGTGATCTCAGTATCGGAGTGGGTCGAGATCTGAGACGCCGCGCCGCGCCCCGTCACTCACGGGCTCATTGTTTCGCTCGCCTAGAGCTTGTGATTCATAATATTACAAGTTTCAGATAAGAATGCAGCAAATAGGCCGTTGCAAGCGAACAATCGGGCTCGACCGTAATGCGCTTGACACAATTCCTGGTGCTGTATGCGGGAACAACATGGGGTCATTGTATCTCAGACGGACAATTAGGTGAGCGTATTGGTTTGCGATGAATATGACGTTAATGGAGGAGTCATTGACCAGTTACTAACGAAATTATCCTGAACTGGAAGGAGTAAACCGCAATGAATAATTTTTACTAATGAAGGTGGTACCCACAACCTAATTCTTTAGCCTATTTCCTTGAATTAAAGAACATAGGAAAGTTTCTGTAAGACACAGATTATTTCCATGACTTGGAGATATTATCCACATTCAACGGTCTTCAATAATGTGTATTATGTATCATTCATCCATCATCATGACGCGGTTCTGAACGCAGTCCAGGCAATCACATAATTTCCCAACACTACCAGGGCCATCAAAGGAAATGGCCTACTTATCTCCATTGAATTTAACGTCTTTAAACAATGATTAGCAGTTAGGGCAATTGCGGCACCCGACTCCCATGTAGATAAGGGCAATGGGTCGATAGGAGTTGTTCAATTACGTTTATTCAGATGGTTAAGACCGTCACTTACAATATCGCTACGATTGGTCTTGCCACACACTCGCTGGGAGAACGTACTTTCTACCGTTGCACGACCATTCATGAAATTGTTGTTTATTTTATTGAATGGCTTTCTTCTAAATTGATCAATGATCTGAGAACAGCCTGGGAAAATCTGCAAAAGCATTTGGCGATGTAGTTTCGTGTCAATAATTTTTTGTATGCTATTCTGTAACTCAGATTTAGCTTCACCCGTTACTTTTATCACGAATAATTCAAGGTTTACCTTATGCGATAAGTTATATTAGAAATATTAGTACTGTGAGTGTAATTTTTTTTGTCTTGTTTTCAATTTTAAAACCGTTTTTCCCTACAGTTGTTTTTATCTTTAGAGTTCATAAGCTAGGTCAAGTACGTTTTGCAAGTATAAAATATTGTAATATTTGCTTTTGCAAAATATTTTATTTATCGGGTAAGCAATTTACTTGAAGTCAAAGCTAGGTTGAAAATGTTGAAGTTAAAGTGTCTTTGCTAACACAATATGCAGAGACAAAGCACAATTAACAAAGTGGATGTTAGATACCTATTTTCTTCGGCTCCTCCTCGGTCACCGGACATAACTTCACTTTGTTTACGACAATCACCAACGTAAACTGCATCGCAATGCCACACCAGCAAAAGTACAAAATCGAATAGATTTCGTCACATGACCTCCGCGAGTTAGTAAATTCATCGTCCGTTTTGCGTGTTGCTTACTGCAATGTCGGGTCAAAACTAAGCCGGATTAACATAATTCCGACTGCACATGTCACTACAATTGCCGAGCCTATGGAGCAACGCATTGAAAAATTAATAACAGCAACATTGGCTCATGTCCAGCAATTATAACTAAGGCACAAACAAAGCTAATTGTAAAATGTGAGGCTCCCGCATCAATTGGGAGCGACGCACGACGGCAGGGGAACTTTCAGTGACGGATATAAACACAATTGGGGCTATTTCTAGAAATGGCGATGGAGATCGTCTCTGGAACCATTTCGCAATGGTCTTGTAGTTTTCGAGCTTCAATCGCCTCGTCAAAAATAGTTTGTTTATCAAGATGAGACAATCACAAATGACTGTATGCAGTTTGGATATCGCCTCGATTTTAAGAGTTCTTAAATCACATTTTTATGCTTGTTATTTACATGAAAATGTCGCCATGTTTCACACTAATGTAAGTATTACATTCCATTAATTTATTATTACAGTTCGGACAAAAAGCTTCACAAACCGTTCAAGAATTTCGAATTCTGCACGAGCAAATACAATGTATTTTCAACGACATTTCTTAACATAAATGGGACGTGAGACAAATCTTCAGACAGGCGAGACAGTGAGAGCATAGAGAGTAGATACAAATGGATGAAGCGACCGGGAATGAGACGAAAATAAATCGGATGCACAAAGCACATCCTAATGATCACGCTTCAGCTAATGTTGGGTAGGTAAATAAGTTCTGAGATAAAAGGTAGCAACTATTTATACAACGGGGTGTACTGTGTATTACTATTATTTATATTTATAGTAGACAAACATTAATAAGTAAAATACGTGATGAGATGCACGTAATAGGGAGTAGCGATGGCTTGCAGATGTTGAGAATGCTTGACTGAAATGAAGTGGATTTTATGTCAAGCAACGTACACTCACCATAGATTATGTTAGTAAATAGAGTTCCAAGTAATCTTGCCTATGAAAATAAATTGTGTTAGAAATAAAATTACAAGGACTACAAAGTTTATCTTAAATAAAGGTCCATCCAGTTATTGTTGATAATTATAGGGAATACCGGACGTGGAACATAAACTGTGGTTGAAGCATGTCTACAAAGTTTTGAAGCGAGTCTGCTGTTTGTAGAATAGAATAACAATACTAAAGTTTATTGCAATGGAGTGTAGCCAAAGCCATTAGATGAATTGGCCAATAAAATCATATAGTCCACTTTCCTAACGCCTCCTATTTAGCCCGAATCAGGAAGTGAATCATTGAATACGACACATAAGGGGTCAGCGTCGGAACATAAAGTAGACTTCTCAGAAAATCGTTTACCCGATAATGGTGAGAGCTTATTTTGAGTATCAAATAATTTTCAATGAATATCCTTGTAAAGGTTTTCAGCCTCAAACAACAATGTTACTTGTAGTATCAGTACAAAACCTTGGTTTCGTTTGTTGACGTGGTATTGATCCAGCGTTGCAACATGCAACCGGGTGCAAATAAAGCAATAGGGAACCTCACTTGCCAGCACCGTTCTCTTGGATTTATGTTCATGAGGTTCCATAAAAACTTGTTTTTAGTACGTGCGTCAGATCGATGCAAGTTACTGCAGTACAGGTTTAAGCAAATTCTTTGGGAGATTGGAACAAGTACACGTTTGATATCGCATTGAGTTTTATTGATATTGTATTGGTCAATGCTGCTGAGCAAATCTTGAGTTAAAGCAACAAATATGCGTTTAACACAAGGTGGACACTTTTTTGGAAATCTGCAATTACGTGCGGTATTTTTGGAGATTTATTTTCTCTAGGGATTGGTAGACCGAGACACTTGGGTCTCCAAGCCTGCAAGCACCTAACGAAATTTTGGGGGCCTCCTCTGTTGATTAGAAGATCATAATTTATGTTAGATGACTGTATGTGCGCACGCGCAGTGTATACAGATATAAGTTTCATGCTAGCGTGCGTTGATTCATCTTGTCGACGGTTTAATGTACAAGTGGTGGGGTGGTACTTACATTTAATGAGCACAACCGAGTCGTGGGGCTCACACTGCACCTGGGTGGCGTTCATGGTCAGCAGACCCCCGCTGACCGCGCCGCCACCCGTTCCGTTCGCCTCCCTGTGAGATACAACATATTATCAGCTAATTGTAGTTGAGAACTAGTCTACAAACTCAATACAGAGATAAATAATATCAGAATCGATATTTTCGAGAGATAGCAGACTCATGTCTGCAGCTTGCAATCATTATTTTTATCATGAAAATCAAACGTTTTAAAACTAAGTAAATAATATTAAGTATGGAAATAAAATTACAGGTATTGTAATTTGCTTCTCTTCACATCTATCTTTTTTGAGGGGAACTAGCTAATACTCTGGTATCCCATATTACTGAAACGCCACATACACAAACGTTACTCAAATGACAATTCAGCACTTTTCATTGAAAAACTGCTGAAATTGGAATGAAAGTGGCTTTTATTCGGAGGAGCTCAAAAATTATTTCAAATAACATTAAGCTTGTAATTTTTCTCAGGGTTAACAAAAAGGGAAAAGGAACGCTTGACTTTAGAATTCTGAATAAAGCTACCAGATGTTGACAAAATACGACTTGAGGGGCGCAACTGGCTGCCTCGTTATTTTTATCGCGAAACAGAATTGTTTGCATTGCTATTTTCCGGTTTTAAATGATATTAAGAGCTTATTTAACTTTCGATTTTACTTTTGGAATGCAATGCCATTTCATGCAGGTAGTCTACCTCATTGCATTGCATCTTGTTGTTTTTATAATTATTACGGAGATTTATCTAGGTATAATATAATTATGTGAACAATTCATAAATATAGATGTTTATGGAAATCTTGTCTAGTTTATTAGTATTAGTAGTAGTAGTATTCTTAATACTACATAAACAAACAGGTATGTATCTCAAGGTTATTAATTAGGTCCTCTACTGTAATCGACCTACATAAAGCAAACAAACCATGCATGTCAACGGAGCTGTTAAATCATTAAACCCATTACCTTCTATTTTGCAGTGATTGCCTGCTGATTAGAGTTCAATCGAAGAATTAACAATCCAAATCAATTGTATGGAAAAGTGGCGTAATTAGCAATTAGGAATGAGTCAGTCTTAGTTAATAGTTAACAGGTGGTGATGTGACTAAGACTGAAGTTTAATGAGTGTTGTATAATGCCAGGCCTTGGATCAATGTCATGGACAAATGATGGCGTTAATTATGGGAAGGATTCAGTTAAGGTTCGGAATTCGGGAAAGTCATTATTATCTTCGTATTTAAGTCTTTTTTGGCAGCAGAAAAGGCCATGGTAAGTTTTCAGTAGAACATTGGATTAATTAACTCTTTCAGTCGTTATATTAAAAAGGTTGGTCAGACTAGAGGACCTGGGTGTTTTCAAATTTAACCTTTGATTTAAAACAATCTCAAAAAGCAAGAAAACAGGCAAAACAGTTGGTCAACCAATGATTTTTGGTCACAAATAACAGACAGATGCAAGCAATTGAGTTTTTTAACATGATATATCAATTAGCATGCCACAGATGGGAGAAAGATAACCCTGTAACATCACACTTCCCAATCCTACCAAAAATAGATGAAGACATGTTTTAAAGGCAACTTTTACAGTTGGTACCATACTGGTACTAAAAAGTTGGGCCCTTTGTGGTTTATCTAGTTTTGTTTGAGTGTTTCAAATGACAGGATGAGATAGTAAGGAAATTTATAGGGTTACATCTGTTGTTTGGGTGGTCTTTGTTAGAGATTAATTTGATCTTTGTGAGAAAATAACTAATGGATTTAATATAAAATAAAAAAGAAGAAACAGAGATAGAAACATGATCATTCAGACAAACCTACCTATTACCTACAGATTACAATTAAATAGAATAAATATATTAGAATTTTTGTTGAATTGTTTCTTCTTTTATAATTGAAACTTTGAGCTAGAACTATACAGACTTGCAAACAATCTATCTAGGAACAGTTATTTAGATACTTTTATAGGTAGATATATCCAATTGCACTTTAAATAGGTTTTTTTGTGTAAATAGTCTTAATTATGTAATTATAATTACATAGTTTCAAAAGTAAGATTAATAATTTTATAAGATCTGAAAACAATGCACATGGCATTGTTTTCAGATCTTATAAAATTATTATGATTGTAATACAATAGATGAATATTTAAATCTACATCTTAAGCAGTAGATTTTGTTTTATTAAACTATGAACCAACTTCAACTATATAGTTTTTCATGGATCCCATTGTCAGAACTGGACTAAATTAAAATGGGACCACACGGGAAGCACCAGCTTTCAAATAAAAAAAGAATCGCGAAAATCAGACCACCCAGAGAAAAGTTCTGATTACGTTTATCTAAAATCACTTGGAACAAATATCTGCAGATCATAGAAACATAAGTCCAAGAGCAAATCAAACCAAAAAACATCCTGCCTCTATCCTCTGTAAGTCACCAAAAGTCCTGCTCCGATACTTCAAGGAGCTGGGCTGGTTAGGGCCTGCTTAGGCAGGGAGATAATGCACAATACACTCCTATGCGAGATGTCCATGCAGATCTTAGTTCCCCTACTCAGAATTAGAATTAGAATCCTGCCTCTATGGCGGACGTTTCCCAGCTGCACCACTGAGAGACTCAAGTCATCATATTAACACACATGCACAAAATAGTCTATGAGCCTATAGCCTATAAGCCCTTTCCCAAAGTAATGTTTTGTAGCATGTTTGGAGCAGTCAACTCTATTGACTAAATGCACAATAACCATTGTGATCTATTGATATAATCATAATATTATTTAATGCACTTAGCTGATAGATTTGTTTATAAGAAATAGACAAGGCAAGCATCCCTTTTTAACCGACTTTAAAAAAAGGAGGAGATTCTCAATTCAACTGTTTTTTTTGTGTTTGTTACCTCAGAACTATTGTTTGAGTGGTCCTATTTTCATGATTCTTTTATTTTTAAAGCTGGTGTTTCCCATGTGGTCCCTTTTTAATTTGATCCAGTTCTGAAAATTGGATCCATGAAAAATCTATAGTATTATTGAAGTCGTTTTATAGTTTTTCAAAACAAAATCAATTATCAAAAAAGCTTACATTGGTACTGAACCTTTGAGACCCCTTGGCTATGGCCCCTATGGCTGGTGGCTTTTGAGATGGGAGTAAAAGTATTTCAGAAGTGAATTAGTTTATGCAGTTATTTAAATGCCAAAAATTATTTTCTTATAAATTGAGCCCATGACTCTTTTCTCTACTTTTCTCTAGCTCTCATGATTTTGGATTTGACCATCCACTCCCATCAAACTTTTACTACTTTCTACATGCAGAAAACATTATTTTTATTAGAGACACTGTTGGCTAAACAAGTCATTTGATTTCACAAATGAAAACATCAGTCATTATGACTGATTTTAATTTACACATACAAACGATAATGATAAACAATTGTATGGCAGATGGCCAATGTGTTGTTGGATCCATCAAGCTTAATTTATAATATTAACTGAACAAATAATGATTTAATTATTAATTACCCATGAACGAACCGAAAAGCTACTTGCATTACAGTGAAAGGTTGTTTGAGCAAACCAATGTTCTCTCCCCTTTATCTCTCAAACGGATGAACCAATTTTGGTTACTTTTGTAAGAAATTTTGAAGCAGGCTGGTGACCAGCATTTGGGACATATCTAAAATGATGATGATGAATTTAATTTCTGGGAATTGGAGTAAAATTGTATCATTTCATTACGAACAGTAAATTAACCCTTTTACAATAAAAAACAAATTTCCAGGGAAAAAAAATTGTGAGCTAAGAACATGAGGTCTATTAACAGTTTAGGGAGTGATTCTTAGAATTACTTATCACAAATATATTGGTGCTTATGACTTCCTGTGGCATTGTAACACCAAGAAATTGCAGTATGAACACAGCTGATAAGTCTTTGAAATAGTAGATAATAAATTTTGTCCTTTCTGTATGAGATTGTTAATAAGAACATGCCATCTTACATGTAGCGTTATAATATAATAATAAGTGCATTATTTACTTTGATCCAAAGTCCTTGACAGATTTGATATTGGTAGTAAAATATCTTCAATTACAATCTATTATTGTATAACAGAATGATAAAAAAAAGATCAGCAATACTTGGGGACATAATTGCTCCGATTGAGTTAGCATTGAAAGCAGGTGCTCATCAGTATGCACATTGAATAATACCGCACATTGGAACTGTTATGTGGAACACTTTTCTAGGACGCCAATTATCGTGAAATTTTATGACAGAGCTCTACTATGATTCAGCGTGGCTATCTCTTTGAATGGTAATGGTAATGTACATGATGCTATCGCAATAAATTCCCTTCTCTCCACTTGCACTGCGATAGGCCGTCTTGACATTTGACACTGGTCTGGCCAAGTCTTTGTCATGCCATCACATTTTTAGGTCAAAGTACGATGAACTTGAATGCGCTTTACTCACCGTAAAATGCTTATTGCCGGCACTTGCTTCCTGCGGAATGCGTGCAGGCAGGGCCCGCATTCGCTAGGAAAGCATTACCCTCTGTTTTATGCACGTTTCGAAAGTTTCCTCTGTGGAAACCGGCCACGACAACAATCACTGGTCATATGCAGTCACAGCTGGCTCCAAAGCATCTAAACTTGCCCGAAACGCAGTCAACAAACACCACCTCAAAAGGTTAATCCACTGTTTTCAACAAAAGGCACTAGAATCCGTAAGCACTCATCAGCCAGGTACTGGCTGGCACTGTTCACTCCAGTAATTTTGTTTTGTTTTTATATAGTACAGGTTCACACGCGGAGTTCGATGTAAACAAACTTGATTCTTCAATAAAATAACGGGCAAAATAGAGAAAGAAACGTCGGTCACACCGCAAAATCCGAAAAACACAAGACGCGCAGCTGGCGGGCTGACGCCTCTCGCTTGAGTGCGGGTGTGAAGCAGGGTGTGGGGGGCCGCCGCCGCCGGCCGCTCCTACCGCGCGCCCCCTATCCTTCCCGCCGCCGCCGCCGCCGCCTCGTCGCGCAACGCAAGTCATTTCATCAATGCATGTTCATTTTATTTTGAAGCTGCGCCTGCGCTTGCCTTCATCACGCTCGCTCAGTACCTATGATTTTGATGATTTTTTTTATAGCTATACGAACGAGTACTCGTAGTAGAAGAAAACTTCGCCCAAATACGAGTAGAATACATAACTTCGAAGTAAGACACCCGCCTTGCAAAAATGTACAATGCGAACTTTGCGAATAAATTTTGAATGACAGTGACACTGGCTTTTAGTTCTTTCATCAAGATTATAACAAATTAGCATCGAGATAGCAAATTAGACTGAAATCATAACTGAAATACTGTCTGGCTGTCTGCTCTCTACTTAGTAGGTAGGTACTTCTTAGGTAGGTACCTACACATTCTTACTTCTCTTTGCTACACATCGTTATTTTTTTAATACTGGAAACGTTGGGTTGGTTACACTTGGATGGCCTAGTTCTTAAAGTCACTAAGTCCATTTTGACGTTTTTTGGGTAGGAGCGTTTTAGTGATAAAATGTATTTATTTAAGCTTAAATTGTTGTATAAAAATTTGGATTAAAATGAAAAACGTAGCTCTAAGGACACTGTTTAATATACTGAACTTAAAAATAGAATAACATTTATAGGTTTTACACACATAATTTTTATATCAATGGACTTATCACAAAATCAATGGAGTTGGTTTCTTTTTATCAAAATTCTTTGGATTTAGTGACATTTTTCAATAATCATCACTTTAGATACATTGATAATCAAATCTGTTTTATCTTTAAAATTGCTTATAATTAAGGAAATGCTTATAAAACTTATAGTCTTATGTTGACATCTAATATTCTTTTTCTGACGAATCAATTCTTTCTTCATGTTCCACTTCAGCAGATGTATCGGCCGTTTCCAACAAATCTAAATAAAAGCTTCTTTTCTCAACAGGAAAATAATCGAGAAGCTTTTTAATATCACGTAGCTTTAATAGTTTTATGGGTATCATCCCTTGGAAACAGTCCTCAAGGTCATTGTTGATGATTCCACCCATACCAACACGATAAAGTACAAACTTCTTAAAGTTTTGACCACTCATTGATTCAGATAATTCGGGGCGGTGGTCCTTTTGAAAACGTGCTTTACGACACACAGATAATCCAGTTATTGAGGATTTCATATGAGTATCATACAAGCTCTTGTAGTTTTTAATTTTCAACACACGATCTCCAGCGATTTCTTTGTCACGTAGGTTTTTTTCCAAAAATACAACCTGAAATTTATTAGTGATTCGCGAGCCCTCTATTAAATCTACGTAGTAGCCAGGTGTATAAACCTTTTCTGATTTGATGCGTTTTCTTTCTATCAGAGCGAAATCTCGATCTATCGGCATCATGGAATGCCCTGGAATAGGGTATGATATTGTAACTTTTTGAAATACGTTACTGGCGCATAATTGATCCAGGAAAGTGAAGAGATAGCGGTTTTTATTCTGGCTGAAACAATTATCACAAAATAGTTCCAAGTGGGTATGTTCTGGACGTTTGTTGTGCTTGATGTAGTCTGCCAAAGCCGTTAAAACTTCATTAGGACCCTTTTGACCATAATTTTCGGTATATAAATACATGCAAGCGGTATTTTTGCTGAGGTCATGAATTCCGAAGTTGTGTAGCCATAATTGACGCAAATAATACTCCACTGAAACATTTGTCACCGGAAGAGGTAAATTTTTTTGGTAATCGAAGCAAAGTGATAATTTATTATTTTGCGTGTCTGTTTCAGTCTTTGTTATTGATTTAAGAAACACTTCTGCCTTTCTTAAATGTAAATCTTTTTCTGTATTCAAGGCATTGAGTTTTTGTGCATCCTTGTTTATAGCTGCAAAATCAATTTCTACTTTCAGTTTTTCACATGTCGCGCAAATATCCTTTCTAGGTAACCCAAAAGCAATATTAAAATCTTTGTTGAAAATTTCGTTAAATTTGCTGTATGTCATTTTTATTCCAGTGTTATCACATTTGAATTTTCTATGTAGTTCAGCAACTGAAAGGTTGGCATCAACGTATTTCTTATGCTTATTGCATTCTCTTGAATAATGAGATTCCCGAGCTGGTATGCTTTCAATAAAATTGTGTACTTTTTTAATTACTTCTTGACTGTATATAGAATGACTTTGTCTTCCTCTCAAATCAGTAATATCCTTATCTTTGTGTTGTACTTTGAGCTGTAGTCTTTGCCTTTTGATACCATGAATAGCTAAAAAAGCGTTCTGACATACAACTACCCTCTTTTTTTTTAAACTAACGTAGTATTTGAACACCTTTCGTGGTCTTGCTTTTTTCGGAGAATTCAAAGGGCGAAATCTTTCAGGATCTGTTTCTTGTAAACATCCCTGCAAGTAAATATTTTGCTGTGTATGTGATGATAAGCCGATGAATTTCTCAAAAATACGGTTTGCTTGATTTTCTGATATTTTGTCACTGCATTTACAACGACATGCTGGTATTTCACGCATAATGTGTTTCTTAGTATTTTCTTTTATTTTCAAATTTTTCTTCCATGTCTCTGGCTTGGAAGCCCTTTTTTTTCCTTTTCTATTAAGTGCTTCTGGATCTTCTATATTTTCATTCACAACTATTTCTTCTTCCAAATAAAATTCTCCAGTACTTTCATTAAGTAATACATCTCTTGTTGTTGTTCCTTCTATCATTTCAAAAGTTGTGTTGTCCATATTGTTTTCACCCTCAAAATCGCAATTTGTAGCATCACTATCAACTTCTTTATCTAATATCATTTCCCCCGTTTGTTCATCTAATCTTAATGACTTTTTACTATTTTGTCTAATGGAATTGTTGCCTTTTTTTGGGTATGTGCCAGCCTGCAAACTAATCAAAACTTTAAATGCATAAAACTTCTTGTGTATTTGCACAAAAAAATCAAGAAAGTGTATTTGAGGGTAGATAATAACCGGTAACCGGTAACGGGCTTAATTTAATGCTAATTGGCATTAAATTAAGCCCGTTACCGGTTTAGTGTCTGTTATGTTGAAGGAACTAGAACTAGTTCTACATTAACTTCTCTTGAAAACATTTTTAATATGAGCAACGTGTAAAATACTTAGGTACTTACCTCGTCTCTGCGTGAACATCGACCTGGATGCGTATGCCGCAATGTTTCCGGGGTGTATTTTCTCCATCAGGTGTCCATTCACTGCCAGATGAATGATATGGGTCATCTTCATCGGAATTAAATAACCCACAATCATTAATTAGCCTATAAAAAAACATTTTTTGATAGCAATAGTGCAAATGATAGAAATAGAACAAATTTTTTATGGAAAACTGCTTACTGTTGAAGTTTATCCTCGTTCATGGTAAATATACTCGAATTAAGCACATTTAAAACCACTTTTCACCTTTTTTTTGATCAATTGATTAAAAACACTTGTCGCACAAAGTATTTGCCGTAACGAATTTAAACTGTGAAAAAAAACGGTCCCTGGTGTAGCCAGGACATGGACTAAAAATTGAAGGACTTAGTTACTTTTAAATGAAAAATAAGTAACTTAGTTACTTTTTGCTCGAATGTACGCTCTGATTTGTACTTCGTTACTTTAAGAACTGAACTGAATGGAGTTAGGGACTTTAGGCATTGGGAAAAACACACTTAGAGGTATTTTAGAGAAAAAAGAGTCAGACCCGAAGATAGAGGAAAAAAAGTAGAATATTTTGAACTGGTAATGTAAAAATGGCAAAATTTGGACTTAGTGACTTTAAGAACTAGGCCATCCACTTACACCCTGTTTTACGTTACGTTATGTTAAACATAATATCATATCACTTAGATCAATCAAGTAGGTAATCACCAATCGTCTTTACCTCACGTATTGTAGGTCGTTTCGAAGAGTAGTAGGTATCGGAATTAGAAATGTGATTATTTATTTTTAACTATCACATTTAAATAGCATTACCTACCTACTACAGCATAGGCCGTAGTACCTACCTACAGTTCATTATGATAGTAGGTAGGTAATGTACTCTACATTCTACCCTACTCTACATTCTACTCTAAAGGGGTTATAAATTTTCATTCTTACACAAAGAGGTAAATTAGCATGACTGGTAGGTAGGTAGGTAGGTACAGTTATTTTAAACTCTTTGTATTAGGGTTCTTTACTCTGCATCACCTTACGATTAGAGTGTTATGTCAACTTTGTAATTCACAACCTCATCTCTATCTAAAGATTTTAAATCGCTCCCTACCTACCACAAAATCTTTATGCATGGCCAAGAAAATAGGTAGGTACCCACCTACCTAATTATGATTGTAAAACACTGGCTGAGCCGCGATGAAAGCACGCGCACCCAGTGGGTGGTTGGCCTTCACGTACAGAAATCTGTCATATTGTACCTTCAAGTGTTTTCGAAAAATACCATTTCGCACGGCACACTTTCGGGCAATTTGCGTGAAAGTATTCTTTCATTGGTGATCTATCAAAGGTTTCTCCTTTATCATTACAACCGGGTAACCACCCCCGTGGGCCTGTAATTACTTGCAGTCGCCGGCAGATGAGTAAACGCCTTAAATTCTGGGTTGTAGGGAAAGTGAAGTGTTAATGGGACACTTACGGCAATTTGATCATAGTAGTTTGTTCTACCGGTTAACTGGGAAGAGTTTCTACGAATCTGACCTCACTGGCGTAACTTACCAGAGTTAGCAGCGGTAAAGGGATTTACCGGATTCACCTGCTGAGATGGGCCATCCGTGAGAGACCACTGAACATCTGTTCTGTGTTTTTGCTGGCAACAATACACTTTTACCCCAATTCACGGAACGGATGTAGGGTGCGGGTTGGGTGCGTCCTTGAGAGCGATTGGAACCGGATATTTCTATTCTATTGAGTTACCCTACCTATTTATAATAATGAAGTGTAGGATAATTTTCTAGTATAGGTATTCTACCTTCTACCAGTACCAGTAGCAAGTAAGATTGGTAGGTACAATAAGAAAACAATTTAATAGAGTTCCTAGCCGGTTTATGTCGTCGCCGGCAGTTGGCTCTACCTTTGGTAGAGCAAAGAGCAAGGAAATATTAGTGGTCTATGTTATCATGCCTTTATCGCTTTAATTATGTAGGTGCTAGTACTTACCTAGTTGCCTTTAAAAATAATAATGACTTCTGTTGTTTGCAGCTGCATACATTTTTTTAAAACTTCTCGTAAACTGATCATCTCCCAATTAAATTGTTAATGCTGTTATTTTTTGACTTCATTGACAGTTTTCATGTTAGGTAGTACCTACCTACTAACGATCGATAATGTACATAACTGTGCCCAAGTTAGGTACTTACATGATATATAGAGTTCATTCAGTTCAAACGGATATCCTTTCTATTTAGGTCCAAGGATAAATGTTAATGATTAGGTACCTGCGTAGTGTTGGTTTAATATTTCACCTCTTTGTCAACGCTATTGTTTGAAATAGGCATTCAATGCGAACCGACAGACATACTTTACGATTGCATTTGATCAATGTTATAATTGCCTGTCGACTGGTTCGAATTGTTGCTCGTAAGTTATCGTCCGTGCGTTCCGAGATGAGCTATTATCGATGTTAGCGATCTCAACGATATTTGACGTTCCGAGTTAGTTATCACGATTATTGACAGTTGAGTGCTATCCTATCTCGGAACACTCAATGAACGTGCTCACGGTCACGTGTCGCTTCCTCGCCTGTCAGATACTTGTTAGTCAAAAAAATAAACAGCACAACAATTCGAAATCCAGTAAAAATGGCCGAAATTCGAACTTTTTGTTCTCAAATGATTCCGATGACTCGGTTGGGGAGTGGGACAGCGATCAATCCAATTTGTTCCCTCTCGTACTGCTCTTGAGAGAGCATTAAAGTTATTCTCCGACCGTTGTTGACATCGTCATCTATATGAATTTCCATTTCTCTTTAAAAAACTTGCAAACAAATATAATTTTTTATCAAACAGACAAGATCAAGGAACGTAAATAAATACTCTCCGCGGAAGGAGGACAGGATGGCGAAGAAAATAAATGCCAACTGTCAGTTTTGACAGCGCGCTCACAGTGATTTCTGTATGTAGGATGGTCACTGATATCGCAAAATGGCGCATGTAATGACGTCATCTATGACGTCACACGAGACATCGTTGTCGCGCTCACGGTAAGTCGGAACGCTTGATAGCGCGCTAATATCGATATTGGCGCAACTCGGAATGCAAGGCGTATATATTTTTAATTTACGTAGATACTTACCAATAACATTCATGAGAAAAAATGCCAAGAATTTGTGAACGCAATCTCTTAAACAGTGTGGGTGTACTCAAGCAAAGAGATAGTTTGTCATTGCCCAAGATTAGTGGGTACTATGTACTTGTACACGACTATCAAGTGAACTGCGGTGCCACTTATAAGTATTTATACCTCTACAAGTCGCATGCTCGACGAGCTTTGCTCAAAATATCGCAGCGCCTGGCGACTTCCGTTGATTCAGAGTTGAAATTATCTGCGCGTTTTCATTGGACACCTTGTTCACGTCACGTCATATCGTAGCTTACCTAGTAGGGTACCTACAGTAATTTCGATTATGTAAATCGAAATTACATTTTATCATCGCCTTTCGTGTTCAACAGTCACTTACCGCAGTTACCTATAATAGCCCACCTCAGGTAAGTTAAACATTCAATTTCTTCAAAAGTGTACACGTTTTTGGACTAGAGCTGTCTAGGTATACTTAAGCTCTAACTTACAGATTAACAACACGACACGATTTTGCTTATCATTGTGTTGTAAAAAAAAACAAGATGACTCAAGTTTCAGTCATAAGTTGGAACTTGAGTAGGGTTGCCAACTTTTATACAAAGAAATAGAGCATATCTGACTTCAAAGGAGGTAAATATAGAGTACATATTTAAAATAGAGTACAATTTATTTTAATTTTTTTAAGGGTAGGTTTTGGTACTTTTTGCGGCACATAAAAAAAATCATTCTTTTTAAAAGAGTTGTATGTCTAATCATTCTAACTCTAACTTAACATAGCTCAGCTAATTTTAATAAAGTCCTGTTTTTATCATCCCGCCATTTCAAATTCACAACAACGAGTATGTAGAGTAATTTTCTTTTTTTAAATAAACAAATTCGTCATATTTTTTTAAAATAAATTGCCCATTTTTTGCAGAAGGTGGATTTTTGCATAAAGCATAGAGTTTATTATAGTACAACAAGCTCGGTGGCATTAAGTCTGCGTTGTTTAACAAGGACCCCTTGGAGTTCTTTTAAAATTATAATTTCTGAATATAAATTGTCCATGTGTATGTTTAGTCTGTGCAAATTAAGTTTTCCTTCTATTATTTGTCGACATTTTGGTTTAGACGATAGCACGGACGAAGAAAATCACCCTCCCCTTCTCTGATCCATAGAGTTTATATAGTACCCACTCTGATCGTAGGTTGACTGGCACTAGAATAGTAAGCATAGTGACAAAAAGAGTATTTTAGCGTACTCTATTAGCGTTATAGATTATGGAGTTCGCCCACATGATATAGAGTACAATACTCTATTTCAGAGTACGGGTGGCAACCCTAAACTTGAGTCAACTATTATTAGGTGCACCTCTGATGTTTCACAACATATATCAAGGTGCCTAACCTAACCTAACATAGTTACCTACTCGTATAGAAAATGGGTAGGTAGGTACCCAAACACCGGCAGTGCAAGTGAGCTGTGAGCTCAATGAATTATTCTCGTCCTTTCAGACGTCACATCGTGGGATCGTTGGTTCATGGAAACGGGTGCCCAGATATTTTTTCTGGTTGGTTATTTTTTATGTGAACATTGTCCTGAGTTTCGGCGGCAGACGATGACTTATCGTACTCGAACACATTGAGTGGCGGTTCTTTTGTTTCACTCTGTTTTTGTAGCAGATAAGAGCTTGATTCTGGGACTCAAGTGGCTTAATTCTTTGGTATTTTATTGGAGTTAAATCATTTGGAGAGTTTTGTATCTTAATGGATCGGACGCTGCGGAAGGCGCCAGATTACGAAGGACCGTACAGAAACAAATTATTTAATAGTTTCCTTGGCATCATGAGTCTGGTTTTCGATGCCAGGCTAAGTTTTATGAGAGCCAATAATCAGTTGCTCACTACGCCGCTCGGACGGTAACGTGGTTGCATTCATTATGAATATAAGCGGGTAACCTACGAACCTTGTTTGTGTTCGAAGAACACCAACGTTTCATCCCTTCATTCATAATGAATTCGTCAAACTACGAAAGTTTCTATAGTAAAGTAGCTACATTGTCGATGAGGTTAACGCTAGAAACACCTCACTATTATGATCTGGAATAACTATGATAAAATTCAAAAAAACAAAAACAAAACCAGTCATAGCTGATCGCGCACCAAATCAATAGCGCATTTCCAGTAAATCACTCAACCAATTATAGGGGCATTAGCGAATTGAATGGCATGTATCAGAAGGGGTATTGTTATAGGCCACGGCAGCACGGCCCATTTAACCTGCCTTATCAATCGCGTCGCCGGCGCTTGGGTCAATGATCTAGCTGCCTGCACCTTTGTTGCATGGGGACCTCCCAGAGTTCACTTATGGGAACATTGGGAACTATAGATTATGGATTTTTTGTTGAATGATGGTAGAGCTTTGTTGTTGATGAGATTGTGAGCATACAATTTTGTTGTATGATTGGGAAAATGTTGACGACCATATTTATAAGTTTACCTAAAGTCTCAATAATTGTATTTTTTTAACTCAACACACACACACACTCAGACATTGGTATTTGAATCTTGGACAAAAGCGAACGAGGCTTTATTACAAAAAGGTATATATTTTTTGATAACATCTCCAATTTCGAGGTTTAGTCAACAAAGGCGCTAGACGCAACGCCAACTTCTGTTGAAAGTCCTTAGACCATCTTGCACTTCCTTACAAACAGTTGCTACGACCGTAAAATGACGTTTACAGTCGGTTACATGCGAACAAGTCAATGGTTAAGAGTTTCCACTCGGTTCATCATGTTATTCTCATATGCAATTGCGAAACACCGGTTTTTGTCTGTACTAAACTCTCACTAAACAGAATTCTTGCCGACCTAAAGTCGAAATAATATGAAAAGAAATTCACTAGGCAAAAACAGCTAGATCAATGCTGGTTTGTTGGATGGTTTGCAGAAAATAAGTACCTAATCGCCTCTGATATCGATATATTAGTCCACTGATGGACACTGGCCTACCTGAAAAGCGCCAAATTGACTCTTATCCTCTGATCTGTCGACGCGGCCGCCATCATTATCATTGAGACATCGTCGAACTGAATATCAGTTCATCGGGTTTTTTGGCGTAGCTATTGTTGGTACGAATTATGTAGAGTCGCAAAGGTCATCAAAGAAAATAAAAGTAGTAATGTCTACTATCAATATCTCCCGTCGTCGTCGTTAAATTTTAGCGATAAAGCGGCCTTGGTATACATTATTATTTTATCATAGGCCTTGGTAATCGTAATTTATGCCAATTACAGATAAGTTTATAATGAGTAGAACCCAGTTTCAGTATATACCTATATAATGAAGAACCAGCCATTTCTTCTTTTGCTATATTTGGAATGCACTCTCAAGACAGTCGTGCGAATTGAATTCGTCTCATTAGGCAAGAAAAATGTCCGAAAGTTCATCGCACACAATGGAATAACAATTATGATTGTCTTCTTTGCTGACTCATGTTAAACAATTCCTCTTGATTATTTTAATTCATGTAGGTTCGTCATCTCATTAAATAAGCGCTCGGGCTATAACTAAAACAATAATACGGGGGTAGTGGATGCATTAAAGGGGAACATGCTAATAGTTTCTTCATTGACTTCTATAAAAATGTTTGGGCATACCCCGCCATAACCAATAGTACCATATAAGGAGTTCTTATGGAATTTACACACGGCAGCTATAATAGGTACATTACATCCCTTTATATTTCATACTTTAAAAAATATACAATCTTTTTTAAAGTATGAATCTTGACGAATTCTATGGAAATATGTAATGAGATGTACCTATCGTGATATGATATTCATGTTTACATTATAGCTGCCGTGTGTAAGGCCCATTAGACCCATGGCATTTTCATCAGAAATCTTTGCGTAACCCTTATTTGAAAATGCATACAATGAGAGAAAATGCCAATCAAATATTTTGTAACCTATCAAAGGATCTAAACAATACGAGGACCAATAAAACTGGCTAAAGTGAAAGTATTCTGGATTAATCCGACGATCTATGGCAGCAAGTTCAATGCCTCGATTATGACTGTTAAATTGTATTTTTTAAGATGAATAGGCAGGTGGGTGCCGTAACAGACTGCGTAAGAGTCGTAAGAACACAAGTTAGAAAACAAGAAAGCTAACAAGCTTGACGTATTTTTATCAGCGTCAAATTGTCATGCCGTCCTCTTATCTGAGTTCCGGTTGTAATTAGAGATTGCGTTAATTGAAATGGCTAGTCATGTCGTAATTAGCTTAGCCTAAGAGCAGTTCAATGAGAGCTAATAAAACGATAAGTAGCTCTCAACTCAACCTCTGTAATATTGCCGAGGAGAGTTGTACATTGTTACGACTAGGTAATGCAATTCGACTATCTATTTTCTAAGACAAGACATGAGAATTTGAAAACTATTCCATTCACCATGCAAAGTTTTTATAGAAGTTCGCAATCGAGATATTAATGAGCGATAAATGAAACATTGCAACACAAGACTCGCATGACTAATCTATTGGAGAAATGCCGGTCGCATTGTGCTGGCTCACGACTCCGAGCCATGTAGAGTCATCGAGAGGCATGGTGCAGAATCACAGACTTAGAAGAACTTACTTTGGAGTACGACTTCACTTGCTTGGTACAAAATGCAAGCGATTGTAGATCAATATCAGTTTCTGTCTATACAGAAACTGATACTGTCAATATCAGTTTCTGTCTATACAAAAACTAATATTAAACTACAATCAATCTATATTAACCAGAATCAAGTAGGTGAAGCGTATTGATCGATTATTTAACCCTCTCAAAGGTAAAGCTTGCCCATAGTTTCTGGTAATCTGTCATTTTGCTTCTGTAGTAAGTAACAACAGAACGAAAAAAATCTGGTTTTTTGGTGATCAATATTTTACAAACCTAGGTTTGTTTATCAGCCTGCGTTGGTCTCATTTTAGGATTTGCAACCCTTATCATCTCACCAGTGATTATGACGAAAGGCGTACGTAAGTATCTACTTAGTAAGCAGGTAGAGTCTTGGGAACGGGCTTTTATCTTTACAACAGACTGGTGGACTTTTGGTAAATATAGTGAGATAGAGGCGTAATAAACTGTGTTGTAACACTTGTAAGTTATCGCCTATAATTGCCCCCGTCAGTGTAATTACTTGCTCTCTCGTGGCCATTTACGGCACAGAGTTAGAATCTTCGTTATCTTTGTTTTTGTTTCTTTTTCTTTATGATGATAAGCAGAATCTGGCGTCTTTTATGGAGTGGTGATTGGCACATCCGTCTACTTAACGTGATCTCTGGGAAGTTTCGCATACGTCAGAAGATGCCGAGTTATTATGACATACTCGTAGGTAGTAGGCAGGCGAGCAATAATTCTTATATTCTTATATTTTCATATAACAGCACAAGACTTGAAGAAGCGGCAATTAATATCTAGAAACTTATACTTTATTTATTTTTCTTTTTGATTTATGACTCCAAACAGTGCAGGGTGCATTGTCCAGGGTCCAGGCTATTGTTCCACTTTTTCTACTAGGTACTTCTGCTGTTATTATTCCTTATCTGTGTTTGTTTAGTACTGCTATAATATCTCATTACTTTGTCACCGGCTAGGCGGCTATTGAATATTTTCTGCTTTTACATCTTCAACCCTTCGATGATGTTAAACATTACCTTACTTATGTTTGATCTCTTATTCGTTTGATTTCTTCAGATCATGGTCATTTATTCTTGCCTATCACGGCGTTACTGCCTAAAGGCCTATCGGTAGTTGCATGCCCTTTTTGCCCACCAAAGCTGTCTGTCTCCCTTGAGCGACATGGAACGATGCAATATTTCATTTTTTATGAGTTCGGGTTCTTTGTTGATATCATCGTCATTGCATTTTATAACTGTATCATAAATACTAAAATTTATACTGAAATTATGCAATGTAGGGAAGGTAGTGCCCCCTTCCCTACATTGCATAACCCTCGTGCCAGAAAACTAGGCGTACTGTCAAAGCTCTAAGACCTCCTCATATACACTAGTGTGTCGTAAACAGAATTTCCGGGCACCGATAACCGTTAAAAAACCAGGACTAGAATTCCCCCCACCTTGCTGCCCCGCCGGCTGCCTTCGACGGGTCCGTCCGTCTGCGTATAGGAGCCCTAAACCGTGTTTTGCGTTGTATCCAACGATCCATCTTGATTTATTTACTTTAGGTATTCGAATGACCGAGATTCCTTACAGAAATACCATAGATGGAAGATCATTAATTAAATCTTTCCCCTGAACTGTGAGAGGCAAGATTTGGCAACCAAGCCGTTATAACGAGCAGCTTCACAAAATAGATTACCATCCACTACAATAAAGTCATCAAGACGTTTCGAAAGAGATCATTTGAGTGAATGTCCCACGTATTATGTTTAGTAATAATCGCAAACAGCGATACTGCCTTAAGATAACGCAACCAGAGTTGGCGCGAGTCTTTAGTTTTTCGTAAGTATATACTGTGCCGCCCATAATACTGAACCTATGGCTGTCTTTAATTAGCGATTACATTATATTATACTTATCGTGTCGTGAGTTTTGTAGTATAAAATGGCAGCCTTACTGCTGACATGCCGTTTATAACAAAATCAAAAACTTTATTTCCATAAATACAATAAATAATCAATTAAATACAATACAAAAAAATATCAATGCATAGCAACCCACTATTAGAATATTTGCTTTTCATAACATTATGGACGTGTATCACAGATTTTTCAGCATTATATTTTATTTTATTTATTACACAAAATATTATGAAAACAAAAGACTATCGCGCCTTCTTTCGATAACTCTTTCCTCTACTTCGTGCATTCGTATGCCATGGAGGCACCCGCTCTGGTAACCCTGTTTATCTTGCGTGTGGTATAATGTGGGCAAAACCGTTACGTGGATCTTGTAATCAGGCATGCCATCTTAACCTTGATGGTTTGTTTAAGTTTTTTGATGACCCCGTTTTCCTAACTCCACTTAAGCCAGGCTTGACTAGCGGAAACTCTGTGTTGGTGGTCTTTTGCAACTTTATTGTGAGATTGACGACCGATGTGGCGAAGGTCTATCTGCGAAGTAGGAGATTGTGTGTTCGATTCTCGCCGTGGGACAAATATTTGTGCGCCCAAACCATTTGCACAATCTACGATTAATTGTTCCGGGTATTCTGAGTATTTTCTATGCATAATAATAGACAATATTCCTTTTATTTTTAAATCTTAATAAACATTTGGGAGTTAGATAAGAATGAATAGAGAATATTAATTAGTAGGTATGTCACTTGTTCATGCGTTATTTGTAATTTATGAAAATTAAAAAGTTTTCTTAAAAATAAACACTTTGACATAACATGCAAAAATACTATCTGTCTCATGTATTGTATTAAATCCACGTATATCATTTATCTTGTTCCTACCCATAACATAAGCTCTGCTTAGCTTGGGGCTAAATGATGCCGTGGATTTTCCAGTCTTATTAATCTGTTGTAAAATGGACCGGAAATTATGTAAAATGAAAGAAAAAAAGTAATTAACGGTAATCCAGTCCTACTTCGGAATCTTGAATGAAGTCTACCACTCTACAATAAAGCTCACGGGTAGAGTGCAAAATGCGCCAGTAATTGCATAACAACTGAACTAATAATGAACTAACCCTGTTAGGCGCAAGTGGCACTAACTAATAATCAGCTCGAGGCTGTAGGTAAGGAAACAAAGACCTGGTTACATAAGACAGAGGAAGGCAGACCAGAGTATCCGGACGACTGCTCGAGGGCTCAGAAGATAATACCAGAGAAAGTGTACAGGACATTGTATGACGACGACAGTCATGAATGAATGAAAACATACGTAATAGAATTATCTCGTTGATTGATAGACTTATTATATGATGATGAGTTCCAGGAAAGTCTGTATTGTCCACCGAACTCGCTCGCATTTGTTAAAGATATGCCCGGTAGATATAAATTAATTGAAAAATTTCATTACGTAAGGTTGCGTCGAGAAATTGTGATGCCTTCAGATGTTAGAATGCTTCAGGCGATTTTCTTTATTCGGCTACCAACGTAATATTTTTTGTGCTGGTCAAAGACCTCTCTAATTTTATGGTCAAAGAAATATATTGAGCCGATAATGGTCAGAGGCGTTTTATGTGAAACCACTCAAGTCCGTGTGAAAAGCTATCGGTTTATAATTATCAACTTATGTTTGATATGAGGCAAGGAATTACGCAATCTTAATTACCCGTGTCTATCTGCTTGTTTTGCTCTGTTTTAAACAGAAATGAGCGGCAAAATAAACTAACACACCTCTCTACCATGTTGGCTTTAACTCTCACAAATGAATGGAGTAGGTAACTCGGTGTATAGATTGGTAATGTACCTACCAAAATTGATGAGTCACCATCTGTACCCTTGGCTAAAACATAGCCGTTGATTGTTCTTTATCGAAAGAATCTATTAAAACGAATTGAGAACAATAGTTCAGATCGTCTAATAGGCCTCGCAATTATCAACAAATAAAAGCTAGGAACCTATTACAACTTGGCACTCTTTTTTTATGTGCACACTTTCACTATAAGCCAGCTCGCAAAAAGTTTGCAACTTATTTCTTTTCGTTTGCTCTACATAGAGTCACGATGGAGTGTAGACTACCAAGGTCGAATACGTCGGTAACAATCGGTAACAATACTTCGACTTTCGCACTCGATCGACGAAAGCGAACGTTGTCTCCCGTTTCGGTGACAACTTTCTGTAAATATTCCGTACCACTTTTTTATCCTTTCCAAATCGGACTCTGACAAAACATCAATGGTGTATGAGTGGACGTTTTCGACAGGTTCACTTTCCATAGTTACGTAAGTTTTCGGTTCTTTGAAGACA
This sequence comes from Eupithecia tripunctaria, assembly GCA_955876795.1. Lineage (NCBI taxonomy): Eukaryota > Metazoa > Arthropoda > Insecta > Lepidoptera > Geometridae > Eupithecia > Eupithecia tripunctaria. Next base: position 8,180,437 of record OY041613.1, on the reverse strand, counting down.
GATAAATCAAAGAAAGTACTACTTAATTAGTGCGTAGGCGCTTAAGAGTCCTGTTATTGTGGGTTCACTATACAAAACGGGCGGCACCTTAAGTATCTACTTATGGATATTAATGTTATTATGCAAGTTTAATTTATCGACATCTGTCTGATCAATATCATTATGAATACTTACTAACTAATTTATTTTAGTTGGATTTTTTACTTAGGTAAATCGGTAAAATGCATTCTAAATGATTTTAGAATAATTTTGAACTGACGAAGGCACGGTCATAGTTATTTTCACAAAGTTTATCTAAAGGCCAAAGTATCTAATCTTAGGATGGTTAATTTAAAAATAAATAGCCGATCCCGCCAGTAGATGAGATATTTATTGATATAGCTTCAAACCTTAAAGTTTTAGACAAGGTCCTTCGAACACATGGGATGAAACAAATCATCCATTCCAAACAAACAGAGCTCCAATAATCCCTATCATCACGACTATTTCAGATTTAGGCCAACCTTCCATTGTCGTGGATAAAATAAGCCCGTAGCCTTGACACAATAACATTCTATAGCAATTAATTTTACGAGTAACTCGATGCAGTGTCATGGACGTGGTGATTGTATGACAAATAGAAGTTGCTGGGTCAATAATAATCTGCTTCAACAGAATCATAGAACAATAAATAATAGAACAAAATATAACATTGAAGTGAAGTGCTGGATTGCGTTTAGCTGCATAGCAATGAATGAAAGGAATATCCAGCAGACATAATTATGTGCAATACCAGTGAAGGTAAAAGCTTATTCGCAAAGGCTTCTTTCAAATTATAGCTCTGGCATGTAAACTATAAAATTTGCACATCATTGCGATAAATTTCCTTCACGATGGTAGACCTTGCAACTTGAGAAAACTACATTGTTTGACCATGTCAAATTGTGAAGCGTAAAATTACAAAACATCTTATCCCATTCAAGTCAGACCTTACTTTCGGATCTTTCTTATGGGAACATGCGCCACCGGAGCTTAATTTGATCGTATACTGCACTGTTATGGTATTTATTGGTCATTAATTAATCGCAGATCACTTTGTACTTTATGCAATAAACATAATACAAAAAAACAGGACGACCTTAAACTAAAACCCGAGGCTATAAACATTAAAGGCTATCAAAATTTACATCGTGTGCGTCCCAATTCGCGAATCCATGAAACATGTGGGTGCTCAGATTCGGTGGTTTTATTGTGATTTTGCGTTTGTCAGCAGAGGCAGTCGGCGGCAAGGTTGAGGTCACCCCACCAGTAAATTACACTCAGTGACTTGTTGCGTAAACACGTGTCACTTGCTTGCTCTTGAATCCTCACTTGATCCCAGAGTTGTCGCAAAACCCCGCTCAAATTTTAGGACTGCTCACTTCATAAATCAAAGTCACGCGCAAATGTATTTTACCGAATGACACCATTAATCAAGCCTGATGACCTATGGTTTCACTTTTCTTTGTATGTGGGCCGAGCAGATTACATTCGATTAAAGAAATCATTGTAGACCAATTTCCGAGAGGAAGTGCGAATAGGCATGGCGAATCGATCCAGTTTTCGTTATTCGTCAAGGCAAAGTTTTCGTGATAAATGTCTGCGGAAGTGATAATAAATGTGCAGTTTGGATGACCAATGTTTCGACCGACCTTGGTGAAGTGGCATCATCTAATTCTATTTGATGTCTAATGACCACTGGCGTGTCCTCATCTTTATTATATTTTGATGGTTGTTCCGTAAAATAAGGAAGTTAATTAATGGAATTCGTGCTTTTCATCTAATCTAAGTTATACTTACCTTAATCAATACCTCTATTACCAAGTTATTATACGTACATTAAGTGTCCAATGTTCATGATTTTGTGTGGTCGATCAATCCATAGATGATGGATAACCCACACCAGCATGAGAGCTGTACCCTACCTACCTACATATATATAATTTGCGCATATAAGTACCTACATATAATGCAATACAAACAAAGGAATTGCGAAAAGTGCTAAGCAGTCGCTAGCGATTGTCAATACAAATATTGAATTTAATCGCAAACTCAAACTGTGAATTGGTTGTGCAAGCGAACCAAGTTTGTTAGGTGATAAATTGCCTTTCAACGTGGTGGACTTCAGTAGCCATCAAGCCTTGGAATAGGCAGTTTTATTTGCTTTTAACTAGCATGGTAATTTTATACGTCTCTAAAATATGAAACAAAGTCAAAGTCAAAGTCAAATCGTTTATTTCTTTAGACTTACAAAATAAGTACTTATACAAGTCAAATTTTTACTATATAAACAGCTTGATAAATAGTTATTACTATCAACAAGAAATAAGGTGCAATTGACTTTAATTCACTTCAATTTTTTGTCCACTAGCGGAAGAAGTGAAAAAGAAACCACTAGCAAGTCCATCGCTTATCAACTAATACAGTCTTAGGATAACTAAGTCTAACTGGTCTTACATACTATTGTCTGTATGGAACTGGGCGACATCCGGCCAAGCGTTAACATCATTTACGTAGTCATCTACGGAGTAATAGGCTTTCTTGATAAGATTTCGTTTTATGTACAGTTTAAATTTACGAATAGGGAGCTCAGTTGCTTCAGATGGAAGCTTATTATAGAATCTTACGCAATTGCCCACAAATGATTTCCCTACCTTTCGTAATCTATATGATGCGATGTGTAATTTGTTCTTGTTTCTTTTATTTTTATTGTGAACATCACACCTTTTCATAAAGTTATCTCTGTTTTTGTGTGTATACATTAGATTTTCATAGATGTATTGCGATATTACTGTTAAAATATTTATTTCTTTAAATAATTCCCTTAACGAGTCTCGTGGATTTAATTTATAAATAGCGCGTACCGCCCTTTTCTGAATAACAAAGATAGTCTGGATGTCAGCTGCCTGTCCCCAAAGCAAAATACCATAAGACATAACACTATGGAAGTAACTGAAGTAAACTAACCTAGCTGTATCTTCATCGGTAATGTATCTAATTGTTCGAACCGCATACGCTGCTGAACTAAGTCTGTTTGCGAGAGCATCAATTTGCGGTCTCCATTGAAGAGAGGAATCAATATGTAACCCTAGGAAAACAGTTGAGTCTACAAGGTGAACAATCTCATCCTTTAGCATTATCTTAGTTGGGAGCTCTCTTACATTTGGTAACATGAATTTTATGCATTTGGTTTTTGAAGCATTGAGTAAGAGGTTATTGGCGGTGAACCAATCTAGTATTTGTGAAAGAGAATTATTTACATCGTCATAATTATGTTTATTTCTGTCAACTTTAAAAATCAATGAAGTATCATCAGCAAATAAGACTATATCACAGAGATCTTTTGCTAGAAATGGGAGATCATTTACATATACTAAAAATAGAAAAGGACCCAATATTGATCCTTGCGGGACTCCTAAATCGATTTTTGATCCCCTAGATCTTTCTTTACCAATATCTACTTTTTGGACTCTATCAGATAAATATGATTGCATAAGGTCCAGTGCCTTGTTTTGAATTCCATAATGTCTTAGTTTATTTATTAATGTACCATGATCAACGCAATCAAAAGCTTTAGAAAGGTCACAAAATACACCAATAGCGTTTTTCGCTTTATCCCATGCATCCAATATGTGCTTTAATAGAACTGTACCAGCATCAGTTGTCGATCTACCCTTGGTGAAGCCAAATTGATTTTTATGTAACAATCTATTGAGGTCGAAGTGAGAGGACAACTGTGTGAGAATAATTTTTTCAAAAACTTTACTCATTGCAGGAAGTATTGAAATTGGCCTGTAATTGGCCGGATCAGTGTGGCTACCTGATTTATAAAGAGGAACCAGTTTACTATATTTCATGAGATCAGGGAAAACTCCTGCATCAACACAACTATTGAAAATGTAAGCCAAGTATGGAGCAACTTCCTTAATAATAGAACTCAGTACTTTGGTTGAAATACCCCAAAGATCCTCAGTATTTTTGATGTTAATTGACTTAAATGTTTTCACAATATAATTAGCGTTTACATGACTAAATATAAAAACCTCGGTACATTTATCTACAGATGATTCTAATAATTTAACCGCGATTGAAGGTGAGGAGTTTAGAGACCGGGTAACAACTTTAGGAATATCAGAAAAGAATGAATCAAAAGCATCGGCAATATCTTTATCGTTTACAAGTATTGAATTATTAATTTTTAACCTTATTTCTCTTTTTCGTGACTTAGATTTACCAGTTTCGTTATTTATAAGTCTCCATGTTGCTTTGATTTTATCAGATGAGTTTACAATTTTTTTCCTCAAAAACAGGCATTTCGCTGTGTTACAGACTTTTTTAAATGTTTTTGAGTAGTTTGTTACATACAAAAGAAACGCAGGATCATTTAACATAGCTTCTCTAGCACCATAAAGATCATATAGTCTATTCCTACTTCTATAAATACCGGGAGTGGCCCAATCGGTAAATCCGACCCTGTCCCTAACTGTGCATGTTTTATATTTAAATACTTCGCTGTGTTCTTTGTTTATAACACTTAAAAGTTTGGCAAAAAGATCATTAGGGTTATCGGAACAAGTTATATTAGCTACTGCTAGTTCCACTTGACTTTGAAAATTCTTAATACGGCTCTCTGTAATAGGCCTATAGGTATATTTCTCAACTTTGTTTTTATCGTTAAGATTATAACTAAAATTAACACTCTGACCATAGTGGTCTGATTTGAAATGTTTGATTACTGCTTTGTTGGTTGGAGATAGACTGCAATAAATATTATCTAAACAAGTGGCAGATGTTAGGGTTACCCTAGTAGGATCATGAAAAAGATGTCGTAAACTAAAGCATTTGAATAAATTAAGCAGCCTATCGGCGAGGGGATTCGCTAAAATATCTATATTAAAGTCGCCACAAATGAGATCCTTTCTACATGAAAATAATTTCAGCAAAACCTCTTCCATAGTACATTCAAAAGCTACTTGATTTGCGTCAGGAGGGCGGTACACGCACACTATGATGTGTCGCTCCAGTTCCACACAAGAAAGTTCAATAGTCCTCTCAATAGTGAGGTTTACAATATCTTTACGTTCTTTACATTTAAGACTATTTTTAACTATAATCAAAGAGCCACCACGTATTGCAGCTTTTCTTTTATAGGAACTTGCAAAACAATAGTTATTATAAAAGGGCAGTAACTGATTTTTTACAATCCAGTGTTCTGATAAGCACATAACATCTACATTCAAATAATTCAAAAATAATTCTAATTCTAGGATTTTGCTGGGTAAGCCTTGTATATTCTGATGGACTATATGAAATGAATTTTGCTTTCCCGTTGTCGCTGTGGTCAGTTTAAATTTGTATTTACTGACACAATAGCTTTAATGCCCTCATTAGTACTGCTACTAACTATATAGACAGGCTCGTCAGGTAACTGCGTTATACTATTTATAACGGGATCAAAAATATTATATGCTAACAATTTAGCAATGTTCAGTTTGTTTTTTTTGCTTAGGTACATTGTATCCTTAATCAAAAAAGTATTACTAATAAAGTTATTAGTATCAAAAAATAATACATCACTATGACGACATGTCATGTTGTACATCAGCATGTTATTTTTACATATATTGTCATTTTGAATTGATGTCAATGACTTTGAGTAAGGAAAGGAGCAAATAATAAGTTTCCCTAGTCCATTCTGTACCTTTCCCAGAAGTACTTCAACTAGCCTAATCAACTGTGACCGTTTCACACAACTTTCACCAAGCTGAACAATTAAAGTTGTACTCTTATTCAGAGAGTCATCTTGCTGAATGCTATCGGTAATTATATTTATGTTGGCATTTGGATAGCAATTGTTAACTACATTTTGCGCCAGCAAGCCACTCAGCATTAAACCCATGCCAGCACCCAAACCATCTGAGTATATTATAGTCTTCCGGGTATATTGACTGTGGTCTGGATCTAAACCTTTAATGGACCTTAATAGACCTTATTATGAGTGGATTGATTCTCTACAAACTTATTAGATTTTTGAAGAAACATGTTTGTAATTATAGGAACTTTATAAAAATACCTAATTTATTTGTGTACATGCACGAAACGTCTAAAACGTCCACTTAATTGCATATTCACTCTCTTGATTTATATTCAATGCGTTAAATTTTTTAATTACGTTACATAATCCAATTTCTTTCAAACAAGATTAGACTTTCATTTTGTAACATCAACTTCTACGGTTATTGTTAGCCCTGGTAAAGAGAGAGGTATTTGGAGATCACAATAGTTGTCAAATATTTGGCGGCTAGGTGCACTAACTTAGACAGGTAAGACTATCTATATATCAAATCAGGATCCATTGTCTACCCAAGAATACCCTTAGGGTCCATTGATCTATTAAAAAGGGAAGATAGGTTACGTTCTCTCAGCGCTTACTCAAAAATTGGCATGTGTTACGCAAACACATAGGTACGCTCACAGTTATATTTCCAGTCCTGTGCAATACAAAGAACAACAAAGACGGAAGGACGTACTAAGACCGAAGTGAGACCGAGACAACAATATTTCTCGCTAGTACGCTAGGCCGCCCATGCCGCCGGTCAGACGGTGACTGAGGTGTGAGCACACAATTTTACACAATTTGAGGTTGCCACTTTCGAGAAACCAGTACCTCATCTTCCCTTTTTAATAAATCAATGTTAGGGTCCCATTTACATACAGTAAAAATTTCTGCACCTACGATAATCTTCTCCTATTCGACCTTACGTACTTAGACGTAGTATGTTTAAGTTATTTATTATTATTATTTATTTATTTAAAAATACAAATCAATCAATACCTGTGCATAACACCTATGTCTTTTGAATTTCCGCTTCTTTATAAAAGCAGGGCGGTTGTGGAATGACTTGTCTGTGGACATTCGAAAGGCAGATGACACGAGATGCTTTTAAATATATAAAAGACAAAGCTTTAACTTGTATTGAAGTTAATTTAGTATTCCTGTTTCTGTAAAAGGCAGCTTGTCACAAGCTTAAAGACCCAACGTAACTTGGTAAATCATTTGCCCTACATACTTCAAGATATCTATATTAGACTGCGGATCTATTGATTGAACGTGTTCTAACCACTGTTATTTCTCGGAATTCATTAACGTTTGCTTTATTTAGATGGAGATTAGAAATGTAGGAAAAAACTGTGAGAAAATGCTTTGGAATCTTAGGTAGAAAGGCTTTATCAGGAATCTCGAAGGTCATTGGCCCTTACTTAATCTTATTCATCATTACTTGGGTAGTTTTTGATGGTAGAATTCAACAGATTTTTTAAGTAAATTTCTTTTGATTTAGGTTCTCATACATCCATGGTTACATAGTAAGGTAAGGTAAAATATAAAGTACCTACCTGCCTATAAGCCGGTTAATGTGTAACTGTGCTTTTTCATTATATTTATTGTAAATGTGTTGAATTGTTAGTGTACTCGACGTTCGAGATGCGACAAACGGCTGGGGTTCTTTTTTTAGACAACTGGCTAAACGTACGTGCTACTTATTTAGGTAATGCTCCAATTAATAGCGCACGAAATGCAACAATCCATTCATATTCATTTACTGATCTAGCAACTTAATATTCTCTTTCTGTTTTTTATGAACTGCAGGATAAAAACCTCGGGCATAAAAATGTTATGGCACCATCTCTGGATTCTCTATGCAAGCAAAAGAATCACAATTGTCGGAGTTATTGACGAAAATTAATAATAAAACACTACGTGCAGCTGAACCTAGCTATGATAAAGCTAGATTCCCGTCGACGCTGAATTTTTTTGAGATTTTATTTGAATTCTTAGAAATTACTTATAGTACAACCGAAAACCTTTAGATAATAAACCTCCTTTAAAGTCGGTTCAAAACTACGAACTTAATTGGTACAAACAAAATATTAAAACCGAGGCAGAAATTATGAAAATTAAATTCGGTGTCCTAAATGGGAATTATCCATCACTATCTGTACCGAACTGCGATCCCAACCCCACATGCCTAGCGTGGGGATTCTAGGCATTACTCCAATAAAGAATAAACGCCAATAAAACGCTTATCAGGGGGACCAATGGACCAATACAGGCAGGTTGAGGTAGTATCTTCTAAGCCAGAATCCTGATCTGCATTCTTAGGTCCGTTGTTGTTTTCGTCGTCGTCCTTTTTTAGAGGCTTGACTTAGCACATCTCACCACCCATCAAGGTCTGCGTCAATCCTTAGCTTAGGACTAGATGATGCTATGTGAATCGTCCAGCATTATTATTATTATTATAAATTCGAAGTACCTAACTCTGCATGTCTGTTTGTTACCTTTTCACGTCTTACCGGATCTCAATGAACTTTGGCAGGGAGGTAAATACATGGTATTCCGGGGACAAGCATGGGCACAGCCACAGGCAGCAGCTAGTGTTTTCTATCGATCAATAACTACCGCTCGCAAGACCAATAGGCCACGAGTTCATGACACCTTTGCGCGGGGTTAACTCTCTTCAACAAGACAATACGGAAGTTGCTACATTGTCATAACATTTCGTCAAGTATCATCCTATGATGCAAAGCATGGGTCGAACCGTGACGACGGTGCCCTGATGGTAAACGTTATAGCGGGTCGTGAGATCGTGGTGCTGTTGCAAACATGCGTGATAGCAAATAACAAAGGGGAAGAGTAAATGGTTACCGACTGGCTTGGGTATTTGGCCCTAGGAGTCTGTAGAGTCAAGAGACATTAAGAACTTCGGTATAGAAAGGGCTAGCAGTGGTGATATTGTTATAGTGTTCATGATTGATAGGAGAGATGGAAATTGTGAACCGTGATTAAAAGGGTTACTCCCAACAATGCGAAAACTATTATTCTCTGAATTTTAAACTTTATATATTGAGTCCCAAGGGCTAATTCCCATCACATCCAAAAAAGATTCCCAAACATCTCTTACAGCATTTTTTAAATAAAAAATATGATTCCCACTCACATCCACGAAATTTTAGTACAGTCGACATAAGCAAGACTTCTAGTATTATTTATTTGTATCATGACGACGATTTCAATCTCAATTATAAGTGCATCGAAACCACAAAAGGCTCATAAGTGCATTGACCTATGAAAAGTAAGCGTATAAGTAAATCTCACACATCACGCATATGATATTCGAATACTAATTTCTACTAATTATATAAACTAATTTATTTTCTAATAGAGAGTAGGTAATAAAGATTTCTCAATTTTACATTCCTAGTACCTAGGAAGGTAAAATTGCGAAATCTCTAAGATATCTCACTAACCAGTGAAATTACCATATGAGGATGGAAAATAGAAACCTTAAGAACTTGCAATGATGGATAGAGCTCGCTAATTACCAGTAATTCCTGGTTAGAACTTAAGTTTCTTATGCAATATGCTAATCAGTACGTAAGCTAAGTATTCAATTCAATAAGCCGCAAGTAAACTTGCTGTCGACGTTGCTGAGTAAGGCAACACCTGCGAAAACAAACGCATTTACTTATGTTACCACATAAATAAAAATCTAGCTGTGTGTGTTACCTATTTGAATATTGCTAACGAGCATTTCTCCGAATCAAAGGATTAGTTTTTTTTGAGTGGAGTTATTTTTGATTGATTGTTTATTATTATTATTATTAGGTTTTCTGTCTGTTTTGTAACTTACTAACCATTCTTAATTTTAATTTTGTGTCACTAACAAAATGGATGTAAAAGTCTGAATAAATGTATTTTCAAAATTTCTGCACTTTCATTGATTGTTATAGGCCAGGTGCGGCCACTAAGTTCATTGCATTGTCATCATTGTCATGTGATAGGTCATTAATTAAATAGGACCAAGTAATTAATACCGGTAATATATAGTAATACGGTATGTAATAAATATGGTAATTGTGGGAAGTAATTTTAAAAAATTCCTAAAATGCATTTTTAACAACAAATAAAAAATCAAGGAATTTTTCTTCGCAGTGAAACTTCGCACGTGCAATTTTTCTGGTTCTTCTGGTAGCTAGTCAGCTAAACCGTTAGCCCTATTCCACTTTGATCCACTTTGCTAATCCAATGGATTTGATTGGATCAGGTTACATTACGTAAATCATAAAACACAAAAAAGTATATCAACTACATAAACTACAAAGTAATACCAATAAACAACACAATTAAAATATAAAACAACCAAGGTGGTCTAAATTCATAAAAACTTTAAGAGAAATAGAACATATTCAATATTAGGGTAGCCTACCTTACCTACCTAATATTGAAGGGCCCTAAACTGCTCTACGATAGTCTTTAACCGTCAATGGATAACAAACGGTAATGACGTTGGTTCGTCGTTAAAATTAATTGTATTACTTACGTACTTATTACTTCTAAATATGCACGATTCATTTTACACAATGCATGTCTAGAATTTCTTCGCAAGTATTGCCACCCACTGAGATTACAGCATGCTGATGAATTACAAGAAATTATGCAAAGAACGGCCGACGTTCATACACTTTCGCTGAGACAGTTTGGAGTCGTTTGACCATCGACCAGTTTTGGAAGACCTTGGACTCTTCTTTCACAGTAAATTGATATAATCCACTTAGCGTTGACTGTTGTAAAGTGAAGTAGTCAAAGAATAATAAGGCTTAATTTTAAATACCTAGGTGACCATTTTTTTATATTAATATTCTACAAGCTCGATGGATAAGGTATAGACTAAACAATTGGTAGGCATCTAAATGATTCACTAAAGGTACTTACCTTTTTGCTTTTGAAAATGAAGGCTTGGGATTGGAAGCTTGGCAGTAAAAAAAATTTGAGCTATTTACTATAAGAAAAATCTTAGTTTATCTGTTCGGTGTTAACATTATAAAATCAATATTATGTATTATACATATAGTCCCCCATATGGACACACTTTGTCCAATGTGTTGCTCCAGTGTGTAGATACGACAATTGATTTTATTTTATTCTAATTATTTTTCTGTTTTCTTGTAATTTAAATTGTTTTAATCTATTATATAATTTTAGCTGTTAAATTTTATTATCTGAAAAAAAAAATACAATACAATACAATAAAATTGCGAAATTCATCAAGAATTCAATCTAAAGCATTATCCACCATCGTTTGTTTTTTACAAAGAGCGACACATTATGCCACCGTTAATAATTCATGAAATGCGATGTATCTTGTAAAAATGGTTTTATGGCGGTTGTCCGCTGTGACCACCCAGACTGTTTTAGCGTTGTTTTATTTTCTTCTATCTTATCTTGATGTGATACATCGATTAAACTGGGCATGTGTTCGATCAAATTAAAGATTGAAAGGGCTTTGCGGATAGACAAAAATACCAGAAGCAAGACAATATCCACTCATTTTATTCGTAGGCACTTTTTAATGAATATGTAGCCAATGAACAATTTGAGCATATGCATATGCAGTGGACTGATATTATAGAATCGATGATGATGGTTTTCCCATGTTTTTCACACGTTTTTAATAATTTAGGGCGAGTGTATCAATTATGTCGTAAACATATCCTTTCGACTTGAATTTATCATTTCCTTAATGAGATCGTTTCCTTACTCGCGTTTAACAAAGAAGATGCAACCTCGAACTGAATTTCAACAATAATTTGATTGGACATGGTGTAAATAAACTTCATGAGTTAATGTTATGTTTGCACGATCTAAGAAGATCGTCAAAAGTTTATTCCGGGCCTGAATACTTACTCAAGTCAATTCAGATTTTACTCGTGATTGTATCATTTAAGTTATACGCTCATTAGCTGCATTTTGAGTACGAATAAAAATAAAGAAACGGAATTTAGTTCACGGAATCGTTTACAAACGTGCTCCAACTCCGCTGATCGTGCCCGCCTCCTTGGCGTTTCTGAATGGGAGTCAGGTTGCAAGCATTTTCTTCATATAACACTGGCACTTTATTGGATCCCGTAACTTTCCCTATCGCAACATGTCTTCGGTTGGGTGTAAGTTGTTGTGCGCCTTATCAATGCCAGTGTAGTATTGCTGTCAAACAGCTTGGTCATTACTGATTGTCGTGTAATATGGGCCGCCGCCGCCGCGCCAGTCGGATATCTCGCCAGCCTCCGGCGGGATTTTGTCCCCGCTAACGTACCAGCTATTCTCGAACCAAATTGTCTTACGATGGTAAGAGGCCCGACGGTATGACACTAGTCCTATTAGAGTTGGGGAGGCCCAATGTGTGAGACGCTACATGTGTTGACACACTTGCACCTTCCATCTTCCGAGAACATCCGTAAGGGCGGGTGCAGCGGCAGATTTGGTCAAGGATCTCAAGAGGCGCAAATATGCAGGTCTCGACAGAGCCTACACATTTGCTCTCCTTGGAGTCGAGACCATAGGTCAAAGTCAGGTGTCAGGTTTTCAAATAAATATCAGAGCGTCTGGTAGACCCGCCGCCATGACCCGAGAGCTGGTGAGTACGCTTCCATTTTTTTTTTAAATCAGAAATAGAACTTCGTTTGACTGGAATCTCACCTGATGGAAATCTCAATCGCAATCTCAACTGGTATTGTTTTGACCTCTGTGGCGTGATAGGAGAAAGTCCACTTGCGACGCTAGGGGTTGCGGATTCGATTCCCGCCTCGGGACAAATGTGTGTACGATCTGCAGATATTTGTTCAGGGCGTTCTAGATGATTTTTATGTATAATAAAAAATATCGGGCCCTGCGTAGAAATAACCATCACTACCGTCTGGTCACACCAAACTAAGAAGTGGCTCACCGAATTAGTATTGTATGATACAAACGAATTTTTTTATTTGCTTTTATTATAATTATAATTTTATTTTTTATATTTAATTAAGTGTGTGACACTACGAATAAGGTGTGACATGTAATAATGGTATGTATTACGAATAAATTCTGTATCCTGTATCTACATAATCTAAGTAGTGTATAATGTATATCAGTTATCTAGTACCCATAACACAAGCTGCTTAGCTGCTTTGCTGTAAAATTGAAACAGTTGAACTAACTGCCGACCGTTGCAAGTAATCTACAGGTAGCCCAACTGATTCATATCAATACCAGTCGGAAGTGTCCACAAGACGCTGCTGGCTTTATAATTTATTTAAATTGGTTTCTTATTTGTCTTCTTACACATCCTTAAGGTTATGTTGGTTTTTAAGAGGAGAAGAGAATAATAAGTATACTTGATACCTGTATATTCTATTGAAGTGGCAGACATGCAGAAATAAAATGTAGTCGTTTTGTCAGACGTGTTTATTTATTTATCCAATTCAGGAAAGGTTTACGAATGAAGACAAAATATTTATTGAACACTTTACAAGCTCGTTCATACCTTAACCTTGAATTTTGGCTGATAAATAATTATCCAAACATTGACCAATGGTTGTTAAATTCTACATTTTGGAGCTCAACCCCAGGAATAAATGCAGCCACATCTTAAAGTGAAAAAAGTCGTTTACATTTCACTAGTCACACTAATATTATAAATGCGTATGGATGGATGGATGAATGGATGGATGGATGTTGATTTATGGGATAAAAAGTAGCCTATGTTTTATTCCAGACCTAGGTCTATGTCTATTTTAAATTTCAGCCAGGTCCGTTCAGTAGTTTTGGCGTGAAGAAGTAACAAACATCCATACATCCATACACTTTCGCATTTATAATATTAGTGTGAAGTAACCATGACCTTACTCGGGTGCTCAATGTTTTCAAAAACATTTTTATTGCCACTGGTTTTTTTGGCACCCGAGTTTCTCTGTTTTTAGTGTTCAACAATGAAAGTGGTAAGCACCTTATGGGCAAAGAACCTGTTATCTTTACGTAATGTACAGGTAGGCTTTCTGACATTAACGAACTTCATGGTGCATCTTCATAATCACTGTTTCAAATAATAATTTCAAGAAGAGACAACTCTAGCTTCGTAATTATGATGTGATCTGAACATGACTGAAGCTTATTAATTATATAGGGCTTTGCACAAGAATACTAATAGGCTGGCTAAATAGTTTTAGAAAGTTGTTAATCCATATTGATTTTATTATGATTAGTGAATAAATTTAACTATATCTTATGGGTATCTAGGGCTTTACATGCAAACCATCAATCAATCAAAATATTGCCAATTGATTATTCGTTAGCGAAAATCGATTTCAGTTTTTGAAAATAGCGGAAACCACTGCTACTAAATTAAAGTTTCTTACGAGTGGTGCCGGTGGATTCACTTTATAATAAAACGTTTTTATCTTATTACTGACTTCTTTAGTTCAGCCTCAACAATACAAATATTTATTTGCGACTGATTGTTAACCATATCTATCCAAGAATGTCTGTCCATTGTCTGCCAGTACGAAGTAAAGCAGACAATTTGTCTACAAAATATACTGCACCTGAAAACGGTTGAGACATTATCAGCAAACTTGCTATCGGTTTATCTATCTGCCCTAAATTTGGACCAAAACATTACCCGTTCTTATCTCTTGGCAGGCTTCGCACCTATGTATAGATTGTTCCATAATTGGTCCTCCGGCAGCTAAACATACCTTAAGTGTCAGAAATTTTACCCTTTTAAAAGAAATACTACAAAAAAGGTGTCGGAGTTAATTTGGGAAACACTTAAGTGGCGCTTTACTTTTCGTCATGTACTTTCCTAAATAGGATATATACGTGACTTTTCCTTGTACGACTCAACTAAGCCCACTATCAAATAGACCCTTTCTAGGCAATATTAAAACTTTCAATAAAGGAACTCATTTAGTCCAAACGCTTACCTGCTAAAAAGAAAACTCGCAGCTCTTTATTTCGATTTGACCTCGTAGCCTAAAAACCATTTGTTTCATTGTGGGTTCCATCAGGCTGGGCCCTTTGTTTTCATCAATCTTCCTCCAGTCATATAGGAAAGCATGACGGTGTGTGGGCTACAACAGGTTCGTAGCCTGCGCAGTAAAAAACCATTGGAAGTTTTAACGAGCACACATATCCAGCCCAAGGCACTTTTTCATAGTTCAACCAATTCTCACTTTCTTTACTCCGTAATACTGATACAATCGCACCGTTACATACCATGTCGCAACATGCATAAAATAATCAGCAACGACATTTATTCTACAAAGTAGCGTAGACAACAGCAGTAGGTTTTAGACTTATCGATGAATATGCCTTGTGACTGAGATGAAAAATTATAAACAAAGAATATTACAGCAAAATAATAGAAACAAATTTGAACTAACACAGATTTCCGAATATCAGAACTAATTCGTGTTTGAATTGGAACAGTTGAAGCTAATGGCAGACTATTGTAAATAATCTAGACTAGTTTAGTTGATCTAGGTATAAAACGAAATTACAAAGACCAAATACTACTTATACAAAAAACGACTTAGGACTTAGACTTAATACGTCGATTCATTGTACGACAACACTCGTACGTACCTAATTAATGTACGTTAAGGTACATATTTCGTTTTGGGAAACTACAAAAAGTTGTCATTTCAGCAGGGAAAACTAGAGATTCATAGAGGTATACATTTATTTTGAAAATGCCTAAACTACACCTGTATTTGTCCATTTTTTATAAGCATCCTCAATTATCAATCGTTAAGTCTACGCTTCTTCTGTCGATGTTCTCGCTTGATAAACTGCATTCAACTGTCATAACACTTTGTTATATGTGTTTGTTTGTATTACATCGTTTCTCCTCTTTCTAAACATGCTAATCTCTTGAGAAACTTATGAGTAGCGAACTAAATGTTATTAATTTTCGGCATATACCTCAATAAAATACCTATAAAATAATTAATGTCAGGTTTTTAATCTGAGCACTATGTAATTACCTATGTAGATTACGTTTCGACCTTGCCAAAACCGTTAGCGTTAATAAATTTATCATAATCATAGTTTGTAGATTGAAGGATTTATTGACGCGAGATTTGCTGAAGATTGCATTGATTGCGAGTGATGGTGTTGAACCCATGTTTACAATAATAAATCCCATGCAGTAATTGTGTACCATTCAGATGGGAATGACAGCTATGGAAAATTGTACTTACTGCGGGTTCCGGCAAGCGAATGTCTATAGCACTCGATTCTGAGAGCATAGAATAATCATGCCTTAGGATCATTGCATACTTGGCTGCTTTCGAGTTTTCGACGGTAAGTCTTTCACCAGTAGTTTTTGTAAGTACCTCTTGAAATATTTTTTTAAAGTAACTAGCTATTGCCTGCGGCTGCGTACGCTCTATTCAAGTAGCCTGTGTCTGTCCCCGGCGCGGCATACCGTTTACCTTCCTGCCAAATTTCATCAAGATTCGTTCAGCCACGAACGGGATAATAAGTATCCTACGTCCATCTCCTGGTTTTAATCTACCTCCCCACAAATGTTCAGCCAAATCGGTTCAGCCGTTCTTGAGTTATAATTATAAATAGTGTAACTAACACGACTTTCTTTTATACCTATGTATGTATAGATATAGATGTAGTATATGTAATGTAGTAATGCATATATTTTATAATCTCTGTCTCCTTGTTGTTTGTTTTTAAGTTTGCAAGTATCAAAATTTAAGTTTTAGGGTTCGTCGCCCTCGCTTAATTAATCGAATTAGTAAAATGTATACTTACACTGCCAAAATGTACCAAACATTCGAAAACTATCATGGAGTTCGCTTAAAACTATTCCACCGAAAAAAGTTCCTCTTTATGCAGTAGAGGCTCTGTAAGGCGCTGCCGAATGAAAAAGTCGAATACGTTTATCGCCATCGTAAACGAATGTGTAGCTCATACTATAAGATCTCTGATATGATGATATCGATGATGATATGATATGATGATATGAGCTGCACATGTACATGTGCAATGTTCTATCGTTTTACCTCCCTTCTTACTTTACTAGCTGGAACACGGATAAGTTATGTCGTCATGGAAAATGAAAGTGTTACAGTAACCCGAAGGTCCGCGCCGTAGCTGACACTTGTAGATGTGCGTCATGAACAATTGAGGATCAGTAAATTCCATACTCATCGTCCACCTCCCCGATGATTCTTCTCAATTATGTGTCTGAGCTGGCCAAGGCTTTTAATTTGGTCAGCAGCCCAATCTCTAGCCACCGCAAGCCTGTTATCGCCATCGACATAACAATTACTACTTTCTGTACACGCCGCGCATGCCGAAGTTGTAAAGATCGTGGCACTGTTTCGGGTAACACCGTTGTAGCTGGCCAGTGAATGCGACAAGTATTAGTAACATTGGCGAATAGAATCTAATAAAATGTTTGTTGGAGGAATTTTTTGTCCTGTTGTATAAGAATACATTTTATCAAATTTCACTAACTTCCGCTGCTCAGATTTTTTTCATTCGTTACAGTAAATTACAAACTAAACAAGAAAGAAGACTGAGACGATAGGCATAAAAAAATGTTAATGACTAAATGTTTTTCTTCGAAAAGGAGCTGATGTTTCAAAAGAAACTGAACCTGTATCTGTATCTTCTCTGGTTATGGGTGTACCCCGTACTGTTCCAGTTAAAAAAACACACTGTATAGTACTGCCGCTGCCGCGCCGCCGCCCCGCCGTCTCGGTTGTCTTGCCTTGTGCACGAGCCCTTAACAAAGACGAACATTGGTCTCTAGTTCAATATTTATGATCTGTGACGTGTGATCGGTCTGAAATGAAAGTCGAAGCGTGGGCGGCAACGGTCCATTGATACCACTGACCACTTCACTGTCGTGAGAAATGAGAATGGACATGACGAGTCCTCGAGTTCTTGTAAATGTAGGCGGTAGTCTAGTAGCAGTGACTGTGGTAGACAGAAAATTGTTTGCCTATGGACTCAAAGATCAGCTTACTAAGGTAATATGTGTGCTCTGCCGAAAACATCTAAACAAATTATTTATATTGGCTTGAGTAATAAGGAGGCAACCAGTGAGTTACGTACGTTATATGGAAGCTATGCTCTAGTAATGCAACTCTTTTTAATTTAGGGGCTTGAAAAACGTTCTATCTATATTAATTTCAGATAAAAACGGCATTTGACATCTATCCTTAGCCGAGGGAACTCAATAGATATAATAAAATTATAATAGACTTTAAAATAATTTGCAGAACAAAAAATTAATAGCAGCTTGTCAACGAGCCAAGGTGCGAGCAGCCATTAACCTTTTCCATTAATTTTTCTATTTTAATTTAATAAGATTGCAAACATTCAAATTTATCCGAATTTAACACTTCGACCGTGGACTAATATCATTCGTTCCAGACGTGGGCGTTCTGGTCTTTCCAGTCATAATTGGGGAGAGATATATCAATCAAAGTGTTCGTGGAAGATCAAAACATTCCATCCACCTACTCGGTAATGAGAGCCCTAATTAGTGGGTCTGGGAGCAGCTTCCGCCAAGGCCTTGCTGTTTTATAAGTCCTTTTTGGTCTATTGATCCACTTTATTTGATCAATGGTTAGGCATACATATGACATATTTGGGCCTATAATTAATTTCTGCACATACCTATTTGTCAGGTTATATCATTTATTTATTCTTAAGTATCTTTAGTTTCTTTTTTTTGCTTTTATGGTGCAATAAAGTCATAAATCTATCTATCTATATTTAGGTATATTCAAGAAAATTTCACTCTGTTGCATCTTTTTATACGCAATTAACATTACTTGTCGATTTAAGACCCTTCATTCAATAAATATTGTTTACAACTATAACTGAAACTGGCGTCGTGTAAGTTTAAAGCAAGTAAGTTAAAATTTTTTGTCGTGGTAAGTTTAAATACGTTTAATCCAGCTGCAGTAGATATCATCATTCTGAGTAAAATCAGATATGGTACGTACGTTCCCCCAGGCACTTAGTACCTCATCTCCCCCTTCTAACTTAGATCGATGATAACCTATTATATCCCACATTTATTTTTTCACCTGACCATATACATACCTGATCTGTTTTTATTATATAATTGTATTTCCTCAACCGTTATTAAACTCAGCTCACATCCTGATTTAATTTCTATGTCGATTACAATAAACGTTCAATTTGCATGCATGGTGTTCGGCATGGAATTGCGGCATATGCCAACTCATCAGGTAGTCTACCGTGCTCTTGACCTCCGGCGTACCTCTTGATGGTGAGTCATGAGTCATGGCGAAGCCTCGCTTCCATGTGGGAACTGAAGGAAGCAATGCGAATTCCTGGTTAGACAACTCTGAGAAGTATATTTTTAGATCTATTTTTTTGCAGTCTTTCCTCCATGTTTTTTTGTGTTTAAAGAACTTGTGAATGAATTTGTTATTTTCTTTTGAAAGAACACAGTGTCTGTGTTCGAGGTAATTTGTATGGAGGTTATTAACGTCACGATTTTTATTTTTTTATTTTTTAGGTACTTACCTACGAGAAAGATCATCATCATATCATTTGAACGACGTCCACTGCTGGACAGCTCAGTCGATTTATTAAAAAGAATTTTTACACAGTTTATGAATATCATTAATACCCCCCTTACTACACAAGCACTCAAAGGAACACACACACACACAGGCACAAACACATACCTATTTGTTTTTGTATACACACTCATACGAAACCTTTTGTTTTACTTAAATGACTTAATTTATTCATTGTTTTATTTTGTTTTTTATTCTGTAATTTTGTAATTAAATTTTTAGTATATAATATGCTTCCCGTGTGATTGGTGTAGCGCGTAGCGCTGCGTTTAGCTCCCTGGCACCGCCAGCGCTGAAAACCAGCGCTTCTATGATACAATAGTACCATAACAGCATTTTGCTGAGCCGGTGACCTTTTTGTGTTAGACATAATTAAATTTTAGTTGTCATTATGTTATGTTAATTTATCCATGTCACACAAATAAAGATTTTCTATTTCTATTTCTATAAGATAATTATTATTCGACTCCTGTATTTCCTAACTCTTATCTTAACTTGGATTAGTTCAAAAGAAAACTAGAGAAATTAGTTTTAATCACCTTTCTTTAATTACACGCTTATTTTTTATTGAAGACATGTTTATTTACAAAAAACTAACTTTCTCGTTACAAATCAGGAATTTCTCTTTGATATCCACCTGCTCAATGAATAATTACTCTCCATTCATTAGACTAATTTGAATTACCAAGGAAAGTTCCTATTCATTTCTTTTTTCTTTTTTATTAGAGCCCTTCATTAAGTTTATTGCTAAACACTTATCAAACTCTCCCTTATCCAATCGTGTGCGATAGATTTTTAACTGCTCCGATCGTAAATATCTCACTTTCACTAATATGTTTTACGAGATAAAATTATTTGAGATAAAATGGATGCGGGTTTTAGAATTCTTTGTATGAAATAGCTATATAGCTTTACCGACAAATACACTTTTTCACGCCAAATCGGACTATTGGCATAAGAATAGAGACTCTCTAGTCTTATGCTATCAGAGTTTATATCAGAGTTCGTTTGTTTCAATTCGCGCTTTCGGATATTTTCGGGGTTGTATCAAACAAAACACATGCCTTATCTGCAAAAAAGAAAAAAGTTTATTTTTTAGGAGTGATCTCTAAAATATATTATCATGTAGAGCTTAACCATTAGCTACTTAACTTACTTTATACAAATAGCCGTCAAGCTCAAAAATCTCGAAAAGTTTAACAGAAGTACGATGTGATTCCCCACAACAGGCTTCGCAGCTGATGCTGTACTATTACATCCTAATCCTGACTAATATCCATGTTCCGGGCAGCTTTCTTCGTCACATCAGTATGCGTGACATTACCTGTGATTGTGTAGGTTCTGACAAATAGCAGCCCGTTCCTTTGTCGGCTGCGCTGCGTCGACGCACGACGCCCCTTTGTCAAGCCTTGTTCCGGGGAAAACGATTTGCTTTCGAGCCTTTCGAGAGTTACTTATGAGCTTCACTTCAAGATAATGTTTGTTTTACGGTGTTCAATGGTTAGGACATTTCCTTGTTTGTAGTATTTACCTTGCTAGGCTAGTGCTATGCCAATCAACTTGAGACGTAGACGTATGATTTTACTTGAATCATGTGATTTTTTCTGTGTAGATAGAACTACATTTTCTCATTGGGAGAACCGCGATCTTCAGTGATAGATATACGTAAAGATTTACCCCCTTATTCATAATAGTCTGCTAACTTAGCACAGCGCTAAATCTCGCTTTGTCTTCTTCTTTTGACATAAGTCAGACTGAGAAATAACACTACTTAGCAGCTGTTTTATGTTAGCAGACCAATATGAATGAAGAGGATAATGTGAAGTGAAGAATACTAAACAAAACACCGGTGTGTCGTATTTCATTTTTTTTAATTCTGTTTGTCTACCATGAGTTTTTTCGCTAGCGACTGCAGTTTAAAAAATGCATGGAAACTTCTAAAGAGCCTCTAGAGGATAGTTGGATACTAAAATGCACAGTGGATAAATAAATGTGTATTACGTAACTACTGTAGTAACGTCAGGCGATTTAACTGTGACAACTCATGGAAGACACACAGTTGCCAAAACTCATCAGGTATTCGTTCACAGAGGTAAAATATTTATATAATAATTCCAATGCAGTGTTGCCTTGTCAAAACGTTAAGTGGAAGTTGTCCCATAAAGAACTTAACTACAAACAACATGAAAAATAAATTGTCTCTCAGAATAAATTACTTGCAACGTAGAGGGATCACACGGGTCAAATAGAGATAATATTCATACTGGATTAACATCTTAGTTTGAGTATATCCAAACATTTTAGTGACCGGAACAAACAATGTCACTCGTCTGTGTCGCAAGGGATTTGTCCCTAAGGCTCCCAACTTAAAGACCCACTAATAGGTATGTTTTGATTTAGTACAAAAAACAGGTAGGAACTCAGTTGTTTTGTTCAATACTTTTCATCCATAAAGTTCCATTGGATTCTGCTAGGTCAATAAAGATTCTTTCCTTTCATAGATGCAAACAAAAACAAATGAAACATTATTGTCTGGGACGAGGCCCAGCCCTACCAATGAGAGTCTAATTCGTCCCCTTATCACATCTGTGGCCAATATACACATTAAGCTTTGTTTGTTTATGAATAACGTTAGATCTTCTATGTTCTAGTGTATCGGAAAATGGCAAGAAAGTAAAATTAGATAAGCAGTTTTTTTTTATTCTCAGGGATTCAAACATGGGCGCACTTGGGAGCAAGCCCTCGGGAACCGTTAAAACTACTTCCAGTTTTCGTAGGTCTATTCTGGCCCAGTTAGAGCAGTCGACTTACCTCAAAGATGTCTCTATCAATGGTTTACATGTAGGGTAACTACGTGGGTTCTTTCATTAGTTGATGTTGATGTGTGTTGCATCATTTTATTAGGTTGCTGCACATTGATTGAATCCTTTCAGATCTGTCAAGGCGAACACGTAATTTATTTGAGATAAAACGATCATGTATTTTGAAAGTATGCAGCAGTTACGTTCAGTGGCTATAATCGTTAAGTTTCATTAACTATCTTTATCAACAAATGTACAATTATTTTGAATATTTTTGGCCTTATGCTGAGACATAGACCTTTTTGCCCCTTTAAGTAATATACTGTATAAATGTAGGTACCTATGTGTCTGTTTTTGTTTTTGTTCGTTATGTAAAATTAATCTTGTGTTTCTTGTCCTATTATTACCGACTTATTATTGTAATGTATGGTGTTATGACTAATAAATAGTTCCAAATAAATGTATGTATTTTCTTTCGAGAATATTCGAGGCCTAAAGGCAAGAGTAAAATCTGTCTGCAATGTTCATTATGTAATTTTGGAGTGGTTTCTATAGTTTTACATGTGTTTAGTAATTGGTACAGCCTAATTATATCAATCAACCAAAGTAACAAGTCAATCGAAGAAATACAAAAATCTCTTTTCTGGTTTTCAGTACAAAAGACGTAAACGCGCACCTTAAACCTCGTGAAAGGACTGCGGCAAATACAAACAATCATTAAATGCTTACATAATTAAAATATTCTTATGTAATTAAACGTAAATATTAACATGACAGACCAAAAACACCTGTGTCCGTCATAAACGGAAGCGTTCCACCCAAAACGGTTGGCGTTACGTCATTGTAATTTGAATGCAAAAACCGTTCCGGCGAACGACGACGGTTCAATGTAACGTCCATAATGTAAGATTAAATCATTTTGGTTTCATTGAGTATTCAGAGAAGTGAATGGACTTTTTGATCATTTTAAGAAGATGCTGTCCGCCTCCAGTCGAACTTCGGCCACGGCGATCAGTCTCATCGGAGACTAGCCAGGTGCGCAGGACAATTATAGTGCACAAATGTACGCGCAAACACAGGTGCACTCTCTATCCCATCATTTTCGTTATCCGATGGGACGGCCGGAGAGATGCTAGGCGCAGGACCAACAGCTTTACAGCTTAACGTGGTTTCCGAGAAATTCGGAGGCACGGGGGTGTATAGTGTATACCGCCAACTCCTGACTCCAGGCTGCTACTGTGAAACTTACTTGCTAGAAAAATCGCAATTTTGGATCGACTCTGATTATCAGCGGAACTCGCGAGTGCTAGGTAAATGAGGCAGTCCTTTGGGTTTGGTAATTTCAAGACAGGTAATAAATAAAGCAACAACAATCAAACCTTATGAGCTTTCTTTACAAACAATATAATTGGTAGATTTATATTTATTGACGATTCTGAAAAGAGCGCGCCTTTTTCTTTGGGCTGTCCATGGACGAAGGAAATCACCCTCGTAGGGGCTGTTAAATCAAAGTGGCAAAGACATAGAGATTATAATAGGCATAGACCTTGCATCATAGAGTAAGGATGTACCTGCCAATGAAAAAGAAATCTTATTTGGTACAGGGAGGTATAGGGCAGCCTATCGCTGAGTTAGTATAAAAACTTCGTATTCTATGGCGAGATATTAGTCTGGTCATGCTTTTTGGTAAAGCTCCGGGATGGTTAAAACGACACACATCACTGGTGAAGACGCCATATTGTACGGAAAATATGTTTAAATACAAATTTTATACATCGTACCTATTAGATTTTTAGTAGTTATCATTATCATTGATTCAATACGCTTCTTTTAAGTTCTTAGGTGAATAGGATTTCTTCTTTTTCAAAGGACTCATTATCAGATAGGGTAACAGTAGCTCTTAGTTATGTTATTTGGTAAAAAGTTATCCTTTTTACCAAATAACATAACTAAGAGCTACCAGAAGTTGAGTAATAACAGGTTCCTACCTAATGAATTGAATAGGTACTGAAAAAAACCTCTTGTGTGTTTTACCACTGCCATAAGAATAGACAATTTATTTATTCTTATGCCACCCCCAATAAACGCACTCAAAATATAAGCAAAACAAAACACGATATTTATTCAATGCATAAATTAAATCAGTTTATTTAACGTTAAAATAAAACGGCATCTTTAGTTACCTATTTAGCCAGCATTTCGATACTACTTCGGTTTATTAAACATTTTACGATCTCGTTAAACAGTTAAACACGCTGATATAAATAGCTTTTAACTGGTAACCTGCATCGCAACTATTAACTATGTTAATAAAACTGATGTTATTGGTATTAACTATTTACGGGAATAACAGTAAATGACATGTTCTCAAAGTTTTTAAATTATTTTTGGAAAGTTCTACCTACACCTTATCATGTGGTTAAAGACATAACCAACCTACTTACAGTGGAAAATGAAGATGGATTACAAAAGGAGAGAGAAGACTAAATTGTTAATTTGTATTTTAAGTGACTTCAAAAAAGAAGGTTCTTGTTTCGGTTGTATACATGTCATAGGATTTTATGTACGGTCGAAAATTCTTTCTCTATTGTATAGAGAACTAGCTGCGCCCCGCGGCTTCGCACGCGTTGTTCCTATTTTCTTTGCTATAAACCTCACGGAGCCCGAGACCTTTCCAACGAATGCAAAACCGTGGAAATCGGTTCGTGCGATCTGGAGTTATAGCGTCAGGAAGGAAAACCCGACTTATTTTTATATTATGATGATCCCGATCCTAAAGAAGTTGAATTTTTTTATTCGTAATAGTAAATAAGGGTAGTATTTCATAAAAAGTATTCATCCCGCAAAACTTAAAAACAGTGTAAAATTAAGAAACGTTGGTTTTCAGTTTCTCAAATTATTTGTTGAATTGAAGGATAGTTACCACATTACTAACACTACCATAAAGTTCATAAGAAACTCGAGAAACAAAGAAGATATTATGAGGTAGTTAACTCTAAGTTATCCCTGCTTGTCGATGTGAAATTGACACCGAAACACACTATACTTTCGCACTTGTATTTCTTGTTCAAGTAGGTACGTACCTGAGCTTGGTTCTAGAATCCAAGTAAATTGTAAACCAAATAAAGTAAACAAAAATTTACAAAAGTAAGGTGTAAACAAAAGTAAAAAAAGTAAACACAAGTCTACAAAAGTAACTTGAAAACAAAGTGTAAACTTACACTTTGTTATACTTGTATATAAAAAAGAATATTGGTGGATAAAATCTTTACAACTTCAACAAATCAAAGATGGTCTAACGAATTTTTGAATTAGATAGTTTCACGCTAATATTATAAATGCGAAAGTTTGGATGAATGGATGGATGGATGTAAGTATGAAAGTTTGTTACCTCTTTACGCCAGAACTAGATAGATAGATAGATAGATAACTCTTTATTGTACCACACAAACATAAAAAACAATACAGAAGGAAATGTACAGAATCATGGAAGTACAAAGGGCGGCCTTATCGCTTTGAGCGATCTCTTCCAGTCAACCTTGGGACGGACTGGAGATAAAAGAACAATATAGGCGGTTGCATTTAAAAAGCAACTTAAGGAACAGAAAGCAATTTGAATATACCTACACTACCTACATACATAATACCTAACATGATTTATGCTACCTACAAACAAACACCTATTTAATCTGGGTATCACGGACAGCCCCTTATGCAAAGGGTGCATGAATGCAGAGGAGACGGCCGCGCATGTGCTTGTACCTCGGGACACCAAGGACACCTAGGAAGGCATGCACCGGCGTCAGCGAGCTGCTGGCTTTCCTGGAAGACATCGGGTGGTTATATTAACAGCCCGACACGCAAAAAGGGCCCGCCTGCGGCCTAGTTGCGGAAACCAGTCCAGAAACAAGTAACAAGTAACTACCTACCTACATACCGAATATGATGATGTAACTTACCACATACAAAAAAAAAATATAATACTTAATACATTTTACATGGATAGATAATGTTGATGAAGCAGTCTGATGTCCAGGGGAAGAGTCTGATGTCCTACTGAACGCATCGGGCTTTTTATCCCTTATATGAGTTCCCGTGGGATAGAAATCACCTTTAAACGTTTCCATGGGAACAATGCGTGCGAAATCGCGGGGCGCAGCTATTTCATTTAATTTCGTTGACGTTTGAACTCTAGGTTGCATTGATTTAAAAAGGGATAGGGATAGGTTACGTTCTCCCAGCGCTTACTCAAAAATTGGCATGTGTTACAACTATACGCAAACACATGCGCTCACAGTTATATTTCCAGTCCTGTGCAATACAAAGAAGAACAAAGACGGAAAGACGTATCTAGGACCGAAGTGAGACTGAGACAATAATATTTCACGCGAATCACGACCGCCCGTGCCGTTGTTGTTGGACAATTCACACAGCATTAGCTAGCCCCAAGCTAAGCAGAGCTTGTGTTGTAATTATGCTTTATTGAAGCTTTTGATTTTGTTTCAAGTGGTTATTTTGTTGTTGTTTTCAGTTAACTTTTTTTATATACCTTTGTTGGCATAAAATATCTCGTATTCTAGAACCGATACAGGTACTTACTCTCGGCTCTTGTCAAAGGTAAAACTGAAGACCTCGTTAAAATTCCTTCAGTTATTGAGTGTTTTGTAAAAAAACAAGCGAAACTTAATGAAAGCCGCCAACGTACACCTATCAATCAAAAAACCCATAAAATGCTCATGAGAATTCTCCGGCGTCGGAATTAATCGATTCTCTTACATAATGTGTTACATTGGACTATTAGATTAGCTATTTTATTTTAGGTAGAATACCTAATAAATTGTTCGAGCTATAAATAGTAAAACAACAGGCCTAAGTCCCCGTTAATAAACTTTGGACTAAATAGTTTCAGTCCTCAGTTGTGTCTCAGTTGGACTAAATAGTTTGACCGTTTCACTTGGAAGGAACCTTAAATGCAGGACAGCTGTCAGCGCAGGACTTTTCTTTGGTATAAAATAAACAGAACTCAACCACAGGTCTTTGACTGAGCAAGCTTTTATGATACGAGTTTCTCTCCACTCTTTTCTTCATCTTATCTTTAAGAGGCACTTCCATTACTGAAGGTCGGCGGTCATCCTCTTGAATTTTTCCCTATCCAGGGCAAGCCTGAATAGGTCTTCTGCCTTCTTTACGCTAATCCATTGCCTTAGTTGATCGGAGGAAGACTTCCTGGCTGTGCAAAAACAGCCAGGAAGTCTTCCTCCGATCAACTCCTCTTTTCCCCTGTATCTTCCCCATCATGATCACTCTCATTAAGTACTTATAGTTAAACTAGCTTGAGGCCTGAGGCTTCGTACGCATTTTATCGGGATAAAAAGTCGCCTATATCCGTCCCTTGGGTACTGTCTACCTTCCCAAATTTCATTTAGATCCGTTCAGCCGTTTAGACGTGACGAGGTAACAAACAGTCATACAGACAGACAGAGTTACTTCAGGGGAGTTACAAGGGGGCGCAGTTTGGTGCCTTAGAATTTGCAGAACAATTTTACCACCAAACTGCGATTCCCAACCCACATGCCCACCGTGGGGTATAATAAGGCCAATAAGGTGTTTGTTTATCAGGGGGACGCCTGCATCCATGTGTGGACTAGTATAATATGCTGTAGCAGTTTGATGCGTGCGGACCGCGAACGTTTAAGTGGGAAATTAATTATGTATAGTTAAGTATATATATATGTATATATATTATAATTCTTTGGCGTGAAGTTAAGTATAGTCCGTTATTGAAATTAAAAAAAAATTCACGCGTTTTCAGAATGTAACCTTGTAAATGTCCGAATGTTTTTGTGTCAGAAATGGTTCCATCATATTCTGGTCGCGCGCGAACAGTTTTATATTTAAAGTGGTTCTACCGAAAAAAGAAAAATGTTTAGTATAAACAAAAAAATCAAGGCGTTTTAAAATTGTTTCATGAAATAATAAAAAATACTTTAGATCGCTCCCATTTTAATAATAAAGTTATGATTCAACTCTACTTATAATATATAGGTATAAGTATATAAATAAAATAAGCCTGTTAAAGCCTAACAAAAGAAGAACTAAGAAATATCGATCGAAAAAACACATATCAATCAAAACACCTATAAAATGCTCATGAGAATTATCCGAAAACTTAAAACCAGCGCCAAAATCAACGACTTACCCGTATCTAAGTAGAAACTATTGGTAGATATCGTGCGAAACGAACTGATAAGTACCGCTAGAACATACCATCTCTTTCGAACTAAATGCTAAACACCGTGAAATAACATAATACTCTGATCCAGAAACGCCAATCATTGGAGGCGTTCCATCCACAAGTTGCATTCGTTTTCACGTATTGAATTTACTGTGATTTCTTACGAGTGGTGTCCAAATCGATAAAGCAATATTAATCGCTTACTGCCATAGGTAGGATGGAACCATTTCGAACTTGCACAAGCGCGGTCAAATTTTGTACTTTTACAAGGTTTCATTTTATTTTGTCAACAGGTTGTCCCAAATAATGTACCAAACGTAAACTACAAGTATATTTACTGCTATAACAAGGTTTCCCCCATTCTGATGGCACGCGCGGATTATAAAGTTTTCAGATAAAGTTTAGTTGCAAAACATTAGTTACCTAACCAGTTTGATTTCTCTATTACTTTTTTTTTGATAACTTTCTTGCTTTTTTGTTTATATTTTAAACTTATCCCATTGATCATTTATTCATTGTATTTTTCTACCTAACTAACTGCTTTTAACTATGAATAGGTGCAAAGTTATAAAAACAAAAATGATTTGGGTTTTGGTACCTAAACAGGTTAAAGAAAGATCACCTCACGTTTCGTATTAAAAACTACTCAGCCTACGTTACCGATTGTCCAAGAAAATGAACCAGATTTAAAACAAACAATCGAACTATTCTTAAAAACACATTAGTTCCAGCTAAAGGGTTAAAAGCGAATGCTAACAGACAAACAGAAAAACAAACCAATCATTAGTGATTCCCAAAACTCGCACGGATGTTGAGGGATCATTTATCTATTTGATCGAGTGAGTGGGACGACTGAGATCTCCGTCGACTTGGAAGGTATGCATGCCATTAGTGATAAAGATGAAGAAAACACGATTACCTACCGTAGGAATGTTCCAATAGAAAAGGAAGGTAGGTTGAATAAAATATCAGAGCGTAGAGGTAGAATCCAAATCCGTTAAATTAAATCGTGTCTCAACAACATAAGATATGTACAAGTTAACTGATTAAAATTGCATATTCTATCCATCTCACACGCTGGGTTCGAGCCGTACAGGTACACGGCTGTTAATAATTGAAATTAAAACTCGTCTCGTTTTTACACGACTACGCAAGAAATAAGTGAAACATTTGATTATTATCATTACATAAAATCCTTAATTCATTCCGAGTGACACTAGTAATATATTTTTAAAATAGTCGGAATCGGTTGTGTTTTTTATTTTTCTGTTGATTAATAATTAATTATTAATTTATTTAACTGTTGTTAAAAAAATAATTATTAATTATTTTTAGTTAATTTGTAACGAGTCAAGAATGATCTTTGTAAGAGTACACAAAAAATTAAAATAATTCACGTTCAACATCGCGAGATCTCAGTTCAGAGTTGTCGACATACAAGTTCAATACAACATCTCGAGACAACTTGCCAAGAAATCGATCTACTGATTTGTATTAAGAATATTATCATGTAAATTAATGCATTTTACCCTCAGTTGTGTCGATATTATATTCATCGTTAGGAACTAAGAAATGGTGCACATAGAAATAATTTCCGGTATAGTTAGCAATTGGCGGTCATATAGCTGGAAAATCCCTACAAAGAACTCGAAATCTGTAAGGTCGTTGGATCAAACTGCTGAAAAAGAGAAAAAAAAAGAGAAGCAAGAAGGAATTAGCAGACCCAGCAATCCTGTGGGGACAAACCGAAAACATTAGAAACGTGCGGAACTCTCGCTGACCGTGTTGACTCACCCTTGTCCGGTTTTTATTTGCTTTGATATCTTCCTTGTTTTACTGCCAAACATTGCGAAAGTATGTTTTTAATTTTACGACCGAGTTTTATGAGTGTTTCGATGACTCCGTCCGCCGGATGAGGATGGAATCCTGCGCTCGCGCATTTAGGCTGGTTTTCCACGAAAACTATAAAAAATATTGGACAATTACTACACTTGGAACACGAAATTTAATTGGGATCTCGAAGAATAACTAATCTCTTGATTTAAATATATACAATAATAGTTCTCTTGGAAAAGATCAAGTTAAAAAATCAAACTGCCACGGAAAAAAGTGATATTTTTGATTTCTATTCCTTAGGTACCTATGTAGAGTAAGGTAAAGAATCAAAAAAGGATATTAATATCCCCTAGAGCTTCTTGAAATAAATGAATTTAATTTCCGTCTATGTCGAGCTTTATTCTGCGCAGACGTCGTTCGCCGGAAACCGCAGTTTCGCAGAAGCTCTGCGTAAGTAAACATTACCGAACCAAAGGCAGGTATGTGCTGCTTGTACCATGTTCATCCTGCATGTTGAAGAAGTCAGGTTTATGTACCTTATTCTTTATATACCTACCACTATAAAAATCTAGCCATAATATATTCCCTGGCATTACGCGTGAAGGGCTTGTACCATGTTCATCCTGCATGGTGAAGTAGTGAGGTTTATGTACCTTATTCTTTATATACCTACTTCTGTAAAAATCAATCCATTTTTCCCTGGAATTACGCGTGAAGGGCTGGACCAATTTGGCAAATTCTTTTTTGTTGTGTTTGTTATTGCCAAAAGGTTCATATGAAAGAAAAAGTTCAAAAAATTGCGCGGAAAATATATGGTTAAGGGAGTATATTATACTTATAGACTGGAAAGATGCATTTAATTTTTAAACGAGCATTCACTATTTTAACATTTATTCGAACCAAACTTCGCACATGACGATCGATGTTTTCCAAAGGAACTCCATCAACTCTGTTTTAATGTTTTGAAATCCACGCACATATTTTTATATTTAATATTCAAGTCAGAAATATTCCACACGCAGCTGAAGTTTAATCAATTAGTGGTTTGGGTTTTGTACCCAGTAGAAGTTCCGTTGTATTCTGTATTTAGTAGGAATAGAATGAGATATAGAAGTATCTCTGGCCGCGGCTTCACAGGCGCTTATCAAGTAGCATATGCCCATCTGCGGTAAATTTTTACCTCCTCAGGTGTGAACAGGTAACAGACAAAGAGGTTTACTTTTGCTTTTAGGGCTCGTTTACATGGACTGAACGTCTCGAAGACACGGACAGTCGCTGAGTGCAGTCGACGTGCAAATTGCCTTCCGTGTATGTGAGTCGTGGAGTCTGTGTAAGCGAGCCCTTAGATTTACTAGACCTTGTCTGCGCACGCAAGTGCGTGGACAATGGACATAGGCTAATTTTTAACCCAGTAAAGTTACTGGGATAAAAATTAGCCTATGTCCATTGTCCGTCCCTAGGATGCTGTCTACCTCCCTTCCCTGCCTAATTTCACTAAGATCCGTTTAGTATTTTAGGCGTGAAAAGGTAACAGACAGAGAGAGTTACTTTTTCTTTTAGGGCTCGTATACAGGGTCTGCACTTCTCTAATACACGGATGGCAAGTAACCTACAGTCGCCTACAGCTTTGCAGTCAGTAACTTGCCGTCGGCTGCAGGCGACGCACGGGCAAATTGTGTTCCGATATATGGGCAGTTCGTGTATACGAGCCCTTAGATTTGCTAGCCCTTGGCTTCGCACGCACTCGACTGAGATAAAAAGTAGCCTATGTCCATTGTCTGTCCCTGGGAGCAGTCCATGTAAATGAGCCCTTAGATTTGCTAGACCTTTACTACACGCACTTTACTAGAATAAAAAGTGTCTATTGTCCGTCCCTGATACTTCTTTTCCTCTTCGTCTTTCGTCTTTCCCTCCCTGCCTAATTTCATTATAATTCGTTTGGTCGTTTATGCGTGAAAAATTAACAGACAGAGAGTTACTTTCGGATTTATAATATTAGTATTAAGTAATTAGTATGGATTTGGACAGAAATATAGATCCGCGCGCAATCATAATGGGCATTATAAAAAAAACTTTTCAAATCTCATACAATCCGAGCGTTGCCAAAATGGGCTGCAACCTTGTCATACTCGTACTAAATATCATCACTTTTGTTTCAGTTTGACACAGTTCCATTATTAACTACGATCGCGCGCGGCTTACTAAGTTCGGTACCTACTGGCACAAAATAATACGTAAAGTACGTACTATTAGCTATATGGTACTGGTACGGAATTCGCAGTCGGCAGGTTTTTGACCGTGCTGTGCGGAAGAATGTCCATTCTCCCGTTATTATAGGTATCTGCATTGAAAACGCATGGGGAACAAAACAAGGTCAGGGACTCGAGTGGTAACTGGTATGTAAGATTGGGGCCGGTTTTGCGATGAATGGGTGTGGTAGGTAACCTTTACCTACGTAGGTAGGTACTGTTTTTGGGTACCGTAACCGAAGGGTAAAAACGGAACAATATTTTTATACGCAGCCCGTCCGTCAGTCAGAGTTAGAGGTGTCCAACAGAGGGCCTCGAAGCAGTTGCTGTTTTTAGAGGTACGTTTTAAAAAAATTCTAAAACGTCGTTCTTTACGAGCGAATTTCTCTGTGTTTATGTGGAATTTGATAAACAACCAGCTAACCATTTCAAAGCAATTTCGAAGAACTTTTAAGTGATTATAGGCTTCCATGTTTACCTACCTTTACATAATATATAATATAATTTATTGTAAATATAATATATTTGCAATAAATTGAATATGAGGCAACACATAATGCGCAGGTAGTTAAAAAAAGTTGCAGTAGAGGACCACAAAAGTACACTTATCGTCGATAACATTTATTTTTCGCAAGGTGCCAGTTTTTTAACGATCTTCTTTCGTCCTCCTTGTCTACCCTGGAGGTAGTAGGTACTATCCAGGACTATAGAAATTTCCACAAAAAACACGATCCATAATGCTTTCATTAGCTGTTTTATACAAATCACAATACGCGATGAGTGTTCTGGTTGCTACGAATCGATGAGAATAAATTACAGCTTGAAATACAGAGAATCTACGTCTGTGTTTACATGACGCAGTTCCTTACTGCTGAATACATACATACATTGTTGATGGAAAATTACAGAACGTACTACACTACGGCTGCAGGTACCTAGTATAACAAGTTCGCACTAAAATGTTGAATAAGCTCCTACACATCGCATCTTTACAACATTCGATTTCAAAATATCATTAGAACCCCCTTCGTACATTCAGGTTATAAACCTCTTTTCTGCAAAAGTTTCGTTCGAATCACGATTTTTTTCTTGATGTCCAGAAGGCTTTCTAAATTCCAAATTTAAAGTAAAAAGTTAAAATTCGAATAGAGTTCATCTCGGTTCTGATTCAGTTACGAATAAATGACTGTGTAATCTACCTGCTCAGTTTTAATTATAAAACCTGCGCTTGCGACCAATTAAGTTGCTCAACAGACTGTATTAAGATAGTGGGTGTTTGATGTGGATTCCAATGACTCATCGGAAGAGTTTACCGTCCACCGAAGCTTTTCAATGTCATGTAAGTTTAGTTAAATTAAACAGGGTGTCTCGTCTCGGATAGTGCGAACGGGGTGATTCTGGACATCAAGTGGTCAACGTTTGTTCTACGATTTTTAATGTATGCTGCCTGTGGTATCGCCTGTTCTTTTCCGTGATACAAAGTATGTCCAACCAAATATTGCCTGTTGGAAGATATCGCTTTCAGCGATAAGGCCGCCGATTATTCCATACTGGATTTAATGAGTAGTAACTGTTTAAAAAGTATTTCATATGTTTTCGATGAATCGATAAAGATCTTTATCTATCTATCCCTATGTCTGTTCTGGGGATACTATTTACCTCCCAACCTGATTTCATTAAGATCCGTTCAGCCGTTTAGGTATGAAAAGGTAACAGACAGACAGAATTACTTTTCTTCTATTATATATAAGATCGTTGTAAGTACTTGTTAGATACACTAAGGTAGCGCAGGCGATCGTCATTAAGACAAAAATCAAGGGCACATTATGACCAAAAATGTAGAGATCGCGATTTTCCGTTATTACGGCATTGACCCACATTTAGATGAAACTTAAGAAGAGAAAAATGAATGAAATATATTAAAGAACGATTTTGAAATATATTATTTAGTTTTTTGCAAATCTGTCAAGAATGCGACAAAACCATGCATGTTTATTGAACATTTTGTAAAACATTTGTATAAAAAGTCTTAAAATTATGAACAACAAATTTTATTTATACATACATATAATAAAAAAAAAATTACATTTCAATCGTAGAAATTGTACAGGTAAAGAAATTGAACCCCTTTTTTAAACCAAGCCAGGTTCTATAAAAAATAACTCTACCACACACAAAACAAACCGTTTTCAACTATCTGAATCCCAACCACTTCCTACGCCATAAATCACGTATAATCCAGCCAGCACATCCCCTCTATTGCCCAATGTCCAAACGAACTGTGGATGCATTTAACGACATCCGGCGCGGCGTCAACGGACTCGACTAATCCCAAATTAGCCACTGCGAATTCCTTACGCGGGGCTAGCTGTACTGTACTACTAGCGGCACATTAGCGATGACTGGCAGTTCAGTAGGCGAAGTAAAATGAAAATTATATAATTCTTATAACCCACAATACAAAAATTCATCATCATTATCATCATCATCAGCCTATACTAGTCCACGCATGGACATAGGCGTCCCAATGAGTGCCATAGCGCCCTGTCTTTAGCTTGACGCATCCAGCATCTGCCTGCAGTCTTTCGCTGATCGTTATCCCACCTGGCCGGATATGGCTGGTCCACCAGTTAAAAGTCACTCAGCGAGCTATGGAAAAAGCTATGCTCGGAGTCTCTCTGAAGGATAGGATTCGGAATGAATACATCCGACAGAGAACCAATGTTATCGACATAGCTCAAAGAATTAGCAAACTGAAGTGGCGGTGGGCCGGCCATATCTCGCGAAGAACCGACAACCGCTGGGGTAAACGAGTTCTTGAGTGGAGACCGCGACTCGGCAAACGTAGTGTGGGATACAAATAATAATACTGATCATCATTCTACCTTGGACAATCCACACAACATCTTCTAGTGCGAAGCTAAGAAGAGCTTGTGTTATGGGTACTAGATGACTGATCTAACATTGAACGTAATTATACTAACAGAATAAAACAAGGAGGTAATGTAAACCTGTCTCTATAAATAAGATATGGTAATACTTGTAAATACATAACGATCTAGATTTTTACTTATTTCTACTTGTAGCTTGTATTTGGATCGATGCGTAATTATTAATAGTAGGTATAAAGTTTAGTTAGTTTTTCTAGTATCTAGGTTTCTTTTCTTTTTTTCTTTTATTCTTTTATTTTGTATCGTGTATTTAAGCGGGTATTGGACCTATGCGGTAGGTACTGCGATTATGTATCAATATTAATTTATAACAGTTTTCTTAGTATTTCTAGTTTTAGGCTACATTGCATGCATTAATTTTAAAAACCTAATAAAATAGTAATTACTTTAAATTACATAGGTACCTCCACCATCCATCATCCGCAAAAGCATGTCACAAATGAGCCTAAGGAAGGGCATGGCAACCTGCCGTAATACAGTATTCACTAGTACGGAGGACTGTCACCTTACTAGGGTTTGGTACATACATGATGAATGATTATCGATGACATTATTACACAATAGGTACTTCATGTTATTTTTATTATTTTAGTGTTATACAACCACCTATACTTAGTATCATTGTACCAACCTACTATAGTTACAATTTTAAGCAATAAATAAATGTTTATGTTTATGTTTAAAAAAAAATCAAATATTGGGGTCATTACTCAACTCTCTCTCTCCATTTCTCAACTCTCTCTTCAACCACAAATATCATATTTGTGGTAGAGAAATGGCCCGCAGCTTGATGCTCCAGCCTGACGCCGCCATGCTGTAAGTAGGAAATGAGTAAGACCTGATTACAGAAAACTCTGGGTTGGGTAAATTGTTCCGGTAGATAATTTACGATAGGGGCCGCCTCAGTTACCTACTACCATATTAATGAAAAAAAATCATCCAAAGTAGAACGTTTGAATGATAGCGATCAAAAATAGCATGACTTTGACTATTCAAGTCAACATAATTTCAACAGGGGTAAATAATAAATTATTGTTTCTCAAACTGAACACAATTTTGTTTTAAGTTAATGATTGCCTAAAATAACAAGTGTTATTAAATTATGATTACTACGATAAGATACAAACGATTGACAGGTATCAAAAAGTTGCGAAAGCTTTCGACTTTACACAACATTTGCTTAAATACCTACCTACTTAGTTTGATTTGTGAAGATTCAGTATCTACTTTTTGCTAACAGAAGCACATAGCTATATTATGTCTAATCCTGTAGGTACATTAGATAAATCAGTAAAATTCCTGATTTTGTGTTCAGAAAACATAAAGTGTCTTCTCCTGGCATCTTCAAAATATACATATTCTGTGCAACGGTGATGTCAGTAAGATAATGGTAGACTGCATACAGTAGGTATAATTACCAAGCTTTGCTGTCGGCAGAGGAAGATAATTATAGGCAGATACACATCACTCAAGGCTCTACGATTAGTGCGTAGACGTATGATATAAGAGATGAAACTCGATTTATATTTTATGCGTTAAATTTTATATCGCTCGAGGCAAGGAATTTGCAATTTTATCTCGCCTAGAATGACTAGGGTAATGTGTGTTGTAGGTACGTAGGTAATGTTAGGTTAGCACGTACCACACGTTTACGAAGAAGAGATGTCAGATTAATATGTTTCAGGTACGAGTTTAGGTGCAAGTGCTTAGTTAGTTTTATGTTTAAAAACACAATAATAAATCATGTGTAGAATAATGTAGACTGTAAACTACGATGCTCTGACTTTCGTGAGACTTTGGCCATAGGTGCTTTTCGTTAGACGTTGAGAATAACTCAAAACTAAATTCAGGTTGCACTTACCTTGTTTGTTTTGTTTTTAAGCTATTGCATAGCTTCTATCGCGGGCCTTGAGCGCGGGGACCGAATCCAGAAATTCCGTAACGAAAAAACCTTGACGTTTGTCTCTTTAGTTCAGCAACTCGCCTCTAGATGGCATTGCAATAGCTTTACCGCGGCAGTCCCCGAGTGCCACACGTCTTTTTTTTTTTTATTTATAAAAAATACATTTGGTTGTGATTTATTATTTATTATTTGATGATTTGATTACTAACTGACTTCTAAAACCATTATTATCAACCACGTGAAATGAAATGGACACTTCTCCTCGTCGAGTTTGACAATCAATCAGAATTAAAAAAAAACCCGAGGATTCTGCACCTACAAAACTTTCATAAGAAAACGTAATTGTCCGATTATCTTTTCGATAACAACGTGCCTTAATCAGCTGCAGCGGTAACAAATTAACGTAGGTAACCTAGTGGTAACAAAATAACGTAACCCAGCATAGGTAAGCACTGACACTAATAATTATAAAAGAAAATAAAAAATCAAATTTTAAAAATAAATTCATTCATGCATTCATACTTTACCATTCTCCGCAGAGCGGTTGGAGTATAAACCTGTATTACCTTTGTAATTCAGTGAGTAAGTTCTGTTCAACATTCAAGTTACGGGTGACAGTTAGTGTGGCTACGGTGCCTCGATACCCTACATTCGAATCTTATCAGTCGTGGGTGTTGGAACTTGGAACTATGCTAAATTCCTGCTTTGGAACTGGTTTGGGTTGTTGCCATAGTTTTGTTGCCTGTCTTAAAGTATCCAACCTATCTGATTTTAGGCATTTGCCCGCTATTTGAGTGCTTTATGCTTATCAGATGTAGAGTCACTAGCAATTTGATTGTTGTCTTATTTAAAGATAGTTTGTTTCTAACATGAGGAACTAGGAGCAGCACTGTTATCCCTATACCTTTTACTTGTATTTTTTATTTATCACTATTATGTCCCAATAGCTCTACATTTTGCTGCTCGTAAAAAAATAAGGTAGAACCTATTTTCATCATTGAAGGTCTTATAAGTCTTTTTGAGAACCCTATTAGTACTGCTTCTGGCAGCGTATTTGACAGTTGCATCAGAGCCGGTGCGAAATCTTTCTCGCTTGAAAAATACGCCCAACGATATATAAACCAATAAACCAAACATACTGTACACTCATATTGAGTCCTAATCCTAAGTAGGTACCTTCTTAACTCAAATATTATAATAAAGCTGTAACAGAATCAGGAGCATAAACATCGTTTTAGATTACCGAAATCTAGGCTGGAAGGTCACGAGACAAAGCCTATGCAAATACTGGAGTGGGCGCTGCGACATGAGTCAATAGAAGTGGGAGTGCACTGAAGGTCGCCACACTTGGCCATCGGCTCCCGTTCTAAAAGGGAGGTTAGACTTTAGATTTGGCATTCATCAGTCATCCAAAACCAAAGCAGATAGCCAGAAACTTGGCTTAGGTAAGTAGGTGTCTAATTTACTGCAACAAATAAAGGCAACGACTAACCACAGACCTCTATATTATGACTAAAAATAATATCCACTGATAAGCGTTTATCCAATTTAATGCGTGTTGGGGATCGTAGTTCGGAGGTAGAATTGTTTTGGGAGTGCTGGCTGCTGCTGCCCGCTCCCCGGCTTATATCCCTTAGTCGCCTCTTACGACACCCACGGCAAATTCTAAGCCAGCAGCATACAGCTAAGAATCATCCACGTTTTAATACAGAGTGCCGTAGAAAGACCAAAATAGTCAAATGAGATCCTTAGCAAGAAATATCATGATGATCTCGTCGAAAACGCTGACACAAGTATTGAAGAATATGGATGGTGAACAACGTGCAAAAACTCGGCAATGACGGGCCTCGACATCACACCCAATATTATAAATTCGAAAGGATCGATGTTTAGATGTTTGTTTGTTACCGCTTCATGCCATTTGCACAATTAAAGTTAAAGAATTTCTATGCCAGATAAAAGTGTGCGAAGCCGCGGCCTGAAGCGTGTAAATAATATGTAGGTAGTAAGTACGTACTCACAAAAATGTTGACTTAATTCAATGAAAAGAACACCCACAATTGACTAGAAATGAATCACGCCACGCATGGATTATTAATCTATTATATTATAACCAACCGCCCAATGTCCAAAAGTCGTTATCACGATTCAAAATTCAGTTGACATTGATTTCTGAAAAGGTTAAGCCACGATTTCGTGCTAAGGAGTTGTTACGTGCCACGTGCCTATAATATAACATTTCAATTCGGCTTTTTGTTAGACACTGTTGCGTGATATGATTTAATAACAATTATTTCGGATTATCAAGTTCATATACCCATAGCTGACGAAGGCTAGAGGTGATTGGGTATTGTTAGTTGGTAAAAGACAGTGGAACCGTTAAAAACTACAAAAAAAAAACTAGCAATGGATGGAAGAAACATAAAGGATACAGCTTTGGTAGAGTGGGTGTGAAGTAGAAACAAATCATAATATTGACTCTGACAAACTACGTTCCTGAAAACATGCCTGAAAACCGTATTAGTCCGATAACATTGCAAACTACATAGATAAGATGCGTCTGTTTATTTTGCGCAGCCAGTGAATCGTTTCCAGGTCAGCTATTTCGACTAGGTTTTTCAGTGATTCATGGCACTAAAATAACATTTGAGTTAGACATATTTTGTAGAATATTTTTTTAGGTCGAAAAACTTCAACAAAATCTCACCAAGTAGATCACACCGACTAAGATCGGCCTATCAATTGTAAATGGCATTTGTGAAGAAGCAAAGGTATAACTAAGGTGATATAGGCTTACATAATAATTATTTAGAAACTTTAGCGGAAGGTATCATCAGTTTTTCACACATCTTAGTTCAAAGTAGGTATTTGAGTGGCGGCACCCTGATAGAATAATAGATACTGCAGAGAAGCTCAACAGAAACTCGTCTGGTACAGTAACAGTTACACTGACATAGATGGTAACCTACACATCGTGAGTCATAGACCATCGTCATGTGGGGAACGTCGTCGTCGCGAAAACCAGTGCTTTCGATTTGATGAATCACTTCATCTTTATTTAACGTTTTTATGGCGAAAATAAGATTATTTGTGGACCTATAAATTTCACGCAATATGTTTCCGGAATTAGAAATTTAGTATATTTATTCGTCTAATATTTCTATGCGAATAAATCTTATGGGTATTTAAGGTACCCCATGTTGCTTGTGCATTACCAGAAATGTGCAAGGAAAAATATTATACGCACAGAACCGGGTAATGTACTTACCTTGTAAGTACCCAATTGCTAATATGGAATAGGCAGCAATGTAGTTACAGATTTTATTGTTCCACCTGGATCACCATGTTTAATAATTCAAGCAATAAACTGAACAAAATAGGCTATTAATAGTATCAATCGAGGATTATTGTTTCAACCTTCAAATAAATTGGATTTACTCGTTTCTGTGTGGCAAATTACCATGGTTTGAGTTAAGAGCGTTTTTTTCTAATAGACGCGAGTCAGGTTCCGAAGTATAGGTTTTCTTTGATTCTTACTTCCAATCTCAAACTTTTTAGCAACCCGAAATGGATTTTGGCCTATCATTGATTTCGATTACCATCCGGTAGCAGACCAAAGCAGAAGTTGTAATTTCATTCAGTCCTGCAGTCTCTTCATGCCAGTTCTCTATGTAATTAGCTCTTTAAGTAATTAAGCGGGCTTGAAGA
This sequence comes from Eupithecia tripunctaria, assembly GCA_955876795.1. Taxonomy (NCBI): domain Eukaryota; kingdom Metazoa; phylum Arthropoda; class Insecta; order Lepidoptera; family Geometridae; genus Eupithecia; species Eupithecia tripunctaria. Next base: position 8,139,278 of record OY041613.1, on the reverse strand, counting down.
GCAGTAAGACTTGGAAGAAACAATAATCCTCGACTTGGCAAGTAGGTCTGCCTAGAAGCATTGAAATTGATTTCGAACAAGCTAAAAGTAAAAGGTTAACTGCCCAGTAAAAGAACTCAATTTGAGATGCATTCTGTAGATTTGCAAAACGTCGATTCGGTCCGCCGATGTTTGATGATAGCTTTGGATCCCATTGCTTGAGATTAGCGATCGACCTGTAGGGCTGTACAACAAACACCTTTAAGCTGACGTTTTTTCTTCGACTCTCATGTCTTTAAACTAGTAATTGTGTCAGATGAATTTGAAACTCGTGAAGTCCTAGAGGTCTACTCCCCATAACGATGTACCTACCACCGAATATACGGACATTATAGAGCTTTATATTCACTGACAAAGTTATCAAGACTATTCTAATTGTCTGCCTAGAATCCAAAATGCTGTTCCCACGCCAACTTTGACAGCCCTAACGGAGCCGAATGAGTAACGGGCTGGTTCCTTATAAGAATGCTTCGGGTCAAATCAGAGGTTCTCATCGGGATTGGTGTCAGTGTACCACGATTGCACCACGTTTCTATGCCCCCGGCCTATTTGGCGGGATCTCTGTTTGAAGGCTCTCATCTTCGATTTTGCTAGTATTGGAAGTGAAATAAAAAAGTGGCGACGTCTGATGTTGGTTCTCTGGTCGTGAGCAAAGCTTCTGGTTGCGATGGGTGCTGTACTCGTTAACCATTACCAACATGTTCGTTTAGCCTCATATAAAAAATATATAAAATGATTGCTTAGCATAATTTCTAATTGATAAAAACGCCGTAAAAGGCTGCATTTTTATTGATTGGAAGAAATTAATCAGAGTTTTCGTTTATTTCTCGTCTCAAAAATTAAGTTAAGCCAAGAATTGTACACTAGCGCCATCTTCAAACACGCGCTGAAGCTTTTAGTGCGCCATCTATGAAATTTGACTAAAACTACACAATCTCTTGACCCGAATATTTCGTATGCTGAGCAGTGCACGTGTTCAAAAGAGCTTTAGAATTTAGTTTGCAGGTTTCTTAGTAGATGTCTCTAATAACAAACGATTTTGATTATCTTCTTTTGTGCTGATGAGGTTTTATCCGGGTGTGTTGGGTATTTTCTACGCCTAAAAATTATCTACATAATGTAAGTATTGTAATAAGTATTTTTAAATGTCACTTAGTAGGTCACCCGTCACCCATAACACAAGCTCTGCTTAGCTTGGGGCTAGATGATATTGTGGGCTTTTTTTTAACCAATCTTCAGAAATTAATTCGATTTTTACCCACTTTCTTGAACATAACCATATCCATCGCTCTTCCCGGCACTTGTCCCATCGTAGGTCACCTAATGGAATTTCCCAAAATAGAACCGTTTAGGGAAAAGGTTACAGTGACATCCATTTTCTATTAGATATAGGGTTTATCAACCACGAGACAATGTGCTTGATAGATGAACGTATCTTTGAATGAACGCGAAAATAAATGACCCCCTGTCAGCATCAATGGTGGCCACTGAAGAATAAAAAGATTCCATTTGTGCTCACTTGAGTGCAAAGATTGATTGTACAATAGGAAGACGGATAAAAAAGGATGCATCTTGTTTCTTGGGCATTGTACTGCCTGTAAGCTACGAACAGAAAAGGAATTGTGAAGAAAACTGCATACAATTCGACTGAAAGGATGATAAAGATGCTGGGAATGTTCAGGTAGAGTAGATGCACTGTGTTCGGAGTATTTAATTTATATAACAGTGTCAGTCACTCATTTGTGAGTTATTGTTAGTTATTATGTAGTACTAGCTGCGCCCCGCGGCTTCGCACGCGGTGTTATAAATAGTCTAATACTCATGTATATAGAAGTATTATTGTATTGTATTGTATCGTCAAAATAAAAAATCTGTGTCCAAATATCTTCTAATAATCTAACTGACGGACAATTAAAATTTTATAGTAAACTATGTATAGATAAAAAAAAAATAAGAGAAGGTATTTAATCCTTACAATACAATACCTACATTACTCGATATTAAACACCACAGCATTAAATATAGCACGTAGTCATTTAATATGTAACATACGCGTAAAATGCGGTCTTATCGTTTAGAAACTATTTATTTTAGGCAATCTACAATAAGATAGGATGGGATAAAACTTATAAATAACAGGAAAATTTAATTCAACTCAACCCCTCCCATCCGAATCTGGTTTAGAGTGTGTTTTACCAACTCTCCATTCGAAATTAATTAATCTAAGATATTAAAATACCCGGCAACACATGCCACTGGGATTCCGGTGTGACGCAAATCCTTGTGCACGTGTCTACGTCATTATTAATCCATCAATCATTGTTTAGTTGTCACACTGCCGACTTCGCATTTGTACCCCGCCTTAATAATTCATAGTTCAGGCCTATTCCACTAAACCAGTGACTTGACAATGGTATTATCACAGTATGAAACGTTGCGTAGCAGGTCATTTCATCAACGCAAATATTATACACTTCGGATGTGTTAACTCCTTGGTAGAATACCAATAATATACAAATAAATACCCTCCTCAAGGTAGGATCACACTAATATAAATGCGAAAGTTTGTATGGATGTATGGATGGATGGACGGATGTTTGTTACTTCTTCACGCCAAAGCTACTGGACGGATCTGGCTGAAATTTTGCATACAGGTTATTCTAATCCTGGAATCAAACATAGGCTACTTTTTATCTCATAAATCAGTTCCCGTGGGATGAAAATCACCTTTTAACGTTTCCATAGGAACAACGCGTGCGAAGCTGCGGGGCGCAGCTAGTATCTTATACAAATACAGATTGTGGGCCGCACGTCAAAAGTGACAAGTTTGAAACCACTCTATCAATCTCTCCTTGCAAACAGCATTACACGAACTATCTGGAGTTTCTTTTATCTTAGGATTCTACGTGACGATTCTCCGATTGCTTTAACCAAATTGCCCCTGTTTGTGTGTGAGGCATCGGTCCCAACTGTTCCCAGTATTAGGTAGGGGAAATAGGGTAGATAATTCAATGTGAATTGGAATTTCTATTTCTACGATTTCGACCTTTACATAGCCACTTTCGACTTGCATGCATAATAATAAAGACATTCGTAGAACCATCGATACATTCAACAAACTAGAGTCCGTGATAGAAATTAATCTACACTAATATGATAGAGGAAAGATTTGTATGTTACAAACATACAAATCTTTCCTCTACGAATAAACTCAGACTACTTTGATTAAAAAAAAAACATTCGCCATTAGAATGCTACATTATTCCTGGGTAACTTAGGCTATATTCAAATTAAATCATTGTCTTCTCGTGCGAAGTCGGGACGGATTGCTAGTCATAAATAGGGACAATCTATATCTCTATACTAATATTATAAAGAGGAAAGATTTGTTTGTTTGTTTGTATTGAATAGGCTTCGAAAATACTGGACCGATTTAAAAAATCTTTCATCATTATAAAGCTTTTTCAGGGAGTGACATAGGCTATATTTTATCCCGGAATTCCCATGGGAACGGGAACTACGCGAGTAAAACCGCGAGGAACTGCTTGTATATGATAAAGAGGAAAGTTTTGTATATTTGTAACAAATAAACCAAGAACCTACAGTAGGTTTTACCGATTTCAAAAAATGATTCGCCATTGGAATGCTACGTTATCCTAGTACTATATATATTATGTTTAAAAAATACGTGCGAAGTCGCGTTGGCTCGTTGGTCATAAATAGGTACAATAAATACCTAATCAAACTATTAATGTACCCACGGCCTTGCCCGCCTTTTTCCGGGATGGAAAGAAGCCTAATTATGTAATCTTTATTTTAAGGGGCATATCAAATATTTCAATCCAGACTTGCGATATTATTTATAATATACATACTTACAGTCCGACCAGAAAGAGTAGAAATTAATTAATTTGGAACTAAAATTTACTATAAACTGGCAACTCTTTTTGAATGACCAGTGTGGCCGTTTAAGTGAGTTTGTCGCCAGATTCAGCTTTTCCTTGCAAAATTGAACTATGCACGTATTTTTTTATAAAGTATTGTCATGCTTAGACACTTACCTTCTCTTGCTTATATTTAAAAATCATGCTAAATTAAAAGAATTAAGCATTCAAAATGTTTTGTTGACATTTTGATAATTTTAATGCGCTTATTAGATACAGTAAGCTGATTATTCGAGTACCTACCTCTCCGTTGAAAAAAATGTCTAATAAAGAAAACAATTTTATGAGGACATTACATGTTGAAAATGGGCCAAAGAAGAGCAAAAAGGACTTTAGCAGAGCCGCAAACACAAAATGTACAACGAAAACAGAAGCATAACGCAGTATCTTACAACGCATACCTAAAACACACAAATCGCCGCCTCTTCCAAATCTTAAAATAATATTTAAAAACACAAAATATAAAGCAAGCATCCCAATACGGGCATTCTACGTTCTACGTGTAGTATTATACAATAATAGCGTAGTATCGAATCACTGTTGAATCGCGGCCAATGATGGATGAAAAAGAAGAATAATTTAGATACAGATCAAGAAAAAACATGGCGAATGACCTTTTCCTTCGAGTATACAAAATATGCTTGCTTTCTTTTTAGGTTGCATGCACTCACCATTGCTATTATTATTATTCGTCTCGGTATCGGCGTGGCGCGGTGGACAAACGGAGGCTTTGATTTATTTAATGCATGTATATAATAAAAAACATTTTTACTTTACTTTACTATAGCATAGTGGGTTTTATTCTTATTCAGGACAAACCTTTATGTGATGAGCATAAATATTTGTTGTAAAATTTTATAAAATAAGAACTGCAATGTGTTATAAATATATTTGAAAATATTAAGTATCAAAACGTAGTAGCCATAGTATATGGTGATACCATGTAAATTGTAAACAATTGTGGCGCCCTCATTTATTTTCTACTCTTTCCGGTCGGACTGTATATACATTATATAATATTTGCTCCCCTTGGTGTCTAGGTCCGTGGGGTATCGTGTTTTCGCTAGTTTTTTTTAAATATCTGAGTTCTCGTAGAACTCAGACCAGAACTCAGATATTAAAAAAAAACTAGCGCGTAACGCGTTGCTACGGCAACGCGTTACCCGAGTTGCCCTATTTCTAATAGGATGTGTTTAAGATTCAAAGCTGAAAACGAGGCTCATTATCTCTGTAAAGATTTTTGTCTGTTTGAGGTGAGGCGTATTCTAAAGAAGAACGAACTTCTTTTTACCTTAGAACTTGATAGATTGCAGGGCCCAAAACGCCACATGTGCCACTTCACCCCCGATGCGCGATTGTAATTTTATTTGTCACTCAGGGACTCCTTTATAATATTGGTATAAAAATAGGGAGTATACATATATTATATAATGCTGGACAATTCACACAGCATTATCTAGGCTCAAGCTAAGCGGAGCTTGTTTTATGGGTACTAGATAACTGATATAATAAATACAATACACTATATAGATAGTTATTTTTTATTATACATAGAAAACATCCAGAACGCCCTGAAATATCTGCAGATCCTACACACATTTTTCCCGAGGCGGGAATCGAACTCGCAACCTCCTGCGCAGGCGGACCTTCGCCCACCGCGCCACAGAGGTCGTCGAAGTTAGTAGCTATTTTTTCACATTTGATTTCACACACTTCATACTCTGCAATAACAGGGTGTTCTTGTGTAAATAGCCAATTGATCAGCTCTCAATCGCCTACCCACTGGCCCGCCTACGTGACTGGCCACCAAACGAACTGGCGATGGGCACAGCACCCCCTATCGGCACCCCCAGACCTCTATTTGCACCCCCCTGCGTAATATTGCCGTTATGAAGGTCCGGCTAGGCCCTGCTTAGTTTCTGATCTTCGTAGGTACTTAGATATAACGTGTTATTTTATTGGAGGGAGATTGTTCTGTGAAAAAAATATAGAATATCGTTGGTGTTTTCGTTAATTAGTAGAGTACCTACTATGTCGTTCTTTATTATGATAGAAAACTTATTTGTTTTAGAAATGATTACGCTGAAAGTACAAAATGTAAAACAACAAAAATTCTATGCCTTCGTTGTGAATGTAAGCGGGTTAACTACGAACCTAGTTTGTGTTGAAAGCACACCAACGTTTCATCTCTTAACGAGGGACTTCATCAGGGTGAGTGCGGTTCTTATAGTAAAATTCTATGGCTGATTCTATGATAGAAGCTATTATGTTTCCATCATGGAAACCATGGTTTATCAATGGTTTTCATCTTATTTATTTGGTGTTGTCATCAATTAGATAAATATGAAGTGTATTGTATTAAATATATCCGTTAGTATTTCGTACCCATAACATAAGCTCTGCTTAGCTTGGGGTCATATCACAGGGTCGTTTTTAGCGATATGGCCCCTGATTTTACCATGCTAGATTAGTACCTACATAGTTACTGTCTTTAAGTTATTTTATAAGTTTTTTAATAGCACAATAAAGATAATAATATTATTTATTATTTCTGCTTTGCACGCGTTGCTTCTATGGAAACATTTAAAGGTTTCTATCCCACGGGAACCAATTTATGGGATAAAAGAAACGTTTGATTTCAGGATTAAAATTACATGTACTAATCCAAAATTTCAGCCCTATTTGTTGAGTAGTTTTGGCGAGAAGATGTAGGCCATCTCATCTATCCATCTATCTATACTACTTCTAATCTAAACATCCAAACTTTCGCATTTTTGATAGTACTAGCTGCGCCCCGCGGCTTCGCATGCATTGTTCCTATGGAAACGTTAAAAGGTGATTTTCATCCCACGGGAACTGATTTATGGGATAAAAAGTAGCCTATGTTTGATTCCAGGATTAGAATTACTGATCCGTCCAGTAGTTTTGGCGTGAAGAAGTAACAAACATCCATCCACACATCCATACAAACTTTCGCATTTATAATATTATTGTGACTTGACTACCCTACTACCTTGCTGCTGATTATGTATACATATACTTTGACGACCTCTATGGCGCGGTGGGCGAAGGTCAGCATGCGACGCAGGAGGTTGCGGGTTCGACTCCCTTAGGTCCATTTTGATAACTGTTTTTCATAGCTAGTTACGAAAATAGGCAAATACACTTTTTCATGTAGTACTTACCTATAAAAAAATATTGATTCAGACATGAGCATCACACCAATTTCCTTCACTGTTTCGTAACTAGTTATTAAAAAAATCCCTTTTATTCCCTTATTATAACTGTTTTCATAACTGGCTACGAAAATGGTTGATTCTTTCGTTACCAGGGTAGGTAAATTTTTAAGAGGATTTATTTCCCGCCTCGAAACAAATGTATGGACGATCTGCAGATTTATTCAGGGCCTTCTGGATGTTTTCTATGTATAAAAAATAAATAATTCGTAATACATAAAATATAAATTGTATTATGTACAAATGTATATCAGTTATCTAGTACCCATAACACAAGCTCTGCTTAGCTTGGAGCTTGTTAATCCTGGGTGAAGTATATATTAGGTCCTTACATATGAAATTGGCGTTTTTCGTACTGGCCACTTTAATCACAAATTTCTCCTCTTTGGTAAGGAATTCCAAATTCAAATTTGTACAGCTATAGACTCATGTATTTGTGCTTCGATGATCGTCATTCATTTGTTTTTTTTCTTCTGTTTTTTTCTGTTTGCGTCACTCATTTTACAAAATGGAAAACTTAAAATATCGCATTATTTACGAGTACGAGTTCCGCCGTGGCACTAGTGCTGCGGAAACAACTCGAAGGGTGAATGATGTGTATGGCGGTCGTGTTGCAAAAGAAAACACAGTTCGTTTTTGGTTCCAACGTTTTCGTTCTGGAAATTTTGACCTGCAGAACAAGCCCCGTGGACGGCCTGAGACTCAAGTTGATAATGAAGAGTTGAAGGCTATTGTGGAAGCGGATCCATCGCAAACCACGTCCGAGTTAGCTGCAGGCTGCGATGTTAGTGATAAAACTGTTTTAATTCACTTGAAGCAAATTGGGAAGATTAAAAAGCTTGAAAGGTTGGTACCTCACGAATTGACTGAAGCAAACCGGCAAACGCGCGTCGACTGCTGCGTTACATTACTAAACCGGCACAATAATGAAGGTATTTTAAACCGAATCATTACCTGTGATGAAAAATGGGTTCTTTACGATAATCGGAAGCGCTCAGCGCAATGGTTGGATCCTGGCCAGCCAGCCAAATCCTGCCCCAAGCGAAAATTAACCCCAAAAAAGTTACTTGTAAGCGTTTGGTGGACTAGTGCCGGTATTGTTCATTACAGTTTTCTCAAATCTGGCCAGACTATTACGGCTGATGTCTATTGTCAGCAATTGCGAACCATGATGGAAAAGCTAGCGGCTAAACAACCTAGGCTGGTCAATCGCTCCACGCCACTGCTGCTTCACGACAACGCTAGACCACACACTGCGCAACAGACGGCTACTAAATTAGAAGAGCTTCAATTGGAAAGTCTAAGACATCCTCCGTACTCCCCGGACCTTGCTCCAACAGATTACCATTTTTTTCGAAATTTGGATAACTTCTTGCAAGGGAAAAAATTCAACTCCGATGGGGCAGTCCAAATCGCCTTCAAAGATTTTATTGATTCCCGTCCGACTGGTTTTTTTAGTAAAGGGATCAATGAACTACCTATAAGATGGCAAAAGTGCATAGAAAATAATGGTTCATACTTTGATTAATTAAATATATTATATTAAAAAATATTCGACTTTTTGTTCCTCCCATACAAAACGCCAATTTCATATGTAAGGACCTAATATATAACACATTATTTATTTAATTATTGAACAATTAACCAACAAAATCCTGGAAAATAAACAAAACCGCTGCCGCTTCCCATAAGTGTGAAAACATTATAGGGATGTACTTGGTATTTCAGAGTTTTTAAACCCGTCTGTACGCTTTACATTTGCCATTTCAAATCATAATTTCCATAAAACTCAATGGTAAAAGTTCAGAAATCTGTAATAATGTAGCCGTGCGTGAATGCCGCGCCCTTTAGCGCGATATTTGGTTGTAAAGTGTTATTGCGTCTCGCGGGAGGAAAACGAGTGATATCCACAACTGTGCCTACAATACAACCTCTGCTATCTTTATTGGGATGCATGTTTATGTAGGGGATGTTTCGAAAGGGTTTTTAAATGTATGGTTGGACGTATTTCGTCAAAATCAAGGGTACGCGGTCTGGCGCTGATTCGGGGATTATATTTGGGTCAAAAATGCCGAAGTTGTAACGAAGCTTTCCGTGTTTGTGGCAAAATTATCTAACGACACATCGGGTCAGGTTCTAAGTGCATTGTGCAATAAAGAGACAGCATTTCACATATCAGTAAGACTGCAGGCTACTGTAAGACTTTCGGTGCACAGCAAATTTTGCCACCTTTCAACTACCCTTTCAAAGGGTTTTTTTGCACATGCCCTGAGTGACATCGTTTCATTTAAATTTGTTAAAATTTGTTCCCATTCTACAGAAAAAGCTTTATTTATACCCTCACTCTCAACACAGTTCTAATTATTTCTGGGTAAGGAGGTTCAAATTCCAATTATAACTAGCTACTTATCATAATATAAGATATTGCTGTACTATTATTTCTGTTTCCACTAACATTTATTTGCTTTCATAAATTAATAACATCTTATGTTATAAGTAATAGTCCCGAGACGGTGTTTTGCGCCCGAGCGTAGCGAGGACGATAATAGTTCGAGGGACTAAATGTTACTTTCACCCGAAGTAAACACTGTGCTTCTCATTACGAATACAAGGATAGTAAAACTAAAAATATGAATAAGCTGAAGAAAAAAATTGTTTATAGTAAAATAAGAGCAATTATTAGTTATAGATAGTTAGAGAAAGGTTTTTTCCAGGTACCTCTTGAGGTCCCCCCCGAAGGGTTCCCGCCTTGCCGGGGCGGGGGGGCTTAGTAATCGCGGCTTCGTCACCCGCGATGAAGCTAAGAGGAACCCATGGGGCCGTGCCTACGCAGACGGCGACATGGCCGGCCCCGGGACGGACCGCTCCTCTGGGTTTTGCGCTCTAAGCCCAGTTGGAGCGGTAGTAGGTTGCGGTGTCGTATGGGAGGCACCGCAACTGAGGCGGGCGGCCATGCTGTATGGGCAACATGGCCGCAGATAGGTGGAGGCCGCGGCGGAAGAGGAGTGCCGGTATTGCGGTACGCCGCTCTCCCTGCCTTCCGCGGCCTTGGCGGGGTCGCCACCGTTTGATGGCGGACGCGGTGGGGTCGCAGGGGAAGAGGATTGTCGGTATGGCGTAGGCCGCTCCCCCTATCCTCTGCGACCGTGTGGCAGGCGACGGGGCCACTCGACTGACCCGTCGCACTGAGAGACCTTGGGCGTTCGGACACGGGGTTGTCCGGCGCCCAATTGGCAGGTAAGGTCTCCGAGGTGGTCGCGGCGCGTCATGTGTTTCTGGCGCGTCGCAAAGGGGGGTGCTCCACACCCCCCAGTGAGGGGCCTGATATCGGGCAGCCGCGGTGGGTTCGTGGAAGAGATACCGTTCCCATGTTCCCACCACAAGCGGCAGAGGTGGAAGCACCCTGAGGGTTTTAGTGGTGTTGGAGTCCCACATAATGTCCCACAAAAATGGACCTGGTATAGTATACCTCAAGAGGTACCTTTTTTTTATCCTGAGGGAAATGCGCACGCATATCGCACTGCCACGGGGAGACAGTGCGATATGCGTGCGCATTTCCCTCAGGATAAAAAAAAGGTACCTCTTGAGGTATACTATACCAGGTCCATTTTGCTTTTAGAGAAACGATGTTAATCTCTCGAAATAATTTAAAATTTTAAATGTACTTTGTACTGTGTTGTGTTGTGAATACACGCTCCATAATGTTGTAGGTTTGTAAGTCTGAGAATTCGTTAAAATATATTATCAAAACGTTTTCTTATGACGATTTCACTATTTTTTCAGCGCGCCATTTCATAAAATCGTTGTAAGATTTTAGGTACCTTCATTTTGATATACATAGGTGGTAAAAGGTTTTCCACTACTGCGTTAGCCTCTTCTTTTATAAAATCAGGCGTTAAATCCATGTCTATATCAATGTCTGAACTTATTGAATCCTCTTTAGAGATGGCAAAATATAAAGCCTTGGTAGCTCTCGCTATTCTACCACTGGCTATATCCTAACCCTATAACTTTCACCCCGCTTCTTAAGCCTACTTTCCGAGTATGAGTAATAAAAAATAATTTGTCGCGAATCGTCTTTTTCTTTTTTCTATCACCTTAGCAAAAAAATAACTTACAGTATTTATGGAGCATATGTGTAAACAAGAAATTTAGGGATCTGATTAAAAATTATAAAGTAAGATATTCAAAATTCCTCCCAAAATACAATTGAATCGAAGTTGGTTTATACTCGTATCATTAATTGTTTTCAATTTGCGGCAAATTACCTTACCGTTATTATAATTCCTGGTAGAACTCATAAAAATTACAAATCACAAAATATCTCTCGCCAACCAAAGAAGCTAGAAGCTTGTACTGCTCATACTGTGAGTACTTAGTAAGCACATTTCACGTTTAATTCGAATTAGCTCCCTAGATTATACAGATGTTCTAACGGATGTTCATTCGTAGACCGGATATTAACATCTTCGTACTATTTACACTATATATCCAGCCAATAGCAATAATAGTCATTGGTAAATAATTTCTTCGGGACTATATTTACTTATCTTCTACCTAAATAAAAGTCTATAGAGTGGGTACGTTATGTACCTAGATACATTGTTATTGAGGAGGGTTTACGCCTCAAAATACACACCAGAACTAGACAAAAAGTAAATTGTTTTTTTTTGTATTATAATAATGTTGTTTTGCTCAGTCTCTTTCCGGTGTATATTAGTTAATTGATCTCTCTCATAAGATAGAGACCTATTTAGACTACTCGTTATCAAAATATGGGATTTTTCCTTGTCATTTTATAGTTCGTATTAATAAAGGTTTTCTTTAGTTAATGGTTCTACAGGGTTATTGGCTGATACTGCGTGAACTGCAGATTCTGCTCATAATCACGAACACGTTTGTGAAAACGGCAGTAAGCGGAGTGTGAACTGCCATCGACTGCCATACTGTTTACTACAATATTGTCTATGGAAATGTAACAGCGCTCCAAGCGGGAAAGAAGATAACCTTGTATCACTTTCACATTTCCATAGAAAATAAACTTACGCAAACTTTGTAACATTATAATCAATTCACACTCAGTATACAGGTAAGGTGCAAATCAGATCTGATACAAGATCAAAAACACGTTTCTCCGGAACCCAATGAATTACTAAAAGACCAATCTCACACCCCCACACCACACCCACTGGTACCTACCTAATTCAGGGCAGAGTTGATTTTAAGTTAAGTTTCAAACAAAGCCTCTCTAAAACCAACTGTGATAACTTCCAAAACCAAATTGGCGTCTTCACAAATAGATAGATAGACTCTTTATAAGGTAAAGAAAAAATAAAGAAAGAAAATAATTTTATTTGCCTAAAAACTACACAACACAATATTTAACTTCACTGAATTAATTCCTGACTTATCCATTTTTTTTGCGTAGCAGGTAAATATGGTCCACACTCAGAATTGTGCTGGGTAGACCTGGTGTGTCTACTCAGCCCAGGTATATACACACACAAACAGCACAGGAACAGTAACAAAAAAGAACAGTAACAAATAATCAAAGGCACACATATTAAGTAGATACAGGTAAGCAGGTAGGTAGGTGAATGTGTTTGTTCGTGATGATGGGCAGAACCTGCAGTTCACTAAGTATAAGAGATTTACCAATAACCCTTTTAAGAGTGTGCAATAACGCCATTACGAGATGGATTTCGAGTGGGATGACAAGATATGGTTTTCTCGAGAGTGAGAAGTACAGAGCAGAGACGTGCACCGAATTTTATATGAGCTAAAACTGTTATTACCTACTTACAAGTTAATGATACAACCAATCGATAAATTAAAAGACACAACCAAAGAAATAATTCTGGGTTTCATAGCAAAAGAAAAAAGTTTCTGAGATAAATAGTAAAATGAGTGCAACACATCTATTTTTCTAAAAAAACAAACTATCGAGAAAACTTACACTAATCGTGTTTTTATTCAATCGTAATTCAAGATGAGATGAAGAGAAAAATCGTAGTAACCTTTCCCTAAATATGGAAGTGGTAGCTTTCACAGGTTCTAAGATAATTAACCATTTTGAAGTACAATTTTGAAGTAAATTGCTTAATAAGTAAATAAACTATCTCATCAATTCTGGGTTCAAGGTATTTAAACATTTAACCCGTTGAATAAACCATGAAAACGTTTCACAATAGCCTATTAACAAGTGACAATCGCGAGGCTTGCCGGAAAAGACAATATTTTCTTTTATTTGAAACACTCGGCCAGATAATTAGATTAAACTAATTGACTCTCCGCCAATTGTTCGTTGGAAAATATTGGTCGGTTTCTCTAATTGGACTTTATTGGCCTGAATTAGGAGAAAGGGCTGTTTTTGAGTGTATTTTATGAGTTTTAGGGGCGAATCTTTAACCATAAATTTATGTTAGAATGATGCCCCGCGGTCCGTTGCGTTGCGTTATCGCATCGTGCGTAAAATGCATATTCTGCTATTATTTTTCACCATATAGAGTACAATACACTTAACAAGAGTGGTATGCTCAATGATTGAACAAACCCAGTAATGATTTAAAAAGACAACAACGCAATTTTTTTAATGAAGTTTAATATTCGTAAATCTGAAAGAATCTTGTTTAGTTGCAAATAAAAATTTATAACATCCTCGTAAATTTATGCTTAATATAAAAGACTTGGTCTTACGTTCTCTATGATTTATGCATGTGATAGATTTTAATGACTCTACATATTAGGAAAAATATAAAAGCTCAGGATAAATCTAATTTTAACTACCTTGATATCTACTTGTCAACAAAATATAACTCCTAATCCTAATAGGGTTGCTATTGAGGGTATTGAAGAAAAGAAGCACAACTTAGAATATTCACACTTTTATATTCAATAAAACAATCTGCTCAAGACACAAATTATGCAAAGAAAGAAACATTATAAAAGAACATTTAACAATGCACAAATTACAGATTTAAACAAGGTGCGAATAATAAGAAACTTGAACAATACTTAGCTTTTACTCACGTAGGCTGCCGATCAAAAAGTGGTCGTTCCCACCCATTTGGATCGTATTTAAAGGCTATGATATCGTACGATACCCGACCGCAGCGCCATCTGGCGCAAACAGTCGTTACAACAATTTATTTAATTTCTTATTACAAACAATACTTTCAGAACAAAGCAATAATACCAAAAATAGTAAAATAATATACCGTACCTAGTACCTACGTTGTGACATTATATAAACTCTAAAGAATTATTGGCGCTTATCAAAGCTTAATTATCTTATTACATTAAAATACCTATGAAATAGGTAATCTAAAATCTAAAAACGATTTTAGATAAGCTTTTCACATATCTTTAACATCATTTTCTATATTAATCTGTTACATGCACAAGGGAGCTTTGATAATTACTCTTACTCCACGGATCAAAACTTGTAACACATTGTCTGTTATTCCAAAGGTTTCTCTTCCCTATTAAACCCTACACTGAGGGTGGAAATGAAAATATTTTCCTCTAGCGAACCTCGTGCTGGTCAATTAAAAAAGCAATTAACTTAATTTGGAGGTCCTGAAAGTGGTTCTGTGAGATATTGTGGCGGACATATTTTACAGTGTTTTTGGGCCTAAGTTGACATCTAATGACCTACCTGTCTAGCTTATATAGGTTGTGGTGGTATACAGTGAGGGATATGTAGCGCGGCTGGATTTTTGAGATTCGAGTGGATGCCCAAATCTGAAACATAAGGGCGAAAAAAGTCTTGAAAAAACTATATAAAATAAGTCGCTTCCCGCTGTCTGTCTTTCCTTATGTATGCTATCTTTAAAAATTCGCAACGGATTTCGATGCGGGTTTGTTTTTAATTGGCCGTGTGGTGTCGGCTGCATAGAATTTGCACCACCCCTACTCTTCCCGCGGGTGTCATAAGAGGCGACTAAGGGATATTTACCGTGGATGGGCAGCAGTGCCTCTTGCCGAACAATTCTGTCACCAAACGGCGATCCCCAACCCGCATACCCAGCGTGGGAATTATGGGCATTACCCTCCATGACATAAGAGCCGATGAAAGCGCTTATCAGAGGGATGCCTGTGTCCAGCAGTGGACCAATATAGGCTGTTGAGATTGAAGTTGAGGTTGTTTTTAATAAAGAGGGATTCAAGAGGAAGGTTTATATCTATAACACATGTTCTTACAGAGCATTACATCTCCGTGCAAAGCCGGGGCGGGTCGCTAGTTGAGAATAAAACCCATTCAAATACAGGAGTCTCTGGCTTGCTAGCCGCAAAGCCACAAACAAACTATTGTGTTCAAACACATTATTTAAAAAAATTACATAGGGAAAGTATTCAAAGTAAACTTTCTAAAATATATCCATTTGCTTTAATTTTTAGTACTTTAGCATTTTTTGCAAATATTGATCATTATAGCAAAAAAATCCGTTGGTGTAAAAGTTACATGAGGATTAAAATATATACAGGGTGTCATAGTTTAAGAAAAATGAATCGGTTCGATTTCCTAGGCCAAGGTCAAATAAAAAAAACGAGATATGCAGTTTTTTGGTTTCTGATAAACAACTTCTTTCACGAATGTTTAATTATCATGGTTGCTGATTTGGCCAATCACAAAAACGCAATAAAGGGTTAAAGTACGATTATGACATAATTTATAGTACCTACCTATTTATTGTAGAGGACTTTTTTGAGCATTCGTTCAAAAATTTGTTAGATCATTGAGTTACTAATTTATATTTCAGGATATTTTTTTTGCCTTTTTATTTATTTGACATCGGTTTGAAACCTTTTTTTTGTCTCGCTTTGTCTGTCCTGTTTTCCCTTTGCTATCAACTTGAAATTTAAATAAAAATTCATTTCGTACGCCAGTACAGATTTTAGGAAAAATAAATTAAAATTAAAGTTTCAGTAAGCACAAATTGTGATCATTAAAATTGCAGAGCGATCCATCTGAAACGTGTGTAGATTTGAATCTATAGTTTACAGGAAAAATAGAAGTCTGCGATACACCTGAAATGTAGATTGATACCTACTTTATTTAGGTTGAATACCTACCGAAACTTATCTACTTAACTGATCCTAGATCTCAGGAACCCCGCGCGGTCTATAGAAAAGATTTGGATCTGTTTAGGTTTTCGCGGTATTAGCTACCAGCGCAGGGTTGTTGTAAGGGCATATTGTAAGTTGGTACCCTATTCCGCATATCCACTTACCCACTCAACTTAGAAAAGTTATAAGAAAAACCAAGGTTGAAACAAGAAACTAAGTTTATTCAGTAAAAAATATTAGGTCCTTACATATGAAATTGGCGTTTTTCGTACTGGCCACTTTAATCACAAATTTCTCCTCTTTGGTAAGGAATTCCAAATTCAAATTTGTACAGCTATAGACTCATGTATTTGTGCTTCGATGATCGTCATTCATTTGTTTTTTTTCTTCTGTTTTTTTCTGTTTGCGTCACTCATTTTACAAAATGGAAAACTTAAAATATCGCATTATTTACGAGTACGAGTTCCGCCGTGGCACTAGTGCTGCGGAAACAACTCGAAGGGTGAATGATGTGTATGGCGGTCGTGTTGCAAAAGAAAACACAGTTCGTTTTTGGTTCCAACGTTTTCGTTCTGGAAATTTCGACCTGCAGAACAAGCCCTGTGGACGGCCTGAGACTCAAGTTGATAATGAAGAGTTGAAGGCTATTGTGGAAGCGGATCCATCGCAAACCACGTCCGAGTTAGCTGCAGACTGCGATGTTAGTGATAAAACTGTTTTAATTCACTTGAAGCAAATTGGGAAGATTAAAAAGCTTGAAAGGTGGGTACCTCACGAATTGACTGAAGCAAACCGGCAAACGCGCGTCGACTGCTGCGTTACATTACTAAACCGGCACAATAATGAAGGTATTTTAAACCGAATCATTACCTGTGATGAAAAATGGGTTCTTTACGATAATCGGAAGCGCTCAGCGCAATGGTTGGATCCTGGCCAGCCAGCCAAATCCTGCCCCAAGCGAAAATTAACCCCAAAAAAGTTACTTGTAAGCGTTTGGTGGACTAGTGCCGGTATTGTTCATTACAGTTTTCTCAAATCTGGCCAGACTATTACGGCTGATGTCTATTGTCAGCAATTGCAAACCATGATGGAAAAGCTAGCGGCTAAACAACCTAGGCTGGTCAATCGCTCCACGCCACTGCTGCTTCACGACAACGCTAGACCACACACTGCGCAACAGACGGCTACTAAATTAGAAGAGCTTCAATTGGAAAGTCTAAGACATCCTCCGTACTCCCCGGACCTTGCTCCAACAGATTACCATTTTTTTCGAAATTTGGATAACTTCTTGCAAGGGAAAAAATTCAACTCCGATGGGGCAGTCCAAATCGCCTTCAAAGATTTTATTGATTCCCGTCCGACTGGTTTTTTTAGTAAAGGGATCAATGAACTACCTATAAGATGGCAAAAGTGCATAGAAAATAATGGTTCATACTTTGATTAATTAAATATATTATATTAAAAAATATTCGACTTTTTGTTCCTCCCATACAAAACGCCAATTTCATATGTAAGGACCTAATATTACAAAATGTGTATCTCTGTGATACTAGATCTCAGGAACCCCGCGGTCTATAGAAAAGATTGGGATCTGTTTAGGATTTCGCGGTATTAGCTACCAGAGCAAGGTTGTTGTAAGGGCATAATGTAAGTTGGTACCCTATTCCGAATACCCACTTACCCACTCAACTTAGAAAAGTTATAAGCAAAACCAAGGTTGAAACAAGAAACTAAGTTTATTCAGTAAAAACATATTACAAAATGTGTTTCGGCAATTTGAAGGCTATATTATTATAATGATATTTTATGGTATGCAGCGCCTACCTATGACAGTTGTTCATAGACAATTCTATGTTTTATCCATTTTGAATGAAGCATGTTAGTAAACAAAGTACGACACAAATATCAAATTCTCTTGCTTGGCGTCGAGTTTCAGATATAAACAAGCAATTTTTATTGAAGGCAGGATCTAAAATCGACAAGTAATGTAAATTACGTATAAAAGGACGCGCCAACAAAGTGAATTTTAGGTTAAGTATGGGCGGTTTGTTTACGTTTATGCTTCATTCAAAATGGACACGGTATAGGAACTTTGCTGCTACTCTCCGTAGCGCATACCGAGTTGGTCTGAATAGGCGTAAATTTAATAGAGAAAAACTTTTCGCACGCAAATCTAAACGCAAGGTAAACGTTTCCACTTATTTTTACCATTTCTAGCATTTTACACGTAGAAATAAGTTCACCAATGCACCCGGAGAACGCAACGAAACGCTTAAACCCCTCTAGATATTACAAGTTGTTAGTTTCTGCAGAAACTGAGGCAAGTATGCATGAATATTTAACGACCACGGTATATTCTGATTGCTGGAGAGAAAATGCGGGTATATTAAGTTTGTACGCTCCACTGTACCTAGTTGGTTTGCAGCTTAATATTTTAATCTGAGTAGCAGCTTCGTTGAAGTTCTGTTCTGTTATACGGTTGATTGTAATAAGGCTTTGGTAGACGAGGTGACTTCTTGTCTATGGTATTCGGAACATTGAGTATAAATGATTCAGAAAATAATACTTTAACCATGTTGTCCCAACTTTATGCTTTAACCAAGTTGTGCTCTTTGGTGGACGTGGTAGCTCCTTGTCTATGGTATGTTAAATATTGTATATAATTTTTCACAAAATAATACTGTATCCCCAAATTATTTTACACTCCACTGAGTTATTACTGTCATGGATGAGGTTATAAAATTATGTAGGTTAATTTAGTAATAAATTGTGTGTTTGGTTAAAATACAAGACGGACATAGTCATTCCAAGACTTTTTATTAATAAAGAAAAAATGAACCATACATTATTTATTTATTTAAAAATTTAATTTAAGCTTTGCATATACATATTTCAAAATTTCTTAATTTTATGTTCAAGATTTTTAAGATTAATATACTCGTTCCTGAAATCTGACAAAAGAAACATAAATTGTACTTACTGCCTTGAACACCAAATATTAGTGGCAAGTAGGCAAGCAACTGTTGTAGACGTGTGCTAGAAGCTTTAAATGCATAGGTACTTCTGAAATAATAAACTTTAAGTAGTATTTTTATGCAAGCTTAAGCTGTTCCACTTTAAATATATTCACTTTCGTTAATCCAGACAATCCCATCATTCCTAAAAATATTTTTCACTTCATACCTAAAGTGCTTATGTAAACACAGCCTAATCTCCCATAACAGCTATAATCACAAACATGAATCATCCATAACAGCGACACGATTCAATATGAAATTCTAATGCCATGGGGGAAGACACAAATTCACATTTCGAATCCCGTTTACCAAGATTAGATTCGTTCACCCCATTTTACCGCTTCTGAACATATCTTTACGGCTTTTTAACATGTCTGCGATGGTTGAAAAATCTGAGATGGGTTGAATATTTACTTTGCGCATCTTGGTAAGTTGAGCAGTTGAATTTAGCCTAGGATTCACTAGACTAGAAGGCATTCAGTACAAAGGCTTTATTAGAGTAGTGGGCCATGGAATGAAAAAAAAAAATATTTTTGGAGAATAACAGTAACGTTTGGAAGAGTAGGCTTGATAGTAATTATTTAATTTTTCATATATACATAACACATAATATGTATTTCTTATAATAATAGACACAAAGCTTACACATACTTACATAAAAGGGTAAGTGTAGCTTATTTAAGTTATTAGTTCAAGTATTGAAAGTTTCTCTTGTAACTAAAAGTTACCAAAAATGAATTGAATAATGTAGGTATTGTAGCATTTGAAGTGTTAATTAAATGTAACGCGCGCATTGGTGGTGTCACCCTGCGGAGCGGGCTGAGCGGGTGCGCTCCTTCTGGCTTCGGGCAGCACGACGGATGCACGCGTGTGTCTCATAATAACTGTGTTTTATTGGCAATATACCCAACAGTAATCTAAACCTGGTACAAGTGGCGACCTTGCTAGTGACTACAAAATCTGAGGTACGTACATGCCAATAATTCCAATAAATAACAAGAGGTAAATCGACTGACGACCAAATTGTGTTTCAAACAATCTTTGCAGTGCCTGTGCGGGTAGAATGTGGTAAAATCTGTTTACATCTGTCTCACTAACGTAGGTAGACCTATTTTCCCGTAGCATTTATTTACCGACGCAACACAAATAATGATTTAAATGTTTGGACACAAAGGTGTTTATAAAATAAAATAAAGTAAAATATGTATTTCGTATGCAATGAATAAATACTTGCATAGGCACTAATCACCCACGTTGCGGGATTTACTTAAAGACAAAGAAATCAATTCTGATTATGAAAAGGCATTGATTTATTAAAAACGAAGATGAGGCACTGGTTGCTCGAAAGTGGCAACCTCAAATTGTGTAAAATTGTGTTCTCCCACATCAGTCACCGTCTGACCGGCGGCACGGGTGGTCGTGATTCGCGTGAAATATTGTTGTCTCAGTCTCACTTCGGTCCTAGATACGTCTTTCCGTCTTTGTTCTTCTTTGTATTGCACAGGACTGGAAATATAACTGTGAGCGTATGTGTTTGCGTGCAGTTGTAACACATGTCAATTTTTGAGTAAGCGTTGGGAGAACGTAACCTATCTTCCCTTTTTAAATCAATGTGAAAAGGTCACTTACGTAGATACCTATAAGTTTTAAAATATGTAGGTCTGGTCAGTCGGTCGGTCATGGACTAGGAGCAGCAGGGGTATTTTAATTCGTCGGAAAGGCCGTCGGATTCGGTATCGGAATCTCTTTACGAAGAACGCTATTTCAAACTGTCGGATTCGAAAACTTTTGACATTCGAATTCGGATCCATCATAGGATAGTTCCCGACAGCCATTCAGTGTCGGAAACGATTCCGCCAGAGTATTAGAGCACCATAGTAGAGGTACATACTCGTACCTGCCCGGGTAGATATTGCGAAGATGTTTGCGACACAGTTGGTAACAGAAGTTGGTTGGTACCTAAAAGATCTTGGAATAAAATATATTCAGTGATAATTTGATGAATATCAAATGGCATCAACAAATTTGATCTGCAATAAGATCTAGAGGTAGTTCGTATGAACGGTACCTACAAAACCCATTATTGCACAATGTGCTTTTACTAAAGGTAGTTCGATATAAATTGAACGGTACCTACAAAACCCATTATTGCATAATGTGCTTTTACTAAAAGTAGTTCGATATAAATTGACCGGTACCTACAAAACCCATTATTGCACAGTGTGCTTTTACTAAAGGTAGTTCGATATAAATTGAACGGTACCTACTTAAGCTTATTCATCCAGTAGAATATTGGCGTGGAAATAATAAATACTGCTAAAAGTAAAAATAAAATAAAAAACTATTTAAATGAAGTGGTAGTTTCGGTGAAAATCGTAACGGTACCTATCAAAAACCTACTGTAATCTCAAAACAAACCCGAAACTAAAAAGTTGATTACATATTTCACCTTGATGGCAATGACACTATAACGTGCACTGTGGTGTGGACAAAATGCACGAAATGAAACGAAATGAAATAAAATGAAATAAAATGAAATAAAATGAAATAAAATGAAATAAAATGAAATAAAATGAAATAAAATGAAATAAAATGAAATAAAATGAAATAAAATGAAATAAAATGAAATAAAATGAAATAAAATGAAATAAAATGAAATAAAATGAAATAAAATGAAATAAAATGAAATAAAATAAAATAATAGATTATATATATGCATACATAATAGAAAGAAATCTGCTGGGGAAAGAAACCCCAACCTATCCGTAAATTCAGTCAATGTCGATGTTGCCGGTACGTTTCCTAAGTTCAAAGACGTTCAAATCCGTTTGCCTATAGATACAACTATAAAACCGGTCTCTCAACCTTGCCGAAAAACTTAGAGAGAATACTATTGCCCTGTGATGGTGTAGTCAACTTCATCGACGATATAGTGGTTTTCGGCAGTAATAAGTTAGAACATGAGACAAGGCATAAAAAGGTTCTGCAGGTACTTAAAAACAACAATGTTCTTCTTAATGAAGATAAATGCGCTTACAGAGTTAAAGAAATACAGCTTCTGGGGCATTTATTGTCGTGTAATGGGGTAAAACCTATAAATAAATATATCAAATCTATTGAATAGTTTAGAGAAACTGTAACGGTGGAGGAAATTCAAAGCTTTTTAGGTCTTGTGAATTACGTTGGTAAATGTACTGCAAACCTAGCGACATTAACGAAGCCACTGCGTTATTTGTTGAAGCTTAAACAAGGAAAAAGCTCCTATTGGAAAACCATACACACCGAAGCCTTTAACAGGTTAAAACAAACGAGATGGCTAAAATGGAAACTTTAGGGTACTATGACCCACTTGACAAAACCCAAGTTTACGCTGATGCGAGTCCTGTTGTTTTGGCAGCCGTTCTTATACAGCACGGCCTAGATGGGGCCCGAATAATAGCGTATGGTAACAAAAGTCTAAATGACCGCGAAATCCGTTACTGTCAGACCGAAAAAGAAGCTCTCGCGTCGGTCTGGGTGGTGGAGCATTGTAATATGTACCTATTCGAAAAATTATTAAATTATTATTAAAATGTCAGTGACCATAAACTGTTAGAGCTTATATTTGGACCCATTCTAAACCATGTGCAAGAATCGAGTACTGTGTGTTACGCTATCTAGTCCTATAACTTCATATTGTCTACAGTCCGGAAAAAAAAATAACATTGCTGATTCACTATCGCGTTTGTGTTCCGCGACTGAAGCGCCGCGACCTTACGACGATGACAATTATTTAAATTTAGTCGTCTAGCAGTCCTGTCCTGTCGTAATTACCCTCAGTGAACTGAGAGAAGCGAGCGAGAAGGACCCTGATTTTGCATTAGTAAAAAATTGTGTTTTTTGTGATAACTGGCACCAAAGGGTTAATAATTACAAACTATTTGCAACCGAACTTTGTTTCCAAGACCAAGCCTTTGCGTGGAAACAAAATTGGACTACTATCCAGTTTAAGGTCAAAAGTCATCGCTGCGGCTCATGTCATGAGGGTCAACCGGGAATAATAGCGATGAAAAGGCTACGTTCTAACTAAGGTATGGTGGCCGAAGATCGATAACGATGCAGAACGCTGTGTCTGGTCCTGACCAAACCCACCTAATCCAATGAGTAGGCGAACGCTTCCAGTGCAGCCTTGGGTTGATGTAGCTATTGATTTTCTTGGTCCTTTACCAAGTGGCCACAATTTTCTAGACATTGTTGACTATTTTAGTCGTTACAAATAAATTAAAATTATTAAATCAACAGACGCTTCCCATACGATTAACATGTTTAAGGAAATATTTTCCCGACTTGGCACCCCATTAAGCATTACAGTTGATAACGGTCCACAATGTATATGTGCAGAGTTTGTACTTTTCTGCAAAGAGTTTGACATTAAGATATTTTATAGTTTACCTTACTGGCCGCAGCAGAACGGTGAATTTGATAGACAGAACCGCGGCATTTTAAGTAAAAGGCTATGTATAAGCCTAATTGAAAAACAAACTGGTAAATTGATTTATTAAAATATTTGACTATGTATAACATACTCTGTAACAGGTAAATCTCCGTAGAACTCCATAGAACTTTTTTACAGACGTCAATTTAGAGACAAGTTGCCTTCTGTGCTAGACATAGAGGTAATCTTGAAACAAATAGACAAACATACCGAAATGAAGGCGAAAGGAAAATATTATGCAGATAGGATGAGAGGGGCAACCGAATCAAACATCGGAGTCGGAGAGAGAGTGTATGTTAAAAAGTTTGTTAAAGAAAACAAACGGTCTGCTCCATACAATGATGTATTACAACACACCGTCGTCGTCAGCAAGAATGGAAATTATGTAGAAGTTGAAAATGATAGTACCTACAGGCCACCGACTACGTCGAAACATAGCCCATCATAAACGCGTTGAAGGCCAGTGGGAGGTTTGTCCTTACAAAGACTGTCAAAATAATGATAACGAAATGGTATCGGTTGTGATTTAAGTACAAAGAGTCATAATGATTGTTGTGAATAAGTTAAAGATTTATAATTTAATTTTTAAAAATTAAGTACATACAATTTATTCAAGTGAGATTTGATTACCACAATAAACAGTCACAGTTGGTGATTTATTATATAAAATAACTGCCAGATTATATTTGTTTTCTGATTTCATTATAACTGTAATGTTTGTAGAAATGTTACAAACAAACATTTTATTTTATTTGTAAAAGGTAGATGTAGCATTTGAAGTGTTAATTAAATGTAACGCGCGCATTGGTGGTGTCACCCTGCGGAGCGGGCTGAGCGGGCGCGCTCCTTCTGGCTTCGGGCAGCACGACGGATGCACGCGTGTGTCTCATAATAACTGTGTTTTATTGGCAATATACCCAACAGTAATCTAAACCTGGTACAGGTATAGGATAGGCAGATATATATTTCTAAAATGTCTTCATTCTGGATGTGAGTCATCCGAGCACTTTCGTTCAAGTCGTATTTAGTTGGAATATATTAAGACAATTTAACCCGCAGTCAAAGGACCAGCCACGGTTCTTTTCAACGTAATAGTAAGTGATTATTGTATTTAATAATTAGCACACATATTGCCTGAAATACAGGATTACCTAGTTAGCTATAATTAATAGTTTAATGTTCTCTATGTTTTGTCTTTTTACGAGAGAGTTTTTGAATAAATTTTATTTATTTATTATTTATTTTCCACTTAGCCAATTTTACCGTCCTATGCCGCAATGATACATCGCTAATAATGATGAAGATTACTAAAATGTTACGATACACAAAGAAAATATTTGGTGCCATCACACATGGCATGACTTTAGCTTTTATAGACCTTTGAACTTGATGTCCAGGGAGTTAGCTAACGAATTAAAAGTAATTAAGTTCAGCTAAGTCATAGGTATAATTATGGAAAAGCGGCAAAACTCAATTCCCAGTAATACAAACATTTGATTGCTACCCTCCGTAAATAAATTAAACGAGTCAAAACACGGGCCAAAGTTAACGGTACAACCCGAGCGTACATTGCGTACCTACGAAACTCGTCTGTTTTATTTCCACACAAATTCAGAGGATAATGGAAATCATGAAGCTACAGAATTATGTTTATACACGTGCTCACTTTCAATAATGTACCTATGAAGGCTGGTGGTACAGGGTGTGCTCACTTCGCGTTGATAAGGCGGGATTCGAACTTCCGAGAAATCCAGTACCTATGTATAAATGTAGGTGTATGTAGGTTTAACTCTCGCAATCAGAACTACGCATGACAAGTTACATAAAGTATTTGAGTAATTTTTAATATAATCACAGTAAATTAAAGTCAGGATATTAACCAGTAAGATCGTAGTAAGACAAAAAAACCGGTTAGAACGGCAAAAAAAACCATGTGTAGTGTATGGGAGCCACCTTAAATGTTTATTTTATTCTATAATCTTTTTTAGTATTTGTTGTGTGGTGCTGGCTTAGAATTTGCACCACTTCAACCTTTCCCGTGGGTGTCGTAAGAGGCGACTAAGGGATATTCACCGGGCGCGGGCAGCAGCACCCTACTGAACAATTTTATTCTACCACCGAACTGCGATACCCAACCCGCATGCCCAGCGTGGGGATTATGGGCATTACCCCCCATGAGATAGGTGCCAATAAGGCGCTTATCAGGGGAAGGCCTGCGTCCAGCAGAGGACCTATGCAGGCTATTGAGGTTGAGGTGAGTATTTGTTGTTATAGCGGCAACAGAAATACATCATCTGTGAAATTTTCAACTGGGTCACTATCATGGTTCATGAGATACGGTCTGGTAACAGACATACCAGGTGGACAGAAAGACGCGGACAGCGCAGTCCTTATATCAAGGTCCCGTTTTACCCTTTCGGCACGGAACCCTAAAAATGAGGGTTAAACGTTAAACCATTGGATCAGGTATTTCAGTTATGGTCCGTAGATACCTAGAACCTTACGAAAATTGTCTACGTCTTGTTTTGACACAGATACGTAGTTTGCGCAGAGCCTGACAAGTTCTTAGCATACGGAACAAGAGATTAGTGGAGTCGTATTTATTTCATTTTGTAAGTAGGTAGGTAACTCAAAATAAAAAAAATCTGCGTTTTTACAGGAACAATCTGTGAATCATACTGTTACCTTGTACTAATCATATTTAAATTCATTTTGTTCCTTCTAATTACTAATAAAATAAATAAAAATCTTTTATTTCGGGCAGCAAATACTTAGGTATGTACCTAGAGAAGCCACAGAACTGTTTCTGTGTCGTCAATACAAAACAAATATAGTGCAAGAAGAAAATAAAAAAATCAAAATCAAATTATATTCTAATATTTTGTTCAAAATGTTTGAATCGAAATGACAACAGGGGTTTATAGATTAAAAGAACAAATTAAAATTAATATTAAAATACATTATTATAAAAAAAAGAACGTAACATATGCAAACCAACAAATAATTTCCAACGCCGATTTCTTGAGGTAAGGGCCAATAATTATAAATAAATGTTTATTTAACTGGTAAAAAATGATTAAAACTTTATTACAAATAGGAAACCCCTTCTTTTTTGTGCCTTGAACGTGTGATTTTTGTAATTTTGCTAGGCATGCTTTCTGTCCAAGCGCTCAAATGGCACTAATTCAAATGCTTTCCATACATGCCAAAAATTTTTTTTTGATACAGACGGTTTTAGAGCGCGCATTGTGATTCTATGGAGGGCCGGCGAAAACTTTGATCGATGGGTACGGTAAAAAAAACTCACTCGCAGTGCTTTCAGTTATGCCGTGATCATGGCGCATGAAACTGAGCTAAAATATTGGAAAGCTAAAAACTCAAATCATCGTAAAATCTCGTTGCAGGACTTTAGTGTTAATTAACATTTAAAAGTTATATCGCAGTAAATTAATTTATAAACCTTTAAACTGGTTACTGGATGAAAGCGAAGTAACCATCTCTTATTCCAATACCGCTACCCCACAGCACAAAACCGTGCATTCCTTGTTAATTAGATACATTTTACAGTGACAAAATAGCTTCCTACAAGCTTCAAACGAGTAGTCCACTAGCTGTCTGTCATCTGAGTTAAAACCCATATTTGAATTCTCATTTTTTTGCTGTGCTGCAGCGGTGCTTTCCGGGTGTGCGACAAGGTTTAATTACTTCGTGGCTAGTACATGAGAGAGGTGTAGAGCATTGGATTCCAAATCTCCGTGGTGTAGAGCTAGACAAGGCGTGTAGTAAAGTATCTATTTACATAATAATAATAATGAGCTACTAGCTGAATTTCGGCCATGGTGACTAGTCTCATCGAAGACTATATATAGATATAGATAGCCAGGTGCGCAGGACATACTATAGTGCATAAGTGTGTGTGCAAACACTAATGCACTCTCTATTCCCTCACTCTCATAATCCGATGGGACGGCCGACATGACTGAGGAGAGGTTGCTAGTGCTTTTCGGAGCACGGGGGAGTAACACTGCCAACATCGTGACTCCGGGCTGCTACTGTAAATTTTTCTTGCTAGAAAACCATAATAACAACTATTGGCTCGACCCGGGATTTGAACCCAGGACCTCAAAATCAGCGGTTGAACATGCTGATCGCTAGACCAACGAGGAAGTCAGCAAAAAGTCAGCCAGTCTGTTAAAAATAGGTACCTACTACAGATACTACATGTTAGACTGAAGTTACATTTAGTTCGTGGAATGGCATTATCTGGGTTAAAAACCCAGATATTCCATAACTATTTTTCATCTTCGATCATAGTGATTTTTTGATATGTTGCTTAAAATTCCCTATTAGGTTAGGGAAAGTTGTAAAAAAATCTAAATTATCTAGAAAACTCGGAAAATGGTGGCCTTAAAAGCCTGAAGTAACATTGGCAGGTGGCAATCTCATTGAGATTGAGCGATTTTTCTGGTACCAAAAAATCAGGCAAAAAATGCCTTTTAAATCCTATGGGACTGTTAAAAGCCTCATCAACTTAAATCGTAAAAAGTATTCAAAAAAGTTTACTGACGAAACATGGAAAATCAAATATCAATGTGAAACAAGATTTCGTTATATTTGTGTGATGAATTTAGCATCACACAAATAAAACAAAATCTGACCGTTTTGCAGGCAAGGCGATTTTTTTTTAAAAATCAGTCTTGTCTTCAAAAATTATAAGGATAAAAAAACGTCTCATTTTCAACATTACTGCCAACAATCAAGTAAATATTATAATTGTTTAACATGATTGCGATAAATGCGGACATTTAATGATTTTTTTATGGCCTTTAATAAGGCCGGTCGCCCTTATCTGGGGTAGTCAATTTTTTGGGCTAAAATGAGTTTTAGTAGATAGATACCTATCATAATGGTTACTAAGAGGTATCTTTAATTCTGTACTAGCAAGCAATAGGTACACAACTATTTTGATTTACGAAGCGGATTGACAATGATAAAGGTCCGATTGCAGCCGACGTTTCGTTATGTGAGGGTGAAAAATGGTCTGATGTCAAACATCGTAGCGATAGCTTGTTTGCTGGTGACAGGACCAAAGTATGACTGACTATAATAAAGCCGTTGTTGTGTTTCAATTCGAAGAAAAAGATGTCAGGAAAACTGACTCGAATACCAAACAGAAAACTTAGTTCGGCATGATCGAGTTTAAAGTTCTGTTCAGGTGCTTTCGATAAGTTTGATGAAAGCGGGTCTCAGGGCCGTATTTTACTATGAATCCCGCTGTTTTGTTCGAAACGCGTTTTGTCTCCAATATAAGCGTGGCGATGAATGGCGATCCTTGGCGCCATTAAATAATGACGTACACGAATGATGATTTGAGAACAATGTTTATTGAATTCTGATTCCGTCCACATGGAATTAGAATTCTAGCAATACTTAGCAAATATTTATAAATACAATAAACTGTTTATACTTGATTCAATAATCAAAAATGTGTTTCATTATTATGAGTAATATCATATTAGCTGTGTGAACTGTGCCGGCTTAGAATTTGCACCACCCCAACTCTTCCCGTGGGTGTCGTACTAAGGGATATCCACCCGGGGGCGGTCAGCAGCGCTCCTGCAGAAACATTCAACCATCTCCAACCCGTATGCCCAGCGTGGGGATTATGGGCACTACCCCCCACGCGATAAACGAGCAAGGGGAAGCCTGCAGCAGCTGTCCAGCAGTGGACCAATACAGGCTATATTTATAATTAATATTTTGTGTAATTGTTTTTTCTCGTATTATAAGTAAACTATGTACCTATTATTCTTAAGTCCTGTTTTGTACTGTGTAAGTGGCAAATAAATGATTGTCTATGTCTATGTCTATGTCTATGCTATTGAGGTGAGGTGAGGTGGTGTTTCGCTATCACTGTCAAAATATCTTTCTTTGATTTTGTAACACATATAGTACTAGAGCCAACTGGCCTAATTAAGAATAAGTGCACGAAAATCATCATTAAAATTATCTTCGAAAGATAGAAAGAGGCATAAAGAGGTAACAAACATACAAACTTTCGCATTTGTAATATTTGTTATATTTTTCTTATCATTGAGTTCGTTTGACCAAAAACTTATCTGATAGTAAGTGGAGCCATAGCCAACTATTCGGTAATTCTGTAATTCTTTATTGTACACAAATAATACATAATATAAACTCATTTTAAAAGATATGTACAAAGGCGACCTTAACCCTGACAAAGAGTTACCTTTCAGCGAAACCTTAGTTATATCAGAGGCGATGGAATAGGTAGAGGAATTGTACAAATTACAAATAGAATAATAATATAGATAACATGCTTATAATAAACATACATAGATTAAATGTCTGAGAGATTAAAATAATAATACTTCACTAAAATAAACCTAATAACCTCTATAAATAAATACACATTTATCATACTTACTTACTTACATACATGATCCACCACTGCCGCTGGTTCGACGCCCGCTTCCTGTGGTCCCGATGGATTTCCCTAACCAGGTGGGATCAGCTTGTACTTCCAAAAAATGAAACAACGGTTAAATCACTAGAGGATATATTCCGACTGTTTATGGTTCACAGTTCACACAAATAAAATTTAGGCTCCGGAGGTCGTTCCGAACCCTGCGTTTTCGTCAGCGCGATCTAGAGCTCGGTCACAATTACTAGCGACATCTAGTTATAATTTTGGTAAACTTTTTACCGTTCGACATACCGCCCGCCAAGGACAAACTGACAGAATTTGTCCTTTTACAATGATAAAGCCGCTAGCAACCACCCATCATGAGCTCTCTAGACCGCGCTGAACGGTACTAATGATAAATACTACAGTACTAATTTTACATATTTGTAGGTACACTATTAGATAAATTACATGAATATTAGCTATTTCGCTATTGGTAAGATACACAATTTTGAGGTGGGTCTTTTAATGATATTTGACTTAGTGCGAAGAGATACGACCCGAGTGATGTTGTCCGGACCCGGATGTTTAGTGATCACTCGGCCAAGCAACCAACGAGAAGGAGGTAACCCTTCTTCTTTTATTAAAACTAAGTCCCCTATTTGCGGTTCTGGTTTTTGAAAAGACCATTTGTATCTATGTATAAGAGACGTTAAATATTCATCTGACCATCGTCGCCAAAAATCTTGGGTCATTTTTTGAGTAAGCTGCCAACGACGTAAAGTTCCCATATTAATGTTTTCGACGGAATGGTCAGGTACAGTAACAAGCGGTTCCCCTACCAGAAAGTGACCAGGTGTAAGTGCGTCGTACCCTTCAGATTCCGTATCAACTCTTGACAGTGGTCGTGAATTAAGACATGCCTCTATCTGTCCTAACACAGTAGTCAATTCTTCGTAAGTTAGAGTAGAGTCTCCAATAACACGCTTCAAATGAAATTTTACGGACTTTACCCCTGCTTCCCATAAGCCGCCGAAGTTTGGAGAGAGAGGAGGAATGAAATGCCATCTTGTTCCATTGTCAGCCAAACTCGCTGCGATCTCACTCTGCATTGTAGCTTGTTCTGCTGCAACCATTTTCGGTAACTGCCTGGATGCTCCAACAAACCCGGTGCCGTTGTCGCTCCAAATATCAGAGCAAAACCCCCTTCGAGACACAAACCTCTTGAAAGCCGCCAGAAATCCTTCAGTTGTCATGTCACTGACGACTTCGAGGTGCACGGCTTTCGTGGACATGCATACAAAGAGGCATATGTACCCCTTGTAAGAGTGCTGTCCACGACCTTTGGATGTGCGGATGTTTATGGGTCCTGCATAGTCCAGGCCGCTGTGTTTGAACGCTCTCATTGGTCTCACGCGAGCAGGTGGTAATTGTCCCATGAGTTGACTTGACGTTACTGCTGTGTAACGAGTGCACTTGACACATTGCCTCACATACGCTCTAACGAGATCTTTAGCTCCAAAAATCCAAAACTTCGACCGTAAGTATGTCAACATAAGCTGCGGTCCTCCATGCAGTGTCTTCGTGTGTGCGTCGATGACGAGGAGATTGGTCAGAACGGATTTTTTTGGCAATAAGATAGGGTGCTTCCTATCGTCGCTCAATGCTGACATTTCTAGCCGCCCTCCTACTCTTAAAATTTGCTTGTCGTCGACATATGGATTAAGCGCTTTGAAAGGACTCTTTAGCTTGATCAGTTTCCCATCCCTGCTTTTTGCTATGCTTGCTAATTCTTCCTCAAAGTTTTCTTGTTGACATTTTTTAATACACACTTCCATTGCTTCGTTTAGTTCTTGTGTAGTCAAAAATCCATTCGCATTGTTTTGCTTTCGCTGTTTCCATGTCATAAATCTTCGACAGTATGCTATGACTCTAATCATTTTCCCTAAATTTGAGAACCTATCCCAAATTTCTAGCTTTGTTACTAAATGTATTTTGTGGACTGTATTTTCTTCTAAGTTTGTTTCTTGATCTTTCTTTCTATCATATTTTACTTCTTTTGTTTTCAGGATATCTGGACCACTCAACCATATCGTGCTTTCTAGAAGTTCGGATGGTTTCAAACCTCGTGACGCGCCATCTGCTGGATTATGTTTCGTCGAGATATGTGACCACTGATGAGAGTCCAGCGTTGTCAAAATCTCAGACACCCGATTAGCCACGAACGTCTGCCAACGATTTGGATGACTATTCAGCCACGCTAGCACCACTGTAGAGTCCGTCCACGCATGAAGATCTCTTTTGTCTACGTTCAGCGTTTCAGCAACTTCCAGCAGTGTCCTTGCTACGAGAACAGCTCCGCAGAGTTCCAATCTCGGAATCGAGACTTGCTTGATAGGCGCTACCTTTGTTTTCGCTGTTACTAGATTGACATGTGTATCACCATTCTCATCGACTATACGAAGGTAAACGACAGCTGCATATGCGAGCTTTGAAGCGTCCGAAAACCCGTGAAGTTCAATGATTCTGTTCTCTGGTGAAATCTGTATCCAGCGCGGTATGCGCATTTCGGATAAGGTTGGTAATTGGTTTCGGTAAGTCAACCATTCTTTTAATATTGTGCTTGGAACTTCTTCATCCCAATCTGTCCCTAATATCCAAAGCTTCTGAATGATAATCTTCGCTACTATTACGGTAGGCGCGACCCAGCCTAATGGGTCAAATAAACGTGCTATGTCTGATATAACTCTTCTCTTTGTTACAGGTTCCTTGAGCTGCGGGAGTGTCACCGTGTATTGAAATGCATCGTCTCTTCGGTTCCAGGTAAGTCCCAGGTCCCAGGTCTCCTGTTCCGATCTTTGTCCAGTTTCCTTAATACTTTCTAGGAATAATTCGCTATTGCTTGACCACTTTTGTAGCTTGAATCCCCCTTTGTCCAGTAGTGAATTCATCTCATTGTAAAGTTGTTTTGCTGATTCTACGTCTTGACAACCTGTTAGTAAATCGTCCATGTAAAAGTCTTGTTTGACCTTTTCAGCTGCTGTTGGATAATTTGACCCTTCATCGAGCGCCACCTGCTGGAGTGCCTTTACTGCTAAATATGGCGCAGATGCTGTACCGAATGTGACTCTCAGTAAGCGAAATTCTCTAAGACTCCTCGTGTTGGTTTTCGTGAGTGAAGGAGTTTGTGGTTGGTCTTCTCTCCACAGAATCCTTTGATAATCTACGTCTGAAGAAGATACTTTGACTTGACGATACATCTTTATTATATCTGCAGACAAGCAGATACGATGCAGCCTCCATCTCATCAATAAGTTTCGCAGCTCTGGTTGTAAGGTAGGTCCCACCATCATCTTGTCGTTAAGTGATATGCCATCTTCACCTTTACAGGAAGCATCAAAAACTATCCTGACTTTCGTAGTGTCTTTGTCATCTCTAACAACGGCAAAATGAGGTAAGTATGACCCTTCAGCAACCGATACTTCTTCTTTCGGTATTTCCTCCATGTGTCCCAACTCAAGGTATTCTTCTAGAACATCTTTGTATTTCGCTTTTAGCTCTTCTGCTTTTTCCAGCTTTGCTCTTAAAAACATTAACCGTTTCTCAGCTATTCTTTTTGAATTATGTGTTTTGATTTTAGGATCTTCATCTCTAAATGGCAACTTCACAATGTATCTTCCCTCTAGATCCCTGGTGGTGGTTTCTGCAAATAGCTTCTCACACTGCTTCTCTTCTTCTGTAAGTATCGCCTTTTTGCTTTCATGTGCATCTGCTTCTAACTCCCAGAACTTTTTTAGTTGATAATCCTCTTCTGCGTGGCACATTTGGTGCAACGTTATTAAGTTCGTAGCTTCCCTGTCCTGATTTGATCCTACCACTCCCGATAAAATCCATCCTAGAGTGGTATTTTGAGCAAGTAATGATCCCTCCTTCTTCACTCCTTCTTTCATCACTTGTCCTATCACCTCCGCTCCTAGGAGCAGGTCTATTTTGTTTGGTAAGTAATATTTTGGATCAGCTAATGGTAGAACTGATACCCAACCCGTTGATACTGTTTTCTTGTTTGGAAGTAGTGTGGTGATTGACTTTAAGACGAACACATCCAGCGTCATCTTTACATCCTGAAAGCCTTCACGCATCGACGAAATCTTGAGCTGAACCATTGATTTGGAAGCCAATGTTTGGCTGCCTCCCACACCTGAGATAATACCTTTGACAGGTGTTCGTTTGAGACGCAAGAGTTGAGCCGTTGCTTCTGTGATAAAGGATGCCTGCGATCCTTGGTCTAATAGTGCTCTGACAATCCGCGTATCTCCATTTTCAGTTTGCGCTTTCACGAGCGCTGTTGCCAAGAGTACCTGACCAGAAATCGGTGCGTTATCCGACGC
This sequence comes from Eupithecia tripunctaria, assembly GCA_955876795.1. Taxonomy (NCBI): domain Eukaryota; kingdom Metazoa; phylum Arthropoda; class Insecta; order Lepidoptera; family Geometridae; genus Eupithecia; species Eupithecia tripunctaria. The sequence continues at coordinate 8,104,684 of OY041613.1, read as the reverse complement.
AAAGCAAACGACAGGTGCCTTAACTGAATCACTTTCCTTAGGTGGATCGCTTACTACTGAATTCGACTCTTTGGAATCATCACCTTTGGCATGCAGCAATGTATGGTGACGTCTGCGACATACGCGACAATTGATCCTACATCGGCAGTTATTGGCCGAATGACCATCACCTAAACAATTGTAGCAAAGCCGATTTTTCTCGACAAACGCCCTACGAGCCGATACCTCTTCGCGTTCAAATTTCTTACAATGTACTAACTTATGCTCTTCTTTACAGAGTTTACAAGAAGCCGTAGAGCTACTGTCCTGCGACGCATGAAATGACTTCACAGAAGTCTTTGACTTGTTGGAGCTGGTTCCTGTACCGAGGAACTCGAATGCCCTAAACCTTTTTGTTAAAAAACTTTGAAATTGCTTAAATGAGGGTAGTTCCTCTTCTCCACAATCGGCGCTTTGAAGCTCCCACTGCTTCCTGGTTTCAGGATCCAACTTCAACGAAGTTATATAAATGACGATAAGGTCCCAAGTGGACACATCTACACCTTGGTTAGCTAAAGCCCCTAAACATTCTGTTGTGTTATCTAAAATTTCTTTTATAAAGTTTGCTGACTCTGAATTACAACTTTTTTGGCTGAACAATCTTTTTAGAATGGTGTTACATAGGAATCTTTTGTTGTTATACCTTTCTTTTAACGCTGTCCAACATCGATCGTAATTGTCGGCCGAAATGGTTATGTGTCTTACTAACTGCTCAGCCTCGCCTTCTAGTAGTCCCTTTAGGTACTGCAATTTAACTACCTTATCAATTTTTGTTTCGTGTACTAGAGATCTAAAGAGGTCACGGAAGGTGTTCCACTCTTGATATTTTCCGCTAAATTTTGGTATCACGATCTTTGGCAATTTTGGTAAACTACTTGCCCCTTGCATTGGTTGATGGCAATCTTGGGTTGGTGTAGCTGAAGGCTCCACAACCCGAGGCATTAAACTATTTAACCAACATTTGTATTCTATATAAGTGTCTGAAGCTGTCTCCCACACATCTTGTTTCATGTAAAGTGTATCTTTTAATAACTGGGTTTCAGCAGATTTACAAAGATTGGTGTGTGTTTCAGAAAACAAATCCCACAACTTCTCTAAGGTCTCAAGCTTTGCCAGTACATACTCTTTAGTAAGGCGTTGTTTGGGAGCTTTCTTAGTGTTAGTGAACCCTTTGCTTATTTTGTTAAAGGTGTCCTCTTGTAAAAACAGAAGTTGATTCATGTCAGACATTTTTAAGGCTAAGTTAATTTATTTTTTAATTTTAATTTTGAAGTTAAATCGCTAAAAATTTACAAGTGTTTGAGTTTTGTTACAACTTATAAAAAATCGGGCATAGGTTCCCCGTCTTAACCAAATTCTTAAAATTATTCTAAGTCTCAAAGTTATACCAAAGTTAAAGTTAATTTATTATTAAGTTGAAGTTAAATAGCAAAAATTTTACAAGTGTTTGAGTTTTGATACAACTTATAAAAAATCGGGCATAGGTCCCCCGTCTGAACCAAATTCTTAAAATTATTCTAAGTCTAAACGTACCAAAGAAATTAATAATTTTGCAAATGATTCTAAGTTATGACAGTTAAGAAAACACTTACAGTACAGTCCGATTTTACTTATCGCCACCACGGTCCTTCCTTGAGTCACTGGCTGTCGGCACCGATCTTGAGCTCCGACGTCCGTCCCGTACTGGCTCGGCTGGATGGCTAATCCTGCTGCTTGGCTGGGTCATCCGCTGCTTGCTGCTTGGCTGGGTAATCCGCTGCTTGCTGCTTGGCTGGGTAATCCGCTGCTTGCTGGTTGGGTAATCCACTGCTTGGCTGGGTAATCCACTGCTTGGCTGGGTAATCCGCTGCTTGCTGGTTGGGTAATCCACTGCTTGGCTGGGTAATCCGCTGCTTGTCCGATGGATGGTCCGGTCTGGCTGCAATCGTTCCCTCCTGAACGTATTGCGTGAAAATGCGCCTCAGTCAGCTGCTTGATAGAACTGAGCGCGCCCCTGCCACCGATGTTGGTCCATGGAACTCCTCTTCCAATTGGGCGTTGAACTTATCCGGTTCGAAGGCCAAAATGATCCACCACTGCCGCTGGTTCGACGCCCGCTTCCTGTGGTCCCGATGGATTTCCCTAACCAGGTGGGATCAGCTTGTACTTCCAAAACATGAAACAACGGCTAAATCACTAGAGGATATATTCCGACTGTTTATGGTTCACGGTTCACACAAATAAAATTTAGGCTCCGGAGGTCGTTCCGAACCCTGCGTTTTCGTCAGCGCGATCTAGAGCTCGGTCACAATTACTAGCGACATCTAGTTATAATTTTGGTAAACTTTTTACCGTTCGACAATACATATATACTTATATTATAGTATTTATGATAGTAGATAGTGCTATTTGACCTTGGTTTTAAATATGTTCAAACTATGATTTATGAAGATCTAGAACTTACCATTTTTGTCTTGTAAAGGCTTAGCTTGCACGCTGCGTTATCAAACTGTTGGATTCAAGTTTGCAAACATTAACCACCCGAGTTTGACCAGAAACTCACCTGACGATGATTCATGAAGGTTTAGAAACCACCTCTTTTTAACCGACTTCATGAAAAGGAGGTTATCAATTCGACTGTTTTTTTTATGTTTGTTACCTCAATACTTCTGACTGGGTGGTCCGATCTTCATGATTCTTTTTTTATATGAAAGCTGGTGCTTCCCGTGTGGTTATTTGGTTCAGTTCTGACAGTGATATCCATGAAAATTCATGAAAAAACTATAAAAGTTGAAGTCGGTTGTAGTTTTTTAAAACCAAATTAACGTATATATTTATATTCGCACACATTTATCAAAAGTATATAAAACGTGGGCTTAATACAATCTTCTAAAGACCTATTATCGTTGTTAAACTGTTAAATTAAAGTTTGCCAACATTAAACTGCCAAGACACTGGACCAAGAATAGTGAACTAAAGGAGTCAACTAGCTTCAGTAATTGAGAATGTAAATTAGCCTTATTTCAGGTGGTCGGAGTGTTTCCCACCTGTGCTATGTCGGACAAGGTGACCAAGAATATCTTATTTTATAGCCAAATAACTACCATTAAAAAAAAGAGTTATTATGTTATCTACGCAATTTGGAACAACGTCATTATAGATTATTTGATTTTAGGAAAAACAAGATAATCATGAAACTATACCAAGCAAGCATCATATAATTATCCTATGTTATTTTTGTATAATGTATTTAACGTACACTATATGTTGTCTATACTTGAATTAAAAAACAACCCATGCTGTGTTCTTAAATTCTTAAATTCTTTATTGCACACAAAATAACATACGTAAAAGTTAACAAATACTGGACATGTACAAAGGCGAGCTTAACCCTAAAAGAGTTTTCTTACAGCAAACCTATGCTAACAGAGAGAGTTTATAAAGCGATTGTGGATAGATATAGTGTACATACAAGACAAAGAGAGAAAATACTAAATATACAAATAGTATTTTTTAAAACTACATAAAAGAAAAAACTATCCTAAACTAAAATAAAGTAAAATACGTAAACATACTAAATATATAATAAAAATATACCTATAAATACATACAATTTATATTTATATTATATATACATATGTATATACCTATCTGCTATGACTGTAGAGAGAGATAATGCTCTTTTACCTTAGACTTAAATGCGCTTAGTGAAAGACTTGCTTGTATTGAGTGGGGAAGAGCATTCCAGAGTCTCGGTGCCATCAGGGTGAAGGAATCATAGTACCGGCTGGTTTAATGCTCTTGTGTTCGCAGACGAAGGGATATAGCCGTTCTACAGGGCTTGCCACGGGGAACAAGAAACTCAAAGCGATCACGAAGATAAGAAGGAGAGAGAGGATAAAGTAGAGGAAAGACAAGATATGGAGATCCCGGCGACGACGTATAGGAAGCCATTTCAGCTGTGATCGGAACTGGGACACGTGGTCAAATTTGCTGTGTTATGTGGTCTTTGTTTCTTCGCAATTTGCATGAAGGTAGAAGTGTGTAGAATAGAAACGTCACACAACATTGCCCTATACCCGTTTCGTTATCACGATTGCATGATTTGTCAACCGTTTCTGTAGATTTTATTCATTGTTATATTTTATTCTTGTTTTGTGTCTTATTGTTATCTTCCGTGAAGTCATCAAACGGCTCTGTCAAAATATTAGGCATATTGTTTCACGTAGATAATTTAAAAAATCTGTGCCACCTTGTACGTTCAGATATGAAGTTTGTCCTAAACTCGTGTGTAATCTGCATATGCAACGTGGGATATGTGGCGTGAAAGGTAGTAACGAGCTTGTGTTAAATTGTGAAATACTCCAGTCTAGTCAGTTTGTTCAGTGCCAAGCGTCAGTGGTAAAGTGTGGTGTGAAGTGACATGGTTGGTTTGGTACACCTTCTACGTACTGATAGCTGTTTTGTTTACATAAACTACAAACTGAGTTCGCAATTTTTTTATTGCTATCCTGACAGATTTTTAAATTTTGCGGGACAAATAGAAATCCCTTATTATAGCAGCGTTACTTCTCACTCTGATTTATGTCAATAGAAGAAGATAGAGTAAGAAATAGCAGTGTGGTAAGTTAGTAAACTATTAGAATAAGAAGGTAAGGAATTTAAAGTCGGTATTTAGTTTTTAAACATTCTAATTATTTTATAAACCAAACACAGTGGACAGGGGACTACTCAAATCCCACACTAAACGAAAACGTCACGATCAGGTTTCGTTACTAACTTACTACTGATTCACCCCTCTGATATTTAGTAACTTTTGATTTCCTCTAAAAATATGTTTTAGCCTAGTGCATTCATAAACAGCCCAAGAAAAAATTCAAAACAAGCTGCAGTTGTAAAAAAATATAACGAGCTAAAGATGGAATCTCTTGTAGTCCATCCAACTGCGAGTGGCAAAATTGCCATCTCACAAAATCCTTTGCTTCAAAAGTCCAATTTTCCGTCCTTCAAGATTCCATTCGAGTAGGACACAAGCACTCTTGCATTGTGTCCGGTAATGCAAATCAGAGGGCAGCTAAAAGAGGACCAATTGCCCCGGGGCATTCGCACTTCAAGACCTGAATGAGATGAAAAATTCAATTACATTTATTTTTACTTTTTGCGGGATGCAAATGGGAAAATTGGCTTTTGATAAAGTGCGAGATGAATTTTTACTGCTTTATATAAGTCCTTTCCTAGAAGTTTATGCAATTTTAGAAGTATTAGTACTAATTTGTGCAGCTGTGTGGTGCTGGCTTAGAATTTGCACCACCCCATCTCTTCCTGTAGGTGTCGTAAGAGGCGATTAAGGGATATCCACCGGGGACGGGCAGCAACGCCCCCTGCAGAACAATTCTACCACCGAACTGCGATCCCCAACCCGCATGCCCAGCGTGGTGACTATGGGCGCTTGTCAGGGGGAGGCTTTCGTCCAGCAGTGGACCAATACAGGATTTTGAGGTTGAGGTTGAGTACTAATATATGAATCTACACAAATGGTTCATGAATATAACTACGTTTTTGCTTGGTTATACAAAAGCAGAAAAGTCTTGTAAGTGAAGCAGATAAAATTTACATTGTAAAAAAATCGTAGCTGCTATGACGTAGCCAGCAGCCATGCTACGAATACGTAGCAAAGCTACCACGAGTAGGAATGTAGAGCGTCGTTTAGGTACTCTCATATATCTTATAAATCACACTTTTTTTCAGTGAATTCACTTTTTCACGAATAACATCTCATAAAATAATTCAAATGTATTGATAATCACATTGAGGTGGGAAGGCCGAAAGTAAAAAAACATGTTGATTTACCTTACGTAGACTTTGACCACTAGGGCCAATCCGCACGAGCTCCAGCATCGTTTTTTCCTTTCTCATTTGAATTCCCCTTTTTTCGCTGTCTCTGCTATATTGCAAGGTAAATGTCCTCATTGTATCGCAAAAGGAAAAATAAAAGTCTCATTTACACCCGCCACTTGCAATTGTCGCTTATTATTGTTTGTGCAAGTTGTAGCATCGGACCCTTTTTCTCTGCAAAATATGTGATTAAACTGGAGCTTTATGCGATTTGTTATGGGACTTATAATGGGGTTTTATTGTTCCTTTTAATTTCGTACAAGGAATTGCGTTTGGAAAGTTCGCGAGAAAAATGAATTTCCAGGAATTTGAATGGGGTACTTTTTTCGGGATAAATTGGATCATTTATGACTAGCCGAACAGCGAACAACACATCGTAAAGTTTTTGTATCCAAATACTAGGTTTCTCCTAATAAAAAAGATTTATATTCTCTACAATCACAATTCTAGACAAGAAAGATTTTGTGTTTCTGTAGTTGCAAACAAAAACAATTGTAATACTGGTTCTAATTGGTTTATATTCTTTGATTTGATTTTATTCGCTACCTAACCAATGAATATCAATAGTCTTATTATACTTAGAGAACTAAACAGAATAATTAAACAGTCTAAATAACCAATAACGTCATAAGATTAAACCACCACACACTACACACCTTATCGTTTTTCATTAGTGGAAAATTCCATTGTACGGGATTCACAGCTCGACGTTCTAATCTAGGGATTTAGTTTAAGGAGTGAATTGCGGGATTCCTATCGTCTCGCGCTGCTTTGTCCGGGATCCTGGATGCAAATCTATTGAGTACCCCCAGCTGGGGACACAGTGTATTTAAACATCTGGTTTACTCTCAACGCCCAACTTTAAAATTGGGTGGATCTATAAGGGACTATAAACCAAGTAGTTGCCTAGATTTTGAAAAAAAAATCGCCATAATGGTTTCGGCTTGGTAAAGGCCGAAAACATATGGCGATTCGTATTGTGGAAACACCCAGTCAACTCTTCAACTACTGCTTTCAAGTATTTTAGATTCATTTCTTTTTTTAAGGACTTGCTTGTACGTGTGCCCTTATATTATATAAGCAGGTAGTTTCGACAAATTAAACTTGAATTTGAAGTAGGTAGGCAACAAATGTACTTACGTAGGTCGGCTATAAAATCAATACAATTTTCTGCTGAAAATGGACTAGCTGCTGACCTTATGGACTGTTATTCCTTCATAAAGCGATCGCACGAATACCAAAGATCCTTGCACTTTCTTGAGAGAAAGAAAATTGCCACGAATATAGCAAAGTCGTCGGAATTATTTCACGAATAGTGTAAGATGAGAGAACTCAAGATACTTTTATGAGTGTTTTTATGCTTAAATAGCTGTTGAGTAAAAGTTTTGAGTGCTAGTAGAAATATTAAAAACAACATTCTAGAGCTCGAAATAAATAAAAGGTTCTAAGAGCTGGAGCAAAAAGTTATGAAGTTTTGGTTAGAATTAAATAGGATTTATATTTTTCAGTGCCTAAAAATATTGCGGTCATAAGAGTAGTGTATTTTTTTATTCTATTACATTGTTTGAAGAAGCACGTAAAATGTATATATTTATTTTGCTTACATGTACATGGTATACAGATTAGGTCTTAATGTATGCTTAGGTCAATAGTACATGTGCCCTGTAGGGCACTGCAAAATTTATTCTGCCACTTTAAATGTATAAATTCATTTAAAGTGGCAGAATAAAATTAGATATGATAGGTAGATGTAGATTAGATAATTATTTCATACACAGGGTCATCTTATTTTATGTTTACAACCTGTATTTATTTCTGTATAGATTAGTTTTTAGTTATCATTTGCAAAATATTGTAAACATCTACCAATCAGGCGATGTCGTCGTTCAGCGTCATTTTTATTGTAGAAACGGTAGACCATGTTTTCTTGTACGAAAAAATTAATTTCTTCATTTTTCCTGGGTATTTTCTTGAATCTGTACTTACCTTATAATAAATTACTTGCCAACATTCCAAGATAATCAATTTCAAACATTCTATGAATACTGTTGAAATTGAATCGTTTCTCCCACCCTACATTTTGAGGCGGGCTGTCAAAACGGCTCCGGCATGTAATCTCTTTGAAGGGAAGTTTTATCATTTTGCTATGCACAACGAGCGGCAGGTCCGCTAAGGTAACATCAAACAAATAAATAAATATCGGTCCTCTGGTAAAAAAATGGTGTGCGAGATGATTGTATATGTATACCAGTTCCAGTAATGAGTGTAAATTCGTCATACAACTACATCGTATACGATAAAACAAACTTATCGCTGTTAGCGATCAGGCCACACGAGATAGAGTTAGTATTAGGTTCCTAAAATTGTTTTTTGTATTGATGGTCTATCTATCAAACGATGACTGCTATGATCGTAACCTGTCAGTATATTCTATTGATTGAACCTAAAAATTATGTTTCTGTGTTTCTCTATTCATAGTTAGCAATGCGATCCAACTTACAAAAAACATAAACTTCCTTGAATATGCATGTGCGTATTTTATATGGAATATTGAGGACGATATAATATAAAACAGCTTTTCCAAAACAAGAAAATTATCATCTCTGTATCCAGAGCCTAATCGATCAAAATAAGCCACACTTTTTTTTTAGAACAAAAGGTGGAGAGAAGATTTTTTTTGGCAGTGGTATCATTCTACGAATCTTTAGGAACATTATAACCAATTCATCTGTCCGTCTGCATTTTTGTTTAATTTCAGAGATTTTCCCAGTTTAAAATATTGGACCGATCTTCTTTTCCCCATAATCACAAACACAAAAATTCAAGCTACAGCTCTATAATTATATCGCCTATATCCATTGAATTACTTCTACTAAATAAAACTCACAGCCTATATCTAGTTTAGATCGGGAATCGTTAAAAATTATATTACATAAACATACAAATTAAGTCCTGTACGGACTATGACGATGACTAAACGCCGTAAAAAGCCGAACGATGTTTGTTGATTTTTTTTATCAACTACACAATCTATGACTTTAAAACTATTTATTATTTAAGGTCGATGCTGAAGCTACATTTCTTGGCTGGGTCAGAAATTCCTACACAGAAACTGTCAAAAATTCAAGCTACATTCCTCAGGGGTCGGGACTAGGGTCTTGATTTATTTATCCGCTAAATGTCCTCCCCGCAACGCTCTACAATCTGGCATAATTTATCAAATTGCGTCTGGGTTGCACATGCAAAGCTCAGCTGCGCCCGGTCACAGTCGAAAGGCAATTTTTTATCTACCCTCCTTTTATCTCGACGTCAACGGTACCTACATTTGCGGTCTGTATTGGCGAACCAATTGGATTGTTTGTTTTTATATCTATGTACCTTAAATTCGCTACGTAATAAGACGTAAGTAAAGGAAACTATTCGTAGGTACGTAGGACACAATATCAAGATGAGTTACTAACTTGGAATTACAAGTAAATACATATATTTATTTGGCTTCGGTGGAGTGGGCAGCGCTCAATAATTTACTATTTAACTGATTTCTTTAGTTAAATTACGATAAAACACAATTTTATCATAATTTTACGTTTGGTATGTTATACAAATAAGTACCTTCCTAACTAATTTGATCGAATTGAATTTTGCTTCCAATTGTGTAAGTCATATTCTTAATGCGATTATTACATTAAAACTGTAGGTACGTAAAATAAAGTCCTGGTTATAACCCCCTTGGGGATGAAATCCGTAGAGAATTTCTGTATTGTGGCGGGAAACCAATCCTGCTTGAGATATTTGATGATAAGCGAATATAAATTGGTTGTAACTTTAAGATGCAAATAAGAGGCTTAGGATAAGACTTAAGAAGAAAAAATGCAACAATTATTTTTGTAACCAAGAATTTACATTACAATTTTTCGAGACAAAAAAATAACTGTAAGTACACCAATAAAAGTACATACCTACATTACAAAGAGGGGTACAAAAGACGTGCTAAAACTTAGGTACAATGGTAAGTCTTACCGCTTAGAAGTGGTCTCTTCCAGGCTTTGTACGTTATGTACTGCTGTAAGTTTTCACAAGTTTCATGAGTCCTGAATTTTTTGCGCACATATGAGTAGAGCTTTCAAACCTATGCTGAACCATTCATCATTCACAGCTCTTTAATATTACGTAGTACCTATTCACGAAGTTTATGCCATCCACGGTCCAGCGCTAACCGCTTCCGCTATGAACGATTTCCGAATACCTCTGCATAATTTATTCCACTGTGGAAAGAGATTGATCGTCCTGATCATACCCGATGATGGAGTCATTTACAAATTACTGCGCGCCGTAATTTTTAATGTTTAATTACTCAGTGGAATCGCCCATTTTAAAGTAATTACCTCACATTTGGCGTCTGTGCCCTTTCAGAGAACGGTTTTATATGTAACCATTGGCATTGCATACATATACATTGCTTTTATTATAGTATTGGTATTCAAATTAAATAAGCGGAACTAATCCGAATTATCAATGGATTGATTCAATAAGGATGTTATTATTATTAAACTGGCGAAAGTATGTGAAGATGTGCTGTTAACTGATTATGCTTGAATTTAGCGATCTTGTTCATCCGACATCACGGAAATATCTAGCTGGATAAGCATATTATGCATCCTCTATACATAGAGGAACTACTAATCTGTCGTTTTCCCATCTTCTGAGGTCATCCGTGCGGTGGGTGCGGCGACAGATTTGGTCGTGATTCTCAAGAGTCGCAAATATGTTTTTCAACAGAGCCTCCGTATTTGCTCCGCTTGGCGTCGACAATAAGAGTACCAAGGTTGAAAAAAAAATCAATAGAATATGTGTATCTGGCGCAGCGCATCAGCATTGCCATACAGTGGGGCAGCGCAGCTCTGGTGCATTGTCCCGCTGCCTGTATAGAAAGTCAAAAACGTCCCTTAGAATCTTCTTGTCGACGCATCCGACTGGTTGATATACCATATTGATATGGTATTGATTGAGCTATCTTTTTATTGGTTATCTGCAGTTAAATCCACAGGTTCAATCACTTCTTAATAATAATTAAGAAGTTAACAATTGTAACTGTGGAGTTTCTTCTGTGGAAGATTCTTAGGGACGTTTTTCACTTTCGATACAAACAGCAGGTCAATGCAGCCAGCGAGCTGAAAACTACATATAAAGAATAGAAATGTCCATTCTTTGTATGTAATTTTCAATGATATTAAATTTAAATACCAATAAAGTCAAAAAAAGCCGTGGTATCTCAACATAAGTCGTTTTCATCGAATGGGGCCACTGTCCCAGGGCCTTGGCTTAATTAATTTGTGACTCGCAGGTAATTCATTAGTACGTAAAATCGGCCTCGTTCCGCGCCAATATCGTGATTATTTCTACCATCTACAACCCACTGCATTCCTAATTACATTCCCTAATTGAAACTACCTACTAATTGGTGCGACGGATTTGTAGATACGTCGTCGTCTAGGGAGGAAAGGTGTATGGCGGTGGCCGAAATTTCGGTTTTTTATTGGTTTATTTATCTCAAGATCTTCTGTTTTCATAAAATCTTACCCGAAAAGTACCAAACAAAAGTGCACCAAGTTACTTTATCATTAAACTCTACCATCATTTTCAACGGGAGTACTGTTTGGAAATGCTGATTATATAAAATGCTTTAGCATTATTAATATTATTATTAGACAGTCTCAACAGTCAAACCTTACCTTGAACTTGTCTAGTACTTGTTGTATAATATCTGTTATGTTTCACACACGTCTTAGCGCCATCATTTCTGTTCTATTTTTTAATGGTGGAAATACTTATTGGTTAATGTATTCGCTTTAAGTCTCGATTGTATCCTACTGTTTGTTTCCTAAATAAAGCAATACAAAACCGTCACATCAACAATATCATCTAGCCTAAGTCTAAGCAGAGTAAGTGTCATGGTTACCTAAAGAGTGATATCGGCCAATGATATTTATACTTAGGTAAGTACCTACATTCGCTTACACTTATTGGTATACTTACTATGTAAATTATACTATGTAATAATTGAAACTAGCTTAACCTCTTAGAAACCAACAAAACTGGGATCGATTCGGTCAAAAATAGCAAAGTCCGAAATTGTCCATCTGCGGCCGAAACAGCATTCCCCTCCCTTCGAGATCTTCTATTTGTAGTGTACGGTATACAATTGAGAAAAACGCTTCCATCGATTCGTTTGTAGACTTTATCTGGAACCCGTGGATGTAATGGTCCGAATAGAATTGCTTTTTGATCCCTCTTGCCGATTTGAACTTACCTATTTGAACGTAACGACAATGCGGATGCTGTTTGGTTTATTTAAACTTGTTTGAAGACAACTGTAACTAGGGAATACCTACTTACTTTCGTAGATAAAAGTTCAGTTAGTATCATCATGATCATCAATGGCCTTCCACGAAAGGATCCTTTATATAGAATTCGTTTGTCGATGTACGACGTTAATGACTCAGTTACGGCAGTACCCCTGAGGCACACTAGCGCGAGAGACTAGAAGGTGGCGACCTTTTTATCCATTTTATCTTATTATTAGGGGGAATTAGCCTAGTGGCGGACACCTTTTTTATTATTTCATAATAAAAAAAGGTGTTTCGAAAAACTTTTTTATTTATGAAAACAGGACGTCTATGAAGTTTAAAATCCAACCTCTGCATGAACATTAACCTAGTTTCAAATCAAACATTGGTAAGAAAAAAAAAGTATCTTTGCTAGTGGCACCTAGCACCGGACGGAATCAAGTTTAAACCCCTGAAATCTTCTAATAACCATACATCGATCACCTTAGGCCTCTGAACATCCAGGTATATCTGCACAAGCTGCGTGAGTCTCTTGAAACTCACGACAGTTGGAGCATTTTATCTTGTCATGATCTTCAAAACAAACTATATACGCAAGTAGTTTTTATGTTAAATATTTCAGTTAGTGGCTATTTCCTTTGCTTTCCACGCTTCAGTTACGATTTTCATCATATACTAGCTAAATAGCTGCACCCCGGCTTATCCCGCGGGAACAGATTTATGGGATAAAAAGTAGCCTGTGTTTGATTCCAGGATAAGAATTACCTGTATGCAAAATTTCAGCTAGATCCGTTCAGTAGTTTTGGCGTGAAGAGGTAACAAACATCCATCCATCCATACATCCATACAAACTTTTTTACTTTCATCCATAGCGCTTTTCTTTAGTTTATTAAGACTTAACCTGTCTTTTTGCCACGTTTCTTTTTTCCTCTCTTCCATTTAGATTTCTAGCCTCTAACACAATTACAACATATATTTTGTCCGGTGTTTGGGGACGACTTTGTGTCCGATACCTGAGGACAGTTAACTCCTATAAAAACGTACGCAAGTTGAAACTTCTTTGCCTATCAACTAACACTTTTATAAATATCAAATATCTACTACTACTCTACTACTGTAATCACAATCACAATAACTATAAACGCATAAATAATAAAACATAGCAATTACACTAATTAATTTTATGTGACGCATATTCCGTAAAAAGCACCAAACAACCTCTCCGTATCCCTGGGTCAGGTGTCGATACTACCCTCCGCGCCTCTTTCAATTGTTTTTGAGTGTCCGAAGCTAGGTGCCGTCCGGCGTTCCTGGATTTCCTCTACGTTATACAAAATAATTTTCAAAAATTGATATAGCAGTTTGTGATATTTATCATTAGCCTTTTTAATACCTCTGTAATAGTTAAATTTCGCAGAGGTACAGTTTAGAAAGAGATGCGAAAATAGAGTATGTGAAAAACTTTTTTGGTAGCCACTACGAGCAACTTTGCATCTCTTCCTAAACTATACAAATTAAAACTATTACAGAGGTAATAAAAAGCTTATGATACCACCAAGTATGACAAACTGCCCTATTATTTTTGAAAGTTCCTTTGTTCAACGTAAGACAAAATAGGTGGCGGCGCTAGTTTGAGTCGAGGCCATAACAAAGAAACTGTATTAATAATTGTCTTCAATTAAGTGATAGAGTATGAAGAAGGGAGTAAGGATTTTTTAAACATACATATATAATATATAGTTGTAATAATACTTACTTCATAACTAAAATTTTAATAATGTTCTTGGTTATAAAATATTTGCTCATTCGTCAAAACGTTACCGTTGACTTAGTTATCGGTACCTACCTAACGAGACAAAAATAACAATAATTGCAAAGCTATCAATCTGCAATTAACTCCCACGTGGTAAAAAAACCACTACGCTATGATACACCAAAATGTCCACATGTAAGCAAAGGTCGAATAGAAAATGCGCAGACCCAGTCACGTGGAATGAAGTGACCAGTGAACTTTTTACAGGAATTTTCCCTCACGTGTTCCATTTGGGATGCCGCGTGGACGAAAATATTGGAATAAGCCGAGCACGTTGGCGAGAATTTTTGTTACAGATTTCAAGAAACGTGAGCGATGATGAGGTTTTTGTTTTACTTATTTCCAACTATTTAGTAGGTAAATGAGAAGTTAACAGAAATAATCCATAGAAAAACTTTATTCAGGTAGCCTACTTTAGTTTGTTTTTGCCATCTGATTAAAAGCTTGTTTACTTATTTCGGGACAGCTTGAAAGCCGTTTATACTGTCATGCTGTCTGTCATTCATTTGCTTTATTTTATCATAATTTTCGAGGCGTCCTGCTTTAGGTACATAAGGCGGTTCGTAGCTCATTCGGCAAATCCCCGATTCATTTTAATTCAGCGACAAGGTAGACATCAAAGGACGTGTTCATTTAATATTCGCAGCTTTTTCATATTTTCAGGATGCTGGAAAAAAGAAGGCATAATTGACTCAGCACCTACGAAACAAAATTACAAAATGAATGAGCAAATTGCTTGCTATCAACATAAATAAGATTGGATTTTCAAATAACGGTTTTCAGAAAAATTATCACGGAAAACGGGAATTTAGGATCCTAATAAAAGGTTTCTTATACTAAAGTAATTTACAACGGGATATTATCCATGATCTGAGTTTGTAAATGACTTTATTGTTAAAAAATAACCATCACGGCTTTACCAAGTTTCAAAAAAATATTCTATTATAACTTAAATCAATGATTATAACATATAATTTAATAATCGTACATATATCTTACTAAAAATCATTTAAGGCTGATGGAATACAATACCACGAGCGTTGGTCTCAACGTATTACATATTTCTTAAACAACCCTGTGAGCTTGTCATACGGCGATTTCATAGTGATTTATTAAATTTTCTTGTGGCAACATACTCGTCGCTAAAAGCCTGAGGCCTCTGCCTTTTTAATTTAAATTTAAATTTAAAAATGCTTTATTTCCATAAATACAATAAATATATAGAAAAAGGCAAATCATTAAAAAAAATACACTGACACGGAAATAAAGTGATATTTTTTATTTCGGCCGCTTCGGTATGTAGACTAAAGTAAAGAAACGACGAAGAAACCTTTAGTCTGTTAGGGTTATTATCGAACCTACTTAGTTAACCTTCTAAGCGACGACGTATGATTTCATCTACAGCCTATCAGGTCCACTACTGGATGCAGGCTTTTATCACATGGGATAGTGCCCACTCTGGGCATGTGGGTTCTTCGGTACCTACTTCGGTGGTAGAATTGTTCGGCAGAAGGCGCTGCTGCCTGCCCCCGGAGTTACTTAGTCGCCTTTTATAACACCGGAAGAACTGGGAGTTGTAAATTTTAAGACACCATATGGTACTATGATATATTGCCTATTATGTATGGTGTATAAAGATTGGCGCTGGCAAATATCAAATACTGCCTGATCTTTTAGATTATCAAGATAAATTATTCCAGTCAAGATATTGACGGACTTTGAAATTTTGTCAATATCACTTTGGCTTAAGAATTTTTCTGATTTACAGGAAATTGATTGCTGTCACCGTCTTTATAAAACCAAGGATTTATTCACAATATTATCAACCATCATCTTGAAAGTAACATTTTCTATTAATTTTCTTATAGAACGACGAGGTAATAAGAAATAATACTTGGAATACTTTATCAAATCATCGAAATATTGCTTACGATATTATATTGCTATGTACAAGATTATGAATTAATTTGCTATGTTCTTTATTTTATGTAAGTACTGTTGGGGAGGACCCTTGTATGTCGCTACCTGTAGATTGTTTGCAATAGTCTGCAGATAGTTTCCAATTTATTTGTATTTGATGATTGTAATTTCAATAAAGATCTGACTGTACTGATAATCTTTCTGAAATCATACTTTATCGGAATAAAATTGAGTCGTCAAGGATGATGGGCACAAATGTATGGCGCCTGGGCCTGGCACCAATTGAACTGATTGATACCTATATCGTTGGAAAGTCTTTTTTCTGTAGAATAAGAATAACTAATGGGCTAGTCCCTTTTTGACGCTTTCTATTAAAATACTATCTAAAACAGTGCATACCTACCTCAATAAATCAGTTTTTTTTTACATTTTAGCATTGTATTGTTTTTACAATATAATATCATCATCACCATCAGCCTATATTAGTCCAATGCTGGACATAGGCCTCCCCTTATGAGTGCCATAGCGCCCTGTCTTTAGCTTGACGCAACCAGCATCTGCACGCAGTATTTCGCAGGTTTTTATCCTACCTAGCTATATGGCGTCCTACATACGTTTGCCAAGTCGCAGTCTCGACTCAAGAAGACGACCACCAGCAGTAGTCGGTTTTTCGTGAGATATGGCCGGCCTACTGCCACTTCATCTTGCTAATTCTTTGAGCTATATCGATACTAGGATAAGCCAGTTAAAAAGGAAAAAACACATCAAAAGTACGTCATTACCGTTGTTGCAAAATAAAGTACAGATAACTGTATGAAACTCCATTATCCATTAGGAATATGTTATTTTTAACCGACTTCAAAAAAAGGAGGAGGTTCTCAATTCGAGTTTTTTTTATGTTTGTTACCCTAAAACTTTTTACTGGGTGGTCCGATTTTCATAATTATTTTTTTATATGAAAGCTGGTGCTTTCCGTGTGGTCCCATTTTAATGTGGTCCAGTTCTGACAATGGGATCCATGAAAATCCATGAAAAAACTGTAAAAAATTTAAGTCGGTTTAAAGTTTTTTAAAACAAAATTAATTATTTTATATCAGCCGGTATCAGGTACATATTATGTAGATATGGTCATTTTGATAAAAGGTCAAGCCAGAAAATGTTTTTTCTGTCACGGAGCCGGTGAACAACGAATACCAGTTAATGATTTCTATACCAGTTGATGATAGGGCTAAGAAATGTTTTTTCACATTGCGACTTATGTCAACAGAACTACATCATCGGTGTCTTCAAGACAAGAGCGAATAGATATAAACCTTCGTGATGAGTAGGTATATACATCGGCCACTTCGTCACTTTCCAACAGTTTGAGATTGAGCTCTAACGAAGGTCGATTCGGAAAAAAAACTTGCAATTAATTTAATTTAAGAGAAGTTTATAATTAGGAGGGATTGTCATCACATTCAGTGATTTTCGCAAAAAATCTAAAATTGATTGCCTGATAGAAATTGCTCTTAGCCTGGCCGCCTGTTGTACTTTTTTACTCAATTTAGATTCAAGATATTTTTTGTATCGTTTCTTATGTATCATAAAGCATCCAGTAAATTAAACAATCAACGTGATAATAGGATTTTGTTATTCTATTTGTGATAAATATTCAACATCTTTTTTCGAGTATAATTCAATACGGACAACTGCAACAGTTTTATCGTAGTATAATTTTTTGATCCTATTGAAAAGAGCTATCTAACGACGTATGATTCATCTAGATTGGACAAAGTACCAAAATGCCCATCCGCCAAGACCCGCCGCGTACGTGGCGCATTTATGTCTCTTGAATGTGTATGAAAACCATAGAAATATTATATTTTATGATTTCTATGATAAAAACAAATGGCTAGAGAAGAGACATATGTACTTATAGCTACGATAAGTACATATGTCTTACCGTCCGATGTTTCCTATATTTTAAGTGAACGTTGCATGGCATGGACTTAACTGGAGGCCTACTCGGAATAGAAAAATCGAAGTTTCGTTTTCGTTGTCGTGCAAAACCAACGCTAATGTCGCTTACATAAGATAAGCGTTTGCACGAAAACAAATCAGAAACTTTCAGATTTTTCAGAGCAGAGACGTGCATTTTAGACGAATTTTCTATGCGCCAAAACTATTTTTAACTAACAAGTTAACGAAACAACCAATCGTAAAATTAAAAAACATAACTAAAGCAATACTTCTAGGTTTCTTAGCAAAGCAAGAACCGAAGAAAAAAGTGTGCTTTTCCTGAGATATAAAACAAAATATGTGTAAAAATCTACACTCGAGAGCAATGAATCCGGGTCACTTAAAGAATGTTAAAAATCTCGGAAACTAAAAATGATAGGTTAATGCAATAAATTGTATTTAATAGACAATGTAATACTCCTTAAATGAAAGTAAAAAAAATATGAGTCACCATACATTTTATTAACACAAAATTACATAAAGAAAAAAACTGCTGATCTCTCCTTAAAACAAAAATAGGAAACATGAAATTTTTGAACTTTATTACGATTTTCTTGAATTTTAATACCTCGTATTGCCTCCTCGTGCTTCCATTACTGCGTTTACGCGGTTTGGCATGCTGTACACCAAGTTCCTTATACGATTTTGGGGAATATTCTCCCATTCCTCTGTGAGAGCAATTTTGAGCTCACGAAGCGTGATTGGGGGAGGGTTTCGTTGTTTTACGCATCTGCCTAGCTCGTCCCAAGCATGCTCGATCGGGTTGATATCCGGGCTGCGCGCTGGCCACTCCATACGAGTAATGTTCATCTCTTTAAGGTAGTCATTCACAATCCTACCTGTATGAGGTCGGGCATTGTCATGCATAAATATAGCATCCTCACCTAAATTGACCATAAATGGACCAACGTGATCATTGAGGATTTCTTCCACATATCTTACGCTAGTTAAAGAGCCGTTTTCTATGATCACCAGCTCTGTGCGACTTTCAGAAGAAATTCCGGCCCACACAAGTACAGACCCACCACCTGCTACTTTTTCTTCGATGCATGCTTGCTTGAATCTTTCCCCTGGTCTTCGATACACTCTGTGTCTTCCATCGTGCTTGTAGAGCATAAATTTTGATTCGTCGGAGAACATAACTTTTGACCAATCTTCAATACTCCTTTTTTTAGATTTTTAACATTCTTTAAGTGACCCGGATTCATTGCTCTCGAGTGTATTTAAAGAAAAACAACTACCTAGAAAATTTCCACCAATCGTGTTTTTAAAACACGTAATTCAAGATAAAAATCGAAGTAACAGTTCCCTAAATATGAAGGTGGTAGCTTTCACAGATTCTGAGATACGAGTAAATAACGATTTAGAAGTACAATTTTGAAGTAAGTTGCATAAGGTACACTCCTAAAAGTCAGCCGTAAATAGGCTTGTTTAGTATTATTGTAAGTCAAATGGTAGCTCGGTACAACCCCTGTGATAAAGCGGGGCTTATCTTGAGTTCGGATACCTATAAATTAATGGGCTTACAGAGAATGCTTCTCATGGGAATCCACCGATAAAGTAATAGTAAGATAATAATTGGGCGTTTAAAAAAATCTAGAAGCCGATTTCAATTTTATGGTTTTCTCATAAATGCGATTGTCAGAACTGGACCAAATTTTAAAAAAGAATCATCAAAATTGTATCACACAGTCAAAAGTTCAGAGGTAACAAACATAAAAAAAATACCTACAGTCAAATTGAAATCCTTTATTGAAGTCGAAAAAAAAAACCTTAAACGGTGTTAGGTTACCAACAAACTAAAACAAAAATATGAATTTTTCTTACTAAAAAAAGATAGGGAAAATAACATAACCTAAGGCAATAAAAAAGCTAGCACTTACCGGAAGCAGAGTGGCAGGAAAATCCCGTCACAGAGCTTCTTTTCGGTATTTTGTATTAAGTTTATCTCATTTTTTTTTCCAAAACAAAATATTTACATATGCATCTTCGACCACGTTGATTTGTGTTGAGTATGAAGCTAGAGTATGAACTGACCCGAGTATGAATTGATTTTCTTTAAAGCTTCTAATACAATTAAGTAAAATTTTGCAAATTCTTGAAGAGGCGGAAAATGAGAGAGGTGCGTAAGATAATTTGCTGATGACAACCTATTCGCAAATGATTACAAATCATGGTAAATTTCACCTTCGTGTCAGTAGTACTACTAAGAATTACAACTGCAAACTTTGTATGTCTAGTAGATGGTACTACAAAAAATACAAGTATATTCATTTGACTTTCATCGATCTACTTAGAAAATGTTTGAAAATATCCGGGGACATAGCAAATTCTACAAACCCTCATTTTAAATTAATTACAAAATGTTATCAAAAAACACATAGAGTCCTCCTATGTGTTTTTTGATAACATTTTGTAATTAGACGAGTATTTTCTTACCCCATTATGTATAAAAACCTACAGCCGTTTTTTTTGATGCTCGAATTTAGCTCGATTAGCTCGAAGCTAATAAACAATTACAGCCAACCACATAGAAACACTCGAAAACTATAACCTA
The DNA here is from genome assembly GCA_955876795.1 of Eupithecia tripunctaria. Lineage (NCBI taxonomy): Eukaryota > Metazoa > Arthropoda > Insecta > Lepidoptera > Geometridae > Eupithecia > Eupithecia tripunctaria. The sequence continues at coordinate 8,084,133 of OY041613.1, read as the reverse complement.
CGCCTGCGCTAGTAAAAAAGGTTTTAAACCTTATTTGTGTTGGAAGAGCACCAACGTTTGTGTTTGATGTAAAGTATATACAATGTGTCCAACTGTAGATTGTTTGCAACAGTCTGTAGTTAGCTCAATTGTTTCAATTGTAAATACTAGTTTTAATACACCACACTTCTATTTTTTTGTTGTAATAATTTCTTTTTATAAAGTTTGTGTATAAATGAACTGAACTATTTCATCCCTTAACGAGGGACATCTTCAAAGTGAGTGCGGTTCTAGACTTTGTCAAACTACGATAGTTTTTATAGTAAAAAGTGTTCTAGCTTTTTTTAGACTCTAGGGTACTTGATGATTATAAAATAGCTATGTACTTACTGACCACCGACTAGCGTCGTTATCAACATTATGGTAATGCTAGGTTTGTGTTATCTTCACAATAAATAAATATTTTCGTGGTACGGTGTTGTTGATCTACGCCGGTAATTAACCACAAGCTTGTGTACTGAATACTACGTGCGCCTACTTCCGGTATTTGTGATTGCTAACATGTTATTTCCGGTTATTACGCGATCGTTACGCCCGTTTGTGTGTTGCTATATAGATATTTATAAAATAAAATAAAAAATAGGGAAATGATCATCATCATCATAACAATCATTCCATAACAGCCATCGATAATACGAGCCATAGCGCCCTATCTTCTGTTAGCCGCATCCGGAATCTGCCAGTTTGCAGTCTTTCGCAGGTTGTCGTCTCACCGAACGGGTTGCAAGGCGTCTAGACTATCTTTGCAATACCTACTAAGTAATAATTTTTTTTTCATTGATCCATAGGGAGTTAGTAACACAATAAAATACATGTAAATGGTTAGTTAGCAAATCGAGACATCACACTCTTCACGCCAATGAAGAAATGATCGGGCTGAAATTTTGCATACAGTAATTCTAATCCTGGAATAAAACATAGGCTACTTTTTATCCCATGAATCAGTTCCCGTGGGATAAAAGTCACCTTTTGGATAACGTGAAATCTACTTTCTACTCAATATGACCGTTTCCACTTGCTCCTACTCTGTTCTTCTTCTGGTAGGAGTACGAGGACTAATTTGTCGGCTCATATACTAATGGACAGTCTCGTTCAACGAATATTGTCACCTATTAATTACTAATATCATTACGAAGAAACCATAATTATGTATACGGGTTGACTTGAGCATAATCTTTTGTTTTACCATCGTTAAAACATAGTGTAGAGAAATCTCTATTTCGTGTGGATTTAAGTTATCTACGGTTAAATGTTTATTGATTGGACCACCCGCATGCAACAGCTTTGTAATATTGTACAATTTACATGCAATAAAAGTAGTATAACTTACATAAATGTCACAAGTCATAACAATCGAGTATTTGTTAACTATATCCGTTGAATGCGCCTACGCTTTTTATACTAGAATGAATACATAGCGATCGATATCGTATCGATCGGGCGCCATCCTACGCTAAAAAGATCGATATCATAGATTCGAGAGTCATTATGACTATTTATAGTGCTTATCAGCTTGGTTAGCGTGTAAGCAGTCAATTTTCTCAAAACATCTGTCAGTCAGTAAATTGTGTGCATGTACTTTCACCGAAATGTTATATGTGTGAATATTTAAACGTCTGTAGGTAATCTATTTTCATCGGCTATCAAGAGAATACTACAATCAAGAGAAATTACTACTTGACAAGATATTTGATAATTGATTAGTTAGTCCTTATTTGTTTTTTTTGCAATAAAATGCAAGCTTTGGGCGTATAAGCAGAAATACGCCAAAAATATTCTCCCTATCTAATTACTAAGTAGTTATTTTCGTTATAGCCATGAAATATTTTATCAGTTATCTAGTTAGTACCTGCCCATAACTCTAGCACTGTTAAGTTTGGGGCTAGATGGTGCTGTGTAAATAATAATAATGCTGAACAACCCACACAGCATTACCTAGCCTCAAACTAAGCCGAGCTGATTTTTCCACTATTATGTATTTTTTTCGTATATCAGTCGTTTACTACCAAACAACGAAAAACCGAAAATAGCTCATCATTTCGTTGTAAATGCAGCTTAAAGCCAAAGCCGTACTATTCACAACGGGTCAGGACATTCAGACACCATGAATTATGGAATGCGACCCCGACTCGGCTCACTGTCAATGAGATCACGCGCACGCCTCCATGCTGGATTATTGTGAAAATGTATTAAATGCTTTCCGATATCCGAACGGGCTTGTAAAATACCTACGATTTGTTGCACGACGCGGTTTCCGAAAGACTCGAACGTGATGGTCGGAATTCATTAGCATCTGAAAGGCTTAGTTTCGGTCTCGTTATAGCTTAAAAGCTTAAACTAAGAATAGGGTATTCTGGCAATAAAGCTACAAAGCAAAACAACATTCGGATTATTGGGCTATATGGTGAATTTTATTATGTACACCTGGAATTATGGACGTGTTCTTGCTGTGAATGCGGCGCACCTCTACGGTCGTATTTCTTATGCTGGGCAATGCCTGCCTTATTGTAAGAATGTAGAAGAAATTGTACCTATATAATTTTCTTAGCAAGTGTAGTCAACTACCTATTAATTAAAGAAAAATATTTCCCAATAGACCACAAAAAATCTTTTAACCAAGTCTATACCGTACAGAAATATAAAATTACCTTGAATTTTCTTTTAATACTGTAAAAGGTAATTACAACGGGAAGATTCGGGCGGATGGCCCGCAGCAACATAGGTAAACAACGCTGAAGGACTGATTCTTAGATTCCGAATGGATTCCACAGCGATTCCGTTTTGGTTTCGCGAAATGTTTCTTATTTACTAACACGTGATGTAGTAAATCGCGTTATTACAACAACAAGCAAGTATATGTATATGTACTTTTTGGATCATTGGGCTAGCACAGCAGTACCTAGACAGTAGCAGACTGAGCCTTTGTGTAATTGAAGTGTATAACTGGGTTACTTCTGTTATGGTCGGTGGGTAGGGATCGTGAAAGTGGGTTTCCGGAGAGGTTTTAGAGGATATTACGTTCCTCTCAGGGCGTGTGAAAAATTCTCTAGTCTAGAGCCATCACAGAAAAACGAAGATATCCAGGATAAAGTACCATCGCCAAACGTAATGCCTAATCCAGTTTGAAACTATTTTGCTTTGCGTTAAAAACAAAAGATATCGAGCAAACCGGGGTTGGCAACTATTCACTTCACAGAAATATCACCCTAGTGGTGGTAAGGCGCAATATATATATTTATATATATAGCATTATTTTGCTTAGCTACATATATATATATATATATGTAGCTAAGCAATAGTCCAGCCTGTATCTTATCCTTGGATAAGATTTAGGCTGGACTATTGCTTAGCTACAAAAAAAATATGTTTTTTTCCACTGGCCTGGTATGAAATTAAATTATGGTCTTTACAATTACAAGCGCCCCGTGGAGACGCCCGGCGCCACGGCTGCCAGCGCCCATGCCGGCACCGAGTGAAAAACGCCTAATTACATGAAATCACACAAAATTAAATAACCTATATCCAGAACATACTACCTCAGTTAGGACCTCAAGATGAGTAAAACATCTAACGATGTGAGTGGATTAAAAGGATCATGGAAACTAACTTAAATATTACCAAAATTCACAGAATAAGACGCCCGCCTGCTTTATAATTGAATAAGGACCCCCGCTGATTCGGCGGATGCTCAGAAAAATAATTCTATTACCTTCCATTCTTTCAGTTTCACTTAGCATGCAATATTTTACCCTACCTGTTTTAAATTATTTATGAATTGCATACCGAAACGGGAAAGGTTAACTTCATTTCAGTTTATTAAATTACTTATTGAATTATTGCAAAGAAACGGATGTTTATAATAACATCCAAAGGAATTTGTAAATATTCCTAAAATGTATACGGGAAGGAAATATTTTATACGATTTCATATTGATGTAATTTTTTTACTCATAATTAAATAGAATCTATAAAGCTTTAATGAAAAAACGAGTAGATTTTTAAAGATTTCGTAGTAGGTAAAACTAAGATAGGTGGACATACAAATAACGTAGAGTCATGGAATGATGTAGAGCCGTGGACTGAGGAGTGACTGACACAATTTTGCAGAACTCGCAAAAACTGCGAAAACTGCGAAAACTGCTGCCTGTCAGTAATTTACCTACCTAATCCCAAACGAAATTACTCCTATTTCTTTCCTAAGAGCCATGCCACATAATGCGTTTCTAAAATTACCATTTTGTGAGTTAGCGTACCTCTGGCTAGTTTCCTTACTCGTCAATTTCACTAATTCACCTGTTTACTAGAGAGTTTCGCTAGGTTGACAATTTCGCTAGTTAGACATTTTGCTGTGTGGTGCTGGCTTAGAATGTGTACCACCCATCTCTTCCCGTGGGTGTCGTAAAAGGCGATTAAGGTATATCCACCGGGGGGCGGGCAGCAGCGCCCCCTGCAGTACAATTCTACCACCCCCAACCCGTATACCCAGCGTGGGGATTATGGGCTAGTGCTCATTAGATAAACGCCAAAAAAGCTCTTATCAGGGGAAGGCCTGCGTACAGCAGTGGACCAATACAGGCTGTTTAGGTTCAGGTTGAGGAGACATTTTGCTGATTCTTCAGTTTACTCCTTCGCTAGGACTTATACGTTTCAAAATGCATGGTGACTTTTGAATCGAATGATTTATTTCTGATTGTTTCATTTTTGTTAAAAAAATATTATGCTATTTAATAGAGTTTTAATTGCGAATTTGATCCTATTTAATTTCGTCATCGTGCGATGATGATCATCTACCACATTTTTATGCGTAAGTAGTATAGTACAAAGGTTTTTTTTTCATTCTTTATTATATTAATTGGAAAATAACCCTCAATTGCAATGTCGTGCCAAGTGATGAGTAAACAGCACTATTTTGCGATGCGTTCCAACACCGCACCGCACTGTGTAGCAAGTCCAGCCTAGTTACCAGCTCAAAAATGTCCTGTCACGCATTCTCACGTGCCTTCCTTGATATATAAACGTAATTATGAAAGGTGAAGCTTGGCTTACTCTTGAAATAAAATTGCGACCAATTAGGGAAAACAAGGTGGCCGTGCCTTTGGATTAATAATCTTAATTAACGGGTGAGGAGAGGAGGGGATCATTACGTTGAACTACCGACAGTAAACCAGGGTCGTCGAGGCTTTACTGCTGCGATCTGAAACGCCTGCTGGGATGAAAACAGTACCGAGAATACGGCTTACGTTATGCCTAGACCTTCGCCTCATTTTCTATATAAACCTAATTAGAAATGAGGTTTCTCGTCGAAAATAAGGCGATAAAGAGCTACTTGGATGGTATAGTGAAGCCAATGAAAAGTTGACGGCGAAATAGCCTTGTTTGAAACGGAATATTATTGCATCATCGTTCTAATCATAAACTTGAATAACCAAAGTATATCGGATGACTGTAGTAACCGTGAAAGCCCACGCCCTAGTTTGATCTTATTTTTATTCAGGCGCTTGTCTACGTCTCACCTTTTAACTAAAGCAGTAAGTACCTCGGTTGTACAGAAAAAATCCCAGAAAAAAATCAAACCTTTCACAAGAACATTCTCCCCTTAACATTATCGTTCCGAAATGTTCGTAACACGATGACACGACATGACTTTAAGCAGTTTCCCAAGTTCACAAGTGCTGGCCAACAATATAAGTTTCTCGACTGACCCTACAAAAAGGTACGTAAGTAAGATATATTGAAAATGGGAAAAAATTACTGAGACATAATTATTGAGGCGGGCTGTCGTAAAAGTAAATGATTGGCTTGGTCGGCATGGGTCCAATTTTATGATGTTGGAGGTAGTCGCCTTGTGGAAAATTGTTTGGGATTGTCACAGCTTCTATCGTCTTTTATTGGTTTCTGATATCATTGAACACTGTTTTTGAGGAATAGAACTTTGACGTTTGTTGTGTTGGTGCTCTACTTGAAAAGCCGGAGTAGATGGCGCGACATCGTAGGTACCTACCGGAGAAGCTGCAACCGTGATGGGTCACGGAAGCCAGTATACCTCTTTTTTGCGTCTCTCCGTGGTCGAAACTTCATGACTGAAGATCGTGATCACTATAGTCACTATGTCTATATTGTGTTGGAGTGGACGGCTTTTTTGCGTAATTGACCAATATATGTATATTGGTATAGGGCGTTTAGGTACATAATATGTATAATAAATAAATAGATAGATAGATAAAAAAAAAAATTGGTACAAAAGATACACATAATTAGGATACAATACAAACAAAAGTAGGTACCATAAGTTTAATAGTTCAGACAAGCTCTTTAAAAAAGTAAGTAGGTAAGTACTAAGTGTAAATAATTAAATAACGTGGGACAATTCACACAGCATTATCTAGCCCCAAGCCCCAAGCTAAGCAGAGCTTGTGTTATTTATACTGGGTTGATAGGTATACCATAAATAACATGGCGATCTTTCTGCGTCATACCTACACAGTGAAATTATTGTTTGGTCCACGCATTTAATTTCTTAAGAAAGGATAATAGAATAAAACAATAAACTAGTATAAAGCCGTTACCAGAAAGTAGTGTGCTCAGAATGCTGGCGGCATTGCCACCTCAAACTCAACAGCCTGTATTGGTCCACTGCTGGACACAGGCCTCCCCCTGATAAGCGCCTTATTAGCGTTTATCTAATGGGAGGTAATACCCATAATCCCCACGCTGGGCATGCGGGATGGGGATCGCAGTTCGGTGGTAGAATTGTTCTTCAAGGGTCGCTGCTGCCCGCCCCCCGGTGGATATCTCTTAGTCTTACGACACCCACGGCAAGAGATGGGGTGGTGGAAATTCTAAGCCGCACCACACAGGCATTGCTACGTTGAATTCTAACTCGTTGACTGGAATAGAAGCAGGAATTATATACCTTACTTATTTATTTACTTTAGTAGTTTACCTAGGTAATTATAAGAGGTAAACTATTTTAAATATTTTAGAAATTCATTTAAAATTGTGCGAACCTATTTCACGACCTCTTGTTCAGCATTTTCATACCTACATCTTATTTACCGGGTTTTATTAGAATTTTCACATTCTTATACCTGTTTTTACAATGAAAGATTACTTGTAAGTAAGATGGAGAAGGAATCAGCGTGATAAAATGAATGATGTGCCTCACATAACAACAAAACAAATAATCCCGTATTTGCTGGATATTTTCGCCATCCCACACAAAGGGTCTGGGGCATATGACATGCGTTATAAATCGTCTATCCATATAATAGCAAGGTTGCGGACATGAAAACATTAAAATGACAAATTATCCTTTGCCGTGATTCAATTTTTCATAGCGAAGGAGGTAGAGGTAGCAGGACCGGAGGTATATTAATTCGCGCAATTGGATTTTTCGTTCCGCAATCGTTCGTAAATCAACGAGAAAATTCTCGAATGTTTTCCATAAATTCAGCTGATTGGACTACGGCTGATTTGCAGCTGCTCGACTCCAGAAATTCTTTAGTGTTTTTGAATTTGGTTCTGAAAATATAAGCATGGAAAAACAACTCAATATTTTATACTTGTACCTGCACAGTCTGCGGGTTAGTTCCACTCAATGCCAATATAAAAATGATGTTATATTAATTAATTCCAACCAATGCCAGGAGCAGCAAGTCTATGTAAGATATATGAGATATATGCGAAGATAATATGTCTATAGTCAATGGCAAGATCGAAGAAGAAATGATAGAGCGAGATAGTAATCGGAGAGAGAGAGAGAATAGAATAGAATATATACCTAGAATCATTTATTGTCCCTCTCGAAATTGTTTCCGAGTAGATTTACATTGGACAAATTCTGCAGTTGGATAAAAACAATTTTGAGAAGGAGGCCAAGAGGAGGATCAACCTAGCCTGGGCAGCGTTTGGAAAACTACGTCGCGTCTTATTGTCATCCATACCGCAATGCTTGAAAACGAAAGTTTTCAATCAGTGCGTCCTACTCGTCATGACCTACGGAGCTGAGACGTGTACACTCACGATAGGGCTGGTCCACCAGTTTAAAGTCGCTCAGCGAGCTATGGAAAGAGCTATGCTCGGAGTCTCTCTGAAGGATAGGATTCGTAACGAATATCTTGCAAAGAACCGATAACCGCTTTGGTAGGACGCCCTTCGGCCAGGTGATATGACGATCTGAGAAAGACTGCAGGCAGATGCTGGATGCGTCAAGCTGAAGACAGAGCGCTATGGCGCTCATTAGGGGAGGCCTATGTCCAGCAGTGGACTAGTATGGGCTGCTGCTGATGATGATGATGATTTATTGTCTAACTAGCTGCGCCTCGTGGCTACGCACGCTTATCCTACGGGAACTGATTTATGGGATAAGTAGCCTATGTGTTATTCCAGGCCCAGAACTACCTGTATGCAAAATTTCAGCCCGATCCGTTCTGTAGTTTTTGCGTGAAAGAGCAACAAACATACATATTTACAAACTTTTGCGTTTATAATATTAGTAGGACATTCATTAGTAGAGTTTTTTAAACTTACGCGATCAGAACACATTATTATATATATTCATTGACGGCCCATGGTATAAAACTTTGGAAGAGGTACGTCGATGATGTTTTCTGTATATTGAACGGGAATAACCAGGAAGTCGATCAGCTAACGGATTATTTGAACTCCATACACCCTAAGATTCGCTTTACACATGAAGTGGAGGTAAACAGAATGTTAGCTTTTCTCGACCTAAAAGTGATGGTAAAATGCGACGGGACCTTGGCACATACCGTGTAAAGAAAACCCACACACACGGTCAGATACCTGAATGCGGCTTCACACCACCATCCGAGGCACATGGAGTCAGTAGTCTCCTCACTAGTAAACAGAGCTCATGACCTCTGCGACCCTGAACATCTGCAAGGTGAGCTAGATCATGTTCAAGGAGTTCTGGAACGGAATGTGCGTTCCTACATAGGCCAGACTAAACACACGGTCGCGGAGCGTGTTAAAGAACATAATATAGCAGCGGTCAAAAATCGACAAGTAAACAAGTCTGCAATAGCCGAGCACATAGTAGACTCAGGACCCAATCACTAGATTGAACTACATAAACCGCAAGTCATCTGCAATGAAAGGCATTACTACAAGAGAATGGTTCGGGAAGCAATTGAAATTCAGAAATATCCTAATTTCAATCGTGAAGACGGTTTCAGACTCTCTGCCTCGTGGAATCCAGTGGTAGCTAAGTGCACTCGTAGACCAACCGGTCTACGAGTGCACACTACACTAACCGTGTCCACGATGCACTGAGAAACCTCTCAGTGCATCGTGGACACGGTTAGTGTAGTGTGTCGTCCGAGTGTACAGATGGACATCCCTAGTTTAGAAGATCAAGTGAGGGTAGTTGCAAAAAATGCAGCCCCCGCTTCGCAAAGGCGGTAGCTCCAGTATTCCAGTCATCCCGTGACCACGACAGAGTATAAATCTGTTGAAACGTCGGGAAAAATAGGTAAATAAACGCGATAAATACCCGTGAATATTTATAATAATTCATTAGTAGGATGCAAAGAGGTACAGTGAAATTGTTGTGTGCGTGTGTGAGTGCGCGGAGCGGGAAAAAGGCTCAGGGAAAAAGGAATCCCCAGGCCGTGCCGGTTGGTTGCCGTTACCATTGCCGTCCCGTCGCCTTGCCGTCGCCGTGCCGTTGCCGTGCCGTCGCCGTGCCGGTAAGTGGAAAACAGTGAAATGTCAAACCATACAACTACGTCAAATTTAATCAAAATTAGAAGCTTGCGAATAGCCCAATCCGTTTGACGTTTAACAATATTTTGTAACTTCTGCAATTTGCTCCGCTATTACCATTGTCGTAAAATATTGATTATCCGCCAATATTTCTTTAGTTTGTAACCCCTTTGTTATCAAAAAATATCCATGATTCTAGAATCCAGTATTAGTATAGTCATTCAGTAACAAAAGTATTTTATACTTATATTGTATAACCTAAGCACCTACACTACACGTATTACATTGGCGGAGTATTATTGGGTTGGCGATCGCTGAGCCCGTACAGCTGGAATGACGACACTAAATGTGGCTGGATTTACACTGAGGTGTAAGGTCCATTGATGAAAGTTCGCCAATGGCATCATGATTCTGTGGACGTGGAAAACTGTGGATGCATCGTTCAAGACTGAACTGCAAGATTGCAACGATAGAACTGCAACTTTTAAAAAATTAAATGTGAATCATACAACAAATACATAAACAAAAGTATAGCATAGAGTATTAACTAAATTTATGTCGTCTATCGGAAGGTAGCTCAGAAATAAATAATAAATAAATAATGCTGGACTATTCACATTCACACAGCATTATCTAGACTCAAGCTAAGCAGGACTTGTGTTATGGGTACTAGATAACTGATATACTTAATACACTACATGGATAGATGTTTATAATCACTATTGTTTTGGTATTTTTTTGTTAATCATGGAAGTCCAGAACGCCCTGAACAAATATCTGCAGATCGTACAAACATTTGTTAAATGCGGTAATTGTTGACCTCACCTCATTGGTCACCTCTGTGGTGCGGTGGGCGAAGGTCCGCCTGCGACGCAGGAGGTTGCGGGTTCGATTCCCGCCTCGGGACAAATGTGTGTACGATCTGCAGATATTTTTTCAGGGCGTTCTGGATGTTTACCATGTATAATAAAAAAATATCTATGTATGTAGTATATTGTATTATGTATATCAGTTGTCTAGTACCCAATTACCCATAATACAAGCTCTGCTCAGCTTGGAGCTATACATATAATGATGTGGGAATTGTCCAACATTATTGATTTATTATTATTTATTTATAATTTGTCCCGAGGCGGGAATCGAACCCACAACCTCCTGCGTCGCAGGCGAACCTTCGCCCGCTGCGCCACTGGCTCAAAATACCTTATCGTGCGCGCAAGCTTGATCTTTTTCTGCTACATAAGTATAATCTGTATCGTCATCGCTTTATTAAATAATCTTAATTCAAATCTGGTGCCAATCACTCGTATTCGAATCGATTCAAGCAGCGTTTGTTTCGTTATCCTTCTGTTTTGAATTTGCACCAATGGGCGGCCTTGGGCCATACGATTGACCAATCAGAAGTCTTTAAGCATCATACATCATACATCAATCCAACTGTGTTACGAGAACCCCGAAGGGAGGGAGGTCTGTCACCCAGCGTTGTCATTTGGCAACTTTGGTTGCCATTAGGGCAACATTTGACCCTTCGTGGCAACCAAATGGCAACCAAGCTCAAATGGCAACTTTTTGGCAACTTTTCGACTTGTTGTACGATCATCAGTAAAAAAATATCGAATATCTTTCGCAAATGAATTGAACGCATCAAATTGAACAAAATGTAAATCTTTTAACGCATTTTTATTCCCAAAAATGAAAACAATACTTAGGTATATACAAAAAAATTGTATCCGTATTTCTACACAAAAAGGTCAATTTTGGAATTGTGAGATTTTAGCTAGAGATATTTTTTTTAATGAAAACTCTAAAACAAAAATGGAAGATAGTGAGTGCGAGTGCGTCTGTGTGCAGTGTGCAGTGGACAGAACAGTATATTCCTAGTAGTGTGCTGTGCAAAGATTTTTTTTGTTATTTTTTCATTGTTTTAATCGAAGAAGCTACATAAAGACCTACTTATTTATTACACAGTGCATACCCAATAGGTATAAATAATTATATACAGGGTGTTTGGTACAACGATTGCCATATGAAAGCCTCTCGCCTATTTTTTTTTCTTTCTGAAAATTTAATTATAAAGAAACCTGATATTTACAAAATAAAATGGTTTACAATCGTTTCAATTTAGATCTAGCATGTTTAGCCCTTACTAATAAAATCAATAATTACATACGTGAGATCTAGGTAAATAAATCCGCTAAATGCATGCAAAGTGAAAAAAGAAAAAAAAGAAAAATGAGAGTTCAACTTTGAATTGCATTAAAAAAACTTAGCATGCCTGTGATCTTAAAACTCGTTTAATACATGGCCCAAGACGCAGATGTCCGTCACCGTGTAGCTGCGGAGCGCCTCTGCGGGTCGCACTGCAGAGGCTAGGCAGGCAGTGAATGCTGTAAAAACTTTTACAGTTCATTACCATTTTAACGACATGTCAAATGTGTGAAAGCACAAAAAAAAAATAACAAAATAAGCATTTATTCAAAGAATCTGCCATTTTGAATACCCCGATAATAACGTTTTTTTTGTCCTGTAGTCGTGATGTAAGCAGTCATACAAAATCAATTATATTTAGTAAAAATCAAGTTTCGGTACATACTAAATTTCAATTATTTGTTTCATTTCTTAGAAATTACCCAGAGTATGAGGGCTTACGCTTTAATAACAATAATTAATTTTGTTTTAAATAACTATAAACCGACTTAAATTTTTATAGCTTCATGAATTTTCATGGATCCCATTGTCAGAATAGACCAAATTAAAATGGGATCAGAAAGAAAAAAAGAATCGTGAAAATCGAAAAAGAATCGTGAAAATCGAAAAAGAATCGTGAAAATCGAACCAACCAGTCAAAAGTTCTGAGGTATCAAACATAAAAAATACCGTCGAATTGAGAACCTCCTCCTTTTTTTGAAGTTGGTTAAAAACGGTGCTAAATAGTTGAAATTTCGGAAAAAAGTCTTTGGGGTTAAAAAAGCCGCCAAGCATTTAGTTCCACCTACCGCCAGTATTTTTATTAATATTCAATAAAAATGCTTAGATTTTTATTACTACTACTAATTTTTCTAATGGCAACCTTTGGTTATAAATGGCAACATTTGAACCTACAAATCTCCTACAAATGGCAACCTGGGCTGAGTAGGCTCTGGCAACACTGCTGTCACCTCCCTGCGCCGCCGCCGACGTAGGACAAGATACGCTTGCTTCCCTCGAAGAAGAAAACACTAAACTTTTCCGTTGAAATTAACGATAGCTATCGATTTCCGTGCGTGTTTATGGACCATCTCCTAGCCTTGTGAAAGACGTTCCATCTGTGAATTGTGCTGACACACCAGCTTTTCCCCTGGATGGAAGACGCCGTTGCCGAGACCAACCAAGAGACTCCCTTCATTCCTTAGGTCCAGCCGTATCTATCCAGAGGTAAGCCAGTTTATTAACTCTAGTTAATAACTTAATAACCGCTGCAGTGACGACTCGAATACCTGCCAATCTGTAAAGTCATTGCCCCCTGATGTGTGAGGCATGGATCTGCGCACAATATCACATAATTATGTGTTCTCGCATTTCCTTTTATTCTATATGGATCGCTTGTTGTGATAGTAATTGCACTTGTACTATTTTGCCTATATCGTATCCATTTTGAATGGAGCATAAACGTAAACAAACCGCCTAAAATTCACTTTGTTGGCGCGTACGTATAAAAATACGTAATTTACATTACTTGTCAATTTTAGATCCTCCCTTCAATAAAAATTGCTTACAATTATATCTGAAACTCGACGCCAAGCAAGTGAAATTTTGTTATTTGTGTCGTACTTTGTTTACTAACATGCTTCATTCAAAATGGATAAACCATAGTTATGGAACATGTTTTCCCAATAATAGGCATAAGGTAGTAATTGCGACAGAAATCCGTATAGAATAGACATTCTCTTGGGCGAAAAGGATTTGCTTCAGGTGCTTTACTCACAGCAAAACTATGTTCTATACAGTGCAACAGGGTGTTACATAAAATCGCTTAAATTCAAATCGTCGTGTAGGTCCCGACGCGGTCGCGTTCGCATTGAATCGCTTAAGCGACAATGTCGTTTCGGCTCGCCTCAAATTACTTCAATGGGTTTTCGATATACCGACCATTTTGTCGAGCCCTTTAAGGTGGGTGCCGCTACGGAATTGCAATCTACCCTTAATAGTAACACGCTGTATCTATTAGTATTTGGAAAGGGGTTTCTAAGCGCTTATAGACGATACGATTGGTAGGAGGCACGTGGCCTTGAATCCAGTCTGATTTTCAGAAATTTGAGGTGGCGCGCAGATTCCCAGGCGTTGTCAGGGGAAACACTGCCTCCAGCGACCAATATAGATTGTGTGAGATGAGTTGAGGTCACTTTGTAGTCTCTATATTTTATTGTAATGTCTATCTGTATCCTAATGGTAATTTATAATGCTTTCGAACCATAATCTAGCTTACGGACCCTTCGGTTGCCGAAATCCAGTTTAATCGTAAATGAGGATGACTTTCGTGATATCATACTTGCAGAATTTTCCTTTTTCGAGAAGGCCCCGAATTTCCATTATCATGAAGTCGGCACAGAAATAAATAATGTTTATTTAAAACAAACATACTTGATAATCAAAGCCGAGGTAAATATTTCTAGATATTAAATATTTTTCTAATATAAATTACAATTTTTAGTACAATATGTAAGGTAAATAATTGCATGCGCTATGATCACGATTTGATCATAGCGCATTATCAAACACAAAAAAAATTGAGAGCATAAGCACATTACTTAATAATAAATATAAATAATAAATAAATTTAATAATAATAAACGTATAATAGGAAACAAATATGATTTCGTGTTTTACGAGATGTTTGCTGTAAATTTCAAGAATTTACTAGATTAGGTATACAAGCTCTGCTTAGACAATGCTGTGTGAATTGTCCAGCATTATTTATTTATATCATAATATGAAAATTTTGTGTACAGGGTGCCAAGCAACATGTGTACTCATCCGAAAGAGGTGATTCTGGACCCTGACCTAACCCTGACTATTTGAAACAAATACTTTTTAAAGATTCTGTAAAAAAAAATAGTTTTATTTATCTTTTAAGACCATTACCTTCCTAGTTTGTCATGAAAGTATTACAAAAAAATAATGTGAATCCTTTGAATTTTCAAAACCATAATAATGTAATGATGTATATGATACACTCATAAAAACAAGAATATGCAAAAGTTTCAATAAAAAAAGAGGAATTTATTTTTATAGAAAAAAGTCCATCCTACGGCCTACTCGGAAAAGGAAAATTAAAGTTTCGTTTTCGTTGTGTTGCAAAACCAATTCGTACTTAAAACGTATGAGAAACTTCGATTTCGTTTTATGAGTAGGTAGGTACGGGCCCAGTCTCAAGGAATTTTTCGTGTTACCCAGTAATGTCGATCATAACAAAAACAGTCGTTCAATTTAAAACGCGGAAAAATTATTATAGTATCATCCTTGTCTTTCAGTCTTTTGTTAACTTTGCTGGTCCGAAAAACTAATAATTTTCCCCAAAAAGTTTTTATTCGTTTGTTATTATACCCTCTGAGTAAATCTTACGAAAAATTTTCGAGGCTCCTTGTGATTTCTCTGAAAACAGAGAAACACTTTAAGAATTGTGTTCGCTATGGAAAATACTTTAGGTAAAATAACTTTCGTAACTTACTTTCATTTTCTCATAGCTTAGGTTTATTTAATTTGTTGTTGTGCACTTTCAGTTTTTGTTCCCAACTTGTCTTATTTTTTGGAATTATCTTATCCGGTGAAGAATATACATAAATCTAGGTCGGCACACAGAACCTGTATTATTTCGTGTATGTTTTGATTTTAAGGTTTTATTTTTTGATTATTTGTTATCGTAATATACCTACAGTACAAGTCTGCATGCGGTGCACAAACTAAAATAAAGGAAACTACGCCATTTTTATTTTTAAAAGCGTTTTTAAACTTTGAAGAAAACGGCAGCGCGGAAAGAACAATTCTACCACCGAACTGCGATCCCAACCTGCATGCTCAGCGGGCTCGAGCCTAGTGGATTTGTTAAAAAAACTAGGCCTAGATCTTAGTAAGAAAAAGAAACATGAAAGTGCACTGTTTTGCACCCAATTTGATTTAGATCTCAGGAACCCCGCGGTCTATAGAAAAGATTTTTGTTTTGATTCGTAGGTCATTAGGTACTAATTCTTTGGTTCCTCGGTTGGGTTTTTTCATAAGTGGTTGTAATTTTCTTGTAAATATTATATACAAAAACATCATTTTTGGACCTACACTGTTCCGAAAACGTACGCTCTGTTCCGCTCCTATGAACGCCAATTAACAAAATGGCGCGCAATTCGCCCTCTTAAGGGCATTAGCCCCCTTAGGTAAACGTCACTAAGGCGCTTATCAGGAGGAGGCCTGCGTCCAGCAGTGGACCATTAGAGTATATTGTTCCGTGGGACCAATACAGGCTGTTGAGGTTGAGGTAGGCACAGAGTTTTGCGCCCAGCAGTGGCTATGGGTACAGTCGGTTAGTTATGATATCTGATGTTGTTAACTAAAAATGTCTTTATCCTCTATATATATATCTCCACATTACACTTCATATTTCCGTTTCTATGAATTTTTGTCTCTGTCGATGCATGGGTAGGTACATTCATTTTGGTTTGTTGAAGTTGAAATTTCTGCAAACTTTGAATTTGCAAATGAAATGCTGTTGTTTGTTCTTCATATTTCAACTCAACCTATCTGTTGCGTGTGGCTTTACCTAGTTTTTTTAATTGGTAAATGCTATTTTCATAATATTTTATTATTTCTGTGGTTATTCAAATAAGAACAGACAGCCTTTTTTCACGTCACCTCAACCTTAAGTCTTGAGTCTTAAGTGACACAGGCCTCTGTCTCAGTCATATTGGTTTTTATCTTATAGGGGGTATGGCTATAATCCCCACGCTGGACATGCGAGTTTGGGATCACAGTTCTGTGGTAGAATTGTTCTGCAAATGCGCTGCTGCCCGCCCCCTGATGAATATCCTTTAGTCGCCTCTTACAAGTGCCATGGGAAGAGTTGAGCTATCTTTTACGATTGGTAAATATTATCTAGGTATTAGCTTAGCAAATTGAATATTTGGCATGAATCTTATATGTTCATTAGCTGTAGGTTTTTTTTACCTACCTACGTATTTGATTAACCTGTAGGGCAACACGGAGATGTTGTCTTAGATAAAATAGAGAAAAGTGAGGTTGTCGCTCACCCTATGTTTTTATATATGTAACGATTTTATGTTCCTACGTAGCTCTGAAAATACTAGTCCGATTACAACAAATGATGAATCGTTTGTATTATCTCAGCATAGCGGTGGTTATAGGCTCAGTGACATCTGACTAAATCGGGGGGGGGTCTAACGAGATATCAGGATCTAAGTGGGGGGTGAAAATTCCAACGTTAGTAAAAAATATGCCCGTGAGGGGCATCTTTCTATAGAGCGTAGTTCATAGATACTGATAATGAATACATTACTAACAAATAGGCAAATAAAATAAAGTTAAAACCTACAACCGGACCACATAAAAGTAAAGAGAGTGTAAATAAGTTTTCAATAAATATTAGAGGTTGAAAATTATCCATCATTGTTTTCTTTCTTTCTAGCGCAGTGACAAAGACACTTCGAAAAAAAGGATCAGACGCCCGAAAAGACGTCAGCGAGAGTCGTTCGTCATCATCAACCACGGACGATAAAGGTCCCTAGGTTTTATCCGTTTCCTTGTTAGCTAGCAAGCAAGTACCTAGGTAGGTTAGGTACCTAAAGGTGGTCCTACGAATTTTTATTCTTACAGATATTTTATCAGAACTTGTGTCGACAAAGTACGTTCCTACATTCAAAAACAGCCACTGAAGTAGAAACAAATGATTTCTGTTATTTTACCCGACTCAGTAGGGACTCGTCTGCGATACTACATGCACCTACAATTACACCACCAATTCTGAAATTCGATTCCAGCGTAGTCTCATTTTCTCAGCATCCTTTGTAAATAACGATACCTTACCAAAATAATTATATACCTACTGTAGCTTACAGATATGATTAAATCAAAGTTTGATGATATCCCTGTACAAACCTAACTCAAACGCACAACAAAAACCAATTACTAAATTCCGAAGTATATCCCTCAACTTTAGGTACACGAATGATTGAACCAATAAATTTTAGACTGGATACTCGCAAAACATCAACAATTTCAGATACGGACTTGACAGGAGGCAAATTAATGAACACAGGTCAGGGGTATTTATTGGGGTCCGGTCGGGTCGGCTCGGTTGGTGTGCATCGCCACGCCACAGATTGCGAGCAACAGCGGGTTATCTGCCTACTGCAGGACCACCGCTGGCATTACGGTGTAGAGTAGACGGTGTAGATGTGTGACCTATTGGCATTACAGCTTAAGCGGCGGTAGCAGCTGAAAAGTTTGGAAGCGCGTTCACTGGTCGGTATCGGATGTGGTGGTGAATTCAAACATTATGGCGTTGGTAGAGTGTGTTTACGGAAAAGCGATTTTATACGCGTTTGTTGACGCGTCGTATCACCAAACTTCACGCCCCGCCTATCATACCAACTACCAACATCCAGCAGTGGACCAGCCTACGGCAGGAAGTCTCTATTCATAGTAGTTATAAGATGGCATGAAACTGAATTTTGTACGGAACAAACGTTTTTGTGTAAGTGACATTTTACCACCATTATGACAATTGTCAAGGTTAACACTTTCGGTACTATCAAAAGTGTCGAATCTTTCGAAATAACGCTCCCGCTGTCAAAATGTTCACACATTGTACCTCAATGTACCTCGCAATGTGAGCACTTACATAGTGGCCGGAAAATTACCAAACCAAAGTCTCAGTTTATTCTTGTGCATACAACTACTTATACTACTATAACCTACATTCGATAGCATTATTGTGTAATTTTAAGTCGATTACCAGTTCACATAGACAATAAGGCTGCAGGATTTCCCATTCATACTAGTAGTATAATAGTGTAGTTCGTAACTATAAACGCGAGTGATCACGGTGAATTATACATTGAAACAGCTGTTTCACTATCCACTGTGATAACGTAGCGTTCAATAGTATCTTTTGGAGCATGAATGAGTGGATAATTTACGAGATTCTTGTTATATAAAACGTTTTTTTTAATAACTGGTTTCATCAATTTATCAGCGATCTGCATGCGTGCGTTTCAGTGTCTTTATCAGTGTCTCGCGTTTAGTTATCGTTGGTCGTGGGATTTGCCCTGTGGATCGATTGCCCAAAATGTGTTGAGTTTTACGAATCATTCAAAGTGAATTTATTTGTCGGCCTCAAGTTCAACAGTTAAGTCAGCGCGCTAAATGAAGAACGGTTTTAGTGTGGCCGTCTTCAATATACAAGCTGCTCAAGCTTTTTTATCCTATTTCCTTTATCCTTTTATAATTACCTAATTTTAATATTAATTTTTATTAGTCCCTAAATCTGTGGGTAAAAATAAATATTTTCTTTCTTTCTTTAAAAAAACAACCAACATTTGCACTCAATAATTCTGCAATTATGTTCATCTGATTTTATATTATTACTAGTTTCTGCCCGCAGCTTCGTACTCGTTATTTCAATAAAATCGTTTTGGGTTATTTCTATCCCATGGGAAAAAGTAGCCTATGTTTGATTACAGGATTAGATATACCTGTCTGCTAAATTTCAGTCCATCCAAAGTTTTGCATTTATTAGCCGACTTCAAAAAAAGAAGCAGGTTCTCAATTCGACTGTATTTTTCTTTGATTTTTGTTGATATTTTTTAAGAACTTTTGACTGATTGACCGTGTGGTCACATTTTAATTTCGTCCAATTCTGACAATGGGACCATTGATTTATTAAAAACGAAGATGAGGCACCGGTTGCTCGAAAGTGGCAACCTCTAATTGTGTAAAATTGTGTTCTACCACATCAGTCACCGTCTGACCGGCGGCACGGGCGGTCGTGATTCGCGTGAAATATTGTTGTCTCAGTCTTACTTCGGTCCTAGATACGTCTGTCCGTCTTTGTTCTTCTTTGTATTGCACAGGACTGGAAATATAACTGTGAGAATATGTGTTTGCGCGTAGTTGTAACACATGCCAATTTTTGAGTAAGCGCTGGGAGAACGTAACCTCCCCTTTAAAATCAATGAATGGGACCCATATAATTGAAGTAGTTTTTTTATACCAAATCACATATGTGTAATATTAGTGTGTGTTACCCTTTAGAATATTAGATTCATTGTATAAACTTCTGATAATGATTTTCGGCATTTCCGGTGTGTTCCGGGACATGTGGTTTTCCGGAGCATCGGTTTACTAATAGCCTAATTGCTCATTACTGACAGTACATTATTAACACAACCAATACGTACCACATAGTTATGGTTGTCGCATGTAGCCACGTCAAAGGTATCTTTATCTAGCTACAAAAAATATAGTAGGCTAGTGTCCTTAATTTTTTTTATATGTCAGTCAGATTATGTAAAGATATTGGACACTCGGACATTGACGTCATACCTTGTGACACTTTTTGGGAAGCTGTGATATCTCCTCCCACTTTCTTTATCGAGCTTTATTTTTATGACGTCATACCTTGTGACACTTTTTGAGAAGCTGTGATATCTCCTCCCACTTTCTTTTATCGAGCTTTTTTTGTTTTTTTTTGTTTGATTGACGAAAGAAAACTCATGCTAACTGAGGGATTAATTGAAATAAAAATTTTTTAACTCAGGACACTACCTTATTAATCATTTGATTGTGAGATAGGGCCGTCCGAATTACAAAATAAGCATATAGACAAATAGTCAAATTTTGCTGTAATAATTGTAGATACTTTTTTAAAACTTTGTGCTTTATTAAAAATCGGAGTAAAAAAATTCAATGAAATAATAGAAACAAAATATTAGATCTAGTATTTACATATTCTATTTCTTTCTTTGAATTTGAAATTAAAACAAGCAACCTAATGGTAGCTCAACTGATTCATATTAATACCAGTCAGAAGCAAACCCAAAGTATTGTCGTTACTGAAAAGCTTATCTATGGTGATGATCTAATTTTCCCAGTTTTCAGCGAATGTAATCTGTCACTTTCTCGAAAACTTCTCCGTTTTACGGCTCGCAGATTAAAAATACAGTTGGAGTATTTTAATTTCCCGAGTCTTGTTTTAGACAAATCATGAATATTATTTTACTATAAAAAACTATCGTAGTTTGAGGAATTTATTACGAATGTATAAGCAGGTTAACTACGAACCTCATTTGTGTTGGAAAAACACCTACGTTTTATTCCTTAACGAGGGACATCTTTAGGGTGAGTGCGGTTCTAGAGGCCCGAGTACCGCATCCCTCCGAGCACAAATAAGGTTCTTAGTTAGTCCACTAACATCCGTATTAAAATCATGAATATATCCAGAAGTTACGCTACTTCTTAGGTAATGGTTTAGAACGTCTATCGAAATTATCTAAGCCAGAGCAACTAAAAGCTTCTATTTAGTATTCAAACTTAGTACGGAACCTTGCCATTCAAATTGAGATATACAGTCGTGAAAAGGCTGTAGTTCACAGGAGATGAATAAGAACGCCGCTTCAATACGAATCTGGTACGAATAAGCAAGTGGAACTGAAAATAGAACTGGAAAATATTTTAAATTAATCGAAATTGAATTGAGGAAAACTTTAGGAGTTTGTCCTCCTAGCCGAATTTCGGCCACGGTAGCGCGGTCGTGGCCAGTCTCAACGGAGAATAGCCAGAAACTCAGGACTTAAATCTATATCTTGGATGATAAAATTGAAATGGATATAATGTATTACATAATTTTCATTTCAATATTTTAAATCTTTTAGATAATTATACCACAACCATTGATTTATTAATAAGGGAAGATGAGGTACTGGTTTCTCGAAAGTGGCAACCTCAAATTGTGTAAAATTGTGCGTACCTCAGTCACCATCTGACCGGCGGCACGGGCGGTCGTGATTCGCGTGAAATATTGTTGTCTCGGTCTCACTTCGGTCTTAGATACGTCTCTCCGTCTTTGTTCTTCTTTGTATTGCACAGGACTGGAAATATAACTGTGAGCGTATGTGTTTGCGTGTAGTTGTAAAACATGCCAATTTTTGAGTAAGCGCTGGGACAACGTAACCTATCTTCCCTTTTTAATAAATCAATGACCACAACGTGTATAACTAAAATGTTTGTACCTACAACTCTAAAAAAAATACACACAGTAAAAATCTGTAATGCCGCAAACACATCTGCGAACCGCGCCTGCAATGTAACATGCAATGCAATGCAAGGCACAGTTCGCGCGCGCATGGCGTACACATCTACGAATAATAATAATGATAATGTTGGTTAATTCACACAGCATTATCTAGCCCCAAGCTAAACAGAGCTTGCGTTATAGATACTAGATAAGATAACTCGACAACCTATATTGGGCCACTGCTGGACGCCTGATAAGCGCCTTATTGGCTGCTATCTCATAGGGGGGGGAGGGTAATATCCATAATCCCCACGGAGGGCATGCGGGGGTCGCTGTTTGGTGGTAGAATTGTTATTCAACTAGATAACTGATATACTTAATCCTTATCATCATCATTATAATCATCAGCCTGTATACGTCCAGTAGGTAACTCTGGTTCTTCTACGGATTTCCGTGTATGCTTAATACAATATACTAACTACATAGATTCATATTTTTTATTGTACGTAGAAAACATCCAGAACGCCCTTAATAAATATCTGCAGATAATAATAATAATAATTGCAAACGACTTGCCTTGGATTGCATGTTACATTACAGGCGTGGTTCGTAGATGTGTACGCGGCATAAGATATTTTGCGGGCAGAAGCTAACCTATATTTATTAGTTGGTTTATTTATAAAGTAAAACGCCGATTATCCGAACGCCGAGTAACCGAATAGCCTATGTTTTTGTACTATGTACGCCAAACGTAATGCCTATCCAGTTTCAAACTATTTTGCTTTGCGTTAAAAACAAAATATATCGAGCAAGCCGGGGTTGGCAACTATTCACTTCACAAAAAAATCACCCTAGTGGTGGTTAAGACACAATTTTTGCTGACTATGCCTTCTATGTTGTGAAATAATACACTTTGTATTTTTGTTAAGGCCTGTGGGGTTTGCAACTTAGGTACTCTCTGATCGAGATGTTCAAGTGAGCTTTAATGTAGATCTGGGTTTGTAAAACTTAATAAAGTTTATTCTATGTGTGACAGTTCATTTTTCTCTATTACAAGTCTATGTCCGATTATCCGAATCGACCCCGGTCACAATTAACTCGGATAATCTGCGTTTTACTGTATTCGCATTATTATTCTTCATTATCTTGAATTATTTTCGACTTAGTTCCTTTATCACTTCCGCAGAAAATTCCGTTATAAATCTGTTCAATCGATGCCTTAATAATAAACAACAATAAGTAGAGGGGTAAATCCCTAGCTAACGTGATTCGCGCTAGCGAGGCGCTATAAATGGATCGAGTGAGCTTTGCCGTTTCATCGTGGATACCCTTTGGGCAGAGGTTTATACAAATAGGTAATGAGAATGGGAAATTATGGTGCTATTTTCTATATCTCTAGTGTTTCCTCGTTTGATAATACTAAAGCTCTGAGCACATTCATCCAACGCTGTTATCGCGAAAACTGTACGATTTCTTGTCACAATAAGGTAAGATAGGCAATGAACGAGCGGCTGCATTCAATCAATTAGACGACGAATAAGTAAGTAAGTAAGTAAATCATTTATTTGTCACATAAAACACACACATAAAATTGGTTTCATAATTTAAAAGTGGCAGAATTTAAAAATAACGTATATATAATAATTTACAAAAAAAACAAAAGTTGAGGCACCAATATAGCCGCTAGGTTCCTTTTAATTATTTAGCTATATGAGAAGCACGAAGCACTGTTGTGAATTAAACAGAAATACGTGTGTGTATCAGTGGCAAATAGGCAATAGCTCAGTGATAATATTACTCTAGTTATGAGCAAACACTGATTTTAAGCTACCACCTTTATGGGGTGACGAGACAGCGAGCCAAAAGTGAAGTGAATTTGTTTCAATTGGTTTACAGACTTCTCAATTGGGTAAATTTAAAAAAATCTGAAGTGCGTTAGTTATAAGTGAATGAGATGATATAAAAATACCTACCTACTATTTTATTATAAATACACCTACACCTTTCTCTGACCATTAAACATTTCTATTTAAAAAAATCACTCTGCAAAATGCCAAATTATTTATTCCTGAGAAATTGCGTCAAGTTTTTTCCTTTACGCTGTTTGGGTAATATTTTTACGCTCAAGTTGCTCCGGGCCGAACACTGATGAAGTTTCTCGTATAACTTTTTTGTGGTCATTGAATTTGTTTGCCTCCACTCGCCACTGAGCCAACTTTGATGAAAACTTATATTTTCCCCTTTGTGTGACTTATCGATATTCTAAAGAAGTTTCGGGAACTCTTAAATGTTTGCTAAAAGTTTTGAATTGCGTTCTGTGAAAGTCAAAACTAAGAAATTGATTTTGATCGGTTTTACTTATAATTCGTAGAAACCATTGCGAATCCCAATGACTTTGAACCTGGTACAGGCTCCGTCAATTTATAATTTTAGGAAATTTTAGAAATCTTAGCATTTTGGCTCTTTTTTGTTGCTGCAATGCCACGGGTAATAAAATCTGCTTAGAGTAAATTTCCTCGGAAATTGCTCGAAAGGCAGTCTAGCTTTTCTTTTCTTTATTTATTGACACAATATCAACAAACCCTTATCATCACCCATCTCTATAGCAACACCTATATCTACGATCCCATAATCACAATAGAACCCGTAGCTTTTGACTGCCCACCGTAAAAATATTACAAAAGGACTCCATATGAGATCCTCCATTTCGAGAACTCATAAAATTGAAAGCTTACTAATAAAATGTGCGCGAAGATTGTATCCAACTCCCTTTGTGTTATTTGAATAACAGTAAAATTTAATTTGCGTCTGTGATGCGATTTCCGCGTATTTCCATATTCGCATTTCCTTTGAAAAGAAAATCGTTTGCAAATGCCACATCGCACTAAGCCGGATTTCATGGAATGTTTTTTTTTCAATATACAATGCATCAATTACATCATTGGACCTTTTTACTAACCGAAAAAGAAACAATAAAGCAGAAAAGAAGGCGAAATATTAGATCACATTGAAAGATGGCGCTTTTGATATGAGCCTTTCGAATTTAAATGGCGTGCATAGTTAAATCTCAACCTCAACAGCCTGTATTGGTCCACTGCTGGACGCAGGCCTCCCCCTGATAAGCGCCTTATTCGCGTTTATCTCATGGAGGTTAATGCCCATAATTCCCAAGCTGGGCTTGAGTTGAGGATCGCAGTTTGGTG
Source organism: Eupithecia tripunctaria (assembly GCA_955876795.1). NCBI lineage: Eukaryota > Metazoa > Arthropoda > Insecta > Lepidoptera > Geometridae > Eupithecia > Eupithecia tripunctaria. Next base: position 8,058,888 of record OY041613.1, on the reverse strand, counting down.
GTATAATTATTCTGCAGGGGTCGTTGCTGCCCGCCCCCTGGTGAATATCCCGTAGTCGCCTCTTACGACTCCCACGGAAAGAGTTGGGGAGGTGCTTTGTACATTCAAAGCCAGCATCACACAGCTACCCCCATAGTATAACATGCCATCCCAATGACAACCTCTAATTCTTCCACGAAAAATCTCTACCATGTATTCAGTTCTAAAGAAAATATAGTTTTCTTTATGGAAAATACTTCAGAGTCAGAGTCAAATCGTTTATTTCTTTAGACTTGCAAAATAAGCACTTAGACAAATCAAAATTTCACTATATAAACAGCTTGATAAATAGTAATTACTATCAAATAAGAAATAAGGTTGACAATTGTTTCTAATTCACTTCAATTTCTTGTCCACTAGCGGAAGAAGTGGAAAATAAACCACTAGCTAGTTTATCGCTTATCAACTTATCTACGATCTTTGCATATCTAAGTCTAACACAACTAATTTATGTTCTTACATACTATTGTCGGTGTGGAACAGGGCAACATCCGACCAAGCATTAACGTCATAAATGTAATCATCTATGGAGTAATAGGCTTTCTTCAGATTTGTATGTAAGATTTTTATCAACTTTCTTCTAACCACACTCATCTTATAATATGTTATAAGCTAGTAAAGAGCAGTAGGAGAATGTTATTTCAATACTACATTCCTGACCTTTTCTAACCTTTATTCTTCAAGATTTTTTCGTCCTCATGAAATCGTCGCTTATTAAAGTGATGGAGCGTTTGGGAGCAATTCCTTTCCGGTAATAGAACTGAAATGTTCGGCAATTACGTACTTACCTACCTAAGTAGTCACGGATGACGTAGGTAAGAACGTTTTGAAGAACACATGCCTTACATTGCTATGCATGTACGACTGGAAGTAATTTAGGATAAACACGACTTGTAATTAATAATTTTCTATCTTCTTCAGTTTTGATTACACCTCAGTCTTTCTATTCTCATTACTCAGTCTATCTATAGCCTCTACCTCCCCGGAGTAGAGCCTACAAATAGACTCAGGTCCAATTTTAGACGCTTAGTTCTGATCACTTTTGAATTTTCTTTGAAAGAGAAAATATAAGCTAAGAATCAAGACAGTGTCCACTACGTTGTCCTGAGAAACAAAAGACGTTGACACTTCAATCAAACTATGCAAAGCGAACAATCTCTCCGCCCAGAATTAGTGTATCTGGGATATACCATTCTATATGAAATTCCTCCGTGAAACATATATAAGTTATTAAATTGAGATGAAATGTAGACTCTTGGGATACAGTAGAGACTAGTTGATCAAACTAATGCGGTAGAACTGAGCTGAGCTCCGTAGTACAGTTTAAATGACTTCGTCTAACGTACAGCCTTCTGGGCCAGTTCGTGTTTGATCAAAGCTGTTTTGACTATAACTTTATTATGATACAAAAATATTCGTAATTTACTGAAACTGCAGGTTCTACCCATCACCTAGATTACCTTCGTGAAGATGCCAGGGGGCCCGTTCTTATTTTTTTACGTGCAAACGTTAATCTTATGCAAGCGACATAATTGTTGGTTTTGCACGACAACGAAAACGAAACTTCGATGGTCCTTTTACGGGTATGACCCCTGGCAAAGCTTTGATGTGCTCCTTAGATGAGATAGGTAACATTTTATTTATCTAAATATTAGGTCCTTACATATGAAATTGGCGTTTTTCGTACTGGCCACTTTAATCACAAATTTCTCCTCTTTGGTAAGGAATTCCAAATTCAAATTTGTACAGCTATAGACTCATGTATTTGTGCTTCGATGATCGTCATTCATTTGTTTTTTTCTTCTGTTTTTTTCTGTTTGCGTCATTCATTTTACAAAATGGAAAACTTAAAATATCGCATTATTTACGAGTACGAGTTCCGCCGTGGCACTAGTGCTGCGGAAACAACTCGAAGGGTGAATGATGTGTATGGCGGTCGTGTTGCAAAAGAAAACACAGTTCGTTTTTGGTTCCAACGTTTTCGTTCTGGAAATTTCGACCTGCAGAACAAGCCCCGTGGACGGCCTGAGACTCAAGTTGATAATGAAGATTGAAGGCTATTGTGGAAGTGGATCCATCGCAAACCACGTCCGAGTTAGCTGCAGGCTGCGATGTTAGTGATAAAACTGTTTTAATTCACTTGAAGCAAATTGGGAAGATTAAAAAGCTTGAAAGGTGGGTACCTCACGAATTGACTGAAGCAAACCGGCAAACGCGCGTCGACTGCTACGTTACATTACTAAACCGGCACAATAATGAAGGTATTTTAAACCGAATCATTACCTGTGATGAAAAATGGGTTCTTTACGATAATCGGAAGCGCTCAGCGCAATGGTTGGATCCTGGCCAGCCAGCCAAATCTTGCCCCAAGCGAAAATTAACCCCAAAAAAGTTACTTGTAAGCGTTTGGTGGACTAGTGCCGGTATTGTTCATTACAGTTTTCTCAAATCTGGCCAGACTATTACGGCTGATGTCTATTGTCAGCAATTGCAAACCATGATGGAAAAGCTAGCGGCTAAACAACCTAGGCTGGTCAATCGCTCCACGCCACTGCTGCTTCACGACAACGCTAGACCACACACTGCGCAACAGACGGCTACTAAATTAGAAGAGCTTCAATTGGAAAGTCTTAGACATCCTCCGTACTCCCCGGACCTTGCTCCAACAGATTACCATTTTTTTCGAAATTTGGATAACTTCTTGCAAGGGAAAAAATTCAACTCCGATGGGGCAGTCCAAATCGCCTTCAAAGATTTTATTGATTCCCGTCCGACTGGTTTTTTTAGTAAAGGGATCAATGAACTACCTATAAGATGGCACAAGTGCATAGAAAATAATGGTTCATACTTTGATTAATTAAATATATTAGGTCCTTACATATGAAAGTGGCGTTTTGTATGGGAGGAACATAAAGTCGAATATTTTTTAATATAATATATTTAATTAATCAAAGTATGAACCATTATTTTCTATGCACTTTTGCCATCTTATAGGTAGTTCATTGATCCCTTTACTAAGGAAACCAGTCGGACGGGAATCAATAAAATCTTTGAAGGCGATTTGGACTGCCCCATCGGAGTTGAATTTTTTCCCTTGCAAGAAGTTATCCAAATTTCGAAAAAAATGGTAATCTGTTGGAGCAAGGTCCGGGGAGTACGGAGGATGTCTTAGACTTTCCAATTGAAGCTCTTCTAATTTAGTAGCCGTCTGTTGCGCAGTGTGTGGTCTAGTGTTGTCGTGAAGCAGCAGTGGCGTGGAGCGATTGACCAGCCTAGGTTGTTTAGCCGCTAGCTTTTCCATCATGGTTTGCAATTGCTGACAATGTCATCAGCCGTAATAGTCTGGCCAGATTTGAGAAAACTGTAATGAACAATACCGGCACTAGTCCACCAAACGCTTACAAGTAACTTTTTTGGGGTTAATTTTCGCTTGGGGCAGGATTTGGCTGGCTGGCCAGGATCCAACCATTGCGCTGAGCTCTTCCGATTATCGTAAAGAACCCATTTTTCATCACAGGTAATGATTCGGTTTAAAATACCTTCATTATTGTGCCGGTTTAGTAATGTAACGCAGCAGTCGACGCGCGTTTGCCGGTTTGCTTCAGTCAATTCGTGAGGTACCCACCTTTCAAGCTTTTTAATCTTCCCAATTTGCTTCAAGTAAATTAAAACAGTTTTATCACTAACATCGCAGCCTGCAGCTAACTCGGACGTGGTTTGCGATGGATCCGCTTCCACAATAGCCTTCAACTCTTCATTATCAACTTGAGTCTCAGGCCGTCCACGGGGCTTGTTCTGCAGGTCGAAATTTCCAGAACGAAAACGTTGGAACCAAAAACGAACTGTGTTTTCTTTTGCAACACGACCGCCATACACATCATTCACCCTTCGAGTTGTTTCCGCAGCACTAGTGCCACGGCGGAACTCGTACTCGTAAATAATGCGATATTTTAAGTTTTCCATTTTGTAAAATGAGTGACGCAAACAGAAAAAAACAGAAGAAAAAAAAACAAATGAATGACGATCATCGAAGCACAAATACATGAGTCTATAGCTGTACAAATTTGAATTTGAAATTCCTTACCAAAGAGGAGAAATTTGTGATTAAAGTGGCCAGTACGAAAAACGCCAATTTCATATGTAAGGACCTAATATTATATTAAAAAATATTCGACTTTTTGTTCCTCCCATACAAAACGCCAATTTCATATGTAAGGACCTAATATCTGGGTTAGTTCCGCTGTGCACGAGTCCTGTTATGCTTGGATTTTAAAATACCTAAAAAAAGTGCCGCTATGCTACGAATTTCTCAATTCTACCTTAAAAATGGAGGGTACAGCTCGTTAGAAATCTAGGTTAGGAAAAGTCATAGTTCAGGTACATTTAAAGCATACTTTACCCATCAAATCATCTGAGAGCATCTTGATAATATCTCGGCGTCCTAGTCCAGTCACTACACAACTTGCTGTCCTATTTGGGAAATGGTTAACCTGAGATTAAGGTTAGTTTAACTGAGACTGGACAATTGTGGTGGCTCCCTGACACTTGATGTGGCCGAGTTACTCACTAATTCAGTACCTACAGACTAAAGTAGCTGTAGGCTATAGTCCAGTGAGATAGTGGAAGCATAGAAATGAGCCCTGTACTGGCAGCAATAAGATATATTTACATAGGGTAAAATCAGGATAGTTGCCTCAGTGGGATACTTGCCGCGGTTTTGAAAACACTATGTTAGAAGCGTCAGTGGCATTAGTGCTTTACTATAATTGTAAGCGCCCCTCCCGCAGACCTCGGTGCCATGTGAACCGTCAGAATCGGCGCACGCGTTTCGTCCGTGCGAGTAAATATCTTCCGCGGCGAAACTTCGACGGGCGTTGAAATTATAATGATAGGTAATCTCTATTGAATATTTTTTTTATTGTTCGTTGGTTCAGTCAACTTATTGTTTCTTTGCATGCATTAGGGTTTAAATTACATTGTTTATTATGTTTTATTGTTGAATAGTTTTAATTTATTTTGCAATTAAAAAGGGCAAGTATCCGTATCAAAAAGGATAGTCGCCCTAGTTACTTTTGCGGATAGTCGCCCTAGGGCAATTATCCCCAACCATGAATTCTTTAATTAGCGAAGACAATTTTGTTTCTCGGTGTTTTTAGGGTTTAGTTCGGGCACGAAACCCTTATGGTCTCGCTATGTCCATCCTTTTTTTAAGGTTCCGTAGGTACCCAAAAGGTGAAAACCTAACCCTATTTATACCTATTTCCTCTTGAATACCTATCTCAGCAACTACTGAGCTATTAATTTGTTCTTTACAAAAAATGAAAAATGAAAATTTTCGATACAAATTGTGATGTCAAAATTTTAAAAGGGACAAAGGTCAAATGGGGTATCGAATGGTATTTTACTTGTACATTTTAAAACATCTTTGGAAAAAATTCTAGTTTTCAGTTAGAAAACACATCCATTCCAGTATTCAGTATTGAATTAATTTCAGCTGAATTAAACTATATTTTCTATTGCTGTTATGCATGGTATTTGATGGCGTCGGCGTACGCCATCAAATTGCATCTGAGAAAATGTTGACAGCATTAGAAAATATATCTTAATTCGGCTGAAATCATTTCATATAGTCTTTACCCTGCGGCCGATATTACCCCAACGTACCAATTTATATTTTGATAGTTTTTAAGTATAATTGATAATGTTAATTAGTTATTAATAAAAGATTGCAGCATATTATCTAATAAAAACTGATTACTTTAATCGATATAACTTGTTTTTATATAAGAAATCTTAAGTTAGGCATCTATCCCCGCACGAGGCAAGTATCCTCCGAAGCATTTTTGTCGATAGGCTACTATCCGCTAGAGTAGGCAACTATCCCTTTGTTTAGAGGTCAATTAAAACAGGATTTACTGAAAGCCATGATTAAATATGTTTAAGAAAATAGGCTAATATAATAGATCAAAGACCAATGTTTTGGTATACATCTTGCATTATTCTAATTAAGTACATATTTCATCGTAAAAGAGCTTTTTTGAAAAGTGAGGCAACTATCAAAAGATTGGATAGATTGGTCAAAAGTTATGTTCTCCGACGAATCAAAATTTATGCTCTACAAGCACGATGGAAGACACAGAGTGTATCGAAGACCAGGGGAAAGATTCAAGCAAGCATGCATCGAAGAAAAAGTAGCCTACGGTGGTGGGTCTGTACTTGTGTGGGCCGGAATTTCTTCTGAAAGTCGCACAGAGCTGGTGATCATAGAAAACGGCTCTTTAACTAGCGTAAGATATGTGGAAGAAATCCTCAATGATCACGTTGGTCCATTTATGGTCAATTTAGGTGAGGATGCTATATTTATGCATGACAATGCCCGACCTCATACAGGTAGGATTGTGAATGACTACCTTCAAGAGATGAACATTACTCGTATGGAGTGGCCAGCGCGCAGCCCGGATATCAACCCGATCGAGCATGCTTGGGACGAGCTAGGCAGATGCGTAAAACAACGAAACCCTCCCCCAATCACGCTTCGTGAGCTCAAAATTGCTCTCACAGAGGAATGGGAGAATATTCCCCAAAATCGTATAAGGAACTTGGTGTACAGCATGCCAAACCGCGTAAACGCAGTAATGGAAGCACGAGGAGGCAATACGAAGTATTAAAATTCAAGAAAGTCGTAATAAAGATCAAAAATTTCATGTTTCCTATTTTTGTTTTAAGGAGAGATCAGCAGTTTTTTTCTTTATGTAATTTTGTGTTAATAAAATGTATGGTGACTCATATTTTTTTTACTTTCATTTAAGGAGTATTACATTGTCTATTAAATACAATTTATTGCATTAACCTATCATTTTTAGTTTCCGAGATTTTTAACATTCTTTAAGTGACCCGGATTCATTGCTCTCGAGGATGCTTTTATTTGTTTGTAACGACGAAATATCGCTCACGGTGTGAACATTTTTTGTGTTGATATGCGGTGACAGACAGAAAATAATAATAGTACATTGTTACCCAAGGGATGAAAGTAACTTATTTAATACCGAGACGACGCTAATAGTTCGAGGGACTAAATATTACCCGAGGTAAACACTGTGCTTTTTAGTACGAATACGAGGAAAGTAAAAATAAAAATATGAATGAGCTAAAGAAAAAAAAAATAATAAATTTTATTTTACATAGATCAACAACTTAGGTGAGATATTTATTTAAAGTCTATGGTAAGACTTCATTTTCATTTAGGTGGTAAAAGGTTTGCCACTACTGCTTTAGCCTCTTCTTTAATAAATCAGGCGTTAAATCTATCCCCCTTATTCATAATGATCTGCTAACATAAAAAAGCTGCTAAGTAGTGTTATTTCTCAGTCTGACTAATGTTATGTCAATAGAAGAAGACAGAGCGAGATTTAGCAGTGTGCTAAGTTAGCAGACTATTATGAATAAGGGGGTATGTCTATATCAATGTCTGAACTCATTGTAATAATCACACAATACTCTACAACTCGATAAATCAAATGAAGAGGTTTTTCCGCTTTTTTTTCTTAGGCAAAGAACATCCTCTTTAGAGATGGCAGAATATAGCCATGGTAGCTCTCGCTTTTCTACCATGGTATTATAGACATGGAAGAATACCGAGAACTATTCTACCATTAATTTTTATCATTTGAAAATAGTAAATATTTAGGCTTATTTCCATTACATCCAAATCCACTGTTCCCGGAAAAGAAAACTTCGATACATTAGTTCCCAACCACATCCAACGTGCTTTTTATAATTAATTAAAAAAAAAAGTCTAGTCCCTAGTACTCACATTCACGCATAAGTTGAGGTACAGTCAGCACAAGAATTTCCTGATAGTTTATACCTAGGCTCAAGTAGTTAATTAGGAACGAATACTAGAAAACAAAGAACGTAACGTAAATAAAGGAATAGAGGTTTCTCTTCACATGTATGTCGTCATAATTACAATATTATTTAAAGGATAAACAGGAAATTACAGGTAATGAACGTTGTTAAATTAAAACCTTAAATAAAATATACTTAAAAAAAATCATAAGGTATTAATTTTCACAGTTTCAATCAAAATTAAGTTTATTAAATAATTGAAAAACACTTAAAATTTTAATTGAATAATCATCCTTATTCAATTAAAATTAAAAAAAAATAGGAACTCAGAATTATTTAATATCACAGTTTCAATCAGCATTTTAATAAATAATTTAAAAACACAAATAAGTAATCAAACTTATTTATTTTAAATTTAGAATAGCAATATAGATACTACTTGAAACTAAAAGAATAGGAACTCAAAATTATTTACTATCACAGTTTCAATCAGCCTTATAATAAAAAATATTATAATAAAACATCAATAAGATCATATAATAAGATATATATTTTACTTATCTGGACGCACGCTGTAGTATATTAGGCACGACACGGTCGAATAACACTAATTATTTTTAGGATCTAGCTAGTAAAAAATAATTATTCTCTAATGAGAAATGTGGATTTTTAAATAAAGCGTAGGTTCACTAGATAAGGTTCAGACCTTTATTAATTATCTGACTGAAAATCTAGTACAAGACTGACAAAAAATCGAATAAACTTTGTTTTTTGACGATGTTTATAAAAATACAGTTTTCGTTTTTCTTTTTTTGGCAGTCTCCATCAGATGCTTTGTAAAATATCCTTTTACAAAACTGGCTCTCAGTTTATTGGAAAGCAATATTTAGGCTGAATTTTTAAAAAAAATCTGTAATAATCCTGCACGGAATTAAAATACAAGTAGGCAAATAAAATTTAAAATACTGTTAGCACGACAATCACTGAATGATTCACTTTTCACATTTTCGCCGCTCATTTGTTCTTTTGTTTCAGCGCGAAAGTATTCAAAATGCAGCAATCGAAAGGCGACAACTGTATGATAAAATCACTCACTGATTATTATTATTTAACTTGCAATTCTTTAAGCCCATGGGAATTTATAGGACATTGCACTAATACACAAAGAAGCCGCTTATTTAGTTCTTTTTCAGCGTAAAGGTATTAAAAATGCAACTAATGACATGCGATAACTGTATGATATAATCACTCACTGATTTTCATAATTAAACTAGCAGGTTTATAAACATATGGGGATCCACAGGATATTGCACATAAACTTAAGGAACTTATAATCATAGAACCTCTAAATAACAATTACTTACGCTCACTCCCTTCCATGCGGGTAATGGCCACTATAATTTATTCTGCAACATAGTTGTTAGTACAAACTAACAAATGATTAATTACTATGCACGGACATGTTCCGAGCACGCAATATAGCGATATTAGAGCTCACAACTTAGTTTTGATGGCGTAATCGTCAAGTTATGATGCTTTAGTTTTGTGACAAATCCAAAAACTAGACTCTGGTTTGCGGAGTCGTCACAAAATCGCCCTTCGTTTCAATGTACCTAACTGCAGGGGAGTGTATGCGAATAATCAAATGCGGTAGGTACTTTGAATTAGACAGGTAAAGTGGCTGTTGGGCAGCCATATCTCCCGCAGAACTGATAAAAGCTTCTGTAAACATGTTCTTCAGTAGAGACTGCGAACGTAGTCCAGGACCACTTTCTGCCAGGGGATGACAACCCGCGAAAGACTGCTGAAAGGCGCTGGATGCGTCAAATTGACAGGGTGCAATGGTGCTCATTAGGAAGGCCAACATCAATCTACACAAGTCGACACCTGTACCTACATGACTTTTATAGGCTAATGTTGATCGCTGGACATTTAAATCTATGAGAATAACCTTCTTCCTCCTTCTGACTTTCATCGGCGTTGTTAACGCCATGAAAGTCTTTAAGTGTTAATGATGGCCATTATAGGCAGGTTTCGATATAAAAACTATATCGAAAATAGCAGAAACGTAGAGAGATCAGAGAGTTTTTTAATATAAAAAAAAAGTATTTTCAATAGTCGTTTTGAATAACATAATCATTTCATTTGCTTCTAAAATATGAGTATAACTACATTCCAGTTTTACCCTGCGAACATTTTTTTCAAAGGGAAAAACGGAATTCATTTTCTTAAATTCCACTTTTCTATGTTTTGGGATTGGTCCAGGGGAAAAACTGGAATTACCCTTAATACCTTGATGTTGCGAATTTGACAAGACTTTTTAATGGTGTTTTGGTGTGAATTAGATGATATTTAGAGATATGATAGAACACTTTAGTGTGTTTCCCTGTTCCTTGCATTATATTAATACTTAATTTAACACAGTGTGGGCACCAACATTACTGCCCCATTTTGAAAGTTAGCGTTACACGCTCTAGCAACCTTAAAGTTGCTTTCTGATATCCCTCCGCCAATTTTCCCTACTGCTTACGGAATAAGGGTGAATTTCTCTTGATCAACATAGTTGGGGGTAGTAATTATAAACTGGCTACTGTGAACAAGTGGGGCTAACTGTCATTGTCAAGCTTGGCCTTTGTATGTACTAGAAACAAGGCTTGGCTAGTTCATGTAGCCGGCAATTGACTTAGCTAAACTATTATTGTGTTAAAGTTTGGAAAATGGTATCCTGAGGCGCAATTAGTTATACCATCATCACCAACCTATATAATTCCACTACTGGACATAGCTTGCCCTATCCAGCATCTGGCTGCAGTCTTTCGCAGATCGTTATACCACCCTGACACTACATTTACAGAGTACAGCGGTTATCGGTTGTTCGCGAGATATTATAACGTTTTGTATTCATTCGTTATACAATTTGGTTCGATTTTAGTCTTCTCTGTGAATGACGTTTCTAAATACCATTCATACGCTCAGGTATACGTTGTTAGAAATCGGTTGAAAGCTATTTCTATGAACATGTGCACGAATTATTCTCTCCTAAAAGTTAGCAGCGTTTTCAACAAGCATAAGCTCTGCGAATGCAAGAGTAATCCCGAAATCCCTGTAAAATAACGATCTACCCAGCTAGCGAACGAAAAACCATACTAGTGGATTTTGCTTAAGCTGTCGAGTATTTCAAGCCCTTTTGAGTCGCATTACGGCTGCCATAGCAAGTGGTGCGCTATCTAAGAAAAAATAAGTTGATGGGTATAAAACTTTTAGCATTTCTATTTTGCATCTCTTTTTCCACTGTTTACGCTTTATATAATGGAGAAAGAAGCAATTATTCGCACTGAAAATAGTACATAGTAAAATAATTGCAATAGTTGATTAATTTTATAACACGACTTTTTCGAAGTGTTCATTTAGGTATTGTATTTAGGGAAATAATCGTAAATCATTTTTGATTTTGTTTCTTTGACTGTACTTTGTCATTTAGGCCGTCAAATACGAGTAAATACGCTTCAAAATGACACGCTAACGTAAAGGGAATGCATTCTTCAATTGTTCAGCACCATGCCGAATTCAGAACACAGACGACGATCGCTATATCACACAATATTCCTTGACGTAAAACATCTCTAAATGGATCACCGACATTCGTTACAAGTTACGGCGCATTTCCGCAAGAAATATTACAAAATATATCCAAAATTAGACCACTACACATCCGCGGACATAAAAAAGGGTTCACAATATTTATCTAGGGCGCGTTATAGCGGCTACATTGGGATAATAAATGCCTATGCTGGGGCAACAATATCCCGAATATATCACGGGAAACACTAGACGGGCTCGATTTCCGGCCAACCCAGGCCGGGTTTAGAACTCTATGGGTTAGTTTATTGACAGTGGTGACAAAGATGTCGGTTTATTTTTCTGTTTGAACGTTGTCAACTTTTGGACCTATTTTAATAAGGTATAAAAGTATTGATGATTACAATCCTTATAATCCTTAAGTAACATTTCACAAGCTATAGTTATGTTAATCGAAATGTCTTTAAAATGTTACAATATAATTTACTTCTTGCTCTCTTTCATATGAGTAGATTTGAAAGAAAAACTTTTTTAAGTGAGTTGGTAGGTTAATAAATAAACATATAAGTTTAGTATGTAATCATAATCAATAATATTCAATAATTTTTGGATTTTAGCGTTTTACATCTTTTTTCTGATTACTTGCTAGTTTTTACAGAACCTTCACCTACCCACGTTTCATTTAAAAACATTTTCCTGGTTGCTTGTCATGAGTTCATTTATCTTAGCTGTCCACAATTGGCCTGACCTTGAATTTACTTTCGGTTTTTTTGTCATGATAGATTGCCTTGTGATGCCATTTTTGTGCTTAAGTAAATTACTACCAGTACAATTTAGAAAATCAAATGATTTTTGAGAACATCCTGCCATCACTAAGTAAGTATGCCAGTGCACTAAGTTCCAGACCCCTAAAGTGCCGCTTTGTAAGGTCGATATAGGTTTAAGATAATTGTGGTTTATCACATAATCTAATGTTCTCATTTACCTTTAAACTTATATATAATATTGGCAAGTTTTTGCAAAGTTTAAAAATAGGATCATTTGAAAAGTTCCTAAACTCGATGTTCATGGAATCGGTAGATACCAAAAGATTTTGTTACGAACTTTGTTACAATAGGCATAAAATGTTCTTGGAAAACTTCTGAGGTTTATTTACAACTTCGATAATGAAATGAAAGTAGTCCCGTTTCTTCCTGGATATAATTTAATTTTTCATTGGAAAATAACACAATTTTTGTAAATACTTAAAATATATTCAAGATTTAAGTTTGAACTGGTTTCTTGAACGCTTATTATTTTGACAAATTGTTGACAATTTGTCAGGCTGTATACGCACTGCTTTTATTACTCGCGTGGTTTTTTTGCAAAATTCTGTAACTTAATGGAAGTTCACTAGCGGAAAAATATGAATGTTTGGAGCACTATAAAGTCGTAGGTAGCTAAAATAGCAAGGAATTTTATTCGTCGTACGTGTAAGTTAAGTTAAGTACGCAGGTTTTATTCCGCGAGATTAAAATTCACGCTGTGAGATTCCGCAGTGCGTATATAACAAGCCGTTGACTATCCATTCGATGTGACAAGCGTTCGAGAAACCGGCTGAAAAAAAAAGAATCTGGTAAAAAAATAGGTATGACGCACGTAAATCCGGGTAGGTAAATGTAAATACTGCACAAATGGCCAGGAAAACAGAATGTAATCATTGAAAGAGCTTATGCTGGTTAAAAATCGAAGCTTGTTGGCAAAAATAACATTGAAAATGACTTTGTTACTGACTCCCATCTCATGGCCTAGTTGGATTACCATCAGTATTCGGCAGGGACGTAATCAGATATGTAGCATAGAGCTTTAGCCAAGTGTAACTTTTGTGTGTCGGAAAACTTTCTTTTCAATTACCAAGGCGACTAGTGAACTTTAGTATTGAACTCACGGAATAACGGATCAATTTAAATTTAATTAGCCGTTGTGGTAGTCTGTGGAGATAAGCTATGTATAGTTATTGAATGTAACTCGGTAGGTAAAGTTACTGATGATGTTTTTGAAAACACTTAACCTCGTTTTCAGAGAAATCATTCAAACGATATGGATGATAAATATCTAAGAGAACATGAAAAAACTTCGCGTCAACTTCTACATGAATCAGCGGAATACATGACGTGTTGCCATATGATAAGGAAAGCGATCCCGCGAACCCTAATGAAAGAAAAGGGCAGCGATAAAGATGAAGGAGACTATACCTTTTTTTGTGTCTTTTCGAATAACTCGAGTCCTGATTACGCCACTGCCGTAGCACCAGGATGCAAGCGCACTCTTTTAATCAAGTTACCTGTCCACTGCCCTTCCGAGTTTAAATCTATTTTGTTGATCAGACTTCATTCTATTGGGTTGAGCCTTTTACTACTATGTTACGAGTATTTTTCGCATGTACGGAATTACTGTAAAAATACGGAGTTATGGACAAAATGCATTTTTAATCAAACAGGTCTTAAAATAATCACAGAGAAAAAATATCTCTATTTTATAGACAGAATGTAGGTACTGCGGTACGCATCATATAAAACTGATTTTAAAAACGTTTTGCAAGAGAGTCATGGTATAAAAAATCGTCAAGTAATAACTAATAGTTTCCCTCTCTAAGCCTTGGTCTTGCGAAATATTAGCTCTCAAATGGACAATCCTTTCGAATTTTAATGTAACTATTTTAATGTATATACCGTTATGTTTTTAAAGTGCTAATATGGTATATCTTACTTCTGATCAGCTCGCTTAATCAATAATTTCGCTTTTTCCATTATCAAACAAAAAATAAGTGAAGAGTAATTAAAAAACAACGTTGATAATAATTTTAAGTAATTAAATTTTACTTTGCAGAGCTTATTTTGTGTGCCTAAAGTAATTAGGTTATTGAAATATTAAATCAGAAATCATGTTTACTCAGCTCAAACTATTTATCCTAATTCTAATCGCATAATTGTAAACGTTATTGAACGAACAATAAATTTAAACAGACCGTCCGTTGAAAATTCCGTTGGTTAAAATAAACATTTTCCATTTCCCATTTTTATCCCATACAAAGGCCGCGATCACAAAGAAGAGTGGAGGCAGTGTAGACTACTCGTTAAATTTTAATCCCCTTCCATATAAATCTGATTGGGAACGCATCCGTATGGCTCGTTAGGTATACAGACATGCCGGGCCAAACAGTTTCTTTGTTAAATAGTGCCCGGAGTTATTGCATTTTCATAACAATTGAAAGTTTGTTGGCTGAGCTTTAATATTAATAAAATCAATGCGTAACTTTGCTATTTCTTAAGGAATTAAATAGGTATATGGTCGAATTTAAGTAAATTCAAAAAAATTGACGATAGTGATGGTCATGCCGTCCTAGCCTCCTAGCAATGTCGGCCATGGCGGCCAGTCTCAACGATGACCAGCCAGGTGCATTGAGGAGGATATTGTAGGCAAACAGAATTGCTATAATATTTTGAATAAGGACTTGAGGAATTGTTCCAAAAGTTTCAGTAAATAAATTCAAACAAATTGTCAAAACCTTGCTGTGAAAAATGGCTAAAGTATCATAAAATATTAGATTATCTAGCTAGGTCAAGGTTTAGTGTGCGCGCAAGCACATAATGTAGATCCCCACGCTCATAGCTAAATTCTATTACCTTACATTACTTCATCTTTCGAAAAATATTGTAATCTACCCGACCTAGGTCTTTTATTCATCATTCATCGAAAGGAGTAACAACATTAATAAAATTTTATCGTGAGAACGTTATCAGCTGCCTAGGTACTACCTACTATTATATAGGTAGGACTATAATATTGATGTATCCGAGGAACTTCTATTCTCAGCAATAAAATCGCGTATAAAATCTACATTTTCAATGTACCGACGCCCTTTAACTTCCAAACCATTTAGCCACTTTTTTCCTTCAAATATCACAAAAAGGTCAGTTCAAGGGACGCACGATATCATTATATTTCATTACCTTCGTAACATCGGTCTCGACGACAATGGTTTGATCAAATTGTGCATACGATTCAATGAGGTTTAAGGAAAGCGAGGAGCGTCTGTAAGTTTGCAGCTTTTTAAAAATGTATGTAGGGGAAATCGCTTGAAGATTTTTATTTATTTTTGCTTCGCGGAACTATTTTACTGGTTTTGGAGCAAAAAGTGAAGGGTCATGGAAACAACAAACCGTGTTTAATAAGTGGTAACATGTTTTGGATACTCTTTTAACTCGATCAAATCGGTAACCTACGTTTTAGAGGCTAGGTTGGCAAGGAATGTCTTTGAAAACTTTCTATCTTGAAATCTTTATTATAATACATAACCCATTCAAGGACGTTTGATGCGCCAACACAACACGTTTATGTGTTGGCCGGGTCATCGTAATCGTCCATAGTGGTGACTAATGACATCCTGCAGCTGCAGGTTCGGCACTAGGTTAAAACGAATTATTCCTCGCACACTCATTCCACCTGAGAGAATTCCTATAACGTCGATACTTGTAAAGATGAAGGTGGTGGTGTAAACCGCACTTGCATTCCTCTCACGACGATTCCGCTTTTTTCGATGTACGGTCGTACGTCGTTCGGTGTAAGTCGGCAGCGGCGTAGAGTAATGTGGACGAACCATAAATTTCCTGCTTTGAAAACGATCGCAAATATACCAAAAACTTTGCACCACATCCGCCTGTTTTAAGAGTGTGCAATAACGCCTCTACGAGATAGATTTCGAGCGAGATGACAAGATATAGTTTTCTCAAGAGTGAAAAGTACAGAGCAGAGACGTGCATCCACGTGTTTATACCTAATTACAAGGTAATGAAACAACCAATCGCAAAATTAAAAGACATAACTAAAGAAATACTTTAGGTTTTTTAGAAAAACCAAAACCGAAGAAAAAAAGTGTATTGTTCCTGAGATATATAGCAAAATGTGTGCAAAACATCTATTTTTCAAATAGATAGAGAAAACTTTCACCAATGGTGTTTTTAAAACACGTAATTCAAGATAAAAGATCGATGTAACAGTTCCCTAAATATGCAGGAGGTAGCTCAAACAGATAGTAAATAAAAATTATTGTAATTCAAAATCGTTTGAAGTAAATTGCCTATGGCATACTCTTAATGCAGCTTTATAGTTACCTACTTGAAGATGGATTAAACAGGAGAGGGCCGTCGATAATCCACTCGATTTAGTAATCCTTCTTATCCTCGCTTCAGTAATTTATTTATTGACTGAAAGTGAGGGTATTTTCACTGTTGCTAGGCGCTGTCACGTCATGCTAGACTTACCTATTGCCCCAATATTTCTGTGTGGAATTTTTCCTTTTACTGACCAATAAGTATTATAAAAATGGGTTCTAATAATACCTTCACATATAGTAGGCGCCGCGATACACAGGTATATGTTAATGTTAAGAATACGTCATGGGCATTGGTTTTTGTTATTTAAAGTAAGATTTCTCGGAGTTAGGTTTCTACCTCATAACATAACCCAAACTCTGCTTAGTTGGAGCAATAATGATGATTTTTGTATTGGCCAGCATTATTTATTTTTCCTATTTTCATATCAAAATTCTCCATTTTCTTTCTTCCGTCGTCCAATGTCGCATGCTCACTTTCTTTGGACATGTTTCGCGCCGAGAGACGCGTCTGTGAAACGGACCTAAGGCAAAGTTGAGGCACAAGAGCTCGCGGCAGATACCCTATACGCTGGACGGACCAAATAAAAGCTGCAGTAAACCGTTACCTAAACATGAAAGTTTTTTTTAAATCAGAATCAGACCTTCGTTTGACGGCAATCTATGATGAAAAGCGAAGATGCGACCGACGATGTATCACGAAGTTCTAGAAGATGGCTACTCCGGACCACATTCCGAAAAGCAACAGAGTTGCTTCACGGACTGGCCCAGTCCGGATGGTGGTGACAAGCCACGGCCGAAGCCTACCACCAGAGCTCTTAGCACCACCCAGAGGACGCGTGTAGGGTATCAGAGGGTCAAAACCTACGGACGTGAGCGATACTGTCCACCTACCAGTATACCAGTAAAGCAGCGGTGCGAGAAAAATGACGCCGTATTATGAAGCTCCCTAATACCACGACCACTCTGTCAAGAGTGTAGCGACAAAGAAGAATATCTAAATTCATTTTGGCGATGATTATTCTAATCCGAACCTTATATTTTCATCTCAAAATCCATTCATAAAGAATTAGACGAATCGACTACCTACACTAGTATAGACAATGAATTTTGAAATCAGCAAGAGATAGAGATAAAGTCTATTTTAACTTAAGCGGATTGAAGTGACATAGGATGACATAGCTGGGTCACGTTGGCAGGATTACGGATCTGACCTAAGGGCATTCTCATAATAAAATTTCCGCATATTACGGAGCTAGTTTTTTACAGGAGCTGTCGCGTATTTTTAGAGCAGAGCTGTTTTTGTGGAAGCTTTTACTCTACCTTCTATAATACTCATGTAAAAGTAGAATTTCTGGTAACAGTCGTATTTTTTTTATAAACGAGCCATACCAAGAAAAACCAGATACCAAGAAAAATATAACAAATACAAAATGTTGTTTATCCTTCTAATGTGCCGTGATTTTAAAAAGCCGTCGAAACTCCATAAATCTAATATTTTTATTATATTTGTAAAAATACTTTTTAATTTAGCTGTAACTTCTATTATGTAATATGGTCCCCTCCAGAAAAAAATATCACTATCCCCGTTTATTTAGTTGAAAGGTAAATGAACTGTATTAAAAATATTTGCCACAAGATTTGAACTCAATTTCCGTGAGGTCGATTTAACGATTTAAATCGTATTAATCTATTATTGAAACAAAGAGGCTCTGATTAAGCGGAAGCAAACAACATGGACGCTCAGTGACTGAAATCAGCTTGTAATACCTTATTTACGACGGTGAATTGTGCGCCTGTAGATGAAAAAGATAGGCATAGGATTTTGCGTTCATAGCAAATCACACGTTCTTAGAACGGCCGGCGGCGTTAGCGAAAAAATGTTGTTTATTTATTTTACTAGTTATTGTTTATGGGGGAGGGGGTGTAGCATATTAGTATAATATAGTCCCCTGTAGTATTATCTTAAAATTAAACTAGTACGACTAGTGCTAACGTACTCAGGCACTTTCATTATTTGTCATAGCTTTTTATGTAAGAATATTTTTTGTGAAAGTATTCACTCACATTTTATTTTATATCCGAAAATTCATAAATTATTTAGATAAAAACACGACACTAATTGAATGACTTGTTACTGAGACTTAACGAGATCTTTTGAATGTAAAAATGTTTAATGAAAATGGTATAGCATTACACAAGATTGTACGAAAACATCACTTAACAAAAAATAGTTAATACCAGAAACAAACTCTATTTAATTTTTCAAGATGTCTGCGTTCGTCAGGGGTGAAAAACATTTCCACATCTTTCATTTACCAGCAATTAGTGAAATACGTGGCTTATTATCATAAGATTAACACTAATTAAGACCCTACGAAGCTAAAATCTCAAAGCAAGTGGCATACCTTTGACAAGATTGCTTACTTAACGAGCTTATAGTTTTTAAGCTATTTAATTACGTTGAAGATTTAGTTTCCTGTTCTAAAGAGTTTTGAAATTTAATTTCAAAACGATAAATGGACAAACACCTAGTATTAATTATTCGGGATAATAAAAACATTAATGTTAATTCAGGCCTTGAACTGCATCTTTGCAAAACATCAGCCCAAAAAGTTCAGTAGTTTTTGTCGTGAATAGTAACCAACATCCTAACTTTCCCCGTAATTACGCATATATCCACAAAATTTTAAGGTTTTTGGTTATTATAGTTTTATGAAAATTTCACTTCAAAATGTAAGCAAACTTTTTAAGCAGGATGTTATTCGAAACCTCAAAGTGCTTGGGTAGATAAATCCAACGGACCAAAACGTGTTAGGTTTAGTTAGGTGGCGTTAGGAGTTCCTATGGCTAATTTTTGACTCCATCATCAGACCAGCTCGATGATACCATAACATTACCGTGTCACCGAATAACATATAAATTACAAGTTTCTGCTCAATCGGTTGAGGATAACAGAGGGTCTAGATAATGTAACAATCGATGCCGAAAGCGATAGTAAAAAAGTACAAAAATGTATAATAATAATACTCGTAAATAAATAAATAAATCTGGATAATTCACACAGCATTATCAAGCCCCAAGCTAAGCAGAGCTTGTGTTATGGGTACTAGATAACTGATAACTAGATGATGTATGGGTTTGACATAATGCTTTAGATATGTCACGTGATCTGTTTCGAACTTTCAATTGTTTTCGATTCGCTTTAAAGCGAATGCCGGTTGGCTACGCCTTCTAGTCTAAAATTAAGTTGCAAGATTTTTCACACACAGGGCAAGTGAAATAAAAGCTTTGTTTAATGCACAACTTATTGAACTCGGTAACAGAATCAAGAGCATGGCGCCGGGAAACCGAGTCAGTATGTAATGATCAGTGACACGACACTAATTCCATTAACCACCCCTATTTCAACTGAAATCCTATTAACGGTATTGATTTAAATATTATCCTGGCAAAGGCATTTGACGACTGAAAAGGGGCTTCACTAACAGGTTCTCTTGATTTTACCCAGTGTCAGTGAATTACCGATAACCCTATATAAGTTTGGTTTAGAGGTTATTTATTGAGTACCTATCTTTATTCGTTTCTATTTGAGAACTAGTTTCTGCAATCGGCTTCGCACGCGTTGTTTATATCCAACATAATCCAACCGTTTAAATGTTGTTTCTATCCCAATGGTAATTGTTTAATTGGATTTAAAGAAGGGCTAGACCTACATTTTCGTGAAATTTCAGACAGATCAGCTATGCCCTGCTGTGTAACCCAAAAATACCCATCCTAAAATTTTAATTTGAAGGTCTTTGAATGGTCTTGAAAGCCATTTCCATACAATCGCAAATTACGAAGGCCGGAAATATTGGTATGGGTGATTTTTCGTGATTTCACTGCCGCCGGTCCGAAGTTTAAGAGCCAAGAAATAGTAAACATCCCCCATCCAAACTATTATTATTTATTATAATTTTTAAGCATTTGTCTCGAGGCGGGAATTGAACTCGGCCGGTTGCGCCACAGAGGTCGTCAAGCATTTTTGATTATCCGGCTCCTACTTAGGCATCTAATATGGATGGAATGTTTAGTGAAATGCTCTGAATCGTCAGCGACACAGGAAATTACAAGCCTAATCAGATCATTCCAAGCGAGTGCCGGCAAGTGACGAGTTTGCGCGGTTTGATCACAATTTGAGACTTATCACAATTTAATTCTACAATTTGTTCCCCCTCTGTGGTAAGAGGATGGAATTTAATTTCGAATCTCTGCGAAAATAATGGTTCAGGATATGAATAGGACAAATGAAAATAAGATATAAATAATTAATATTGTTTTAAAAAACTATAAACCGCTACTATTATTGTAGTTTTTACATGAATTTCAGGATCCCATTGTCAGAACTAAACCAAATTAAAATGGGACCACATCAATTCATACAAGAAAAAACAATACAAAAAAAACAATCGAATTGAGAACCTCCTTCTTTTTGTGGACGAAGGCCCGCTTGCCACGCAGGAGGTTGCGGGTTCGATTCCCACCTCGGGACAAATGTGTGTACGATATGCAAATATTTGTTCAGGGCGTTTGGATGTTTTCTATGTATAATAAAAAATATATCCATCTGTGTAGAGTATTGTGTATTATGTAGGTATATCAGTTATCTCGCACCCATAACACAAGCTCTGCTTAGCTTGGAGCTAGATAATGTTGTGTGAATTGTCCAAAATTATTATTATTATATTATTATTTATCTGAAGATCGTTTGTATTTAGACTTTGTTTTAATCGAATCATTTCAAAAATCAAAAACAATACATTTTCATGTTTTTTATATTTAGTCATTTATTTAATTACAATATTAATAAGGACGGCGAATCGCCAAATACACTAATACATTATAATAAAAGCAAACAATGAGACACATAAAACGTACATAATACGTACATAATCATAAAAAGTACATTGAAATCAAATCTGAAAAAAGATAGGTTACGTTCTCCCAGCGCTTACTCAAAAATGGCATGTGTTACAACTACACGCAAACACATACGCTCACATTTATATTTCCAGTCCTGTGCAATACAAAGAAGAACAAAGACGGAAAGACGTATCTAAGACCGAAGTGAGACCGAGACAACAATATTTCACGCGAATCACGATCGACCGTGCCGCCGGTCCGACGGTGACTGAGGTGGGAGCACACAATTTTACACAATATGAGGTTGCCATTTTCGAGAAACTAGTACCTCATCTTCCCTTTTTAATTAATCAATGGATAAAATGTAAAAATTAAAGTCATGATGTTCTACTAAGAACCATTTAACTTACTTTACTAAGAAACATTTGTCCGGCTAACAATCTTCAATTTTTTAAAATATATCGTTACAATACTTAAAAAAAACCTTGCAAGAAATAAAGAAAAAGTATCTACAGAATTGACAAAATGAGTTAAGCCATTTTCGGAGTACGGAAAACATGTGAGGCACGATTTACGATATCACTAAAACTAGGGATGGGCTAGCGTTCTGCTGATGACCCCGAAAATATGGAAAAACTCCGAATTATCATGACGTATATATATGATTGTACAAACAGAGGTACCTAGTATCTAGCACAACGCATCATTTGCCGTACAGCGCGCATACGTACGGCAACGATGATGGGCTCAAAGCAGCCAGCGCCTTGGGGACGCTTTCTATTGCCAATTGGTATCCATAATATGAATCAGTTAAGCTACCGCTAGATTGTTTGCAAACAGTATGCAGTTGGCTTAATTGTTTCTATTGAATTACTTGTTGTAGGTAATTTGTTTTTAAAAAATGTATTTTTTATTTAAATAAACATTTAAATTTATCAAATATCTAAACTTCGTAAGGAACAAAAACATGTTAATTTGCTTATATTCGTTGTATTTATTAGCTTATACCTAATATTTGTTTACGAGATTTATAAATTTCAAAATTTGCGTAAGTTTTTTACAATGACTAATACTGTAGTAGGCTAGTTCTACGAGGTTCTACGGCGTAGCACCACCGCCTAGCGTAGCGTAGGCGAAACATACTTGAAAATCAGATGTTCTTAGAAATAAAACGAATCCCGTCCTTTTAGTTTGTTGAAACCAGATACTACTAGTTTGCCGTAATGTATACATATTTTAAGTATAGCTGTAAATTTTTAAATACTATATTCTGTATATTCTGTTTTTTTACCCTTAAAATAGTATAATATGTCTCAAATTCAGGCAAATAATTTTGTACAACTGTAAATCGTATAAAATTGACTTGTCATGGAAAATATTTATCAAGTAATTACAAAAATAACTGTGTTGTTACATTTCCATCTTTCAAAAGGATCCATTAAATGATTTTTTTTGCTTTTGAATCCGAATCAATAAATTTTACTCATTCGGAGTCCGAAATGACTATCATGTCCATTGTCCACTCTAGTGCTAAACTTCGCCCGCTTCGAGGCGGATCTGTCCTAAAGTGCTAGTATATTTTCATTTAGGCCCAGCTTGAGGGGCGTACCTGAGAGGTTTTTTTATGGGAATAACTTAAAACTGTGAATAGGCCACCTGGTTATCTGGATGCTATTTATAGCGCTTCACTAGGGAGTTGATTCTCATACAAAAGAGTTTTATTTTTAAAACTGGTAGGTACCAAACCAAGGCTGGATTTGTTACTCGATTTAAACTGCCTTAGACCCCTTATTAGGTTTATCTACACTGTTTTCTGATCTCATGATGGGTTCATTTACTTTTTGTCTCATGAATTCGTTTCAAGAATCGAAGGAAACTACTGAAAGCATTTTTGTTTTTTTTATTTATAGCTGAAGGCTAAAACTGTGTTATTACGTTTTGAGTTATGAGCTTAAAGTAAAGCAGTAAAAAATAAAAATTATAAGCAAAATAACAATATGTCGTAGTATCTCTTAATGTAATATTTTTTTTTTCATTTATAGCCTTTATTTCCGAAGAAAATTATCAAATAATATTAACAAATTAGAACAAGTATTTTACCTAGTCACAAAAGACCTAACTAGCCTTGATAACGTCCGATCCTTTAATTTTTTAATAACTGAACATTTTAGTAATGTTTTAAGTAATGTTTTTTTTTGCTGAGACTGCAATCATTAGATCATTTTCATAAAGCCTTCTTTAGCATCATAGCCAATCTATGCCAAGAGTGCCGTCAAAGACCTTAAAGTATCTTCTGAACTGAATGTTGCATGAAAACTCTACAATCGGATTTAAAAATAGTTTTGTTATTATTTTATCAATCATATATGGGTAATTTCTAAGAAATCAAATGTTTCAAAATATTGGATAAACTGCAATGTTTGCCTTGTAGGTGCTAATGGCGCTAGATTCTGTAGGAAGTCAATGAGATTTTCGACTCGTACGTCACTTGACCTCGTGGTGTAGTGGGTTATCACATTCCCGTACTGAGGATGCGGGTCCCGTTATTTCCCCGATTTTTTGGGATATTATTTGATATCTGATTTAAAATGTTGCAAAATGTAAGAAGCGGTCGAATGAGTTCAAACGGGTTTAATATGGTGTGGAAGGCCCCTTAATCTGTGATGATATCACGTCCGCCGAACATGCTAGTTCCATTTAACACCTCCAAAATAGGGCTATAAACTCGGCGGTGGATGTGTAGAAGTGCCTTACTTCAGACGGTAAAGGCCTTATGTCTAGTTGTTACACTTTCGAAAGGCAATCTATAGTTTGTTAGGATGTAACATGCATGTAAGGTAGTCATACTAGAGGTTTAAAGAGATCCTTTGCCGTGGTGCGAAACGTAATGCAAGAGTAAAACTCCCACGAACCTAGCTATCATAATTTTTGAGATTTTTCTAAATTTTATTTTTATGTAACACTGATTTTTACTACAGCAGTAAAGGCGTACCATAGGGCTAATTTATAAATCATGCACGGGGAGGCTACGACTTCGCAGTTTTAACATAATCGCAAATATGACAAAAAAGTATAAATTCAATTTTTTTCTGGCTAAAGTCTAGTATTAGCAGGTTTTTTTAAAACAAAGCTACTTGAATTGCTTAAATCCCAAACATTCGGAGATATTAAGTAATTTAATTCTAAAATACCGTAACTGTACCAGTACTGAGCTGTACCGAGTTAGACCAACGCCTGATCTCTATGCCATAAAAAGTGCTTCGTCTTCCTAGTTGCATACCAATACCAAAAAACTATCACCGTAATCAATCAACACATGCAACTGCCAACGATAGCCAAACCTAATGCACCGCAAATGTTTACTGTTTCTAACATTTTGTTTTGTTTTGTAGCATTTTTGTAGAGAGAGTATTTGACTCTTTCTCGTTTGTTTCTTTAAACTTACAAAATAAGCACTCAGACAATTCGATTTTCTTACTATGTAAACAGCTTGATAAATATTAATTACTATGAAATAAGAACTAAGGTGCAACAAACCTTATTTAAGAAGAATTCTTAAGAACGGAACGGATACCTTAGCCCCCATACTAACGTACTTTCCACTTCATTTGGAAACTACGTTTCCGATCGTATTGAAATTTTCCATACATAATCGGATGACAAATAACTATGTTTGTAGTGTTTTAGTTTTTTAAAAAACATCTCTGAATGAGAATAATACTAATTTGCCATATTTTGACCACCAAATCGAGTCATTTTCATGCTATTTATTATGCATTTCTAATGGTTTAATTTTTGTTTATTTCTAATGGTGAATATATTTAGGATGTTTGCAGTGTGACAGATTTTCGAATAAGGGTGCCTAACCCTTTATTCGAAAATCTGTCACACTGCAAACATCCTAAATATATTCACCATTAGAAATAAACATATTTCTGAAATCAGTCGTTTATTCAAAATGAATCGCAAAGTACGAAAATATATAAGAAATTGAGAAATTCCTTCAAATTTCTGCAACCGCTCGCTCAAACGCGGGGGGCGATGCGACACAGGGAGCACAATTCCAAAATAAGGCGAATGCCGCGGAATGGCCAACACGATGCGATTCTACGTGAAACAACAACAAATTCGTTTGGGCCGGCCGCTGAGATTTGGGAGAGGTTCGTAGCCTTCTTAAGACAATATAACTTGACAATAGATTGATGGCACGTGAAGAAGATCTTGTCGATAGCGAAAAACTTTGGAAAACATGCTGAATTTTTCATACTCGTAACACCCACACCTGAAGGGTACTGTTAGCCCCTGAATAACATTATAGGGACCCGCAATTCCCTAGTCAAATATTATGCATGGCCGTAAAAGCACAGCTCACCTGTCCCATATAAATTAAGCAAATTGAAGGTGAGAAGCGAACCGGTAAATCTTTTAAAGGCCTTGTTTGTCCCTGATAATGTTGCTAAGCCCTAAAATAATAAATTGGTAGAGACATCCTACTAATATTAAAAACGCGAATTTTAAATGTATGGATCACGTATGGATGGATGTATGGCTGTGGTCTCTGGTTATTCTTTCACGCAAAAACTACTCAACGGATCTGGCTGAAATTTGGCAAAAGTACAGTTAATCTTAATCCTGGAATTAACCTAATTTCAATTCCTTAAATCAGTTCTCGTGGGATGGAAATCACGATTAAACATTTCCATAGAAACAACTCGTGCGAAGCCGTGGGCAGAAACTAGTAAGAGATATAATTACTTCAAGGAAAATTATATATAAAATAAATAAATTATTATGCTGGACAATCACAACACAGCATCATCTAACCCCAAGCTTGTGCAATAAGGAATAGAAACAAATTGGAACTAGTATTTTCGGTTTTAATAGTAAAGCGAACTGCAGACTGCTGCAAATAATGTAGAGTTAGCTCAACTGGGCAGCAGCGCCCTCTGTAGAACCATTTAACCATCAGATTGCTATCCCTAATCCGCATGCCTAGCGTGGAGATTATGGGTAGTACCCCCCATTACATAAAATCATAGGGGGCTAAGTCCAGCAGGCTGTTGAGTTTGAGGTCGCGGAAGAGCCCTATCATAGAGAATTTTATAGTTAGGACGTATCCATAGATTACTTCATCTTTCATAATACATAGACATTTAATAAGACATAAACAATGCAGCCATATCCTTCAAAACAATACAAAGTGTAGCACGCTTGGCCGAAGAGTTCTCTACCACAATATTATTACAACTTACAATTTACCTTCACGTACCTTCATACTTCCTAATTAAAATGTAAATTATTATAACTGAAGATTTCGAGGATTGTTGAGATACGCTACCGCGTCGCCGCCGGCGAGGCATTTGTTATTCTATTATAACCCTTATTTAATGCCCTTGTGATAAATATAACCCGTTTCTTGGGTAGGATTAAAATAAAGAGTTTCCTCTTGGGGCTAAGAAAGCTATGTTGTAATACTTTTACTGGAATTTGTCGCTTTTATAAATTAGCTACCTAATTTATACTGATAAATTTAAAGACGTTGGTGGCGTATTGAGTGAAAAGCTGAATAAATGAAGTCGATCAAATCGTCTGGTGTTTTTCACGCGAAACAAAAGGAGACACCTATTTTTACGTGTTCAAGTCTCCAATAGGTGGGTATGACATTCTCACCTCGCCTCACACAAAACTTTATGCTCTGATACACAAAGCATTCAGAACTTCTGATCAATTGCGTTTACAATAAGTATTGATGATATATTCCGTGATTTACATGTTGCGACAACTGAAAAAGTGGTAGGGTTGACAGGGACAGGGAGTCTGTTTCATCCCAACCCGGTCTGTAAAGTTTCAACTAAAAATAGAATCTTAGAGATTACTTCCATGGTTCAGCGTATTGTAAGCAGCAGTACCTAGGCACATAAAAATTAATTCATTTAAGATTCTCTGATGGCTTTAATTCTTTGAAAAGGATCAAAAATTTAAAATGAACAACAGACATTTACATACATTTTGATGGGATACAAATTGTAGCCACGAACAGCCTATAGGTACTGCGTTATATTCTCCACGAAAAGAACACCCTGTACACGCCATGATAAGCTTACCCATAGAAGAAGCCCCTTAAGAGCACACCCTTTTTAAGATTGACGCAGATGTGGACCACATCACTGCCACATAGCATAAAAATGTGTATTCAAATACTTATATGAATGGCCATTATGAGCAGCCCAAATTGGCTTAAATTCGTAGTTTTTGATGATGAACAGGTAGACATTCCGTCCAAAATGTAAAATGACAGGTTTTATGACGAATTCTATACCAGCCTGATAAAACCATATCGTAGACCCAACAAAAATTTCAGTGAACTCTCTGAAAACGCGTGTCTGTGAGCAGCCTAACCCAGGCAGATTCAAGGGCCAGCAACAGGCTTACCTGGTCGTGGTTGGACCATTTTAGGGGAGGAGTCCCCTATAATGGTCCAACCACGACCAGGCACCACACTGACGAAAGGAATTTACAGTGACCAAATGTCACTGTAAATTGAGAATTATGTGAGAATATTGCAAAACCTTCAAGTGCGTGACAAATGCATTTATAAATTACGATTTGAACCCTTATTTGCATGGTCATTTTTGTATTTTGCGGCAGCGGTGGCGTTAGACGTTTGAGCGCCGACCGTTAAGCCTTACAAAACAAGGTAGCACCCCTACTTAATGCGTATCAATCGGGGGAAACAAACACCCCCGGGGCAGGCTATGTAGTGGAAGAGATAAAACCCTTCGGAGATGTAAAGCACATACCTTGAGCTTGATAAAAACGTGAGCATAAAATAAGAATGGGATTTATTAAAAGAATAACAATGTTTCGTGTATGAGAAAGATGGTAAAATGTACAATTCCTTGAAGTAATAATGGAAGCACAATGTATTTTGGTAAGATTTATACTTACCTAGATGTTCATTGTTCGTTTATGTAATGACTAGCTGCGCCCCGCGGCTTCACACTTGTTGTTCCTATGGAAACGTTTAAAGGTAATTTTTATCCCACGGGAACAATTTTACGGGATAAAAAGGAGCCTATGTTTTATTCCAGTATTAGAATTACCTGTATGCAAAATTTCAGCCAGATCCGTTCAGTAGTTTTGGCGTGAAGAGGTAACAAACATCCATCCATACAAACTTTCGCCTTTATATTATTAGTGTGATTAGTGTGATTGATCGAAGACCGTAGAGAGAAATATCCAAAAGCTTATTTAATGGGTTATTTCAGTTTTCCTCGGCGGCGGTGGTGAGTTTTTCTAAATTCCAGTTTTCCCCGGTGGATTTTTAGAGGATAGCAAAAGCCAAAGTGAGTAACCGTTATATGTGTGACCTTTGAAATAAAATATCTAGGAACCTAATACTTTTCGCTGCAGACAAACGTATTATTGTTTTTATAAAAAATCCGTTCGGCTCCTGAATTCTATTATGTTACTTTATTCTATTATGAACTTGTATTCCATACAATAATTACACACTGCTAACCACAAAAAAATATATAACAAAAGGCACTTGAATTAATATATATATGCGGATTGGTTATAACCCAAAAAAAAAAGTTCTAAAGTGAGAACGAAGACATTTTCAAATAATACTCCATTTAAAATTAATTTAAATTCTATTTAGAAGGGAAATGTTCGTTACTTGGAATTTATAGTGATCCCTGAAGTAACGTTTAATTTAATGGTTCTAGTAAAGACATTATGCCTAAAATGGCTGTTTCAGGACTTCGCAGCCATTTCATGGTTTTGGTCTCTATTTAAACACAACATTACGCCAGATAAATTCAATTTCTAATGCTGGCAATACTTTTGAATCCCTGTAAGCAACCCTTTAAGTTCAGTTCAGTTCAGTTCTGAGACTTTTAGCAGGTTGAACATAATGAAATATATGTACAAAGATAGGAAATTCTTTTTTACAGCCTATATTGGCTGTTGAGGTTGAGATATTATTTCTCATCCTGATAAATGCCTTATGGGCTTTTATATAATTGACGGCAATGCCCATAATCCCCACGCTGTGCATACAGGTTGGGGATCGCAGTTCTATTTATCTGATTGTGTAGATAAATTTCGAATTCTCTTAGGCGTGATTTGGGGATCAAAATCAGTGCCAATTGTAACGGACCCGGGCCTATGTGCTTGTAGGAACACCAGATTAAATTTATTAATAGCATGTACAGCTCATCTATTTGTTGAGAGCTTATATCAATGACCTTATTGAACTTTTAGACACGTACAGTTTATGGATTGATACCGTATAGAGCAGTGTGTTTTAAGTTGTGCGGCACAGTTCTTACCCATGTAAAAGGAAGGCCCCAGTCAATTAAGCTGAGCCTCAGGTAGATTAATGGCCTTTTGATTGGTTCTTAATTCGTTCGATATGCCTGTGTCTCTCGGTTTATGGACTTTACCAGAGGGCAGCCTTACATCAATATGATGTGTATGTGGATTTATATTTTTAATTATGAGGAGGCCTCCTGCTGCTACATACGCACCGCTATGTGGGCTACGCATGTGTTACATTCTACTAGAATAGACAAAATCAATTTTAGTATAGATAATGCTCTTATTGACGTAGTAAGTAAGTATTCGAACAAATATCAATCCATCTCTGTAACTCTGAGTGACTTGGCTGTGAGGAAGGCTTATTTTTCCTTAATAGTGATCTGTCTTTCGATTAAGGCTTTAAATTAACCTAGACTTTAATTGAGTAGCGTAAGCTTTACGAAATCTCTAACTTGTAGGGCAAATTAATATGAAATGTAAACAAGCTGATTGACAGGAATTTAGTATTGTTTAATACATATAACACACACAAAAATACAGTAAATATACAGAACTTAATCCTAAGATGCACAAGGAAACATTACAATAAGACTATTAAACAATTATAGGTTTTGATTGATTCCGCCACCCTGGTGCTGTAACTTAGAGCTTTGTTACGTAGCTGTGTAAGCACGAAACCAAGGTTTTAAGTTAATAGGCGACCCGTTCTGTCTCAATAACAGCGCCTCCAAGGCTATTGAAAGCTGAAGGCTTACACTAACCTTGTACCCAGAATCAATCAGAGAATAGTTATGTAAATTGCGAAACACAGTCGCTCTATGAACCCAGTAGAGTTTTACGGGGAAATGGCCTCAAAGATGGGCGGGATTTCTCTGTGGAGAGCACAATAATGAACAGTAAATAACACGATTGATTTCAGTAACAGTGAGTTCTGACTATGTTATCCAAATGGGCCTCTCGGGCTCTCAGTATGCTATATATTAGAGTCACCAACATCAATCGTATGTATACAACAATTATATATCAAACTTAGCTTTTGTACTCGAAACAGGAACGCACGTTCACCACAGATTCTAACTCTAATTTTAAAAGTACTTCTTTAACCAAACTAAAAGGTAACAATGGCGCTCAGCCATTGTGACCTTTGTATCTCGCTAAAATATTGTGCCGACTATCCCGAGCTCCTTGCTGCGAGCCTATTTACGTTTCCCCTGCTACCTTCCCTTCGGCGTGGACGCATGTTAGAAATTCCAAGAAACACGCTATCGTGCCGCGTCTCTATTGGTTCGCCATCAGCTTTCGGGACCTTATGGGGGCGTAATTGTCACTCCCTTTTCGAATGATTCGACGTCTGTTCGCGAGATGTCGTTACACGTCGCAAAGTCCGTCTCTCTTAAAATAATGAAAATAAAAGAAACATTAGTTTTAACTTATAACAACATAGAGAGTCATTACCATTGTCTTTTTGTGACAATTAACCTTCAATATCGCCAATTGTATGGCATGTTAATTCAGTAATACAGATGAGAGATCTTAATTAGTTTATTCATTTTCGCTGTGACGTCTCCAACGAGAATGAATAATGATACATGCATTTCTGATCAGGCCTTAATACTAGGCATTCCATATAAATTACCATTCATTAAAACTAAAACTTTAATAGCAACAATACTTATCGTTGACCATGTGCGACGCTTAGAAACCTCGACGCACCGAGTTAAAAGAAAACAAAGCAATAAAAAATATACTTTATTGCTTTGCGCTTAAGTGTATTTGAATAGCCATGGTTCCACTTTTGTCTAAAACTGCACGTGTGGAGACCGAATTCCTTCTTATTCAACAAAAAAGCCTATTTAGAATCGATATTTTGCTGGGAGAGTTTATTGTTTTGAAGTGTTGCCTATTTTTTTATGGCTACGTTTATCCATCGGTGTGAGATGAATTTTAATGACTTGCAGACGTAGAAACCGCTTTAAAAACAAAAAAAAATCGTTGCCTTTTAAAATTTTGTTTATGGGTTATGAAGATAAGTCAAGGGTCACTAGCGTACCACTACATTCCACCCTCTGAAAATTAAACACGCAGAGAATGCGAGTGCTGAAGTTTTCATTAGACCATTCACGCATCTGACTCTATATTCAAACCCATCAATATAATTAGTTTTGTTAACGTCTGTCTTTTTATTTTATTCTTAATCATATTGTAGGTATTTGTGTTCCTATCAAATCATCGTCAATTTAACATCTATGCTGCGGCATTATAATATGACCTTAGTCCACCCTCAGACTGGACGTACTGAAGCTGATCACTAAACATCATCATCCCTTTTCATCCATGAAAGATAGATTTTTCTTCTATCTTCTTTAACTGACCACCCTCAAACCTTCGTTATCCTTAAGCTACACTTAACATCTAAACGCACTTAAAAAAACTATTTATCCACCTTTCTCCTAAATACTTTCATTTAATGTTATTATCGCCCGTAGTATATACCTATACACCTACCTAAGCAAATAACTACCTTAGTTCCTACCTAACCAGCTATGAACATTTTTATCAAAATAACTTTTAAAAATAATGACAGCAATAGAATTGTATTTCATCTTCCCACCTTCGTTAGATACTTTTTCGAATATATTGTATACAGTATATGTATTACATTATATCGTATTTAAAATAATTGTGGCAGTATTGCAAGTCAGCCTTTAATTTTATTGTGGCCCAAGTAACATCATCCTTTATTATTATCATATTATAACATCCTTAATTTGCACCATTTCTGATATTTAATTGAACGGGTCTAGGATTTTAATGACTTATAATAACTGTCATAGCTTGCTTGCACATGAATTTCAACGCTATCATAACACTTAAAGACAAATTAAGTCATCGAACATCGTCATAATAATCGAACTTTCCCTCATCGATGCAATAAGTGTATAGTTTGCAACACGTCTCATAAAACTACTATAATAATTATCAATTTGTTCCAACACACTAGCTTTTGTGTGATTAATGTGCAATTAACTAATTTGGAGTATCCTCCATTCTTGTTATGAATACAATTAAAATTCAAGTTTCATATCAATATTTATAAGACCACAATTCTTTGTAAACATTATTTGTTTTTCCACACCTTTGATTGGACCCAATCTTAATTTTTATTATAAACTATTATTATTAATAATGACTAATAATGACCTTCCTACGGTACTTAAATAACTATACTGCTTATCGTGCCTCTGAGTAAAACTTACAATCTAACTTACTCGTACTTGTTTGTAATGCACCAGACAATACTAAAAATATCATCAATTAGATCAATAATTGATCAATTAAATTCAATAATGCATCAATACATCCCTTTCTACGATAGTTTTATTAAACTAGAACTGTATTTGTAAGCCATAGCAACCCTCGTTATGACTATCACTTTACGGACGTGGCTAATTGTTTGGGTATACTCTTATATTATAACCAATATTATGGTACCATAAAATGCTAGCATTTGATTTTATTTGACTTTCGTCTGTTCAACAATTCTAATATATTTGCTTAAATCAGGCGTTCTCACGGGTTGTAACCTAATTAAAATCTACTTATGCAGTAGTACTGATGATTATCAGTTATTTATACAATATAAGCCTTCATACTGTGATAGAAGTTGAATATATTAGGTTTTAGGCAATACTTTTTACCAATTTTTTAAATTTTTTTCTACCAATCGTGTTCATAAGAATAATCATGTTTATAGAAACATCTTTTCCGCAAGAGGATCGAACTCTTGTCCTCTACTTTTCAATTAAACCTTAATCAATCCTTTTATCAAAGTATATCAATACAGCCTTATGTACTATGGTAGGAATCGAACCAATACCTTTTTTTTCATATAAATTATCCTTTCGGATTGCCTTTTCCAATGCTACTTTTCAATTAAACCTTAGTCAATCCGTTTATCAAAGTATATCAATACAGCCTTATGTACTATGGTAGGAATCGAACCAATACCCTTTTTTCATATAAATTATCCTTTCGGATTGCCTTTTCTAATGGGACTAGTGGTCTTCTAAGCATTAAGCTAACCTTTGTTAATTGCGTTTATAGAAATATGATTATATAACATTATTTCGGCAAGAGGATCGAACTCTTGTGTCTTCTTAATTAAGCCTTCATAAAATCACTTATCTATATAAATACAGCCTTATTTATTAGGTTAGGAATTGAACCAGTTCCTTCCTTTTATATAAATTATCCTCTAGGATTGTATTTTTCATTGGAACCAGTGTTCTTTATTGATTTCATTTATAATAATGAATATGATGATAGAAATATCATTTGAGTAAGAGGATCGAACTCTTGTGTCTTACATCTGAATTACACCTTCATCAATCCATTTATCGAGGTAAATACAGCCTTTTGTAATCTGGTAGGAGTCGAACCAATTACTTCTACTACTCCTCTTATAAAAGTTATCCTTTCGGATTGTCCTTTTAATCGGACGAGGGGTCTTAGTTATACCAATATAAATTATAATTATTAATTTAAATTATCAGCTACACTTTTAATTTAACATAATGTTGGGAGTCTAACCCACTTTATTATGTATCAAAATGGCCTTCATCATCAATTATGGTAATTCAACTATTAGCCGAGTGTCGGGAGTCGAACCCGTCGCATTCAGTCTGTCGGATAGGCCACTTACTGTGTCACACCATCTCAGCCCAGTTCCAAATAACCTAGCATAGTCTAGATTTAAAGCGTACTAGAAAATACAGTATTATAATTATATATACTATATATTTTATATAGGAGGAGTCTAGGCTGTTAAATAATGTATTATCACTTTGTGTATTATTATCTTTTTAATTTCTACAGCGTAGTACGTTCAATTCCTCAGCTTTATATCGTAATTTTATATACAATGTATTACTTTGTGATGTATTATTTCATATATTTTGTGACTATATTATTAACATTATTTATGTATACACGATACCATCACTTTTAGCTATAAGGTCGCCTATTGTACATAATCGGTATTTGTTTTTGTTTTCTGTATTTCTTGATTACTGGTTTGTAATAACGAATATTGGTATTGCATTGCATTGTACGTTGTGCCCTTCTAGGTATGAGAGGAATTACCAAACTATTGTTTTGCAATGTCGACATTTCCTTTTCGTAGCTAATGTGTACCTAAATATATTGCTCTACTAACACCTGGCGTAAACAATCGGTTTTGTATAAAACCTTATGGAAGTTATCCCATGAATCGGTTCCGTAAACCTTTTCTAAACAACTAAGTTTTCCTTTCATTCGTATCGTTCATGACCTTTTTTATTTCGAATATCTAGGATTTTATCCTTAAAAACCATTATCATCACTGTTAGGATTTGTTTTATAAAGTTGTAACCACTCTCAATTAAGACAATATTTTCTTAGTAACTGCTTGTTTAAGCTGAGCCGTGCTCGATTGCTACTATAATTATATAGGTTCTAGGTTTATTAATATTTTCGCTAGCTAGGTAGCCTAGTAATAGATTTGTAATTAACTGTGATTATGATTTGAGGCAGATTATACAAATCATACTTACACTTTACAATCGTACTTTGTGCTTTTGTCTCTTTCAACATTTAATTTGCCATCTTATAATTTTGTTGCCCAAGGTAGTTTATTTTGTTTTTTGAATCAAATGCAATTTAATTATTGACACGGCAGGTCGGATTCTTGATTATATATATTTTTTCGTGAATCCTAACGTAACATTACGTTTGATATTGTAATTTCTATTTTGTCTGTCATAATAGTGTGTATTTATGTATTTCACTTTTATCTTTTCGAGATCTAGAAAAGTCGTTTATCAAAATATAGTTCTTTGTAGCGCAACTTTGTTTTACATCTGCTTGACACGTTAAAATGACACCACAACCATCATGCACTGTAAGCCTTAAATGTATCGACAAGTACTAAATTTCTGTTTCGTACTTGGTTTCGTTATTTTGAATAACTGTGTTATTATTTTGCCCAACAAATAAAATAACACGCCACCATCGCTTCAATATAAAGTCTTTGGTCATAAAATTAGGTCTGATATTTTTTTTATGCATAATGGCCATCAATTGGTTTAGCGGCAAGCTATTTATTTGCCTTTTAGCTAAACATAGCATATTATTATGCTTGCGACAAATGATCGTTAATTGTTAAAATAAATTTGGGTTTGTAATCGTCAAAATTAATTATATTTCATTCGTTTTAATGCTCATCAACTGGTTTAGCGGCAACCTATTTATTTGCCTTTTTGCTAAACATAGCATATTATTATACTTGCAACAACTTAGCATAAGTTGATAAAATGAATCTGGGTTTGTGATCGTCAAAATTAAAGTCTACGTTGTGTTTTTATATTTTTAATTCACCAGATTTTATCTAGCAGCGAGGCTACCGCTTCGCACTTCACTAGATCCTTGCTCACGAGCACCAAATGTAACGGACCCGGGCCTATGTGCTTGTAGGAACACCAGATTAAATTTATTAATAGCATGTACAGCTCATCTATTTGTTGAGAGCTTATATCAATGACCTTATTGAACTTTTAGACACGTACAGTTTATGGATTGATACCGTATAGAGCAGTGTGTTTTAAGTTGTGCGGCACAGTTCTTACCCATGTAAAAGGAAGGCCCCAGTCAATTAAGCTGAGCCTCAGGTAGATTAATGGCCTTTTGATTGGTTCTTAATTCGTTCGATATGCCTGTGTCTCTCGGTTTATGGACTTTACCAGAGGGCAGCCTTACATCAATATGATGTGTATGTGGATTTATATTTTTAATTATGAGGAGGCCTCCTGCTGCTACATACGCACCGCTATGTGGGCTACGCATGTGTTACATTCTACTAGAATAGACCAAATCAATTTTAGTATAGATAATGCTCTTATTGACGTAGTAAGTAAGTATTCGAACAAATATCAATCCATCTCTGTAACTCTGAGTGACTTGGCTGTGAGG
Source organism: Eupithecia tripunctaria (assembly GCA_955876795.1). NCBI lineage: Eukaryota > Metazoa > Arthropoda > Insecta > Lepidoptera > Geometridae > Eupithecia > Eupithecia tripunctaria. The sequence continues at coordinate 8,022,035 of OY041613.1, read as the reverse complement.
AAGGCTTATTTTTCCTTAATAGTGATCTGTCTTTCGATTAAGGCTTTAAATTAACCTAGACTTTAATTGAGTAGCGTAAGCTTTACGAAATCTCTAACTTGTAGGGCAAATTAATATGAAATGTAAACAAGCTGATTGACAGGAATTTAGTATTGTTTAATACATATAACACACACAAAAATACAGTAAATATACAGAACTTAATCCTAAGATGCACAAGGAAACATTACAATAAGACTATTAAACAATTATAGGTTTTGATTGATTCCGCCACCCTGGTGCTGTAACTTAGAGCTTTGTTACGTAGCTGTGTAAGCACGAAACCAAGGTTTTAAGTTAATAGGCGACCCGTTCTGTCTCAATAACAGCGCCTCCAAGGCTATTGAAAGCTGAAGGCTTACACTAACCTTGTACCCAGAATCAATCAGAGAATAGTTATGTAAATTGCGAAACACAGTCGCTCTATGAACCCAGTAGAGTTTTACGGGGAAATGGCCTCAAAGATGGGCGGGATTTCTCTGTGGAGAGCACAATAATGAACAGTAAATAACACGATTGATTTCAGTAACAGTGAGTTCTGATTATGTTATCCAAATGGGCCTCTCGGGCTCTCAGTATGCTATATATTAGAGTCACCAACATCAATCGTATGTATACAACAATTATATATCAAACTTAGCTTTTGTACTCGAAACAGGAACGCACGTTCACCACAGATTCTAACTCTAATTTTAAAAGTACTTCTTTAACCAAACTAAAAGGTAACAATGGCGCTCAGCCATTGTGACCTTTGTATCTCGCTAAAATATTGTGCCGACTATCCCGAGCTCCTTGCTGCGAGCCTATTTACGTTTCCCCTGCTACCTTCCCTTCGGCGTGGACGCATGTTAGAAATTCCAAGAAACACGCTATCGTGCCGCGTCTCTATTGGTTCGCCATCAGCTTTCGGGACCTTATGGGGGCGTAATTGTCACTCCCTTTTCGAATGATTCGACGTCTGTTCGCGAGATGTCGTTACACGTCGCAAAGTCCGTCTCTCTTAAAATAATGAAAATAAAAGAAACATTAGTTTTAACTTATAACAACATAGAGAGTCATTACCATTGTCTTTTTGTGACAATTAACCTTCAATATCGCCAATTGTATGGCATGTTAATTCAGTAATACAGATGAGAGATCTTAATTAGTTTATTCATTTTCGCTGTGACGTCTCCAACGAGAATGAATAATGATACATGCATTTCTGATCAGGCCTTAATACTAGGCATTCCATATAAATTACCATTCATTAAAACTAAAACTTTAATAGCAACAATACTTATCGTTGACCATGTGCGACGCTTAGAAACCTCGACGCACCGAGTTAAAAGAAAACAAAGCAATAAAAAATATACTTTATTGCTTTGCGCTTAAGTGTATTTGAATAGCCATGGTTCCACTTTTGTCTAAAACTGCACGTGTGGAGACCGAATTCCTTCTTATTCAACAAAAAAGCCTATTTAGAATCGATATTTTGCTGGGAGAGTTTATTGTTTTGAAGTGTTGCCTATTTTTTTATGGCTACGTTTATCCATCGGTGTGAGATGAATTTTAATGACTTGCAGACGTAGAAACCGCTTTAAAAACAAAAAAAAATCGTTGCCTTTTAAAATTTTGTTTATGGGTTATGAAGATAAGTCAAGGGTCACTAGCGTACCACTACACAATGTCGACCAATTTTTATGCAGACAAGAAGGGTCAATTGGTAGAAAAGTAAAAAGGGCCAGTTGTGCTCGGCTTATATATTCCCGGGATCACTATCTCATAAATATAAAAAAGGGGAGATGAGGCACTGCATTCTCGAAAGTGGCAGCCTCAGATTGTGTTCATTTGTATCTTCCCACCTCAGTCATAGTCAGAACGGCGCCGCTGGCGGTTGTTTTTCGCGTGCTATTTTTTGTCTCGGTCACACTTCGGTCTAGATACGTCTTTCCATCTATGTTATTCATAAGTATAGGTATTTTGCAAATAATGAAAAAAGTGTGTCTATGCGTTTATTGTAACAAAACACAGGCTGTTTATTGAGTAAGCACTGGGAGAACGTAACATATCTACACAATTTTACATCTATGCTATTATGTAATCTTTCTGGCCAGGCCGCCCGTAGGCTTTGTGGGTCCGTTCACCGGCGCGATTGCAACGGATTACGTCAATGAAAAATTCCCAGAGTACAGATAGAAAATTGAATAGAAACGTTGTACGGGATGGACTGACGACCTTTGTGTTACTAGCGTTATTCTTTTTGCTTTGTGGCGCTGGACAACCTGGTAAAATATGTTTCTGTTTGCGCATGTATTGTGTTCAATTTTACAGGAAAATAAGGATTGTATCGCTTTTTGAGTTTTTTGTCGTTTTACTCAATTGTGTTCACTCGGTTCTGTATAGACTCGGACTGTGAATAGTGTAGTTGTAGTAGTAGGTACATTTAATTCTCCTGCTAGATTTCAATGCAGACTTATGGTCGCATCGTGCCGTTGTAAATACCGCAATGGGTTTTTTTTGTCATGTCCTTTATCGAAAAAGAAAATTACAATCAACTAACAGAAATTTATTAGAAATAGTGTTAATAATTGAAACAATTGAGCTAAATTCTGACTGTTGCAAACAATCTAGGTAAGTCTAGGTAGCTCAACTGACTCATACAACCAACCAGTCGGAAGCGCACTGTTTCTTAAAACAGAGTAGATTATAAGAATCGATTTCAGAAGGTACCTAAAATTTTGCATGCACTGGTGATGCAAGACTTCTTCTTAACTTCTCAATGTAAACGGATTGAGAAGTTAAAAGCCTAAGAATGTGACTCGAAAACATGGATATGTACATTAAAGCTATGCATATACCTACTATAAACAAATTATCTAGGTATTCTTTCTACACTGTTCACATGAACCAACTTTTATTTTTTACTCCCTCAGCTAGCTCGCCCCCTTCTAAGAACCACGCGGCTCTGAAATACAATCTACCAGGTAGAAGTCAAATAGGACAAATTAAAATGGTAGAGTTACAAATCCACTTGTAAATGTAGGTAATCTAATTTAAAATTAATCTCCAAAATGAAAAGCCCGGGTTGACCGTGTCTTACAAAACCTTTCAGCAAAATGGTGGTACAAAATGGCCGTTGAAAATTCGAGATGTTTCGGCTTGCTTCTAAATTTCATTTAGGAGAAGTCTACCGCGAACTGTATTTAAAAGACGGCTTTGTTGGTTGATGTATGTAGGCATGTTTTGTCAGTTATCTTGGATTTTCTAAATCCTTGATTGAAATTTGGGGAAACGGAGTTCTTTTGATTAAATCAAGTTTCCCTTATTTCTTATTGTAATTTAAAACTTTTCTCAGTATTTAGGATTACTTTGAAAGTTGTTTGTAGAGTTTTTTTTATGAAATGTAGAGAACATACATTTTAACCAACGCGCCGCATGTACTTAGGTACCGTCTAAAAGTTGTAATTGTTATAAACAACTTTTCATACCTTAATTTTATTGTGAACACGTTAACCCTAAAATGAAACAGCTTTAAAAATTATGCCTCTGGGATGTCTGCCTAAATTATGATAACTCTAAAACCAAAAACGCTAAAACACGGCTTATAATCCCCGTAAAACAGGAGCCTGTATAATGTTCCCTAATTGGGAGAATCCCGTTACGTTTATTAGCCTTCTTATAACATCTTACTTTCACTGTTCCAGTAGATAAGTTCTACCATAAAATCATAGTGAGATTTTTAGGGTCATCAAAACCGACCTTGGTGTAATAAAAATGGATGGGAGCTCACCAAATATTCACACTTTCGTATAGACGAAGCCGTCGAAAGTACCGATAAAGATTTACGAGGCAATAATACTTTGATTATTTCACAGATTCGTGGAAGTTGAATTTTATGAGGCATACGAGTCCTTATTTAGGCAATAATGTGTCGGAATTGCCATCGCCGCCGCTCCTTTAAGAATCAATACTTTGCTGATTCGATACAACTTTTCTGGGAAACACTTAAAACTTAATTCATTTATTTACTTAAAACTTAATAATTTACTTAAAACTTAATTCATCCTCAAGAGTCAGAGTCAGAGTCAAATCGTTTATTTCTTTAGACTTACAAAATAAGCACTTAGACAAGTAAAATTTTTACTATTATAAACAGCTTGATAAATAGTAATAACTATCAAATAAGAAATAAGGTGCAGCATTTGATTCTAATTCACTTTAATTTCTTGTGTCCACTAGCGGAAGAAATGAACAAGAAACCACTATCAAGTTATCACTTATCAACTAATACAATCTTTGCATAACTTTTCTAGAAAGCTTTTCTTAAGTACTGTACGAAAACGTTCGATCAATAACTAGAGATAAACCCTTCCAAAAATGCAGCTCAACCTCAACAGCCTACGAGTATATTGTTCCACTGCTGGACGCAGGCCTCTAACTGATAGGCGCTTTATTGGCTTTTATCTTGGTATTGCCCATAAATCCCCACGCTGGGCATGTGGGTTGGAAATCGCAGTTCGGTGGTAGGATTGTTTTGCAGGGGCGCTACTGCCCTCGGCGAATAACCCTCTAATGACACCCGCGGGAAGAGTTGGGGTGGTGCAAATTCTAAGCCACACAGCACAAAATGCATGCCCCTCGACAAAACGTCATACACTCGGCATGCATTTTTAGAATGGTTTATCTGCTACAATATACACTTAACTGATCCTTGAGTGGGCTCTAACTTGCGTCCCTAATAAAATATATGGGATCAAAGGGTTTCGACACTTTGTTCATGACCACTTTGGACATAATTTGAATTTTGTAAGCTTCCATTTCCTTAATCTATTGCCAGCTTGAGAATCGGCAGTATCCTCTCTTATTCAAAACAATTTTCATCGGGTATTCACTTTATGAAGTTATCTCTGTCAGTTTTTATACTATGCTTGGTTCTAGAATCCGAGACAGGGTGGAATAAATCTAAGGGCCTTGCATTTTATCCTGAACAATATTCCTACTGATTCGCATAATAAAATAGCCAAGGCTGATTTTTTATTTTTTATTGGTTCGATTCCTAGGTGAGCAACTTTTAGAATACGATTTTTTTTCCTCACCTGTCATTATAGACATACCTGCTCGATATAATGAAATGCACAATGATTTATTGGTAAAACAGCCGCCGCCGAACAGACTTTACCACAAAGGTTATTATCATAGAAACTATTGAATGTATCTCTTCAAAATAAATTTATTTTAACTTAATAATAACTAAATTATGTCGGTAAATCATTCATTTTAGAGTTTTCTTTCCCCATGTGTTATTTATTTTCGCCCAAAGTTAAGCTTAAATTCGTGTTGAAATACGAAAGTTTAAAAGCTTTTTTTTTTCAAACGTTTACTTTTTTACTGTTTTAGTACTATACAAACATAGTTTATGACGATATAAATTGATTTCATCCTTAGTTTTGGATGGTCAACATCAAACAGCCTTGTTGTACCCTTCCATGTTGTATAAAAAAATGACCGGCTAGTTCCACCCTAAAACAATTTTTGGTTCTGATTCATCATTTCATTCGTCTTGTCCGTTTCTAAGTCCTGTTTGAACGTTTTGTGTCTCATTGAATTTTATGTTTTTCTCTTACGCAATTATGTTTCCTGTTATAGTTATCATTTGACTTTTCTATAGGTTTAGTTCAGAACTCAACACAGGTATCAATTAATTATTTATAGTATCTAGTAGTCTAATTCCATTAGCAAAGGATTTTACAATCAACGGATAGAAAAGAAAACAACTACAAATTATGGTTAATAATTTGGAACTAGTAGTTACTACTGAAACATTTTTTCATTACCCTTTTCAGGCACCAGTCACAAAACAGGTTAACATTAGAGTGGATCACTATCCTACAAACAGAAGTAATCTTTGTATTTAAAACTATCGCTTAACCTTTGTGACAGAGAAATAAATGATTTATTATTATTAATATCAGTCTTTGTTAAGTTCATAAATGTCTTTGTTGACTTAAAATATCTCAGTTTCTAGAACCGTGTATAGGTTCTTAATCTCAAAACAAGTAAAGACATGTTTTAAGCTCAAGGTTATAATTTCACGTAGAAATTTAATTATCATACGTATTATTTAAGTACGTACTTTACATTTTATAGGGCTTTTACGAGTTCTATCTAGATTAATTGCCCATTAACGAATTATTCACCCATGTTAAACAGCAACTGTGTCCTTACAGTAAATCCTGTTCGACGTTCTTTGTCGAACATTTTGTTCGTGTCCCATACACGAACAAAATGTTCGACAAAGAACGTTAGGGCCATAGCTTATAAGCGAGTTTTTTAAATTTTTAGGGTTCCGTACCCAAAGGGGTTACGGTACCCTATTACTAAGACTCCTGTGTTCGTCCATCTGTCTGACTGTCCGTCTGTCACCAGACTGAATATCATGAACTGTGATAGGTAGATAGGGTTCCGTATCATTAAGTATCTATAAAATCGGCAAAAACAACATGTCTGTTGGAGGGAAAAAATATCTTCTGTTTTTAGTACTTATTTGTTGTTATAGCGGAAACAAAAATGTATTATCTGTCAAAATTTCAACTATCACGGTTCATGAGATACAGCCTGGTGACAGACGGACAGACAGACAACCCTTGAAATGGCCAAAATGACGAACAAATGGTATTATAATATTATTTTTCAATATAGTGTTTTAAAAAAGGATCCCTGGGTTAATCTAGTGATCCATAAAATATCAGTCTTCTACAATTATTTACAATAAAAACATGGCCGTTAGTTAGTAAGGTTACTGAATTGACCAAACTGTGTCTTTGCTTCTTACATTCAAATTTAAGGTGGAATGTCCCTGTCTACGCTTTTCAATCAAAAAGTTTAATCACAAAATTAATTACTTACTTTTGTGCGCACGTCTACGTTTTGTGTGATTTTAGGTAGGTACCGTAGGATATAAGAGAAATTCTTACGTTTTCTTACTTTGTTTTTAACATTTTACACAATTCCTCAGACTTTTGTATAAATTCTGAGAGATATTTTACAAATATAATTATAACGTAGTTTGTAGTCGGACGAATGTATAATTATAACCAGTATATCAGCGAAAAGTTTGGCTGATAAAGTCGTGCTAGTAAATATTTGGAAGACTTACCTACTGCACATATTCGCAATATCCATTAAAATATTGAAAAGCTTACAATAAATAAATGAACTTTAATGGAGTAGTTTAATAGATATCGGTTTCCGAAAATCGATGTAATATTAAATTTTGATTGGATTTCTCGGAAATAGAGCAGCATTTTATTAATACTCATACTAGTCAATCAAACATATAAAAAAAAGAAAATTACTTACAATGGAGTTATAGAAATAAATAAAAACTAATATTTACAATTGAAACAATGGAGCTAACTGGAGACTGTTGCAAACAATAATAAGTTAAATTTTATGATTTGAATCGAGTGGAAGTGTTATTTTAGTATTTGTGAAATAATACGAGTAGCACAAACCAGGAATATATTTTCAGTTTTTAAGAAATATGTTTTCAACATTGATTTATTAAAAAGGGAAGATGTTACCATATGCAATGCGTGAAATATCCGTTATAAAGATAATATAATTGCACGTACATTTAGTGAAAATCATCGAAAATGAGGTATGAATTAATCACCTTGATTCTCATTAACCAACAAAGGTGCCCATAAAATTAAATTGACAATACCTATAGTGAATAACGTACAATGGCTCAAACGGTGATGTTGTTATTCAGGCTCTAAGGCGTTGTAAACACTGCTCTACAATACCTTACAGGGATGTGAAAAACTTAGAAGCGACAATCTCTTGTCTTTAGTCTTTCCTGGATGTCTTTCCAGGGTGCTTACGATAAAGACAACTACTTAGTAACATGTATAGGCCCACTGCTGGACGCTGTTTTCCTCCTGATAAGTGCCTTATTAAATTTTAATGTTAGGGAGTAAGTAATGCCCCCAAGTTGGGGATCGCAGTTTGGTGGTGAAATTGTTGTGCAGGGGCGCTGCTGCCCGCCCCCGGTGGATATCCCTTAGTCGCCTATTACGACACCTGCCGGAAGAGTTGGGGTGGTTCTAATTCTAAGCCAGCATCACACAGCAGCGTTTTTTACCTACTTGGTTAATTATGTAATATTATAATAGATTGATAAATAGGCGCATAACTTATTGTACTACCGCCGTGTAATGCCGGTTAAGAATTTGCACCACCCTAACTCTTCCCGTGTGTCTCATAAGAAGCGACTTAAGGATATCCACCGAAGGCGGGCAGCAGTGTCTCCAGCAGAACACTTCTACCACCCAACTGCGATCCCCAACCCGCATGCCCAGCTTGGGGATTATGGATATTACCCCCCATGTGATAACAGCCAATAAGGCGCTTATCAGGGGGAGGCCTGCGTCCAGCAGTTGAGCAATATAGGCTGTTGAGGTTGAGATTGTACTACACAAACATAAAATACAATACAGATGGAAATAAAGAAAGCTAAGAATTATTTAAAACTACCTGCGCCCCGCGGCTTCGCACGCCTATCACACGGAAACTGATTTATGGGATAAAAAGTAGCCTATTTGTTATTCCAGGCCTAGAACTACCTGTTCGTTTTTTAGCCCGATCCGTTCAGTACTTTTTGCATGAAAGAGCAACAAACATACATACATGTTTAATACCTACATGATTACAAACTTTCGCGTTTATAATATTAGTAGGATGAATCATTTGATGTTTCTCACGTAAAGTCTCTTATCCAGACGATACTATTCCGTGGCCTGACCGTTGTGTCCAGTAATTGATGCCATGCAATAACTCATCGTTTGTGTGGATCCGTGCTCGTTGCGCACGTAACACGTACCTAATGCTGCTCGATTAAGGCACAAACGTACAATTTATCGTATGCCCTGTTAGGCAATGAACGCTGGTGCCTTTTCCATTCACACGGGTACGGGGAACGAAGAAATCGTTGGACGAGATCTTCCAGAAGCGTTTTCGGAGTTTTACAAGGCGTTTATACGTTTTTCATAATGTTTCATTTTCAGCAATTTTGTCGTTAGGTATATATTTTAATAAGTCCAGTCTTTGGATAAGTGTACTTTAAGATAAGTTCCCTTATGAATGAGCTGGGTGAAAACTGTTTTTTTTAAGTTCTTTGGAGGGTTTTCAGGTAGGGAAACTCGATTAACCCATCTCTAATTAGGTATTTAAATAGGTACATGTTTTGAGGGATAGTTTCCAATTGATTGCGCTGGATCTGATCACGTTGCATCTGAACACGGCAAACTGCGCCAAAAAGTTTCATCTGATCACGCCAAACAAATGGGGTGCTTTAATGTGCAATAAAGTTGATAGAACTCTACGCATCCAATACAATAACGTTTTCAGGATGATGTTGCGACTTCCTCGCTTCTGCAGCGCATCAGAAATGTTTGTGGAATACCAAATTAAAGGTTTTGACGCAATTATCCGCAAAAAAACTGCCTCCCTGATCCGCAGAATACGGGACAATCGCAACAGCATTCCGAAGACTTTATCAGATAAATGTTCCGTATAATTCTGGGTTAGCCTTATCCGGAATGCGATATAGAGAGGACCAATAAATACTATTTATTTTAATACTCTAAACCTACAACTTGATTAATTCTACTTGTATTTTTAACACACTTCAAAAAAGGAGCATGTTCTCAGTTCGACTGTTTTTTATGTTTTTTACCTCATAACTTTTGACTGGGTGATCCGATTTTGATGATTCTTATTTACATGAAAGTGTGGTCCCATTTAAATTTGGTCTGACAATGGCATCCATGAGAAAATCATAAAATTGAAGTTGCTTTTTAGTTTTTTAAAAACAAACCCAATTATCTTATGTGCTACTAAAAATCTATGGATTTTAAATTATGCTAAGTAAATGATTTTTATTATTTATTTTAAAGACTTGTTTCTACGTATTACTTATTTATTTGAACTGCAAAACAGTAGTAATAGTTGTACAATCACAAAGCCAATAGTGGTATGGATGTTTATAGTATAAACACATATTAATAAAAAAATAACCGCCCCAAAAAATATGGGACCATTAAAAAAAACGAGAAAAGACAAATAAATATTTATCAAAATCGGACTACTCTATAAAAAGTTATGCGACGTACATAAAGAAAAATACACGCGTGAAATTGAGAACCTCCTCCTTTTTGTCGTCGGTTGAAATTATACACAGCTAGATTATGGGTTATATGTAACGGCAATGTACAGAGGTAGACGGAAATGTTTTTTTCTTGTTAGAGTACATCTAAATTAAAATTTCCATTTGAATAAACATTTTAGGTGATATTTTGTTTATTGGTAGTTTCATCAACATTCTGTCAAAATAAAACCCTTTTAAATTCCTTTGAATCAAAGCAATGTTCCGGTTTCATATTCCGATCCCATACCATTCGTGATAAAAGTGTGTCCGTACATAACTGCTATCATGTTGGTTTGTTATTTTAGCAAAATGGATAGGGTGCACTGTGCAAACACTGTCATTGCGTACCAGTGCCATGGTGTTGACGTTTCAAGCACACACCCTGTCGCGTTGACACTGCACGCTGTGTCTAAACACTGTAATAGCTTTGTTATAGTGTTATGTTGTAACTGAACCGGGGTGGTTTGAAATATTTGAAGCTCCGGATAAAATAAACTAAAACCCGACTTCACCGATTATACTTATAATTTTAACTCCGAAATTTTCCTTTAAACACTGGAGTATTGAGACAAGTAGCTGATTGTATTAAGTAGCTGTGTGGTGCTGGCTTAGAATTTGCACCACCCCATCTCTTCCCGTGGGCGTCGTAAGAGGCGATTAAGGGATATTCTCCGGAGGCGAGCAGCAGCGCCCTCTACAGAACAATTTTACCACCTGCGATCCCCAACCCGCATTCCCAGCGTGGGGATTATGGGCATTATCCCCCATTAGATAAACGCCAACAAGGCGCTTATCAAGGGAGGCTTGCGTCGATCAGTGGACCGATACAGACTGTTGAGGTTGAGGTTTGAGGTATTGAGACAGATCAATGGATACCTCATTTGTTCATAATCGAAACAATGGTTTTAGCGCTAAGGAACATAAAAATCAGCTACATACAAACATACATACATACAAACATAAAGTGCCAACCTCATAACCCTCCTCCGTAGATAGTTGGGTAAAAACAAAACGTGATTGAAATAGAGATGATAATTTTTTATTGTTATTAATATTACTTGTGAGCTTTTGGTTTATGCTTATCGTTGATATTTTTTTTAATTCAAAGTATCATCAAAATCTCATCATTTTCTGTAAGCTTTAAGTTTGTCACTCTCTGTATTAATTTGGGATTTGTCACCATTGTGACTTTTATATTGTTAAAAATGTGAGTTAACGAAATAACTACTTATTAAAATCTAACACTGTTTCCATGTGAGGGTTCCCATTTATCCGCCATTTTTCAAGGTTGGTTGACCCACAATGTTGGCTCACGGTAGAAGTTGAACATACAAAAAAGTTTTCCTAACTTTTTTAATTAAAACTTCGGTGCTGATCAGTATTTTCAACGAATTGCAAGAGTCGTTACTTTCATTCGATATCCCTGTTTCTGTTGATTAACTAACGCTGGATATTATTGAATTGGAAATATTGGTTTGAAAAGAGAACTGGCTTGCCGTAATTAATAACCATCGTGAGCAAACCCACAGCTTAGAAAATTTCAGAATTATTGTATTAACCTAGAAAAGTGAAAGAACTGGGTAAGTCTTTTTTTATTTGCTTTCAAAATAGCAATTATTTTTAGAATATCCAATATAATTTGAAAACGCATAAGTTTGACAGAAAACCATCAAAAATACGTGCTTGCAATTTGTGCAACGGATTCCGCTTGCGCTCTATTATTGTATGTATGTATAGGTAGGTCCAATATGCCGTCACTCGGGACACGCACTTAGATAGGCTGGCATAAATACTGCACCTTAGTCATAATATAGTACGATAGCAATATCAAATGCTCACAAGCTTCAACGCACTGCGTATCACATGTCAAGCCTTACAAGTGACCACCATAATTCAGTAGGCATGCATTAACCCTCCCAAAATCGAAATGCCAACTTCTATTTCCGTGACATGTTCGCCGACCGTTAACGGTAGAGTACAGTGTGATGCGACACTGAGCGACAGTGACGTACAAACATTTCCTCTGAAAATATATATAAATTTTAGCAGAGATTAAGTAAACAGACAAAAGTGGTATTAATTTTTATGATTAGATACCAGAACCGAGACGTTTGTCAGTCAATGCTACTTAATTCTTTTTTTCCCTTTCTGGGCATCATTCACCATGAGATAACAGCCAATAAGGTGCTGCGTGCTATCAGGCCTGCGTCTAGCTGTGTATCAATCAATATAGAATGTTGAGGTGAGGTAGGTGATTATTTTTTTTTTTTATTTTTTTAGATAAATAAATACCTAAATAGTAATAGGGTTAGCATCACCGATGCTGACTCCGGCTGCAATGTTGGTTTTGTTGATCTGCCATCCTATGGTATTGCGTCACAAACCCTTATACGTTTTTTTTGTACTTGTGTCGAAATAAAATCCATTGTATCCACTTGAGCACTATAACAATGTCCTGCACACATAGTTGGTTAGTCTCTGTTGAGACAGACCGCCCACGCCTTGGTCATTACACCCTTGTTTTTTATGGATTTTTTGCACTGTAGCAAGGTGTGTAGTCCCATTAAAGTGCGCCTTGGTCATTACACCCTTGTTTTTTATGGATTTTTTGCACTGTAGCAAGGTGTGTAGTCCCATTAAAGTGCGTTAATTATTTAGCTATTTAAATTGGTTAAAAAAACCTTCGGTCTTTATCATTTTATGAGTGCTCGGAAGTGTACACGAGCGCTGAGCCAGCATGGCTGCACTTACCCCTGGGACACTTGACATGAATTAAAAATGCACGTTGCATTAGTGCGCCAATAGTGGCTTCCCGCGGCACAGCCGCTCGAGGCCAACCAGTTAGTTCCTTGCAGTTACTTTGTTACCAAAATGAGGTTCTATTTGAAAGGTTTTTAGGTTTTGTAACTATAAAAGTTTGGGGCAATGTTAAGGTGAGAATTTTGAAATTCAGGTTTTGTAGTTTATCCTTTTTCAACTACAGATAGAGGAAAGGTATAACAATATACCGAGTTAAAACACCAATACAAGAATAACCCGAATACAAATGCGAAAGTAAGGATGGATTGTTTACTTTACCGTGGCAAATATTGGCTTCTGTTCCGTCGAAAAAAAGCTGAGGGCTCCTGAAGAAAATTCGATAGCAAGCGATTAAATAGTACCGTACTTATCAAATTCAGAATACTCCACAAAAGATCAGTTAGGGAAAATCCGATGAGAAATCTCCCACTCCTGAAAAAGGTACAACTGTAATTACAACCGCATAAAGCAATTTCCTCGTAAACACCTACCTAATTAATGCAGGAGTACATGAAAAACGCTTACAAAGTGATGAGAAAAAAATTAAGCGGCTCGCCAAGCGCGTGGGTCAACAAAGATAATTTTCCCGCAGTAAATTGAGGGGTGGTTAATTACTACCTGGTTTCCAGAGATAGGACACAGAGGCGGATCGAGATAGTGCCGCTCAAGGGACAGCGTCCGGCGGAAAAATAAGAAATTCTGCCTCCTACTTTTAGGATATAGGGATCTACGGTCAGTATTTTTATGAGAGAATTTTGTAGTTTGCAATTTTGCTCGCAGTCCTAGGGTTTTTACTTTAAGAAGTGAGTTTTGCGATAGTTCAGTTCAGTTCAGTTCATTTATTAAAACCATAGGAACACATTGGAACACTTAGTAACGACAAATTAACAAATTTAAATCTTTTTTAAAAAGCTTAAAGAACAATGATACACAGAACAAATAAAATTACATAATAGGATTTATCAGCTGTATAGAGTCCTTGTCGGAAGATAATTAGTCATTGTAAATTCGCTGTTTGTTCCGCCCCCTGACAATCAATAGACGACTGGTTGACTACGTAGAATAAATTTTCCGTGGGGGCAATCAGTTACCTGGACGGAATTTTATTTTCATCTACGCAACTGCTACACAAGTGGAAAAAAATACTGTTTTTCAATCAACTTACCTATCCCACGGCTAAAAAATAAAGATCATCAGTCCGGAATTATAAAAAGCCGACATAAATAAGGTATTCCTAAAATACCTTCTAAAAATATAGAAGGTTTAATTCATTGAGATAGAAGGAAAGAAGGAGGAAAAGCGGAGGGATGAGATAAGCTGCCACGAGGCATAATGGAGACTTAAATGAAATTAGTGCTTGCTCATTAGCGATACAGGGCAATGTTTGGTAATCTTAGGAGCTTGCGAAAATTGTATGGGCACGAGTTTGGTGGTTAAGAATAAAGAATTTGATGAAAATGAAAACATTTATTTTACCCAACAAACAATAATAACTATATAAGACGATGGGAGGATGCAAGGTTTGTTTCTTTGCCGTTGAATGAAAATACATTGTAGTAGGTAGTTGTGGTGGAACTGTTAAATTCTGTCTATTAGGTCTAAGTTAAGCAGGTTTTGTTTTATTTCATTATATTATTGTGAAAAAATGGTTGGGTGTTATTTTTGTCTGTCTGTGTCCATTTCAACAAACTAGTAAAATTATTGACACTAGTAATTGCTAGTAGTTTTATATTACTAACTTACTGGCGTAGCCCATCGTGGAGAGAAATATCCCCGAGACTTCGATAATTCGGGCCTTTATTTTAGTGAAAAATTTCAATTGAACCATTAGAGTCTGTAAAATTCTTCCAGAGATTACATAGGAATGAAGACAGGAAGCAAACTAAGGAAGCATTAGAGGTATAGGTGAAAAACTTCCTACGTAGTGGATCTACCTTGTGCCCCCAAACCAGACATAAAGTGCGGTGATGTTTATTAAGTTTCTTTAAAATACATAACACCATAATAAATGCTAAATAATCTCATTAATAGATCAAATTACTAAATAAATCAAAACTAGAATAGGTAATGCTTGGAAGGGATAAGTAATACTAAGAAGTCAGTCACCAATGTAGTGGAAAATATGCCAGTCCGGTAGAGTCATGAACATGGCTCCACCCATACTACAATGCATTTAAATTCAACGGTAAAGACACATTCCAGCAAATTCGTCTGAAATTCGTTTTTTGCAAACTCACCAAGTATAAGTTGACCAAACATTGTTAAATAAGCAAGCAATAATTTAACAACTGTAGCACAGGTTTTATTGAGCAACCAATAACGCAGATTCACGTAATCCTACGTTCCTTTTCGACTCAGCTTCACTTCATTACTTGCAACAGCGAATTTCTGAAGTTCTGATAGTCGGAGCCAATCTTTGATCCCATTCTGCAACGCCCTTGGATATGCACTCCCAAGCATCTGTCGAGATTATTCGCTTCTAGGACGCATTTGTGCAGAAAGCGGGTTGGTCGGGTCGACTCGCGTTTCATCATCATCATTACTTGCAACAGCGAATATCTGAAGTTCTCATAGTCAGAGCCAATCTTTAATCTGCAAATTCGCTTCTAGCACGCATTTGTGCAGAAAGCTTCTAGGTGGCGTCGAATTGCGTTTTCATCATCATCATCATCTTGGGGCTGTTGAGGAGGAATAATTTTTTTTTATTTTTTAAATGAAAAAATATTTTATTATAGCAACAATTAATCTAACAGATATTTTCCTACGGTCTCCACACTAGGCTAAGCCTGTATCGTGGCGACCAGTAATTTGACTTAACTTAAAAAACTTTCGGACTACTTACTAACAGAATTTGATAAAAAAATATTTTGTAAGGAAATATTAAAACATACTGTACCAGACTAAGTATAAGAAGAACACAGGATAAATTCGTATCTTAGACATTAAACATAAAAAAGCACAATACAGTCTAGTACTTACCTAACTAAATTACATATGGTTTAAAAGCAAACAAATCAAATGAAAATAGTTCGAGAACAAGCATGAATTGTAAATAGCTAATAGCAAAAGCGCCTTTCAACATATAATTCGAAGTAATTCTTCGGTAGAGTCGTAGGAGAGGGTTTGTAGCCAATTGTTAATAGAGCGTTTGGCTTCTAAAAGTTTCTTATCTTTAATGTTACAATGCTTAGCAACTGTGTTATATATGAAAGTTTTAAGCAGTCACCAAAACAATAACATAATAACGGAATAACATAATAACATAAATAAAAGTCAGTCTCATTAAGAAATTAACATAGTACAATAGGCAGACTTGTCGCTGAGAGCGATTTCTCTCAGGTAATCTTGGGATGAAGAAAATATATGTATACCTAAGAAAGAAAAGGGTTGATAGTGCAAAGACAGTAAACCCACACAGGCAAACACACACAACATGCACCGCAGAAAGATAATATATACCTACGATCCAAAAACCTATTCTATATAATAGCCTAGAAACAAAACATATGGTACCACAGTAGCTCCAAAAGAAACAACTGTTAAAAAGCTGTGCAGTCACATCTTAAGTTCCAGAACAAGTAGAAGATTAAATATTTGAGCTTAGACATTTGTAGAAAGGAAAAATCTGACCGGTATTGATATGGATCAGTTAACTTATTTACCAAGGGTTAAAATTAACTTATTTAGTCCCACAAACTATTAGCGCCCTCGCTACGCACGGGTAGTGCCCCGTCTCCGTCTCGGGACTGAATACGTTACTTCCAACCCTTGAGTAACAATGTTCTATTCATAGTTTTTATGTGTGTACCTTAGCCTGAACAAAACCAAATACATATCCGAAAAGATGATATACAAAAGAAGATTCAAATTTTATTTGCAGTGAAGACTCCTAAATTTATAGACGAGGTACGTACATTAGTATACGAAATAAAAAGGCACACACCAATGAGACACTTTACCAAAGAGACCTTAGACGAGGCATATAAATGTCAAAAAACCAGCTTTTTCTACAAACTCGTCCTTCCCTAACAAATATATTTTTACGAAGAAAATGTAATCTTGTGGCGAGCGTTTCGTTTGCGCAGAGTTTAGTTGTTCACTTATTTACGAAACGCTCGCCTTTCGTAAATAAGTGAACAACTAAACTCTGCGATGTCTGTTACAAATGCAAGCAGGTTCAAACTAGGACATTATTATTTTGTGAAAATTCACTCTCTGGCTCTACCTACCCTATCTCCATGAGTATCTTTTACATAAAAATGGCGTCTTACTTAATGGCGTTAGGTATACATAAAAGTTTATACATAAGTTTTATTATAAAAAAATATTGTTACATGTTAAGTGAGCATTTTTTATACATCTAAATTTTGACTGCCCTTTGACATTACATACATTGTTTAATATTTGCACGATCTGCAGATTCAGGGCGATCTGGATGTTTTCTATGTATAATAAAAAATATCTATCTATGTAATGTATTGTATTTTGTATGTCAGTTATCTAGTACCCATAACACAAACTCTGCTTAGCTTGGGGCTAGATAATGCTGTGTGAATTGTCCAGCAAAATTTATTTATTTATTTAATCGAAATAAATTCAAATCTGATTTAGATTGACTTGTAACCAGATTCAGAAACAAAATCCATCCAAAAGAACTTAAGTTAAGTTTACTCACAAAACCAATTTGGGAGGTACTTTGTAAGCGCATTTAACTGCACCGGAGTGACCGTTGCCTCCCAATTTAAATTTATTTCGTGCTGCTGCCGCATCGTTAAATTCAAGGGCGTGCTTAGTACCGCTCTGCCTGGGAGGGTACTGGGATACTGGACTAAAATAATTATATGTAAAAAATACTAAGTAAGTGTTAAGTATTTTAGTCCAGTAACCATGTCAGTTTGTCAGTCACTCTACTCTACTCATGGTAAATATCGCGTCGTAAATGACTTTAGTAAAAAAATAATTGTTTTGATTTACGCAGCAAGCCAATAATTGTACCTATGTAAGTACAAGTACTAGTAAATTTAGATTACATTATAATTTAGAAAATTTACAACCTCGACTAACCAGCCAAAAATGTGGTGAAAATCAGAACTTGAAGCTGAAAGACTGATTGCGAAAAAACACGGAACAGAGTTTTCTGTTTCTTTGAGTAAATATTTATTATTCTCATACAAATGTACGACAAGAATTTCATCACGCAACCAATATCCTAGATTACTTATGAGTGTAGTATAATACATAAATCTAGCTGCTCACACCTTTGCAGTACTTACCTTTGATTATAGTAGGTACCTACCTGTGTCTTTTGCTGTAATAAGTGAGCCCTCATGAAAAATGAACATGAAAAAAGTGTAGATATGACAATAATTATAATTAATGATGACGGTATAGTACCCAGCAGAAGGGTGACTATTAAGGAAGTACCCACTGCATGCAAATCACTAGATCGTTATCAGTATTTTTTTCTATGCCTCTGCAAGGATTACTGTTGTCCTCAATTATCAAACGTCAGTCCAGCGGTAGAGTCTCCCATGCCAACACCCATTAACTTAATATATGAGTATGAGCAATCGACGTTTTGTTATGTTCCGAGAGTCAAATGTTCGTATTAATTGCTAAATAGCTCGTGTTACTGTTCATTTTGTTGGAAGAGTTTTACAGAGCTCGATATTGAATTTTCTTTTTGTTTTCTGTTTCCCTTTTTCATTTGACTTTGCAGTCGAATAATGCCTTTATTAGTCCACCTGTTTAAATTATTTTTTTCACAGTAGGAGGAGATATAATAATATTAACGTTATGAATGAACGGGACACTCTTCGCCTCCCACCTGGCGAGCTTCCTCACCCCGCTGGCCCCTGGGCAAGTTTTTGAGACACACTGGGCAAGTTTTTGAGAGTGCAGATGGCGTGGAAAGTGATTTTGACAAACGATGCCGATATCTTGGAGTGCAATAAAGATTATTTGTATTGTATTGTATTGTTTCGTCATCGAATCTCTAGCGCTTTGAAAATACCTATATTGCCGATGCAAAATCCGGAAGCAGAAGACGGCATATAATAAATACCGACGCTGCGTACGCTCCGATCCCGACGCAGGGGACAGGTAACATTGAACCTCGGTTAATTATTTAAAATTTATATAGATTTATGTCAGACAAAGTCCCTAATCAGAATCACATATAAAATAACAAAGTTAAAATAGTAGGTACAAAGGTATATCAGGGCCTGTACTCTTAAAAACGACACCCAGGTTTCAGCATACATAATTAAGTAGGTACCCATAATAAAACCAGGTTTATTGGTAAAGAGATGCATTTGTAAAAATCAATGTTTGTCGTCACTGATACCGTCCACTCATCATGGTAAGTAAACACCGATGCAAAGGCAAACAACAGGTATACTTCTCAATTTTTGACAGAATTTTTAAACAGTCAATTACGATGTTTTGTTGATTTAAAACATGGATGTAAATAAGAGGACAGTGTCCGTGTTTGCGTGGTGTTGATTGCCTCTATCCGATTAGGTTTATTCTTAACCACACCTTTTTTTACAAAAAAAAAAGCGTGGCAAGCTTCATCTATGTAGAACTCCATTGTTTAGATTGATGCCTATTCATATCAATAAAAACTAGAATCTTTTGGTAAATTTTATGTTTATAACAATTAAATTTAGTAATTTAAAATATATTATAGTTTCGAGACATGGAACTTGTCAAATCCATAACTATGGGGCTGAATGTACCTACGTATTGATCAGCTGTACATCGCCATCTACTTCGTAGGCAACGTATTGTTAAGCTAGCTATCTGATGGATTTGTGGCCGTATATCTCTAATTTTGCATAAACAAAGGAACGTATCAGATCGAAATGCAATAATGTATATGAATAGATTGGTTTTTTGGGATGACGCATGCAATATTTGGGTAATTCCAATATGGGAAAACTGACTTGACTGACAGAGGGAAAAAAGGACTGGATTCAAAAAAATTGGGATAGATTGGTTTTTAAGAATTACACTTGTCTTATGATTGATATTGTCATGGAACCTACCATGTGAACAATCAAACCCACCAAAGAAACCACATTTTTGAAATACGTGTTTATTGTTAAGAACGTATACTTTGCAAAGTATGTCAATCCTATCATTATCTAAACTTATTATAAACAAAAAACAACAAAATTAAGCTGATCAGTCATCAAGTTGTAGGGAGTAATGCAAGCAATGCAAGTAGTAATGCAAAAAAATCTTCATAATATTATTAATGTTTTTATCAGTATCCAATCCCACTTTCAAAATAAAAACATTTTATTTAAATACATGTGTAGTTAGGAATAAACCCAGGGGACCTATCTCTATTTAGGGACATTGTACATTTTCAACAAGCCTTTTCGATCTAGTGAATGCGTCCAATTCAGAATGGCAGTAAAATTGGATATAACACCGTGAGTTGTACTTTTTTTTCATTTTCTTTTTGTCAGCGAAACAGTCTGGAAATTGACTGAAAATATTGCATATATACACAAACTTGTTTACTATCTTCACACTAATATTATTAAGGTTTTGGTTTTCGAGTCAAGATGGAAACGTGTTTGTAAGTAATATAAGTTTTTCAAAACTACTGAAAAGCTCAAGATGTCATTTGGTGTACCTAAATACATTTAGTACATAAATAATCAAACGCAAGGATGGATCCTGGAAGAAAACATTTTATATCATAAAAACTGAACAGATATAGAATAATTACTATTAAAACATTGATTAATTAAAAAGGGGAGATAGGTTACGTTCGAAAGACGTATCTAAGACCGAAGTGAGACCGAGACAACAATATTTCACGCGAATCACGACCGCCCGTGCCACCGGTCCGACGGTGACTGAGGTGGGAGCACACAATTTTACACAATATGAGGTTGCCATTTTTGAGAAACTAGTACCTCATCTTCCCTTTTTAATTAATCAATGTATTAAAATGGTTTAATAAACGAATTCAGTTATTAAAAAATAAAATAAAGTCCCAAAAATGCATCGACGGGATTCGAACCCGCGTCCTCTCCTCCTAACATTTTTGGGACTTTATTTGATTTCTTAAGAAATTACCAATTAAATAGCTATAATAACTAAAAAATCTTTACAGTTATTAAAGTTGTATTGTACTATATACATAGTTCAAATATATAATTATGATGTTTAAACTTATAACATAAATGAATGTACCACCTGAAATTAGGTAGGTATCCTAAAAAATAAAAGCGTAATTCAACATTCTAAAATAAAACGGTAAAAATTTATTTCCACTACATTGTAACCGTTGTAGGTAATTCAGGCGCTCGCGTTGTGCTCAGTCTAGTTCATAATGAAATTTTAGGTACCTACTAGAACATTGGGTGCTTCAAGCAAAATGTTACGAAATAAACTTAAATTGCACACAGCATTCCGAACTAATAACAAAAGGCATGTCAAAAATTTTAAAATGTTGTTTTTATAGCCTCAGATAAGTTTGGAATTTCATTTTTAAAGATATTTGCGCAATACGTGCCTACTGTACAATAAATATCTATCTTTTATTTATAAAAAACCCTACCTACTTACGAATTTGAACTGCTGAAGTGGGAATATTAAGCGAAACTATACCTACATATAATATAATAATTACATTGTCTGCCGCTGTCCGTTAATTTTATTGTTTTACGTTAATAATATATGTAAATATATTGTAAGCACTGATTTATTTTCATCACATCACAATTCATCGCCAGACGCATTGTTTTACTTCATACAAGTTATGAGGTTATACATTTTCGAGTAAAGCCCGGGTTTCAAAAGCTGAGGTAACATCCGTCACATAAATTTAATTAACATACAATTTTTTAAAGTGCACTACCTAAGTCACGTTTTTAAGTTTGACCATAATTAACAATAATAAAACATTCTAAGTAAAACGTGAACTGTATCATCTGAGTCACAAATGAATTATAAAACAAATTGGATCATAAGGATTCTATTGATATTTTATTTACTTAAATCTAATCGATTTAAGTAAATAAAATATCAATAGAATAAAGTGCCCCGGAGACGATCATTCGCTACTGTCAATTTTTACGTCATTGATGGACCAAATAATGGTCGATCGCGAATGACAATTCAGATGCTGCCAAAACTTAATTAAACTAATTTGACAGGACTAAAAATCGCACACCCTGTCCCTGTCATAACGATCAAGATAATAAGGATGGCATCATTTTTAGTACTGTTAAATTAGTTTAGTCTAGTTTTGGCAACATCTGAATAGACACCAATGGCATCAATTGACTCTGTAGACGATCATTTGGTCCATCGTTGACGTAAAAATTGTCTATTGTGTACTTCTCCGGGACATTTATGACTTTGCCCTAGTGAATTATACCACCAGTGGAAGTTTCCTAAATAGCCTTCAGGTGCATGTTATCTTCCAATGTTTATTTTAATATTTCATATTTTTTGTTCTATCTGTAAGTTAACCTAAGATTTGAAAATAGATAATATAAAGTTCACTTCAAAAATAGCACACAAGAATCAGCTATCACGTAGGCAGGTTGATTGTAACAATATAATAATATTCTACCACTGCGTTATTACGGAGGTCTTAAAATAACGGACGTTATTAACGACCGTAGTATTATAGAACCCAGCTGAAATGATGCCGACTAGTGCATTGACGTAGGTAATGAAAATACCTGGCATTTGCTAAATGAAAACTAGATTGATGAAATTGATATGTCGGAGCATTTGTGTGGAATTGGTCGAACAATTTTGCAGTGTGACTGGAATGGCGTCGTGAATTTGTGCCGTATGCATGAAACATTAAAAATAAAAGCATTAGCAACTTTTCCAGTTGACTTTCCCTAAAAACCTTACTCGGCTCCGGTTTATTATGAACAGACTAATATTATAAAAGCGAAAGTTGATGTAGGATGTTTAGTATAGATACCTCTTCGCATCATAGCGACTAAACCGATCGGGCTGTAATTTATTTAACATAAGCTACTTTTTACCCCATAAAACTGTTCCTATGGGATAGATAGAAACAACGCGTGCAAACCCGCGGGCAGAAATTAGCTTGAAATAAAAAGAACTGTGTCAAGTAATGTCATTCTTGCCAAAGAATGGCCTTTCCTAGAAGAGTCGTTATAAAAGATGCACATACTCGTAAACGTCAAAATCTGTCAAATCAATATTTATGAAACGACAAACTTAAATGCCCACAGATAAAACCATTCGTAAGTAGAATAGTAGGTACCTACGAACCCTCACCTAAATCCGAAGGTAAACCTACAAACGAAAATATGGGCTGCGAAATTTCATAGCAAACAGGTATTCCTCAATATTGACAGAAAATATTAAAGCGTCCGATAATTCTATAAAGTGCGGATTAAACGTAGAGGGTCACTATCCCCAAAGAGGGGGTAAAAGAGGAGCAAAGACAACCCACCCCTAAGGAAAATAAACACCCGTAATAATTGAATGAGTCCTGGAGCAATTCTCTCAACAAAGATGTATTATTGTATTATCAACTGTTGGTTTAATTTTTAACGGAACTCTGGACAGTAATATAGTCTGGAATAAAATAAATTTATTGTATAATTTGTTAGTTCAACAGTTTGTTGCTTTTATTGGAACAAAGGACACAGTTTAGCTTCATTTTCTTTAACATTTTCTAATTGGAACTAACTCAGCACAAATAGATTATTTTCTCAAGGAGTTTCATCGCAGTCACGCTGAGTTCTCTTATCTCATCACTCATCATCTAGTTTAACTGGATTTTTATTGTAAGTAGTTGATGATTTATAGATGGAAGTTCTGTCTAGATTTATAGATAGGTACTGGTAGTTCTGTCTAGATTTATAGATAGGTACTGGTAGTTATGTCTAGATTTATAGATAGGTACGGGTAGTTCTGTCTAGATTTACAGATAGGTACTGGTAGTTCTGTCTAGATTTATAGATAGGTACTGGTAGTTCTGTCTAGATTTATAGATAGGTACTGGTAGTTCTGTCTAGATTTATAGATAGGTACTGGTAGTTCTGTCTAGATTTATAGATAGGTACTGGTAGTTCTGTCTAGATTTATAGATAGGTACTGGCAGTTCTGTCTAGATTTATAGATAGGTACTGGTAGTTCTGTCTAGATTTATAGATAGGTACTGGTAGTTCTGTCTAGATTTATAGATAGGTACTGGTAGTTCTGTCTAGATTTATAGATAGGTACTGGTAGTTCTGTCTAGATTTATAGATAGGTACTGGCAGTTCTGTCTAGATTTATAGATAGGTACTGGTAGTTCTGTCTAGATTTATAGATAGGTACTGGCAGTTCTGTCTAGATTTAAAGATAGGTACTGGTAGTTCTGTCTAGATTTATAGATAGGTACTGGCAGTTATGTCTAGATTTATAGATAGGTACTGGTAGTTCTGTCTAGATTTATAGATAGGTACTGGTAGTTCTGTCTAGATTTATAGATAGGTACTGGCAGTTCTGTCTAGATTTATAGATAGGTACTGGTAGTTCTGTCTAGATTTATAGATAGGTACTGGTAGTTCTGTCTAGATTTAAAGATAGGTACTGGTAGTTCTGTCTAGATTTATAGATAGGTACTGGCAGTTCTGTCTAGATTTATAGATAGGTACTGGTAGTTCTGTCTAGATTTATAGATAGGTACTGGCAGTTCTGTCTAGATTTAAAGATAGGTACTGGTAGTTCTGTCTAGATTTATAGATAGGTACTGGTAGTTCTGTCTAGATTTAGTACTTCGATATGAATAGGTGCTGTGGTGGTTGCGGCGTAAGGATCCACCCCGCAAACTCAGGCCTAGGATGTCGTAAGAGTCGACTGCGCGAAACTGCTAGAGGAAAGTAAACAGTCATCATCTTTTCTATGTATTTTGAACATCTTTACTGCAAGTATCAATCCACCTGTCGAGCGTCGTGATTATGGCAAAACTCTCCTTCTGGGGAAGGCAAGTTAAGCAGTGGTCGTATATGAGTGCAGATAATTACTAAGGACTAAAAATAAATTGCGATTTCACGGAGATGCCAAAGCATCTGATACACGGATGATCGATAATAGCTCGTTTATAATTCAGGAATCAATCATAAAACCTGTTACAAGAATAGGTGCAATCGAGCTATGAATGCCTGAACAGCCTTTGTTGCAGTATACAAAGCTTCATGCGATAAACAACTCTATTTTATGAAGTTAGAGCAGATTCCTTTGTGAAATTGCATCGTACATTGCTATAAATAGTATTCTGCACTCATTATGATGTACATTTTCAGGTGGCTGCGGTCAATGTGCTTTTGAATTATTTGTGGCTGATTCTGGGAACTTGTTAAAATTACTGCAGCTATCGAGTGGAATCAGTGAAATCATGAAAGGTAATTGAATGAAATTCTCATTCTCACTCATTTGACAATCTAAGCATAGAAGAGAACATGACGAAACAGGAAAATAACAAGCTTACGCAGATTATAAAAGACATGGAGAAAATCTTGTCTGATGGGACATCACAGGAAACATACATAGAAAGTACCATACAGGAAGGAGCGGAACAAGAACTAGGAAAAACACCGACGAAGGGAACAAAAAAGACAATTATAGTTATAGGTGATGTTGGCGTTCGTGGCCTAGGAGTGAAATTAAACCATGCCATTGACAATTACAAGGTATGTTGTTACAGCTACTGTGGGCGGACTATGCATCAGATCATAGATATAGCCAAAAAAATTGTAGAAAATACAGACTGCCCTGTTCATGCTATGGTAGTTGCTGCAATGAAAGTAGATACAGACAAGACAAAAAGGTATTTAGATGATATCAAATCCTTACATGAAATGTTGAAAGCAAAGGATATAAAACTTATATTTACAAATCTAGCATACAAAACAGATTATTTGTATTTAACGCCTCTTATAAATGATAAAATATTTAAAATAAACTCTATTTTACATAATTATGCACTATATGACATGACAACTGACATTATTAATTTAGGAGCAATAAAAACAAGAATGACATTAAAAGAATTTCAACAAATAATTGCCAAGCATGTACAAGGTGTCGCTATCTTGAGTATGGCAAATATGACTTCATCAAACGAAGAGGTTTTTCAGGTGATATAGACGAAGCAAATAGTGGAAACATAAATATTGTAAAAGTTACAAGTAGTAGGACACGAAGAATTATGCACATTCTTCATCAAAATCTGTGTGGTGTAACCAATAAGCGGGATGAAATAGAATCCTATGTAAACTGTAATAAAAATATTCTCGACTACGTCTGTGTCAGTGAACACTTCCTGAACAAAAATACTGTTAACTTGTTTAATATTGTCAATTACAATCTGGCAACACACAATGTTCGTTCAAATAAGAAAAGAGGTGGAACCCTCATATTAAGCTTGTGTAAATTAGTCAACGAGGAGATAACTTTCTGTAAAAAAATCTACAAGATAAATGTATTTGAAATTTGTGGTGTACGTGACATTGAAACTAATACTAATATTTGTTGTTGCTACCGTATTCCTGACCTTAAAAATTTTGACGAATTTATGGAGCGACTCGAAAGATTCATGGAGCACTTTTTTGATAAGAAATGTTTGTTAGTTGGTGATTTTAATATTAATGTGTTAGCAGACAGTAAACAAAAGCGTGACTTCGAACAACTATTGACTTGCTATAACTTCAGATATTTAATCAGAGATACAACATTCATCCGGAATGATGTCCGGTCAGGCATTGATAATATTTTAACCAACATAGAAGATAGTTGTGTACAAGATTACAGTGTGGATCACAACGGACTAGGGGATGGACATGCGGCGATATTCTGCTCTTGTCAGCTGGATGGCAAAGAAAATAAAAATAAATTTGATAGGATACAGATACGTCGCCGTAGTTACTGTGAAAAAAACCAATTAAAGTTTAAAGTAAATATAATTAAGACAGACTGGTACAACATGGGCATAAACACATTTCTCAATACATTAATTAAAATTTTTAATGATAGCTTCAATATAGTAACAAAAAAGGTAAATATAAATATAGGGAAACAAAGGATTAAATGGCTGACTAGGGGTATTAAGGTTGCTAGTAAAATGAAGAGATTCTTAGTTGTTAATATTAAAAAAGGACATGATCAAAGCGCCTTAACCTACAAGAAAACCTATTTACAAACTTATAAAAAAGTAATTAGACACGCAAAACAAATTGCAGTTCAAGATGAAGTGAATAATGCCAAAAATTCAGCAAAAGCAATCTGGAACGTAGTGAATAGGCACAGAGATCAGAACAACACAAAGGCTACAACTAATAATATTAAATTGAAGATAGATAACAAACTACTGACGCATCCACGAGATATAGTGAAAACCTTTGCCGAAAAATTTGACACTAACAACTTACTAACCGATGATAAAAATTCTTGTAGAATCCCTGCAATTGAGCTGCTAGTCAATAATGTAAGTAAGGTCGACACAAGTATGGAATTTAATCATATAAATAGAATAGAGCTAACTAAAATTATTAAAACAATGGAAAGTAAAACATCCTCCGGCTATGACGAAATCTCTATAAAAATAATAAAGGACCACATTGAGGAATTGACAGGACCTCTCACATACTTTTTTAACAAATGCATAGATGCTTCTTTATTCCCAGAACAAATGAAAATTGCTAGAATTTTACCAGTATACAAAAAAGGTACGAAAACAGATCCTAAAAATTATAGACCCATATCCTTACTACCGGTGTTATCAAAATTATATGAAAAGATTATCAAAGATAGACTTCTAAGACATTTAATTATAAACAAAATTCTTAATAAAAGACAATTTGGGTACCAGCACAGCGTAAGCACCGGAGATGCCATAAATACGCTGTTAGATGACGTCATTGGATCATTAAATGATAAGATGAAAGTATTAGGGTTGTTTCTAGATTTAAGCTCGGCGTTTGATACAATTGATCACAAAATTATGTTAGAAAAACTAGAATACTATGGCATTAAGGGTAAGTCATGGAAACTATTTCATTCTTATTTGACAAACAGGCAACAGTACGTTGAAATTAGAAAAATAGTTGAGAACAAGGAAGGGCTTTATAAATCGAATCTGTCCAAAATTACAAGGGGCGTGCCCCAAGGTTCAATTTTAGGACCTATAATGTTCATTTTATTCACAAATGACCTGATACCCTTTATGGAAAAATATCATCCCGGTGTTAAACTGGTTTTATTTGCTGATGACACAAACGCCATAATCTCGGCAGACTCGTTAGCTGAACTGTCACGTAAGCTAAATATAGTAGTCAGAGGTTTTGATGAGTGGTTCACGACAAATAATTTAATTTTAAATATAAAAAAGACAAATGTAATGCTTTTCAAGTCGACATCTAGGAATAATGATAAAATAATACTAAATCACAATGACATTAATATTGAATCATCACATGTAGTTAAGTTTCTAGGTATACATATTGACAGTCTTTTAAATTGGAAAAATGAATTAAGCTCAATTGAAAGTTCAATAAGTTCCGCATGCTACGCTATCAGAAGTTTAAGAGACGAAGTTAAAATTGGACAACTTAGACTAGTTTATTTTGCGCTGGTAGAGTCTAAGCTTCGGTATAGCATCATGTTCTGGGGCAACAGTTATGCGTACAACGCAAATACTGCTTTCGTGGCGCAAAAGAGAGCAATTAGAACCATGGTACGCATACAGCAAACGGATTCATGTCGGGAACATTTTGTTAGGCTCGGTATACTGACCGTGCCATGTTTATATATCTTAGTCACCTTGACAAATTTCGTTAAAAATCTTAATAGATATGAAAGTGAGGAAAAAAAATTAATAAGGGAAAAAACTAGGAGAAAAAACATTAAAAGTGACTATCTTGTAAGGCTGAACATAGCAAAGCACAGTGTTCGATTTCAGGCTGTTAAACTTTACAATAGGCTTCCAATTGTATTTAAAACTATATACTGTGTCGTTAAGTTTGGTAAACAGTTGAAAAGTTTCTTACTGGAAAAGTGTTTCTACTCCATCGACGACTACTTTAACGACAAAAGTCAAACAGCATAGACAGTAAAATATTAATCTAGTGTGTACGTAATTTTTTGTGTCCTGATTTGTTTCTTTCTGTGTTATTGTTTTGATTTTTTATTATACTGACATTTTATTTAAGTATTGTAACTTTTTGTATGTTTGACATTATAATTATTTATCATTTTTAATGTAAAATATTCCGACACAAATGTATTTGTTTGAGAATAAACTGAAACTGAAACTGAAATCAAAATGAATTGATATTTTCAGTATCATGTCGACCGTTAGTTGTTTGATGTATCCAATTAAAAGTTTTGTTTACTTGTATGTGTGTGTTTTATGTGACAATTAATGATTTACTTATTTACTTACATAATTATTTAAGTTTGGTAAACAGTTGAAAAGTTTCTTACTGGAAAAGTGTTTCTACTCCATCGACGACTACTTTAACGACAAAAGTCAAACAGCATAGACAGTAAAATATTAATCTAGTGTGTACGTAATTTTTTGTGTCCTGATTTGTTTCTTTCTGTGTTATTGTTTTGATTTTTTATTATACTGACATTTTATTTAAGTATTGTAACTTTTTGTATGTTTGACATTATAATTATTTATCATTTTTAATGTAAAATATTCCGACACAAATGTATTTGTTTGAGAATAAACTGAAACTGAAACTGAAATCAAAATGAATTGATATTTTCAGTATCATGTCGACCGTTAGTTGTTTGATGTATCCAATTAAAAGTTTTGTTTACTTGTATGTGTGTGTTTTATGTGACAATTAATGATTTACTTATTTACTTACATAATTACAAATTAGTTTTCTGCTAAACTGGCATCACCAACCCTCGAATACTCAAATACAACTCAGATGTTGCATTTGAATATTCTCGGATGTTGACAGTTTTCAAAGAAAATGTTTCAAAAATTCCTGACTTGAGACGTGTTTTAATGCGTTTTTCATTAATCAAATGCACCCATCCTCATTTTAAAATCCAATATGCTATATTACGTTTGCGATATCCAGCACTCGCTTTACGCACCGCTGAAACCTCTGTAAACTTTAGATCACATTAAATTGCCCGTCGATATTTTTTATGTGTCTGGAATGGAGTCTGGGTGATTGTGGGGCCGTGGTCATCCGTGCTCGTTTTAACGCTTTAAAGGAGTGCTTATCTAGAGTGAATTTTGAGGCTATTTACGGGGGAAATGCATTTGCCTGATGAAATGTAACGATGTAGGGGTAGGACTTAAGATATATAATGAATAGTGCTATTACTAGATATATATAGATATTTATAGATATTTATACAAAGCATCTAGAACATCCTAAAAGTATCTGTAGATCGTACAAACGTTTGTCCGGTGACAAAAATCGAACCCGCAACCTCCTGCGTCGCAGGCGGACCTTCGCCCGCTGCGCCACAGAGCTCGTCAGCTCGATAAGTACTTAATATTAGAAATAAAAATACTTAGAACCTTTGAGATCTTATGTCTATACTTTGAAAAGGATTTCGTACGTACCTGTTATTGGGGTTGGTTCGCAATCGTACTCCACCCACCCACCCGTAAGTTCGAATGCAGCATGTTATGCCACATCCTGAATTTCATAAAAACATAAATATTGCATTCATCGTCACATTCATGTGATTTCTATATGCAAAAAGTCGACAGGTTTAAATATACTGCATCCGCCACGTGTGCGGCGTGCGGCGATTTCTTCACGCCTTATTAATGTTGTAAATTAGTCTTGGTGGGTCTGACTGAACCACCCAGTTGCAAGATAGATGAAATATTTCCTTTATTTTTAGTACGGAAATAATTTTGGTATGTTAGTAGAAGAGAAGAGTGATAATTAATAGTGGTGAAGCTTAAATATTTTCCTATTTCAGCTTTTGGCTTAGCCGAATCTTATATACACCTGCTTAAGTGAGACCCTTTTGCCCTACTTTTATATCCTATTTTCTATTATTATTTTATAGTTTTAATCTTTGATATGATAGTACCTACCTAGTCTGCAAGAAACCGTAATATTATTTTTATGATTTATTTAACTTACTTCGAACTATGGTTTATCCATTTTGAATGAAGCATGTTAGTAAACAAAGTACGACACAAATAACAAAATCTCACTTGCTTGGCGTTGAGTTTCAGATATAATTGTAAGCAATTTTTATTGAAGGGAGGATCTAAAAACGACAAGTAATGTAAATTACGTATAAAAGGACGCGCCAACACAGTGAACTTTAGGTTAAGGTATGGCGGTTTGTTTACGTTTGTGTTCCATTCAAAATGTATACGATATAGGTTAAAATACTATCATGGTACTCTACAATTATTTTCTGTAACACATTATTTGTTTTGTAAGGAAAATAAAAACATCGATATTTAGTCAGGACAAAGTATACACAATTAGATATACGTATACTGTATTTTGTTTTCAAAAGCGAGGCGCTACGACCCGTAATGAGGCTAACGTTCTATACAATGTTTCCTTTCCTACTTTTGTGAAAATAATTCCAACTGATAACGTTTTGAACAGAGGAATGGTGTTTGTTTAAGTAGAGAAGAATATTTTTGGACGACACGCTTTTATTATTTTTTACATTTAACTTGTCTTGTTAGTTGTGTGGGACAAATCTTGCAACTGAATTTTGTCCTCTACCAATTGGGCTGAAATTTAGCATACAATGTATGTTTTGTCACAACTCAAAATGTTAGTACCATCGATATTTACTGACGATGCAAACAGAAAGATATATCGCGAAACTTATAGTCCTTAGCGAAACAATTGAACCCCGTCGAGCTTGGTTTCGTTGGATTTTTCCGTCCAAGCACTTTGGCCCTCGGTAATATAGGTACGAGCTTGATTAAAAAAAACTGTCTCATTTTCTCTATTCTACCCTACAGAACAATCCACGTGCTAGGCCTACTGTTTAGCACTTGGTAGGTACCTTATTGATCGATCTGGGTGTAGAACAAAAGTAAAACATAAAAAAAATATAAGTTGTTTATTGGTCACCCATCTAGCAGTCTTATAATCGAATTACATGAGCTAGTAGACTTTTCGAGACTTGTACTTTACTACAGTGACATAATGTAATCAGAAAAGTTCTTTCTAGTAATAATCTTAGTAGGGATGCAAATAACCTTTGGCTATGTAAGTTCTCTCGTAAAACAATAGCTCTTCATTTGGCGCCAGTCTATTGGGATTACGACCTTAAAAATACAAGAGGAATGGGTACAGATGCCTACGTAGAAAGAAAATGAGAATTCTCGTGAAACCCGCCCTACCTAGACGTTTTCATAGATTTGCCCTCAAACCTTTTTCATTTAGCTCCTGCGCTAAAAGGAAAAGGTTTGAGGGTTATAGGAATAGTTATGAAATTATTACCACGATAAGACAAGTAAAGGTAATAAGGTAAGGAACTACCAACTCAAAGAACATGCGACCCTAACATGGGCAAATCATGTTATTGTGGTACAGACAGGTTGTGTAAAAGGTGCTTGTTCATGTTCCTAAGGTCGTAACGTAATGACCCAGATGTTACCCGTGTTCGGTTTTACCTATGTTAACCAGATTACTGGGTATCGTTATTGATTTTTTGTAGCTACTATCATTTAGGCGCCCTTCAGTTTTGGAGGAGTTTGTTCAAGTTGCCTTTAAGGCAACAGTTGAACATGCTGTTCCTACATCTGGTTTAATTGTTTTTAAACTTAGGGCCAGTGCTCTCAAATTGGTCATAATACCAAGACAGGTCTGGTTAGGTAGGTACCGGTATGATGTTGACTCTCAGGGTGGCGGTGCGACTAGCTGAGGTGGGTGCAACCCTTGTTTAATTAATTACTAGTGTAACTGTGTTATTTTGATTTTATATTTTTGTTGTGTTCAAAGACTGGTTAGGTATTAAGTAGCTTACTAACTTTAAAGGTAAAGGTACACATTAGACATACAAATCTTTGTTTGATGATCATACAAAAAGCAGTGCGCGTAGAGGTTTGTCATTGGTGACGTAACTTACTCCATGAGGGTCAACATAATACCAGCGCTGAGTAGGTAATCCGACTTACCTACTCATCAACATGCTGAGTTGACACCTTTTTGGCTTGACATTGAGTGGTTTGCCAAGCTTGTTCCGTATTAATGCTGGGATGTTTTTTTTTTAACTTCTTGAGTATAGGCCTTGGGTAGATTTTGATTTTACCCTGCATCCTTATCATATATTTAATTTTTAGTACATTACTCTTAAACTAAATCGCTAATTCCTAGCTTTAGTCTTTCATAACCATGTTTTGTGTCGTGTTAAATAAACTTTTTTCATTTCATTTCATTTCATTTTATCCCTTGTGGTAGACCGCGTACATGCCCTGGGTCGGTGCAAAATTGTAAATCTAGCATTTACAATTTTGCACCGACCCAGCACGCCACGCCACGCAACCCGATCTTTCCGTACCATGGCGAAAGACTTTTCACGGTTGAGTTTTTAGTGGGTTCAAGCTCCTCACACTGATGCAATGGCATTTCCCCACCCATAAAAAACAGCTTGAAACAAATCTGCAAACATTGTTGTGTTTGCAGATTTGTTTCAAGTGTTTTGTGTGTTTTCTATGTATAGTAAAAATATCGATGTAAGTAATGTATGGTATCTAGTTATCCGCTTTACTATACAACTAAAAACGCTTACGCTGCGTTACATGCTGCGGTAATTTGTAAACAATACCTTACAGCTGGTATTGCCATATCTATCAAAATTGAATGGTAGGTGTACCAGGACATCAGCTCAGAGGAGGGTTTATACACCCTCCTCGTCCGCCTCAACGTAGTAGTGTAAAAAGGGTCGATGCCGGAAATACGCGATGGCACTTATCGGAAACGCTGTCGGCCATTGAATTCTTTTTTGACTGACATAATAAAAATAATACTTTCGACCATTACAACTTTGTTTTTTACCTGTGTTATAAAACGAATTGCACATAAATATATACCTAAGTATTTTTCATTCGTAATCAATGTTTTCGACCAAACAAAAACCTTCTACGGAATAAATACTAATATAATACCTAATAATAATGTAGAAGCAAAAAGAGTAGAACCCTAAATAAATCAATTAATACCTATATCTACTAAAATAAAAATAATAAATAAAAAGCCTTTTATTCCATAACATTAAAAAACAGTATCAATCATGCTTTTAAAAATAATATCGTAATTAAATAAAAATATGTAGATATGTATAATGTAATTGTATGCCAGATTTCGTTGAATGTAATTTTAATAATGAATGAAACTAATTTTTATTGAATTTGAATATAATAATTTCGATTGATTAGTGATATTTGTCAGTAGTTAGGACCCCTCTCGGGTAAAGGCCTCCTCCAGTTCTGTCCAGTTGTTGCGGTCTTCTGCGACATTTGTCCAATTTTGTGTTTTCACATATCTTCTGATTTCGTCTGATCATCTTGCTAGGGGTCTACCAATTTTTCTTTTTCCCTTAGGTCCTTTCCATGAGGTGACCAAGGTGGCTCGCCTTTCTTTTGGCATTCTGTCCAGCCCATCCCCACTTCATTTTGAGAGCAAATTGTAAAGCGTCTATAAATTTAGTTTGAGATCTGGTTTCTTCATGTCTCACTTCGTCTTTTATTCTGATTTACAT
The DNA here is from genome assembly GCA_955876795.1 of Eupithecia tripunctaria. NCBI lineage: Eukaryota > Metazoa > Arthropoda > Insecta > Lepidoptera > Geometridae > Eupithecia > Eupithecia tripunctaria. Next base: position 7,987,276 of record OY041613.1, on the reverse strand, counting down.
AATATTTCGAACGAAATATAATGAAAATCATTATATCATTATATTTCGAACGAAATATAATGTAAATCAAATAAATAAATACAAAAAATAAATAATATGACGTAACACACAACATCATGACGTAACGATTGACGTAACGATCAGCGACGCTAAAGTTGGCAGGGTAGAAGATGCTAGGAATCTCGGGATTACCATCGACAGTAACCTTAAATTTAAGACTCATAATTTTTCTTAATTTAGTAAAACTTGTTTTTACCTCTTAAGGATACTTTACAAAATAGAAATCAATTCGCAGCATCGAGTATCGTCCTTTGTGAATAGCTTATCATTTCTAAGCTAAATTATGGGATTTTGTTTTGGCTCCTCGTCTACTTGCGAGAACCCAAGCGCATCATACAAGGAGTGCAGAATGCTTGTTGTCGCTTTTGTTTCACTTTTCCACCTAGTAATCACACAACACCATATACATACATTATTTGAATAAGATGTCCTTGTTGAATATGGAATCACGAAGACTACTGCACCTGGGCGGACTGGTATTTGATGTTATCAAGTTTAAAATGCCTGAGTATCAAAACTTAAAACATAACTTTGTTTCTGGTAAAAGGTTACAATGAGTTACATCTGCACTTTCTTGTTACAATCACAAGACTGCAGCTTTCAGGGGAATTTTCAGGGATTCGACAACGAAGTGCTGGAATAATATTCCTCCCCCTATTCGCAATGCTAACACTAATTACAGATTATACACTAAATATAACCTAAAGATATATACAGTGGGATTTTGTTTAAGATATATATTGGGTTCTAATAGTAAAAGTTATTGTATTTAACAAATTTGAATAACTGGCGGAATAAAAAAAACAAAATGAATGACAGTTTTATTTTTGGAATACGAAGCGCTTGGGAATAGGTATTTTCTATTTACTTTTGCAATATAAACTTAACCACATTAATTCTCTGCTACCTACCTACACGTTGTCTGTTTGTAATCGTTATGTTTGCTCTCGATCAGGTTTTGGCTTTTTAGCAAAAAATATCGCTGAGCCAGGCCCTATTTGACTTGGTTCAAAATATATTAACGTCGAAAATGGTGGAAAGAACATGATATCTCAAGCTTGTTTACTTTTCCAATCAGTTAGCAGTTCCATCAGCTTCGCCAAGAATCCTCAACTTCGTCAATGTAAAGGGAAGTTAGTAACCTACTTCGATTGTTGACTGTACCTACCTAACAGTACAGGCAGAGTACCTACGTCGACCACGCAAGCTTGCGGTAATGTTACCCACGAGTTCCAATGAGAAGTTTTTACGGGCCAAGTTTCAAATAAATCCCCGTTACCTGACTCAAGTTTCAGATTGAAGTCTTGAAATTCAGCTTCATTTTATTGGCATACGAGCGACTAGGGAGGGTCCAGTAATTAAATATAAAAATACGCTTAATAGATAAAAATATTCAGAAAAACAAAATATTTATAAATGCTTTTCTTTGTGATGTCTACTAAGCTGAACGTAAAGCTTGACCCTTTTGACAAAAAGTGATCACGAAAAGAACTCACCGGTCCAATATTTTACATCTAGAGACTTTGGTACTTATGCCCGTGACAATTGGATAAAAAGTATCTTGAACAGAAACTCTCGGAACAGCCCCCACTTCACCCAACGACACTCAACAAAAATGTATTACACCGTTTGAATATTAAAACCTCTGAACTTATTTCATACAAGGGTCTTAAACGCAGTTCTTTGGTTCTTCTCATCAAGGTTACTGTTCTTTGTTCTTGTTCCAGTTTTACTTTGGTTATGGAAGAAGAAATAGAACACATAAAGGTAATTTATTATGTGCAATTTCACGTTATTTCACACATTTCGTTGAACACAGCCTGTATCGCTCCACTGTTGGACACAGGCCTCCCCCTGATAAACGCCTTATTGGCGTTTAACTCATGGAGGTAATGCCCACTATCCCCGCGCTGGGCATGCGGGTTGGGGATCGCAGTTTGGTGGAAGATTTATTCTGCGGGGGGCGCTGCTGCCCGCCCCTGGTGGATATCCCTTAGTCGCCGTCGTCTTTCGACACCCACAGGAAAAATTGGGGTGGTGCAAATTCTAAGCCAGCCTCCAGCACAGCTATACGAAACAACGCATTTTGGGATAGTTATTTACCTACCCATACACAGAGTTCAAAGTGTGTTTCATGAAATACTTAGGTACCATTTAAGTCTTACCACCTCCACGCACGATGGTTAAAAGAATCACTATAAACTCGCAATTTCTGTTTATTTTTATCAAGTTCTCATTTTATAAAATCACTTTAAATGAAATACGACCCACATTTTTCGCATCCACGAAGAGTGTTCCATAGGCTTAGTATGAGTGTGCAAAATAGTTCAAGATTTTAGAAGAAAGAGGTCGATATAGTTTAATTTCTATCTCCAGTTTAAAACTATAATAAATTGAGATCGTATGAAATAATTAGTTTCTGCCCGCGGCCTTGCACGTGTTATTTTAATTCAAACGTTTTCTATCCCATGGGAACTGACTTATGGGATAAAAATGGTAAGCCCCTGTTTGATTCAGAATTAACTGTATGCAAAATTTCAGCCCGATCTTATATAAACCAGTGAAAGTGGCGCCCCCAACTATTTTATCTTAATAATACGTTATACACAGGAAGTTTAAGAAATTCATCGTACAGTTTGTGGTATCTATTGTAAGTTATTTATGAATGCCTCTGTCATAGTTTTATTTTAGCTTAGAAGATACGAAAATGCGCTTTTTGGCCACCAAACTCTATCTTCGCATCTCTTCATAAACTTTATAAGATAAATTAGAGAGGTATTACAAAATAGCTTATAATAGATACCACAAGCTGTATAATGTATTTTTAAAATTTCCTATGTTAATCGTAATAATATGATAAAATAGGTGGCGCTGTCATATTGACTCGGGTATGCGCCATAAGTAGTTAAATAATAAAATAAAGTAATTATTCTGTATATTATTATCAGATTTGACGTGAAGAGGTAACACACATCCACCCATCAATTCATACATCTAAACTTTCGTATTTAAAATATTACTGTGATTAAGCGGCTGTCAAAACATAAAAAATTAAATAACATTGATTAAAGGGAAGATAGGTTACGTTCTCCCAGCGCTTACTCAAAAATTGGCATTTCTTACAACTACACGCAAACACATACGCTCACAGTTATATTTTCAGTCCTGTGCAATAAAAAGAAGAACAAAGACGGAAAGACGTTTCTAAGACCGAAGTGAGACCGAGACAACAATATTTCACGCGAATCACGAACGCCCGTGCCGCCGGTCCGACGGTGACTGAGGTGACACACAATTTTACACAAATGAGGTTGCCATTTTCGAGAAACTACCTCATCTTCCCTTTTTAATTAATCAATGCTTATTAATCTATCCGGTAGAGGCGCTGCAAGGTGCCAAATACATATATCGTAAACTATGCGCAACTCATACTAGGGATTCTGTTGTTGGTAAAATCTAAAATTTAAGTGTCGCTCCACATACCATCCTCTCCGACCATGCATCACAGTATTTGATCTGGCACTACGCCAGCAATATGCCTAGCTGGAAAAATACGCATCAAGTCATCGAAGTTTTACAACCTAGATAAGTTTTTGTAAATATTTTTCAACCCATTATACGTTTAAAATGTGAGCTGATTTAATATGGATGAAACTGAATAAATTTTAGTGACGGGATAGTTTTCAGGGTGCAATCTCCCACTTCACTCCATCATAGTCAGCAAAGAGATTTTTTTATTAAAAAAGGTGAAGGGTTTTCACCATATCACTTAAAAAAGTAAAGATCGGCCTAAGATCAAGCACGCATTCCCAGAAGGAACGTATTTACACGATTTTTTAGAGCTTTACAATAAATATACTACCTATAAATATTATATAAATATATAAATATAATACCTAGGTTATAACGGGTGTCCCAAAAATTACGCAAGATTTTAATTTGCCGCCATTTTTGTATTTTAGGGCTGGCAACCCTAAAAAAATGGCGAGTTATACGAAAGATCAACGCGTTTTTATTATTGAACAATATTTCAAAATGAGGCCGGTCAAGCAGTTACTGTTAATGGAGCTCGATTTTGCGACATGATAAAAAGGTTTTTCTAGCCGAATTAGAGGATATCAATGCGAAAGCAATGTGGTTTCAACAAGAGGGGCCCAATTGCCACACAGCCAGAGAAACGATGAAATTACTGCATGAAACATTTCCTAGTCGTGTGATCAAACTGGCCCCCTAGATCTTGCGATTTAACGCCTTTGGACTTCTTTTTATGTGGTTATTTAAAGTCTGAAGTCTATGCCAGTAAGCCTACAACAACTCATGCGTTAAAAAAGGAAATTTGACGCTGCGTTGTAGAAATTCATTCGCATCTATGCAAAATGGTCATAGAAAAGAAAATTTTGAGTGTGAGTGCTTGCCAGCAAAGCCTAGGAGGACATTTTGCCTGACGTATTATTCAACAAATAACCATATTTTATGTATTTCAAGATTTTATATTCAAATATATTATAACGAAAAAAAATGTGTTTTTCAAATCTTGCGGCCTTTTTGGGACACCCGTTATGTTTATTTAATATACATACTTGCCTCTTAATGAGCCAGATGAGAACTCTGTGTCTAGACAAACCTAACAGGTCTCAAGGCACTACTCAACCTCAACCTCAACAGCCTGTATCAGTCCACTGCTGGACGCTACCTCCCCCTGATAAACGCCGTTTGCCGTTTAGCTCATGGGGGGGTAATGCCCATAATCCCCACGCTGGGCATGCGGGTTGGGGATCGCAGTTCGGTGCTAGAATTGTTCTACAGGAGGCGCCTTTGCCCGCCCCCCGGTAGATATCCCTTAGTCACCTCTTACGACACCCATGGGAAGAATGGGATGGTGCAAATTCTAAGCCAGCACTACACAGCTAACCAATATGTAATATTGTTTTTTTACCTAAATAATTAATTCAATTCTATTCTATTCCATGTATGAGTTTGAGTTTAAAAACCACCGACTAAATTTAAAGGTAAGAATTCCTGTCAGTGTCCACAGCACAATCTCCAATCAAATATTTGCTTTTGCAATACAAATTATTCGAAACCGACACAAAACCCACAACACCAGAACACAACAATGTTTAAACTGGTCCCATATTCCATGATCTGCAAATATTTGTTAGAAGGGGGATTTAAAAATCAAACTCCTGCGTCCTTATTCGTTTGTCGTTATGACCTATATGACCATATGTATACGTGTAGATAGATATTGGCGTGTTACGTTTTGAACGGACAAAGTGATGGACATACAAAAGAACAGTAGGTATCTACATTTTCGCATTTCGAATGCGTAGAGAATATGGGCATATCGGCTCTCAGTCACTCTGCACGAAGGCTTACAATTATTTGGCTGGTTTCACGGCAAAGCCTTTGTTTTTGTGTCCGTTAACGAAGGCAGATTAACTGCTATCATTCCACTTTGTGAGGCTTAAGAGTCTAGTGAGCTCGTCAGGCTTTCGATGAAAGCTTATGAAGGTATTTATTATACCCTGATTAACAACGGAACGAACAAATACCATGGAGACTTTGGAATATGAAAAAAAAATTAAGGATTTAAGAATATCGTGCACTTAGGTAGGTCTTCTTACACAACGCAGTCATGTTATTTGTAACTTCTGAGAAGGTTTTCAAGTGGTTTTAGAAAGTTCGTTGAGAATCATCAATTTTACACAAAAATGTACTACACTATTCATTGCTTAAGTTCGTGACAGTCTTATTCCACAAATAGCACCACATTCAGAATCTCAGCAGAGGTATTCCTCGACTACAGTAATAGAGCTCCATACCTGCGGTAATGCAATCAGTAAGTACGAGGTGAAACCGTTGTCGGTCGTACATCCTTGGATAATTTCTAAGTTGAATTTCTCTGTTACCTGCATTTCAGTTAGAATACATCGAAATTTAAATGTTTCATGAATATCTAAATAACTAGCAGAATAAATTGTACCTTAATAAGACGTCGGTTATGTGTGTTTGTTGTCAAAAAAGACGTACATTTGAAAATGGTTTCTAAATATGAATAGCTTATCAAAATGACTTGGAAGATGGAAAAACCGCCATTTATTTGCTCATAAAAAAATCAAACAGAAGCTGTATTATAAGTACCTACTCTTGATTTGGGAACGTTTAAGGGCTATCTTTTGAAGAAAACTTGAGGAAATTAATTAAAAGAATGAAAATACGTCCTGCCGATTTAGAGGCAATCTTTATTCTGTCTCAGTCACAGGATGCATGGGCCACCAGAGTAGCGCCAAGTAAGCACTTACATTCTAAGAACTCGATGTAACAAGAGCTCAACTTAATCTAAAACAGAGGGGTGAGGGGTATCCGTAACTCCTCCCTCCCTAAGAGGAAAATTATCGGTTGGATCGATTTGAGATTTGTGCCGATAATTTTTCTTACACATAATAATACTCAGCAATTTTAGCCGAAAGACATAAAATACAATTAAAAGAAAACTAAAAGTTACTAAGCCTAGAGTCGCGAATCCTAAATTTTCACTGAAGTTATAGTCTTTTCTATTATTTAAAACACTTTCGATCACTTCACTGTGCCTTAGAGAATAGGCCATGTATTTCACTTCATCTAAGTTAACTCCTTTCATATTAAGCACACGTTTACCGGATAGTGTTGGTTTAACGCGTAGCTGCGGTAAGGCAATCGGCGGAATAGGCTCAACAGCATCCGATTCCTTAAGGATCCGGTGAAGTATACGAATTCCGTTGATCTCCAAATCGCAGGGTTCGTCGATGGTTGCCAGATAAGTCCCCAGTACTGGCTGCTTGCTGATTTCGCCATCACAATGCTTCGATAACAGCATGTGAACTCTGCTGAATATTATCCAACTGTTTTCACTGATTCTTTGAACCTTAACTCTTTCAATCTCTACCTGATGTTGCATGCAGTGATCAGGGTCATCTTCGAATTTCATTAGCTGCTCTACACAGGTAAGCTCATGGTAAAATGCTCGATTATCCTCGGAACATAGGAAATGGTCGCCAGCAGATAACGGGCGGCACGGTTTAACAATTGGTAAGTATTGAGTACGCTTCGCCAAAAGGTAGGGATACTTAGGAAAAATGGAGATAGTTTTGTTATCAGACTGGTGGAAAATTGGTAAGGAATACACTTTATAGTAGTTATAAGTACAATTATCAGTTATCGGAATTTCCAAAATAAATGTAACCAGGTTATTCTTAGTAAAGGATTTTACAACAATGGTTTCCTCTAATTTTATCAAATTATTTTCACTAGGAAAATAAACTAAGCTTACGGATTCCGAAATCAATTTCAAATGGTACAATAATTCGGTGGAGTTCACAATAGATTGGTGTAATATAGAGACTCTACTTAATGCTAGAGCTGTTTCAATTTCACTTAACCGGATAAAGATGGTTCGGAAATTACTTATGTAAACATTAAACAATGCGAAAACATACGAATGAAATACTTGTCTCTTTTCTTTGTTAGACAAATCGCTAATCATTTCTTCTACCTTCTTAATGCGGTTAGCTGAATTGATAGTGTTCCGATTGATTAACTCGGTCACATTTATGAAACTGTCAAACATTTTAGAGACCAAGGTTAACTTTTTTGAAACAATAATTTGATCATGCTGTAATTCCGAGGTGACTCTATCAAATTTAATCGCGTCATCATGATCAAGATTTCCTGTTATAACTTTTATTAGTGAACCCAATGGATTTACAAGCCCTCTTCTAAATCGTTGTTGTGGAACAAGCTGTTTGAACTTGTCTTTAGTTAAATCGCGTACGAACTCTGTATGTATTTTAACACTTATAAATTCCTGAGAGTATGACGAATTCCAGTCAATTAATCTACACAATTGCTCAAAGTTGGTCGTTACGTAACTTAAATCATGGTTAATTCTGTCCAAGTTTATAACCTTAACTAGTCCAATAATCGGTTTGAAGGAAAGCTTGACCTTCCTTGACTGGAAGTATTCCCGGGTTTCCTTCAAGTGTTTGCAGATGAAGGGCCAGGGATGGCGTCAGTACGAGCAGAAGGCTGCACCTGCGGAGGACGTTTTACATTTTTAATAGGAACTTTGGTTATCCTTTGCCCTACCTTTATAGGTAAAACGTTTCTTTCAGCTTTACCAACCACTTTAGCTTTAACGTATCGCGGTTTGTCTTTACTTTTACGCTTATTAACATCCTTAGCATAAATTGTCTCATCATCAGCAGACTCTATATTATCCTCGCCGCCTTTCTTTGCTCTAATATTTTTTTTTAGCGCAATCATCTTATCTGCCAAATATTCGTATAAAAACTTGGTTCGCTTTGCATGATCTTTTATTAATTTTTGAAAATAACACTTTTCAATTTCAATGCCATAAGGGCTGCTGGAGTCAGTATGGCCAAATACCACTTCAAAAGGAGTAAGTTCAGTGACAGAATGGATGGTGTGATTATATGCCATAACAGAATATGTCATAGTTGATGCGGCATCAGTACATCGTTTTTCATATTTAGCTAATCTATATATTTCTATAATTGTTGAATGGAAACGTTCAATAAGGCCCATTGAATTGGGGTTATTGGGAGTTCCAATGTGAAGCTCTATTTTATGTAAGCTCAAAAATTCTTTCATTAGCATGTTGTTAAATTCGCTTCCGGGATCCGAACTAATCTTTTTGGGGATGCCATAGTAAGAAAAATAGCTCATCAGTGCTCTCACTACTTCAGGAGTTGATCTACCTTGAATTTCAATAGCCTGTCCTAATTTGCTGAAGGCATCAATAAGGGTCAAATAACTTTTTCCTTCAATACTAAAAAGATCTATGAACATTTCTTGAAAAGGGGCGTCGTGAGTTTGCGTCAATTGCAAAACTGGTTTTATTGGTTTCCTATCATATTTCATCTTTTGGCATGCTTCACATGCATTTATAACCGCTGCAACTGTTTCTTGCATTTTATCCCAATAGTAATTTCTACGAATCCTGACTAAAGTTTCCTTGATACCACGGTGGCATGTTTTTCCTTCGTGATGTTTAACAATAACTGCCCTTTGTTCTCTCTCGTCTTCAATATAAAGGACTCTTTCTGTGCATTCATAAAAATTTACCATTCCTTTTTTAAAAAGTTGTATTATTAAATTACCAAATAGTCTACGATGTTCCAATTCCTCAAAATAGATGAAATATTTTACTTTTGGTTTGATGTAGCGTTTTAAAAATTCTTTAACGAGTTCTGAATTAGTCAAAGGTAAGAAAATTTCCAAAACCTTTTGTTTGTCTCTAGATAAGTCTTTTACATTTAATTCGTTTTTAGACCAAGAAAATACTAAGATCTGATTAGGTTTTGTGTCAACTGCTTCATGTAAAATTGGCATTCCCACAGACTCTAACTCTACGTGAGAATGAATGGTTTCTGATTTATTAGATTCCGATGGCACAGGTACTTGTTCGTGATCCGAACCATACCTCGATAATTTATCAGAGAAAGGGCTAGCTGTTAATGTCCTACTTTTGTCTGATGTAGAATCTTTTCGCTTTCTATTCTTTTCAGCTGCTAAGTTGTTTCTATCCTTATGCTCGTTTTCATCGATGTTAACCTCCATTGACTCAATATCATCATTGGAACCTAGAGCGTTTATTTTTATCCTAGATAACGCATCAGCGTTCGTATTCTGTTGTCCATTTTTGTATATGACTTCAAAATCATAGTCTTGTAACCGTAAACTCCAACGCGTGAGCTTACTGCTCGGATCTTTAAGAGATCGAAGCCAAACTAATGGTCTATGATCTGTATAAATGGTGAACTTTCGTCCGTACAAGTAAGGCCTAAAGTGCTTTACTGCCCAGATTATAGCAAGCAATTCGCGTTCGATTGTACTATAACGTGATTCAGTATCACTTAGCGTTCGACTAGCATACGCTACAGGCTTGTCAGTTCCAATTTGTCCCTGAGATAGTACAGCTCCGACTGCTACATTTGACGCGTCAGTTGTCAGTATAAAAGGTTTGTCAAAATCAGGATACTGTAACAGAGGGGCATGAGTCAAAAGCTCTTTGCATTTGTTAAAAGAGTCATGATAATTTTGATCGATTATAATTTCATTACGCTTTTTCAGGCAGGCTGTCATCGGTTGTGTTACCTTAGCGAAGTCTCTAATGAAGCGTCTGTAGTACCCTACGAGTCCGAGAAAGCTCTTAATTTCAGTCTTCGTTTTTGGTAGAGGGTATTTCAGTACAGCGTCAATTTTATCATTATTAGGTTTAAGTCCTTCTTTCGTAATCATGTGTCCTAGGTAAAGTACTTCTTTACGCAGAAACTCTGATTTATCTAGTTGTATCTTTAAGTTAGTCTCCCTAAGTCTGTCGAAGATTGTTTTTAAATTACTGATGTGTTCTTCAAGGCTTTTTGAATAAACTGTTATGTCGTCTAGATAAACCATACAATGTAGTCCTTGCAGGCCACGTAGGACATTGTCCATTGTCCTTTGGAACGTTGCTGGACAGGTTTTTAATCCGAATGGCATTCTAGTAAATTCTAAATGGCCACCGTTATTTGTGGAAAATGCAGTTTTTTGTCTATCATTTTTTTCAACTTCAATTTGGTGGTAACCACTTGCAAGATCTATAGTGCTAAAATAGTTACTCTTTCCTAATTTATCGAATAAATCTGTGATATTTGGAAGGGGATATTTGTCGTCAATCGTAATCTCGTTCAGACGCCTATAGTCGACTACCATTCTATACTTAACTTCACCAGATGCATCCATTTTTTTTGGTACTAAATGTACCGGGGCATTCCAAGGTGAATGAGACTCTTGGATTACATTGTCTTTCAGTAATTTATCTACTTGCCTGTTAATTTCTTCTTGTACAAAGGGGGCCTGTCTATATGGCTTTACATATATAGGGTCTTCGTTCTTTGTCCTAATCTTGTGTTTAATTTGGTTTGTAAAACTCAAAGGAATTTGGTCGCAGTAGAAAATATCTTTATAGTCAAAACAAAGCTTGTAAATTTTTTCACGCTCTTCATCGTTGGTATGGTCAAGTCTGAGTTTACTCAAGTTTTCTTCTAATAAATGGTCTGTCTCTACATCCAATGAATCTTTTGTAATGTTTAATTTGCTTTCCGACTGATTAAATGATGTTACTGATAGAGGTGAATTAAATGTGATGCGTTTCGTTTTATCTGAGGTATTTTGGATCACAGTAGTTGCATATCCGTTTATGCAATTAACTATTGCACTAGGCATACGTAAACCATCTGTAAATTCGTAAAGTCCATAATAGCATCGCCTGAGTGTTGATTTATCGGTAGCTTAACTCTTTTTTCTGACCGCGGAGAAATATCGATCGAATAATTTAGAATATTATTAATTATTGGAATATGCGTTGTACTTGTCTTCAAGAGCCGTTCTTTCAAATCAATAACCGCGCCTAATTGTTGCAGAAGATCATTACCAATCAGTCCATCATAACGCGTATCAAAGTCATATAAATAAAATTTATGCCAATCGTTGCTAACAAAAGATGGGAATAGAGGGATCTCTACTACATCGTCATGAATACTAGATGCGTGGGTGCTAACAACTTGAAACCGTTCCTTACGAATAAATTCGAGAAAATATTCATTAGCTTTTCGCGGACTTAAGAACGATCTCATACTTCCGGTATCAATCATCATTTTTGCGTCTATCTCTTCCAAATAGATATACGGAAGTTTTAAATTTGGGTCACAATTTAGTTTAAGTTCTAGGACTTCTTGATATCCGAGGCTGTTATGCAAAAATCCGAAGGATTTTCAGCATTACTTTCAGTTTTTTTGATACTCTCCGTAACACTTTTTTCACTCGGTGGTAGAGGCAATAACGATGAAGGATCGTCATAACCATAGTACGTTTCATTTGCATAGTCATAGCCATAGCCATCACAATTACTATCGTAATATGCGTCTTCATTATAAAATGCCATCGTAGGCATACCGATGTCGCCGTATTCGTAGTCATTCATGGTTATTTCGTTTAACCTAAACCCATTTTGTAAGGGCTTCTGAGGCGCTGTCCTCATAGATACGTCGGCAGATTGCAACTGTGGTTTTTGTCCTTGAGGAGGAATATTTGGTGGTCCTAATGTCGGTAAATTTGGTTTGTAACCAAATGGTTGTGGGGGCCTATAACCAAAAGGCTGTGGGACTCTATACCCAAACTGTTGCGGAGGTCTATGCCCGAATGCTTGTTGTGGCTGAAGGCCAAATCTTGGAAGGCCGAAATGCTGTGGCTGAAAACCATACTGTGGCCGATAGCCAAAACTCTGTGGGCGTGTTACGAAATTCCCTTGACCTTGGCCTTGAAATTGAGGCGCCCTAATCTGCGCATTTTGGGGAATCCCAAAATTAAATTTCGGAGTCACGTTATTACTGTTACTACCTAACATAGGCTTATAACCCATCGGTTGACCTTGACTAACCAAAGGCCTTGACCCTAAGGTTGAGCCTTGAGTATTCCCGTGAATACGATTTCTCATATTATATTGTTCAATAAAATTCACTTCTTCAAGCACAATACTCAATGCCGCTTCTAGAGTACTGGGCGCTTTTAACCTCACTATTCTGACCAAATTTTCCGGAAGATTGTACAAAAATACATTCAGAGCCGTATTGTCATAAATAATTAATTTTGCCTTTTTTAAATCACTTTCCACATTGGCGTTCACTTTTGAAATTAATAATGATCGTACACTTTGAATTCGATTGCAAAACTCCAGATAATTCTCACCCGATTTTATCTTTAAAGATTCTAACTCGATGTTAATACACGCTTCACTACGGGGGTCTCCAAAATGTTGGATAAGCAAGGCTTTAAGGGCGGACCACGTCACAATATCATCCCTTTCTGATAAAAGGGCAGCTGCATTCTCTGTAAGCCTGCTCGTGATAATATTGAACACGTATAAATTTTGTTCTTCTTTTACACTACTATAGGAATCAATTATGTACTGACATTTTCGCAAAAATAAATTTAATTGTCTTTTATCACCGGTAAAATATGGTATTATTTGAACTATCTCTCTTGGAATTGTATTAATCACTGTTTGGGTCGTCATCTCTACCGCGTAATTTAATCCGAAAACACAGAGCTATAACTTTGCAGAGAATACACTTGCTTATTTCACAATCATATAAGAAAAATACACGACACAACAATTAAAATGGCACACACAACAAAAAATACAGTGAAAATGACAAATATAAAAAGCATAAAATTTAGGAACACAGAAAAATAAAAGTTTCTTGTAAAAATAAATTGTAAAAATAAAATTCAAAACAAAATTATTACTTTTTACTAATAAAATTAGAACTAATTGTTAATCAATGCTAAGATCCACAATTTACTAATTTAATTCTTACAGTACAACGTTTGATTTAGAAAATGTGCACTCTCTATATTTTCTTAACTCTATGTTAAGCGTTATAAAGAGCAAGGTTTGATCTCAATAATAACAATTAAGTTTTTAACAAAAGAAATTCATAAAAATACAGGAGAGGATTAAGGAAGGATTTGGCGAAAATTTTGACTCACCAACCAACTGCAACTCCCGCACTCACTTTTCGATACCCGTTTAGAGACATTTATTTGGTTCACACAGAAGACCGTAATTTCTTCAATTTATATGGCGAATTTCCTGACTGATTTTTAGGTCGGAAAATCGCGGAAAACTTGAGAAAATGAGGGAAATCTGTGCCGGCTGCGCCACTCTTGATTTGGGAACGTTTAAGGGCTATCTTTTGAAGAAAACTTGAGGAAATTAATTAAAAGAATGAAAATACGTCCTGCCGATTTAGAGGCAATCTTTATTCTGTCTCAGTCACAGGATGCATGGGCCACCAGAGTAGCGCCAAGTAAGCACTTACATTCTAAGAACTCGATGTAACAAGAGCTCAACTTAATCTAAAACAGAGGGGTGAGGGGTATCCGTAACTACCTAGGCAATAAAGAAGTTCATATACACAATAGTATCCTCGTACTAATAGTGCATTTGCACCAATAAAATACCTGGTACAAGCTTTCTACGAATTTTCTTGATGTTATCGCTCTCAAGCAAAACATCTGACGTCACAATTAATAGCATTCGAACAAAAAGTCGCCGGGTTCAGTTAAACAATTCACATTTCTGTCGCAACTTTGGACTGTTGAATTTATTGTGGAAATTCAAACTGTAGCTTTGCATAGCTTATTGCAAACAGTCAACTCTTTATATTTATTAATTTAATTCAAATTGTGTCAATGTGTGAGTTTCGTTCATATGTGTTTCGCTTTTCAAAAGCTTGTCTATTTATAACTGTCTCATTAGTTTTCGGTATCTTTGAGGTCAATGAGTTTATTACCAAAATACGTAATTGTATCCTGTGTATTTTAACGACTCCAAGTATTTATTCCGTTATGTGTTTTACTTTATGATATTTCTACGTAGTATAAAAATAACCTTGCTGTTATTTCAGCTGTAACTTTCAGCCCAACGCCCTGGCTGGTGCGGGAAAAGCTTGCTCTTTGTGGTACAATTAAAATTTCATGGCAAAGCTTTTCGGCTTAGCTCCAGTCTTCATAGGCCTCGCAATTAGGGCGAATGCTAAATTCAATTTTGAGAATGGCAAATTGTTTTCGAGAGGACTTTTTACTTTTGTGCCGGTGTTGAAGTGGTTTGGAGGACTGGTTCGTAGAAGTGGATGATGAAAGAACGCTTTATTCTCAAAGAAAATCTGGAGATCTCTTACAAGAGATTTAAGGGACCTAAGAATGAGGACAAGGAATAATTATTTTAAAATCTGATGTAGGTAAACTGACGTTAGTTAAATTTAATCTAGCTTGGGGCTGTGTGAATTGTCCAGCATTATTATTATTATTATTATCTTGAATCACAAGAGTAAGGAAAGCCTCTGTATACAATAAATAAATCAAATAAGCTGCCGTCCACAAGAAATCTATCAAGTATATTATTAATTTTAAGAGGCCATAGCACTATTGTGAGTTTTCAAAGTCTTCGTACATTGAATTCTGATAATGTTTTTTTACCGTACTTACCATATTAGCCAGAATCATGTACTTAAGCAAAAAAAAAATTATTTTACGCCTATTTGTCGAACCATTTTCGTTTTTAAGGTTTGACTAATCTCTCGTATTGAGTCTTCTCTAAATTTATGTTTCGAAGAGTGTTCTGTTCCTCTCTATTATTTGCAGTTTTATAACTCATAACAAACTTAGTTTTATCCAATTTTCCCCTCTGAAGTCCCCCATAAACTGGACTTTCAAATAATCAGTCCCAGTTTTCCCCCTTGAAAATCAACCTAAGGGGGGAAAACTTATGCTAATTCCAGTCACTGTCGCGCGGTACGTAATCCCCAATTACAAGGTTTGATGTTCCTTACACGGAATAAAAAAGCCAAATTCAGTCGTCGTGGAACAATTTTCATTAGTAGCGAACGTGACAAAATTATTAATTCAATAAAAACGGGAGTCACAAGTCGCCACTAAAAACTTTTCTATTACATAATGTTTGACATGTCTTGTTCTGTAGCGTCTTGGAGTGGTAATAAGTTAGGACTTAAGTTGGCTACTGCCCTGTATCATTACGGTTACTTAATAGTATAGGCAAATAACACATTGCAAAGATAGGTCCAGATAATGCCAAGTTGTTTCTTAATCCAATTTTCTTCTTTTGTAATTCTGAGACTCTAAGAGACTTGAGTTTTACAGGGGGCCTAACCAGTAACCATACACTCACACTCATAGTGAGTCTGAGTGGTCTCCTGTTCAACAGATACACATAAATGTTCTATTATTTTGTAATTAATGATAAACTTGTGTTCTGATGAGACAAGGTGTAGGTTAAATATTCCTAGAACATGTCTCAATAAACAAGCTATTCGAAATGTTCAGACTACTAACAATTAGGTACCACACAAAGGAATTCACTGAACATGTTGAATAGCTGGATCACTCTGGTTGTCATCAGCATCATCCGAAATACGTCCATAGAAAGGCGTCTTCCTCCAAAGATCGATAAAACTGCGCTACTTATGAATACATCCAGTGTTATCCCATAACCCCCATCATGTGTCATACTTTGGTTCTTCATGATCATCATAAGCCTATAATAGTTCACTGCTGGACATAGGCCTCCCCTAATCCAGCATCTGCCTGCAGTATTTCGCAGATCGTCACCCCAGCTGGCCGGGGGGCATCCTAGACTACGTTTGCCGAGTCGCGGTCTCCACTCAACCCCCAGCGGTTGTCGGTTCTTCGTGAGATATGGCCGGCCCACTGCCACTTGCTAATTCTTTGAGCTATGTCAATGTCAATAACTTTGGTTCTCTGTCGGATGTATTCGTTACGAATCCTATCCTTCAGAGAGATTTCATGATCAAATACCTAGTACCTCATCTATTATTCTAGCTATCTACGGTGCATTTTTGGTGGAAGATCGAATTAGATATTGAAATGTTCCAACACGTAGATACCTACAGACATAAGTTATCTCTTTGCCACCTATCAGAAACACCATTTTCACTAAATTAGCCATCTTCCGCAGTCAGTTTCCAACACAAACAATCTTCAGCCTGTGACGAATAGAAAAAATCACTACGTTCAATCCAAATATATTCAACCAACGTAAGGCGCATACCCGAGCCAATATGACAGCGTCACCTATTTTATAATATTTTATTACGTTTAACCATTGATCAAAGTTTTCGCCGGCCCCACAAATTTTCTCTGAAAATTTTATATAATAGATACAGTTTGCCGTATCTATTATAAGTTTTTATTTGATACCTCGGTAATAGTTTTATCTTGTATAGTTTAGGCAGAGATGCGAAAATAGAGTTTTGCTGGTCAAAAAGGGCAACTTCGTTTTGTCACTCATATTTTGTAAGCTTGGTTGTCATCTCGTCCACAACTCCGTGTCCACAGACAGCATTTTGCGTAGAACTTGCCTCTACGCTCGAGCGGAGCGTCTCAATAAAGTGAACTAGCTTCTTACTATCTTGTTACTTACAGGTGACTGACTATCTTTGTAACCAAGAAACTTGTTAATTAGTTAAATTGAGGGTGAAAGTTGTTTTGTTTTGACCACTTTGATGATTGAAATGGTGTATCACAGAAATATATCTATGTATTTACTAATAAACAAACTTGTAACGGAGCATTATGATAGAAATATCGTCTCATGTCTCTTTAAAGGGTAATTCCGAAAATCTTTTGTTTATTTACATACATATATTGGAGAAGTTTATCAAATAATTAATTTAGGTATTAAAGGCCATTTCTAGATTGCAAAAATGTGATAAAGTATAAGGCTACCTAGCCATTGTTTTCAAACGAATCAATCACCATGAAATCCTTTAAGATCAAAGCACAACGTAAGGAGGACGTTTACCGATCGAAAATCGACCCCGTAAACTCAACCTGTGGATGTCGTAAAATACTTCTATTATTTATTTAATACCTCTATTGGGATCATCAATCCGCCAGGTAAGCGTGGTGATTGGTTAGGTATGTCAAATCCCTCATACTTATATATTTTTGAGGGTTAAGCAAAAGTTTCATATTAGCATACTACATATTTGATAAATAAAAGAAAGCTTATTGAAGGTATTTATGTACGGGTAGGCATATTATGTTCAAAACTTTTTGTAATATCGTCAGGAGATTGCTTATGTTCAACTCTTTGTTGGTACATAAACAATAAGTTGAACATAAGCAATCTCTTATATCCTATACCTATCTCCTATAATTGTCAACAAACATTAGAATACTTCTGAAAACAAAAGCAGAGAAAGCGGCTAGTTAGTTTTTAAAAATTAAAATCTAGATCCTGGTTCTATTGATTCGCTCATATGCAAAATTTTTCATGAGTGCGCTTCAGTACCATATCTTAAAGATGCCTTTGCCTATAGCTAAGAATGTATAGATTTAAGACCCCATGAAGAGCACTAGCACTATAATGGAAAACACAACACGAAGGTTCATACGACTATTATTACCTCGATGTTAGTGTTAAAAACTAATTTAGCCGGGAGCGAATGAAGGGTATAATAAGTCAGATAATGTTTACCCAAGTCCAAGTAGCGTTGTACCGTCGCTGCCAAAATCTTTTCGGCTTGACAACAGGCATATATCCTTATTTTTGTTACATTTAATTGCTGTTGTGAAATACACCACCGTTAAATGTGCTTATATTGAACCTTTCATTCATGCAAGGTAAAGGGGAAGTATATGGTACATATATTATATATTGTTGCATGGGAAAATAGATTTGCTTGATGCTTCCTCAACTGCCACCATGTCACACAATTATCTATGATGATGGTGTGAACGATTAGTATTAACAAGGATCAGATGACCTACCTGTAGATGGTTTGTAACAGTGTGCAGTCACTAGATTCAATTGGAATACTAGTTATAATCTGTTCCTAATACGTGACTGCAATTTCCATGGACTGAAAAACCAGCTCATGATAAGAGCGAAGGCGATGCAAAAGATAAAAGCTTAAACTCAAAACTCAAAGTCAAAAATGCTTTATTTCCATAAATACAATGTACCTACAATAAGAAGAAAAGGTCAAGTAGTATTTTTGTTTTCGGTCGTTTCGGTATGTAGACTAAATAAAGAAACGACGAAGAAACTGTTAGTTGCCTGTTATTTGTTATTTTTCGAGTAGGAGCAAAATCCGTCCCAAGCTTAGTTATCCTCTAGATAATGTGATACATTATAAGCCTTTTGCACAACAAAGGCACGGCAAATGCCATTGATGATGATGGTTTATGTACTTTCGGCGATATTTCACCGTCTAGGGATATCTTACAGGCCTTCAGGCCTCATCATCATCATCATCATCATCAACTGCTGGACATAGGCCTTCCCTAATAAGCGCCATAGCGCCGTGTCTTCAGATTAACGCATCCAGCATCTGCCTGCAGTCTTCCGCAGATCGTAAACCCAGGTGGGTTTACAGCGTAGTGTACACTACGTTTGCCGAGTCGCGGCCTCCACTCAAGAACTCGTTAACCTTATCGATTGTCGGTTCCCCGCGAGTTATGGCTGGCTCATTGCCACTTCAGCTTCCTAATTGCTCATTGCCACTTGCTCATTGCCACTTCAGCTTACCTGCTTAGCTTGGGGCTACATAATGCTGTGTGAATTGTTCAGCAATATTTATTTATTTAAGTATTTGAGCTAGAATACAGAATTACTGATGTATTCTTAAAGGCCTTAACTAAGCCTAAATAGAGTAGATAACATTAGTTTTGTTCATCATCACTTACAGCCTGATTTCTCCATGTCTTTTTTGTTTCGTCAAATTTAATTGTCATTTCCGGTCATCATTCCATTACACCCACCCAATTGTTAACTCCCTATCTAAAACAACACCTTTCTAAGTATTTTCCCTTCTGCAATTACTTTTGTCTATAGCTGTACGTACTTAGGTGAGTTTGTAGATTCGGAAACAAAAACAAGGGCCCGCGGCGTTTATTGTTCCAAACTCATCATATAGGATCCTACATAGTTATCTTTACTTTGTAATATTAATTTTGCGATGCGGTTTTCGGCTGGGAAGTTTGACTGTATAATGCAAATACCCATTTCTGTTAAGGTATTTTGAAATGGTTTGGGATTTTGGTTATATTTGTGGGTAAAACCGATTAAATGGAATAAGGATACCGATTCCAAGCTAGAAAATGTTAACCTAGACGTTGGTGCTCTTACAACACAAAAAAGATTTATTGTTTACCCGCTTACTTTCTTAATGAATGCTAGAGGTCTCTAAATAGGGATTCAAAAGCAAGCTACGTAAAAATATGAATGAATAAAATCACAAAGAATCTCAATCTTTTGTACGATATACAGTCATTCTATTCAATTTGTGAACCGTAATTTGTAAATGTATTGACGATCTGTATGATCTTTAGTGTATTTGCCCTTTTACACAAAATATGCATTCCAACAACCCTTCATGATGCAGTAAATATTCATCTAACGGTCAATGCAGAGGAATTAGGATAATAATTCGTCATAAAATTAAGATTCAAAGCAATAACGTCAATTGAATTTGCCTTCTCATGCATGCCTTTGATAGGTAAGATATGCAAAGATTTTTTATTTGGTTCACAAGATTACCTACAATAATGTCACGGAGCGCTGGTCTTTTTTATTTTTTATACATTGAGAAGATTATTTTTGAAGTGAAAAATTCTTAATGGTGTTGTGCACTGTTTTGGCGTTGGTAATAAATGGTAAACTCGCGTCAGGGTCACGTGATGCTGATTTAACATGTTAGATCAGCCTCACGCCTCACGTCGTGACCGTGGTGACGTAACACGCTTGCATTACTGTAATTTTAATTGGTAATTCGTTCCAGGAGCAATACAGAACCCACAGCGACATTTGATATTACCTTACATAGGAGTAGAGATGTGTCGCGGCAGGCTAAAAGATGGCGCAGTTCAAAGTATTTATTATCGCAATTGCCTTACAAAACAACGGGGGAAGGCTTGGTGGAAGGCTGAGCCTACAGTGCGCGTCAGTGGCTATGACAGATTAAAGAGATAGGTACGTATGTATTATCGTTAGGTCCAACGGGCTTCTCTCAATGGGTCATATGCTCCTCCTTTTCATCCAATATGCGCCAGCCGCTGATCAAACAAACCTGGAGCTCGAAACCACCTTTGCTGGTTCGTGGTCTATCGTCAAGAATCTGCTGCGACTGTCAGTTTTCAAGATAATAATCTGTGGTACCATTCCAGTTTGTAAATTCTGAGAGAGTAAAACTAGGTATCTGACAAAACTTGTCCAGAATGGGTGAAATTCTCAATAGGTTTAGGTGCTATTGTGTAATTAGCGACCATAGCCCTAGCCTTTTGTTGGTTTGATATGTTATACCTACAAATCCCAGCACGCCATACTGATATTAATTGGACAGAAGCCATCCCGCGGGAACGAATAACAGATTAATGAAGGCCAATCTCGATTGTAGGAATTCCTTTTGTGATTTTTGGAGATGAGCGGATATAATATGTTGCTTTTGATTTGACATTATGGGCCTGCCTATATTTTTTTTGACTATAAATTACTTACACGTTTGCTTCAAAATCTTCTAAACTTAAATCTCAGTATGTGAATCAGAAGGTTTAAGAGAATTCAAACAATAAAAAAACTAATGAATACGCGTACATTATTTTATTACCTTTCTGTATTCAACAGCAGCTGAACAAACAGAAAAAAATATAGAAATAAATTCTCGATGCAGTTTTATTCTTATTGGCAATTTACAATTAACCTATTGTGCAGGACAAAAAGCTCCCCGCTGAGAAATTTTATACACATCGATGACGATCGCTTTGTGGTTCATTTAGGGTTAAAAAGCTTTTATAAACAGGACATGTAAAAAAAGAGCGAATAGCGGCCTCTACACAGACGCTCTATAACACGTTCTTAGAAGCGTACACGATTGCGCGCGGGAAAGCCTGTACGGCCATCGTATGATAATGTATGATCATGATTTATGTATCGCGCGCTATTACTCGTAACTTCACAAAACTAACAAACGTTAGCAGGCAAAACACAACCGTTTAGCGCAATCGCGCGTTCTTTCCTTTCCTTGTCCAACATCTGTACACGCTCTTCCGCGCACACTTTGCTATTTCGCGCGCGATAGAGCGTCTGTGTAAAGGCCGCTATTGAACTTTTTTTTTTTTAATTTTAGTTTTCTCGTTTCATGTATCCACACTGGTAGGTATTGTGTTTGTTCTATTGACTTTATTATCTTTCTATTATGTCGGCATTTTTCTGTTATACCATAGAATTATATAAATACCTAGGTACTAAATAATCTTTTCTGCCTTCCTCCACCAACTCTTTGCTGTATTGTGTCTATCTATGTAAATGTAACTAGAATTAGGTTGTGACCTACCTACTTATAACTGTGTACCTGTTTTGGCCAAAAAAATGTATCATTATCAGGCTGTTTATCTATTGTTGTTTTCGCAATGTAATATACTTTACGATTATCTAAAAGGTAATAATTTAAATAATACAAAATATACATTTTACTCAATTTATTTAATAAAAATCTCTTCTGACTTGAACACGATCACTAAATTACAGAAAAAAATATTTCATGTAACATCGAGATTATTTATGTATCAGTCAAACATCTTAAAACAATAAAAGTTAGACCATTGCAACGGACTGATAGTGTGAAGTTTTATTTATTAAAAATTAATATTTACATTGTTCGAAAGTTCCAAGTGATCGTTTGCTTTATTATTAATTGAATAAAAATAGAAATACACCATTCTTCTACGACTTAGATTATTATAAGTGATTAATATATTTTGAGTTCGAACTTTTTGGAATCCTTAAAATTGTGATGGTTCAATAAAATACGTAGGTAATTAGTTTCTTCGTGACTTAAATATTTAATTTTAAAACACTTGAATTTGGAACGGAAAATAAATAGTATCAAAGATATTTTTATGTCTAACAATTACAACATACTGATTTATTCGTTTACATAAAATTACATAAATGCTGTGACATTATACATACAAAGGTACCTATTTACAAGAGTATCTAGAAGTGCACCATTTTTTTTATTATTTACAAAATGTACAACTAACAAGTATAAACAACGATGTAGAAGTAACATTTAGCACTAAGGAAATAAATTTACACTAAGTAAAATAGTCTTCAAATAAATAATTAGAACAAAATTTTTCATGTTCTCTCCGTTTCATAATTATTTTCATTGATTACTTTAGCAAATGCTTTTTATTGTTTGACGAACAGACAGATCTTTTGATCCAAAACTAATAAACGGACCATACTAAAGAATAATACTAAAGCTACCTATTCCATAAATTAGTTTCCAAGCAAAAGAAATACATTGTCAACGATTCCATAGAAATAACACGTGCAAAGCCGCGCAGAAACACGTTATCTTTATAACAAGCTCAAATAGATTTTCGTCGGTGTTAGAGTCGATTTGATAATTATTTGAAACTCTTAATTTTCTAAATTCTATTATGGATCCTGCTATCGTATATTTTTCTATCAAAATTTTACAAAATGCTTAATAATTAACTGAAATTAAAGATTTAAATATAACAAAACGAAGCTGAGTTGTCACGGAAAGGAAATATGAGCGTAAAGTAATATGAAATATATAAAAAAAACAATATTTGTTAACTAGAGCTGTAGATTTTACTTCTATTTATTAATAAGAATTAGAATAAGAATGTTTATTTAAAAAAAAAAATATTTTTAGAGAAACGAATGCCTAATTCAAATTTTATATCTTCGTTATAAAAATGTTACAACGCGATTCGTGTAAACTCAGCCAAATAATGTAGAAAAATATCAAAACGATTCAAAAAAGATTTTACTTAAGTGGCAGCGTTCTTTTGATACAAAACCTGATGAAGTGTGTCAGCCTTTTTGTCATAACCTTAGTTACTACGAAAAATTGATAAGTAACAACGATGTACAGTGCTTGCCTCGTATGAAAGCTTCCAGTATTTACAAAGTAATAAATAAGGGAACTCATGTAATGTTATACATAATATACTGGGCCGTTGTGAGACAAGATTTCTTGATATAAAACGGTAATATTAATTAATGACGTTTCAAAATTATGGAGTTTTAATAATTCAAAAAGACGACAAGAGAACAACACGTGAACCGATCCTTACGAGACGAGTACTGTAGTCATTATTGACTTAGTTTCTATGAAACGATCGTCATAACAATACACATAATTAGGCTTTTCTATCACTTCGACGTATACGCTCCATGTTAGTTTGATTTGAAACTCTATTTACACACGTTGCAGCTAAAGTCGTCTTTAAGACTTTGTCGACCCTTATGGAATGTTTTTACAGCCCTAAAATTGAATAACACGTAATTTACAATACTAGGCCTACTTAATTATACATTTTTTCTTTTTTGTATTCGAATGATACATTTAAATCCTCATTTCTCCACATTTGTTCGGATATTTAGAATCAAGAACATTTAACTAAATATAAAATGTTGGTTTCCTTTCGACTGTTTCAATCGATTTATTTGGTAATAGGGACTTTGCTCAATGAAAACCTTTGTGAAGAAGGCCCTCTGATGAGTTCGAAGCTTTGATTGAGAGGGGCATTGGCCCCTCAGCTCTATGCTAGGGAATCCAACGGCACCACCAGTTTTCCGTTTGAGTAGCTATAACAAAGAAAATTGTTGATTAGATTAAGATTTTCTATGATTCATATCATCTGTCATTAAATTCAAAAGCAGTTGGTAGCAGAAAGGTAAGTTGTTTCAAAAGCTAAAAGCTAAGTACATTGTTAAAGTGTTCCTTCGTAGATTCCAGATTTTAATGTTTTCAGAAACCTTTCAGATTTATTTACATGCAGTCCCAATAGATTTACAAAACCTAAACGTGCTAGTTTGCTGTTTGCTCTTTTTACAGTCTTTTAACACGGTGTATAGAGATAAAAAATATTAACCTGTATGGAATAGTGGCTGTTCTGGATTTAGTTCGGCTTGGCCTACAGGAATCATCTGTAACCAAGACATTTCAATTTAAACTACCTAGGTATTCAAAGTCTTGGATTAATCTAAACTTGTTCGGGCTATGGTATTGCTATCCTATCGGCGTTGTTTAATTAAGTGGTAGCGCACGCTATTGTCTCGACTCTCGCGGAACAATACTTATCTCGAGTCAAAGTTGCAGAAGTAATATCTTCGATACCTTAATGAGAGAACTTTGTATCGACTTTGTTAATCGATTCTGACCCAGCCACAAGATACGCGCAAAGTTACAAATATTGTCATTACATTTAAAGTAGTAACCGATAAGTATGATGAGTTTATGAGGGATAAAAATAAAAAGAAAATGGAAAGTAGGAATATCGTCAGCAGGAAGACTGAGCGATGAAATTTTTAATGGACGCGCTTTTGCCAATTGTATGCAAGATAAAGAAAATAAATCAGGTATTTACTGGTAGAAAGCATTGAGCGCAAATAAAATGCTGTTAAATTATGTAAGTTTTGAGGAGATTTTATAGAACATTTTGTTGGTTTTATGGTACTTTCTGCCAGCAAAGTGTGAAGTGTGGGACCCTTACCATAGTGCGGCTAGCACCGTTGCGAGAGGCACGCATCGCATTTGACGGGTTCGGCTCGCCGCTTGCCCTGAGAACCCTGCGAGCCGGACTTACGCCGGAAAGTGTACCTAACGAGCAGACCTGCAATGCAAAACGCCTCACCGTTAACAAAACAAATAAACAAACCAAAATGAAAACGACAAACACTGAGCCACGCGCGCGCGTCCATCTGAAAAACGCCTATGGGCGGACGAAAGCGGGCGAAAATAAAAAAAAGAAATGATGCTCTCAGGGTTTTCATGACTTGATACCACTCGGATTCATTCACGTTTTATGTGAGAATGGAATTTTATAGTCCGTGCAATTTTGTTGTTGGTATATTTTTTGTGACGCGTGGTGTAATGGGGTTATGGTATGGTCCTATGTAGTGACGTATGTAAAAATATGTTTTGTAGATTTGTTTGAGATAAATACAGAACTAAGATTACATTTTTGTAAGTATAAAGCGGAGCTGGCATTGTTATTACAATGGTAGAAGACTACCAATAAATTGCATGCAAAGAACTATGTAAATCTCACCTGTTAGACCGGCTTTGTTAATGCTGTTCGAGCTTGAAAATCCGGATATTTTCTTCCACGCTTTTTTGTTCCAAAACCCCGTCGTCTTAGCATCGCCACAACTTGAGCTTCGAGGGGATGTAGCATCTCTAGAACATCGTGCTGCAGCGCATTCTTCAGCGCCTAGTATCCGTACACCTGCCCCTCGTGTCCCATATGCTACGGCAGGTAAGTGCGGCACAGAACCAGTGGGTTTCCGGCGTAAGCTGCCTACATAGCTGGCGCCACTGCTACTTCCACTGAAGCCACTATCCAAATCTGGAGGATTACAACTTGCAGGGGATAACAACTCATCTGTTGGTCCTACTCGTAACAGTTCTTCAATATTGTCTCTGTCTTCCGCTCGCTCTGAGTCTGGAGACTCACATTCTGGCATCAACATAGCTTCTACACTCAGATTTAGCTCTCCGAGAATTCTCTTGTGCCTTGACTCTACCCTTCTCACTTCCTCTTCTACGACACTCCTATCTAACGAAACCAAAGATTGCCTTGGGACGTATCGGTGTTTCGGGCATGTTCGAGATCCATCGGTGATTTCTTCATAGATGTTTTCTTCAGTGCCGTACCGTGTCACGTAGTTGTGGCGAGCAGCTCTATCGCGAGGCAGACCACGACCGCGATGACGATTTCCTTTTCTTGATGATGAGGGCATTGATAAGTGGTGGTCGTAATATGCGTATGCATATGGATCTACGGGCTCAAATC
The DNA here is from genome assembly GCA_955876795.1 of Eupithecia tripunctaria. Lineage (NCBI taxonomy): Eukaryota > Metazoa > Arthropoda > Insecta > Lepidoptera > Geometridae > Eupithecia > Eupithecia tripunctaria. The sequence continues at coordinate 7,960,732 of OY041613.1, read as the reverse complement.
GTTCCATTGTTGCAGCAATGTTACTTCTGTTCCACGTTTGAGCCGTTTGTTCCCTTGACAAATTGATGGCCGCGAGTCTTGCCGGAAGGATTTCGTCTAAGTCCCGGGCACATCGCTCGTCAAGTGATTGAGCGCCATCGTCTTCTTCTCGTCTATGTTTCCTGTGAGGTCGGCGAGAAGTTTGAGACCGTGGTGGCCTATCACAATCAGATCCATGACCATGGTTGTAATCAGGCGTGTGACTGCGATTGAAGTCTGTGGGTCTGTGCTTGCAGTCCAACGTGTGATGGTAGTCCGGTGTATGTCTAAGGCTATAACTTGAAGCCCCTTCGTAGTCGGAGCGATCGTAAGATGGGCTATCGTCAGCATTACTATTGTGTGGATGAGGACAGTCAGCGGCTATGCCAGACTCCGAGGACGGATAGTCATGGACTTCAGCCGTAGTGAGCATGCGATCGTCGGGTCGCGCCGGCTCTGATGTGGCGTGTCGATGATGAGGTCGAGGTCTCCCTGTTTCGCGACAGCTGGCAAAAGCTCTTTCCAGCCTTTGTGATGGCTGACTCGGGTAGCGCCTGCTTCTGTCGAACACCGCCTCCCCGGACTCGTCGGGGCTTGGCGGCGCGCTTCGAGATTCCATGTCTCATCCTTTCATAACCATTCAGTACCTGAAAAGAAATATTTCGTTATTAGAATAGCAAATAAAATTTTAATAAAAGACGCGCGTGACGTGGTTTGCCCGAGGGCAATGAATCCGAAATTACATGCTCCGTGATAAGGGTAGGGTAAGTGACGATCAACACAGCAGCCGACGTCGATATATCATCATCAGTCGCCGGGTAATAAATCGGGGACTGCTCCGTGTTTACATTTTATATTATGGCGGATTCTGGCATTCTGTTGGTTTTGAATGCAATATTGCGGGGTGTGGATAAGCTACAAAGCTTATGTTTTGTTGTGAAAATAAAGCGAGTCTTTTTTATTCTCAAAGCTTACCATTTCAGAACATAATGAGTGTAAGCCAACGAAAATGTCTGGCAGACGAGAAAAGAGTAAAAAGTACAACAAAAGGTAACCTAAGTGAATCGCGACCGACAGCGATTATGTAAATACGCACACTACATCAAAACTCATAGACGCTCTATCACAAAGGGACTCCGCATCAACATTTTTATTGCGTTTTTCCCGAGTTATATCGTGGATTCCAGACCAATTTATTACGATAACGATAAGTGTCCGTGAACTAGTGTCACCGGGGTGGCGTACCCTTAGTGGTTGCTAAGCAACGGACAGAATATTCAGAGGGAGAACGTAGAGACATTTCCAGAAGACGATTACACGAACATTCGATTCTTTACTTGTTTGATAACCAACAAATGTTTGGTTAGTAGTTGATATCTTATTATGAAGACTCCGTAAGTTTGTCTTCTGTTATATGTTCCAGATGTTAGTTCAGATAAATTGATTTTTACAACAAGGCTAGACAATATTACTCGTATAATAATATTGTACTCGGTATATGCCAAGTACAAGTAAAACATAACAAATTTCATAACTTCTAAATCCTGGTCATTTTCTACTTCACATATGTTTTGTAAACTTTTGTCTAACATAAATTAACTAAAAATTGAAATAGGAAACTTTCTATATTTGAATTTTATATCCCAAACCGCTTTTGAAGCTGACCTAAACATACAGTCGTACATTCGCTCGCGGCTGCGGGTCAGAAACCCGTGACAATCTCTGTTCCGACCATGTAGGGCCACAAATTGCTGCGTCCGGACGGTCAACCGGCATTTTACGAGATGTTTCCCACCGTTGATGATGATTTAGATGCGATATAGGGAGGCGTAAACCGCGGTGCGAACGCAAAGGGTCTAAGGGACGATAAATTGAAGAATTTGCAGCTATTTCGTGTTTATTACACCACAAAATGTTGAGATATGAGCAATTTCTTCCGGAAGTAGTTCAAGCGTCTTAGCCCTAATTGCTGTGCCACATGTTACACAAAACTAGATATTTATTTCGCATTGAAAGACTGCAATTTACAAAAATATTCAAGCGAAAAACATATTTAGGCGCAGGTTGTTTTATGTCTGTGAAAAATATATAAGAATTGCATGTTATCCCATTAAATTTCTCAAAAGTTTCTGTATTTTTGAATTCTCATAGCGCGTGATATCAGCACATTTTTGTCCCCTTTAATGTCCCCTACCAAGGAATATATTACGCTTAGTAGGGGCTAAAAAACATGCAACGGTGGTAACGACGTCGTAATTGTAATAAAATACATGAAGCGACTGGAATTTGTGACTTGAATTTTATAAACGCCAGGTTGGTCCATTAAACCTAAAAGTTAATGGTTTAATGGAAAATAAATGAATTAACATTTTTAGCCACATCGAAGCGTTTTAGAATTGAAGATTGGTAAACTATAGGAAATATTATAGCTACTACCTAGTACCTAAATAACCCCTACTAAGAACCTACCTAGTGTAAAAATGCATGTTATTCGGCATCACTTTTCAATTTATGTTATTTAGCTTTTTAATCATCTGAGTAACCTGATAGTAAGTGTATTATATAACTTGAAAGGAAATACAAAGGGAATATAAACCAGAGTACCTCTATAGCTGTGTGGTGCTGGCTTAGAATTTGCACCACCCCAACTCTTCCCTCGGGTGTCGTAAGAGGCGACTAACGGATATCCACCGGGTGGCGGGCATCAACGCCCCTGCAGAATAATTATACTGCGATCCCCAACACGCATGCCCAGCGTGGGGATTATGGGCAGTACCCTCCATGAGATAAACGCCAAAAAGGCACTTATTAGGAGGAAGACTGCGTCCAGCAGTCTAAAACACCTATTTATAATGATCTTATCAAAATTCAAAATTAATTTCACACCAATTAATGAGGGGGAATTCCTACAGTCCGCATCATTACAGTAATCATCATCAATCACAAGGCGATAAAATAATAAGTGTTTTCATTTACTATGCACCCCACGATGTCCGCTCATTACGTGTAATAGGTTTTTTGTCGGGCACATGTGCACACTGATTAATAAGTAATCTGGATAGAGGAAGATTGAAATAGGCTTGTAAAAAGCCAGGGGCAAATTGGAAAGAAACTCTGGATGTTTATTTGTAAATACCGAGTGCTCATATGATATTGGAAAAAAAACATTGTGTTTGTTAACAAAGAAAATCACAATCAAATAATCAATCAAAAACTAAATACTGGGGGCTTTTATGATATTGAAAAAATAAAATAATTATTATGTTTGTTAAAAAACAAAATCACTATCAAATAATCGATAAAAAACGTTTAGTTGTAACTAAAACATAAACATTTACAATAAAATAAACGGTTATGTAATTAAAAAAGAAGATAATAGAATACTCTAGTATCTGTAATTGAAACATCTGAGCTTATTGCAGACTGTTGCAAACAATCTACGGGTAGCTGAACTGATACATATCAATTAAAGTCAGCCCAAGACGCTTGCATTGCCCCGCTGTATGGCAATGTAAGGTTTCTTCAAAGTGATCAAGTATGATGGATGATTGATGACAAATATTCGTCTTTCTACACCTAAGAAATGTACATACTGTTTGATTTATCGACTAACTGTGTAGACTTAGAATATTCAGCAATGCAATAAAACAGAGATTAACTACGGAGTGGTATTTGTGTTTTCAAGATAGATTAGTAGCCAACCGGTATTCGCTATGAAGCAAATCGAAAACAATTGAAGACTCGTAGGTAGGACAGAGGGCCTAGACAATGTAACAATTGGTGTCGAAAGCGATGGTAGAAAAGTCCAAAAATGTATGGGTTTGACATATGCCTTAGATATGTCACGTGTTTCGATTTTTTCCCTACGAATCTTTCAATTGTTTTCGATTCGATTCAATCCCACACATTTTTGGACTTTTTCGACTATCGCTTTCGACATCGATTGTTACATTGTAATGTATCATGGGCATATCTAATGATTTAAATCTTTGTTTAAAACTGTACAGGGCACTGTTCGTATAAAGGGTTTTCTGGTATAGTTTATAAAGTTGCTGTGTGGTTTACAGGTACTTTATATTCTCATAATTTAAGCCCATGGCTCTTTTCACGACTTTTTTCAAACTATCATTGTTTCGGATTTCTTCATCCATTCAGATCTCAAAAAGCCCCCTTGTATTGGTAATAAAATATTCGCATAAAAGTTACTATAAAAGTTAAGTACATCGATAGGATCCTGGTGGTGCAGTCATTATCTTGAATTTTATGAGACAATCAAAATGTAAATTAATTAGTATCGTACCTTTGGCGGCATTGCAAAAAGATCAAATAGTGCCTACGAACTTGGTGCAATAATTTATGCGATGATGTTAAAGAGCAAGCACTAATAAAAACCACTTCTGGCCTGTGAGCTTGAACAGTTATAATAATAATGCCCCCTAGCCGAATTTGCAATGGCGGCCAGTCTTCAACGACGACTAGCCAGGTGCGCAGAACATATTATAGTGCACAAGTGTGCGCACAAACACAAATGCACTCTCTATTCCCTCACTCTCGTAATTCGATGGGACGGCAGACCGACACGACAGGGGAGAGGTTAGGCGCAGAACCAACAGCTTAACGTGCTTTCCGAGGCACGGGGTTGTAACACCGCCAACTTCCTAACTCCGGGCTGCTACTGTGATTTTTTCTTACTAGAAAACCCCCAATAACAACTGCTGGCTCGACCCGGGATTTGAACCCAGGCCCTCATAATCAGCGGTTGAACATGCTGACCGCTAGACCAACGAGGCAGTCAAGTTAAAGTAGAGGTTTCACACAGGGTCAGTTAGCTTCGGGAAAACACTTCGGTAATTAAACCAAAATTTGTTAACTGAGATGTTATTGTTCATCCATAAAATGAGGAACAACGATATTGAGTTTACAAGAGGGCACAGAAAATGTTTTTCCAGCTTCTTATAAAAAGTAAATCTTGTCAACTAGCGAAAAGTTACTATTTCGTTTCGCTAAATGAGTCAAAAATGCCATAATTGCCTTCGGATACAGTACGTGTCTTTAATGTTAATAAGAGAACCTTACATTGTTTATTGCTATACAAGTGATCATGATGACAGACGACTTCAAAATTTTATATTTTCATAACAAAATCCTAATAATTGCTCTTTCGCGCAAAAACTAATTAACGGATCGGGCAGAAATTTTGCATACAGGTAGTTCTAGGCCTGGAACACAGATTAAGAAATATCTTTTTACTTTACATATACACTGCCGCTGACTCATCGTTACTGACACGTCCGCAATGCTCACGCACCGATCGGTACCCCCCGCACCTCCCTCATGTTTCGTTCATGCATAAGGCGAGTTTGAAATCGAAAATTTCCCGGCGGACACACTGTATTATATTGTAACTACCTTGATAATCAGTAAGTTTCCAGCAGTGCGTATCTTCCAATATGCCAGTCATTTATCGCTAATTTATTCCAAGATTGTGCCAATCACTATTATCTTAATTCTGGTCACGTAGCGGAGTGCTGACTCAGTGACCTAGTTTACAACGTGACGTTAAAACAACAGGTAGGTTAGCATCGTTGTTTTTTTTTTGCAGCATGCTTTATTTTATGTTGAAATACTCATGCAATGTGTTTGATTCAATATTGTAAAAATTTTTGCATGTGACTTCAAAAAAGCTTTTTTTACGTATTCTCTAGTGATATAGAAATATATCTGTATATTTATTATGATGTTTTTATATGATGTTTTTATTGTAAAATTTAATAATTGAAAAGTAGATATATTTTAAGTCTCGACAGCAAACTCTCTACGCAACGCTATTGGCATGTGAAGCGTGACGTCATACTTGAACATTTTTGTATGGGCATGAAGTTTTGACTTTGAGTTTGCAGAAATAATAGAGAGATAGAACTCTATGATCCGTGACGTCATAAAATGCAATGGCTAACATGGCAGCGTTTTTATCACCCGAAACATAGTGTAGTTGTACTTTTAGTTGTTTACCAGTAATTTAATTTTTTTTTGGTGTTATATTTTTTTTTCGTTTATCTATTAACCTAAATAATCGATAAAAAAAATAGAAAATCCATGCATATACCCTATTCATTTGTTTTATCTTATTACTAATTAGTAATTACTAACTCACTATATCAATAATTATGAGTAAAAAGCTGTAATAAAGGGGGCCCTTCCCGGCCCTACCATCGTCAACGAGCGTGATTTGAAAGCACGCTTTTCAATCAGCGAGCGTGATTGAAAAACTTGTTGTTTCATCCAGGGCAATGTTAGAAAAAGAAGCAAAGCAAGAAAAGAGAGAGAAAGCGCCTGATCGCTCGGTTGGCATTCGGTTACTTTCGCCGCTTACTCGCGGGTAGTCGGCCCTAGAAAGAATAGTGTGCGGAAATTTTGTAAAACTTGTTCTAGGAACTACGTGTTTTTCAGTAAGCCTTACAAGTTTGTAAAATAAAACTGTTCAAAAGATCTGTTACAACGCCATAATTACGTAAGAGCGTTTGTATGGCAAGTGAGATGGGTTGGCCGCTAAGTAATTTACTTGCCAAATTAAAAGTTTTTATAAACAAAGCTTGGCAACTAGGGCACAATAATTGTATTTGTTAAACTTCAGAAACATAGCCGTTGCTGTTATCGATGTCGGGTATAAAGACAAACGGAAGTAGAAAAAACCAAGCGAATTACTACTGTACAAACATGGTCGGAGTATTTGAAGTAAAAACAATTATACAGCCAATTTCGTTGAACAAATACTCTTTCTAATTAAGGGAACAAAACTCTAATGGGTTGATATAATGAATAACACCAACTACCTCTTAATAGCAATTATATCTATAACTGTAGATATTTTTGGTGAAAATAAGTATAAGATTAGGTAACTTAAAAAAAATGTTATTCCTCCTTGAATCGTTGACTTCGTTTAATTATTTTAAATTAAATTATTATAATTGTGTTCTAATAAAATTTATATTGACTTATTCGTAATTTTACCTGAATTACATCTAAAAATTATTTGTTTCTGCGTTTTTATTTATTGTACATATTACTCGGTCATGATTATGTTTTGCATGCTGCCTCACTTCATTGAAACATGGTTTATGGTTAATGCCATGTGTTCCCGTGGGTGTCGTAAGAGGCGACTAAGGGATATCCATCGGGGGGCGGGCAGCAGCGCCCCCTGCAGGACAAATCTTCCACCAAACTGCGATCCTCAATCCGCATGCCCTGCGTGGGGATTATGGGCATTACCCACCATGAGGTAAATGCCAATAAGGCGATTATCAGGAGGCAGCCTGCGTCCAGCAGTGGACCGATATAGGCTGTTGGGGTTGTGTACAATGTTGGTTATCCATCATTAAATAAATATAAATTATATACCTTACAAATATATTGGTATGTAAAATTCTTGATTACTTAGATAGTCAGTAGACAGAGTGACTAAACATCAGTCCATATATTCGAGAAAAGCCGTGATTACAAGTATTTGTAATAACGCAATAAACACGAAAAGGCTTAGGTATAACTGCTGAGAACACTCTCGTTTGTAGTGTGTTCATAGCTTTACTGAATTATAATGTCTTTGTCATGGAATCTCTTGATTTTATGCTAAGGGAGCGGTGTGGTGTTGCCAACTTTTATATAACATTTCTGCTTCAATAGATGACGTGACATACTCGAGGCTTGGTAGTAAAAACAAAACCTTCAAGTTAATGATGGCTCAGACAGAACGCATACGTAATTTGATTCGTACTAAAATGTTAAGTGGAAGTACACATATACATATATGTGTACTTCCACCAAAACTAGCTCAACATTTTGCAGCCTAACGCCATTATACCAATTAATTAATATGTATTAATTAACTTTATTCTACAATAGGGTAAGAAGGGCTAACAGAATGGATAAATCATGTAAGAAGAATTAGTCAGGATATTTTTTATCTTAGATTTTGTGGTATGGTATACTAATGGCGTTAGGCTGCAAAATGTTGAGCTAGTTTTGAATAGAAATAAAAATAAATTCAGTAAATTGTTAGCAACACTGGCGTTGAAACATCTTTGTCATGTCTCGACACGCTCGATTGGCTGAATCTTGTGTAATTGCGAATGCTTAACGACCCGTTTTGTTTACATTTATGCGGGTAGGCTTCTAGGAAGCATCATTATTTGTATTTGTTTGCATATGGAGCCTTGAGGCAGATTCTAGTTCGTTACGAAGTTTCAGCAAGACGGGGCTTATATAGTATACATTATTTCAATTGATGTATTACATTCTCTCAGATCTATTTTTTTTTCAATTGAACATTTCGTTACATTTTATATCACATTGGTTAGTCAAAATAACAATAATTTATTAACGATAATAAATATAGGATAGTAGATATTTGTATAGCATCCTCTTTTAACAAAAAAGTTATTTTAAATATTTCTGTTTCCAATAAATAACAGTGGTTAGAAAATCCATCGATAAAAATACAAAGCATTCTGATAACACCACCCTCAAAAGGTTTCCATAATCTACCATCACGGTTAAACTTTTCAGACGCACCCCACGTATTACGATGAAGCATCGCATAAATGTCAATATATTATGAACATAAACACAATCTTACCTATATTATTATGAAGTGATCCGTTCATTTTATGATAGAGATTTTCCAAAGGTATCCACGTGACTTTATCGGGTATAGGGCGGTTTCATACTAACTTTAACACGCTTGCCTATTCGCAACAGCAAGCACGTAAGCTCAAAATAATTGTATGCTTCCAATAATTGTAAGCTTACGTGCTCGCCGATGGGCTAGGCAAATAATGAATGTCTCTTTTTCGAGTTTTACCTACTTCTTCGGCCCGCAAACAATTAACTCGCGCGAGCCCAAGTAATAACAACTATAATTCGTAAGGTTGACCCATGATTTATACAATTCGACAATTATTACAATTTGATTATTTATCAACACAATCATTTGCGTTGCGTCCATGCGTCTATGATCAAAAGTCTCTACGAGTTAAGAAATACATACCTGGCTATAGATTTGACCATACACATACGATTTGATCATACACACATCCAATGTGAGTACCATAAATTGAAACGTTGGTGTTCATCCAATACAAACAAGGTTCGTAGTTAACCCGCTTATATATTTAATGAATACCTCATAAGTGTATGTACTCGTATAGTCAAGTTAGTATGGTCTGTAAGCACGAGGTTTTGATATGCCAATATTAAACGCGTGTGCAAACACCCTAACATCGGCCGAGACTCCAATAACACATTTTTAAGAGCGCGATCTATGCCAATGACCTTGCTCAAATAGGCGTTACCAATGAAAATTCCCCGCACCACACCTGAATTATATCACGCAGCGCGCACCAACATAAGTATAAGTATGTTGCATACAATACAACAGATACCGCCACAGAATAAGTACTAGTAGTTATAGCCGTGCGCTGCCGCCGCCGCGCCGCCGCCACCGCATGGCCTCTACAGATTGTTTATTACATTTAATAACCGACTTCAAAAAAAGGAGTTGGTGCTCAATATGTTTGTTACCTCAGATTTTTTGACTGGGTGTCCCGATTTTCATGATTCTTTTTTTATATGAAAACTGGAGCTTCGCTTGTGGTTTCATTTTGATTTGGTTCAGTTCTGACAGTAGAATCCATGAAAATTCATGACAAATATGTAGGTATATAAAAATTGCAGTCGGTTTAGTTTTACCCCACTGGATTCAGTATTGAGTATTAGTTATTAGTTATTTTGACTATCACACTAATATTATAAATGCGAACGTTTGGATGGATGTATGGATGGATGTTTGTTACCTCTTCACGCCAAAACTACTGGACGGATCTGGCTGAAATTTTGCATACAGGTAATTCTAATCATGGAATAAAACATAGGCTACTTTTGATCCCATAAATCAGTTCCCGTGGGAAGAAAATCGCCTTTTAACGTTTCCATGGGAACAGCGCGTGCGAAGCCGCGGGGCGCAGCTAGTTCAGTATAAAGAGAATAACCACCTCCCGCTGCCTATTTTGTAGCTATATTCGATTTTTTTAAACCCTGCACAAATGATAAACAAACCCGCAGTACTTAACCTAAAATTAACTTTCTTGTTATTTTTGAACATAACATCAAGGAAGTACTTGCTGATTTTAAGATTCTTTGTTCAATAAATATTGTCCAATTATATCTATTATATTCTTTATCTCGACTCCAAGCATGTGCATTTTAATTTATGTTATTGGAATGTGTTGACATAATTTGCAGCTTTATGACAAATAGATCATAGCTCTGTCTCGAATAGTACCTACCCAAAACTAGTAGAAAGTAAGTAAATTAATAATTGAAGTAATTGAAGAACCTACTGTTAAAAAAACATCAACTGCCCCTCTTTTTTATTGCACCCTCTCTAGTGGCGTATTATTGAATAGGAAGAAAAATTTAAGTGGATTTGAGTCAATTGTAGGGTCATTGCACTAGATTCCGACCATTTAGCGAAGACTTAAAGGCCTCAAAAAAAAATCAAACTGGTCAGCCTTGTTCGAAATGATACTAATCGGTAGTCTAGATATCTAAGTTTTAAATACACAAAGAGTTTTATAGTTATGCTATAAAGTTATTTTTATAAAAAATAAACAATCGGAAATGAGTAAAACTTCAGTTTTCGACCACGAAATTTCTACGGACCTGAACACGCTTTCGACCGCTTACTTAAAAGGTTTTCATGGAATAAAATGCTAACAAAGTTTTTATTCTTTTTTTCAGAAAAGTTAATTGCAGAATATATTTTTTTTATAATATTTATTATTTGATTTTACAAATCATGTACATGCACATGGTACATCCCTATGCGACGTGATATAAACCTTCGACAACGACGCGAGGACATCGAAGTCCGCTACTCAATTTTCAAGGGAGTGACTAGATTTAATTACCTGGGATGCATTGTAAGGGACACTAACACAAGTAGCAATGGAACCAACATACCAGAGCTAGAGCTAGAGCCCAGAACACTCACCGATGCAGTGCAGCGCTACACAAAGTCTTAGTGCCCAGGCTCCTCTGCCGAAGAACCAAGATCCGCATTAACAAAACGATCATTCACCCGATCTTGATAATAGTGTGAAGCCTGGACACTCAGCCAGAAAATTGAACACAAGCTACTAGTGACAGAAAAAAAGTGCTCAGCAAGATCCTAGGTCCAGTAGCAGTCGGATCCTGGAGGTTACGGAAGAACTGAAAGATCGCGAAACTAGTGGCCGAACCCAACATCATTGTCGAATAAAATCACACAGGCTGCGCCGGCTCTGCAACGTGCTACAAGTGGAGGAAGATGGGGCTGCAAAATAATCTTTCCTTGGAGTTCCGGTTGGCCGACGACTTGTCGGTCGGACCAGATACAGGTGGAAGGACGAATTGGAGAAGGAACTTCGCTCATTTCAAATCTTCGCAATGGACAGGATGGAGGCGGGGCAGGACAGAAGACGGTGTCGATCTATTGTGTCGGAGGCCTAGACCCACTTAGTGAGTGTGTGTGTTTAACAAACCTGCTCCAGCTATGCAGATCGCACTTGATACGATCTTGAAAGACAAACTCACAAATCCCTACACAATTTGGTCAAAACGCTGAGGAACAAGGGTATGAAGCCCAGCCAAAAGCAGTGCACTTGCATGAAGTCGAAAATTTAGACAAGAAACCACCCAAGCGCCTTTGTCATACAGGGGTCAGACCTTAAAAAAAAGGGATGTGAAGATGGTAATACGCCTTCAGAGCGCTTTAAAAGAGGCAATAAATGAAACCGAGGGACGATTCACTCATTAGTTTGGTTATGATCATCAGGCCCGTATTATGAAAGCATGCTCAGTCATCATCGATAATATGCTTGAGTGATGCTCATGTATAGTTTTGAGTAAAGACTAATTTTAAAACAATACTTAGGCATGAGCTCCCAAAATCTACACTTACTTATGTAACTCTCAAGTAAAGTAACAATGCGTTCTTTTCTTACCGTTATTACGTTTTATTGAACGGTTACTAAATATTAATTCAGTTAAAAAACATATTGTGAAAGTCAGGTTGATAAGGTCAAGGAACCGCACTCGCCCTGAAGATGTCCCTCCTTGTTTCAATTCACACCTAAATATATTGTCATCAAGATCTTTTAATGATTTTGGTATTTTATAATAAATTTTACGTGCCATACTGACTACAATTTTTTGTAGGAAAGCTGTTTTACTGTTCGGTATTTGGAGTTTACTGCTATCACATCTATTTATTACTACAAAATCAGACTACGCAACTCTGATTTTGAAGAAATAGACGTGAAATGAATTGGTGCCATTTCAAATAGAACATGAATATAAATAACGATGGAAGCGTTAGTGGAAACAATTTAAGTAGAGATTTTTCTAGTGCAATTAGCTAAGTAGCATCAGAGTTTCGTTTAATAATAAAGATTCACTTAAGCAGTGCTAAGTTGAGTAGAACTCAAGTAATGACTGCATAAATAATGCTTGGGAAAGCTTTCATAATACGGGCCTTAGAACGCACGACCGGAGGACCGTTTTGTCAAAACCGAGGTATACGCTGAGACTTGCTGAGACAAAGGACTTCTATGGCCATTTATACGCTGCACATGCACCTTGTCCATAAATCAACGAGAAAATCGTAATTCTAGGGCTATACCGACGTACTATCCCAGTTATCAAAATCAACCCATAACACAAGCTCCTAACCTTGGAGTTAGGTGTTGTCGTGACACACACGACGATATAGGTGCACTCATAAAATGTGAGTACTAAAATACTTCAGAGCTTCTGAAGGCCGGAGAAGTAGAGGTGGGTATTTTTCGTTTTGACGTTTGGTTTGACGTCCAAAACTACCAGACAAAATAGAAAAGGTAGTTTCGGAAAATGTGTGTTAGGCCGGCTACAGACTGTTTTTCTTCCGTCTTTCTTATTGTGTTGTAAATATCGTATGTATGTAGTAATCATTTACTTTTCTATGTAATAATCTTCTACCTCTAGTTCTCGTTTTTTTATAAAATCTCTTCCAATTTTGTGCCACCACTCCAGGACCTGTCTGAAAATCAGCGCCGATAGAGCTTCGGCTAGTAGCGGCATAATGCTGAGACAGGGACCATTTTGGCCCCTTATATAACATTCACTTAACATGTTCCTGCTCTTTTATTTATGATCTACTTTCCTTTGTCTCATTATATGTATTTCTTCTCTTTTTTTTCTACTGACTGTACACCTGTAATGTGTGTTATGTAATTGTTTCCAAATAAATGATTTTTCATTCTTTCATAAAAAATATATAATATCCGTTCAACTGAGCGAATCTATCTCTCGCTTACCTTAGTTTCAACGAAATTAAACTTTCGCTCATTTACCTCATTGATTCATTTTCGAACCTTATCATTGCTGAGCGAAATGAGCGAATGAGTTAAAACGAAGACGACTGAGCAAGGCGAGTGATTTGATGGAGCGAAATGCATGATGTCAGATACAACATGAAAAAAAGAGAGAGATAGCAAGGCTAAGCTCAGACCTGTAACAATAATGCAAAAATGTTTGAATGTAATTATTTTAAAAGTAATCGTCATCAGTATAGCGCCACCTAGCTCAGTTGAACGCGACATTACATTTTCTTTTTTATCTTTTGTTCATGAGCTACTCAACTCAATAAATATAAATAAATAAATAATATAATATATAATATATATAAATAAATGAGTGAAATATATCTTTAAATCAAAAAGTATATGTAATATAGTATAGGTATAATTATATCTATATCACTCTTGTCATTGGAGTGGTATGATATGCGCATTTCTAAGGAGAAGCCCTCGTTGTACAGGAGGTACAGATCCTTTTTAATTCCGTTCTTCATTGCGGGAAAACTACACAGGCATGTTACGCGAGCTTGGTGGGTCTATTATAGGATACGGGATACGGGCAATAAATAAATAAATAATGCTGGACGATTCACAATACGATAACATTTTCCTCAAAAGCGCTAAGCCATCGTCTTGGCTTTGTCTTTTTGCTTAATTAGATTTTTCTCGAGGGTAATTATTCTTGTCCATTACAAAAATATTTGATTTCTACTGAGTCTCATACGAATTGGCCGAAAACGAAATGGGGTTTTAAGGCTTTTCCTATTCCGGCCACATCATTTCTTCGAATAAATTAAAGTTGGATGAAAACGAAACCATAATTCTAAACATGGTGGCCGTTATCGGCCACGCCCAAACAGATGACCAAATTTCCTATAAATAACACGGTAAAATGGGGGCCGAAAACGAAAATTTAGATTATTTCGGTTGACATTAGTCTAAACGATAAAAATATACTCTAATAACATCGAGATAAGTAACAGAATGAAACATAAGTATTCAGTGTCCATTTGTACTTTCTTCCCCCCCAGCCGAGATGTAAATTTTTGATGATTTTCAACTTCCAATTTCCGACCACCCCATTTTCAAGTAATTCAATACAAAAACCGAAACTAGTCGGACGGACAGACGGCTAAAGTTGCAGTGTGCCGGCCATATATGGTGAGATATATCTCGCAAAGAACCAGGCAAACCTTTGGGGTAAACGAGTTCTTCAGTGGAGACCGCGACTCGGCAAAATTAGTGTAGGGCGCCATTTGGCCAGGTGGGATGACGATCTGCGAAATACTGCAGGCAGATGCTGGATGCGGAAAGAAGACAGGGCGCTATAGGCCGATGTCCAGCAGTGGACTCGTATAGGCTGATGATGATGATTATGAGTTGAACCGGAAAAAAGAAAAATATAAGTACCTCAACTCACTGGTCGTTGCACAATTGTTTAGGTATAAACAATTGTGCAACGACCAGTGAGTTGAGTCCTATGGGTACAAAGACAATTAATAAAATATTGGTAGTACCTACTTACCATGTTAGTCTTTGTATTCTCATCCTGTATTTTATTTTCAATTACGTTTTTTACGATTCTTTTTATTATACCTATTTTTGCGCACAGAATTATTTACAATAATAAATAAAATAAATAATGTTTGGCAATCCACACAGCATTATCTAGCCTCAAGCTAAGCAGGGCTTGTGTTATGGGTACAAGATAACTGATATACATAAAACAGTACACGACATAGATAGATATTTTTTTATTTTACATAGAAAACGCCCAGAACGCCCTGAACAAATATCTGCAGATCGTACACATATTTGTCCCGAGGCGGGAATCGAACCCGCAACCTCCTACGCCGCAGGCGGACCGTCGCTCAACACGCCACGGAGGAATAATAATTATAATACCTATACAAAACTATAATCACCCCTTACTAAACATTTACCCTACAACAAACTAACAAATAAACCCGCTGTATACTAAAAATCGTCAAATAAATAAATTTCATGTTGGTTCCGCCACGAAAAATAATATTGCTGTTAAAAGTAGCACAGGTCCGTTCAGCACAACGTCTCGTCCCGCACTGATTGTAGGGCCGGCAGAGGGGCGGCTCATGTGTAACGTTGTATCGATTACGTAAAAAATTCGTTAAAAATAATTAGATAATTTATTTGAAAAAGTGGGCGGAAGAGAGTCTCCGTAACTTTTTATTCTACATGGTGATAACTTTAAATAAATCTTGTGATTGATAGTTTAGGAGAAAAAGAGTTTTAACGGAAAAAATGGATGGTACTTTGCACTATTATTTTAGATACTTAAAATTGGAATTTCAAATTTTCGGCTTAAAGGTAAAATGCCTTGTATAGCATAGCTTATCATATATTTTTTTCAAACCTTTTTCTATAAAGAATAAGAAGAAAAACGGATTTAACTTTACCCAATTTACGCCGATTCACCTCTATCTGGGCCTTAAGGATTTGTGTCAGGCTCGTTTTATCCAAAAGCGAATGTTTTCGTAGGTGAACGACGAAATTAGGCTTTAGGATACCTTTTCATCTTTAGGGACAAATTGCTTTTTGGGAATATGACCCTCAAGCAACTGTCCTCTGCGCATCGCCGATATTAAAGAAAGATAGCAAAAGCCTGGATCGTTCAAAATGGAAATATATATGCAGACAACTTTATCTCAATAACCACCAAAAATAAAGCCTTTTCGTGGTTTTTTTTCTATTATTATCATCAATTCAATTTTATTTAGAATTTCGAGAGTTTTATGGCGTCTCGTTTAAGAAGGCTACGAACCCCTCCCAAATCTCAGCGGCCGGCCCGAGTAAATTTGTTGTTGTTTCACGTAGAATCGCATCGTGTTGGCCATTCCGCGGCATTCGCCTTATTTTGGAATTGTGCTCCCTGTGTCGCATTGCACCCCGCGTTTGAGCGAGCGGTTGCAGAAATTTGAAGGAATTTCTCAATTTTTTATATTTTTTCGTACTTTGCGATTCATTTTGAATAATCGACTGATTTCAGAAATATTTTTGTTTATTTCTAATGGTGAATATATTTAGGATGTTTGCAGTGTGACAAATTTTCGAATAAAGGTGTCTAACATGCATAAAAAATGGCTTGAAAATGACTCGATTTGGTGGTCAAAATATGGCAAATTGGTTTCACTCTCATTCAAATATCATAATGTTTTTTAAAAAACGAAAACGCTACAAACATAGCTATTTGTCATCCGATTATGTATGCAAAATTTCAATACGATCGGAAACGTAATTTCCAAATGAAGCGGGAAGTACGTTTGTATGGGAGCTAAGGTATCCGTTCTGTTCTTAATACCTTTCCTTGGAAAAGTTTTTTTGGATAACCATAACTATATACATATATGTATGTTTATAAACATATTTACTAAATATAAGGTCAGATGAAACAAAGTAGGAAATCCATTTTAATTTCATTAAAATATCTGTTTGCTAGGAAAAAAACTAAACACTATATACAGGGTGTGGCAAATTTTTGGCCCCTTAAGGGTAGCTACCGTTTCTTTTGTAGTTAGAAGGTTTTGTTCTAAGGAACTTTCTGTTTTATTTTGAAGAAAAGAATATTGCCATTTTTAGTTTTTTGAAAAAATGTACGGTTCGCCCAAAAAATGACATTTGTCAAAAAAAACTAGTTGGTCTTAATCGACTCTATTTCCAACCAGGAACACTTTTCCCAAAGGAACATACCAAATCGAATCGTAAGTTTTGGCAATAATTAAAAAAAACAATTCCCATACATTTTCTATGAAAAAACGAGTAAGTGAAAACTACAATGTCACTCATTCAATGGTTCTTAATTTAAACTCGTATGTAACTACTTTTTTAAAATGGTAGGCTAATTTTGAAGGCATCTCAGGAATTAAATTTTTACATACTTATTAATTTTTATTAAAAATCAAGTTATTTACGTACCAAACTTTTCTTTAAATTAAACTCAATCAAAAATGACCGTTGTCTAAAAATAGTTAGGTAGGTATGTTTCTTATTTTGGTGTGAAGACATTTTTACCTATATCGTCGTTAGAGCGAACATGGCTAGGGGGCTTTCAAAATTAGCCTCCTTGATTTTTAATAAAAATAAAAAATAAGTAAAAAATTTAATTCCTGAGATGCCTTCAAAATTAGCCTACCAACTTAAAAAAGTAGTTACATACGAGTTTAAATTAAGAACCATTGAATGAGTGACATTGTTGTTTTCACTTACTCGTTTTTTCATACAAAATGTATGGGAATTGTTTTTTTTAATTATTGCTAAAACCTCCGATTTGATTTGGTACGTTCCTTTGGGAAAAGTGTTCCTGGTTGGAAATAGAGTCGATTAAGACCAACTTGTTTTTTTTGACAAATGTCATTTTTTGGGGGAACCGTACTTTTTTCAAAAAACTAAAAATGGCAATATTTTTTTCTTCAAAATAAAACAGAAAGTTTCTCAGAACAAAATCTTCTAACTACAAAAGAAACGGTAGCTACCCTTAAGGGGCCAAAAATTTGCCACACCCTGTATAATGCGATCTCTTTTTGAATGAACTCCAAAACACTAAATTCCAAAATAATTTGGTACATTGTTGAGTCGTGCCGAGACTATAAAAAGCTCCACTGTAACTAACTTCCTCTAATGTTTATGAAGTGACTAAGGGCATCTCGCTAAAAGCCCGACCCAAATAACTCGTTGTCACTGTTAAATGTGTATCCAATAAAACGTCCGTCTAAAATTGTGAGCATTCTAAGTGAAAATTTGCCGTCCACTCTCGGTTAAACCGCACTGAGATAACTTTGAAATATTTAAGGGCTGTCATAGTTTAAATTTATAACTTTTTAATCGATAAAATAAATATTTTATTTCAAAAGTTATTCAGATCTTAATATTCAAACTCACGGATTAATATAAGCAGCTTTTAATCGTCAGGCCTATTGACACATGAAGAATAAAAAAGGTTGTAATCAAAGTTAAAATCCAAAAACTAGCTCTACAACAGCGACTTTATCTTAGACAACCAAGGCTCAAATGGTTTTAGATTAGATGGTCTATTCTAGCTTTTTCTTAAGGCTTTCAAACCACTACACCCCATTTTTTTAAGATTCACAAACCGGTCTCGTACAATAAAGAACTGTATGTATTGTATTTATTGTGAGAGGAAGGACTTATACAAACCAGAAGCTATTTTCAGAATAGCTTTTATTGGTAATGGATCTGGCAGACGCGGCCTGCGGTGGCGGTCAGTGGAATTTGAGAACACATTTTTCGTCATATTGCCACCGCCGCCACCGAAGGCCGCGTCAATCAGGCAGTACCTTTATGAGAGCCCTACATTATGTAAGTGTCATGTACCTACTTATGCGATAAATGAATTTAAATTTTATTATATTATGTCAAAAAAGGCGTTATGAATAAAAAGCCCACAAAAACTGATAAATATAATATAAAACATCAATATAAACTCCGCAAACAAAAACTTCAGCATAATTGTACAATATAATAATAATACATAATTGTAACGGAGTGAAAAAGGTTTAACTTCGAATGCTTTTAAAACAAAAAAAAGACGTGTGGCACTCGGGGACTACCGCGGTAAAGCTATTGCAATGCCATCTAGAGGTGAGTTGCTGAACTAAAGAGACAAACGTCAAGGTTTTTTCGTTACGGAATTTCTGGATTCGGTCCCCGCGCTCAAGGCCCGCGATAGAAGCTATGCAATAGCTTAAAAAAAATATTTCGACCTTTTGCGATTCGCTGCGACATGTATAAAATATTCTACACCAACATTTCTTTGATTTTGTTATTTCTAGGATAAATAAAACAAATAGACAAAAATATCTAGGATTCTAAAACATGTAATAAATAACGTGTAACTAACTCATCTTCTCAGTGCCAGTCGAAACTAAGGAAACTACCCGGCGAATTGGCTACCAGCTTATAAAACGTAATGTCACATTCATTTGCAATTCAAGAGTCCTCAGCCTGTATTATGCCTAATAAAATTTACATATTTAAATTAAACTGAGAAATAACAAGATACTGAACCGTCATGGCGTTTAGATTGGACGGGCTGACGCTGAAACCTATTAGGAGATTCACGAGGGAAAACTGTATCATCCTATCTGTATACTTCGTATGTCCTGTCTCTTCTTTTTGTGTAGACTTAAAGGCAATTTGAACCTCCACCAATACTTACCATGATGTCATACTAGCCGAAATTCGGCTACCGTGGTTATACTTAACCCAGGCAAGTCATGTGCGCGGGACATTACAATAATGCACAAGTGTGTGCGTAGACACCGAAACACTATATTTTCCGACACTCCCATAATTCGGTGGGATAACTGATCGACACGACCGAGGAGAAGTCAGATCATGGTCAGACACAGGACCTATCTATACCATACACATATTAAAATAAACAATCGAAGTGTCTCTTTCATAATGAATAGACTCTGACTTGACCATAATGTTAAACCCTGATTCAATGTAAATATTTAAAATCAGGTGGATAAAAAGGACAATGTCGTTGTGTTAAAAAACAACTTTGTTAATTGGGCGTGAAAGCATCATAAAATAAACTTTTTCAAGCAATTAGCTAGTTAGAAGTACCTTTTTTGTTTCACTTTCCATAAACTGAAACCGTAAACTTTCTCGAGAGTGCTTATTTTAAATTATATCTTCAACAAAATATCTCTTTCATATTTACACACAACAATTTTACGACCAATAAAACCACGTTATAAGTTTGGCAGTCTACGATTTACGATGCATAGTAGTTTCTATTCTAGGCCTTCCGAAAACCATAAAAATCATAGACCCCAAAGGTTTTTTTTCGTAATTTAACTAGGATATAAAAACGTGGTATCCAAATTATTAACCCATGAAAGTGTCATTACAAAAGGTACAGCCAGTGGGCGAATAAAAAAGCCATGAAGCAAGCCACTAAAACTGGGTACAATAATTTTACAGAGTTTTATGGTCCAATTACGAAATGGTGTGATGAGGGAAAGAGACCAATTTTATTGCAGCCATCGGCAATAGCCTACTAGGGAGTGCAATAGTATCATCTAGAGACAGAAGACGTGAATTTGAGAGTCTTAAATATGCTTAGATGTAAGATTAATTGGATCACAAATAAATACCACCTATCTGAGGGTGAGTATAATTGTCGTTGGTAACGGGACGTGATAGTGATGTCTCTTTTTTTCCATACAAATTGGTACAGCGCCTCTATCGTGTGGACAGGGAACTAAACAAATCCTATTTTTAAAGGATACGTCACGATAACGTCTTGTTAGTAACGTCAGACAGACTCATTCCTTAGGTCTCTTTTCTTACTAAGCTTACCAACATATATGCATCTCTTTTATTCATTAAAAATAACTAGGTTCTCTACTTTCTCTCGTGGAATTGCCGAGTTTGTATCAAGCTAACAAACATCAGCCTACCTATTTCTTCTAATGAGCTCTGCGTAATGTTTCACAAACTCTGCTACCTGAAATCAGGGATTTTGGGATACAGTTCAAAAGCTTTTACTCAGGCTCGATTTCACAAAGGCACAAAGCAATTGGTATGCCAAAAATAAAAACTGTTGTTAAATTTTTTATTTTTCAAACAATATTTTTATCTACAAAAATATTTTTTTTATCCTTAAGGCTAAAATAATCGAATTACAGGGCGTAGCCAATCGGCATTCGCTACTAAGCGAATCTAAAACAATTAAAAGATTCGTAGGGAAAAATTAGAAACAGATCACGTGACATATCTAAGGCGTAATGTCAAATCCATACATACATGTTTGCACTTTTCTAGTAGAGCTTTCGACATCGATTGTAACAAAACAAAAGAATTCGTATATAAACAGGTAGGCTGTTTATATCTTGCAATGGAGTTCATCAAAAACTTGCTAATGAAAACACAGTAACTGTTTTTATCGCCATGCTATTACATTTTATTAATTAGTTGAGAATTTTTATGTTAATTTACAGTCTTTTACAGATACTGGGCTCGGAAATGGGTCAATTTAGGGCAGTTTAAGCGTTTATGGTGGCAATAAACGAAAAAAAAACAAATAAAAGCCGATCTAGCCGTAATTAGAGTAATGTAACCGATGGATCTTGAACATTCAGAAGCACCACTTTTTTCTATTGTATTTCCAATAAAACATACAAAATTCCTAGATGATAACATTGGTTATCATCTAGGAATCCGATTTTAAGCCAATAATTAATGGCCTAGACTATACTAATAAAAGTTATTCGCAAAAAATACACGTTGGTTTGTTAGTGCCATTCTTTAGTAGAGTATCTATACCGTGTCCATTTTGAATGGAGCATAAACGTAAACAAACCGCCCATACTTAACCTAAAATTCACTTTGTTGGCGCGTCCTTTTATACGTAATTCACATTACTTGTCAATTTTAGATCCTCCCTTCAATAAAAATTGCTTACAATTACATCTGAAACTCGACGCCAAGCAAGTGAGTTTTTGTTATTTGTATCGTGGTTTATTTACTAACATGCTCCATGCTGGATGGATACGGCATAAGTTTGCTAGACTTATCTAGAGTCACGTCCTAGGTAGAACACCTTACAACTGTAAGTGTGTTTATCTAAACAAATTACAAAGCTCTCCTTCTGATAAACTCTACATCCAAACTAGAAACTTTTAATGTAGTAAAGTAGAGGCGTTGGTTAGACCCATGGCTCTACGATTTATTATCTGTGGCGATGTGGGTGCGTCCAGTGTCGCTCTTTACATTGCAAGTCAGTGTGGTAATCAATTTAAAGTGTTTGTTTATAAACCGTTAATACTCCTTCATATGACTATGCACACGCGTAGCTTAGATACGGTATGATGTTCTGGGGATATTTTATAGCTTGCTTACGTAGCCAAACCAGATGCATGAGCTGCGCTATAGTTTCCATACCTATTGATTACAACAAACTAACTACGTACCAGAGTTTTAAAGAGCACCTACAATTCAGTTGTAAGCAAAAATTCTAAAGTGTTGTATAAGGTAAACGGCGTGGTTCAATAATTCAAGTACCTACTCTACTTAGTCTAGGTGTGTCCTGAATGCTCTTCTATTTGCAAGTCACGTCTCCTAATGAATCCACTCATGCAAAGTGGACAAGCTTTTGTGAATTATTTAATTAATATATTTGCTTTGAGACATGAACTATTTAAATTTGAGTGCTAGACACTATTGGAGTTGCTGGTTGAGTCTAATGAGCTTATTTAGGGTTTTATGAATTTTAGTATAAATTTACTAACAAACGATGGTAGGTAAATATTTTATCAAACTTTAACAACCTTATAAATTAAATTGAAGTTTTTTTTGTTCTATACCTACTAGAATGTCCAACGAAGTATTAGTAACCAAATTTTCTAAACATTTATAAAAATATGTCTGTTAGAAACTCGCGAGCTCCATTAACACTACTGTGGCACTGCAAGTCACGAAAGTAATGAATTCTAGTTTTTCTGTTAGAACGTGAATTTGCAACCTTAACGCGTTAAAATGAATGGGTTCGGGGAAAAACTTTAGCTGGTGTAATAATATTTTAATAAGCGGAGTTAAACGTAGCGAAGCGAGGTATGGACACGTGCGTTGTGAGTTTGAGACTTTGATTTATTAAAAAGGGAAGATGAGGTACTGGTTGCTCGAAAGTGGCAACCTCATATTGTGTAAAATTGTGTGCTCCTCAGTCACCGGCGGCGGCACGGGCGGTCGTGATTCACGTGAAATATTGTTGTCTCGGTCTCACTTCGGTCTTAGATACGTCTTTCCGTCTTTGTTGTTCTTTGTATTGCACAGGACTGGAAATATGACTGTGAACGTATGTGTTTGCGTGTAGTTGTAACATATACCAATTTTTGAGTCAGCGCTAGGTGAACGTAACCTATCTTCCCTTTTTAATAAATCAATGATTTGAGAGTGCATATTTACTGTGGTTACGTGCAAATGTGTGGTGGAACTTTATGGTTTACACCGCAAATATATCTGCTAACTGGTTTGAACTGTGGCGCCTGGGTTAATGAAGATGTTTAGTGTAGCTATTCTAGTTGAAACTTAGCAGTTTGGACATTATACTTTATCGACATAATTTAATCATTGCGTACAATCCTTATAAACACCCTATTATATACCTGTTATTATTCTTGTTCCTCTTAGATGGTTTCGAAGCGACTCTAGAATTAAATAGCTTCAAACGTTCGTATTATTTACGTATTCTTTATAATATTGACACAGAATAAATACAGTAGAACCATTCAATCTCCTCAACGACCTGTATTAGGGCACTGCTGGACGCAGACCTCCCTCTAATAAGCGCCTTATAGGCGTTTAGCTCATGGCGGGTTATGCCCAATATCCCCACGCTGGGCATGTGGGTTGGAGATCGCAGTTTGGTGGTACAATTTTTCTGCAGGGGGCTCTGCTGCCCGCCCCCCGGTGGTGGACTTGTCCCTTAGTCGCCTCTTACGACACCCGTGGGAAAAGTTGGGGTAGTGCACATTCTAAGCCAGCACCACATATCTATACTTAACACTATGGGTAATTTCTAAGAAATTAGTAGAATACCTAACACTTCAAAACTAACGTTTTGGGATATTATAGTTGACACTATGGACAATCTTTAAGAAATCGATTCGAGTCTGTCAAGGTCGTAAATTTTTGTGATTTTATTTAATTACTTTAAAACTACCATTCGAAATTTATATCCTTGATCATAGCCACCGGGAGAATACGGTTAGACATTCATTCAAATTTGAAATACTTTAACATAACGAAAAATATTAAAGCTTTTTACTACCTTAGTAAAAACTAGTTTCCTCCTAACAAGTCTATATGCATTTGACTTATTCTAATAACAATGGCTCTTCAGGAGGTGATCAATCATCTTAATATCAAAATTCGAAGTTGACATAAAGTGGATGAGAAAATGATTGATGGGCGGGCACTTCCCCAAAAGCTAGCCGCAACTACTAGCATAAATAACTGAACAGGCGTACCTCCGATAATTACTTAGTAAATTGGTTTGAGTAAAACGCAGTGGATAGGTAGGCGTATCAGAGGTTTCATTTGAAAGGCCAGTTTTCGGTATTATTTTTTACTTCCTTACATACATACGTGGCTCCCCCAAACAAGGGGGGTTCTACCATAATCTAATCACCACGCTTGATAGACGGATTGATGATCGCAGGGGTTAAAAATACACGATAACGAAGCTGCTACCCTTCCATTTCAGTTCAGTTTTAAAATAATCTTAAATAATAAGAGTCATACAAATCCAGTGTACATTCATCTTGGACAATATTAAACATAAATATAAACACGTTTATGAGCTTTATGCGTTTTTTTAAACTAATTTATATATATTTAAACCCTTCCTCGCCTTTCCTTTGGTAGTTCCCTTATTCGACACTTTGTCTCTGTGTTTTATTTTTACTTTTTTTATGACATAATCACACAACCCGGGTTGAGTAAAGAGTAAAAGGTGTCAATTCTTACGCCGCAACCGCCACTGGCTATATAGGTATATTATCTGCGCCATGGGCTATATTTTGATGGAAATCGGATTTGAATTGAGTACGTAGTACCTAAGTAGACTAAGGCCCGTATTATGAAAGCTTGCTCAGTGATCGATCTATGCTTGAGCAACGCTTTACTATGGCATAAATGTCACTCAAGCGTAGCTCTATGACTGAGCAAGCTTTCATAATACGGGCCTTAGAATACTAACATTGAATTTATGAGTGATCTCTGCTACTAACTAATTATGGATCATAGTTATGTGCAATAAAATAATTTCATTTACATTTTATAGGCAGGCAAAAACTGACTTAAACCCCAAACAACAATTAATATATTATACAAAGATGACACTTTCGTATAAATAATAAAAAAAGTTCACTCTCTATGTCGGCACAAGAATCTCCTATCCTAATTTAGAAACCGTCACTCTTTCTGTAAACCTACAAGATAATCAACAATTTTACGAAATTCCATGTCCATTTTTCTCTACTCTACAAATAGATTGTTGTCCGTCAAGCCTGTCCGTCCGTCCTCGGGTAAATAAAGCACTCGCTCGGACAGACATTGTCACTATGATGAAAAGGCAGAGGACATCCCACCAAAAAGATCTTAGAAAATTACTTTATTATTTATTTTGTTTTGTTATCTACTCTTGATGCGGCACATACATTAACATACGTCTCTTAGACAATGTAAACTCGTTACTAAATTGTCGAAATTATATTAATAGCTTTGGAGATATAGTAACAGAGAAAAAAACGCAAATATACTTTTTAAGTCAAAGCTTTTCTCTAGTATTTGCGTGCATTGATGATACGATTTTTTGCTTTGTTTTCGTTTTTCGTTATGGAAGAAACACGCTTTGCAAGTTGAAAGAAAAATTACAGAACAAGTAAAAATCATACCAACTACAGAAAAATCAAATCACAAGTTGGTATCTACAATGTAAAAATAAAAACCAACGTCGTCGTCGGCGACAGAAAACGAAGAGAATGAGATTTCTCAGCCGCGTCTGCAAATGCTTAAGCGAAATTGTTTGTGAGTTGTTTGCAAATGAAGGATTTTCAGTGACGAAGTGCCACGGCTTTCTGATCTTTAACTCTGATAAATTAAGTACGAATAAACGTCAAGGAATCCTGACATACTGAAGCCCGGAGGCGACAATTAAAGGCTAAATAGGTAAATTCAATTAATCCAATGTTTTGTACAAATTTATGTTTAAGAACAGAACGGATACCTTAGCCCCAATACAAACGTACTTCCCGCTTCATTTGGAAACTACGTTTCCGATCGTATTGAAATTTTGCATACATAATCGGATGACAAATAGCTATGTTTGTAGTGTTTTTGTTTTTTAAAAAACATTATGATATTTGAATGAGAGTGAAACTAATTTGCCATATTTTGACCACCAAATCGAGTCATTTTCAAGCTATTTTTTATGCATGTTAGACACCTTTATTCGAAAATCTGTCACACTGCAAACATCCTAAATATATTCACCATTAGAAATAAACAAAAATATTTCTGAAATCAGTCGTTTATTCAAAATGAATCGCAAAGTACGAAAAAATATAAAAAATTGAGAAATTCCTTCAAATTTCTGCAACCGCTCGCTCAAACGCGAGGGGCAATGCGACACAGGGAGCACAATTCCAAAATAAGGCGAATGCCGCGGAATGGCCAACACGATGCGATTCTACGTGAAACACCAACAATCGAAGTGTCTCTTTCATAATGAATAGACTCTGACTTGACCATAATGTTAAACCCTGATTCAATGTAAATATTTAAAATCAGGTGGATAAAAAGGACAATGTCGTTGTGTTAAAAAACAACTTTGTTAATTGGGCGTGAAAGCATCATAAAATAAACTTTTTCAAGCAATTAGCTAGTTAGAAGTACCTTTTTTGTTTCACTTTCCATAAACTGAAACCGTAAACTTTCTCGAGAGTGCTTATTTTAAATTATATCTTCAACAAAATATCTCTTTCATATTTACACACAACAATTTTACGACCAATAAAACCACGTTATAAGTTTGGCAGTCTACGATTTACGATGCATAGTAGTTTCTATTCTAGGCCTTCCGAAAACCATAAAAATCATAGACCCCAAAGGTTTTTTTTCGTAATTTAACTAGGATATAAAAACGTGGTATCCAAATTATTAACCCATGAAAGTGTCATTACAAAAGGTACAGCCAGTGGGCGAATAAAAAAGCCATGAAGCAAGCCACTAAAACTGGGTACAATAATTTTACAGAGTTTTATGGTCCAATTACGAAATGGTGTGATGAGGGAAAGAGACCAATTTTATTGCAGCCATCGGCAATAGCCTACTAGGGAGTGCAATAGTATCATCTAGAGACAGAAGACGTGAATTTGAGAGTCTTAAATATGCTTAGATGTAAGATTAATTGGATCACAAATAAATACCACCTATCTGAGGGTGAGTATAATTGTCGTTGGTAACGGGACGTGATAGTGATGTCTCTTTTTTTCCATACAAATTGGTACAGCGCCTCTATCGTGTGGACAGGGAACTAAACAAATCCTATTTTTAAAGGATACGTCACGATAACGTCTTGTTAGTAACGTCAGACAGACTCATTCCTTAGGTCTCTTTTCTTACTAAGCTTACCAACATATATGCATCTCTTTTATTCATTAAAAATAACTAGGTTCTCTACTTTCTCTCGTGGAATTGCCGAGTTTGTATCAAGCTAACAAACATCAGCCTACCTATTTCTTCTAATGAGCTCTGCGTAATGTTTCACAAACTCTGCTACCTGAAATCAGGGATTTTGGGATACAGTTCAAAAGCTTTTACTCAGGCTCGATTTCACAAAGGCACAAAGCAATTGGTATGCCAAAAATAAAAACTGTTGTTAAATTTTTTATTTTTCAAACAATATTTTTATCTACAAAAATATTTTTTTTATCCTTAAGGCTAAAATAATCGAATTACAGGGCGTAGCCAATCGGCATTCGCTACTAAGCGAATCTAAAACAATTAAAAGATTCGTAGGGAAAAATTAGAAACAGATCACGTGACATATCTAAGGCGTAATGT
This sequence comes from Eupithecia tripunctaria, assembly GCA_955876795.1. Classification (NCBI taxonomy): domain Eukaryota; kingdom Metazoa; phylum Arthropoda; class Insecta; order Lepidoptera; family Geometridae; genus Eupithecia; species Eupithecia tripunctaria. Next base: position 7,932,650 of record OY041613.1, on the reverse strand, counting down.
CAAATCCATACATACATGTTTGCACTTTTCTAGTAGAGCTTTCGACATCGATTGTAACAAAACAAAAGAATTCGTATATAAACAGGTAGGCTGTTTATATCTTGCAATGGAGTTCATCAAAAACTTGCTAATGAAAACACAGTAACTGTTTTTATCGCCATGCTATTACATTTTATTAATTAGTTGAGAATTTTTATGTTAATTTACAGTCTTTTACAGATACTGGGCTCGGAAATGGGTCAATTTAGGGCAGTTTAAGCGTTTATGGTGGCAATAAACGAAAAAAAAACAAATAAAAGCCGATCTAGCCGTAATTAGAGTAATGTAACCGATGGATCTTGAACATTCAGAAGCACCACTTTTTTCTATTGTATTTCCAATAAAACATACAAAATTCCTAGATGATAACATTGGTTATCATCTAGGAATCCGATTTTAAGCCAATAATTAATGGCCTAGACTATACTAATAAAAGTTATTCGCAAAAAATACACGTTGGTTTGTTAGTGCCATTCTTTAGTAGAGTATCTATACCGTGTCCATTTTGAATGGAGCATAAACGTAAACAAACCGCCCATACTTAACCTAAAATTCACTTTGTTGGCGCGTCCTTTTATACGTAATTCACATTACTTGTCAATTTTAGATCCTCCCTTCAATAAAAATTGCTTACAATTACATCTGAAACTCGACGCCAAGCAAGTGAGTTTTTGTTATTTGTATCGTGGTTTATTTACTAACATGCTCCATGCTGGATGGATACGGCATAAGTTTGCTAGACTTATCTAGAGTCACGTCCTAGGTAGAACACCTTACAACTGTAAGTGTGTTTATCTAAACAAATTACAAAGCTCTCCTTCTGATAAACTCTACATCCAAACTAGAAACTTTTAATGTAGTAAAGTAGAGGCGTTGGTTAGACCCATGGCTCTACGATTTATTATCTGTGGCGATGTGGGTGCGTCCAGTGTCGCTCTTTACATTGCAAGTCAGTGTGGTAATCAATTTAAAGTGTTTGTTTATAAACCGTTAATACTCCTTCATATGACTATGCACACGCGTAGCTTAGATACGGTATGATGTTCTGGGGATATTTTATAGCTTGCTTACGTAGCCAAACCAGATGCATGAGCTGCGCTATAGTTTCCATACCTATTGATTACAACAAACTAACTACGTACCAGAGTTTTAAAGAGCACCTACAATTCAGTTGTAAGCAAAAATTCTAAAGTGTTGTATAAGGTAAACGGCGTGGTTCAATAATTCAAGTACCTACTCTACTTAGTCTAGGTGTGTCCTGAATGCTCTTCTATTTGCAAGTCACGTCTCCTAATGAATCCACTCATGCAAAGTGGACAAGCTTTTGTGAATTATTTAATTAATATATTTGCTTTGAGACATGAACTATTTAAATTTGAGTGCTAGACACTATTGGAGTTGCTGGTTGAGTCTAATGAGCTTATTTAGGGTTTTATGAATTTTAGTATAAATTTACTAACAAACGATGGTAGGTAAATATTTTATCAAACTTTAACAACCTTATAAATTAAATTGAAGTTTTTTTTGTTCTATACCTACTAGAATGTCCAACGAAGTATTAGTAACCAAATTTTCTAAACATTTATAAAAATATGTCTGTTAGAAACTCGCGAGCTCCATTAACACTACTGTGGCACTGCAAGTCACGAAAGTAATGAATTCTAGTTTTTCTGTTAGAACGTGAATTTGCAACCTTAACGCGTTAAAATGAATGGGTTCGGGGAAAAACTTTAGCTGGTGTAATAATATTTTAATAAGCGGAGTTAAACGTAGCGAAGCGAGGTATGGACACGTGCGTTGTGAGTTTGAGACTTTGATTTATTAAAAAGGGAAGATGAGGTACTGGTTGCTCGAAAGTGGCAACCTCATATTGTGTAAAATTGTGTGCTCCTCAGTCACCGGCGGCGGCACGGGCGGTCGTGATTCACGTGAAATATTGTTGTCTCGGTCTCACTTCGGTCTTAGATACGTCTTTCCGTCTTTGTTGTTCTTTGTATTGCACAGGACTGGAAATATGACTGTGAACGTATGTGTTTGCGTGTAGTTGTAACATATACCAATTTTTGAGTCAGCGCTAGGTGAACGTAACCTATCTTCCCTTTTTAATAAATCAATGATTTGAGAGTGCATATTTACTGTGGTTACGTGCAAATGTGTGGTGGAACTTTATGGTTTACACCGCAAATATATCTGCTAACTGGTTTGAACTGTGGCGCCTGGGTTAATGAAGATGTTTAGTGTAGCTATTCTAGTTGAAACTTAGCAGTTTGGACATTATACTTTATCGACATAATTTAATCATTGCGTACAATCCTTATAAACACCCTATTATATACCTGTTATTATTCTTGTTCCTCTTAGATGGTTTCGAAGCGACTCTAGAATTAAATAGCTTCAAACGTTCGTATTATTTACGTATTCTTTATAATATTGACACAGAATAAATACAGTAGAACCATTCAATCTCCTCAACGACCTGTATTAGGGCACTGCTGGACGCAGACCTCCCTCTAATAAGCGCCTTATAGGCGTTTAGCTCATGGCGGGTTATGCCCAATATCCCCACGCTGGGCATGTGGGTTGGAGATCGCAGTTTGGTGGTACAATTTTTCTGCAGGGGGCTCTGCTGCCCGCCCCCCGGTGGTGGACTTGTCCCTTAGTCGCCTCTTACGACACCCGTGGGAAAAGTTGGGGTAGTGCACATTCTAAGCCAGCACCACATATCTATACTTAACACTATGGGTAATTTCTAAGAAATTAGTAGAATACCTAACACTTCAAAACTAACGTTTTGGGATATTATAGTTGACACTATGGACAATCTTTAAGAAATCGATTCGAGTCTGTCAAGGTCGTAAATTTTTGTGATTTTATTTAATTACTTTAAAACTACCATTCGAAATTTATATCCTTGATCATAGCCACCGGGAGAATACGGTTAGACATTCATTCAAATTTGAAATACTTTAACATAACGAAAAATATTAAAGCTTTTTACTACCTTAGTAAAAACTAGTTTCCTCCTAACAAGTCTATATGCATTTGACTTATTCTAATAACAATGGCTCTTCAGGAGGTGATCAATCATCTTAATATCAAAATTCGAAGTTGACATAAAGTGGATGAGAAAATGATTGATGGGCGGGCACTTCCCCAAAAGCTAGCCGCAACTACTAGCATAAATAACTGAACAGGCGTACCTCCGATAATTACTTAGTAAATTGGTTTGAGTAAAACGCAGTGGATAGGTAGGCGTATCAGAGGTTTCATTTGAAAGGCCAGTTTTCGGTATTATTTTTTACTTCCTTACATACATACGTGGCTCCCCCAAACAAGGGGGGTTCTACCATAATCTAATCACCACGCTTGATAGACGGATTGATGATCGCAGGGGTTAAAAATACACGATAACGAAGCTGCTACCCTTCCATTTCAGTTCAGTTTTAAAATAATCTTAAATAATAAGAGTCATACAAATCCAGTGTACATTCATCTTGGACAATATTAAACATAAATATAAACACGTTTATGAGCTTTATGCGTTTTTTTAAACTAATTTATATATATTTAAACCCTTCCTCGCCTTTCCTTTGGTAGTTCCCTTATTCGACACTTTGTCTCTGTGTTTTATTTTTACTTTTTTTATGACATAATCACACAACCCGGGTTGAGTAAAGAGTAAAAGGTGTCAATTCTTACGCCGCAACCGCCACTGGCTATATAGGTATATTATCTGCGCCATGGGCTATATTTTGATGGAAATCGGATTTGAATTGAGTACGTAGTACCTAAGTAGACTAAGGCCCGTATTATGAAAGCTTGCTCAGTGATCGATCTATGCTTGAGCAACGCTTTACTATGGCATAAATGTCACTCAAGCGTAGCTCTATGACTGAGCAAGCTTTCATAATACGGGCCTTAGAATACTAACATTGAATTTATGAGTGATCTCTGCTACTAACTAATTATGGATCATAGTTATGTGCAATAAAATAATTTCATTTACATTTTATAGGCAGGCAAAAACTGACTTAAACCCCAAACAACAATTAATATATTATACAAAGATGACACTTTCGTATAAATAATAAAAAAAGTTCACTCTCTATGTCGGCACAAGAATCTCCTATCCTAATTTAGAAACCGTCACTCTTTCTGTAAACCTACAAGATAATCAACAATTTTACGAAATTCCATGTCCATTTTTCTCTACTCTACAAATAGATTGTTGTCCGTCAAGCCTGTCCGTCCGTCCTCGGGTAAATAAAGCACTCGCTCGGACAGACATTGTCACTATGATGAAAAGGCAGAGGACATCCCACCAAAAAGATCTTAGAAAATTACTTTATTATTTATTTTGTTTTGTTATCTACTCTTGATGCGGCACATACATTAACATACGTCTCTTAGACAATGTAAACTCGTTACTAAATTGTCGAAATTATATTAATAGCTTTGGAGATATAGTAACAGAGAAAAAAACGCAAATATACTTTTTAAGTCAAAGCTTTTCTCTAGTATTTGCGTGCATTGATGCTTCGATTTTTTGCTTTGTTTTCGTTTTTCGTTATGGAAGAAACACGCTTTGCAAGTTGAAAGAAAAATTACAGAACAAGTAAAAATCATACCAACTACAGAAAAATCAAATCACAAGTTGGTATCTACAATGTAAAAATAAAAACCAACGTCGTCGTCGGCGACAGAAAACGAAGAGAATGAGATTTCTCAGCCGCGTCTGCAAATGCTTAAGCGAAATTGTTTGTGAGTTGTTTGCAAATGAAGGATTTTCAGTGACGAAGTGCCACGGCTTTCTGATCTTTAACTCTGATAAATTAAGTACGAATAAACGTCAAGGAATCCTGACATACTGAAGCCCGGAGGCGACAATTAAAGGCTAAATAGGTAAATTCAATTAATCCAATGTTTTGTACAAATTTATGTTTAAGAACAGAACGGATACCTTAGCCCCAATACAAACGTACTTCCCGCTTCATTTGGAAACTACGTTTCCGATCGTATTGAAATTTTGCATACATAATCGGATGACAAATAGCTATGTTTGTAGTGTTTTTGTTTTTTAAAAAACATTATGATATTTGAATGAGAGTGAAACTAATTTGCCATATTTTGACCACCAAATCGAGTCATTTTCAAGCTATTTTTTATGCATGTTAGACACCTTTATTCGAAAATCTGTCACACTGCAAACATCCTAAATATATTCACCATTAGAAATAAACAAAAATATTTCTGAAATCAGTCGTTTATTCAAAATGAATCGCAAAGTACGAAAAAATATAAAAAATTGAGAAATTCCTTCAAATTTCTGCAACCGCTCGCTCAAACGCGAGGGGCAATGCGACACAGGGAGCACAATTCCAAAATAAGGCGAATGCCGCGGAATGGCCAACACGATGCGATTCTACGTGAAACACCAACAAATTCACTCGGGCCGGCCGCTGAGATTTGGGAGGGGTTCGTAGCCTTCTTAAGTGGTTGGTTCTCATCACATTTAATATGGAAAGTAATTTTAATTTTTATTTATTATGTAGACTATTACAATTTCGAAGATACTTCTGAAAGAGTCAATGGATTTGACTTGTCACTTTCACGTGTTTAATGATGAGGTCTATGTACCAAGTCGAATTACAGCCACGGCGGCCATTGTAAGCGAAGCATTTATAGTATAGTAAAACACAGATGTACTGTTAAATAATACATGTCGCTATTACCAGCGATTGAACAACCGAGTCCTGAATTTCCTAGAAGGCGTAGAATTGGAACACAGTATATATTCTCTAGAACCAACCTAAATAAATTGGCAATCGAGCGAGTAGTTCAATTTTACTCATGAAATACTAGGAACGAGACGTGTCCACGCCGCTGTCGGTCGCACGCATCGCTGGAAAAATGATCCTCATGAAATTTCATGTGGAAATGTCTTGAAACGACGCCAAACCTCGCTTGAATTATTTATAACCCCTATTTTAATGGCGTTCCTGTCCATTCATTACAGTAAGAGTGTTTCTTAATTTTGAACTCAACCCGTTGCGGATTCAGGCTGCCAACTTTCATATTTATTGTTACAGCATTCATAATATTTTATTTAGTTAAAGCAATTTTCAAAACTTATGTTAATTTCAGTTTTTCTGAGTAGTATTAACACTGGGAATGTGCATTAACGAAACATAGAGCCATTTAGAACTTTGGATGTCTATGGTATCTGCGTGAAAAAAATTAGAAGCAAGGGTACCAAACAAATGAGTAGTTATTATAATCTTGTTCGATTTTTCCATTGATCAAATTATTCTTCATTTTTCTACCCCGCCCGTATTACCCGTCATAAGTAACTCGCTCACTCACTCACTAGTTTGTCCTTTCAAAAGTCAGGAAAGGATAAATAAAGTCAGTTTCGCTTTGAAAAAGCCAGCGGAGAAATAAAAACAGACACGAGAATCCTTTGGAAGCCACGCACAGGTTTATGATGCATTCAGGCTTGCCGGGATTTTCTACTGTGAACCGTTTAAGAAAAGCTGGAGCTAAGATCATAAAATTAAAAGCACTGGGTGTTTTTTGCATTGAGATGAAAACCGATTAAGTCTGTAAAGTCCAATGTTTTATACAACAAAGGTTCAAGAGAGTTGGCAGAGATCATAAAATTCCTAGAAAGTCTATCCCTGAATTTAACTATATAGAAGAGATAAGATAACTCTTTATTGTACCACACAAACATAAAGAAACAATACAGAAGGAAATGTACAGAATCATGGAAGTCCAAAGGGCGGCCTGATCGCTTTGAGCGATCTCTTCCAGGCAACCTTGGGATGGACTGGAGATAAAAGAACAACATAGCCGGTGGCATTTAAAAAAAAACTTAAGGGACAGAAATCAATATAAATATACCAACACTACATACTAACATGCATTATACTACCTACCTACATACATTTATCGATTCATTTATCCACTTTTGCAGTCTACTGCTGAATAAATATAGGCATCTGAAAAGCGATTCGTCAACTCAAATCATTGATGGTTTTATCGATCGTTACCAAGGAACCAACGTGAGTCAGATTGTCGACTAGACCAATTAGGTACTTGGTAGGTAAGCATTAAGACAAGTATCTTACTACCGATCCAAAAATTATACAGCGGATAATGGTAATAAAATAACAATAACTAGAACGTGTAGGCAATATACATCCATTCAGCTACCACCATCATGTCCAATAGCACCGGTAAAGTAAATCAGACTCCTACGCGGTAGGCTACTATAATTTTAAGGCTCAGGATATACAGGGTGATTCTTGTACGATTTATCGGTATGAAGTGAATGGACAGGAAACAAACCGAGGAAATGCAACGATTGATTATCGGGCATTTTTTCAAAGATTGGAATATGGCAGCATATTTGATGGACCCCCAACATAGAATAAACCTATAAAATATATCATTGTCAACGCATAAAGTAGGCGAAACAACACGAAGGCGTGAGCACAATAAAATAAATATATAAAATTGATCAGTGCTGAACACTCCACAAATACAGATGTCAGCTATTCCGGAATACTGTCAAACATTTGTGTTATTTATGCGAAATTGCAATGCCCAGTAACTTGTACGTGTTCGTATTTGTGTGGGAGTTATCTAATACAAAATTTACTGCCGTACAAAACATGTACAAATATTATTGTGTCCAACAGTTGGAAATAGAAATGCGTTTCATGTGAAATTTCACACTGCAAGGACTCGTTTCGTTTGCAGAGGCAAGAGATTCTTGGAAAAATCTTTGTATGAAAGAAGCAGATTTGTGTTGGTTATAGACTTTCATAGCGCACCAACTTACCTACTTAGAAAATGATAAAATAAAAAAAGTGTACAAAAAATACTTTATTAATTAACAATTAACTAAATGGGATCTAGACTTGTATGGTGACTAGTTTAGGTGGGTAATAATGCTTTTGGATTCTCGTACTAGGATAGAAATAAATTTGAGATGATTAATATCTAAGAAATATGTCGGTTTATCATTTGAATGACATACTTGCATTTGAAAATGAATACCTCATAATTCAGTCAATCCAACGAGATGTAGCCAAGGTTTCAGCATGCAAAACTATCCAAAGAGTACATAGCATCATTTAGCCAAGTAGAGAGCTTGTGTGAAACAACGAAAACAAAACTTCCATTCTATAAGTACCCAGTGTGTACAATATTGTAATCTGAGCATTATTGAAATTATGGACACATCATCGTTATGATGTGCGATAATTTTTTTTCGCATTTTTGTTATTTATCATCTGGAATATAAAAAAATAACACTTAGAAACCCCAGGGGTTCCTAACGGTTCGGTAAGAGGTTTGGTAACTTCCGAACCCAAAGTTGTACATACCTAAGCTTCTCGATTTGATCGACATTACACAAATAGCGTTTATTCAATGTTCAATGAATACAAATTAGCTGGAAAACAAAGGAACCCGTTTATTTACAGACTGGTCGAGTTAATAGGAAACTACGGCACAACTTTATTTGTTCGCAGAAGAATAACAAATTCCCACAGCGGCGACCACATTCGGTTTGCTACAGCTGAACTAGGATGGCTTGTATGTGTGATGGAATCGATAGTTATTGTCCGCTGTCATATATAGTACGGTTGACAATTACGCGTAAGCAGATAACGATGAATCTTTGATCAAACAAGTGACTATCCCGTTGTAAAATAAAATGCCGAAATATAAGGGGTAGAGAAAATTTTGTGTAACTCCTTTGTCAACTCGTATACACCTGTAGTTGTAAAATAACGTCCCAAAGAATAAAAAATATACTCCTTTTTTTTAAAATATACCGAATTTTAATTAACAACTACAAGAGAAGTTGATGTTCAAAGGAATAATCAACTTTTCTCACTGCCTGCCCTGCCAACTTGAAAAGCTTTTTAAATGCAACTGTACTATTTTTCATTTGTTTAGTTAGTGACCATGATCACAAAAACAATCCGCAAATAAGGACAATGAAATAAACAATATGAAAAAAGTGCATACCTATTATAAAAATAAAACGCTCCAAAATTTAAATTCAAAGTTCCCGGCAGAAAGTGAGCGTACTGTTATTTTTAAGCTTTGAGCTAGCACGAGGGATGTTATCGTTAGGGCTAAGGTAAACAAATTTTAAGGCCAAAGACTGGCACATGTTATTTTATTTGAATTTTGAATAACAAAACAGATAGTTCTGTGAATTTCTCACAGGTAACATCTGTCTGTTGGGGTCTCATACAATATTTATCTATTTGATATTTACATTAAGTTTAAAATATTTTGTACCTCCTAATAGATACGAAAAGCCTACACAGGCGAAAATGTTCTATTTCAAGAATTGAAATCATTTCCATTGAACTCAATGAAGCTTCAGATCTAAGACATGTTCATTTCAGATTAACAGTTTAGAGAAGATCATAGTCGTTTGATGTCAGGCAGACTTGAAATCAAAGTAAACACAACAAATCACGATTTTAGCAGAGCGCCACCCCAAGTGACTTATACAAAGAAAGAGGATTACAGGCTAATCTGGCGGGGCGATGCGGAAACACGTCCCGAGCCCACATTAAACCCACATTAGCTAGCCATCGATTACAACTTGACATTTTCAACGAACCTAGCTGTAGGTTTTGGTAATTTCAGCGGTAGACTGGAATGACCAAATGTTATGCTGGTGGAGGTAGAATTCTTATGGCCAACTAAATTAACACTTTGACTGCCACCGACTCAAACAGACAAGAAGTATCTCATCATTGAAGTTTGGCAGTGAACGCGTTAAGTTATTAAAACGAATGAGCTCATAATTAAGTGTTGAAATCATATGTGTCGTTTTCTAAAAACGTATAAAATCTGGCTCTAATGAAATTAAATTTGCCCTATAGTTCTCGGAAACAAACTTTCTTCGATACTTCTACATAAATCTCTTCCGAATGGGAAATTTGGTAAATTCCAGTTTGCTCTTCCCAAAACTGGAATGAATTCAGCGCACAATGTTCCACGAAAACAGATTTGGAACTTGACGGGCTTCAGCTTGGCATCCGAAGCAATGAAAGCAGCTTAGTCCAAAGGAGAGGATTAGAGTATAATCTGTAATCTGTGGGAGGTTGACATACGCTGGAGGCAGAAATGTAGTAAAGTTACAGAGGGAGTAACGTGTCCTAGGTGTGTTAACTGCAGACACGACCTAGTTAGTTTTGTGAGCAACGATCGAATAACTAACCCATTCCATTGTGTATGAGAGTTATTATAGATAAAATTGAGCAATACCAAGATACGTGTAACATAAATTTTTGATTAAAATTCAATTAATTTTTCAGTCAGCATTACCCCTTATTATACTCATAGATATGTAGAGTACATTAGTAATTTGATTTTCCCCTTCAATAATGCATCAATAAGATTAAATACTAGCCTTAGAGACGTATAAACATTGCAGATAAAACTCAAAGTTAAAACCAGCTAATCCAAACGAGGATATACATTGTTCATTTCATTTGTACTCATAATGAAACTAGTTTCATCATGTAAAACCTCACACAAAGGATTATAAAAGCAAAGGAATATGTGAGCATTTTATTTTTTTGTAATAAAAATAGAATGTGTAGGAAAATTTACCTTATGACATTTTTATGATGCTGCAGTAGTTTTTTGTGATCTGGAACAAAATAAATTAATTTAAAAAGAGATAAGTTGATGATGTAAATAAATAACTATGTATTTACTGAACGGCTAGGTAATTCAAAAACATTTCGTAGAACCGGTAAGTGGCTGAAAACAAAGGATAGCAGCTCGATGGAAAGCTGATTCTATGGAATTTGGAATTTTTGACACAACATTGTAACTAATATCAAAAAACTTTACGATCAATCGAAATGCCATCGTATAGATTGTTGTAGCACCTCCTATAATTTAGAAAATTGGATGTAACTTATCTCAAACAAAATGATGAGAGCTATCATATAACAGGGTCAAAGTACCGTTGTCAATTGAAGATAGATAATAAAAGATAGCGATAAAAATGCAATAAAAACATCATCAACTCAACGAGGAAGACATATGTCAAATGATTATGTACTGAGTCACCCGTGAGAGATTGGTCACTTGAGCTTATGCTTGGAGGCATATTAATAAGGGATGGTACAATAGTTTATCTATTGTAAATAGAGATAAAGATTTCAAAAATTAAAGAAAGTCAAGTAATTTTTCCCCTTAGAGAGCGGAAATAAGCACATTAACATTTACAATGTTGTAATTGTAACTTAACTAACCAATTTCTTTGGAGAGCAAAAGGTGCCGCGGTCGCTTTCCAACTAGATGTTTGGACCTCATCATTTCTCCGACACAGTTTACTAAGACCAACTGCTTCCTTAACACAAATAATAGGAACCAAGGTGCATTGCATGAGCAGTCGTTCATCGGGACGCCATCATAGCTACAACCACTGGGTCAAGAGTATAAAATCACAAACAAAACACTTTATTTGATTCTAACCAACACAAAGGTATGCTAAGACAAGTTCCTACTTCTGTCTGCCTATTTTGATATATATGAACGTGAGATAGAATAGGTTCATACCCTACGTTACTCACGGTATCCCATAGTTTACTATCCTTTCGAGGCTTGACCAAACACTGACCGTCACCAATTGCTACATAATAGTCGACACATGCGGGTGTATTGACTTACAATAAAAGACATTTCTCATAGTAAATATGCACCTTGACGGACATACCAATTATATTGGAATATCGGAAATAACAGTTTGACTAACATAGTAAGTAGGGTAAGTAACCGAATGTTTTTTTTTATGTTTTACCTACGTTCCGGCCGAACTCATGATATTTTGCTTACATTAACCCCATACTTCATCCAAAAGCATCTTCCGTTTATTTTAAAATGGCATGAATTTCTTAAATTCTAAGTGGTTGTAAAAAATATCCGTAGTCACAAAACAATCTAGGAAAGCATGAAATATGCTTTCCTAGATTGTTTTAATATACCTATTTCTTTGATATGATAAAATAAAAAAACTCTTATTGTTGTTTAAACTATTAGCTTTATTAGCAATGAACGGTTGTTTTTTTATTAATTTATTAAAAAAGAATCAATACGAATTTTGGGGTAACTCCCTAAAAACTTAGATAATTCGTACAAATTCAATTCTGGTTATGAATTGTTTACAGAGTGCTGTATAAAACAATGTCATCTAATCGTGTTAGTTAAAAACATTAAAAACACAGATGGTGCGTTATTTTCGTGAAGAAACGTTTTACTGAAGATATTGTCTGATATATAAAAAGATTTGGTATATCAATCAGCTTTTTCTTCAAGGCAGCTGTTTCTACAGGATGCAGATGTACTTACCTACTCTTAGATAAAACTGTAGCAAAATACTGCACCAACATCAGTCTACTAAAGCCACTATCTGACTCTATTTCAATTAGCAAGCAAATTGTGTCTACGGCACTTCAATCACAGCACAACAGAATGCCAGATTGGCATCTGTTGTTTCATTATTCATCTTCTCAGACACACTCCATTAGCATTTAAAATGGAGTAACGAAGCTACCTGAATGGGGGAATGTTACCAACTGAGCGGAAAATATTTAATTTCTGTTTTTTTGCAATATTACAAGCAGATTAAAGGGTCTCCGCACAGTGTAAATTATTTTCTATGAACCTATGCAACAACTTTAACCAATCATTTTTTCGGGGTTTAATGACGTGTTATTTTATTTTACTAATCACCATACCTAATGCCAACCAAAACACTCCAAAATTAAAATTTTATCGAAGTTTGTACACATAGTAAATTATTTACAATGATCAATAAACTACTTATCTTGTAGAAACGTAAAAGAAAAAACTGTTTTATTTCGCGTCGCTTCTATTTTGTGCTATTGATTGTGTTGAATTTAAAAAAGCTGAGAAAAATAATCGTAAAAGGGTAAAGTTTATTACCCTACCCTTTTACGATTTTTTTGTGTTAACATCTATCTTGCTTGGTCTCTAGTCTCTAGGTATTTACATGAAACATGAAGTTAATAATTTCGTTGATTTATTTACGCGTAACCTAGTTGATGAATTGGCGAGGGGCCAAAAAATATTATATACGTAATTATAGGGGTTTGAACTAGGTCTGAAAACTTATGCATATAAATAAAGCTGCGGACGAACATACAAATATAAATATTTATATAGTATTCGGCTTAAAGCACCTGTACGCTCACATTTCGGGAGTTTTTCATCAACATCATCAAATCTCTTGTCAGCCACTAAGTACTTAATAAGTAGGTAGGCTTTCTTCAATTTTTGACAGCCTCTATCCTGCTATTTTTGCATCCAGTTGTCGAGTGATATTGACTATGTCGTCAACGCAAGGGAGTTTTTAAAAGTCACAATTGAACACGTGATAGAAAGTTTAATTCTCTAGCGAGACCTTTAAATATGCACGGCTTTATTGTACTTACGGCTCAGTAGAAACGGACCAGTAAAAGGCACCGACTCCAATACCCGCTTATTATTCATAAGTAGATGCGATAAAGATCACTAAAACTGTTTGCTTAGCGGCCTAATTCGATGTAAAACCGCCGTCACCTGACTTGCCGCATTATAATTATGCGCTTGACGCAGATAACGCTTTTAGCGTTCCGCGGCAGAGATGAAAAAAGCTTGGTTAACGGTTTTACTGTAAAGCAATCACCGAGATTATAGAAAAGACAGTCGTGCACCGTGTAAGGTGAGTCGAAGACACAGTAGACGTCATGGGCGTCAATGAATGCGTCTTTTAATCTAGCATAACTTTGGTAAACGGCAAAAACTTTGAGAACTCTTAACTACTATTTCCCTGCAGTGGGTGATGATAATGATGAGGCAAAATACTGAATCATTGCCTTATTTTCAAACTTGTTGTGTAATTTTGATTTAATTTATTGTATCTTGATAGGTTAAGTCTTAAGTTGTTTGTGTGTATATGAAATAAGAAATATATAAATATAATAATAAGGCAGTTGTCCGGCGCCGACGATGAATCAGAAGCAAGTAGACCTAAAAAGTATTTAGAACGATATAAGTAGGGAGAAGGTAGTGTCTACACGAACGGAACACTAAAACTATCGGAACTATCTATAGTTCCGATAGTTTTATCGCTTGCCTAGTATTAAGCTGACAAAGGTGATACTAGTTAAGCGAGTTTATCTCTCATAGCTTTTGTTAAACTACTGTAGCGGGTCCCGTCAGCAGAGTGAACAATCAGTGGTCAGTGATGAGGCAACTCCCAAAAAATATCCTATGGAACCCTCCGGAGCAACAAGTGGACTCTTTCATTTCCATTTTTTAATTATAATTGGATGGCGTGAGTCTTTCTGGATTAAAAGGTTAATCCACACCTACGCATGCTCGAACCTAATCGTTCATTCAGATTATTTAACATCAAGTGAATATGTATGAGTTCATACCACGGCATTGATTTTAAACAGATTATTTCGGTGAAAAAACCTTTCACTGAGTTGATGATAGAAACTTAAACATGCATTATTTAGCATTATAAAATACTAACTGCACCCCGCGTCTTCGCACGCGTTATTCCTATGGAAACGATTATAGGAGATTTTTATCCCACGGGAACTGATTTATTCCCATAAAACAAAATCATTTTTTTTACAATTAGCTTTTTTAAAAAAAATCCAGGATTAAAATTACCTGTGTGCAAAATTTCAGTCAGATCTGTTTGGCGCGAAGAGGTAACAAACATCCATCCATCCATACATCCATATATCCATCCAAACTTTCGCATTTATAATATTAGTGTGATGTAATAGTGTGATATCACTTTTCCTTATTAAAATATTACAAAAATTATGAAAATTTGATATATAAAATAATGTGAGAAACATGTAAAAAAAACACGAAAACCAATAAAAAAAAGACGTGTGGTACTCGGGGACTGCCGCGGTAAAGCTATTGCAATGCCATCTAGAGGCGAGTTGCTGAACTAAAGAGACAAACGTCATATTTCAAAAAGTCATTAAAAGTTCTACTATTCATCGATAGATGACAAAACTAAAAAGTATCACCGCTGTTCCGGTCGGAGTGGGGAGCGTGAGGTTTTTTCGTTACGGAATTGCTGGATTCGGTCCCCGCGCTCAAGGCCCGCGATAGAAGCTATGCAATAGCTTAAAAGTCAAAGTATTTCTGAATTTCTGTCGTAGGTGCTTGTGTAGTGTAAGTAGGTATATATTAATAAATAAATAATGTAGGACAATTCAGAAATAGCATTGTTGAGCTCCAAACTAAGCAGAGCTTGTGTTATGGTTAGGTACCAGATAACTAATATACTTAATACAATACACCACATAAGAGTAAATAGATATATTTACTATAAATAGAATACATCCAGGACACCCTGAACAAATATGTATGTGCAGATTGTACACACATTTGCCCCGATGCGGGAATAGAATCCGCAACCTCCTGCGTCGCAGGCGGACCTACGCCTGTCGCTCCACAGAGGTCGTCAATACCGAATATTTTTAATAACAAATAAATAAATAATGCCCGATAATAAACACATGCATTATCTAGCCCCAAGCTAAGCAGAGAGCTTGTGTTATGGGTATATATACTATGGATCTAAAATCGACAAGTAATGTAAATTACGTATAAATGGACGCGCCAACAAAGTGAATTTTAGGTTAAGTATGGGCGGTTTGTATACGTTTATGCCTCATTCAAAATGGACACGGTATAGATAACTATACTTAATACAATATACTACAAAGATATATATTTTTTACTATACATAGAAAACATCCAGAACGCCCTAAACAAATATCTGCAGATCATACGAAAATTTGTCTTGAGGAGGGAATCGAATCCGCAACCTCCTGCGTCGCAGGCGGTCCTTCGCCTGCTGCGCCACAGGGGTCGTCAACAGATCGTCAATATTGATTCTAAAGTTTAGATCTGTTAAGAAAATGAAGTGATTTTACCATTCCACTCCATCCCATCATTCAATACCGTCCCAAATGGCCTCCATTAACACCGTGACCCTTTACCGACCAGACTCAATAGCTATCACCAACAACTGCACTTGAATACCCAGAAATTTCGAATTGGATAATTGTTAGGGCCCATTTATCTTGGAGCCGATGTCACTGGCAGGACTCTAACACAATAGGCCTGCTACATATATGACTGAGCTATGGATAACAAAAGAAGTCTATAAGGGGCGGTTTGTTTACATTTTCTTGATGATGATGAAGACAAGAGACATTTCGAGAGGTATAGATCAATACAATATACCGAAAGATGTAGATCACTTATACCTATTTCGAAATTAATAAAACCTCTTTGACAGTCAATCGTTATGTTCATTAATAATTTCAAAATACACAGCTAATTGAAATTGACTAATTAGAAACATTTTCTCTACTAAACATTTGAATAATAACAAGGTTGCCAAATTTTCACCAATAGAATAATAATATCAACTAAGTCAATATTAATTAGACCACTGTTAATCAAACCACCTGAATACATTCAGGATGCAGAATAACAAACATTGAGGTTTCGTAATCAAATAAAATTATGATGTTAGTATGTATGTTTTAAATTAGTCTGTAAAGAACTTTAAATCCTACCTATGCATAGTAGCTCCTCGTTAAACGTTATTTAATTTTGAAGTAGGTACTAGTACCCATCTGCAAGACCAAGACACCTCTAATTTTTCAGGATTAGTGTGTTTTGTTTACTTAGATTTTTTTTGTCTCGTGTGGCTATTTAATATATGTTTGAACACTATTATAACTCGCTGTGATCGGGGAACATGATTTCAAGTTTTTAACTTGACATCATGTTTCCCGATCACAGCGAGCCCGACTCGAATAGGCGACTACTTTCCATTTGTCACTGGACTGGACTAACGAAAATATAATCATGACCCTAGTTTACTCATAAAGGCACTTGGCCTCTTGTATTACGAGATCAAAATTTTACCTATTATGATTGGATAACTATTTAAAGTTAATTAGTTATAAATGTAACCTTACTAGTAGAACCTTACAGTCGCGTTGCACTGTACGGGAGTAATTAATGTTGCCATTGCGATCGAACGTAGATCCAGTAAATACATAATCACCTGATGATTATGATGCGCTAATTCCTTGCAATGATTTAGTTCCAGATTGACTATTGCGTTTATTGCATGTACATATTATGGGTTATCATATCACCATTATGTTAATCCAGGTCTAGAACTAAGTTAGGGTATGCAAAATTTCAGCCTGATCTATTTTGTTGTTTTGACGTGAAGATGTAACAAATATCTAAACATACAAGCTTTCACATTTTAGTAGATAATGAATAAAAAAAATTACACAATTGTACAAATTATAAAACCAACGAATAGAACTTGCCCTTAAGTCGTAAAAAGATAAAAACTGCCTTTACCAAACATTTGGTTTAAGCAGTTACTGACGTCTTGCAGTAAGCCAATGATATACACAGATTACATTAAAAGGCATATTTGAGCGAAGGAAGCGTTATTAGTAAATTGTTAATAAGATATTTTTATGTAACATTTTTGGACCTACTGATAATAATTATAACCTGTAAGTAAAACTTTTGGGCCATTCTATTGATATGAATCAGAAGAGCCAAGACAGAAAGAGAACCCTTAGATTCTCTTTTCTATATTGTCAGCATATTGATCGTTGAACTCTATTTCTGCCATGTAAATAAGGAACGCATTCTTGCCTAGATATTATTATGAAAGAAATATGGCCACAACTAAAACTAAAGCGAATCAACAAAAAACATTGAATCAGTTAACGAGCTGTGAGCTCAGTCACAGCCCAGTCATTCACAACGTTGCGGTTATGAAGGGAACCCTGGGATTAGGTTAATAAATCTGCTTGCCTAGAAGGATTTGATACAAGGAAACGGGCTTATGAAACGGTTATTGTGGTGTAATTTACGGTCAAATAAAGGTAGGCAGGTCACAGGACAGAATACGTTATGAATTCTCTTAGTAATGGCATCCTGGGTCTAACGAGGTGGGATTTGTGGGAAGGTCAGGTTCCAAATTTCAACGAGATAGTTTCTAATAGAAATAGCTAATACCTTAAAACCTTTAAACGCCTTTTTGAGATGATTTTAACGGTTATCAGAACTAATTAAATTTTTTTTTTTGTTTATTACTATTAGGTATTTCAATTTAAAAATAAGGTACTTTGTATGAGTAAAAAAATATATAGCGAAAAATACGAAGATTATTATTAAAATTGAGGTTTTCCTAAATTGATAAAGAACTAATTAATGCGAAGATTCGTAACATCAGATTTTTTTTATCTTTATGGACAAGATTTACCAGCTTAATAATCTCATTGGTTCGTAAAGTTCTAGATACCTTTAGCTCGTAATTGGTATTAGATTAGCTATTAAAAGTTTAAAAGCGGTCATTTGAGTGCATTTCATCCAATCCAACACCCAGCGTCCCAGATAAGGCTTGAGATCATTAGCATGCTCATAAACTGAGCTACGTCCATTATGAGTAATTGATCAACATTTCCAATCTATGTGCACACAAGCTATGTTGTGAACTTGTGAGTAAGCACCCACTGTAGGGACAAGGTTTGCTAATGCTTGCACGGATACGGAAAATACGGAAGCAGCTCAGTGTTTGTAAAAGCATTTATCTGTGCTTGTTTAATTGTTACCTTTCTGTTTGCTAAAAAGTATAATAAGTGTTAAAAAAATTTAATATAGCATCGAAAATTGCATTTGTGAGGTCACGGAAACAATTGAATATTTCTCAACGTACCGTCGAGGTAAAAAAATCGAGGTATAGAAGGGAAGAAGGTGCGAAACCCTTTTCAGTGTCATAATCATATCATAATCATTTATTTTGAAGGAATGTTGGTGCACAAAAGGCCTTGTGGTTAAAACTTATCTTATATAAATTCTGCCTCGTCAAGGTGTGCAAAATTAAGTTACCTATAAGTACTAACAAGTACAACTTTAGTAACGTTATATAAGCATACCTATCTTTAATTAACTAAGTACCTACAATGTTTAGTATATATACAATATTATTACATAATTATTAATGAAGGGAGACAGTATCGCTCACGTCCGTAGGTGTTGACCCTCTGATACCCTACACGTGTCCTCTGGGTGGTGCTAAGAGCGATACCCTCTGGTGGTAGGCTTCGGCCGTGGCTTGTCACCACCCTCCGGACTGGGCCAGTCCGTGAAGCAACTCAGTTGTGTTTCGGAATGTGGTCCGGAGTAGCCATCTTCTAGACCTTCGTGATACATCGTCGGCCGCATCTTTGCTTTCCATCATGTGAGAATTGTGAGATTGCGGTCAAACGAAGAATTATACTGATAAAAAAAAAAAAAAATGAAACAAGTCAGTTAGGGATAACATTTAGTTATAATTTATTTTAGGTACCAGAGGTTAGTTAAAATATTGTAAAACCTAGATTAATTTTCTTATGTATCTCATTATAAGTAAACCCTGTGTTTGTATGAGAATAAAGTTCTTTAAACCTAACAAAATGTGTTTACAAAATGGATATTCACTGGCAGAGACACAAACATTAAACCAAACAAAGGTCACAATAGACAATGTGTACCTATCTAATGCTAACTTTGTTTCGCATGCAATAGTTTATAAGCATACGGAACGTCCTGGCATCACTACCCATGACCTCATTTTGCATTCGCCGAGTGCACA
This sequence comes from Eupithecia tripunctaria, assembly GCA_955876795.1. NCBI lineage: Eukaryota > Metazoa > Arthropoda > Insecta > Lepidoptera > Geometridae > Eupithecia > Eupithecia tripunctaria. Next base: position 7,912,837 of record OY041613.1, on the reverse strand, counting down.
GATTCAGTGTAAGCCAATAATAAAGTCTGAGCCACTCAGCTCGAGCATCGATGGCCCTCCAGCCTTTGAAACCCTGCTTCACTGATGATGAAACAAAATGAAAAGCAAATTATTTTTATTCCTCACTAAACAACCTCGGATTGGGGGGACCTATAACAACGCCCCCAGCCCGCCCTTTGTTAAAACAAAAATGCTTTAGAATCACCTTTTGAAAACGCGAGCTTTATTACGAAATTGAATAATGAATTTATTTATAATCTTTTTGAGTTCGCAAGGAATGATGGACAAAACCGGATATTGTAAAATAACACCGTGAAGATGAAGGAAATCTTGGACCCGGATAATTGAGACAAATAAATAGAATAATAAATGAATTTATAAACAGGTGGATCTAGAATCAAAAAATATGAAATTGTACCTACTGCCCAAGAACCAGACAAAACTACGGAAAGCTGAAGTGTTTGAATTTACCTTGCAAAAACTACTGAAAATTTATACAAATCTTCTTATAAATCTTGCCAAAATGTAGTCGTACAGAAACAAATAGTTCTTATATTGTGCTCACAATACGTTTACCAAACTCGCAAATACAAAACAAATTCGTCCGCATCAAACCGTTTTAGAATATTCAATATGAGATATCGGTCTCAAGGAAAAATGTGGGTACAATTTGTCTCCCTACTCACGTTCTCCGCAATTCTGGGAATGTAGAGTTGCGTAATGCGTAGGATTCATGCATATTTCTTTATTGACACATATACTGCCGTCTGTTCTAGGAATGACTGATTCTATGTCAATATTGAGGAACCCTTCATTTTTGTTTTACATAATGATTCAAAGATTTATTTGCGCCAAACATGGTATACAGGTGATATAATTACAAATAATGTGCTCATGTCTCGCTATGTCTAGCATGCAATAATATACAATAATAAACAACAACAAAAATAGAGATAAAAAAATTCAAATACAATTATAATTTGGTATTAAAAAAATCGTTTACGTCATAAAAACCTCTTTGCTTCAACCATTTTAACAATTTGGTTTTAAATAAATGGTTGTTCTTTATTTTAAGTTCCTTTGGAATCTTATTATGTAGGTATTTTTATACATATTGACAAGCAGCTTTTAGTGTACTTGGCTGAATGTGGAGTTTCTTTCAAATTTAATCACTAAGTAAGGGTCGTATCTATAAGCTTAGTTTGATTTAATTCCAGAAAAACAAAATAATCCATCATTAGAAAAGATTAACAAGTTTTTCCAATCCTATAATCAGAAAAACAGGAAAGCCCAAATTTAGTCTAAAGCCGTATAATTGTTATCTTTTAACAAGAAATAAGGATACGAAAAAGATTATAATTTGATTCCGCCGCAGTTTGGCGAGACACCTAAATCAGACAAGAAGGGTCAACCGCTGTAGATAAGGGGTGTAGGGGAGATAGTCCACAGAATATGTAGAACCTACTTAACTCTACATTGCAGAAGGCTCGCTTCCAACACACTTAACATCAGCGAGCAAAACGCGAACAAGCTTAAAACAAAACTTGCACAATAGCGCTCAAATTTCTCTGGAGATCGGTGGCAGAAATACAGAGTATAGTGACTTAAGTTCTGTATCAGTGTGCATGGCATGTAATATTATATTCTTGGTGCATTATTAAATAGCTATTAGTAAACATAGAACCGATAAGATCACAAATCCGTTAGAAATTCAAACATTAGCGGTAATATAGGGTTGTAGAACAACTAGACAGCGATCGACAGAGCGATATGAACAAAACACTTCCTGTGACACCTGAGTGCACACCCTAATTATGATCTACATGCAACTGGGAGATTGAAGCAGATAAACTATGAGCATATTGTATCATTTCGTAATTCACAACTGTGATTGGTTCTCGGTGTAGCTAGGTGGGACAGACGACATGGTTTTGATTTATGATAGGAATCTATAGTTTTACTCACGCACTAATTTATGTTTTCAATGACATACGAAATAAATTATCCAGCGCTTAAGATGAATTAAATAATAAGGTATAAATAAGGTTCGTAGTTAACCAGCTTGCATCCGTAATTAATTCGTCAAACTACGATAGTGTTTATAGTAATAATAATAAGCTTAATTTATTCGTGCACTTAATTGTCCAAACTGAAAGTGTCATGCATGAGTCTGTCTCTCCGAAAATAACTTCAAGCAACTCGTAATATAGCAGATATCGGTGGTATTTCAAGTGACAGGTAGCTGACAAATTAGTATAAATCGTGTTGCAGATTTCATTTATAAACGACTTACATCAGGACGAAAAGTCAGATTTCAACGATAATATCACATTAAAAGTTTGGAAAAGTGCTGCCTTCCAGTTTTTACAAAGGGAAACGCAAGAAAAGGATATGGAACAAAAATATGTCATTTCCACTTTCCGAGATTAATATAAATGATTTCAAAACGTAGCAATATTTTCCTTTGTTGTATTAAATTTAAACATATTTCACCCCTGCGTTACGGTGATGATTAATGGAATCATTCCCCTGAGTTCAGCCCTCCTTTTACGCGTTCATAAAACTAAGTTATTAACTACGAGGCATAATTTGTGATTTTAGTCATGACCTTTAAAAAAGTTATTTGTGAAGCATTTGAGGCTACAAAGGAACAGGGTTATGAATTTACCTACTGAAAAGGAGTATATAATTTTTTATGACAAAAATTACGTCACAAAATTTCAAGAAATGGCACTATACACGCACTGAAACAATGTTCCGCCAAAAACAAATATGCAGAAGGTCTAGGTTTTAATAAATAAGGAGGAAAAATGTAGACGTTTACTAAACCAGAGTCAAGTTTCTCAACTAATAACAAAACAAAAACATCCACTCATCAAGCTAACAGTTATTTATTAATCCCTTCTTCGTAAGAATATCTTGGCGGGTAATATTTTCATAGCGTGCATGCTAAGCATAAGAAATTTGTTACCCAAATGCTTCTTCGGTGGCTGTCACCGGCCAAATTGAATACAATTCATCATGCCATACGTAAGTACCATATATTTCCATACCTCAGCGTGTTTTTCTCGGTTACTATTATACTTTAGTTGCATATTGGCCGTAGCTTTGCTTTTGTGCTACTAGGTATGTAGAAATGATAAACCATTCTAAAAATGTACCTGCTTTTCACTAAACTTCATACAATCGGTGTGCATTTTAAGAATGTTTTATCTGTACCTCAAACTCTGTTATACATATACAAATTTTAATGTATGTAAATGTATTTATAAGGATAAAATTTCCTTTTTTCAACCGATCTTAAACTAAGAAGATTATCTGTTCGGCTGTTTGTTATTTTTATGTGTGTTGGTTACGTGATGTCTTTGCCAATTTTGATGATTCATGATTGATGAATGATGATACTGATTGTTTAAAATGATCCCGAGGTGGTCCCATAAAAGTTTCATACGTTGTCCAAATTACTACTATTTGTCCCTTAAGTAATACATAAAAAACAATACATATGTTCAGGATTTTGAAGTCGAATATTATATTAATAATTCTGTAAAAGGTATTCAAATATTTGTTTAATGCCTACAGGGACTTAACAAAGTATAACTAACTACGTAGTATTAAACTATATTCTCTGTTATAACGATTCTCGAATAATATTTTCACTTCACATTTAGAACAAACCTTACGAAAGCTATTTAATAAGACTTTCCTTGCTTCCCCTTTGTTACCAGAAAAGGAAACTAATGTCTGTAGAAATTAAGTTGTAACATTCTCTTGCCGGGAAATAGTGCGGCATCTGTTCTCATGTAGACTCCTAAGCGATTTACAAGATAATGTTTCAAGAAGAACGTTTTGATAATGGTTGGTGCAGTTTTCAGTGTAACTTCCGTTGATGAAGTCGCCTATAGTGTTAAAAATTAGGAAGTAAGTACATTTTATTTTATAATATAAGTCGGTTTCATTAAAAACGGCTAGTTTGTTGTGGAAGTATGATGCACATACATAATATATTCAGGCGTGGAATATATTCAAGGAAGGATGAAAATATTTAGTAACAATTCTGCGAAAAAACCTTCTACGATAAAATCTAACAAATTATACATTTATACAAAATGAAAGAACATTTATCAAAATAAGTCGTCAACTAGTTTCATCTCTCCACGAGACTTATGATGGCCATGTCTGTATTGCCTACTAGTACCATTGCTGATTATCTAGTATGAAGGGTGGGTTTGCCGTTAATATTTCAGGCACAAGAGGCTTAACAGCTCCGACTCAGGATGAAATGCTAGGGGCGTTGTTAAGCTGATCACCTATTGCATTGTAAATACTAAATAACTGGATAAATGCCATAAACAATAACCAAGCTATTGAAAATGTTTAATGTTAAGTTTAATTTATACTGCTTAGCATGCGGAGTGTGAACTTCTATTGATTACTACAAAGTTCGTGTTACTTTACTTTCAATAGAAGTAAGTGGAAGAGTTATGTAAACTTCTTGCTTGGAGCGCTCTTACATTTTCATAGAAAAAAAAGTAACAAAAAGACTGAACAACAGGAAAGACAGTTCATAATCAGCATACTAGTTTTACAAGAATACCTATAATCCTCTGACAACAACAGACGGATCACAGAGAACCCACGTTCGAATTCAAGGATCAAATATCAGGGTTTGTCTTAATGAGCTCAATGTATTTTATTGATCGTGACTCCACAAGACATCTGACACTAGGGAGAATGTTCAATGGACCATTTAACTAGCCCATAAATATCAGTTTATCAGGACTAATTGGACTGACGTAAGGACATGCAACCAAATTGTATGTATATAAGAATGAGTGATGTTTTCGACACAGCGTTATCAATTTTCGGTATACCGAGTGTTTACTGCCATGCCATTTTGTTATTTTCTATGGCGAGAGATTACAAGCGTGAATTTTACTTATCTTTCACATTTTCATAGAAAATAAAGTAACGTTAGCATTGTAGTAAACAAAGCGGTAGTACTAGTAAACTAAGCATATCTACAGGTTGTATTAATATTAAAATAATTTCAAATACCTAGTGCGAATTTGAAGGTTTATTTCATTATTATGGACATGAACCAGATTAGATCAGTACAAAGAGTGAGGTTTTCGATATTTGAGTAAACTTAAATGTAAAAAAAAAATCGATTCCAATTGAGCATTCAGCATAGAAAGATATTGTTCTTGTGTCATGAGATCAAAGGAAAAACCAGTTTTAAATAGTGTGAAATCGAAGAGTCATTTTGTATGGCTTCAATAGACACTCTCTTAAAGCCATACGATACTGGTCCCGGAATACAATAATAATAATTATTATTATTATTATTTATTATTTATTATTTATTTATAAAAATGTACATCTATCCTTACGGGCACACCCAATGCAATAGAGTACCGTTTTAATCTATTCTTGTCTTTATATTCAAATTATATAATAATTAAAATAATCCTGAATACTTATGTCAACATTAATATTCATTGCACAGTAAAAAATCCTTTAAGGGTCTCAATGTCAATAACTAATCCTAATGATACTTAAATCTATATTCATTACACAGTAAAATCCCAATAAAAAGTCACAATGTCAATAATTAATTCTAAAGAAATCAAAAAACTACATTAAAAATACAATAAAATACAATTTAAATGTCCCAAGATAAATAATTAATAGTAAACAATTCTAAAAATTACTTGCTATAGCATAAAATAAAAAACAAAGCCTTTTGGTATTCGCTCACGGAACAGTAAAATAGATCGATTCTCTCGGCAATCTGATTAAGCGTGCGTATGCTGCGCGTCAGAGGTGCTTTGTGCAGCAGGTTGGTTCGCGCTTTTGGTACTGCCAATAGGGCGGGACGCCTTCGTCTGTGCACAAAGTCGGTAGGCACATTCAGCCGTATTTCCACTAAAATACCTGGATGGGCGATCATCCCTCTCAACACCTTGAACAAATGCAGGGCAAGCGCTGCATCCCTCCTTACTTCTAGCTTGTTGTATCCAACCATGCCTATAACAAACAAGGTTGGATACATCAACGGGTAGAAGGGGTATATACCGTAGATCTTCAGGTATAAAAATCTAAGGAATTTATTTTGGATGCGCTCTATCATTTGGCTGTACTTGGCCTCGTGCGGAGCCCATATCGCTGCATTGAACTCCAAATGGCTTCTTACCAACGAATTATAGAGCGATTTTACTGCTTGCAGGTTTTTGAAGCTATTTGTCTGCCGGAGTACAAAGCCTAAAGTTCTAAATGCCTTCTTGCAGATGTTGACCACCTGCACCCGGAATTGTAATTTGTTGTCCAGACGAACCCCTAAATCCCTCACCGAGTCGACTCTCTTCAACTGTGTACCCCTCAACTGGTAGTCGTGGTAGATTGGGGTCTTAGCTCGACTAAAAGTAATTATAGAGCATTTGCTGGTATTGAACTGCAGTTCATTTACCCTACTCCACTCTACCACTCTGTCCACGTCCCGCTGAAGGCGCACACAGTCGTTTTCGTCCTTGATGGGCAAGAGTAACTTGAGGTCGTCCGCGAACAACAAGCATTTGGCGTCTTGGACGACGGTCGGCAGGTCGTTTATCATTAAGATAAACTCTAGCGGCCCCAAATTACTTCCCTGACTCACGCCGGTTAAGGTAGAGTACGCCTCTGATTTGCATCCCGCGTAGTCGACATACTGCCGCCGGTCCTTCATATAACTCGCGAAGAACTGCAGCAGTTTGGTGGTGCAGCCGATCATCGCCAACTTCTGCAGCAAGATGTCGTTGTCGACTAGATCGAACGCTTTTTTGAAGTCGAAGTAGGCGGCGTCGACTTGCACCCCTGCGTCGACTTGCGGTAGCACGTAGGCCATGGAGTCAAGGAGGTTCGTTGAGGTGCTATGCGCCGGCCGAAAACCGTGCTGCGCGTCGGACAGCCGTGCCGAGACCTGCGTCTGCATGCTGCGCTGCATGGCTGATTCGAAGACCTTCGCCGCCGTCGACAGAATGGCCACCGGTCGGTATTCTGTCACCTCTGATCCAGAGCCCTTAGGTATTGGAATAACCCTTGTTAGCTTCCATCGTTCCGGAAAGTGTGATTTCTCCAGACAAGCATTGTAAATGTGGGCAAGTGGTTCCGCAAGCGGCTTTCGACAGTCTCTCATAATAAAGACTGGTATGCCGTCTGGGCCTGCGGACCGCTTCGGCTTGAGCCTCGTCAGCGCCGCGCGCACCTCGGCCAGCGTCAGGCGCGGCACGTGCACGCGCGCGGCGCTGGCGGGGCTCGCCGCCTCCGCCGCTGCCACGTCTAGGAGAGCCGGTGAGGTACCGTAAACCGAATGAAAAAACTTCGCGAATTCCTCCGCACATTCCGGTTCCGAGAGAGTTTTTCCGTGCAGTGTAATCTGTTTTCGGTTTACGGTCCCTCGTTTTGATTTAACAAAATTCCAGAACGATTTCGGATCCTCCGTCAGACGTTGCTCTACTCGTTGTTGGTGTTGAGTTTGCGCCTCCTCTATCATTTTCTTCAACCTTGCTCTACTTTCTGAAAATGCTACGTAACTTGATCCTCCTTGTTTGTATTGCCTATGTAGCCTTGCCTTCAGTTTAATCTCTCTTATGATGTCCGCTGTGTACCAGTTCGGATACTGATACCTAGAGTTTGTTTTACGATGGCATTTTTTGGGAATACATTTGTCAAAAATTTCTATTAACGTGCAATAGAGTAAATCCAAGGCTTCCTCTGGATCTCGAGTTCCGTAGAGAGGACTCCAATCCACTGCCGCAATCGACGAATACAGTTCGTGATAGTCAGCTTTGGAAAAGTTCCATTGCTGTTCGTCTATGGGCGACGGTGCGGAGGGCGGCGCGGAGGGCGGCGCGCGTGCGGCATGCGGCGGAGCGCGTCGCACCGACACCGCGAGCGGCGGGTGCTGCTCATCGCGCGGCACCAGCTCCTCGTCCGCGGGGCATACCACCACCTCATCCATGCCCAGAGAGACTAAAACTAAATCCAATATTCGATCATTACAGTTCCTTACCTCATTTATCTGAGCGAACTCGCAGAAAGCTGTCACAAATTCAAAATAATTAATAACATTATCATTACAAGAATACATATTAAAATCACCTATAACTAAACACGAATTGTATCTTGTGCACCAATTTTCAATTATTCTAAACAAAATCATATAGTCATTGTCCGTACTTTTTGGGGGGATGTATACCACACAACAAAAAAACAAAAAAATATTATTGAGATGAACTGTAGCCCCTATTATTTCGAAAACACAATTATTAACATCTACCCCTTCTAGTACGTCCACTTTTCGCAACACAACTCGCTGCGTGGCTGCTAGGAATACCCCGCCGTGTTTTCTTCCGTCCGTGCGGTCGCACCTCAGTATCTGGAACCCCGGCGGTACTATCTCGGCGTCGTCTATAGAGTCGTTGCAGCCTGTTTCTGTTATCGCGAAAATGTCGCACCCTGATGTCTCTATGTTTGTGTAGAACCGATTTCATTTAGTTCGCAGCCCTCTCGCGTTCTGGTAATATATTTCTATATTACAAACTTTTTTAGTGCCTGTTTTCTTCGCCCCCACGAAAGGGCTGGTTAGGTGTACGAACATTGTACCTAGGTGGATATACAATCCAGGGCTTAATTTTTGCGTTAACTGGCCATACTTCGACGGACAGACAGATTTCTTGATACGCTAGGGGAACTCCTATTTTATAAGACTTGTAGTCCCCTTTAGCCGACAGTTCCGTCACTGAGCAGGTCCCCCCTGGGCACAGGTCTCGAAGGTAAGTACGGATCTCTTCAGCGCTCGACTCCATATTCCACAGGTGAACATAGCTACGCGGCTCCACCGCCTTGAGTGTCGTTACAGTAGGGCCCGCTGTACCACACAGTGAAGCTGGCCTGCGGCTTCGCCTCACTTCGGTCCATTGCTGCTGGTCCTCCGGTCCCTGGTCCAAGCCGTGAGTTAAACCCGACGATTCGCCGGTTCCGGATCCTGCTTCACCTCCGCGGGGCCGCGTCGCCTCAGTATTATTCTCCTTGTCTGGACGTGGTGGCGCCACTATAGACGTGATGTTAGGAAGGCGTTTCTTCGGTACTATCGACTTCGATTTTGATTTCATAGCAGGCTTGTAAGATGACCCTGTCGAGGGCTCCCGTGGGGGCTCCTGGGGCTGAGGCAAGTTTTTGGCTACCGAAGTTGCCGCCGCCTGCTCGTACTTGCTGTGAAGCGCCTGCACCTGCGTTGAATAGCCTTCCAGTTTTGCGTCGTAGCTGGTAATTATTGAAATAGCTAGAGCAAGCTGATCTCTCAGCAGCGATACCTCCTGTCTCAAGCTGCGAACCTCCGCTGACAATTGTGATGCGGTTTCTGCATTACTTGCCGGCTCTGCATCCGTAGAAATAGGTATGGGTATCTTTTTTCGGTGGGTGACATTAGGATCGCGGTTCTTCGGCGCCGACAGGGGTAAGACTATTGTCTCCACCTTTTTTTTGCGCACAGCAACATTCCGGGCACTCCCACGTACTAGGCGATTGTTTGCTCCCTCCGCCGCAAAGCAGGTGGTAATGCTTTCCGCATCTCTCAATCGTGCATTTCAAACTGTCTTCCGATTCTGATATCGTCGAAAAACAGCCCGCGCAATTCATACTGGACGAGAGTTTGACAGCACTAATTAAAGGGAAATAAATATTCGTGCAAAATTTGCTGCTTTTGGTGGTTTCGATCCCGGTGTCGTCTTCGTGCAATCTGTCCAGTCTAACCGCTAGGCCAGTATGGTTTTAGGGACGAAGTCGAAATTACGGTTCGGCTCACAGATGTCAATTTATAGTAAAAGTTCGGTAATTCGTGCAGTATTATGAGTCACAGTTTTATCAGAGCACCGTCATTTTTTATTTATTGTAAACAAAAGTTGTAATTGTTGTTTAGGTACTCACTAGATAACTGCAAAAATTGCATTGGTAAAGCACGAATACACTGTGTCTCTGATTTATTTCACATAATTGGAGTATTTTTCACTGGATTTTACTCTTTCAAGAGTTCAATTCCTTACTTCTGTATTGTTCACTTTTCTCTTCAGATTTTAGTTTATTTTGATGGAAGGCACTGTCACACGAACTTTATGGGATTACTAATTGTGTTGTATAGTATTTATTCAGATACGTAGACTTAAAGTATTTTATTTGAATAAATTAACGTAGAGCCGATGTAAACATGACGGCAGCGCCATCTGTAATAATAATGTTTGAACTATCGACTCATTTAGTTTAAATAGTCGAAGAAGAACCAGGGACTGAGTGACTATTCGCGATCGTGATCTGTTTTGGGTTTTTCAATTGTTTTCGATTCGCTTCATAGCGAATACCGGTTGGCTCAAAAGCTGTAGTAGCAAAGTCCAAAAATGTATAGCTTGACATATAGTAGCAAAGTCCAAAAATGTATAGCTTGACATATTATGTCAAGCCATACATTTTTGGACTTTGCTACTATAGCTTTCGACATCGATTGTAACATTGTCGGTACTGTACTTAGAGATAAATTCTAAGCGTGAAAGGTTACCATTTTTTCAAATCATTTCGTATTCTTATCGTTTATCTTCATTTGTAATACAACAATTGTAGATATTTTTTAACGCTGCATGTCATCTCTTAATAATTTTTGCATACCGCAAACGGTCAAGCATGTTGTTATTATCTTACTATCTTTCAACTTTTTGTACACATGTTTTTACAAATAAATAATATCTTTATCTTTATTTTTAACAAATTAGTCAGATCGATGCCCTGTGGGATAATTTATCTGAGGATGATGATTTATTTGATCTACAACTAATTTAGAGAATTCACAGGGAGGTGATATAATATTGACCTAACATCTACTAGTTATGTTTGGGTGGTCTCATAAAGCCCAAAGCTTTTATTTGTTAGAGATTAGCTAAAAGCTAACCCACATAAAAATTAAGATAACAGTGGCATTCCCAGATCTAAATAAAAGCGTCGTTATTCTAGTTTTTATTAAAATGCTCGCCGACATAAAATTGGTTGATAAGCAAAATATTCAAGCTATCTTGCGTAATAAGGGAACTTTGTAAGAGGTTAGTGTGATTGTGTTTTACGATGATTTTATAGTGGACTTTCAGAGTTATCTGCCGTTTACTAGTATTATCTTGAAAGGTTATTATTACCTTAGGTAATAAAGTAGCGCTCATGATGAAATAAGTTTATTACGTACAAATAAAATGAGAATACCTACCTAATCGTATGTATTTATATCCAATATATATATTGGAAATAAATACATACGATTATGCTATATATATTTCATTGTGTATAATATCACCGTAGAAAAAAAGCTCTTTAGTCAAAAATCAAGATCATGCTTAATTAAGGTTTAGAGTAATTGCATCACATTTGATATAATACAGCTCAAAAAAAATATAAACTGCCTGTAGGTTAGATGTTATTCAAAATGAAATCTAAACTCCGGTCATTAAAGATCAATTTAAAACATAAATTTTCAGTGGAACAGGCCTTTTAATATAGCAGTTCACTGAGCCACAATCTATAGACCGGGGCCGAGGGTCGAAGGGAACCGTGATTTACAACCAGATTCAATGAGGAATTAAACTTCTCCCATCTCCTTTTTCACACATGTGCGAAAGAGATAAAAGATCCCCTAGATTTTTTCTGTGGTACTACCAAACATACTAAACCGATATGAGACCGACTACTTGATAAATTAAACAATTTATTACGGTTATTTGCGAAGGGTGGAGGCCATTAAGCTAATTCATTAGACAAATTTGGTTGACATTGCTACCTTTGTTTAGTTTTAGTATCGTGTTGAAATTGCTTTTTGTTTTTACAGCTATAGATAGAAGCTTAGGCTTAGGCAAAATCTACTAGCTTACTGATTAGGGACATAAACTAAGATGTCGTGTCATAGCTTTTCATTCAATAGTTGTGATGTGAACTGCCTTGAGTGTTACGTAGGTGTTGACAAATTTTATAATGTTCTTGGCTCATCAAATGGCTTCCGAAACTCGACTAGCACTTAACATAAACAGTTTTATTTGATCTCACGATGATTAGATAATTCAGAAATTCATTTATCTATTCACTAATTTGATTGCATTTCCTGCAATAAACGCTTCAACGCCGCTATTCTGGTTTCAAAGGATACCGAAATACATGAAAATACGAGATGCGTCATATACACTCGAGAGCAATGAATCCGGGTCACTTAAAGAATCCTAAAAATCGTAAATTGGAGTATTGAAGATTGGTCAAAAGTTATGTTCTCCGACGAATCAAAATTTATGCTCTACAAGCACGATGGAAGACACAGAGTGTATCGAAGACCAGGGGAAAGATTCAAGCAAGCATGCATCGAAGAAAAAGTAGCCTACGGTGGTGGGTCTGTACTTGTGTGGGCCGGAATTTCTTCTGAAAGTCGCACAGAGCTGGTGATCATAGAAAACGGCTCTTTAACTAGCGTAAGATATGTGGAAGAAATCCTCAATGATCACGTTGGTCCATTTATGGTCAATTTAGGTGAGGATGCTATATTTATGCATGACAATGCCCGACCTCATACAGGTAGGATTGTGAATGACTACCTTCAAGAGATGAACATTACTCGTATGGAGTGGCCAGCGCGCAGCCCGGATATCAACCCGATCGAGCATGCTTGGGACGAGCTAGGCAGATGCGTAAAACAACGAAACCCTCCCCCAATCACGCTTCGTGAGCTCAAAATTGCTCTCACAGAGGAATGGGAGAATATTCCCCAAAATCGTATAAGGAACTTGGTGTACAGCATGCCAAACCGCGTAAACGCAGTAATGGAAGCACGAGGAGGCAATACGAAGTATTAAAATTCAAGAAAATCGTAATAAAGTTCAAAAATTTCATGTTTCCTATTTTTGTTTTAAGGAGAGATCAGCAGTTTTTTTCTTTATAAAATTTTGTGTTAATAAAATGTATGGTGACTCATATTTTTTTTACTTTCATTTAAGGAGTATTACATTGTCTATTAAATACAATTTATTGCATTAACCTATCATTTTTAGTTTCCGAGATTTTTAACATTCTTTAAGTGACCCGGATTCATTGCTCTCGAGTGTATTTAATCCTGCATTGGTATTAAATCAGTCATTTGCAAGAGGACCCTCGTGTTGTTTCTTGCAAGGGATAAGAGTCATTTTGTCCTTGTTGCACTAATAGCTCGTAAATATTTCAACGAGCGAGACACATGCGCCTCTAGACAAATGGTCGCTTATAAAATATATGTGGGCCCGTCAGTTTAAGCATTCCCATTCGTTAAGTTTCCGAGGACTGAAATAACAATACCGAGCCCATTACTGAAGTCCCGGTTTTAAAATTCGAACGGAAATGTTCCGGTCATCCATCACTTTTGGCCAGTTATAGAGCTGGCGCCGGTGTTGCCAGCTGCATATTTTATTTTGTTGTAGGTTAGGTATTCTTTCATTATATGTACAATATCGACTTAAATATTTTTGTATGGAGTCCTTTTACTTTAACTTATATGCGGTTTTTCCACTTTTTAACGAAACCTAGACAAAATCCGTCAGTCGCGAGTGATTTCCGTAAGCAGAGAGTTCATTTCTGTATTATGTTATTCTGTATTTCGAATCGATAGGTATCCGACTTCATGGTCTAGAGGTTATGACATCCCCGTATTTAGGGGAGGACGCGGGTTTGATTCCCGTCGAAACCGAAAATTTTTGGAATTTTATTTAATTTCTTAGAAATTACCCATATTGTAATACTATAATAACCAAAAATCTTTATACCTACATACTAACTAGTATTAAATTGTTGATATTCATGCCGAAACATTATAGTACAAAATTAATACACAGTTTTAAACTACGTTCTAATCGCAGCTAAAACCCCGATCGTGAAGAATGTGGAGTCAGATATAATGTAAGCTAACTAGTCCAAACTCTCGCTCTACTAAACAACAGCTGGAAAGCATCTAGCATACTTCGGCCGTGGTATTTTAACAATACGTGTAATGAACTCAAAGTAACTTTACACTGAGGTGTCAGTGAAATCTTTGTTCATTTAGTATGTTTGAGCGTCGGTCTATTTGTAAAGTGAGAAGTTGTGGAATGAGAAGTTTCAATGGATCTTTGTCCTCGGAGATCTAGTTAGGAATGATTTCTCTTCTTTGTTTACCCACTACCTGCCTGCTAACATTTGATCTAAATTATCAGTAAGCGAGTTTAATATAGTAAAGTCATGGTGGGATAGTTAAACCACAGATATACACAACTCTTTTTTTTTTTAATGCTGGACAATTCACACAGCATTGTCTAGCCCCAAGCTAAGCAGAGCTTGTGTTATGGGTACTACATAACTGATATACATAATACAATACACTATATAGATAGATATTTTTTATTATACATAGAAAAACATCCAGAACGCCCTGAACAAATTTCTGCAGATCGTACACAAATTTGTCCCGAGGCGGGAATCGAACCCGCAACCTCCTGCGTCGCAGGCAGACCTTCGCCCACCGCGCCACAGAGGTCGTCAATCCAACTTACGACTTTGAAACGCATCACAATTCAGAACATCTTTTCATACCTGTAACAGAAAAAACACACTCATATATTTTGCACAGATTTCTGTCATTTAATTAATTCGATACCAAATTCATTAAAAATAGGTTACATATACCTAAAAATACAAAATACCGATAAATATCTAACATAATGTGAGGTCAAGTCTGAAAAAATGTTGAATGAAGGCACATGGGCGCGAGCCGTACTTCATTTTGAAGACTCCTGGGGCGAGATACAGATTTTATGGAACCTCCTCTGGGATTAGTATGACATGGGAGGTTTCGACTTTACCTCTCTTGGAATAAAGATGCAAAGAACGAAAACTCTGTGAACGTAATTAGAAAAGTTTTTATAGTTCTTCGCTTGACCTATGAATAATTAGGTTACTTTTTCTTGTACGGGATATCGAATTACAAGTTCTGAAGTAAAACTTTGGGCTTCAGACACAATCAACTCAATAATTCACAAAAAAATCCGAATGAATTTCTGACTCCGCTCATAAAAACTTAATTTATGTAAAAGAATAATGATATGTTGCCATCTCTCGTGCGGAATAAAATAAAATACGGCTCGATTCTTCTGTCTGGCGCTATTTTTACTTTTGTATCGAATATTATATGCAATAGGAAATGCTTAAAATAAGGCATATTCTACTCTCTTTATTACCATACTATGTTGCAGCAAAGAGTTTAACATTCTTTGCTGGTAAGACCTATTTTACTTGTAAAAATTGTACCACATATCACACTAATATTATAAATGCGAAAGTTTGTATGGATGAATGGATAGATGGATGTTGTTACCTCTTTTTTATCCCGTAAATTAGTTCCCGTGGAATATAAATTACCTTTAAACGTTCCCATAGAAATAACGCATGTGAAGCCGCGGGCACAGCTAGTAAAATACTATTGATGAACTAGAAACCTTTTTTTGGATGGAATACCGGCACCTAGAGAAGAATTAGAAATTTGTTCATTGATTTACTGGGTATAAAAGAGCCATAGGTTTTATCTATACCGTGTCCATTTTGAATGAGGCATAAACGTATACAAACCGCCCATACTTAACCTATAATTCACTTTGTTGGCGCGTCCTTTTATACGTAATTTACATTACTTGTCGATTTTTGATCCTCCCTTCAATAAAAATTGCTAACAATTATATCTGAAACTCGACGCCAAGCAAGTGAGTTTTTGTTATTTGTATCGTGGTTTATTTACTAACATGCTCCATGCTGGATGGATAAACCATAGTTAATTATTATCTGTTCGTAAGACGGATAATCACCTACCATGGACTCTCACGCCCGTAAGAGTTTGCCAAATCATATGCCGTTGCTTATGCTTAGGCTATGAGAAAAGTTTCTCAAGACGTGGGATTTATTTGTCAACTTTGCTCTGATAAAACTTTGTTTGAGATTTGATTGTGAGGTCATGCCTTCGCAGAGCCATCCCAGATAACTTTCGAGAGCCGCCCCTTGAGCTTCAAATAATATCTCCAGGAATATTGACTCTCGGAATCATAGCTATATATTTTTTGTGAATATTAGGTCCACTCTACCCCCATGCCAGCAGATGATCACCGAGTCATGATAATTGCTCGCTTACAGGTGTGCAAATCAAATAAAACAGATGTAGGTAATTTGCGAAATTTCGGACAGGCCTTTAGAATGTTTAGCACGAAGACAAAAATAAACATCTCTCCTAAAACATAATGAAAGAAAGGCCGAGCGCCCCTACATGATACACGATTAGTTATTATTTGTGGTGACATTCCGTAGGTAGGCTAAGCACCTTAATTTTTCTCCACTTTCTTTATGAGTCTTCTCCTTTATTGATGTGTAATCATTAGTTCTTTCTACACAGGCATGTTGTTATCTTCGACCTTGTTTCGGTTATGGTTCGGCAAAAATTTGCTACATGGCTCAATATATGATTTGGAATTTCTGTTCACAATACTCAGCAATTTTCTTAACGAAATAGGAACAAAAACTTGACAATAAACACAAGATTCGGTCTAGATGTTCACGTTTTGAATAAAATTAAGAGTTCTAGAGACCACCGTCAGAGTTCAAAACGATATTTTA
Organism: Eupithecia tripunctaria; assembly: GCA_955876795.1. Classification (NCBI taxonomy): domain Eukaryota; kingdom Metazoa; phylum Arthropoda; class Insecta; order Lepidoptera; family Geometridae; genus Eupithecia; species Eupithecia tripunctaria. The sequence continues at coordinate 7,896,127 of OY041613.1, read as the reverse complement.
CAGGGAGTTAACGATCTATTTACATGCGACATCGGCTTGTTCATCTTTGTGTCAAAGGAATGCTATAAAGGCTCGGAAGTTGACAAATCTCGACGTTATTTCTGTACTAATTAGGCTGGCGTGGGTTGAAGATAGGGTGGGGGTGCGGGAGTTCTCAGGTTCTCACAAATAAATTTTATCATTGCTTGCTTGTAAGTAATAACACGACTGGCATTGAATCTAAAGGTCCATTTAAAGGTATGACACGTGATAGTATGCTTAACATGTTTGTTTGGGTATATTTTCTGACGTGATCAATGGTAATGGGAATTTGATTATTTATTAAAATTTTATGCTCTGGATATTTTCTATGTATAATGTGTGAATTAACCAGTATTATTATTATTATGTTTAGACAGCGCGTCGCGTTGCAAAATAACGAAAATAAATAGGCCAAGCTTGGTGAGCATCGATATCTTAAACTCTCACTTTTCTAATCCGATGGAACGGCAGACCAACACGACCCAGCCCAGCGTGGGGATTATTAGCAGTACCTCCCATAAACAAAAAGCTAATACAGCACTTATCAGCGGGACGCCTGCGTCCAGCAGTGGACCAATAATAGATTGAGGTGAAGAGATAAGATCACACAGAAGTTTTTAACTAGTGACATGGCATCATGACAGCCATTGTATGCAGTTGGAATCATGTATAACATTTTATATGTGGGTGCTAAGTAGGTAATTGTTAGTCAGCGACCGTGGGCGGTGACGATCTTCCATCCATTAATGAAATGGTGATTGGTTTGCCAACTACGACTATTTTTCATGAATATTCATTGCTCTTTTAACTGAGTTTATCCGGGTATCTACAAGATTGAGAATGAATGGTCAATACTGTATTAAAATATCTCATAAATTAGCAATGACCCATTGTTACAGAGAATTTTGATATAAAATGTCCATAAAGTTGAATTGCATCCTTTACATTCTCAGAAGTCCTTAATAATATTTTTTTTATAAATTAATACATTATTATTCGGATATTTACTACTTCCAAAAACTATATCTATGCTAATCTTCTGGGCAACATAGGTGGTACAACTTTATGAATATAATTAATTTTGTTTAAAAAAAATATAAACTGACTTCAATTTTTACAGTTTTTCCATGAATTTTCATGGATCCCATTGTCAGAACTGAACAGAACTAAATAAAATGGGACCACACTGGAAGCACCAGCTTTCATATAAAAAAAGAATCATGCAAATCGGACAACCCAGTTGAGAGGTCTGAGGTATCAAACATAAAAAAACCAGAAGAATTGAGAACCTCCACCTTTTTTGAAGTCAGTTAAAGATGCCTATTAAAGTTCCTATTGTCACAAAATATTAACGATCTAAAAATACATATTTTATTCATTTTGACATTTGCTGTATTTTATGCCAGTATCTGCCATTTTAATGTACCTAACTGATAACTGATTATTATTATTACATTAACTGACACTTTGACAGTCAATTGTGTGAAATGTCATTTTAACAAATATCATTTGAAACAAATATATAGTTATAAAAACATATAAATATAAGAAACGAATAAGCAACTAGTAGATAGACGACCTCTGTGGCGCGGTGGGCGAAGGTCTGCCTGCGACGCAGGAGGTTGCGGGTTCGATTCCCGCCTCGGGACAAATGTGTGTACGTTCTGCAGACATTTGTTCAGGGCGTTCTGGATGTTTTTCTATGTATAATAAAAAATATCTGTCTATGTTTGTATTATGTATATCAGTTATCTAGTACCCATAACACAAGCTCTGCTTAACTTGGGGCTAGATAACGCTGTGTGAATTTTAATTTTTCATTCTTAAAAAACACGATCAAACAGATGTTGTAGATGTAATAAGAAGCTCTCTCGCTCTCTCTCGATTGGTATAGACTGATGATGATGATGGACAGCAATAATAAAGCCCCAAGAGCGATAGTCACCTCGTCCTTCTAGACTTAAAAAGCAATGTGATAGGCGAGCGGGAGCAAAAATAATACTGGGTTTAAAGTCATAAGAAAAAAAAAGAGAAATTCAAATTGAAATTCTAACTCTTTTTTGCAAGCGGCTGGAATTTTTAACCGACTTCAAAAAAGGAGCAGGATTTCAATTCGTCACGCATGTTTTTTTATGTATGTATGTTACTTGATATCTCTAGCCCATGGTGAACAAATTTTACTGGTTCTTTCACTTTTGTATAGAGAATGATGCCGAGTAGTCCCATAGAAATTTTATTTCCGAAGGCTTAGTATTTATCCCGTAAAACTTAAATAACTATTTCCCAATTATTGGTAACTAATGTTGTCCATGGCAACGGGCGTAAACAAGAGACCTATAGGTCTCTTACAGTACTCTCCTTATACCTAGAAAAACAAATTACAAAGTTGACGGACAGCGGACTACGAAGAAAGAACGTTTCTTCAATGACTTCTATAAAAGTGAATATGACATTTATTTCTTAGAGATCCGAAAACAAATGAGTCATTTAGTAACGCCTTCGAAGCAACGCACGTTTGTATAGTCAGCGAAAATTGCGCCTTACCGCCGCTTAGGGTGATTTTTCTGTGAAGTGAATAGTGGCCAACCCCGGCTTGCTCGATATCTTTTGTTTCTAACGCAAAGCAAAATAGTTTTAAACTAGATAAAGATAAGATAAGATAAGAAATGCTTTATTTGTAGCTAAAAATGTAACACTAATATGTACTAAAACTATTACGTTTGGCGATGGTTGCAGCAGCAAGAATGTTCGTTTCAACCTTTTATAATAAGTTTATGAGTGCCAATAGAATGACCGGCCTTCACAACATACTTTAGAACTGCTGACTATTAATTATTTTTTATATCTTATTCATAAGGGACTTTGAGTCATTGCTGACTAAGTCAGTCCCGGATTTAACAAACTTACTATTTAAAACTAAATTACATCTAAAACCAACCTAAATAATTTAATTGCCGCCTCACTTAGAAGAGCGGCTAAAATTATTTGGATAACACCATATCCGATAGGTTGACATTGTAAAGGTCACTCATGTTTCACAATTGGGCGAGTCTGTGATAAAAGAAATAGACGCGAAGGTTTCAAAAACCAAAATAGGAATTTGTTTATCTTCGCCCAACTCATTAACTGCGCCAAAATTTGAAAATAAGCAAGACTAATTCTATTGTAATCCTAAAATTTACTTTCATCTCTAAATTTTTGCTATTACGAAAACAAGCACCTTATTACACGGCTATTAACCGTATTATAACGAAGAAAAAGCTTGTTACTAAGCGCCCTACAATATTGACCTAAATAATTAAACTGTTTATTTTTTGTTAAGAGCTTTTTTTAAGCTTACTTTTATGTCTATATTTCTAAATGAAAACGGTTGCAATGGTTACACAATGTTGAAGTTTGTAGGTTTTTTGTTATCGGATCTTGATTTATTACATGTTACTATGAGTACCTACATGTTGGATTTTCTTAGTTCTAAAAGTGTAATTTCACGAATAGTTTCATTAGTTATAAAACGCTCCTTTAAGTACCAAAATTTCTTCGTGTGAGTGTCAACCTTAATAATAATGATTTTGTTAATTTTTCAGTGATTACAATGCTATTATTATAATACGTTCTTACCAGATACTCAAAAATCTGTGCAATTAATAAAAGAGAAAAACTCTAAAAATAATGAGTTTTTCTCGATCTCCAATTAAAAACCGTAGGTAGAGCGTTAGGGACTGTACTCGACGAACACTGATCATTATCTCCCAACGATAATTCTAAGGCTTCTATATTTTAAATTTATTGCTCCAAAAGCAAAATAAATTATGGGTATGTAGCGAAGCAATTAGAAGGTTATTAAAGGTAACAGAACCTGATTGAAGACCTTTACGGTTAAGTTGGTTGAAGAGCAAAATGTGGGTTTAAATTCTACCTCTAGTAGACATTAAATAAGATCTAAGTATAGGTACTTCATGGAAGCAGTCAATAAAGATTTAAACTGGTTAAAAAAGCACGGAGCGATTTAAAATCTTTTGATTGCAATATACTCGTATATTAAAACTAAATAATGTCAATCAATAATCAATAAATCAATAATTCTGGACAATTCACAAGGCATTATCTAGCCACAAAATATTTCGAACTTGTGTTTTGGGTAATAGATAACTGATATACTTAATACAATACACTACAAATGCAGATATTTTTTTTATTATACCTACACAGAAAACATCTAGAACACCCGGAACAAATATTTGCAGATCGTAAAAACATTTAGCCTAGCTAGCCAATACAATAAACACCTGTTTACTGTGTATAGCCAGCAGCTTTTTTACTTTACCCATAAAGCTTTGTGTACCTATTACTAGGCAGGTTAGATATTCGGAGAGGTTTTAGTGGGTAATTAGGTACCTAATACCCACTAAAACTTTCTTCTCAAGTCGTCGAGTCCCACATAATTCTAGTAACCCCCTCCAGAACAGTTTATTCGTAAACAAATATCCTCTCTGAATGAATAAAAAACGACATAATATTAGGTTAACCCTAGTAGGTGCCTATTACCCGTAACATGAACATAATTAAGACTTACGCTTTACGATATCTAGTATGTAGGTATGCTTTTTATTTCACACAAAACTTACACCTGTTTTTATGAAGTCCATAAAAAACAAATAAACTTTACTGTCAGGGGTTTCAAAAGACAGTCCTAAGGTTCTGTCCCGAATGGCTAATTAACAAATTGTATGGTCGGTAGGAATTAGCCACTCAATTAGAATCACATTACTTAGAACAATTTACCGCTAACCGGTCGTGGGGAGCCGATGCGCTTGGAATAACAAAATGGCCGGCCAGTGGACGGACCAAGGGTCCATTGGATAAGGTCCGATATAATAATGTAATCTCAAGTCTCGGTGGATCTAGGCACTGTCAACAAATTGTTGGCCATTTTTGTTGCAACAGTGTTTTCCTAACATGGGTACGAGGAGAACAATTTTTTGTGCTTTTTTACCAAAATAAACATATGCCAACTTTTGCTTAAAGTTTAAAGACTCACCTTTAAACTATAAGCAAAAGTTGGCCTTTGTAAGACTCCTTGTTCGCAAAGCAAAGACCAACTTTTACTCAAAGTTTAAAGGGGGAAAAGTCCATCTTATCTCACGTAGTAAATGGTCAAAGCTAATTGTCGATTATGTAGATAAAGATTACAAAATGGCCGACGTACCTCAGGAAGGAAAGAACTGAATCAATTTAAATAACTATCGATGGCGCAAATAGAAGTGACGAACTTTTACTTTGCAATTTAAAGAGGCGAGGAGAGTTCCTCACATTTCACATGGTAAATTGATACTAAATAACCACTATGCAATCAAGCATGTTCTGGTCATAAGTCTCGTAATACCATGAAAAACTCTTTTTGTTTAGATAACCTTGCTCCTCCTGCTTGCTTGCAAAGTTATCGACATAGCTCAAAGAATTTGCAAACTAAAGTGGCAGTGGTCGAATCTCACGAAGAACCGACAACCGCTGGGGTAAACAAGTTCTTGAGTGGAGTCCGCGACTCGGCAAGCGTATTGTAGGACGCCCTCCGGCCAGGTGGGATGAATATCTGCGAAAGACTGTAGGCAGATGCTAGATGCGTCAAGCTGTAGACAGGGCGCTATGGCGCTCATTAGGGGAGGCCTATGTCCAGCAGTGGACTAGTATGGGCTGATGATGATGATGAACCTTGCTCCTCGATTGATGTACTGGACTCCTTAAATACCCGCTACAAGACACATAATCCGAGCAAATCGACTTCCAATCCTATAAATTCTCACACTCGAAACAAAAGACAGCAGACAGCATTACAACGTCTTATGTTGCAAGCAGTGATCTACACGGATTGCACTAACCTTACCTTAGTACGTCCACATTCTAAGCCGTTCTCGGAGCTCCCGAGGCACTAGCCTATAGAATGGACGTAAAACTTTATTTTTACTTCGACGGGAAACTTTTATTTGCAGAGACTAGCCATGTCGCGTTATACCCTTCGATAGAAGCATTTTTACTTCGAGCGGGCTAGTAGTTTATATCCTAATTAAATTTTCGGTGCCGTCACCATGGCATTTGGCGGCCAACTCAGTCATCATTTTATGCATCGAAAGATCAAGCTGTGTTTTGTTTATGTTTATATTTACTATGCATCATCATATCATCATTCAGCCCGTTGACATATTTACACGCCAGCCTTCGTACAAATGTTTGTACGATCTACAAATATTTGTTCCGAGTGTACTGGGTATTCTCTATTTATAATAAAAATAATAAATAATATTAACTATTAATGTTATGTTATTGTGTTAAGTATATCAGCCATTTAGTACACATAACGTCATCTTTGCTTAGCTTGGGGCTAGATGATGCTGTGTGGATTGTTCAGCAATATTTATGTACTATCTGCGCCCCGCGGCTTCGCATGCCTATCCCACGGGAACTTATTTATGGGATAAAAAGTAGCCTATGTGTTATTCCAGGCCTAGAACTACCTGTTTGCAATTTTAGCCCGATCCGTTCAGTAGTTTTTGCGTGAAGGAGCACCAAACATGTTTACATACACGTTTACAAACTTTCGCGTTTATAATATTAGTAGGATGGTATTAAAATATCAATGATTTTGGATAGTAGATTTCGGAATATTTTGATTGCTAGGTGGAGTCAAAAAGAAGGATTAGAATTAAAATATTGAGTAGGCTGCGTCAACCCTAGATCCAATGAAACCGTATTAGTACTGTGTATAAGCTCCAACCTGCGCTTTCCCTGTGTTCAGTGTAAATGCATTCGAGAACGCAATAATATGAGTCACGAACCAGGTGCAGAACCGACTATCCCAGTTCTGTTTATTATAAACAAATATAAGTAGAAAACTGTGGTGAATGTTTAGCAATAAGCATGCTGAAATGGGTCGTTATAGCTTTATGTTATGACTTAGGTACTGCTGATGATGAGATCCTTAAACAAATAAATATAAGTAATTGTATTTTAGAGATTTCACTTTTATAACATCGTTTATATCCGTACTTTATTCATGTAGATGATTGGAATCTCACGTCACAACTAGACATGCCAAGAATTGTGCTTTTTTGTTGGATTGTACTTACATTATATGGCTTCCAGTTTTGTATTCAACAGAACAAAACCACATTAGTTTGGTTTCCACGTAACCCTATCACTAACACCATCCGAGAACCCCACAAAAAACTGATTATTATCCGTAAAAATATGTTTTATCACTTCACACTAAATCGATTACTAGCTCTATGGTCACAATCAGTGGAACTTATTGGGCACCGCATCCTAAAAATCGTGATCGGACCACCCACAGACCCTGTGAGAAGGCAAATAAAATAAAACGACTATAAATAACAGTGCTCGCGCATAATTGATCACAAATTAAAACTCGCCGCGCGTCCGAAATGTTAAACGAACGCCGAAAGCGAAATTAGTATCTGCATACAACACATGCATACAAGTGCACACACACATAGGTAGCAAAGTTATAGGGCTGTCACTGAACACTTCGAAGAAATCATGAGGAATAAAATAAGATGAAGAACAAGATCAATCACGTTCCACCCACCTAACCAATTAGAATACATTTTATTGGCTGGATAAAGGAACCTACCCACATTTATTCAAGAACCCACTACAATGAGCTAAACTTTCATTCCTATCCACTCACTTAACATTGGCGTGAAATACTAATATTGTATTCCAATATCGCATTTAAATGTGATTTTTCGATTAACTTTCAAAATATTCAAAGTCATTTGTCTCACAACCTAATTAATTAGTATTACAATAATGTGCAGCTTGGAAGAAATCATTGATAAAAGTTTTCATACATAACTGACAAAACTGCTGATCTCTCTGTAGAAAACCACTACCAAAATGTCAAACACCTGGATTTCTGCCAATATTTAGGTCAAGTTACATCAGACCTCATTGGTGCTTGATGACCCTATTTCACATCATCACACTCGCATACTGCTTGCTGTTTAAACAAAGGGCTGTATTCAGGACATCGTTCCAGTAAAAAATCTCGAATAGTTCGTAGCTTCGTCGACATAATAAGAAAAAGTAGGAACTCAGTTCTTTTTTTTTTTATTCAGCATTGATCTATACTGATAAAATCTCGCCAATTTAGATTTGTTGGAATCTATGTGTGCGTGACTTGTAAGATTGATCCAATAGATACTAATAGGTTCTTTGCTTTGTATAATAATACAAGGTTAGTTTTATATTAGCCAATGAATCATTTTCATTACAGGTGAATTTCATTACAATGAATCTCTGTTTGATTTATTTGATGGTAAGCATTATGGCATTTGATAAATGCTAATTGTTTCAGCGGTAGCAATTCGGTATTAGAGTGATTTTTATTAAATATGTATCGCATACAATAAATGCTATTTTCAATTTCGCTGATCGGAACACAAAAAATCTATTTCTAAGTGTTACGAGTTTGATCACTTATCTATACTAATATTATAAAGAGGAAACATTTTGATCGTATGTTTCTTTTTTGAATCAAATATTCCCCGAAACTACTGGACCGATTGAAAAAAGTATTTTATCCTTCAATAGCCTACGGAACGGGAACTAACCGGGTGAAACTGCAAGGCGTTGCTAGTTTATAATATAATATGAATTGTCTGGTTCTCAAAATCATCTTTTGAACAATGTAAACCCAAAACTAGTATGGATAACTTGTATTTAATAACTTGTCTCAACGATAGGTATTTCTTCCTACTGAATAAAAAAAAGACTGCGTTTAAAAAAGATAAACACGATCGTTTATAAAGCAAGCTCACATTTGACCCGCGGGCTACATTTTACCTACTTATTTCAAAGCTAAGAATGTTCGCCTTTGACTTTTGCTTTATCTCGCTTTTCTCGAGTTGGAATGTAGCATTTGCTGCCGACATAATCTATGAGTGTCCTTTAAGAAATTGTTTAGTTTTCACCTGCTTTTGTAGGTACTGTACGAAAAATTTGAAAACCTCTCCGGTGGCGTGGTATCTCACCAATCGCATAAAATAGCGAGCCCGCGCGGGCCATGCACACGTGTTAAGCGCAATACAATAAATATTGTGGCTCTTATATTAATTCCAGCTTTGAATTGTTAGATCAGAACTATATTATCCGAAAGGGCACGCCACCGTAGTTCTATTAACTTGAATAAGAAGATGACCCATGGGCAATACAAGTGTTGAGTCTTCTCCTTTTTTTATTAGGTAAACATATGAATACGTAAGGTTCAACTGAGTTTAAATTTTACCGTTAGTCAGTCACTGATCATACCCTATAGTTTTACATCTATCACACTCTGTACACAAGTTGTTACACACCGATTTCTATCTAATTACAATCACAAAGAGATACCACAGTATAAAATATGTTCTGAGAATATCTCGGTAATGCTGAGGCTCGTTCGTTCCACGAAGGCGTGATATTAGGTATAATATAATTCTTCCCAGAGATCTTTCCAGCGATAACTATAGTTCACTCACTGGTTTTACTGGAATTTCCGCTATTCTAGGCATTTCGTCTTAATGTTTGTTTTTTCGTTACTGTTTTGTTTCGTGACCGTGAATCACTTGTTATGTTGTCACCATATAAATCGCGCCTCAACGGCTATCATAAAAATGTTATTGTAACGAAAAATAAATTTTTAGCTTGATGAAAGCAGAAACTTTTCAAATTGACCTTTTTGTTGCGACTACAGTATTTTTTAGACTTGTTAGACACAAAGATGCACTATTTAGTTTAGTTAACTATTAAAAAAACAAAAAAACTATCGAAAACGTACTAACTTTTTTCATAGTTTTGTTTTTATAAACGTTTAGCAGTAAAGTCAACTCCCTAGCATTAGTTAATATGTGTGTTTGAGCTCTACTACTCCTGTAGTTTTATTGATTTGACGAGCTTCACTCTCTCAGCCTTGTAATTTCCGCAAAAAGCTATCGCAGATGTGGTTCAGTTGGTATTTGGCTGAACTGCAGAGATTTTATTCCCAAGTCCGTGCACTTTGAAACAAAAAAACGATGTTTTGCTTCGTTTTATGGTAATGGCACATGCTCAGACAATTACGGCCACGAAAAAGGAACAAGTGACCTGCGGGAACCACCGTAATCTGAATGGTGATAATGCTCACGCTATAGTTTTGCATAAAATTGAGATAAGCGGACCGTAAAACGCTAAAATTGGCGACCATTTTGTTTTGCCTGAAAATTAGTTTAATTTCAGATTGGTTGTTGAGAAGTTTTTAGGTACCTACCATCTGAATTTGGGTCTTATCTTAGTCAAACTGTAAATGTGTTCATTTATACCAACGGCGGCTTTTTAATTTCGATTTTCTCACAAGTGTTATTGACAACCATCTTTTACGCATCCGAAGAATGTTTTAAGTTATAAAATTGTGAAAAACCAATGAAGTTTGGACAATGTTAAAATAGAGCAGATACCAACGCCTTATCGATTTTAAGTTGCGTGGGTCTAGTAAATACCAGACAAGGAACAAATTCCCGACACAGTATAATTCCCTGCAATCTATTATTACTTATCGATTCACAGAATGTCCGTCGTTTTGCACGTCATCGCACTCATCACCGGTGAATTATATTTATTCGTGAACATTTCGAGTGAAAATGTTTAGGAAACTTACTTGTTTTATTACTGCGACAATTTAATAATAGAACTTCGATTGGTTAAAATCGGTCGGGTTGGTGTTCAATAAATTGTACCTATTTGTAACATATAAAGGATAAGTTAGGACATCACGGAGGATACCAGTTCGTCGATTTGATTTACAAAAGTTCTCTAGTTTTTACTTTTTAGATTTTATACCTACCATGAAACTAAACGAAGAAACACATGTCAGTCCTGTTTTATGACAATGAAGTGCCTATAACCGGCGGATGTACTCATAGATAACATAAACGATGCATAGTTTTATTTTACCACGTCCTTGCAGTCGAGAGGATCATTCGACTATCTCGACAACAAATCAGAACTTACTGAAATAGCAAGATAAATTCCACATCAAACTAAGTTCTAAGCAACCTATTTACGATTGGTTTTCGAATGAAGCACTATTACAGTCTGGGCTATGCAGTTTCCATATCAAGGCACGGCGATCTACGAACATTATTTTGTTATTTTTGCAGAAGTAATGTAGATGAAGGAGGAAATATTGCACTTTTTGCCATTAACAGGATATTTATGGGCACTGCTGGTTTCCTTGGTGCTGAAATTATTTATGTTCTTGATCGCGGATGGTAAAGTGGGTATGCTTTTATAAATTCCGCAGAATAAGAAAGGCGTTAGGTATTGGTGTTATTTATGTACCTTCTAGTTATGTTATTTTTAATAATACTGCCAACCTATAATAGATGCCAGAAGTTTTTGTAAACAAAGACGTTTAATCCATAAATACTACAGTGATAGAAATAAAGTTAGGTTACCAATTTAAACAAGCAAAGATACTTTAAAATTACACACGCACAGCAGAAATGGTGCAAATTCGAATGTTTGCATCGTAACGGGAGACAAATAAACTGTTAAATGAATGCTGTATATACCAAAAATTATGCCGAGGTTCTGTTATTTGCTCCAACGATAAAATATTTACTACCAATATAATGTTACTAATATTGATTCAAGGGGGTTTTCCCTATGACCAATATTTAAAATACAATCAGCGTTCGTAGAACCGAGTAAGTATAGGGAAAAAGTATGTATCTTTGGCATAAAAGCTTTTCTTTTGTACTCGCAATGATTACATTATGTAGGTGTAATTAAATAGCCTAAAGCCCCTCTACACTACGCCATCAGCATAATTTGCAACTAGCCTTTTATTAGTCAAATAATGGACACCTATTCAAAATCCCGCATCAAATAAATTGAAACATCAATCCCATAATCCCTAAACTAAAATTATTGTTCTTAATTCTAAAATTTAATGTACGTTTCATTTTCCAGACCTATTATAATGGTTGATGTAATAATTGTACTAAAACTTTATATTTAAACAGGAACTATTATATACAATTATAATATTTAACCATTGAATATGCGGTAATCGTATTTTAATAAGCGTTCAAGAAGTTCATCAAATTGTTTTAATTTATGTATTGTCCTGAAATATTAATATGTAACTATGGTTTTAAACAACATTGTCAATATTTGTGTGGTTGTTATATTTATTTACGATACCAACCCAATACCTTATCGTATAGAAAATCGCATTGGCGTGTATTTATCCAGCGAATATTTTATTTTATGACGTGAGCTATGTAAAAGGTAGATTATTATTAAAATGTTTGTATGTAACTATAATACTTTATCGCATGTAGGTAGTGTCTGTGATATATCTCGAAACTCTATCCGTATTTTCAATTGGTAACATGTATTTGTAACTTGATATGGCACTGCCAGCTCTATTCATTGAATGGGATTATTTAGGTCATCCGATTCACTATTCATCTCATAACTCAATATTGGGTTGACCAGTTTGGTTCAGAAATAAACTCTTCCGGGTATGAGGATGACCGAACGGTAAAATATTTCATTATAAAATAAGTGTCATTTATATTTGCAGAAATGTTAAATGTGGCGCTTTTTTGTTATTTTTAGTAATTTGTTTTCTTGGTTCTCTACAGATAAACATCTGATTGGGGTTTTACAAAAACCACGCATATAATTATTGTAATCACGCCTTTATTCCGTCACTGTGAACTCGACACTGACCAAGATTAGCAAACCAGACACATGTTAACCCTATAAAGCTAACGTTCGTCAAATTTGCACACACGAAATGAATATCGTGTCACCCTTTTCTAATAGTTACAACTACGGACTTGCGGCTTCGCGTCAACTAAGTCACCGTTAGACTGCGTTTGGTGGTGGTCGGGTTTAGCAGGTAAGTTGCTTAGTTTTGGAGATACCTACCGTGTGATCGTAATTTTTACGAATGGTTAGCTTATGTGTAACTTTTATGGTAAACATTGTTAACAGTTTAGGTTTGCTTTTTTTTGGTTTCTCCGTTTTTGGTGAATTTTGGCTGGGTGGTCGAGCATCACTGATGACGACATTCTTCGTGCACTACATGAAAAGCATGCGGGTAACTCTTATGACGATATTCTATTCTGACAGTGAGAACGAAGATGGATTGCTCCTTGAAGAGGTTGAAAGTGATTTTCACGACAAACCTTCGGATTGTGAAGAAGGACAGCTTATTTTACCTGATAACGTTGAAGAGGAGAGAGATATTTCATCACCAGAAAATCCTCAGTTAGGTGAGTCACCAATAAATTCATCGTCAGCTTTCAACGGTATTATCAACTTGCCTCAGGCGAATATTCGAGGCAAAAATCTTCACGTTTGGGTCACTTATAAAGGGAATACTTCCCAAAAGACTTCTGTGATCATTATAATGTAAATTGCACGAACAACTTATGGAACCCTGGCTAAAACATCGACTTCAAACACCAACAATGCCTCGAAGAGTAAAAAAGAAAATAAGTGAAGTGTTGGTCTTGACACCGCAAGAAAGAACCGAAGGTCAAGGTCAAATTCCTGATCCGTCAGATTCCGGAGATCGTCCCATGCCTGAAAATGCCTTGACAAAGAAAAGGAAGACCTTCGGTGTCTGTTTCTACAAGAAAAAGCGAATGACAATGAACAACTGCTACAGTTGCGAAATTCCCATTTGTGGTGAACTTTTGACTATTTTTTGCCCAACTTGCACTCAAAAAATGTAAATAATTTAATCTTAAATATTACATTTAATGTGTTTTTTACTTTAAAATTCAAAAAATATATATTATTTTTGGAACATTTTTCCTAATTTATGATAAAGATGACAGAGTGTGATTTTGGTTTCGAAAAACAAGTGCTATTTCTTAATTACGATACTAGTACTTTAATGCTATAATATAAATATTTTTATGATGCATATCTTTCATTTGTATTCTATATTTTCTGAAAATACAATAAAGCCATAAGAAATACATTACCTATTAATTTAATCTCCATTTTATAATGATCGTAAAAATTACGAATGGTTAGCTTATCAAGGTAGTTTAGGAACGTTAGCTATGTAGGGTTAACAAAGAAGTTAGGTCATAAATTTATGAACTTTTATTTAAGGGATGGATAAATGTATACGTAAGTATATATAAGTATAAATACTTTTATCCATCCCTTAAATCAGAGTTATTTTTTAGGAAAATTTTATGAGATTTTAATTAGACTGTTTTTAAAAAAAAAAAAAAACTGAATTAGACTGTACGTACATCTAAGTTAGATACAAATGAACACTTACTACTAAAACCACCCTTCGTGAATGTATGTACTTACATAATTATGTTGATGATGTAAAAGTTAATCTAGATTTTAGTTAGCAAGACAACGAATGGTTATCTAACCTTACTTCATATTCTACCAATTTACCTAAAACTACTCGTACTTTGGTTTTAGCATGATCTATCTTTGATATTTCTACCTGTTATGCTTCTAATCTTGCAATATAGGCGCTTCCTTCATCGTGTTTTACTTGTGCTTTCTGTGCCACATGTTTTCCTGACAGCGTCAATAATCGTCCACCCACCTCAGACCTTACTCACGGTTTGCTATGGAACACTCCTTTGTGTTAAAAATACTAAATTTATAATTTACTTAACTCGTCTACAATGATGGATGTAAAAGGCTCGTGCAAAAAGTACACAAAGTACTTTTTATCAGGCGTATTTTTAGTCATTATTAAACTATTTTTATTTCTACTATAAAACACTATTTCAACCGCTGTATATCAACGTGCAATTTTTTTTTTGTTAAGTTGAATATTTTTTATTACAAGTACGATCTCTAAAAATTCATCGACACCCTTTTATAGAAAAAAATGTACAGAAAGTATATATATATATAAGTACGTTGATTAGCTTGTCAGGTTTTTATCTAACATCCCAGATCATAATATTGAGAGCAAGATCATATAAATATATCATAACTGACCTCACGACTCGTGCCCTCCAATCAGAGGGGATTCGATCAAGATAGAACATGCCACAAATCTTATACGTACCTAACCTACCTACTCCATGTTATTATATCAGTTGAAGACGTTAATCAGAAAGAAAAAATGGACGGTGTATATACAGTAAGATTATCACACTTATTTTATAAATGCGAAAGCTTGGATGTTAAGATGTTTGTTACCTCTTTACGCCAACATTAATGTCCGGATCGGGCTAAAATTTAACATGGATATAGACGTTTTTGTTACGTTTCATCCCACGACCGACAACGCGTGCGAAGCTGTAGACAGAAACTAGTTATAAATAAAATGGCAGTACACAATGAATGTTTCGATGCTTTTTTTGCAAAGAGTTGCTTAAAAGAATTTGAATGCTCGTAGAAAACTCCACATAATAAATAATGAACAAGCAAACAAAAACAAATTCTGTTGATTGGCGAAAAAATCAAAACGACATCGGATAAAGGAATTCTAAATAAGGAATTCCATTTCCGTTCTTCGCGAAATAACAACCGTACTCTGGGTAGAAAAACGAGCTTTTATCTGTGAGCGATATTTTTCATAAAGTAATGAATGTCAAAGAGAACTTAAATAGAAAAAAAAAATAACTTATGAGTCGAGAAACTACATACTAACATATTGTGCTTGTGACATTGAATCAATACGATCTACAATACACATTAACCTTTACTTTACTAAATAACAAAATAAATTCCAAGACGTTGATAAAAAGATAGGGGTAATACCTTGAAACAGAAAAAACGATAATTATGTAGAAATAGTTCTTTAAAAAAACAGAGTTTGATAAACTTACAGTTATACGAGTACTGAGCAATTCAAATGGGGACATGTTTGTGATACATACCTGAAACAAAAAATAACACTCTTTAGTAGGTACTTATCTAAAATAATTGTATAAAAATACGAGTAAAAAATAAGTGTGAAATGTTATTGTCATTGTCATTTAACAAAGCAATAAAAACAACATCCACAATCAAATCTCGCTTTATGAACCCCACACAGAGGCGATAGAACATGATCAAAACTCAATTAAAATTACATTATGTGGCGTCTGAGTAAACCGTGCGTTTAAATTTAATTACAAAATTACGCTTCCGAAAATACCTGCTGTAAAGGTATTATTCAAAGGTATAAGTTAAGATGCGCGTGGGCACATATTTAGTCACGGGCATGTACCATCTCACCGTAACTATAGATGTTTAATAAACGTACAGCCTTTCCAGTTTATCTGTACAAAAAACGCCTTTATTGCAAAGGCAGAAGCATGAAACTTTATACTCAGCTCTGGGAAGACTGTAAAGAGTTCACACTGGAAACTATTCCTCTCGTATAACTGGTTTTGATACAGAGAGCGAAGCCACTCTAGCCCGAACACTTAGGCAATATGTTTACCTTGCGGATGTCTTTTAGCGGAATATCAGCTAGAGATATATTTCTATAGAAGTTAAAAGGAGAGTAGGTACCTCTACATACATAGCGACTCATCCGTAGAACAAAGTCCGTTCTGTAGAGTTGATAGTTTTCAGTAGACGTCAGAGAAGTTGTTGACTTGTGTAACTTTTAAACGGTGAGACTTTTCATTGAGAATTTTTGGTATGTTGTTACAATGCCCCGGCTTAGATATACGCTTTTCGGTATATATTTATTATCCTTTTATTTCTGGAGATAGTGCGTTCCATGTTAATATAGGACGTTTTATGGCGGAAGTAGTGGGGTCCGTTGTGAACATTAAACGTTGTTTTACGGAAACGTCTTAGTTAATTGACGTTCTTTGTTAACATGGGACGTTTTCTGTTGAAATTACATGTCCCGTTAGAGTCCTATATGCTTTTTTACCCTAAAATAATGTTAGTGATATTATAACTACCCTCCATTAAAATTAATTATTAAATTAAGGTTATTATTTAAAACTGTTTATTAAGTTAAAACATTTCAAATTAGGTATAAAAACTATTAAATGGCATCACTTTGAATAGCAAAAAGTCACTTAAAATAAGCTTATTAGAGTTTATCATTATGCCCCTTTTAGGACAATGCAGGAGACGCGCAATTAAGAAAATTTAAACTACGCATTAGTTTAACTAATAAACTAACAGTTACATAATTTTTTATTGTTTATTTTACATCAAAACCATATTTGATATAAAATTTTATATTCCATTAAAACACAATCTTTACAATTTTACTAATAAGAATCATTTTTAACATTTAAACAGTACTTAAACTGTCTCGGTGGTATAATAATTAAACTTTAAAATAGCTATTGATCATGTTTATTTATTTATTTGCTTATTTCAGAGAAACATTGATAAAATACACAAAATTGATTGAAATTAATTGGTATATTATAATATGGTAGCTAGGTCAGCAACATTACAGGTAACAAGTGTTACCTGTAATGTTTAGTTTATCATTCGATCATACCGGTCTCTGAGCGGCACATATCCATAACATATGTATATTCAGCAGCAAAAACCATTAATAGGTTCACCATATTGCAGCTTTACCTTCAGTTTATACCGAGTTCTTGGTGTAGGGCGAATCACCAAAATATCATAATCAGGTTGGGTTTGATCATATTCAAAAAGAATTTATTTGGGTTAATACCGTCTCTGAATCAACTTCTCAAATGAATCAAGTTACTCTAAGTAATCTTTTTGTCCTTTTCTCTTTCGCAACTTGCCATAGTTATAAATGTCTCTCATAAAAACCTTTCCCTCGAAACCTAATAATAATAATGCTAGACAATCCACACGGAACCATCTTGCCCCAAGCTTAGCAGAGCTTGTGTTATGGGTACTAGATGACTATTTTACAACAATAGGTACATTACATGGATAGATATTTTTACTATACAAAGAAAATACCCAAAACATAACAATAACCTTATACAACAATACCTTTCAAGTGAAACACGTCAATCTGGGTTACACTGTGAACAAAATGAGCTCTCCTTCATTCTTGGCCCATCTTAGTAACAAACGCCACTTATGAGGGGTATAATATAGTTTTTTTTGAGAAGATCTCTCTATGACAGACCTGACACTGGCCCCCCAAATTTTGGACGTGTCCCTTCTGTAAAAACCGGTGTGTTATACGTATGTTGAACTTTTTTGCGACTAAGCTTTTGGCCAGCACAATTATTGTCCGACCAATGATGAAACTCTTTGGAACCTTGCTCAACATTAGGGCTCTTATACACGGACTGCACGTCTCAAAAACATGAACTGCAAGTTACCGACTGCAAGACAATTGCACCGGTAGCAGTCGACGGCAGTCGTTCACTGCAGTTAAATGCAATCGACGGGTGCAGTTGTCTTGCAGTCCGCAACTTGCAGTCCGTGTACATGAACTCTTAACCCGGATAAAATTTCAGAAGCCACTAATTTAACCAAAGAGTTTAATTAATTGCTTTAGTAGCTGTATTAATCTACAACTAGAAGGCATTTCCAAAGAAAATATATTAGGTTAATTGCTGTAAACCTGCACAGCCGACAGATTAGACTTGATAATTTGGTATTGAGCTGTTGCAGGTAATTTCCTTAGTCCTACCATCTTCATACAGTATTTTTTCCTATATATTATGTAGTTTTTGGCTGATTTCGTCTGAATCAGGAGGCAAAGGTGACGTTTATTATGACATGTAGTTTTTATCAATATGTACATCTGACAGTGAAAAAAACCGGTATATATAAAATACTTTTTATATTTATGAGTAGTGCAAAACAATGTAAGTAGATAGCAAATGATTAGACAAATTTTAAAGAAAAACCTTCATTATTTATCGATAATTTAAAACGAACAACGTCCTAAACGATTTCCTTATTCCAGTTACAACGTCCTACCTCAACATCGAACCAACAAATTGTATGACATTTACCAGAGAAAAACGTCCGATATTCACATGAAATCATTAAAGGTTCAATGGTTTTCGCATAAAATGGTCCTAAAATTTCATAAGACTTATATTTATTAATGTATTATTATTACTGAAAAAACTATTATACTGTGAGTTTGCACTACGCCAATCGTATTTTCGTACTAAAACGCGTTTCTCTCTAGTTTTCCGTCAAAAAGTGTCTTATATAAACATCGATCGCCCGCAACCGTTTACAGAGAAAATAAAGCAATATTATAGATAATTTTAATGTTTATTAATTACAAAACGAAATAAAGCTTGTATTACGAAATAGTACAACCGAAAAATTGACAACTTACCAGTATTTACACTTTTCTTCATATAAACAACAGAAACATTAGAAAATGATGAACTAAATTCAGACTCCCCTGCATCTTTTCTAAGCATTTCCAACCTTTTATGCGCTCATGACATTTCTAAACATATGATTTGTTTAATTAAATGATTATTTATCGGGTATTTATCGCGTACCTTTGTTTTTATTTCCCCTACGATCCTATATGATTTGTTCATGAAAAAACCCTACCATATTGTTTTTTCATCAAATCTAAAAAAAACTAAGCTCCAGAGACAAATACGCCCTCCTTCCAACAAACAACGGCCGAAAGGACGAACGGACCGCGCACTCGCGGCCCGCGCGGCGTTCCTTGGTCACATCATGCGTTTTTTTGCGGAGCTAATGTCAGATAGAACGTTATTCGATTTCATATTTCAGAAACTAAATAAGATACAAAAATTCTAAAAATGTACGTCTGTAGTGTTTGTTCTCCTTATCCCGTCTAGCTATATAACTCATTTTTGCTCTATGATCACATCGGACTCTGTTCTACGGCTAGGTCGATAGAATAACAGAGGGCTTCTCTGCTTCTGAAAGTTTTAACGTTGTGGATCGAGATAAATTTTCTCGTACTATGTCAAAGCATTAATCTAGATTACAGAATATAGGTACCTACTTAAGATGCACTATGTACTATTCAAAACAAAAATCGAATAATGCAGAAGTGGCCATTTTGTAATCCCTGAAACTTTATTCATTATTTCTCCGCTCAGTTTGTTATCACGTCCGCTGTCTATACATCTAAGCTATGTCAAGTTACATCGGTACATCCGCCACATGTACACTCCTCACTACTCAAGTAAAGACATACCTTTATTTCTTTCACGTTCTTTACGACAAGAATTGTCAGCCGAGCTAAAAGCTTATAAGTCTTGTTATATCGTATTTTACAGACGTAACCATTTGGGGCTAATGCAATTGACTAGATTTGTTAAAGCTTTTATAGACAGCGTTATTTTAAAGCAATCGACGAGTCCAATCATGGGATAGATGTGAGTTGACATAGACAAATGGATGGTACTGTGAAGAATGGCGAAGCTATTGGAGCCAGTCCACTCATATGAGTGCGGACTACCGTAAATGTCCACTCTCCAGTGTCGTCTAATGAAACGAAATAATACCTATTGATTTACACGTCAAAAGTTTCTTTATTGCCACACAGACCTTTTAGTTTTATCAGAGTAAGCAACGCTTTATGATTATAGTCAAGCACTTTGTAATGAATAATAATTGCTAAATTTCAACAAGCTCGGTTGGTCGTAAAAATACTACAAACAAACATGAAGTATATTTTTTGATTTTCAATAATTCAGTACATACCTATGTCAGAAAACATTACCGTGCCTATGTATTGTCTTTCTTTGTATTGTCAAATTTATAAGAACAAAAGCCTTCTTCGTATGTAACTTCTTTTGTTTTTCTGCCCACTTGATTTCAATAACTCACGCTCTGACCCCATATTCCAATTTACCGGCTACTCCATCATGATCCGAAACTTTAATTCCATTATAAATCATAATTTGTGTAGCATCTATCATCTTAACTGGTATACCATTCAATGCTCAACCGAGTTCATATAAACACAGACACAGGGAAATAACGACAAAGCTCTATCACTTCTATTCGAGTGATTCCCTAGCCGTATCTGTTCCAATCTCTGTACATTCTAAATATTACGGTTTATCTGACACTGCTTGTACAGGAAACTAGCTGTTTCAATTACCCTGTGTACGTGGTTGTAGATCGTAACCACTTAAGCCAGCGGCAACCTGTACTTCATGCAATTAAAATTTATTAACATCAGGTTAAAGCTTTTATTTTTGGTTTGTTAAATGCGACCGGTGGTTGAGCTTATTATGTTGCCCCTTTATCTACGAGTGGTCATTTAAAAATATAATTACCTGACGAGCAGAATAAAAAGGACTGATGGAACTTCTCCTAGGTACTTACTTATGCAGCTGTAGGTATACAAAGTAAAGCCAGCTGGAAAGCATCAAAGATACGAAAAAAATATATAGACATAACATCTTCGACACCTCAAAGTAAATTTCGTTTGAAACCCTTTTGTTTAAAAGCATTAAGGTGTCAGTAAGGTTGACACCATAAAGAGTATTAATACACTTATGAAACATGGGTTTAAGATTGCTTCTTTTTATGAGACCTTTTAAACGCAAGAAAGTTCGGCGACATCAAAACGATCACATGAACTGGTTCGTGCCGTTTGAAACCATAAAAAATAAAACTAAAATTATATTTAAACTTTTTAAAGGCACTTTGAATGCCATTGTCAAACTTTGGAAGCCTTATAACTTAAACTTTTCTCATACCGGTGCTTCGGCGGCTATAAAAACATAAACAGTTACAAACTTGAAAATACTCTGAGTTTTTGTAGGAGAAAAACATTCCTAATAAGCGGTAGAATGTCAGTTGTCTGGCTAAAATGGTTCGTCCTCACGTCACAAGCTGAAGAGCAGGGCCATCCGTTACAAAGTGCTTCTATTATGCAGTTGTTCACCTCTGACAACATTATACTCACGCACACATTCAAGTGACTTAACTCTGATTATGTACATTATTAAACAAAATATAACAGGGGAAAATATGTATATTGTCAATCATTCAAACATTTGAAGATAAAAAAAAACTTTTTATACTATTTTGTAGCAGGAACTGTCAAAACCATAACCACGCATGCATAAACGTCACAAAAAAATTATGTTCATGTTGTCGTCCACAGCATTATACGAGTATGTTTTGAAATCAGTCAGCCATTGCAATACTTGTTTACCTTTACTACGCCCAAAAACCCATCCGCTCCAAATTCAAGAACGGTTTTTTACCGAGTTTTTTTTCAAGTACAGGTGGAGGTGAACCCACACTTAGTCGGCGTTAACCTGTAATCTAAATTCATTTCTCGATCCGACCCACCCGGGCCATATCTCCGTTTTATTATACGCCTTGAGCCCATTTGCAGGTTTTTTTGTTCTAAACAAATTACCCATTATTCACGATGCCCGTCGATCTCATTATATGACGACAGACGGTCATTTTGTACTGGTTTAGGTCTGGGTTTAAACGAGACAACTACTGTGTTGTTGTAATTTGTTGTGAAATAATGTTTGTATCTGAAGTCAGATGAACGTATCGAGAATAGCTTTTATTATGAGTCTAGTCATAGAAAAGTCATTTATAGGTGTATGTGTAATGTTGTAGGTACCTTTTAACTTACCACTAAACTAGACCTACCACTATAGGAGCGGATTCGCAAACTATGAAGAAAATACCCATACTGAGTACAGAATAAACAATTCTATTGGCAAATGGTCAGTTTACAGGTCAGGAAGTTTTAACTACATTTATGAAGGATATATACAAAAAGTTTATTTTGTAAAAGCATAAAAATTACCTGTTAAATCTAAAATGATAGATTAAATCGGTTTTAGTTCTTAAAGAAAAAATAGGTTTTAGTTACTAGTTTAGGTGCCTAATTTTAATGACTATGATCAAGGCTCTCTGACTAGGCTAGGCCTGCTTTACAATATAAAATGAATATTGCCCTGATTAGGCCTTATTTTGAGTTTGATTTAGAAATAGGTTTAATATGATTTGATTTAAGTTTTACTATTGACAAGCGTAAAAATCTTGGCGTGTCCAGTGTGTCTACCACGAGTTTTGACAATCTATACTCGCTAGCGACTGTAGTTAAAAAAATGTATGGAAACTTCTAAAGCGCCCCTGGCGGATAGTTGGGTACTAAAATGCGCTGTAGATAACTATATGCGTATTTACGTAACTACTGTAGTAACGTCAGGCGATTTAACTGTGACAACTCATGGTAGAGACACAGATGACGAAATAATAAGTGACAGGTTTCCTACTTAATTTGAGTAGTAATTTGAGAACCCAAACTTATTTTGAGTTTCACCAAGCACTGAACACACGTGTGTGTCCGGTTGCGTGTGTTGAGTTAGTGAATAGGCCAAGAATTCAATGATTTCAATTGGAATTTGGATAAAACTTCAACACAGTTTACGACGCGGCGACGGCAAAAATATTCACCTGACGTATCGATTCGAAAAGAAGAGAAAATCCGAATGTTTGGAGTCGGGGCATTCAATGTGGTGGTTGTCTCGAGAGACATAATTGCGCAACGTTGCTAAGCAGACCCATTGTTGCTGATTTACTCGGCAACACAAAAAATATAGGAAATACCAGTTCATAAAGATGGCTTTGAACAACAAGCGGGCATTGTAAAGCATTGAATCGATTTGCGTTCATTGATTCGAATAATTGCGATGATACCGCTGAGAAACGAAAATGTATTTTACCTTGTTACTGTTTTGTTAGGTATCGGAATTATTTGATGTTGAGTTGTTTAGTTGTTCCTACTATTGGTGTGCCGTGAACTATAAGTTCATCCAAATGCACTTCTGATTTTCGTATTCCTTAGTTACAATTTAAAAAAAGTACGAAGGATTCTTTTTCATCTTATTTTGGTAGCTTCAATCAGAAATCAATGACTTACAAAATAAACCCAGACAAGTCAAATTTTAAACTTAAGTATTTAGAATAAACATAATTAATTAGAGATACCTACATAATATTCTATACATGTTAAGCAGTGTTAAGGTATTTTCATCCCTAGCAGATGTTTCAGGTAATAACACGGTTTTGACATTTTCAAGGCTGTAAGTAAAGTCCTAGTAGTCCTGCAAGGTTGGTATAAAAACAACTCATATTTTTCTAGCGATTGTTTTTTTAACTGCAAGGTAATAAAGAGAATAAATATAAATAGAATAGATAACATAATAAAGGTAATAAAGAGAAAAGGGAAATTACAGTCCCACAATATTGCAAAAATAAAACTAGTAGGTATTTACAATAAGCTAACTGCATACTGTTGCTAACTGCAAAGGTACCTATAGGCTTCAGTAAACCACAGACGAATAACATTCAAACCTTCGCAAGGAATGAGCCAGCGTTTTTGCATTTTTAGATGGCTTTGTATGCAAATTTTATAGATTTAGATATGGAATTGATATTCAAATTATTATTATAATGAAAGCAGATAAACCGATATGATCGGAACAACGTAATACTATTCAATTCTGTTTTGTTGTAGCTAATGTCTTTCACATAGACAGTTCGATATTCGAGAAGTAAAAAAATATTTACAACAAACCAAACAATTGTCCAAATCATTAACCTATCACAAACACCAAACAAACTTATTTTATCTATGTCTGTAAACATAGATAAAATACATTGCCGTGTGGTTCCGGCATAGAATTTGCACCATCCTAACTCCGGTGTCGTAAAGAGGAGACTAATATCAAGGGGGGGCGCCTCCTGCATAACAATTCTACCACCAAAGTGCGATTCCCAACCCAGCGTTAGGACCGCCGCGCGGACTTGTGTACAATTAGTGAGTTACCGCGACTGAGAGGTGACATTTCTGCATATTTAAAAAATCTGTAAAAAATATCAACAGAAGCATATTTATTGTAGTTATTTTGAAAAACGGTCGTCACTGACTCCGTGTAGCTATGAATTTATAAAATAAACTTACGATTACGACACTCATTTCAACGACAGTGATGGCGTGTGGTAATTTATTAGCTGTTGATAACGCTTCCTTGCGTGTTAGAAATTAGTTAAGCTTTGATGGATCATAAGACAATTATTTATTAATATTAAAAGTACCTACATCGTTTCATGGTATGTTACGTTACGTGTACACAGGTTACAAACAAACTTGATTTAAGGTTTTTTTATTATAGTGCCGTCGTCGTCGCACCCGGGGAACTATGCCCGAGTATGAGGGCTTACGAACTAGGTATAATAACAAAAACCCTAAGGGTTTTTGATGAGGGGTGAATACCTCTCATCAAACGATCTTATTGTAACAGTGTATTGAAGAGGATAAACTTTAAATTTAAGTTTAATGTTTCCCCCCGAAGCTATCGACGCTAGAGTCCAAAGGAAGTCCCACAGTTTTTTGACTTCTACAACACATGACCTCGAGGCATAAAAGGTTAGCGCATTCCCGTACTGATGCGAAGTCCTGTTGAAGTCGACTTGTTTTTTGGGATAAAACTTGATTTACCTACCTAAGTTTCTTAAAACAGGACTATTGGTTTATAATAATAATAAATAATAAATAATAAAAAAAAATTCTAAGAGACGGGTTAACAAAGAAGGTACTTACAATCTATTCATGTTATAAAATAGGTATACTCAGGTTAATTTAGTCTTGTAATACTTATACCTACTTGTAATAAACATTTTAGGGTCAAAGACTTTGCCAACATATATTTAGAATCGAGGGCTCAAACCTCTGGTTTCTTATAGGTTCTTAATTATTTTGTATTATTAAAATTTAGTTACAGCAATGAGAGACAAAGATATACCTAATACCTAATAACGGGGGTATGACACTCAATTAGTTGTAAAAAGAAGAAATATTAAGTCATCATTACTATTATGAATTACCAACTACTTTTAAATTCTGTAGATAGAGATAAAACTAGAGTTGAAGAAAATTTATTCTGCATTCTTAAGCTCGAGGTGTAAAAGAGCATTCCTTTAAGACTAAGGCAAATAAATTGAACAGCTTACTGCCCTAAGAGTGAATATAAAAAGCGCGTTATAAAATTTAACTTGCTTGGTTACAATTAATGGGCGTGGGTGTAAAGAGTTTAGTTTACGACTTTCTTGGTAATTCATAGTGCCTACGTTAGTTTCAAATAGCAATGCTTTTAGTACAGTCAGGTACTAGAGGTAAACATTTAAAAGATGGTGCGATCCCGTTTTCTTTTTCATATTTTCATATAACGGTAGCCTGGATTTGTGATGTCAGCGTGGATAATCGATTTTTAAAAAAAGAAAGTCTTTTTATTTACTTACTTTATTTATAACTCAAGAACGGCTGAACCGATTTGGCTGAAAGTTGGTGGGGAGGTAGCTTAGAACTGAGGAAAAAGACATTGGATACCCATTTTTATCCTGTTCCCGGATGTGACATAGAAAATTTCACGTGGGCGAAGTCGCGGGGCGCAACTAGTAAATTTATTAAAAAAAAACGCGACAACCTCAAAAACTATCTGATAACAATGTTGTTACTTGACAAACTACGACAGTCAGATGGACTTTCTATAAAGATACGAACAAAGAAGTATCACCATCGGCCTCTCTTGTTGGTAATAACGTGCAATTTTTCACGAAGCACCACTATTTTTTCCGAGAAAGCCAAATTAAGACAGGTACCTACATAGTAACAGGAAAGGTCCGATTATAAACAATCAGAGATAGCCTCATACATATTATAACACAGTAATATTTCCTCAGTATCCAC
The DNA here is from genome assembly GCA_955876795.1 of Eupithecia tripunctaria. NCBI lineage: Eukaryota > Metazoa > Arthropoda > Insecta > Lepidoptera > Geometridae > Eupithecia > Eupithecia tripunctaria. Next base: position 7,869,417 of record OY041613.1, on the reverse strand, counting down.
ATGATGTGGGCCACATCCAGTCACACATGCGTGCCGCACGCAAAGCAACTTAATTGTCCTAAGTTTATTCGCTACTTTACTTAGAATGGGGATTGATGGTGATTTTCCTGTTAGATATTTGGTAGGAAACCTTTGTTCTCTGCTTTCCAAGTGGTGTTTTATTCTGTGTCAAACAGTTTGTGTCAATGAGCTTACGATTTGACTAAGCCATCATAAACGCCGTTTGTATTGTATTGTTTAATTTGACAGTCTCTAAAAAGCTTAAGCGGGTCAAACAAAACTCAATATCGGGTATGTACTCAGTCTTGGTACTTCAATCACCGTTAGAAATTATTTGATATAAAGTAATTTGGTTAAGTATGTTTGTGCCAATGAGCTTACGGTTTGACCTAGCCATCACAAACACCGTTTGTTTTGTTTAATTTGACAGTCTCTAAAAAGCATATGCGGGTCAAATAAAACTCAATATCAGGTAAGTAGTCAGTTATGGTACGTCAATCACCGTTTGAAATTCTTTAGTATAAAGTACCTAGACTTAGTTTTGTCAAGTAGGCATAGCTGCAGTAGACTGCTAGAGATGCCCAAGACAATTTTAATATTGATGGAGTTGCCGTATCAATACCCGTTCTCAAACAACTTGCAATGAATTTTTCAAATCATATTACTCTCGTATGGATAGGATATAGAATCCTCCGGAGAAACAATAACATGATAAATGCAAACAATGGATGCATGATAAATGATGACGGATATTGAAGCTTTTCCTTTACCTTTATAGAAATCTTGTTTCTTCCTTCGAAGATTATGATCTTGAAACAAGAACCTCGGTTTACAATAATTCCACAGAACAAGAAAAGTACAAAGCATACACTTTTAATATGACATTTCTTGAAACACTTGATTCATTTCACGAAGGAGACACAGCTAAGAAGATACTGAGCATACGTACAAGCGTACTCATACGACTGAAATAAAAGACGACATGTAATATGGCGTCGAAGTTAAAAGGGTCTGTCAAACCCACATGCAACGCGCATATAGTGACTGCCTATAGGGTGAATGTAGGGACATGCTTTATACCGGCTCATAAAAGTAGGTACTCAAGGCTCCCGCGTTTACTTTCGGGCCCTAGCTCACGCATTTGAAAAGAAAATTCTTAATCGCTAATTCAAGGTAAAACAAAGCGGTGATACAAAGAGCACGAACAACCAATCGACGACGGCAATCAGAGTAGGGCGTGGCCGTGTACTTTAATCTTCGCACGAACAAAGCTTTACAAATTGCAAAAGAATTAAATAATAATAATTAAAGCATTGATTGAGACGCGGTTTCGGATGTTAAGGCCTTTATGGCCATGAAAGAATTTATGAGAGCGAAAGTTTTCGAAGTTGTAAAAGAAACTCGGCAAATTTTAAAAGCAGGTTAACTATCTACAATAAGCCTCTTGAATATTTTTATAGTCTTGTACTTACAAGGGCATGTTTTTTTATAATTTTCCTGCTAGAATCTACTACTACCTATTACTTGGTTAAAACATAAGAACTGTAGTGAGGTAGGTAAGAAAGTTGGAATCAGGGAGGAAAACTCTCAAAATGAGCCGAAAGTGACAGAAAAAAGGTGAGAAACATAATATGTCTTCATAGATGTAAAATCAATGGATGATGTTCAAATGAATAGATATAGAGTTAGTAAAGCAAAAAGCATATCCTATCTATAATAAGTTAATAACGTATCATATAACTTCCGCTAGCGTAGAAGCACAGTTGGTAATTGGAATGTATTAAATTGCTACACCATATGCTCGCTAATTTTAATAAAACTGACTTACAAAGATAAGTGCTTGCATTACCATGCAAATAGTAGGATGAATCACGTGTTTATCTTTTTAATGGGTACTTGTATGCAATAACAACGCCAATGCACTTTAAATTAATTTTCCTAGAGCCGACAAGCAAACACAGCTCAATATTGAGCTAGACGGCTAGATCAAAATAATAATTGATAGTATAAACAAAAATCAATAGGTTTAATTGACCTAAAAAAGGAGCGCCGAATGTAATAAAAAAATATCTTCAAATCATATATAATTAACTGGTAAAAATGAACAAGAAAAACGTAGGAAGCACTTGGCCGCTGATATAGAAATTAAGGCTGATGTTTCTATTTAAATTTTCTTCTATTTAAGTTTATATTTAGATCTGTGGACTAGGCTTGTATGACTTGGGTAGTACCTATATTTTTGTCACTAGTTATATAAAGCTCTGTGAGGAATATTAATAACCTATAAAATAACCTAGCTGATAATCTTTAAGCTGTGCTTACAGAGGCAAGCTGCTATTAACTTTCGATATTAAATTCTGATACAATAATGACCACCTAGGATACACGCGTATATTTACATAAAACACACTTTTATTTAATGAATATTCAATAAAGATAAGTGAAAATGGAGTCTTATTATAATATTCATAAAGTAAAATTAATAAATGCCTAATTTATATTATAACCTTTTAGTCGGATTGGCACGAAACTAATCTGCTTTGAGATACTATGTGAAGCTGAGGAGAATTAAAATTGTGCGTTATTGTAAAAGTACATTTTATTTTTGTGATTCATTTGTTATTATAATATATACGTATTCATATTAACAAGCACATATTCATTCAGCCCAGTTACCCAAACGTAGCAAGCGTTTTTTTTTGTCCAATAATTTGATGATTTTTCCGTTAAACGCTGAAGAAGTAAATAAGGTTTTCCTACCATGTAAGTAGTAGAATCCGATTACCTACCATAAACGAAAAATAGGAAACGCATCCAAACCAATATAAACTTTAAATAATTGACTGTAATTACGTCTATCAACTCTCTGTTTTATTGCATCTCTTCTTAATTTCATTATTTTTGTAAACAAACCGGCTCATATATATTCAAATTGATTCTATATCTGAACAGGTTTATACCATATAAAAAACATTTTGATTCAGATAAATAGTTTTAACGATAAATTTGGAAGAAATTGGGCTATTACCTTAAAATTCACTGTAGGTACATAATTATATGCCCACAGAAACTACAGGTGGTATGTATTTAATCGTTGACCTTTATAAGAGCATCTCGTCGTTATATTCTAATGGACTTTAAAACAAAGTTTCTAATAGGTAGGTGTAATAAAAATCTAATAAGGTAGAGTCAATGATCTGATGCACCACTACATTCAGATTGAGGCTTGCAGCAATAGTAATAGAGCATCTAATTTTATCTATTCTCAAAACAAAGTCATTAATGTATCACATTAGTATGGTTATTGCAAAAAAGAGGTCTGGAAAAGTGATTTCGATTATTATTTTCATTTCTTATTTAACAAGTATAATCCGATAACTGAAAGCTGTTCATTCCATTGTCAGATGTTAAACAATCAGAATTTTATACCGCTAGCAAATTATCTAAATAGATAATTTGCTAGCGGTATAAGATTCTTGTTTTAAAAGTAAGCAATTATAAGACAATGTTGAAGAGAACAACTCTTCTGCTGATGGCGAGGAAGACAACACCTGGGGCCTGATTCCACTAACACAATCGCCTCACTATGGCACTATTACCTTTTGGTATTCTACTAACACGACTTTTTTTGTTTATGCCATATCTATGACTATTACAATTATGATTATATACCCCACCACATTATTGACAAGCTATTATAAGTCATAGAGATTGTAATGTTATGGTAAGAGAATACCATATAAATTTACGACTAAATCTCTATCTCAATCGTATGGCGCCATTATGGCATTTTGTTTAAAAAATAGTGGAATTAGGCCCCAGCTACCTCGTACTAATTATTCCAGGTAGTATAACAGTCAAATTAGGACTCAGGTGTCTCTTGGATCCAATAGGATGGTTGGATGTTTGAAAGTCACACTCAACGCTTAATCTGAACGCAGACTTGAGTCACGATAGTTTTAAGACAGTTCTAAGATCTTTAAGCGTAGCATTATAGTCAAGGGTAGAATAGAGAAAATTTACGTGACATCGTCATCGAATGCGTAAAATCTTTGAGATGAATTTTTTCAACTTCAATAAATAATGTAATGTACGACGATGTGATGTTTGTTGTTTATCATACCCTTGCAAGGCCGGCTGTCTTATTTTGAAGTTTGCGTCATCATAATTTTTCTGACATAGTCTGCTTTACAAAAATTATGAAGACGCACAAACTTCAAAGGAGGAAAGACTGTTATGCCTCTGTCGTGACTCTAATCTGCGCCCAGGCTTAACGGAACACAGTAAAATTAATAGTTTGATGATAAAACGTCTATATTGACTAGGTAACTACTTATCACGTTCAATACCGAGAGAAAAAACGTCTCCACTCTACGGCGCGCAATGCGATTGTGTGGCTTGGCTGTATAAAACTACCCTCAAACTCTCTGAAGAATCAAACACTCATAAATACTCAATTTTGAAGCAAAGCTTTATTTGGTAAGATATTTAATTTTGTCGTAAAACCTGGACAACTCAATAATATCGTAGATTTTCTAGCCAAACAAGGCTCTAAACTTCTAATCAATTTAATAATAAATTAAGTAATTAATTTGATAGCAGCTCATAAAGTTTTACGTGTCTAAAGACATTATACGTTTTATGTATTCTAACCTGATCAAAACCTAATGTTGAAAGTAGCGTGTTACAAACAAATGAAGATTGACCCGAGATAACGCTTTAGGTGTTAATTGTAATGTCCATAAAATTTACAGCCACCTTTAAAATAATTTTCCGCATTATATAATAAATTATATTTTATTTCAATAATTACCCGCAGCTTTTTTAATTGACTGGACTTCCGTGGATGGGATTATGCATTGATGCATAATATTAAATATAAGTACCTACGTAACGTACGTTAGTAGATAATTGGATTCTTTAATTAAAATTGTTAAGGATGTTTTACGGAAACAACATTTATAAAAGAAACGAGTCTCTCACTCTAACACTGTCATAATTTAACATTTGGGGTCTAATCAGCTAGAGCGAAAAAAGCTAGAGTACTTTACTTAAGTTATTTTATTGTCTAATTTATTTTATAGGTAAGTTGGGTGGGAAGGATAATTTTCTCCGTGATGCGTTTCCTGGTTGATCTGCAATAATATTTTCAGGGTTTTGAAATACCGAAAGCATAAATCTATCAAGCAGCGGTGCGGCAAGAGAATGGTTCAAACTAAAGTCGTAATTTTGATTGACGATCCTGCAGAAGGTCTACCGGAAGCACAGATTCAAAGCGGTGTTATTGAATTTTGCCTTTGTTTTAAGGTACCAAAATATACAACTGTAGGTGTAAATCCCATCTCGTTGTGATCTCGCTTGGGACATTCAGTGTTTACTTAAGCAACTTACCTAATAGGTACATTTTTTTTTACTAGCTTGTAGGGAAATCTGCTCCCTTATTGTCTGTACGGTACATTAGGTTCATAGCTGAAGTCTTCGTCTATCTATTAAAAACCTCCTTTGTGACCAGCACGATGTAAGTTATACAAGGGTGTCTGGTTCGTAACCTAAACACTATCATACTGCCTGCACACAATATTGGCAAATAGGAAATTCATGAAATTGAGAAAAGAATTACAAAACATACTTTCCTAAAATATTAGTGGTAGGTTGTAGAAATTCTTAATTCTTAATTCTTTATTGCACTAAAAATATACATAGAAAACATACAGTAGAGAAGTAATGGCAAAGGCGAGCTTAACCCTAAAAAGAGTTCTCTTCCAGCAAACCTTATTGGGAGAGAGGTACAATATTAAGTGGGTACGTGTGCATATTTTTGAGAAAAAGATGGCTTAATCTTTAATTAATTACTACATAACCAATAGACTACATACTTACTATATATTACACTACTTAATATATTATACTATATTATCTAAGATAACTATTTCAATATATAAAATATAATACTGTATAAATATGTCCAAATACAGTAATTATACATATGTATAGTAAATACTAGAAACATTTTTAGTAAAATAATAGTCATCGCACGATAACGTCGAAATCATGATTCAGAAAAAGAAATATCGGTAATATTATTTTATTTTAAAACCTGCAGTAATATGAAAAAATAAATGAATAAAATGAATGCAAAAGTATTTTATTGCAACTGCTCGTGGTAGATTATATTTTATTCTTAAACTTGGGTAACCATAACGACGTATTTGATACTCGATATACGAGCAGTTAACTTTATTGTGGCCCGCCATAATGTGTTTTGAATGCGCTCAGTTTGAGCCAGGTCGAAGCATCAAATTAATAGTCTGGCCGAGGTATCAATAATCATTATAACGGGTGCACGAGACAGCTGCTTTTGTGTACGTCAAAATATTGTTTTGGAGGCTAATAAATGATTTTTTGTCTCCCTTTGTATTAGTTTTCGTTGCATAGGAAAAGGTTTTGTAAAGATGGACAGATGGAGGAATACTATTTAGAATTTGTTTTGTCTTGTGTGACGCGGCGCGGCGTCGGAAGGTCCGCCTGCAACCCTGAAGAAGTAAGTGTTTAATTTATGTCCTTTGACATAGATTTGTACGATCTGCAGATATTTTTGTGGGGGTAATCTAGGATATCGTAAAAAGTCATATAGTAAATTTAGCTTACCCTTAGCTCATCTTAGCTTGGGGCTAGATGATTCTGTGATGTATAGATTGCAATATTACAGCATTATTCTCATTTTGATGACTAAAATTTCACTTCGATAATTATTTGTACTTTAACGGCATCATTTTTTTTATGCCGTATAAGATCTGCCATCTTAACAAAACAAACAAATTCTTAGATCGCCTAAAAGTTTGTTATGTGTAAGATAAATCTGTCTCTCTTCTTAGTAAACTTTACCGATTTGTGTCTGATAATCTTATCATGATTGTTAATTTTTTTTTCATATAAAGTTTGTTTTAGGTTTAGACCCCTATATATAGGGTGTATTTATATTTTTGATATTTTTTCTTCAAAATAAAACAGAAGATTTCTAAGAACAAACCTTCTTACTACAAAAGAAACGGTAGCTACCCGTAAGGGGCAAAAAATTTGCCCCACCCTGTTTATACCTATACTTAGAGCCTAAACCTAGGCCTATATAACTCACACACTGCAAGTCGTTGTTGCCTACGTTTCTTTTCCGGATTATAAAATTAAAAACACTATCGCATGTCTAGATTTCGGTCCTACAACCACGTGCACTCAGAATAGACAGTCATTATTCATAGTCAGAGGTGTAGGCGTCGTAAAACCAGAATTAAAATCATAAACATAAAGGTTTGAGGTTTCTCTCTTCATAAACCCGCCGTGACAAAATATGTAATGACACTATTTATTGAGAGGTTCGACGGGTTATCGTGAGAATCGATCGATAATCGATTTTGGTCGTAATGCTCGCAGGAATTTATCATAAACTTTGAAAGGGTATTGATATCAGTAAAATACTATAGATGGTCAAAAGTTTGATCATTGAAAGAGTGAATGAACACTTAGACGGGTATTTTTTTCTTATATTTTTTCTCGAAAGAACACAAATTGATAAAAGTATTAATGATAAGGTAATTTTAGGATGTTAAATTTCTTTTAGTAATTTAGTTGATTTGACTTTGAATCTCACCAATCTGGTAGAAGGTAAGTAGGAAAACTTTCCTATAGGATGCAAATGAAAATGATGACATGCAAAAAAAGAAAGTTACAAAGCAGGAACTTCAAGCTTATTTCGACCCAATCGATATCTGAAGAATCATTTCGTTACCCAAAACCTTTGTCCGTAACCAACTTACCATTACGATCGGCTTTGACAATACCAACCTTATTGCTACTGAAACAGTGAATAATTTGCGTTTAGCATCAGGTGATGAAGACAAAACTGCCTCATCATAAGCCTTAAACCCCCGGCATAAGGTTGGAGTTTATCAAAATGCTTCGTCAGCGGAACTTGTTGCCTTAACGAAATTTTTATTAATGATCTCGCGTACTTTCAGAGTTGCGTGCAATGTAGTCGCGGTCTATTAGAGAATATTTTTTGGCCTCTAACCGGGCTCGCGTAATGCCCCATTAGTTGGATGAAATTAGGTGAACGAAGTCATATTTTAGGGTAATTTCATGGCTGGCAAAACTATGAGCATTAATAATAATGTCTGTACAAATTGAGCGTTTTGCTTTTTACAGCGACAGCACGGTGCCGCTATTCTGAAACTTTACCTAAATAATACACCTGTCGAATTTATACAAAATGTTTAACTTCGTGCTAAACGTTTTGGTTGAGGCGTATACAAACAAAACCTTTTTACTTTACAACTCAATGAAGAATATCCAATGCACGATTTAGACCATTTTGCCAAAATAGTTCGACCTGACTGGTCGAACAATTTTTAACAATTACGAAAACGTCTTATTTTACCAAGTACCTACTCCTAAGAAACATACATAATACTATTCTTTTATGAGGTTTTGAATATAATTTCCAACACCTACACATTGTGGAACAAAAAAAATTTAAAGAAAGAAGTTCAAACCTGCATCCAAAAACCTCTTACCTTCATTCCTATGAGAACATGTATTAACTTAACTATTACAACACAAAGATAAGGCCCATTTAATAATAGGGTCTATGCTCCCATTGTAACCATTCCCATCTTTAATACGAGCTTAAATGGTATCCACTTCCCATTCCAACTTTAACGGGGCATTGTCAGAATGTTAACGCGTTATTGTCATGTCACAGCTATGACTAAAATAGGTTTTAGTGACGAACAGAACATCGCTCTTCGTTTTCGGTTTACCGAACAAGGAGTTTTTGTTGCGTAAATTGAACAAAATAGTCGTGTTGGTCATATCTGTGTTTGGATTCAATCGTCTACGTTGCGTTAGAAATTTGAACTGAATATTGCTTATGAAAATTTAAACAAAATAATATATAAGTCTATTTGTACGGATAAAATTCCTGTAGGTTTACAAACATATTTTGCTACGGGAACTAAGAACGGAACGGATGTCTTAGCCCCCATACAAATAACTTTCCGCTTCATTTGGAAACTACGTTTCAGATCGTATTGAAATTTTCCATACATAATTGGATGAAAAATAGATATGTTTGTAGTGTTTTAGTTTTTTTTTAAAACATTATAATCTTTGAATGAGAGTGAAACTAATCTGCCATATTTGGTGGTAAACCAAATCGAGTAATTTTCAAGCTATTTTTATGCGTGCACACTGCAAACATCCTAAATATATCCACCATTAGAAATAAACAAAAATATTTCAAAATCAGTCGTTTATTCAAAATGAATCGCAAAGTACGAAAAAATATAAAAAATTGAGAGATTCCTTCAAATTTCTGCAACCGCTCTCTCAAACGCGAGGGGCGATGCAACACATGGAGCACAATTCCAAAATAAGCCGAACGCCGCAGAATGGAAAACACGATGCGATTCTGCGTGAAACAAAATCAAATTCGCTCGGGCCGGCCGCTGAGATTTGGTAAAGGTTCGTAGCCTTCTTAAATTCTAAACATGTCAAGATGCCCAATACAGTAGGGCATCCTGACTTTACAGCGGTAAGCACGTTGCCGAACCTATTATCATAAACGAATGCTCAGCCCATCCCTATGCAAGTCTTTAGCCAGTAAATACATGTAAATTCTGTTACAGCTGACGAAACACAAGTCGATTGTTCGTCTACTTCTACTGTTATAGGTTAAAACATGTCAGTTACCACTGATACTATCTGTGGGCCGTTTATTATGATAGGACACTTCCTGTTCAATATTCAAATTTCGAGTTTAGTTATCAGAGTGACAAATGGGAATAGACAAAAATTGCCGATCGGGGAGCGATAGCTGAGCTTATAATGTGTGTATTTTGTATCAACCGCATTATGGCACTATACCATTAGTGGGTAAAATATGTTGTTAAATATTTATTAATATGGTTGTATAGTCTTCCGTTCTTAAATTTGCACCACCCCGCTCACACAGGCATACTTTTCTTTGGGTTTACCGAAATATATAAATAACCTCGTGATACACAAAGTTACAAAAGTGTCTGATCAGCATTTCAAGATTCAAGATCAAATTTCATTCCCAAAACACAGCAAAATCACAAACGGCCCCAACTCGAAAAATAAACTGCATTTCGCATTTGCAGTCACCACATGCTTGCACATCTCGACGAAAAGTTTCACTTTGAAAAAGACCAAATTTCAGTGCGCGGTTGAGTTGGATCAAGCTAGCACCTAGTACTTTTAACTAAATTGAAGTTGCGGGCAAAGAGTACGCCGAAATGTTCATGGTGTAGGTACCTACGCCCATGCATTTGGGCTACAGTGCCTTACCGTCCGTCTGTTAGTTTATACGTGAGTGGATTGCGTTGGACTCCTTTATTCAATGGTGCGGATGCATTTTTGAGGATGTTTACGGAGTAGCCGTTGATCGGAATGACAAGTGTTTTGCTTTGTGTTTGCGGTTTGAAACGAGTAGCGTACTTAGTTTGCGGTCGAGCGTACCTTTTCTGTATTTAGCTGTTCTTTGTGAGTACCCTTGTTAGTGAGTTAGCTCAGAGGTACATGCTTATATTTTAGCAAGTTTTTATGATGTTCTACTTCGAAATGAAAGGTATGATAGTCTTTGAATTTCATAACCAGAGCTTTTAATTCGCGGATTTTTAAAGCCCAGTCATTTGTTAAGCTTTATATATTTTCACATTTGTTTACGTTTAGATTCGTTTGGCGTGGTTTTCTGGAAAGGTTTGTTAAAAAAATATGATATCATTTTTCACAATCCGAAAAAATTACTTTAATAAATAATAAATGTGATGTTTATGTAGAGTCTTGGTAGTACATTTTATAAAGCTTCGCCAAAACGCTCTCTGTGAATCCACCAATCAAATTAAAAAAAACCTGTTAAGAAGGATGATCAAATAAATCAAAAACAAACTTATTTACCGCGGGTAACACTACATAAATAAGAATAATATAATACTTAAATATATCTATTAGACAATTATTCAAAGCAACTTAACTTTAACTAACAAAATCAGTATAAAGCTATATTTTGCATAAATTTGAAAAGTTCCACCATGAATTTTGCAGAGCAAAACTTTTTACACAACCCTATCATTAATTTAACCTACAATCTCTGATTTTCTGAAACTAATTTTAATAGGCACGACAATACCATTACCGGCTTAGGGTTGCCTATTATGAAATTTAAGCAAAGCAGCTATTTAAACTGATTAGTGATGAAAATCTTTGATTTTGTATACTATTATAACGTTAAAATAGGTTTTGGTACTAATTAATCGGTTTATTGCACCGCGTGCCAACTATACAGGGTGGGGCAAATTTTTGGCCCCTTAAAGGTAGCTACCGTTTCTTTTGTAGCTTGTTTTGTTTTTAGGAACCTTCTGTTTTATTTTGAAGAAAATAATATTGCTATTCTAAGAATATGGTTGTGCTACTATTTAGAAAAGACAAAACACAATAGTGACAAATCGGCAGTGTGCCCTCTCCTATTTGCACGCCAGTAATGGCAAAACATGTAGGTCATAAATTATATGTATATATTTTAACATAATTGCATGCTCACACCATGTTTATACTCATGTTTTGGCAAATAAATTATTCTTATTCCTATTCTTAAGTTTTTTGAAAACGCCAAAAAATGACATTTGTCAAAAAAAACAACATTATCTTAATCGACTCTATTTCCAAAGAAGGTTCCTCAGAACAAAACCTTCTAATAACAAAAGAAACGGTAGCTACCCTTTCATTAAGGGGCCAAAAATTTGCCCCACCCTGTATAATTGTCTTTTTATTGATGATGTTCAAGCGTTTGGCCACCAACTCACTCCAAGTGAAGATGGCCTAAGATATTTTTGGTCAAATGAAGTATTGAATGGTTATACTAGTTTTTTGTTGTCCAAAATTAAACCGTAAGGCAATAGATAGCTAATAAGAAGTTAAGTATTATACCGAAATAACAATCCTGAGTTTGCCCCAACTCATGAAGAATAAAACATTGATTCGAAGTTCTAGACGCGCGATCATTGGTTGGTTTAACCGATGGTTGTGGTCCTTAGGGAGAACGCGCTGTGATTGCATAATCTTCGCTATTGAGGAGTTATAATAGGGTATATGCATGGATTTTTTTATCGATTATTTAGGTTAATACATAAACAAAAAAAAATATAAAACCCAAAAAAAAAATATTGAGGTAAAAAACTAAAAGTAAAACTACACTCAGTTTCGGGTGATAAAAACGCTGCCATGTTAGAAGATTGCATTTTATGACGTCACGGATCATCGAGTCCCATATGTAAACTCAAAGTCAAAACTTCATGAACATTTTGCTGTTGAGACTTAAAATATCTACTTTTCAATGATTAAAATTCACAATAAAAACATCATAAAATACAAAAATAAATATACAGATATATTTCTATATCAATAAAGAATACGTAAAAAGTTATTAGCTTTTTTGAAGTCACATACATATACCCTATTGTGTTAATCATTTTGGAGCGTTTTAGCACACCCGAACAAAAATCACTATTTAAAAAATACATACTCCAGTTCAAATCATTAAATTGGTATCAAGTAGGTATGCAAAATGGCAAACAAGATGACGTTAATATATACCTCTATACAGAGCCTTTCTCGTATAACGAAGATTTTAGCATTTTGATTCGTTTTCATAGAATACCTCTCATCACCAGCTATGTAGAGTAGTTTGATTTCCGGTTTTAAGAGTAGGTACGTGTCTAGGAGGACCATTTTTATTCATTGTATTTCGTTATTTTTGGTGGTACTTTTGTTTTGTTTTTTGAAGCTTATAGCAACATAGGCCGAAAGATAAAACATCAAATTAATTACTTGAAATGAAACGTCTGGGCACTTAAAGATGCAATTTATTGATTCAAAAGATTAAATGCGCAGTTTGCGGTAATTATTTTCAAAAGGCGACAACCCTGAGTGCAAAGCTGTCTTTTGCTTGCAGTGTTTAGCTAATTGACAGTTAGTGGCACTCAGCGAACGGAATGAAAACGTATTTCCACTTCTATACAAAATTTATGGGGCTTTAGTTCTATTTACAGATGTATTTTATGGTAGGAATAAAATTTCCGCAAAAAAAACACCTGTGGCTGCCTCAGCAAAGTAGTTTTAAGGTAAAACGTTTTATCTTTAAATGTGAAGATACATTGTCCTTATCTACTAGCCACCTGCTGTGATATGAAAAGAAAGACCGAGTTAAAAATACTCGGAAATGAAATGCTAAATTTACTGAGTGAGCATTTACTTCGCTTTTGCCCTACGCAGAAGAAATATATAGTAGGTACCATATGCCTTTTAATGAAACATAAGGTGGCTCGTTCTACATCTAAAAAAGGTATATATATATATAAAGCAAACTATATTAACGATTTGAAGGTTATTAAATAATTCCAAAAGAATAACATATTTTCTTAAACATAAAGAAAAAAGTAATAACATACTGCGTAGCGTAATGTTCTAAGGCACAGAATGGCGTGAAAAATGCTAGCCTGTTGGAAAGCAGACATACAAATATTATCTTCGCTACGTGACAACCCTACTACCTAGGGCTGTCTCGGCAGCGTGCGGCTAATTGACAGCTACACTCAGTGGGCGACACGAAAGCACATTCCGAGCTTTACAGATTTGTACAGACTATTTCTGTTATGTATTTTAGTCAGTGTGAAAAGTTTATTATTTATCAACTGGATCTGTCCGACTATAATGGTCTTGTTAAGTAATTTAATTAGTACTAATGAAAGAGTTCAGTGGCTATTTTGGATGACATAAACAAAGATAGAAATGTTGAAAACAGAAGCTTAATCATCAATTTAAAAGTGTCGAGTTTTATCTTAGACAGTTTGTAATTTTTCATTATTATTTTTAAAAATTAGGAAAATGTGATAGTAAATTATGACGCATTGAGTAAGTGATGCGTGTAGGTATGATCTATTTGTCATAAAGCTGCAAATTATGTCAACAGATTCCAATAACATAAATTAATATTGACATGCTCGGTGTCGAGATAAAGAGATATGGATGAGGATGTCAAACCAGCAATTACTTTCCATTATGCTTAAAAATCGTCAACAAGAATGTTAATTTGAGGTTAAGTACTGCGAGTTTGTTTATCTTTTGTGCAGGGTTTAAAAAATAATAATATAGGTATACTCGACCACAGAACAGGAAGACAATAGCGCATAAAGTGATAAAAAAGAAACCGTTATATAAAATACATAGCACGTAAACACCATCGTAAAAACACTCACTGTGATAACATCCGCATCCGTTATAAGTTTGAAAATTTAATTTCTTTATTATTAGCATAAAGGACTAATCCTTTAAGTAAGAAGGGATTGTGGCAACAGGCAGGCAAATGCACAGTGACGGCTTGAGCTAGGCGACTCCAGAGACTGCGAAATTAGTAGAGCGATGTTACCCCACCTCCCCCGGGTGACGTAATAGATCTCTGCACGTGAGCCTAGCTGCAAAGAGCCGTCACTTGAACGTAGGTTCAAGGCATAGGTACTTCCTAGATACAAATGTAACAAATGAGCTAGTTAAATCGAGGCGATATGGGCGGAATATAACAGCTTGGTAAGTCATATAGCTTTTGCTTTGGTAAACTAGTGCTGTTGGACGATTGAAATCTATAAAGTATGACTGTAGGTATTCCAACTCCTTATGTAATTTGATTGTGAAATTGATATTTAAAACGAATTTATTCAGTTGTTTCAAGACATGTGTACCTACATTATCAAGTTTTTAGGATATAGAGAGACCAACACACACAGTCCCAACACGAACCCCGTTGGGGCGCTACAGTAACACCATTGGGCTTAAAATTTATCCTATTGCGTTTCGAATATCAGATTTTTTTAACATAGAAAACTACGCGGTTTCCGCTACGGCGTTAGTTCGTTATCTGGTATCCAATATTGTAGATATGTATAATCAAGCAGTGCCATATTAGCCGACTTACACAATGTCGTTATCATGAAAACAAAGCCACGAGCGGAAGCTAGTAAAATTATACGTCTATTTGGCACGACTGCCAACAATCCTAGTACTCGAGAATGTTGCTTTTGTTGATAATATCCAGAAAATTATGTAATTCTGGCACCACAAAGGTATTACATAAAATTTGGCAAATGGTTTTGTGAACATGTCGGTATCGTTACGACATAAACAAAGTTTGTTATATAGTTTGTTATACGTACTCGTAGCCTGTCTACATATTTGGTGCCTTACTTGTCCTCACGAGATAATAAGTGACTGTATTCTTTCTTACGTCTTTTATTTCCATGAACGCCTTTTCGATGCTGATCTTACCTGGAACGAAATAAATAAGTTACGTATTGTAATAAATAATACTGTAGTAAGACAAATTTTTTAAACTACCAGAACCTGGCTTCCCTTGAATAATCCAAACCAACCCTTAGCTTTTAAAGTAACGTAACGTAATAGGTAAGTAAACTTGATGGAATTGCCGCTGTGTTTAGAATAGCACCCAACCCACGCATAGCGTGCGCGAACTGGAAACAATTTACCTTTGTTGGCTCTGCCAATAACAATAACGTTTATCAAATTATTCGGGACGACTTCGAGACGCATTGAGGTATGAAGCAGGGCACGATGAATATCTATGACAATGCTTTCGTAGCTACCTCAACGGAAACTACTCGTATCAACAGAGTGTACAGAATACAGAAATATTGGATCGAAATCTTTTGATTTTTACTGGTATTACGGGGCGCAATGTAACGTGTTACATAAGCGTCCATGCAGTGAATACGGGTAAAGAAGGCGATCGTAACGAGCAACGAGCAACAAGCATCGAGCAACGAGATGGATTGTAGCATACGGCGTAACGTAGGTATCATGTTCGCGGCGAATGGTACAAGACGCCCCCTGTAACACTGATCAGTATCCGGACAAATTAAAGACTTGCAGAAACGTCCCAACTTCCATAATAACTAGAAGCATCTTAGACGGTTCTTAACACTTCTAATTCACAGTAGAACCAAGCCACAAGAGGAACTAGCCCAAATGTCAAAGTAAAACATGTTTTCAAATGTAACAGAAAAGCACGAAACAGCTGTTGAAAAGAACAAGAAACAACGTGTTCAAGTAAATGGCTTTGCAAACCCTGATTCGATTTGTATCGTCAAGCAGGTAGCTGTCTGCTTACTGACTAAATAGAACCCAAGGCGCGCCAAGAGAAATGAATTGATAGATGTAGAAATAATCGAATGTAGAACTGAACCTGCATAATATTAGATTTTGGATAAGATTATAATTGATTTCCGCTGTCTCATTTAGAGTGGAGTGCAAAAAGACTGCGACATCGTCAGGTAGGTTATAAGACGAGTGAATCTATTTTCGGATGTTATTCTGTAATGAGCTTAAATATTTGCAAACATTTAATAAATCAGTTCAATTGAAATCATATATTATCTTACTATTGGTTTATGCATTACTTTAGAACGTTGTACCTACATACATACAAAAAATAAAAGATAGAATAAAGTTTGTTGTTCATTTTAAAGGTAAATTCATTCGAATCACGACTAATGTACATGTATTTCATTTCCCCCAAATCACCGTTACTTTAGCTTCTCAATTCAAAACCAAATTCTTCCCACGTCCCGTTACATTTTATCCAACCCAAAATGAATACTCTCCTCCATCTTTAACATAATACATTTCTGTGAAGCAAAAGGCTTGGCTGCTCGCGTGTTGGTACGTGTTTGCATCAGTAATTTGTTTGGCGGCGGTACACGGCTGACTACATTAATGGATCTGAGCCCTGCACGCGACTAGACAATCCAGACGTGCCACTTCGTACTGCATATACCACATCTGCGACGCTTTGTTATATTACTACTCTATGCGCAGGGAAATTTGCCATGAAGACACCTAGAGCCGAAAGATTCATTTATATCAGTGGCAGAGAAGGCTTATAAACGGAAAAAATATATAGACATATTATTTTCCAAATATTAACCTTTTTTATTTTTTGTACAAGATTTACCTTGATTACCAAATTTAATTTATACTTATATGATACGTTTATCGAAATATGTAAATTTTTTCCAAGAAAAATGTATAAGAGTACTAAATTAATGAATATTATATATTATAATATTATAATACAATACAGTACATTTTATTAGAGCTCTGCTTAGCTTGGGGCTAGATAATGCTGTGTTAATTGTCCAGCATTATTATTATTATTATAATGTCAAATTGAAAACTATTATACCTACCTAAGTACTTTTATCTCAGAATGTTGCAACCACAGATGATATCTGTAGTTGCAACGCTTTTAGAGGGTTCATGTAGATTCTACCTAAAGATTGTTAACAACTTATTCCAATTGCATGTCCAATTGATTAATAAATAATCATTTCATTTCTTTTCATAAATATCTAACTCTGACCAATATACCTACCTATTTTAGATTTTTATAAACCAAGCGGTTTTCATAAACCCAAGCATAATTTAATCCCATTGCATGTTACTGCATAGATATTTGGAGAGGTGCCTAACATTATTCATTTGTTTTGTAGAAACGACATAAGCAACACGTTCGCAAGCGATTTGTTTGGCAGCACAAGGTGGCATGCGACCTGGCAATCCAGACGTGCCACTCACTCTTCAAAATACAACCACATCTAATACCTTTTGTTATGCTTTTGCACAACATAGTAGCAAAGGCGTGGTTTTCGCAAAAGAGGCATGACACGTACGAGTGTTGGAAATCTTGAATAATATATATGATTCCTGAGTTTCGGTTCAAAAACCTTGGAGCATATTTAACATACGATAGTATAACAAGACTTATAGAATTGACGATCATTGCAATTAGTCGCAATCGTCCAGAATAGGCTCTTCTTGGCACAAAAGTTCCTCGATAACAAAAGTTATTTGCGCAGTATTTAACTTCCAACTTCACAAAACAATCTGCTAGAATTGAAAAGTTACTTTCATTTCGATCAATTTCCTTGCCAAAACCGAGAACGTTTTAATACAGACACTTCGAAACAACAGCAAACAATTTGTCTTGTAATTCCCAGTTCCCTGAAGGTAGTTTAGTTATACATGTATCTATAACTGTCTCCTAAAGGGGCTCAGACGGTATTGACTGAATCTAACTAGCGCCAAAGTTACACAAACCACAACTCTTGGCTCGAGGTTTTAAAGAATAATGTTTTTGTTATACGATCCTAGATTGTCAAAAACCATTTTAGGCGCGAAAGTTGCCTGCTATTTTCGTATTTTTTTTAATACATACATTTTATTCATTTATTTGAATATCACATCCCTGATTTCATATATGCAATCTGCTACAAGAGAAAATAAACTTGCTCATAACGATTTAGTAGATGCAATTACGTTTTATTTAAAAGTAAGCTGTACGTTTTGTTGGGATCATTGGATTAGTTTAGTATATTTCGAGTATCTGCAAGTGAATATCCGGCTTTAGCTAACAGGAATACATTTGGAAAATGCTGCTTTTGAAGTTAACCCAGGTTTCGTATCAGACTGTACGTGACGAAAATCAAAATTTATGCTTTTGCTGCTGACGGGCGGCGAAGGCCGTAATCCTCCAAATCCTGCACTAAAAATGGATGCTATTTTGAGATTTTCAGATTTGAAACGGGATAACCAATGCTGTTTGCTTTTCAAAGTGATTAGTTTTGGAGTTGACGGGTTTTATGGCGTACCGGTACTTTATTACGACATTATATTTATCGACATCACAATACGACGACCTCTGTGGCGCAGCGGGTGAAGGTCCGCCTTTAACATAGGATGTTGAGAATTCGTTTCCCGCCTCGGGGCAAATGTTGGTACTGTTTATGTTTTCCTGTATAGTAAAAAATATCTATTTAAGTAGTGTATTGTACTAAGAATATCAGTTATCTACCTACCTACCCATAACACAAGCTCTGCTTGGCTTGGGGCTAGATAATACTGTGTGTATTGTCCAGCATTATTTATTTATTTTATTTAATAATTTGCATCCCTTGATTGTTTTAAGAGTCCAAGTCTTCTTCTGACTTTCTCGATTTCGCATAATTTCTGATTTAGCATATAACTGTATCTTATTGTTTTCATATTTTCTTGTATGATTTGTTTGAATGAAAACAGAATTATCTACAAAATTCAACTCCTCGCTCGAATAGGTTCATATTTTACGATTTTCTCTCAACATTTTCAAATTGTTTGGCTCTCGAGGTAAAAATATCCTTTTAGACGATGACATGATAAAACGTTGCGGATAACCATGAAGCCTTTGGAAACGCTAGAATGGTTTTGAATATTCTTGAATACCTAGGTGCATATTTAGTTTGCTTTTCTTGTTTGTTTCGCCGCCTTTTTAAATCCACCTTGCACAAGGATGTAGGTATAATATTTTTCTCCCGTAAAATAAAAATCAATACCAATCGGACGCGGCCCTAAAATGCTGGCTGTTCCATTAGAAAAATAATTATTCGATATAACTTGGGACTTAAAGGATAACAAAGAGTAGGTACAAAATTTTATATTTTTCTATAATTCCAAGACTTATTTTACCCTAAAATGATACATTTTGACATTTATAAAAGTCCCAGCGTGTGTTCCCTTGAATTTTCCCGAGCCGTATAAATAAATTCAACTCAACTGTGAATTCACAATCAAGTATAAATTACGGACCCTATACGGGTTATCTTTACGCCGTGGCGACACGCCGTGCCTAGCCAATTAAATGGGCTTACCTCAGGTTTACCTCGGGGCTTAAAGAATGACTAGTTAGCTTCTGACATACCACGCGAGAACTGTTTCAAATGCAATTGCTAGACGCTATTTTAGTACCGTAATGGATTTAAGTTTACACGAAAAGATTATATTATATTATAGGAACCTACCTAAGTACTTCCGTATCCGTTTAAATTTTCCACCTTAACGACCGAATACTGAATAACCGATCTTTTTTGACATTCAGTTTTGCCCCTTAATTTTATTTAAAGATTTAAAGGGGGAAAACTGGAATGTATTGTATTATTTATCAGTTTCTGAGAATTTTACTTATTTTTACAAGAACGTCCTATTGAACACACACATATCATAATTTATAACGATGACGCAAAGTAGCTAGGTTGTTATTTTTGGGAGTCTGAATTGTTATTTTTTCTTTTGACAACAATTTTCTTTTATACGTCGTCGTTTGTCTTATCTTTGTATATTTCAGGAAAAGTTATACAACCTTTGTCTCCTCTGTTACCTCCTGTGTAAATATAATACGCTTGTCTCATATCAACTTACGCAACTAAACAGCTACTCTGTTTTGCCATGTAATGTTATTAAAACTTTTATAGCACGTGCAAAACGAGTCCATCCTTTGTTATATTTTAACACATCGCATAAAAGTATATGAAAGGCCCTTAGCAGTAAAACGAGCCCTAATAATAAACCCGTCAGCCGTAGCCGTTGGTAAGTCAGTTGTCGTGTCGCCGCCACGCAAGAGCCCTTGCCCATAAATCTATCAAATAAACTACAGTTTTACAATCATTCTTAGTACCTCCCTTCCGGCCAATATCCTTATTTGTTTAATAACATTATATATCCATGTCTGACGTCCTTAGGGTAACAACAGTAGTAAATTATCATATCCAAGCGGTCTCGCAAAGTTACTTGAACGCGGAGACGTAGACCTGTGAGTTCATTTTTAATTCAATTTCAATTCATCACAAGACAGGGTGTTTCCAGTTTCCCCCTTGAAAGTTTTTTGTTAGGGGAAAAAAATAAATAAAAAAAAACATTGCTCGTCAAATAAATTGTTATTTACCTAAATATTATTTGTCAGACAACCAACCAAAAATGTAATTTACGAAAATCTTATTTCATCGAGTTATTTCATTGATACATAGCAAAATCATAACTTATATAAAAAAGCAAAGCTTGAAAACAGTCTAAAGAAAATTTAAGAGAATTACCTACTCTCTAAATTGCACTTAAACTTCGCAAATGCTGAATGGAACTGTTTCCGTTCAAAATTTGTCTTTAATATACAGCTCTAGAAATAAACACTCTAAAGTTCTTCCAAAAATAAGCATTCAAAATATTAATTTAATTCAGGAAGTCCCAACTTGCGAATAGACAAGTGGTCTACGCCAACTTTGTCGTAGCGAACTTGGTACCTACCTGACTCAGTCATTATTTATTCAGGTAGAAACCTCGGTACTATTGCGGTATCTCACGTAAGGGAACTTCACACTATCGTTTAATAGAAGTAAGTGCAGCGAGTCAGACTACTTTTGCACGGATTTATAAAACGGAAGTTTTATGTCGAGACTTTATGAAAGAGTCGTGGAACTGTTGAAGTTAGAAAACATAATATAAAATTCTTTTGTATCTACAATATCTCTTTTTGTCGAACAATGAGATATTTTGTTTGGCTTGTATAATATGTACGTAAGTAGTAACTCGGTTATGACTTCTTGAGAAACTCGCTCACCAATCGATTTGTCAGTCGGAGTTAATATCGAAAAATATCGAAAAAATTATTCGTACCGTTATAAAACAGATTGTATTATAAAAAATTATGAAAAAAGTGTTATAATAATTATGTGTATATTGATGTTTTAAACCACACTTTTTTCATTAGAAAAGATGTGATCTGAGTTTCAAACAACAAACTTAAATTGGTTTGGAAAACTGAAGCTATTGCGTACGTGTTGCTAGCTATAAAATATACTTATTGAATCGCTGAAAACCTTATATAAATACTCGTAATATTCTTTTATATCAGCTGGATTGTTTAACAGCACAAAAAGACAGGTTCCATTATTATTTACGAACCGAGTAAGAATTTTGTAAAACCGTGAAAAAGGTACAGTAGAAATTATCATATGCTTTTGCCACGGGTTTTAAAGTGCGTGTCGAAGTGTAAACATGTAAATCGAAAGTAGGTTTGTAATAATTGACTATATAATTTTGAATTTTCAAAACTTGGTACAGAATCAGTGCTAACTTGGTTACGATTGTGATTGATATGTGTGTGATTTTCACGGTGAGATCACCGTGATTACAAAGATAAATATAATTGTCAAAAAAATTACCTACCCTATCTTTTTTGTAAAGTAAAGTCCTAAATTAGGTTTATCACGACTCTAGGGTTTGAGAAATTACTAGATATTAATGTAGTAAAAACCAGGTAATAACTTACGATATAACATAAACACCCTGCCAGTGGTTTGCGGCATTTTCATAGAATTGGCAATTCACATTTATCACCTTACAGACAAACTTGAATGAACAATACAGTTTCCATCTACTATTAACATAAAAATATAATTCACACGTCACAATCTAAAATATGGTCGCTGGGCAAAGTTTCTCATTCCATTATGAATAAAACTGGAGTGGGACATTTCAAAAGCTTAGTTGTGACGATTACTCAGCAGGGTTCAGCTACAATGTACAGTCTTGCTACGATTTGAAGTACCTACCGAACTGCCGGCCTTCTTAGTAAAATCCATTATGTTACCTTGCCTGAGTTCTATAGTAGTTTAGTTATTGTACGAAAAGCTTTTGCAAGTTTCTGATTCCATCATTATGTTCCTTCAAATAGAGTTATAGAGTTATTTGGGAAAATGTATAAAATAACAAAGAAAATTACAAAAACCAACTAAAAGCATTATTAACAAAGCTAAATGAAGGCTGTTGCACCTAATCTAGAGTAAGTTTTAGGATATAAATACATGTATTATATATTACTTACTTAAGGTATCAAACCAGGCCCGTAACACAGGCCCGTACTCTTAAAGTGAAATCGAGGTTTCCGTTTAGCACGACAACGAAAACAAATCTGCGTTTTTCCATTTCTAAGAACGCCCGTATTTTTAAAATAGATATTATGCCAAGTAAAACCATCAACTTATAAAGTAAAACCACATAGTAAATCCACACAACTTTAGTCTATAGGGGGTGACTAACAATGGGTTTTTTTAAAGTTCCTTTCACGGACTACATACATCTATTGTGTTGTGATGCAACCTCAACCACAAAATCTCGACTTACTTGGTCACACCAAAGAAGAAACTAGAACAGCTTAACACAATCGTAGCCGTATAAATGTAATATCTACCTAATTCGATATATACCTAATTCAGTAAGTATTATAAAGTACCTATTTTCTCTTACATTTTTGATGTAGACTAAAAGAGATCATGATTACATTTGGTTTTCCATCTATGTCTATCCGTGTATTGAAAAGACTTTAAGGATTATTTATGTGAGTAACACAGCTATTTTAATTTAGATTGTGACACGATGCAGTTAAATACGGCAATTATTCAAGCACGGCAAGCCTCATTGTGCGTGCCTCGTCTGGCAATGTCGCTTATACAATGTTCACTAAATTTGGATTTTCATGCCCTGTCATCCCACATAAGTGTTTTTAATACGGCCTCTCTATTATAAATTAAATAGCATGTGACATTGATAAGATGACACACATCTATCACCCATTTAGATCTCAGATCATAGGAGTTCACAATTTCAATCAAACTTTCTCAGCGACAACTGGAATAAAAAGCTCTGAATACCCCACAAAATTTGAAAAGATCTCATTAATAGAATTGGATACGACCCGCCGATCGATCGGAGAGATACTCGTAACCAGAGAAACGTTTTCCGTCTAAGACCGCGTTCATGCCAATATTAAACCAAGATGATTCACAAAAAAGAGCACAGATCTCGGAGATGTTTATCGCATTAATATAATACGGCATTAAGATTACAATGGGTCGGCTCAAGAGAGGTTCAATATAAGGAGCTCAGAGGCCCCGCGTGCTTTGTTGTGAAAATAACTTTATGCCTCAGAAGGCGGGGACAGAGCAACCAGGGCTTTCAATAAACCAAATGGCCGATCTAAGAGAGATGTATTCATCCCGTTGTTCATATCCTTTGTGCAATAATGCAATGTTATTCTATGAAATTTCACATTGTATGGTGCTAAATGTCCTGCTATTCCGTTATGGGATATAATGCAGCCATTAATTTTAAATATAAACCACCGAAATGGTAGCAAAATACGCAAAAGGTACGTACTAAAGCCAGGCACGGGTGAGATTGTAATCAAACGCCGACCCCACCAGACAATCGCTGCAATGCAATCGCTAATAAGTTATTTGTACCAGAGCAAAGATATTTTCAGTCCATTTTCGTCTAATCTATTGATCAGCGCACACAAGACCGGCCGGCTTAAACGCTCTTTAGCCGAAATGAAATCCAATTTCGCTCCAGACAAGCCAGAGGCACGACATTAATCATTGTTGGAAGTTAACTCCTTAATTTTCTCTTACCTTACAAAATTCAGTTCGAAGTTGGTTATTTACTCAGTGAGCTCGCACGAGTTGAATTCTACGGGCAGCGGTATGAAAAGATCGAATTTATTACTTCATAAGTCACGAGGGTTAAGCAATAATCGTCACAATGGGCCATAAAGACTTTATAGGCAGTAAACTTCTATCTGGTCACACGTCCTTACGCTGGAGTGTACAAAATCTGGAACGTCATTTGAGATCAAAATCTGCTTTCACTAAAGCTTGTCTTTATGAATTGATTTCCTAGTAAGTAGAAATCATATCTTGGCCTCATGATCACTCGCCTATCACTAAACAATGAGTCTCTGTAGTGTTGACTGCTTCAAATGGAGGTAACTTCCGCAAGCGCGTTTACTTTCCACTTGACCTAATATAATGGGCTTCTTCACAAAGCGCCAAAGAGCTAGCAAGGTACCTTCATATTTATACTATAGATGGCTACGTATTGTATTGCTATGATACCTGCTTCATAACGGACTATTTAAGTGCTCCAAACAGTTTCAACTACCTTTGAACTGCCATTAGGCAGATAAGATTGGTCAAAGTCACAGGTTACAATATTGCAGAAATTGATGTGAAATCAAACGTTTGTAAGCATAACGTTGTTTACCACTGATATTTTAGCTCCATTTAAAATCATATCAGAACCCACATCGATTCGATAAAAGCTTTCGTCTTAACATTCATGTAGGCACTTGAATCGATTATTCAAATGTAAATATCTACCTAATTCGATGAAGTCGATTTTCTTGTTGAAACTCGGAAACTATGCGTAACGCTATTAACACGTATAATTTACGGCTTGATAGAGCTCAAATCAATAATGCTTGTCAAGATAGCAATAAAATATCTAACAGTCTTTTAAACGATGTAAGTAAATAACAGAATCATTATTGAAGCGACGCCTTAAACGATTTACGTAACTATCAAACCCAACTTAAAATCCCAAAACATAAAAATAATAAAATAAAGACTGTGTGTTTCCTTTCCTTTCCTAGAAATGTATTTTTATAATTTAAGACCGTAGACTGTATTAGTGAACTTAACGAGAACATTAAAAGTTAAACCTGTGTAGTATAAACATGTCATAGTTACTTTGCATTTCAGGAGAGGGGATATAGATCTAGATAAATGAAAGTAGTTATTTTTAATTTCAAGATAAAAATATATTATTTCTTATATGCATCATGCATGTCATAATTCGTTATTACTTTTGGCTCTAAGAAGTGGTCATCTATGCGATGAATATAATTCTCAAATAAGTGTGCTAGTCTTGTCGGTGATTTGCATACCTAATATTTACGAGTATTTTATTAAAGACAATTAGGCTATGTATTGCTACAAAATAGATATTCGATTCCAAACGTAATCTTCACCAGCCACGGTCGAATGTTGAAAATAAACAAAGACAGGTTACTATAATAACAATGATGTTAAGAATTCAAACGAATGGAGGTAACTTATATTCTGTTTTGAAAGATGTGATAAAATAAAGTTAAGCATGGCTAGAAATAAAAGACATGAAGGTACTCTAAGAGGCATCATGGACGAACTTCGTTCAAAATATAACTGCCTTGAACATTTCTCTATCATTTTAGGATTTTACTAAATTTTAATGGAACACAAATATTCTAAGAAGTTATTGAAGTATTCACTAATGAGTCACGTATAAGTAAATACCCATGTACTAAATTTAACTAATCGGTATTCGTTCATTCCACCCGTTTGAACTCTATCTCGAAGCAATAAATCAACTAAACTTAATTCAATCTATTAGCTTACTGGGAGTACCAGTATTTTGATCTTAATATTATTCAACTTCCCATAGGCTAATTCGATCAATTCATAACGCTTTCGAATAGCCGTGTTTTGATTTGACCGACCACCGACTTATAAGCGGAGGCGGCTTTCTATGTGACAATGGAATGTATTAGGCCCTTTATAAATATCGGATGATGTGAGCTCAATGTTTGTATTAAAAATTCCAATATAATACTCGTATAGTGAATGTGTCGTGTCGTATTGACCATTGTTATCTTCATTCTAATAATGACATCAGCGATTTCCATTTGTTTCTATAAATGGGTAGAACACCTATCTTTTTGAGAACAATTTGCCCCCGAGTCAAATTTCAAGGAAACAATTCATAAAAAAGTGTTAGACAAGATAAAACCCTGAGCTACTTTCAATAAGAAAGTAATTGATTGTTCCAGAGCATTCGACTGTGTTATATACTCAGTATGGTAATATAACAGAGTAACAGACCGTACAATGATTAGCCGAAACGCGGTCACGACTCACGTTTGACAAGGATGGATATTATAATAATGGGCTTTTGGTTCCTATTTTATAATCATGTAGTCACGTTTGAAGTTCTATAGATATTTATATAGGTGTGGTAATCATGTATATAGGTAAACATAATACCTAGTAGATGATACCAATGTTAGCATTATTCCATAACTAAAAACAAGTAGAGCCAAGTCTTCGTAACTGGAATTAATAATTTTGATAGTGATAATAGGTGTTTGGTAGTTTGTAATAAGTATTTTGAGGTCTCATGTGAGGGTTTTATTTTCCTGTGACTTGATTGAGGAAGCAAACCCTATTATAGTATACACCCAAGCCTGAGCAAACAAGCGGGTCCTAGCGGACACTCTCCAGACGGTTTTAGCTTTAAAACGGTTTTTTAGGAAATGCCACCCTCCAACCTCGGAATAGCATTCACATTTGACCGAGGTAGCATAGAAAAGAAAACAAAGTTTTTATTCCACCAAAATATTGTGAGAAGACCGCTGTGAAACTCCATTGTTATAAACTCGATCTTTACGCAACAGTAATAAGATGTAAAATCCCTACACTGGATTGTGCATATTTCATTTTGTAAGGATCGTAAAGATTCGCTTACCTGCTTGTTTGTTGTGAGTGGAAAGGGCCGTCGGGCGCAAAACCTTTTTTTATCATTCAATTTTATGTGTGGGAATTTTAATGCCTAAAATGGCACGTTCTGTCTCCACAGCTGGTGTGCAGTTGTTGTCGATTCTTCGCAAAACACGTGTTAAACCATAAAATTCCAACACATAGAGGAACGTCATTTTAAAAGCCATTTGGGAAATGTTCCTTCGGTGGTCGTATATATAATTCATTGTTTTAATTGAAAAGCCGCTGTTTTTCAATTACGTGGGATGATTGATGCGAGAGTACACACAGTCAAACGAGTTTATAGTCGGATCGTTGCAATCGATAGTGGGACCACTAGCACTATTAATTTTATCAGTGAAGGCTCGGATCTCAGCGGCGCGTCGGAGAAATGCATCGTCATCCATCTCGCACCCGCCTCCGTAGACCTCAGCTGAACCCTTGGAATTACTTCAATCATTTAAAATAAACACCGCTTCTTCGAAATGTAAAGAGAGTAGCTATTGGCTGTATCTCAAAATCCCGTCTGATTTATGATACCTTTCGACATATTTTGTCCCTAACACCTGCCGATTTTATATAGGGATTGTTTGGGGCTATTCATTTTTATCGCGGTAAGCGCAGTGGCTACGCGCTTATAAAGTTGTTATGCGTATTTTCAATTGAACATTTTCAGCTTGGGGTTAGACAATGCTGTGTGAGTTGCCAACATTTTTTATTTATATAATTATGTGAAATTAGAGCGATCAGTGAAATAAGCATGTATTATATAATAATTAGTATATTATTATATAATACATGCTTATTTCACCCAAGAATATATTAACTGTATTGCTATACTTGTAGTGCTGCAAAGCTGTAATATTTTCATAAAACATAGAGCTTACTTTGAACAACGTACAAACTCTTGAATTTATCAATAAAATAAACGACATAAAATAAATTTCTACTGAAATCGATCGTAACATTTAATTTCTTCTCAAAATCAACAAATTAGAAGTAATGTTTAAAACAGCTGGAATTCTAGAAAGAAATCTTACGGGCGGCGCTCAGCGGGATGCCTCGACAATGGCAACCAAATTAAAAGGAACCGTAAATGTTTCGACTTGAGCCTTGCTAAAATTTATTGCTCCGAGTTTTTTTCTCTTGTTTCAGTTGCTAATGAGATTCGAATGCTGCAGCTGTATTATTTGAGATGTCGGACGGAGATTAAAAAATCTGGTCGATTCCTTCTATTTTACGGCAGCATCTCAGAAAATATTATGTTCGCCGCAAATTAAATCCCTTTATTTTGCTTGTTTCTTTGCGGTTATTGTAATTTTCTGAATGAGAAGAGACCGGGAGCGAATATAGAATATTTTGTTCGTATGCATATTGAAATTTGCGGGGAAGATGTGAGTTGATTGTAGAGCGCCTTATTGCAAACGATAGGTAGCGTGCGCGAGACCTTTGATTTGAAATTCTATCTCGGAGCTATAAAGCTGGTATTGAATTGAAGGCTCGTCTACGCGGGTGGTCTTTACACTGTTAGCTATTGAAGCAAAGCGGGAATGCAAATTTTGCCGGTGTCTCTAGCCCCTGTGTCTTGAACTCCGTAACGACAAGATGGAGGCTATTAACGGTAAGGTGAACTCGAAAATTTATTAATTACGGAACCCGTTATGGAATTTATTGGTGGGTGAAAACATGATGCGGAGCGTGATACGGCGGTTTTCGCGGCGCTCGTATCGAATCGTGTACAAATGCCTGACACGCTATCGCGGGACCTATCGGAACGATCGGTGTAAAAAACAAAATGGTGTGGAACGAATGCTGCAATAGGAATTAAGTGCGGCAAACTAGATCGATGGTATGAGAGCCGACGTTCTTTTGACGGGCGTAGCTCTAAGTACGGACAAAGGGACAATGGTGAAAGAGCAAGTACCGGAGCGTGGCGATCCAGTGCTGGTTTCCGGCATCGTGGGAACGCCTTTTTATTGCTATCGATAATTTCTTTGTCGATATTCGATATTCAGAAATACCGGCTCGGCCTCTCGAAAGGGTTCTGTTTGGCGTTACGGTCCTAATGGCTCCAACCAAATACTTGGACTAACTACAAGCGCAATACTCAAAAATATTGTAAAAATCTCTAAATAGTCGTGTTCTAACCGCAAACAAATATTTCAATTTGAAAAAACATACTTCGATTATATGTTTTTATCATAGATGACATTGTCAATACTGGACCAAATCGGGAATGGAAAGAACTTTATTATATTACGGTCGAATTGATAACCTCGTCCTTTTTTAAATCGGTTAAAAATCAAGAGCTTTCCCATCACATATCCGTACAGTGACCAATTGGTCAACTGGTGATATTATAGTACCTATATTGAGAGAGTAAATCAACAATAATCTTGCCCCATTATCATAATCATCGCGATCCGTATCAATTGATATTGTCACGATATGACTTATGTCGTACAATTGTCCTCTTGAAAGAGAAACACGAACCCAGTCATTGTATGTTTGATCATAATATAACGTGATCTGTAAGCTGTAGACCAATTATAAGTATTCAGTCTAGTCAGGCAAAATTTAGGATTTATTGAAGAATACGCACAGAATAAAAAACATAACCTTCTAGGTTCTGTTCCTCAATACAATATTCGCCTAATAAACATGAGGTAACGTTCCGATAACAAGAATTTCCTCCGCGTTGAATAGGCCTATTACCGTCTTGTTTATAGAAAGTCTACCCGTGACAAATCCAACGTTTACAATACTAAATTCCTGAACAATAGTTCATCAAAAACAAACAGCTTCATTGACCTGAATGTTGAGAAACAATTGTATGTTTCTCCCCATTGCTTCACAGAATACCTAATTAAAAACACATTCTGTGACAAATTTAAATATTTCCGGTTATTCAAACTATAATAAGTTCTTGGAATAGACAGTATTATGTAGAGCTAACCCTACCCTACCTACATAATAAACATACGACGCTGTTACGTTAAAGAAGTCCGGCCAAAGAAAAATCGTGATAACTCAATAAAATAAGGTAAAATAATCCATAAACTTCCTTCTTTATCTCTCTCGTTCTCTTCAATACGTATAAGATACTCATTTCTTTGCCTTTATCACTCAGTTACGAGATAAAAAAAGCCCTAAGGTCTGTGAAACTTATTAGATCCTCTATCAGCTGTTACATCTTATCTTCGTACACTTTCATTCTTTAGTTCTTATTTTTGTGCTCTATCGATCGCGTCGAGTGTATCTAAAACTAACATGTAAGGAAGGTCTGCCAAATACTACCCCCGCATCTAAAGCCCCTCGGTACGCAAGATTTATTGGTAAAACTTGCACCATTACTCATCTCACCATTCGTTACTCCAATAAAAAGAACGTCTTCCGATAAATTTATTGGAGTATGGATTTTTATTATACTTACGTCTATTTTAAAACGCTCTTTAGTTAGTAGTTCGTAAATAGAAGATTTGATTTAATGTTTCTTTGGTTCGTTTTAAGTTGTAAGAGAATTTATGTACAAAAAATTACTAAAGTCGAATTATAGTTACGTAGAGTAGTTATGAACGCTGTAAGTACGGTAAACTCTGTAATACCAAACTACGTGCTCATCGGTTCAGAAATAAATTCTTGATTTGCTTGGTATAAATACTCACAAGTTGTAACAATATGTTGAAGTATACTGTTGCCCGTGATATCATTCGCATTGATTGGACTAGGCTGTCTGACCTCCGATTCCCATATTAGGTTTAGTGTCTCATTTAATTTCCCCGATTTTAAACAGTTTCTGTATAATTTACTGATCGCTGTTATAAATGGCACTTCTTGTTTTATTCAAAATTCAATAAAAATAAAATTTTAAAAATACCTACGTATAAGTAATCTATCCATTATACATATAAGCATTTTATAAGGGAGTCTCAAGTTCATTTATTGTGACTGTCAAAAGTTATCTTAATTGGTACATTTTAGTCCACTTATATTAGTGTTATTTGATAATCGTACCGGTTCTGTCATTCGGTGCAGCTGTTGGTTAAAAGCAGGTGAAATTTTAAATAAAACTCTTTCTGTTGGTAGGTGGAAGACATAAATTTAAGACTTACACGTTATAAACTCGATTGATTGAGATAATATGGAAAAGTAGGAAATGTTATTATAAATTTACTATTTACTGACCTTCAAAAGTCTGACCATGTGGCGATAGGGTGTCCAAAAGATTACTGTAGGTACTTCTTCGCAAGTAGGTAATCAGAAAAGTCAGTATTCAACTGATATACTATCCAAACTTCACATCAAAGCTGTCAAACAAACGAGCGGCACTCAAATCACAATCACGATAAAATAGTTCAGGTCACCTTACAACTTTACACTGGCGTTAAAAAATATTTTTTCTAACATCACTTCACTAAAAATCTCCTGCAAGTTTTTTTTGAATTTTCCCACAAAGTTTTCAGTCAAAACACTGTACAGAATGAGTTGTATCGTCGTGTAATAAATGACGCAGCGAAGGGGCGCGTGGCGGTGTGGTTCGCTCAGCGCGGCCGCGCGGCTCTCTCTGCATTCGAGAAGCCCCAACGGGCGGGCGACGGAGCCGATAGACGAAAATGGCTTCACAAGTTAATTTTTTTCTCTTTCCTCCTTTAATATTCCGCATATGCCGGTGGACGATGCACGCGCATGCGTCTCCCCGTCACGACCGTCATGTAGGGGTTGTAATGTAACGCGATGCACCCGCACTTTACATAACTTATTGGGCCGTTTATTGAAGCCACTGTTTAATACCCTTTCCGTGTCGGCTTTGTGTGTAGCTTCCTTTACGGCAGGAATATTAATTCTGGTACAAAATGCTTTAAGTCGTCTAACTGTTCATTAATCTCAATGCGTCAGTTCAAACAGCATTCTTACGAAAATGGCGTGGTTTAGAAAATATGGCCGAACTAAACAATAAATTACATTATGTACAATATTTAAATTATTTTTATTCGTTCAGCAAAATATTTCTCTGTTCTTTACCAATTCTCATTGTATTTTATATTAGGTTATAATTATTATGGAGTATCTTTATAGAGTTAAAACTACAGATTACTCCATAGCAAAAGGTAAGTGATATCCGAAAATCTTTAAAGAATGTTCTTTAGATTTATAAGTCAAGTTTATCGGTCTAAAGCTTTTAATTCCTTAATATAAAACGAATCCGAGAATGGCGCATAAATTATTTATGACCTCGGACTTGGAGTTCCATTAGTGGGGCTATTACATTTATTTTGAATCGACAAGGGATAGGAGCTTCCGTGTTACAATTCTTACAAATACGATCGTTTTCTGTATTTTTCTATGCTTTTTGCCCTTTTGTAAGATTTGTCTGTCTACTAGTAAAAAACTGTAAAATCGGGTGAGCTTTACTTTCAATTTAAACCAAAAACATAACGAAAAAAACATTTAAAGCTTGAATATCCCATGTATTAATGTCTCTTTGGGTCTTGAATTACAAACGACTTATTATACGATCCCTTTTTCTGTAACTCGCTTGGCTCTTAGCATAAATTCACTGCATAATAATGAGACAGTACTTGATCATTGCATAAACAGATTTATTTATAGCTTCCTCAAACACAGACTTTTTGCACTGTCCATCAACGTATACGCAAGGCTTTGTTCCAGTGAATTTCCACGTTTTTGTGCACAAAATACTCAGTGCCGCCGTCCAAACTGGTTGACAGAAACTGAACCGAAATGGTTGGCAAAAACCTATGTTAATAAACAGAGTATCAACTTCTGCTTATCAACTTTATTATACTTCATAATAAACATGATTATTGATGGTGATGTCTACAATTATTATTAAATTTAGGTATTCCTCAACCTATATAGTGTTCTTAGAGTTGTTAAATTCATCTTATTTGCCGTTATCAATGTGTTGTTTATGTATTACTTCATCGTGCCTGCTTGACTTTTGACTGTGGAAGCAATGTGCAACTCGAAAAAGCTTCACCTCTGTCTTTATGTATATTTCGTGCAAAAACGTGTAAGAATTAGCATACAGTTGTTCCCATGCGAGCTGTCAAACGGTCTGCTATCCTTTTGCACACTTTCTTTTATCCTGTTTCACCAATTTTGACTCTCTGTGTGTAACTTTAAATGGGGACGAAATCGAGTTAGGTTTGTAAGTGGAAAGGATAAATTGGTTCATGAATTGAATACGACAAAAATACTTATCCTTTCTTCGTATTTTGTAGACTAAATTGGTTTTATTTATTAAAATTTATTGTCTTCATCATTTTCATCATCTTAAACACGGTCTACTCTTAATGTTTAAAATGGAGTTTGTTCTTCATCTGTCTCTTCTGTCCAATTTCATCTGGTATTCAGGTGCATTCAGCAACTTTGACCATTTCCTCAACTGAACTAGGGACTTATTTATTCATCTTAGACCAAGTTCCTATGCAGGACTTTGTCACACGGTTCATTATGTAATTCCCATTGTGTAAACCAGAACATCAGACTAAATTTTGGAATTGCATGAATAAACTATTTTTATTCTCAAACTTCGAGTAGATAATTGAATAAACAGATTTATATACTACTACTTGTGAAATGTGATTTTAATAACTTCTTTAACAATAAATACCCATTTTGGTTACCAGGAACGGATGACGCGGTGTTAGTGTATTGTAAAGGTGCTAAACCCTAGTTTCGATACATTCATTGCTCGCTGATTATGGAATCGCGTGCCGACTTGATAACTAAAAGCGCAATCTACGACTTAATGTGGATATTCCAATGAAGTATTAAAGTTATGGAAGGGATATTCCTTGTTCCTAACAATTAAATATTGAATTACATTAGTTTTCCTATATTTTATATTTTTTTTAATTTAATCAAGTTATGTTTTATCTTAACAATAATTGTCTCGTAGCAGCGTTGTGATTGGGACATACCTAATAGCAGTAAGTAGCGAGCGATAACCTCATCAATTGCCTTTATACTTCTGTTTATAATTGGGTCACTTCTACTTATAGCAGTGTTGTGAGTGTTATTTTGATTTATAAGCTGATGAACTTTTGCGGGGTCACTTCATATGTCGTTTTATAACTTCCTACTTTTAAACATTACGGACAATTCTCTCGTACAATTCAGACTGCTCCAACGGATTTCATTATTTTCATTATGTTTTTTCGATAGGTACAGTTCGGTGGTTCCTAAGATGAAACGATTGACGAATAATAAAATTGAGGTAGAAGAGTTTCTTATTATTATTATTATTATTAGACTTATAACGAACGTCCTACAAAATAAATATTTGAGATTCTTTCACCTCGTTCGAAGGGGAGATTTATAAAAAACCATTAGCGATTTCGTCTCATTATGTTATTACTAGTATCTGCCCGCGTGTTTGCATGCATTGTTTTCATAAAACTGATTACTGGTTGAAAAATAGCCCTTTTTTATTCCAGGTTAGACCTATATTTACGCATTCAGCCCAATTTAGTTAATAGTTTTTAGCTCTTTACAACCCACTGTTACGCATAGGCCTCTATGCGTATGCCATTCGCCTATGATAAGCTTAAACCGAAGAAAAAAAGCCCAAAACTTTAGTAACAGTGGTGTCGATTCTGGAGTTTTAGAATATGCTAAAATTAGGATTTAGGAATGTCAGACGATGTATCATTTGACATTCCTAAATCTTTAGTTTATTTTGTTTGGTTCCTTAATCTATTACTAACGATTCTGAAATCCTTATTTCAGATATTTTTGATGTCAAATAGAAAATTTCTATTCAATTTGAAAGGCTATCGTCTATTTGACATTCGTAAATCCTAATTTATCTAATTTTATCTGATTCTAAACAACAGAATCGACATCACTGATTACTTTTTTAAGTTTAAATAGTTGACAGGTGTGTCCATACTCTTCTCACTCAAAATTTCCAAGTATTTTAGTTGATCGTCGCCGAGGCTAGCACGTAAACAAAATGCCATTAAAAGCTGAATACAGTCGCTTTCAACCGACGAAGCTTTTTATTTCCATTTCATCGAAAGATTCGAGATAAGTCATCTTTATAGAAGATGGTAGCAGATAATCCCTTTTGCGTTAAAGGCGAAGTAATGTTGCTTCATCAAATAATGTTGTAACTAGTTTTTTCGTTAAATAAAGTTGCATTATTCAATAAAGTATATACTCGTAATACAATTATAATAAATCGTGGATAAATACGAAACACAGCTTTGTCGTTACAAAAAACAAATACTTGATCATTATTTTAATACTTCTTAGATTGGACCTATTTACGAAACTATATCTTACATGTCTTTTTAACAAATATTGTTATTCCAAGGCGCTAATTCTATAAAATCTATACATAAAAAATTAAAAACCTCGAATTTGTTTTATAAAACTTTTTATTCAAAACGACCATTTACCTTTTTATGTTTTATGTTATGACTTACTGACTCAAATAAAGATTATTCCAGCAATCAAAGCAATAAAAATATGTGTAGGATACACATCCAATGTCTATTAATACTATAGGTACGCCAAATAGCATGAATAAAGACTAGCAATTTTCTGTCCCACAATTTATAGTGCCTTTATTAACTGTTAACTTATCATTGACTACCTATATCAGATTGCATAAATTATTCTGAACACACTATATTTCACACTTGTAACGATAACCAGCATGTATTAGGTGCTAGAACTAATCACCTCATTGGATCGTCTAGTCGATAATACAAGGTGTATAAGAACAACGTAAAATTGTTGGTTGAATTCTTGCAAGACACACTGATAATTTGATTTTACAAAAAGTTTGCTTAATAATTACATCACCTAATACATTTAATTTTTTTATGGTTATTAAAACACTTGAGTCATTTATTAAAAAAAGCAAATCATGGTCGGTATGTATTTATTAATAAATTAAAGTAATTATTAATTATAACAATTCATGGTAATATCCACTGAACGAAAACAACATAAATATCCAGTTATTAATAGTTTTAGTTCAAACATAATTCTAGGTCTATTCTATTAGGTCTTCTATTGATAGTCCGAAAATCAAAATTACTTAGTTTTTTTATCCACTAAAGACACAAAAATTCTCTTATTCAAATGGTCTGCTGACATAAAACAGCTGCTAAGTAGTGTAATTTCTCAGTCTGACTTACGTCAATAAAAGAAGACAGCGAGATTTAGCAGTGTGCTAAGTTAGCAGATCATTATGAATAAGGGGGTTAGAGTTTGGGAATAAAAGGTTAAAAACAGTTTACGCCAAACCCATTAAAATGATTCATGGTCTAAGCTAGAAAAGAAATGTTGCCTTTATCAGTGAGATTCAATATCAATAATCACAAAATAGTATTTACAGAGTATAGATTAGATACTCTTGGACACCATGTATGTACAGTCTAGCCTAGCCGATAATGTTACTGGAAAACTCGTAACTAACTAGGTTTAGACCAGTCATTAGGTGGAAAACAAGATTGCAGTGGAATAAACTTCGTATGTCGTCTTTTGAGGTTGGCTAGGTTCATTCCAAACTGCACTCGTAAACAAGAAAACTAATTGACTTTAACAATCCGATTCTTAGTAGAACCGATACTCCACAATACCTGTGAGTTTACAACTTAGTTCATAGCTCCGGTATCAGTAAGTTTTCTATGGAACACTAACCGTTTTACAACTTTAGATAAGCTTCCTAGGATACTAAACTAAAATTAAATCGTCGCTACCTTTCTAACCTGGTAGAGGTAGGACAAACTTGTATTATACGCTTCTCTATGGGGAAGTATTGCTGATATTCAAGTTCAGTAGTCAACTATTATTCATATTCTTTATGTAAATTAGTAGTAATTTTACAGGAATTCTGACGATTTGTAAGTTATCCTAAATCTTTTAGTCAGGTTGGGAATGAAATGTAAATTTGCATAGACATTTTCGAAGAACTTTACTGCTACAGCTTTCATGAGCTTTTAGTAGAGGAAGAATTTTAAAATGTTTTTATTAGCATTCAACATGAATAAATAATTTCTTTGAAGCACCTCATGATAATTTCTACGCAAAAATACCATTAAAACCAGCTGGTATTTTAGATAACCGGATATGAACGGATTAAATAGCTTTTATGAACTGGGCTGCTTTCTTTTAGTAGACAGATTAGCTTAATTTAATTAAAATGAAATTTTATTACTTACATTTACAAAATTGGTAGCTTTATTAAAATAAATAAAATTACCAATATTGAAATCAGTTCGACTCCATGACAAGGCAAAAGCGGAGGCGAAAAAAAATCTATAAACGCAACTTATAAGGGGGAGGCCTGCATCCAGCAGTGGACTAATACAGGCTGTTGAGGTTGATGTATGTATGTAAAAGGAAATGAAAAGGAATTGGTGTAAGTAATCAAGCTATACCTACATGACAGCCAAATAAAGCGATGGCTTAAAATTCAAAATAATATTCTGTCATAATTCTGCATTTCCAAACGTTTTTTCAATAAACCGAAATATGAAAGAATTTACAACGTGATATTTACCATAATTTGAGTTTTCTCACTCGCAAGACATTCAGTTATTCCGTGATCATGGCGCATGAAACTGTGCCAAAATATTGGAAAGCTATAAAATAAATAATAAATAAATAATGCTGGACAATTCACACAGCATTATCTAGCCCCAAGTTAAGCAGAGCTTGTGTTATGGGTACTAGATAACTGATATACATAATACAATACATTACATAGATAGATATTTTTTTTAGTATACATAGAAAAACATCCAGAACGCCCTGAACAAATGTCTGCAGATCGTACACACATTTGTCCCGAGGCGGGAATCGAACCCGCAATCTCCTGCGTCGCAGGCAGACCTTCGCCCACCGTGCCACAGAGCTCAAAACTTAAATCATGGTAAAGATCCCGTTGTAAATAATTATAGTATTAGTTAGTAGTGATCATGGCGCATGAAACTGTGCCAAAATATTGGAAAGCTCAAAACGTAAATCATGGAAAATATCGCGAAAATAGCGATGTAAACTATACTATACTAACCATGATGGATTTAAAAACTTTATCGTCAACCGAAATATTACTAGAAAATTACTTTATTCGTTCACTTCAATCTTTTAAGTTTTTGACAAATTACTACGTAGATTACAACGCATGCATCACACAGACCATCCATACCCCATTGTATAACCGACGTTTCAATCCATACAAGGTTGTCCGGCAGAGATCTCTCTTGAGAGATAAGACCAGTAATTGTCACTTAGTTTTAAATATTACATTTATAATTTTTTTCTTAGTTTTAAGTGTGCAGTAAAAATATTTATCTATCTTCTATCTTTCTTTTATCTTTTATATTATGCTTCAAAGCTCGCGCGTCGCTTACATTCTGGACTATGTCAGCCCGGGTGCCGCTCAAGTCCGCGTCATAAAGGCCGGTGACGTGGCCTCCTTGTTGATATTCATAGCGGCCACGGACCTGCCACTCGGCCCAACGTCAGCTAAATTGCTTTATTGCCCTGTCTATAGGTAAATATGAGCAACATACTGTCAGCTTTTACCCCAAAAAGGTTCTGAATAGAAAGTAGTTTGGAGGTGATCTTTGAAAGGATAAATGAGATTTGCTGAGTTTACGTTTATGATATTAATAATTCTGGCCAATTATTATTCACACAGAAATCATATATTCATTTGAATAAAACAACAGAAGTATATCAACAAATATAAAGAATTACCTATTGAGTAAGAGTGCTAAGGGTTTTTTTTAGGTTAGTAGGTATGCATATTTCTTGATTGGTCGCAAATAAAGTGCATTTAAGCATCTTAGACAAAGGGTGTCTCTAAAAGCAAAAGGAGATCTACACAAAGCAAAAGGAGATCTACACCTAGCGTCATCATCATCATACAGTTACAGATCCCTGTCTCACAGCCCTGTCTGCAGCTTGACGCATCCAGCATCTGCTAGCAGTCCTTCGCAGATCGTCATTTGCGACCTGACTGGTGGTTGGAATCCTACACTACGTTTGCGAGTTCCGTGCTCCACTCAAGAACTCGTTTGCGGTGGTCTGTTTTTGCACTGCCCCTTCATTTTGCTAATTCGATGAGATATGTCGATAACTTTGGTTCTCCCTCAAACGTTGGTGAGACCTCGCCGTTTTTGTTGCCAAATGAAATTTGTGAGCTCACTAACTTGTCTGCATCATTTGGAATCAGTGAATTGTGTGTTTTGGTGGCGTGCTTGTGCACAAAAGTTCATGCTATGTGATTTCACTAAATAAATAATAAATAATGTGGGACGAATAGCACAGCATTATCTATCCATTTATAAGAATAAAAAGCAATACTTAACAACAGTTTATTGACAAAAACACTAGTTTTATCTACTCATTCATAGTATGCGTGCGTTGGCATTTTACTAACGCACGCGTTCAAAGAAAATGCCTCAGTTTTTGGGCGTAAGGGCGTATCTAACTAGATTTTTTGGATATCACAGGTAATTTATGCGTTATTGTAAATGCATAAACTTCCCACTCTCGCTGCTCAGACAGGAGACTATAGGTACCTATATTATACCTACTAGAACCTATGCTTAACTCCAACGCCATTTCATAAAAATATTTACACAGGAACACTAGTGTAACAACTAATGAAATGACTTTCTGACCCTTCCCTTTAATAAACACCGACATCGACCTACGTGGTTTTATTTGAAGCGAACATGTTACTATTTTCTCTCTACACCTATTTAAGGCACCTATAGCTCGTACAGGGTTTGATGTTTGTACAAACAAAGGTGCAAACCAAACGAGGCACTCTACATTATTGACCACTCGATCAGGTGTTCATAGTACGAAAATCTTCTAGGTTTAGGAATAGGTAACATCACTGTTTTACAGCCAGTTTTACTGATGTTTATAGTTATTATTCTATGAAAATTTAGGATAAAGAAAAGCTAAGATAAACTAAATTTTTTATAAAAGACTAGCTGCGCCCCGCGGCTTTGCACTCTTTGTTCATATGGCACTGATTTATGGGATAAAGAGGTCTATGTTTGTTTCCAACATTAGAATCGGTCTTTATGGTCTAATTTTCTGAATGTCCAACCTGTGTATTTCGTCTAATTCCCTCAATGTCCATTCCCCGAATGTCCTCTATGCAAAATTTCAGCCCGATCCGTTCAGTAGTTTTGGCGAGCAGAGAACAAAAAACATCCATCTAAACTTTGCATTTATAATACCTACCTACCTAGCTGCGCCCCGCGGCTTCGCACGCGATGTTCCTATGGAAACGTTTAAAGGTAATTTTTATCCCAAGGAAACTGTTTTTTGGCGTAAAAAGTAGAAGCCTTGTTTGATTCCAGGATTAGAACTACCTGTATCCAAATTTTTTCAGCCCGATCTGTTCAGTAGTTTTGCCGTGAAGATGTAACAAACATCCATGCAAACTTTCGCATTTATAACATTACTATTCAAAGTCAAACTCATTTTATTGCAAGTATGTACATTGATGAGCTTAAGTTCAATTACAGCTAAAGTTGGTACATACACCATGTTAGATTGGTATAGCAATGTTTTAGTGTCTATCATCTTACACTATAGCTTACTATATAGTAATTTATTACGAACAGTTTTAAAGATAATCAGTCGTTGTAAATAATAATTCTAATTAATTTTCAAGAATTCTTGAGATAATTAGTCCAACAATGTTAGTTTATAAGTTCATTATTATTATTATTAGTGTGAAGACTAACATCTTTTTTTGCTATGGATTTACAAAACCACAACCGAGTGTTGGTTTTAGCGAATTTCCAGCCTTTCTACCTCGCGGCAGGCGGCCAAAAATTTCGACCGTAAAACCGAACAGAAAACCATCAGGTGATCACGCGAACCTGCAATCATCGCCCTACATGACTGTGAATGCAGCTAATCGAAAGCTCTGAAGGTCTAATACGAAAACACGATAAGTGATCTTTCATTACTTATTTCCAGAATTTGATTGGTAAGTTTGGGAACGCGTAGGATTTTACTGTAAAAACATGACTTGCTTAGTTCTAAAGTTATTTACAAAGGGATATTAACCATGATTTGAGTTTTGAGTTTTCCAATATTGGTAAGCTCAAAACTCAAATCATAGTTAGAACCATGATGGATTGAAAAGTATTATTGCTTCACTCTGACCCCAAATTTGTACAAGACGTTAATTATTCGACGAACTATACTTTATTTTGTCTAAAACTATTAGTATTTCACATTCAACTAATTCATTCTTTGCTCATTCAACGTGTTTTATACGTCATAAAACGCTAACCAGAAGCAAGTAATTTGACTATGGCCCTGTTATCAAAAAAAAAACTCTCTTTCTCTGAAGGATAGGATTCGTAACGAATATACCCGACAGTGAACCAAAGTTATCGACATAACTCAAAGAATAAGCAAGCTGATGTGGCATTGGGTCGGCCATATCTCGCCAGGAATCGACCACCACTCGGGATCTCCACTCAAGACACGTTTACCCCAGCGTAAACGTGTTCTTGAGTGGAGACCGCGACTCGGCAAACGTACTGTCTAGTAACAACATCATAAAGTAATATTGTTTTCGTTATACTCGGTGAACGAATCTTCGTAGCCCGAGAGGTCAAGTTGTGGAGAGCAACTTTGTAGAATAAATAAAGAGAAAGTTAAACAATTATGAATTTCACCCTGAAAATACAAGTCTCATTTTCCATAATCGAGGTCAAGCTAACAATAAGTAGCGGCGACGAAAACTTTGGCCGTTTGTTTGTTTATTAAAACAGTGAGAAAAGCACTAAAGCTAGAAACTTTGACGTTTGCGATATTTGCAATTTCATTTAGTGGGCTCTCCGGGGTGCCACTGTCTGTCTGAATAAGTGTCGCAGTAAACTGAGCTTTATTTGATTCAACAACGTTCTACAATTCTGTTGATGATGTCACGATTGGTATTGGATTCAGTGGTACCTGCACTGAAAAATTATAGTTTTCGTTCATGAATAGGTAAGAATTTGTCAATCGATTTGACTAATATTGAAAACCATGTTTTAATAAACTTGGTGTTCTGTGCTTGTTATTCAGTAGTATCACTGCTAAAGAGCAGTGATACTTTTGTCCAATAATACTATTGTACCTTCTGTGCCTTTCACCACTTATTGTTTATCTGTAGATTGCTTATCTTTGAAACTTTGGTCATAATCATTATTATCTATAACTTCTGAACCTTTCAAGTTAAATAATTGTGCATTTATTAACTCATCTTGGTCTGGAGTTTTAACCTCTTGTTGGATACTCTCATCTGTTACTTTGTTTATTTGACCATTGAACCTTCATCGACCTTAGTTTATCTTAATATATTTTGCACAGAGATAATAAGGTACCTCCTACTCATCTGAGCCAATAAGTCTGGCTTCAAGTCTTTGATCTTTTATCTTTTGGAAAAATAATATTTCTTCTGTCATTTTCACTCATCTCATCGCTGTCAAGGAGTGTAAACGAATATAAATCGGTGTATTTGCTCTCTCGTTTGTCATCAACAATGCTTATTGCACCATTTGCTTACATTATCTGTTCATTCGTATATCTTCACTCCTCAAACCCGACTTTTTATGGTGTCATGCTTTTGGTGTCAAATATTCAAATCTTTTCATTTCAGACCGGACTCCAGTCAACGATAACAGAATATAAAAAAACACAATTCGTTTTACCTAGAAAATATATATATAAAAGTATTGGTCTAAAACTAAAAGCGACATGAAAACTAATGATCATCAATTGTGTTTCCTGGAAGACATGTTAGAGAAAAATAATGAAGATATTCTAAAAGGCCCATTTCACCGTTTTAATATTCTGAAATAAAAAAAGAAAGCTCTTACATAAAACATAATCTAGAAATTGTAGTAAAATATACCGCACTTAGCATTACCACAACCCAACAGAAACATTTCCATAAAACAACCTCAGAACTTTAATAAAATGCC
This sequence comes from Eupithecia tripunctaria, assembly GCA_955876795.1. Classification (NCBI taxonomy): domain Eukaryota; kingdom Metazoa; phylum Arthropoda; class Insecta; order Lepidoptera; family Geometridae; genus Eupithecia; species Eupithecia tripunctaria. The sequence goes on along the minus strand of OY041613.1, from coordinate 7,826,066 downwards.
GAGTACTTTGGCATTACAGCAAAAAAATATAGAACAGTATCGTAAGTACATATTAATCTAAAGCCAGCCGATCAGATAAGTGCCGTTCTGCGAGGCATTGTCACAGTTGGCTGGGGGTCCAACGCTCTTGCCAAATATGTCGGTGCAGATAGCGCTAGACTTTGCAGGGCTGCCTACAGGAATATTGAAGACGACGAAAAAACATGAGTTTTGTACTATTCCCACAGCAGAATTATCTACCTATGGAGTAAACCCTAAACCATCGTCGAAACAAAATATTTATTTAGGTGTCCAGTATTCAAGTCAAGTTCATGTCCAAGTCCAGTATTCTTTAGTGAGTTTATTCGAATTTTCTATCGTTTGGTCCGATCGAAGGTAAATCAATAACTTAAAAAAACCTTAAGTCATTCATATTAGTCAGTCATGAAACGATCAATATTGTAAGTAGGTTTCATCGGGAGAGATCGTCTACTTTTCTTGTGTGGTCGGAATCAGCCAAAGACCGAAAAGTTTAGAAGGACGAGGGAAAGGCCTTTGCCCAGCAGTGATAAAAATAAAAATAAAAATATCTAAAAACTTTATTCATTTTCAAAATACTTTGTCGCTTGTCCCTGTTAACGCATTCACTGCCCAGCTCTGCGGTGCGACCCGCAGGGGCGCGCCGCAGCTCCACGCAGATAGAGACTGGCACCTGCGTCTTGGGCCATGAAGGTGTTAGTGTTTAAACTAAAACAGACGATGGCGGTAAAAACACAAATCAAAACTCAAATTTTGTTTTAAAAGTTCCAGAATTCGGTGAAACCCTAGGCGTTGAGTCACATGGCTCCTTGCGATTTACTGCTGAAATTCTGTCACACTGTGCTGCCACAGTGACTTGAATAACCTACACAAGCTATTTGTAGTTGGATCGCTGATTTATTCGCTGGCGAATCGTTCGGAGATTTCGTGCTATTGCCCAATTTCTCTATCAGCTTTACTGCGCAATAAATTTGGCCCATGGATTATGATATTATTCTTCCGTTGTCACATCAGTAGAGAGAGTTCTCATAAAATATGCTCTAGGTTTGATTGTTTAGTCAGAGCATATTTTGTATTGAACAAACTGGTTGTTTACCAATACTTTTTGGCATCACCGTCGTTGATTTAGATAGCAGGAATAAAATGATCTAAGAAGATTTATTTGGGTAACGTTCGGTAATAATAAACTTTATTGCTATCGGCAGAGATCCACTGGACGACCTTATACACTTCCTAACTTGTCACTGCCAAAGTTGACCACTTCCTAAATCGACATTTCCTAACCACATCCATTTTGTCCACTTCTTCTTTTTACCACTTCCAATGTTATCCAGATCCTCACTTTACCACTTCTAAAGTTGTCCACTTCCTAATATATCTTCATCATAACTTGACTTTTTCAAAATATGTATGAATTTAGACGTCAAACGAAACGCCATAGTTAGAATGGGTAAACATTCATTTATTGGACACCCATCACTGACCTGCAAATAATCAAAAGCGCACATCTGTGCGCTTCTTCTTTCATGCAATTAATTCATACTGTTTAAAACTCTGTAAAATTTTAACCCACAGAACCGCGCTGATAGCAGTTGCTCAGTAAAATTTCTAAAAGTTCACAAATTTGTCGGAGCTTCCGTGCCTATTCCCGTTTTGCAGAGGTGACTGTATCATAACATTTTCAGCTCAACTCCTGAATCACGGTCGAGTGGACGCAAAAGCAGACCAAGGCAGAGTTGCATTAAGGTATCCTTCGTTTTCGATAACGATTGAACACAAGAATTAGTTTTACTTTAAAAACTTTCGTAGTTTGAAGAATTCATTTTGAATAAAACCGGGTTGATGAATGTAAACGTTGTCTTCCAACACAAACTAAGTTCGTAGTTAACCCGCTTATATTCATAGTGGGCAAGGCATTACCCTCCTTGAGATAAACGTCAATAAGGCGCTTATCACTATACACCTTATTTTAATACAGAATCTATCAATTTTCTAATAATACAATAATAATAATACCAATAATCGGGAAGCCATCAAGCCAACAAGCCCAAGTTTTCGAAGCTTTTTAGAAAAATAATTTATTTTCATGAATTTATGACATACATAATATGGGTACATAACATAAGTATTGGTTTTATCCTTACTTAACCACATCTCAACCTCAACCTCAACAGCCTGTATTGGTCTACTGCTGGAAGCATGCTTCCCCCAGCGCCGGGGCGTTTATCTCACTCCGGTCTAAAACAGTGCTATCAATAAAATCCATGAATTCGATAGTAGTTCTAAAAGCTTCCCTTAATCCACTCCGATCCAACTATTTCTGCTGCACATCGGACTGTACGAGTAAATTCACGCGTCGCCTCATTATTTCGCTTCGACTCTAACCGGGTCCCTATTCACAGAAAAATTCCACCATTTTACAGTAATACTCGTAACTTACCCAGTTACCTTCGTGGCTACGTTGTAACTGGGAACATACGCGTTTACTTCTCAATAAGAACATAGAAATAGACATTGTACAAGCAAATGCTTATTCGGAATGAACGAATTTTTACATATTTACGCTTGGGAAAGATATTTAGAACTATTGACGCGAAGCATGGCTCACCGGGATGCCCTGGCCATGGCAGTGTTGCAAACAATTCAGTAGAAAGTATTACCTGTATATCTATATAAAGCGGGTAGCCTACTTGGTGACGATTTGGCGCCGTAGCCAATTTGATAACGGCCTGACAAAAGTATCGATCCATTCAACTTTCTTTCAAATGTAATGTGTAGGTAATGCAGGTTAAAATACGATTTTCTACGAACATGAACTTACCCTTTTAATATAAAATGTTAAAAATGCAAGAGGGATATTATATTTAAAAACGAAGTGTAAACGTTTCGTGCCTTACGTGCAATTAAGAGTAGGTTGCGAGACTTAAAAAAATGCTTATACACTTCTGAGTTCTACTTGCAAGCACGTTCAAAAAGGTTTTAGTTACGTTTCAGTGCGGTTTAATCACTCTAGTAAATGTATGAGATATGAAAACGTATTTACGAAAAGGTGAAAGTTTTATCAGCGGTTTGTCTTCACTTACTTTCAAGTAATGGAAGTTTATACGGTTACCAGCACCGCCTTGCGGTTTCATCCGCGTAGTTCCCGTTCCCGTGGGAATTCCGGGATAAAATATGTCACTCCCTGAAAAGTAAGCTTTCTAGAGGTGTTTTTTTTTAAATCGGCCCTGTAGTTTCGGAGCATATATAATACAGACAAACGTACAATCAAATCTTTCCTCTTTATAATATTATAATATATATTACATTAGTAGATGATAGTTTCAAAAACCTATATTTATTATGGCTGGCTAATCTATTGCCTATTGCCTTCATCATCTCAGTCCACAGAGGTCCACAAACGGACATAGGCCTGACTTATACAAGACGCTACAAATAGCGGTTCTGAGCCACCCCTTCCATCGACCCTGCGATTGCTACAATGTTCCATCGAGTTGGTGTTACGGTTTCCCTTCCCAAAACCTATACAGATTGATGATGCCCTCCTAGCCGAATTTTCGCCACGGCGCGGCGGCCAGTCTCACCATGAGAAGAAGACTAGCATAGCTATGTACGCAGGACATAATTATCCAATTATTAAATTAACCCAGGTGCACTCACTCACTCAGATAATCCGGTGGGACGGCAGAAAGGAAAGACCGGAGAGAGGTTATACAAAAATGTTTTATTTTTTACATATACAAAAAAAAACTAAAGAGCTTCTAAAAAACCCTATAAATGACCAATTTCAAGATTATATAATAAAATTTTAATAATTATTAGTAAATATTACTTTCAATTATTAAAATCTCGGACATTAAAAGTAAAATGAATTGTCTGAAAGAGTTATGATTTGTATGCACACATGTAATTAAGTAGGTTAGGTAAGTAACTTGGTCTGCAGAAACAATGGATAGTGGGTTTCCTATAAACAAGAACATAATTATATAAAATATGTTTTGTTCCCCCACTTGTATTTGATTGGGATGTTTTATTTTCTGCCATTGTAATTTTTCTGTTGTTTTTGTGCTAAGTAAGTAGATGTTCGATTATGTTAATTAGTTAGCACACACGAGCTAAATTATAAATCTACGCAGGTAGATACTTAAATTTAAGTACAAGTTTTGTTTTCTCATTTATGTGAACTATATTTATGTTCTTTGAGAAAATAAAGAATCTTTAAACCGAATTAACATACAAAAGAAAGACCTTTATAAAATAGGTTAAAACAAAAAATAGCTTAAAAAATTATGTAACTTGTCGAGGTAGTCTTGTTGGAAGAAAGCTAAGAAGATGTAATCACACCACTTGCATGCAAACTCGTAAAAAGATTATGTAGATAAAACTTCGGTAACAGGAAGGTAATTAGTCCCATCTTCAGAAGACAGGACCAACTTTCAACTTTGATAAAGTTTGTGTTCAACAGTTTTTGTTTGAGATACGAAAATCTAGGCAACCTGGATAGAACTTTCGTAAGGAAATTAGCAAAAGATAACGATCACATGAAAAAACCATGGAATTTATATTTAACCTCAACCTCAACAGCCTGTATTGGTCCACTGCTGGACGCAGGCCTCCCCCTGATAAACACCTTGTTGGCGTTTATCTAATGGGGGGTAATGCCCGTAATCCTCACGCTGGGCATACGGGTTGGGGATCGCAGTTCGGTGGTAGAGTTTTTTCTGCAGGGGGCGCTGCTGCCCGCAAAATTTAAGAACGGACCAGTTGTCCACTGCCCTAAACGAAGAGGACGAAATTTTCAGGGTTGTGATTCCAAATAATGTAAACTGGAGCAAACAACCTAAGTACGTATTACGTCTCCGCTATCTTATCCGCGATCTCAACAAAACTTAGAAAACATGAGATTGAAATAATTTGTATTTATTTAAAAACACTATTTTTACAGGTAAGGCCTAATACAATAGAGTAGTCATCCAAAAAATTCTTTAAGTTATTCAACATGCAAAATAATTAAAATACTTGAGCACAATAATAGCAAAACAATCAAATACATATGACAAGTAACAAAATAATACAAGTTTTTACTTTAGTTTACTGTAAGGTATAGTAATATATGTCTACATCACAAGTCTTGAACTTAGTTAGAGCGAGGTGTCGAAACTAAGAAGTGAAATAGGTCTATAGTATACATAGACTAGAAGTACACGTACTTTGTTTTGTTTATAAGACCTTTACTTGAATAAATAAATATTATGTAAATACGTAAATACCTAATGAAAACTGAACATATCTTGCTTATCCTTTTATTCTGAATCGGCAGATATGCGCGCAGAGTTACTCGCATTTTTCTTATCTCCATTCTAATGCTCGAATGTAAGATGCATACAAAGTAGCGTGGAAATTAAGTGGAGCGAAGTGCAGAATCCTGTAGGAACTCAATAAATAAAGTGTTAGCTCGTTATTATGAGGATCAACATAGCTTGGGGAAATGCAAGGCTGCGGTTGTGGACGGTTATAGGCGGTTGGTAGCTTCGCAGTTAGCTACGGACGGTGGCTTCTATTTATGTTAGATTTTACTAGCGGCACGTCCTGGCTTCGCACGAGTGGATATTTGTTTTTTTAAATATATACATAAATATAGCCAAGCTAAGGGATAATGAAGCATTCTAATGGTGAAATATTTATTGAAATCAGCCCTGTAGTTTTTGAGATTTTCGTCGTTACAAACATACAAATCTTTTATCCATATATACCTACCTCAACTCCTCAACAGCCTGTATCGGTCCACTGCTGAACGCAGGCCTCCTCCTGATAAACGCCTTATTTTATTGGCGTTTATCTCAAGGGCGGAAATGCCCAAAATCCCCACGCTGGGCAAGCGGATTGGGGATCGCAGTTTGGTGGAAGATTTGTTCTGCTGGGGCGCTGCTGCCCGCCCTCCGATGGATATCCCTTAGGCCTCTTACGACACCCACGGTAAGAATTGGGGTGGTGCAAATTCTAAGCCAGCACCACACATCTCTTAAAATAAAATCAGTGTAAATACCTCTATACCTCTAGATTAACTACTTATCGCAGTTTCGCACGCGTTTTTCTAATGAATGTAACTTATATCGTTCTTGTCTTGAATGTAACTTATGTTCTGTCCATGCCAAATTAAGATCTGTACAGCCGTTACTTTTTAAAAAGAAACATACAGAAAATAATGTTTTAAAATATAAAGAGTACCTAAGTAAATTGAAAATCCTACTTTATCCGCTAAGTGAAGATAAAATCAATCTACAAGTATAAACCCAAAAGATTCAGGCATATTCTTATACATTTCTATTAAGATATTGCTTTTCGCAGTGTGACCCAATCAAACAAATTGTTAACCTTCCAAATTTAAAGACTGTGGTAGTTTCTCTACAGATAGAGAGTCTATGAATACCATGAGGTCGTACATCATTATCCAATGGAACATTCAAACAAGATCAAACCAACTTCTGTAAAAGTCGATAAAAGTTCAAACTTTCCAAATAAAGATCTCTGCTTCGACACAGATGACCTAATTTTTCAATTCTGTAAGTTCCTTTCACGATAAAGTTTGGTATTAATATAAACTTAGTACTTTAGAAGTCCTAGTTTCAAAATTTATAATGTTGACCACGATTTTCATCTATGCTATCGATGTCTCCGCTGAAATGTCATGTTACTTATCTATCATGTAAGTTTTAGTGTACTCGCCATAGGCTATCCTAACTGTATAAATAAAATAAAATAAATGACTTTACTTTGTCACTACCTGGTAACAAAATCCCAATGCTTTTCTAGGTGCAGTTCAGTTTTTAAGTATAGTACTTTCAAACTCTCCATGACAATAATATTTGCCATTGTAGTAATAAGTGGCCTCATTTGAAGAAGGAGCTATTTATTTTAGCCTTTATTTATTTTTATAGTCATTAGGTTCGTAATAAGGCATACAATGGAGTTGTTTCTAGAAAAATGACATCATTTTAATAAAATTAAACAGGCAAAGCTGCTGATTGTTTGACTAACTTTTTTTAAGATGCTTACAAGGTACAAAGCTACAAAGTTTACTTTTTACTTTAGTATTCACTGAAAAAATATAATAGTTAAATTTACTAAATTCTCAGTATTTTTTACAAAAGCAACGTGTAAAAATGGGTCCTACACACTTTTTTGTTAATTTAACTAAACACAAATGGTTAAACTTTTACAAAACTGGTATAGTATTACTGACTCATTAGAATTGTAATATCGCTAACTGTCGTAAATTTCCGATGTACGAAACCCCATCGGTTAAAATTACACAACCGATCGATTTTACAAAATAAGCCGTACTGCAGAAGTTTTGTAAAATCGATCGATTATACGACACTAGTCATGTAATATTTACTCGTTCTGTTTCGCAAAATTTACGTTTGTTTAGTATTTTTTGCTATGATATATTTCGTATATTTTACCATATAGCTTTTGTAAACTATACAATACCAGTCATGCAATATTCACTCATTCTGTTTTGTATAATTTAAGGATTTTGTTTAGTATTTTTTAGTAAACCTGTTTAGTATATTTTACCCCATGATTTACCTAAAAGGTACTATACTAGTTTTGTAATACCTACTCATTCTGTTTCGTAGATTTAACGAGTTGTACTTTGTATTTTCTACTAAATCGGTTTTGTATATTTTACCTCTCAGCTTTTGTAGACTATACGATACTACTCATGTAATATCTACATTATCTATTCCTTCGGTTTCGTGTAATTTAAGGATTTTGTTTAGTAAATTTCATTAAACCTTTTTTGTATATTTTACCCCTAATATACGTACAATGTACGATAGTGGTATTGTAATATTCACTCAATCAGTTTCGTATAATTTACGGGTCATGTTATGTATTTTTTGCTGAATAAGTATCGTCTTAAATACCATTATTGTATAGTACGTTCTACGAAATTTGTTTACTCATTTGCTTTCGTATATTTTGCAACTTTACTTTGGTTGAATCTACAGACAAATTGAATAGGTATATAATACCCTTGACTTTTAACAGTAGGTATTGCTTTCGTAATATTTACATATTATCTTTTGTATATTCCACGCTTTTTTTATTATTGATATTATAGGGTACCTGGGTTTTTAAGTTGGCTACTTACGGCCGTTCCCAATAATCAGATGGATTGAATATTTGAGAATGGCCGTAAGAAGCTAACTTAAACATGTAGGTACCTATGATCAATAATCCAAAAAGCGCGAACAAGTAAATAATGGGAGAACAATACGTACTTACCTAAAAGTCAAGGTTATTATAAACTCACAAAAAATGTCCAAGTAGAAAGTTCCAAAGCAGATTAAATAAACGAAAGCAAATGCATAAGTCAAAACACATTCGTGAAATGTACAAATTTAGCAACAATATATAACACAGGACATTATACGCAAACAAATTATTATCAAAATCATTACACTCAATTGAATTATCATAATATACATAACAATTAATTAATGAATGTTACAATTCCCAGATTTGGCCAGGACAAGGATTCAAATAATAGTAAATGTAAAAAATAAAAGAACTTTTTATTTTACTAACAAACACAAAATGGCAACAACAAATTACGTAGGAAACGCTCGTTCCCGCGTTTTACATTATTTTAGTTTACCTAGACGTAACAGAATTGCCACCATTATATAAATAAACATATATAAATAAATAAACTTTCTGTTACTTAGTTGGAGCGACATAATCGCAATGTGATTAAGCTCATTAAATAAAGATTAAAAAAAAAAAAAAAAAAAACATTTCTGGTTTTATCAATTATACTCCAGATTCATAATTAAGGGGCTGACAACCGTCAAACATCTTCTCGCCGTATTTACGGTTATGGTGTAGTTTTCTTCGTTCGTACTAAACTTATGCAATTTTTTTGGTAGAACTTGTTTTGATCAAATTCGGCCACTTTTTAAACAACTTCAACTCACAGTTCGAAAACAGGACGTCAAAATCTGATTCAATCTGAAAATAATTTAAATTTTGGTAAGTAGGTATATAAATTTTAGCATAATTTTTTTACAAATTTAATTTTAGGAGAAAAGGAGGTTTTCAAGAGGTTGCGGGTTCGATTCCCACCTCGGGACAAATATTTGTACGATCTGCAGATATTTTCGATGTAAAATAAAAAATATCTATCGACATTATGTAGTGTATTAAGTATATCAGTTATCTAGTACCCATAAGATAATGCTGTGTGAATTGTCCGAAAAATATTTAAGTATTTATTATTTATTTATTTATATAACCAGCCGGTAACACCCGCTGCTGAGTATAGGCCTCTTCCTTATCTCGCCACCCCATACAGTCTCATAGTATGATAATAGAGCAGCTAGTTAACACATAAGATGGATTTTATTTTATATTACAAGACAGTGTAATTGTAATTGTAATCAATGGCAAACAGACTACATTATTGATGTAGTAAATAAAGAAACTTACTTCTTTTGAAATTGCCACTCAACCCAGAGATAATTGATTCCACTTCAAACTTATCAAGATCATTGGATGCAATAGACTCTGTGTCCATGGAACATGTGCTCTAAAAAAAAATTATGAAATAAATGAAATTATCTAGTAAGTGCAAAGAAAATATTACCTACTTTGTAATTTTTTTTAAAGAAATTATAATTGTGCATTAAAGTACATTTACAAAGCATCACATATCCATGTAGGTACCTATAATATTATTTGCTTACCAACGTTTTATTTTCATTTCCGAATCGAGATAGTCCAGCCTTCAACTTAATTCTATCTTTTATTTTATTTGATTGTATGAGTTCATTATTATCTGACTCGCTAATATTTTCAACACAGCATAGCTCCAAATCGTGTTCTAGAAAAGATTATATAGGTAATAATGAGATAAAAATGTCTTGAAATTAGCTGGAACAATGATGAAATAACTGGGACTGCAGTGGCTTATGAATGACGATGAGCAAAGTACCTATCCTTTCTTTGCTCATCGTCATTCATAAGCCACTGCAGCCCCAACTACAATAATTATATAAACAGCCTAATGATAAACTACCTAACATCATCAGGCTATAGTAAGCCTATGCTGGACATAGCCCTCCCCTAATGAGTGGTAAATTATAATTCACTACTAGCTACCCACAGACAGAAATTGTAATAATAAGCTACTATTATTACGATTTCTGTGTAGTTACCCTAGGTAGGCAAAGATGCCCAGTTAACCAAACATCGAGATTATTACAGTTTATCGATGTCATCAAGTCAATTAGTTAGGTAGGTAGGTATAGGTTTTACATACCTTTGAACACTCTTCGAGTGTCTTCCGAGACTCCCCACGAATCCAATAGTTCAATCACGAAATTATTATCAGTATCAAGTACGTTCGGATCGTATTCCTTTTCTTCCATGATTGATCAGGCAGGCAGGCATGCAGGCAGACAAAGCTCAGCAAAATGGCTAACGAAACACACTCCACAGTTTCGAAAAAAGGCACTTTATTGCGTACTTTCAATGAAAGTAGGTAGTATAATTCTGTTTTATCCATATGATCACAGTTTCGTTTTAATATAAGAAGCAGGAGTCCAAATAAAATACAATAACCACGTAAAGCAGGAGTCGTCGTCTTTCGCTCGTTAGCGTCCCACTGAGCGAAGTGAGTGCGACCCCCCTCCCATATTACAGTTATTAATTTTCTAATACGAAACAAGGTACGTTAAATTAACACTCACAGTATTGATTCTACAAAACTACTTTTGTAAATTATTATGCGTGTCCGTAATTTACCTACCTACCTACCTACCTACTTACCAACGCAAGGTTCTTTCGGGTCTAGGTACCAAGAGGAGACTGGTCTTGTACGGTTTTCCTAGTTATTACCTGCGCCATTTACGTCAATAGACACTTCCACCCCCAAGACTCTAAGGCCCGTATTATGAAAGCATGCTCGGTCATCGACGTAGGTATGCTTGAGTGACACTTATGCCATAGAAAAGCGTTACTCAAGCATAACTCTATGACTGAGCAGGCTTTTATAATACCGGCCTAAATCCTAAGCAGCTTAGGATTTAGGCCCGTATTATAAAAGCCTGCATAGTAGGTACCATACATAGATAGAAGATGGAAAATACATAGGCAGGAAGGTACCTACTTATTATAATATACCTAGGGACATACCTAATTGCCTGATATGTGTTCGAGAGCAAGTGTCGTCTATATTAATATTAAAAAGGAAAATTAAAATAAAAAGGAAAGATCTGATTGTTTGTTTGTTAATTTGTTTATTTGTTTGTATTGAATAGGTGTAGGCTTCGAAACTACTGGACCGATTTAAAAATTCTTTCACCATTAAGAAGCTTACTTTTCAGGGAGTGACATAGGCTATATTTTATCCCGGAATTCCCACGGGGCTAGTAGGTATAAAATAAATATCAGATTGTCTAGATAGAGGATAAAAAACCCTGGGACAAGTTTTGCTCCAACTCAAAAACTAACATTCTAACCAAGTAAAGGTTTCTGATTCGCTCGATAGGTAGAGATTGAAGTGATCAAAAATTCAAAGTAATCACCTTATTTCCTAGTTTAACTATAAGTTATTAAAATTTTGTGTCCAAGAGTCCTGTAAATTAAAGCACTTTGACTTTTGAGTAGATAAGGTAGGTACCTACTTCGTAGTTTAGATTCACTGCTTCCAGTAAGTAGCTCCCTCGAGTTTGGGCTCATTATGATTCGTATGATACATTGGGCTTGGTAACGAAGGTCTGGTAATGGAGCGAGGAGGGGCAGGAGGTGATAGTCAAACTCATCACTGGCTAGTAGACCTCTCAAGTTTGAGCTCATTCGATTAGTTTGGTAACGAGTGTCTGGGGACAGAGCCAGGAGGTGGATTGTGGAAATCTTCCCTGGCTACTTCTAAGCCCCTCAAGTTGGAGTTTGATTTACTGGTTTTAGTTCTGTAGAGTTTGAAATAATTCCACTCTAGCCAAGGTGAGATACGTGCTGATGAGGGGGCAAAATACGCCAGCTAACGATAGGTACCTATTCTAAGGAACCCTATTACAAAACTAGAAAGTTATTTTTACGACAGTACATTGTTGATTTTACTATAGTTTTGTGTAAACTGTGCATCAAAATCAAATTATTTATTTAAAATTAAAATGTTACAAGTTCGGATGTTTGTGGCTCAATCACACCCTAACCACTGAACCGACCACAGCCACAAAAGTGGCTCGCAGCGAAAAAGCTTGATTTCCAACACCACAATAGTGGCGTGACGTAAGCGAGAGCGCAATCAGTTTTTGTTATTTCTTGTGAATTATTTAGATAGACGGACAACTAGCAAAACATTGTACCCAGTTGGGCTGAAAGCTATTAACAAGCTATACCTACACATTAGATGGAGCTGTTATTTTCAGAAATCAATCTGTAGTCAAAACGGGAAAAAACCGTGCGAGTTCGTGCGACGAGTGTTTATTTATTAATTGAACATCAAATTATAGTTGAATATACTAAATCGTATTATGTTAAATTGAGTTTGGCAAAAGCAACATCCCAGATCATTAATTTTACACAGAACTTTAGTAGTGAAGCACGCGCCAGCTCATGTTATTTTTAGGTACATTCTTACAAAACTAGATAGTATTTTTTACGAAAGTACACTGTCAAATTGTTTACTAATTCAACATCAAGTTATAGTTGAATATATTAAATCATTTTGGTTGAATTGCGTTTAGCAAAATTAACATCCAAGATCATTATTTTTACGTAGAAGTTTAGTAGCGAAGCATGCGCCATCTAACATTACATTTAGAAACCTTCTTATAAAACTAGAAAGTTGTTTCTTCGAAATTACAATGTTAAATTTGTTATACTAATTGAATATCAAGTTATAGTTGAATATACTAAATCGTGGATGTTGAATTGAGTTTGGCAAAATCAACATCCTAGATCATTAATTTTACACAGAACTTTAGTAGCGAAGTATGCGACATCTAACTTTATTTTTAGGAACATTCTTACAAAACTAGAAAGTAAGTTTTACGAAAGTACACTGTCAAATTGTTTACTAATTCAACATCAAGTTATAGTTGAATATACAAAAACGAGGATGTTGAATTGCGTTTAGCAAAATCAACATCCAAGATCGTTAATTTTACATAGAACTTTAGTAAAATGCTTACGTCACTTGACGATACCCTCGAGAAACATTTTACGAAACATACATAAGTATATTTAACATACAGTTTTCTAGTAATTTTAACTATATTTTATAGGTTAATGTTTACCTTTGTGGTTTAGTAAAATAAACAACGAGTTTTTGTAAAACCAACGAGGAATTAGGTTGATTTTATTAGTTAAAGCCTCAAACTACTCAAGTTTAGTAAATTTAACAATCATATTTTTTCAGTGTTGAGGAACGGTTTTATTCGATCTCAGAATCAATTTCCATTTCACCAGTACACTATTTTCTCCACAATGACAATGAGGCGAAATCTTTAAAGAACCTGTATAAGACTAGATGCAATGAAATTCAACTGTATAATTTAGCTGTAGGAATATTGAATTTGGCTTTTAGTTGGTTCCATGCCGATTCTTTTGTCAATTCTTTGTTTAGTTTTTACCGTACCTAAAAGTCATTTCACTCATCGAACATGAGTGCATATGCCATAATGTGTGTATTTACTTTAAAGTTGGCATTAACTTTATTTTCTTCAGAATGTCGTTCTTCTAAATACCTTTCAAAAATAACAAATACGTAGATCAACCTATTACAATTACATACATTAGACGGTATTAATTGACATTATTTTTTACAACAGGAATAAAAAATTGCGGAAAAGTAACTTCTTTTTAAAGATTTCTTTTGTTTTGAATCACAATTTCCAGTTTCACTATGAACCCTGTATACGGAATACCTCGAACGATTCTTAACGAGGAAATAGTGGTCGTAAATCACGGGAAATTCGCTCTTATTGAATTTCCTTTTGTCGGAAGCTCTGCCTCAGTTTTTGTTCCGAATGGACGGTTGAAGACACGTTGGGTTTTTTCGCAAAGCTCTTGGATTGTTGATAATGTGCGATCCATTATGGTTTTGGTATGTTGAAGGGTTTTTGTTTTGTGAACTAGTAAATACCAGGTTATTTCTGGAAGCAAACTGAATAGATTGAAAGCTTAATTATACCTACCGTCGAGCTTGGAGACGATTTTACAATACCTAGAATTTAATTGTCTATCACCTATACTAATATGTATAATAAAGAGGACCGATTTGATTGTTTGTTTGTTTGTAATGAATAGGCTCCGATAGGACCGGACTTGACGACCTCTGTGGCGTGGTGCGCGAAGGTCCGCCTGCGACGCAGGAGGTTGCGGGTTCGATTCCCGCCTCGGGACAAATATTTGTACGATCTGCAGATATTTGTTCAGGGCGTTCTGGATGTTTTCTTTATATAATAAAAAAATATCTATCTATGTAGTGTATTGTATTATGTATATCAGTTATCTAGTACCCATAACACAAGCTCTGCTTAGCTTGGGGCTAGATAATGCTGTGTGAATAGTCCAGCATTATTTATTTTATTTATTTATTTATTTATTTATTTATTTACTTTTCAAGGAGTCACATTGGCCCGGAATTCCCACGGGAAGGGGAACTACGTAGGTGAAACCGCGAGCCGCTCCTAGTCTACAGTAAAATATCAATGTATTTTGAATCTTACTGTAAGTAAGTTAGGTATACTAATACAATTACTTATTATTAAAATACGGAAGTTTGGATGTATGGATGGATGTTGACTACTGAAGGGATCGATCTAACATTTTGCATACAGGTAATTCTAATCCTGGAATCAAGCAAAGGCTACTTTTATCCCATAAATCATTTCCCATGGGATCGAAAACGTTACCATAGAAACAACGCGTGCAAAGCCGCGGGAAGCAGCCCTCAAACATTTGTCCTTTTTGTGAAATTTGTTTGGCACAACATGATTTACGTAAAATCACATTAAAAAGTCAATAAAGTAAAACTGACGCTTCTCAACATTGACTCAATTGGTTCAGTCAGTAATTAATTAGTAAGATAACAATACCCACTTAACGAATACAAATACATGTCAATAATGGAAAGCAAATAATCTACAGTATGTTTGTTTTATATTTGCTTTGTTTGGCGAAGTGATTATGTTCCAACAAAATAGATACCAACATGTAGTCACTCAACGAAGAAGGATTTGGTTATGATCTAAATATATGTAGCTTGACATTCCACAGAAGTTTGTAAAATTATTATTTATCATTTTATAATCATTTTTACAACATCATCATCCCTGACTTTTATGTAAACATTATTTTATATAGTTTCTAATATAATTGTTTTTGTGAATTTGAGTAATATTTTTACTTTTAAAAGGATGTCCTTATGTCTGATTTTTTTAAAGACTGCGTGTTTTGTAGTGTCTTTCTAATGTTTTTAATCAAAATAAAGCTTAGTATCAAATAATGATGGTCCTAATAGTATGAGATAGTGATTTCTCTTATAAAAAAACTCGTGCGTTTATTTTATTAAGGTTCATACACGAGCCAATATGACAGCGCCACCTATTTTATCATATTATTACGTTTAACACAGGAATTTTTAAAAATCCATTCTTCAGTTTGTGGTTTCTATTTTATGCTATTTTTTAATACCTCTGTAATAGTTTTATATCATTTAGTTTTAGTTTTAGTTTAGGAAGAGATAGAGTTTGGTGACCAAAAAGTGCAACTACGTATCTCTGCCCAAGCTTTAGAAAATGAAACTACTACTGAGGCATTAATAAATACATAGCTTGTACCACAAACTGTACGATGGAGTTTTGAAAATTCTAGTGTTTATCGTAATAAAACGATAAAATAGGTGGGGGCGCCACTTTCACTGGTTTGCGCCTTCAGGTTAGGATGACTCTAGTTCAGAAAATCTTCTTGGGGCCTTTAACAAAATAATGCATTCAGCACTTCGCTTTTAAGGGATTTTGCAGCTCCTACAAAACCGAATTGAATATGAGTAGAATCTAGGAACAACTTAAACTATCTGACACTCTTTAATCGGAGAATCATCTCTTTCTATCTAAGTATCGCTTTATTTAAAACCGTAATAATATTTTTTTTAACTTAACAGACTTTTCTATGATATTATGCAGACAAGACAATAAAGAAAATGAATTTAAATTAAAAATAATTAATTTTGTTTTAAAATACTATAAACCGACTTAAATTTTTATAGTTTTTTCATGAATTTTCATGGATCCCACTGTCGAAACTGAACAAATTTAAAATAGGACCACACGGAAAGCACCAGCTTTCATATAAAAAATAATAATGAAAATAGGACCAGCTAGTCAAAAGTTCTGGGGTAACAAACATAAAAAAATAACAGTCAAATTGAGAACCTACTCCTTTCTTTGAAGTCGGGTAAAAAACAACAAAACCTTTTGTAAGTGAACAGGATTATTTGTTTATTTTTTGACCTCTAAAGAAAGGATCATGATGTTTATTTATTGGATCCGTACATAACAAAGTAATGTACCTACTATTATGGTTCCGTCCTCTAAACATGCCCATGGGAAATCGCTTGATGGCACGGAAGCATTGCATAACAAGACCCACTTGACTAATTTGCATGAATTGTTGGATTTAACTTCAATGTTATGTCTTCACGAACAAGAAATATTTTAGAAGAAAAAGTTCATAACTTTAATTTACTGAGTGTACCTACTATGCATTGAGGATGATTCTCTTTAGAACCATGATAAATCTATCGAGAACTTTAAGCCCATGATAGATCTATGACGAATCTTCCGTGAACTACATTCCTCAGTAGATTCATGGTGTGTATCTAGAACTTTATTTCTCATTAGATCCATAATGGATCTAAGATTGGTAATAGGCGAAATTTTAAGGGTCGCGTACCATAAGAGGCTTGGTTACAAACCTACAAACATGAGTTTAGACTGTTGCATGTAAATCAGGAGTTAGAAGATGCTGCCAAAACTAGCTTGTTCGTAAACTGAATTAATTTTGCAATGCTTATTAGTAAGTCTGAGCCTAAACTTATTTAGTGAAAAATAAATAAAGAGCAATTAATATTGTCTCGATATAATCAAAAAATAAATAAAGAGCAATTATTATTGTCTCGATATGATCGAAAAATAAATAAAGAGCAATTATTATTGTCTCGATACGATCTCTATAGATTCTCAATATACAATGAAAAATGATGAAGAAAAAAATACAAAGACAAAATCGGCTACCACTCTGCATTATGCTATGATAGCAGAACAGATCATAGCCCTAATCTTCTGTGATGAATGATGAGATGGAAATGAAATGAGATATAAATAAGAATTTTTTTTTAGTTTTACAATTCTAGAATCTAGAAACTTAGCGTAGTACGAAATCAAACTCTAATAAATCATGACTCACAAGATGATCTCCGTGGTTTCCAAAATCACACCTTTTCTTCTTTGTACACTCTTTCCGTCCATTTGGGGCAAATTTTTGGCCCTATGTAGTTTTTTGGGAGAACCGTAGTTTTTTTCAAAAAACTAATAATAATGGCAATATTTTTTCCTAAGAACAAAACCTTCTAATTACAAAAAACGATATCAGGCCAAAAATTTGCCCCACCCTATATTATGAAAAGACATCACAGAAAATGTTCTTACAACTTCATCTGTGGCGTCTCAATTGCAAGTTTCATGCAAGCTCCACACCAGCTCAGTATATTTGTATAATCGATCCTCCAAGAAGTATATTAGCTGTGAAACTTGGCGTGGCTGCCCAATTCCATAGACGATTGACCTTTCAACTTGTGAAACTATTGATGCAGATTGCAGATGTTTGGCTGAAGTCTTCTCAGTTCTCATTTAAACTAGGAACTTTAAGTAGGTACCTTCGGGAAATCTGTCTCTAGATTTCTCCCAACGCCAAAATATTATGTATTTAATAAAAAAAATCCCTCCTGTAGACCGCTTGAAATAAATTTCTGTGATGTCATTAACGACCGCTTTATAGCCATACAGCAGCAGTAGATAATAATGACAACACATAAAAAAATATTTTGATTAGACAGAGTTCATTATGTAATAAACCGAAGAATACTCACCCATTACAAATAAACTTAGTTATAAAATTATCACATCCCATCACACTGATATTATAAATTTGAAATTTTGGATGGAACTCTCTGGAGGATGTTTGTTACTACTTTTTTTGCTTATTTTTTATGGGACTTTGAGTCATCACTGACTATGTTAACTTCTTCACGCCAAAGAACCTACGATTCGGGATACAATTTTGCATAGAAGTAGATATAGACCTGGAATTAAACATATTCTCCTTTACTTTTTATCCTATCCATCAAATCTTCTTTTCTATAAAAAAGTAGCCTATGTTTGATTCCAGAATTAGGATTACCTGTATGCAAAATTTCAGCCAGATCTGTCTAGTAGTTTTGGCGTGAAAAAGGAACAAACATCCATCCATCCATCCATACAAACTTTCGCATTTATAATATTAGTGTGATGTGATTTACCAAGCACAACCTATAAAGAGTATAATCAGCAGTTGCAAAAGGCATGAGCAAGCATTAGGTACTCAAAGACAGGCAATAGACCTGATAACTGCGTGCATATTCCACTGGAACAGGAGCAAATGCCCTCAAATACTTCCTTTTATCACAGACGCAGGTTAACAAACCGATAGGAATTTCTAGACCATACCAGCTTATGTTTTTGATGAATTCTTGTAAGTTTTTCTATTGGGTGAACCCAATGCCGGTTATTATTAAATTTAAGTTTGTGTGGAACTTACTACTTCAGCGCTAGTCATACTTTTTGACGACGAAGAAGTCTGTGATAGAACTTTCCATCAATGGAGCTCTCCTAAGTAGGTTATATCTCCCTGAATAGGTACGAAGAAGTCTGTAATAGTACTTTGATACCCGAGGGTTGAAAGTAACCTTTTTATTTCCGAGACGGGGTTTAGCACCCGAGCGTGGTGAGGGCGCTAATAGTTCGAGGGACTAAATAAGTTACTTTCACCCGAGGTAAACTCTGTGCTTCTCATCACGAATACAAGGAAAGTAGAAATAAGTAAGTAATAAGTAGCGATAAATGATTTTATAAAGGTAAAAAAAAACTAAGCTATATCAATACCAGTCGGAAGCGTAAACAATCTACAGGTAGTTCAACAGATCCATATCAATACCAGTCGGAAGCGTAAACAATTTACAGGTAGCTTAACTGATCCATATCAATACCAGTCGAAAGCGTAAACAATCTACAGGTAGTTCAACTGATCCATATAAATACCAGTCGGTAGCGTTAACTATCTACAGATAGCTCAACTGATCTATATCAATAGCAGTCGGAAGCGTAAACAATCTACAGGTAGCTCAATTGTAGCATATCAAACACAATTAAGTTAATTTCTTATAAGCTGTGTACATTTCATCCCTAGGAACGAAAAGTAATACTTTCATCCCGCTTATCAGACAACTTTATCCCTACTTTCCGCGTATGAGTGATGAAACAGAACTTTACATCTCTGAGCAGCTCTCTTATTTAGATTAAATTATATATTCATTATATTTGAATGGGTAGGTATTGAACGTACCTATGGTATGGATTTCGTTAAACTAGAAATTCCAATTTTCCACCCATCTGTGAATACATGTCAAAGATCTCTCTATTCTCGGAAACGTATTCGAAAAGTCGGAAAAGCGATCACGGTATTCGAATAATTCTAGACTTGGCATTATTTACTGCAGCGTGAATTCGAAGCGAAATAAACTTTCCCAATAAACTAGGCGACACTTGTCGATTCCAACTCTTGGTTTTAAACAATCCGAATCTACTGATTTCGTCTAAATTTCGTAGGTTTTGATGTCGAACTTTCGCAGTCAAACCCACAGTAAAGGATGTGATTTTGATACGGCCTACTTAGATACCCAAATAAAGTCCTATAGACCCAAATTAGGCTGTTAAATTTATATAACAATTGAGGAATAGGTCCTGAGTATGACGTGCAAAAACCATACATTTGGGCAGTAGCCCAAATGTATGGTTTTTGCACGTCATACAACCATACAGCTACACTGAAAAACCAGGGTCGTTAAAGTATGTTTCATAACATTTTTTATTTTAGTAAGTGTCTGTTTGCATCTTAGTTGAATTATAGGTAAATCATATGTATTTTCATTATGAATGTAAGCGGGTTAAGTTGTTGGAAAAACATCATATACATATATAGAACGTATTATATATATTTTGTGTCAG
Source organism: Eupithecia tripunctaria (assembly GCA_955876795.1). Taxonomy (NCBI): domain Eukaryota; kingdom Metazoa; phylum Arthropoda; class Insecta; order Lepidoptera; family Geometridae; genus Eupithecia; species Eupithecia tripunctaria. The sequence goes on along the minus strand of OY041613.1, from coordinate 7,805,706 downwards.
TTCAAGTTGCTCTCAGATCATGCCCTTTGCTGGATATACACATTTCCCTTTACCGATCCCTCCCAAAACAGCTACAAAATTCTCCAGACCCAAGCTCGCTCTAATCAATCTACGAGAGCCTGTATTTTTACAAGCATTCAGTGTCGAGAGTAGAACTTTTCCACTAAACCACACTTGGCGAATCAACAACTACTCAGTCGAGTTCTATTACTCCTATCCTTCACGAAACTGCGTTGGGAAACTCTTGCAATATATCGTTTTCAACAAAAACAGATGTCCGATGAGTTCACTGACTGAATTTTCTGCAATATTATTTTTCATTTTAGATTGACGACCATACGTCTGTACCGATACTACATACTTTTTCAATTATAAAAAAGTGAATACACGTATCAAAAAGTAATTCTTCTTTACCTACATATTTGTTTAGCTGAGGTTGAGCTTTACAGTAAAGCTGTTCGCAAAATTTACATGTTTACACAATATCAAAGATTTACGTCAGGTAGGGTTGTTAAATCTCAGTGACTTTGCTCAGGGATTTCCCTCTATCTTTCAACTGTCCCTCAAGAGTTGCGATAAACAATGTAGGAACAGATAACCCTACAAAGCCAGCATGACTTCTTGTTTCTTTTATGTTATGGTAGGCTTTGTTTTATTCGCGAAGTTACTTGTTAGGAAGAATTTATTAGCAAGGAAAAAAAACTTTCACGTTTTTACCTACCTATAATCACCAAATTCTAACAATTTGTTAGAGATGGTATTGGCTCAGACTTTGCTTCCTGCAAAATCCATAAAAAATATTTATATGATAAAATTGCACTTACTGTACAGTACGGTAAGCTTTATATGTCGACCTCTGTAGCGTGGTCCATCTGCGACGCAGGGTTGCGTGTTCGATTCCCGTCTCGGGACAAATGTTTGTACGATCTGCAGATATTGGTTCAGGGCATTCTGGATGTTTTATATGTATAATAAAAAATATTATCTATGTAGTGTATTGTTTTATGTATATCAGTTAACTTGTAACCATAACAAAAACTCTGCGTACCTTGGGGCAAGATAATGCTGTGTGATTTGTCCTACATTATTAATTCAATATTACTTCATTATTATATATATCGATCAGCTGAAACCCAATCTAATGTAAGAAAAGCTCTAAAACTAACAACACAAGGCGTTAATAAAATAAGGCTATGTGTATTTTATCGTCCATTTTCCCTAAGTGCACGAGAATTCGGGGCACTTTTCACCCATGTTGTCGGAAAAAGGTGCAATAACCATACCATTATCGGCCACAATCTGCAAATTTAAGCAAAATACGTACGTAGTGGTCTGAGAAATGGGCCGATGCAGACGGCTTGCTAACCGCGGATGCGGGCCCATAAAAAAACCATTGTCCTGCCTTCCTTCTGAAATGATTAATGCTGTGCTCGCGTGGCAGCGACAGTCTCGGCCACGTTTCGGCGACAACTCAGCTTGTGTCACCCTATTTACAAGTAAGAATAAACTGGATTATGTGGAATTTCTCCAACCTGATTGTAAATTTACCACCAAACTGCGATTAACAACCCACATGCCCAACGTGGGGATTGCAGGCATAACCCAACTTGAGTTAAACGACAATAAAGCGTGGCCTGCGTGGACCGATGCATGCTGTTGAGGTTGAGGTTTGTAAAATTTCCAAAAGTAGTACCTAAGAGGTTGTTTTTTTTCCAAATGCTGATTACTTACTTGTTACTTGTTTCTGGGCTGGTTTCCGCAACTAGGCTGCAGGTGGGCTCTTTTTGCGTGTCAGGTGGGGGGCTGTTAATCTAATCTAACCACCCGATGTCCTCCAGGAAAGCCAGCAGCTCGCTGATGCCGGTGCATGCCTCCCTAGGTGTCCAAATGCTGATAACAATGTAACGTATTTCACTGATTGCGTTTTTGTTGCAAAATGAATGCGAAATAAGCCTTTGAGTTACAAAAAGTCTTCCTTTCCAACTTATAAATTGCTTATTAAAATATAATTTAAAAACTCATCTACACAACTTGTTTCTATAGAAATCTTAGTTCCAGTACCTTTTATGAGAGCTGGATTAGAAATTTCTGGTCAAACAAAATCTAAGTAATCGAAAATTACTTAGATTTTAAACAAAAATACCTAGTAACAGACGTGGACAGTCTCCACAGGATTTCGATTGGTCACAATTACAAATTACACGCTTTAAAGGAATGCGAATTGATTAGGACTCGTCTCGACAAATGGAAGGCATCGCTCAAAGTCAACGGTAATCCCCAGTTAATGAGTTCAAAAGCAGTAATCTTGGGGATTATAGTAGGTACGGGTGCCACTGTAACAGTAGGGGTGTAGGGGAAAACTTGCTGTAATCGGTGGTAAGTACGGTCAAAGCCAGAATCTAAACATTGTCTATTTATCCAAAACACATTGTATGTACTTTTTTTACTTACATAATCTTCGATCTATCATAATAACTGAGTAAACAGATTGATTGTAGTCTATTCAGAAAAAAATTCAACATTTCATCTACACATTTCATCTATTCGTAACTTTCATAACCAAAGCTATGAAAAGTTATACTAAATATCGTATCAATTAACATAACATTATTTATTTTATTTATTTGATTACAAGTAAGTAGAATACAGACATTGTAAGTAAATTTTTTCAAAAATATTTATTTTGGATAAACCAGATTTTGGGTTATGTAAAGTTGATAGCCAACATTTTTTCGGCCAGTAATTATGTTTTGTTCTCTCAGCCTTCCTACTTCATAAACAATATTGTGTAAATTCAAGGGTAATACACCTCTTTTTGCGAGTCATGTTACCCTGTTACCCGTAATTGACTTCTAATAACGTGTTCCGACGCGTACTGTTCTTCCTACTTGGAAAACTTGAGAAATAATAGCTTGGATTCTGCTTTTGCTTTACTAAAGTTTCACTTTTACATACTACGTACACGCAAACTCTAAGTTCATAATTTATAAACCTTGTAGAGCACGTTTGAAATTATTCTGCCTGTAAAGAGAGACTGGTGATTTATTGTTTGGAAGTGTAATATTTAAAGTTTTTAATCAATAATGTCGTTTAAAATCATTAGTTGCATCCATCATCGAACAAAGTTTTCGCCGGCGGCCCCCGAAAATACCTGATCGATATGGTTGCATCCTATCGGTTCCTGAGTGAACCGATTATCGAAAAAACATATAAATTTACAACCTTCGTCCGTTCTACAGAAACAGCAGTTTCTCCAGAACAAGTCGTTTTCTTTTAAAAATACCCCACCTACTTGTAACAAAGTTCCAGCATCGTTTCAACGCACTTATTTACTCGTGTTTCAGTGTAGCATCCCGCAATCTCGACATCAGACCTGAACTAGTGCTCGACTCAAAAAGCACCGTATCTTGGAAGCTAGACTCGCACTAGGGAATATCCTACAGAGCCGAGCCAGAGTCAATATTGAATCAGCGCGGTCTATGTTTGTGAGAGGAATAAATTGCGGGCAGCGAGTGCTACTATACGTTTCAGTTTGATTTGGCAATTACACCTTCCTATTGTCGTTTCGATTCCAAACTAAGAAAGCTTAGCGACTAGTCTGTACAGCGCATTTATAAAAAAATGGTACCTATCAACTGATAGATGGTCAAAACTGTCGTGCCGTGTAGAGTGGCTTTTTGAGATGAGAGTGGATGGCCAATCAGAAACGAAAGTTTTAAAAAAGTCATGAAAGGAGTCGTGGCCTCAATTTAAAAGAAATTAAAACTACGTACCTACTTACTATTTTTTGCAGACTTTTTTAAAAAAGCTTATAAAACTTACTACCAATCGTATATGTAACTATAACAGCAGCAACCAAAGAAATTGTAGAAGAATACCTTGTATGTAGGCAGGTAAACATAAAAGATGTAAAGCACCCTGATCTTGTAACAAAGTACCTTTCAACATACTAACTGCCTGATCGGTACCTGATCAGTCTTTGATCAAATCAGCTGAAAGTAGGTAGGTAGACAAACCATTCAACAAAATCGAATCAAACAGTCGAGTCCTGTGGAAAATGTGCTTGTCAGGCGTATAATTTTCTTATCTATCCGTTTTCGCTCAAACAATGAGAGAGTCCAGGTTTTTTCGTTGCTAATGAAATACCGAAGTTTTATTTGGGAAACTTCTTTTTAACTTTCAATTTAGCTTAAATTGCTTAGGTCTACCTACGGTCATTAGGTTTACTTACATTATAGGAACTTTCGTTTGAGCGTTCAAGACTTGGTCTTGATCTCCAATTTTCACGATCACATTATTTTGTAGATGATTAAATACCTATGCCATCATAAGTAATTCAAACATATAACATCCATATTTTCTCCACCCTAAAACCAACTTCAGACAACTATCCCATAAAACTCACAAACAAAGCACTTTTCGAATTCACTGGCATGCATTACAATTTCCAACAATTTTCCCTACCCCACTCATTGGTGCACTCTTCCCATTGCAGAATGCGTGCATGACATTATTGAAGGGATCTAAGGGGCACTTGGAAACGGAAATTGAAGGCAATTCAGCAATCTCGTAGAACGTAGTGCCTCATAATATACTTTGGGGCTCTTTCTTTGACGCGACGGTCCTCAAACTGTTTACTTCCTTTCGTAATTTGAATTTACGGGGAATTTCGAAATTCGCTCGCTTGTTTGCTTTTTAGTAGTTTCGAATTGAATTTTTGAACAATTAGGTTTGCCTAGCACGGGTATTGTTGTCTAGGGTAGAATAGAGAAATGACATCGCATCGTGACATTGCGTGAATGATGGAAGTTGAAGGAATTAATTTTAATTGCAAACTTTTTTTTACGCATTCGATGACAAAGTGACGTATTTTTATTCTATGCTATCCTAGACAACAATCCCCGTGCTAGGCCTACTGGTTCTTTAGCGTCGATAAAGACACGACCAGAGATACTAAAAGTAAGCACTTATAGTTACGTAGTTATTATTCAGTTTACACCGACAATGCCTCAGGTACCTAAAAATGTCTATGTTGTTATTTAAATATTGTGTAGGCTAATGATGATGATGCTTTAAAATACAATAAATAAGTTTGTATTAACTTTTTGAAAACCTTAACAATTAAACTTAATTGAATTTAAATAATATAAACATACATTACAACATTACCTAATGATAAAACAATATTACTATTTAAAAGATTCTTCTCAACGTCGCCGTATCACCATATTTCTTCAAGGATTGTCTAAGTTCCTATAAGTACATAACTAATAACATTGTAGGTATTTTCCAGACCCTCTACCATTACAATATACATAATATATTATGTGGTAATAAAGAGCAGCCAGAGACAAGACAACCCGTCATAAAGTGATCTGTCGCGGAAGGAATAGCGACTGTCAGCTACTTTAAACCACTAAAACACGTCGTAAACCTATTTGAAGATACTTTTTGTTAGAGATATTATTATGTTGTAAGGATGTTCATTGAAAATGCCTGAAAATATTATAGTTTTTGCAAATGTCTGTGTAATGTCTACTTGCAAATGTCTACGTAATGAAATGTTTTGTAATAGATAAATATATTACTTGCACATGACAATGTTTTCGTTTATACAATTAATTGTTTCGTGGTAAGTGATTGCTGCCCAACAATCAAAGCAACGAAACAAAATTCGACTTTTTGCCGACTCCTGTTTAAATAGTTCTACCGAATCGGCCGTGTTGTGTTTAAATGTATTTCTAGAGAACACACACAATTTTGGAGCCTACTTATTTAGGTCTTTTATGACAATAGGCTACTATCCTGAAAAGATTATTAGAAGATATTGAACAAATGTTTTATCTTATTTAAATCAAACAAAAAACACGAATTAAGAAATACAAATAAGCCAAGAACTTAGTGTGTAATGTTTTCGCGCATGTGGTATTCTAGGTGGTTTTGTCTAGGTTTTTTACCGATGACCTTTGTGAGTAAAGTCAAATTTATAACACAACTGAACAAATTCGTACAACTGCCTGGATCCGACTAGACGGGGAGGGTTAAACGCTCGTTTATAGCGCAATAACGTATCAAATGCCGTGGAAGTGATATCCTTGGATCGTTCAGCTCCATATTACTACGTAGAAATACAAATATGTGGTCCACTTTATACTATAATCAGTAGATATTTTCTAATACTATAACTCTAGGACACATAAATACCAAGACAGAATATGAGAAATCAAAAGGTAAAAAAAAAAACATTTTGCTAATCTCAAACTAAATTTTTAAACTTTGAGATGGATGGGAATAAGTGGATTTCAAATAAAACCAGTTTTCAAATAAAAAAAGTATCACTAAAATCAAATCTTACAGGCAAAAGCTCTGAGGTAACGAACATAAAAAAAAAACTGTCGGAGAAACCTCCTCGTTTTGAAGTCGGTTAAAATGAGTAAGAGCGAATATTCATAAAATTCAGAGTACCCACTTGCACGAAAACAGCATAAAGTCGAGTGTAATGCAATGATAGACGCTTTAGTACTACCTTCCTTTTGCAACTTGATATTGTTAGAGTTGACTTACTCTACATTCAAGGTAGCAGACTAAACATAGAGGGAAAAGGGGTAGAATAAGGAATATCCACCAGGGGCGGTCTGCAGCGCCCCCATCAGCACCAATCTACCACTGAACTGTGATCCCAACCTGTATACACAGCGTGGTTAATATGGTCATTACCCCCATGAGATAAAAACCAAAAGGCGTTTATCAGGGAGATGTCTGCATCCAGCAGTGGACCGATACCTAGGCATAGACTGTTGAGGTGAGGTGAGAATTCACCTTGACACGTACCTGTACATGTATCGTTTATTATCTATGGTTTATCCATCCAGCATGGAGCATGTTAGTAAATAAACCACGATACAAATAACAAAAACTCACTTGCTTGGCGTCGAGTTTCAGATACGATTGTAAGCAATTTTTATTGAAGGGAGGATCTAAAATAGACAAGTAATGTAAATTACGTATAAAAGGACGCACCAACAAAGTGAATTTTAGGTTAAGTATGGGCGGTTTGTATACGTTTATGCCTCATTCAAAATGGACACGGTATAGTTATAAGTTTGTCGTGGAGGTATCGGCAAGAAATTAAACGCATTCTTTATACTATAGAATTTTGGATTGCCATCAAAATAAGGACAGGGATAAACCGTGCGAAATATCTTAATTCCATTATAAAAAAGAGCTTTTTGGTTTGCTTTTTTTAGGCCTTATATTATATTTTATAAAGGCGATAATATAATAAATATTCAATATCATTGTAATAAAATGTAATTGTTGGCCGATATACTGAGGTGTAGATTATTTCGGTTAAGCTAGTTTTAAGATTTTATTTCTACGCATTGTCAGTCGAACATTCTAGAGCTATCGAGAGACGTAAAGAAACGCGTAGAAAGCTTTGGAAAGTTATGGAATATTCTGGAATGGTCGAGACCATTCGGGACTGAAGTGATCTAATACGGAAAAGTGAACAAGTTCAGCCGGCCTAGCACGGGGATTGTTGTCTAGGGTAGAATAGAGAAAAATGACAACGCATCGTTATAAATTGCGTAAATTATTAAATTGAAGGAATGAACTTTAAACATTTTACGCATTCGATGACAAAGTGACGTAATTTCCTTCTATTCTACCCTAGACAACAATCCCCGTGCTAGGCCGGCTGATCTGCTCACAAGGCCCGAGCCTGAGGAAAAGTGTTCCAAGTCTTGTGTGAATTCCTGAAAGTGTCAGTAGTGTTTAATTGCTTTAGTGCTTAGTGTGTGTGTTTGTTGAAATAAACGCTATATCATTGGAAAGACGGATTTTCACTGCATCATCAGGAATTCCTTCTAGTATACGACGGTAGCTAGGTTTCCATTCCGCTACAGCGTTGGGTGGCTGGTTAAACAGCTGCTTGTATGTCATCTACTTCACGTCCCTCGACCACGTCATACCATGTCATACCTCAACCTCAACCTCAACAGCCTGTATTGGTCCACTACTGGACTCAGGCCACCTCTTGATAAGCACCCTATTTGGCGTTTATCTCATGGAGGGTCATGCCCATAATCCCGACGCTGGGCATGCGGGTTGTTGATCGCTGTTTGGTGGTATAATTGTTCTGCAGGGGGCGCGCTGCTACAGCAGTTGGGGTGGTACAAATTCTAAGCCGGCACCACACAGCTCATTGCCATTGTGCTCATTGTTGTGTGCTTCTTGTGTCATGAAAAGGAATTAATTTAAATTGACCATAATGCTAACTACTCAAAACATTCCCTTCTAGAAATTTCCAATACTAACAACGGTGTCTATTCAGATGTTGCCAAAACTAGAAACTACTAAACTAATCTGACAGGACTAAAAATGATGCCATCCATCATATTTTGATCGTTCTGAAAGAGATGGCGACATTTATAATATTGTCAAATTAGTTTAGTTTAGTTTTGACGATTTCTTATTGACACCAATGTCTATCTACACCAATGTCTATGGATACCCACTTTTAATGTGAGCACTTCTGGAAATTACTAAGTAAGTAGTGTGGCTAAGAGATTGTGGCTAGGCTACCAACCATCAGACATCAAGCTTTAGTATCAAGCCAAACTCTTACCCTAGCAAATAATAAAGAGATTCTCCAAGTTTAATAATAATAGCCTGTTGTCGTTTGAATATTAACAAAGTTTTTGTTTTTCCTTGTTGTGTAGAGATTTGCAAATTTTTGTGATAAAGTCAAACAAAACTTTCTAGACGAATATATTAAAACTTCGCATAAAAGTATCTTTTGCCAAGTTGATATCACCCAACGTATCGTAAATATCAAACATTTTGTCTCTTTATTGCGTTTTGTAACCCCCTGTAGGTATAAAAACTAATATTTATTTACTTTCTTAGTAACTGTTAGTACTTAACATTATTATAACATGTTTTTCTTCAATAATCACGAAATTATTACTTGGTAGAGCTTATCTACCTTTTCTATATACTTTATTTGGATTCCTTTGATCTAAAATTTGAAGAAGCGAAAAACAGATTGAATCTCTAAATCGTAGTGAAGATTTTTCTTATTACAGGTAATTTCCCCTAAGAGTTCTTCTTTGCTGTAATCTAGACCGTGAACACTAAGTATTTGTGACTAGTCGGAGAATAAATAACTATTCGGAACATAGAGTCTAGACTTAAAGCTAGGCTAAGTCTCGAAATAAAGAATGTAAAACGAATTTTCGTAAATAACGTTTTTTTGTATCGAAGGATTGCCACCATTTGCTTTGAAGTCTTATAGATTTTTATTTCGTGCTAAAGTTACTCTAAATGGTAATGATTTATTATTTGGTTTATAACATTATAACTAACATTATAACTAAAGAATTAAATACTAATTACAACGACTACTTGCACTTATATCTGTATCCTTAAAATCCATTTCGTGACCAGAGGGCAGAATGCCGCAGAACACTGTCAGCATTGCCATGTTAAATGGCAATTCTTATTCTTTACTGAAATAGAAGCCAGAATTCCGATCCACTGTGGGCTCTTATAAGTTTTTGTAAGATCTTTACATATTGCGTGCCTTAGGAACCCGAGGACCTGGAGTTTCCACCTCAAAAGGCTCAAATATCGAGACCTCAGTCAAGAGTTGAGTATTTTCACCGTTTCTTGAACTCCCCTGATGTTACTGCAGAGCCGGCCCACTCTGGTATCCTTCCAAGAAGTAAAAGTGCTTGGGGTGTTCATGCAGTGTCCCAAACTAAAAGGCCGACCCATCTTCCAAGGAATCAAAATCATCTTCATACACTATTATTGTTTTTTAAAAATAAATTCAAATTCATTTAATAATAATCGTGTTTGTAATTTTGTGTGATCTATTATGTATTGACATTTGATGTCTGATAATATTTTTTGTATTGTATTGTATTGTATTTATTCATTTATATCGATCATCTTTCAAATCCTTCCGAAATTTCCAGAAAATCGAAGTAAAGAAAACGAAAGAAATACCATTATATAGTAATTAATTACATTAAATAGAGCGCAAACTGTATCTCTTATTTTGCCAAGCACGTGCAAGCTTTTAGCCACAAGGCAAAGGAGCACAAATAAATTTCAAAACGTGCCAGCAAGACATCGCGAAAAAGAAACATCTAAGAAAAAGTTGACTATAAGCTTCATAAGCCTTAACTACCTCTTTTCACGGAGTGCTCTTTCTTATACCTACTTATATTATAACCATGAAGAGGTTCTGAGCCCCCCATGTTGTCATCAAGTGAGCTCGTCACCAACTGTTTAGGGATTTCGTTAGAAAAGTCGGATGGATTGCACAAACATTAATGCCAGTGATAGCATAAACGTGCATACTTTGTAAGACTAAAGAAATAAACGATTTGACTCTGACTCTGACTCATACATTACTCGTCTACTAGTACCAAAACTAATTCTTTCCGTTAGTTTGATAAGTACTTAGTCTATGCGCAGGGAGATATTTTATGAGAAGAAAGTTATAAGTTATTTTTAATACCTCTGTAACAGTTTTATCTTATATTTTAGGAAGAGATGCGGAAATATAGTTTGGTGGATAAAAAGCGCAACTTCGTATCTCTGCCTAAGCTTTACAAAATGAAACTATCACAAAGGCATCAATGAAAAACTCATAATAGATACACAAACTGTACGATGGATGTTTAAAACTTCCTGTGGTTAACGTAATAATAAAATAAATTAGGTGGGGGCGCTACTTTCAGTTGTGTTAGCGTCTTTTTTATTTTCTGAAACGTCAGGAAAATCGAAGTAAAGAGAAACATAATAAAATCGCCATCAATAGTTAAATAAAATGCGAAACTTACTTATTATAAAGCCGGATGAAGAAAATCTGCAGTCAAGCCCTAGCAGCGACCTAATTTCCGAAGACCTCGTTATAAAAATCATCTCTGTTCCATCCATGTTCCACGATTTTTCCTCGGTATATATTTTATAGATACGTTTCGACATTAATTGGGTTATTGCAGATTAAAAATTTGATTACCCTTCGATTGTAACTCGATTTCCATTTTGACTGGAATTGGTATTGCAAACTGTCCAATAACCTGTAACGTTCTGAACTTTGGACGTGATTATTCCTTTGTTGCTAATGGATTGTGATTTTTAAATGTTTATGTGTTATAAGTTCTTTATTTATAACAAAAAATGTTATAGAATTATTTTACACGTAAACTTATTCCTGTACTTTATATGATTTGTAGAGGAAGGACTTACGCCTAATGATAAAAAAATAAATAATCCTACAACAGCATAATACGGGTAGATGCAATTAATCAATTCGGAAAAGGGTTTGAATTCTATTCTGTACTGTGTGCGTAAACTCTGCTTATTTTGAGCTAGACGATGGTGTATGAAGTTTCCAGCATTATGTCGTGTTTATTTCACATCTTGCACAGAGAAAAGACGACAGTTGGTACAAGGCGCTAACTGAATGGCGTCTATGACCTGGGTACAGAAACCCAGTTAGATGGGCAGACGATGTATCTAACATCGCAGGGCGAACTTGGATAAGATTAGCGCCGAACCGAGTGTAGTGGGACAAAAGTTCGGAGGCCTACCTATATCCAATAGGAAGTGAACTCAGGTTGCGGATGATGATGTTGATTGTTAAGTAATATGTTAGTAGTATTAATATTATGTAGCTAATATAATTACACGTGTTTTCCCGGAATTAAAAATAATATGTTAATCCATATCTGCGTCCAGCTGTGGCCAATAAAGGCTATTGAGGTGAGGTTTATCCAGATCTAATTTTAGATCGATCCGTTCAATAGTTCCGATGTAAAGAGGTTCAAACATCGGAACATCCAAAATCCAGTCTGAAGTCATAGCTGATGTTTTTGTACAAAATCATTAAAACATTAATTTATTTACACGGTCCTTCTTAATTACAAACCTCGGTTCGGGATTAGAAACATTGAGATTGGTCCCTTAGAATTCATTTTACTTCATTCAAAACGTACCTACCTATCTTAAATAAAATTCATAATTAGTTTACTAATTCAATTCATGACAAAGAGACTGCGATAACGAGTGGAATTTGGCTCGAATTCTCGTAATCGAGATAAGACTTAATAAAGGTCTGAATTTTTACGAAAAGCCGGTGCTGATGCCGATGTAAAAATTAAATGAAGTACAAATAAAAGTTTTAAATCCAGCGTAAATATCCCGTTGTCAATAACGTACATATTTGTCGCACATGTTTAATAATGTCATTTTATTTTTAAGTTTCTTGTCCATTTGTTTTTGGTATCAAGCACTTTTTAGCAAATACAACAACAGTAAGACTGCCTTGTGTATTGCCAAACGAAATTTGTGAACTCACAAACTTGTCTTTGTCATTTGGTATCAGAGAATTGTGTGTTTTTGTTGTGTGCTCGTTCACAAAAGTTCGTGCTATTTGATTGCACAATAAATGCAATAATAACTGTTAGGTTTCTTAATAGAAACAAAAAAATTATCTACTCTGTGTGCTTGCGACGTGTTCAAAGATAATGTCACAATTTTTGGGCGTAAGGGCGTATCTAACGATTTCGATTTTCATTTTTAGGATATAATAAGCGAACTTTATCACGATGAAGAGAAAATTTATGTCATTCAATCTGTTCATCATTTATTGGTATAATTTTAGAAACTGAATTGTCGTGCCTACAGGTTTCCTGTGCAAATGTGATAATGGACGAAACTTTTGAGCCCTGATTGACGAAGTAAACTCAATCAGCAAACTGGAAAATTAACTTTGATAAACTAACACCCTGTATGTGCTCGAGGCATTTTCATTAGTTTCGCACCTAGGTAAATTGTGTGTCAAATTATCAAAAACATAAATCTTTTTTCATAGATGTCAACAGCCGGTTATTCTGATGATTGTTATTGAAGTCTCTCAGAATTTTAAAGTTAACGGCCATTGCATCGGAATCAGAGCTTACGGATTTGTTGCTTTCTATAGATTTCTATGGTATAGCGTCCACTGTATCGGTATATCTGCCTATACCGATACTAATGCCAGAGACATGTATTATGCGAGAAATACGTATTTCTGCCGATGACAAACTCAAAGGCTTTCATTATCAGCCTACAATAGTCCACGGCTGGCCATAGGCCTCCCCTAATGAGCGCCATAGCGCCCTGTCTTCAGCTTGACGCATCCAGCATCTGCCTGCAGGCATCTGTCTTTCGCAGATCGTCATCCCACCTGGCCGAAGGGCGTCCTACACTACGTTTTCCGAGTCGCGGTCTCCACTCAAGAACTCGTTTACCCCAGCGGTTATCGGTTCTTCGCGAAATATGGCCGGCCCACTGCCACTTCAGCTTGCTAATTCTTTGAGCTATGTCGATAACTTTGGTTCTCTGTCGGATGTTTTCTTTACGAATTCTATCCTTCAGAGAGACTCCGAGCATAGCTCTTTCTATAGCTCGCTGAGCGACTTTAAACTGGTGGACCAGCCCTATCGTGAGTGACGACGTCTCGGCTCCGTAGGTCATGACAGGTAGGACGCACTGATTGAAAACTTTCAACTCAACGTTTCGACCAGATTGTGTAGGGTCTCGTCAGCGTCATCAGTGGAATCCAAGGCAGCGAATCTATTCCCGAGAAGCTGGAACTTCTCGGTGCCCGCCATGATTTGGACTGGGTTAGGTCGGAGCGTGGACTTCATCAGACGGTTTTTTCAAGCTTCAAATTGATATTCAGAGAGCCTCGGAGCAGTCTGTGATCAGATCCGGTATTGAACCTTGTTGATCACTGAGACATCTCTGAATATGTGCTTGCTATCCGTCATGATGAAGTCGATCTCATTTTTAGTCACAGTGTCGGGGCTTCGCCATCGCCATGTCCACTTTCTTTAGGGCTGTTTCTTAAAGACATACATCATTAAAAATAGCCCCTCTTTCTCAAGGAAGTTAACAAGCATTTGCCCCCTGTGATTCCTAACTCCATAACCATGCGGGCCTATTTGGGATTTATTGCCAGTCCGGATTCCCACCTTGCCGTTAAAGTCCCCCATAACAACGTTGAAGTGAGTGGTGTTGTGTAAGGCTTTGGATATGTCTTCATACATACCCTCCACTTCATCATCCGAATGTGCCGAGGTCGGTGCGTAGACTTGAATTACCTTCATGCTATACCGCTTGGATAGCCGAAGGATCAGGTACGCTACCCTGTTCGACACACTGGAGACTTCTTGAACGTAGAGAAAATGGCCCGATTCTAGGGTTACGGTGCCCTCCCCCTCTCTACGGACTTCGCATAACCCCAGAACATGCCACTTAATGTTCTTTAACTCCACTTCCAACTGCGCTAGGTGATGGTCAAGCCTCAAAGTTCGTCCATTATACGTTGCCAGAGTCGTTTGACGGTGGGGTCTCACCCGGGGATTCTTAGCACCCCTGACCCCAGGGCTGGCATGGCACCCGTCAACGCCAGCACAGCCGCTGGTGTCGCCGGGCACTTGGGGCCTTCTTTGTGCATCAATCATGGGGGGGGGGGGTTTGGACCATGACCCACCATGCTGGTCCCACCATGCTGGAAACAACCCACCAACACCGTGCGTGTTGGTGGGTTGTTTTGCCATTTCCTCGTTTGTTGGTCGGCAGGGAGCACCGCAGGCAGGTGAGGTTGGCTTGGGCGCCGAAAGATGTAAGTTGGCGCCCCTTACTCCCCAAAGGCTTCGGCTACGATTCCGATTTGGTGGACGCACAGCTTTATTCTGATGATACAGGTCCTAAAGTATAAAAATATCACCAACCATGAGTAAATAAGGATTATTTTAGGAAGAGAATGTAACATGTTAAGATGTTTTTATTGAGATATGTTTCAATTATGGTATACTAGCTCTGATGAAATGCTCTGATAAAAAAAAAAAAAAAAAAATACTAGCTGCGCCCCGCGGCTTTGCTCGCCTATCCCACGGAAAAAAGATTTATGGGAAGAAAGAGCAACAAACTTTTATACAGACATGTTTACAAACTTTCGCGTTTATAATATTAGTAGGATTCAAATATATTGGTGTCTATTCAGATGTTGCCAAAACTAGACTAAACTAATCCGACAGGACTAAAAATTATGCCATCCTTATTATTATTATATTTTTTTTTTTATTCTTATTTATAAGGGACATTGAGTCATTGCTGACTATGTCAGTCCCGTATTTAACAAACTAACTACTTAAACCTACTTAAAATTAAATTATATCTAAAACTAACCTAAATAATTTAATCGCCGCCTCACTCAGTGGAGCGGCTAAAATTATTTGGATAACACCAGTATCCGATAGGTTGACATTGTACAGTACAGGTCTCTTAACTCTAGCCTCATAGACTCGCTCCGCTCACACTCCGCTAGAAGATGCTGCACATCTTCTAGGACGCCACAAGTTTCACAATTGATCCTTATTATTTGGATCGTTATGCAGGGACAGCGACATTTTTAGTACTGTCAAATGAGTTTAGTTTAGTATTGGCGACATCTGAATAGACACCACTGTCAGTGAGGATAAAACGTTTTCTTCGAAAATTCAAATATTGTTCCGAAATATTAACCGTTTTATTGATTAGTTCTGTTTTTGACATACTAGGTTAAATAGGTGGGTTAGGAACTATACCATTGACAATGATAATAAAAACATACATGACAAATGTCAGAACAAGGTTACATTTTTTATATCATGAAATAAGATTTTTAATTCAAACCATAAAACTTTTATCGAAGGGTCAAGAGTATAACATTTCGTGTTCATAAAAAAGTAAGAACAACGTATTTATTACAGGAGAGGTATCATGCATTTATGATGCCATCCTTATGGATGAAGACTAAACTAATTTAACAGTAAAAAAATTATGCCATCCTTATGGATGGAATACTAAACTAATTCAACAGGACTAAAAATGATGATCAAGTTTTTGCGACATCTGAATTGACACTTATCTTAATTATTTATTTATTTATTTAAAGAACTAAACATCATATATATATATATATATTATATCTATATCTAACAAAATCTTAATGGTAATTATTCTAATATATGTATATGACAATTTTTTGCGTAGGTACATAACTTGTTGTATAGAGAATGCGCTCAGTGAAAAATCTTCTTACATTACAAACTAAAATTGTCAAAATTTGACTAAACTAATTTAACAGGACTAAAAATGATCATTTTTTGCCGATTTTTGCGACATCTGAATTGACACCAGTATCTTCTTACATTATAAACTAAATAATTAACTATATTTTGGCAATGATCTGAAATGTCTAATAATCCCTTTAAAAACGATCCAAATAATAATTATTTGGATCGATTTCAAAGAGACTTTGACATTTTTAGTCCTGTCAAATCTGTTTAGTTTAGTTTAGGCGACATCTGAACTGAAACCATTGCGCCTCTATGCCTTAAGAAGGCTACGAACCTCTCCCAAATCTCAGCGGCCGGCCGCCCGTGCGAATTTGTTGTTGTTTCACGTACAATGGAATCAGGTTGGCCATTCCACGGCATTTGCCTTATTTTGGAATTGTGCTCCCTGTGTCGCATCGCCCCCCGCGTTTGAGCGAGCGGTTGCAGAAATTTGAAGGAATTTCTCAATTTTTTTATATTTTTTCGTACTTTGCGATTCATTTTGAATAAACGACTGATTTCAGAAATATTTTTGGTTATTTCTAATGGTGAATATATTTAAGATGTTAGCAGGGTGACCGATTTTCGAATAAAGGTGTCGAACATGCATAAAAAATAGCTTGTAAATGACTCGATTTGGTGGTCAAAATATGGCAAATTAGTTTCACTCCCATTCAAAGATCATAATGTTTTTAAAAAACCAAAACACTACAAACATAGTTATTTTTCATCCAATTATGTATGGAAAATTTCAATACGATCGGAAACGTAGTTTCCAAATGAAGCGGAAAGTACGTTTGTATGGGGCTAAGGTATCCGTTCCGTTCTTAATGAACATTACTTGCACGTCGGTAAGCTAACACTTCACGCTAGCTAACTTCCATAGATCCGTCTACGTATGGGTCTATGCAAGTTAGCACGAAGAATTATTATAATTTATGTTAATGTTTTATGTTTTTAATTTACATCTGCCCGTTCATATGGCTCGGTAACTATCTTAAAGACGTACCTAGTATCTTACTAATTGATATTTAAAGTGATCGTGTAGTCCACAGCTGAACATAGGTAAATTTGTACCCTTCTCCGTCGCCGGCGGACCTACGGCCGCTATGCCACTAAAGTCACCATTGAATGTAGTTTTCTAGAATGGTTCCAGTTTTCTACCTAGAAAAAATCTCAAGGGGAATAGTGGAATAAGAAAAACCTTTGAGAAAAATTCTGGTCTTCTATAAACGTAGTTTCCAGAAAAGTGAAAGAAGTAAAACGGTGTGGGTCATATTAGACGATAGCTTTTCAAATTGAAAAGTTATCTATATTTGACATCAAAACTAGCTAAAATAAGGAGTTAATAACCGTTGGAATCTGAATGTATCGTTTGAAATTCCTAAATCCTAATTTTAGCAAATTCTAAAGCAACAAAGTCGACACCCATCTTGGAATAAGCCGTTTAATAACTGAAAAAAAAACGTAAACTGCAATCAACATCAACCTTTTCTACACGACTACTAACATGTCAAGCTTAGATTATGGACACCACTATCGACACAGGTTTTTGTATCAGAGCAATAAGGACAGGTAGGTATGTCGATACCAAAAGGTTGTCCCTTCATTTATGCTAGTGCGATGTAAGGACGGGGTTCGATCAGTGACGAACTTAAGTGCACATATCCATTTCGGTACGGCGGCGGTATGTATGTATAGGTACCTAATGGAAGCTTTCATCTTGGAAGCAGAGAGATAAATCTGCCATGCTTGCAATTTGCTTTTGAAGTTGGTTCCGTGACATCGTAATGCACTATAGTGGTGTTTTCTGCCAATAATTTAACCATTTAAATGGAGTCTATCAATCCGACGCTTAATATCCTTCGTGATAGTATACATGGTATACTTACATATTCATAAACTGCATTTTGTCATGAGCATGAGTTTTCTTTGCCGCATAAGATGTATGTAGCTACTCAATCTCTTTGTTTTTACAGTAGACATTATTATAGGTAGGCTGTTTTGGTTTTTCTCTTGTTTAGGCTTAATTTTTATTATAACTAAGTTTAAGACTAGGTATAAGCACAACTTTTTGTTGCTGTTAACCTTGTGTGGTTGGCAGGCTGTAATGCCATCGATATATAGCCCACCATTTGTGTACTTCTAAAAATTGTGTGCAAAAAATGTATTAAACTAAATAAATATTCGACTTTCTTGACGCTGGTTCTCGTATTAGTATAAAAACAATAAAAACACAATCCAAAGCACAACAAACAACCTCGTGTTTCCTTCGATTTGCTAACGCAAGAAACTCGCGCTTAGCATATTTGTTGTATCGGAATAACAAATGGCGACTCGACTCATTGCATATTGAAAACATGGACGCAGCACGTTGATTATATTTTAGCGATGCTGCACAAATATTGTACAGTATAAATGTATATGAAACTCGTCTGATGCAAACATTACTTTGGTGACTTGATGTGTTGTTTACCCATAACAGTAGATATGTTTCTATAACATAACTTAAGGTATTTTAATCTACAAAGTTAAACCATGTCATAAGTCCCTTTACGTAGTAGGTATTTGTATTATAATAATAATGTTAGTTATAGCGATAGGTAGGTAAGTAGTAGTAGTGTAGGTAATTTTTTATATTTCCTTGATTAAATTAAATTTTAAAACATGCCATTCATTTAAAAATCTTCTGGTAGGTTTCATTGACGTAATTACCCAATATGAGATTTAAGGGCTATTGGCCCATGAGGCTTATACCTCGTTGCCAGGAAAACTTAGCTGATGCAAGTTGTTTTATCTACATTATCGACGGCTTCGCATTCAAGTTCCTTCTAAATAAGGGAAGAAACTTCAGATAGCTTGATAAAGTTACGCGTTAGCTAGTTCGTAACACTATAATAGCAAAGCTTACCGAATTGATAAGATAATAAGCTTGTAATAGCGAATGGAACTTTCGATTATGTGCTCAAACTTGTAAAGTTTGATGAATTTATTATTTATTTATTGACTTAGTACAGAATTACTTCTAATAACACTAGTCATACAACGAATGATAAATTATACAGTTCAATGATATTAATTAAATCTAATGGGATAATAATCAATGGTAACAAAATATATTTAAATTATAAAACAGTAAGAAAAAAATTAAAAGTCAAATAAGCACTTAATATTAAATAAAATATAGATCTATATATACAATTTAGATTATTAAAAGAAAGGTAAGAATATAATAGTCCGCATATACCACACCTCCAGCCAGGTGGGATGACGATCTGCAAAATACTGCAGGCAGATGCAGGATGCGTTAAGCTGAAGACGGGGCGCTAAGGCGCTCATTAAGGGAGACCTTTGTTCAGCAGTGGATTTAAATAGGCTGATGATACTGATAATGACAGATACCACTCAGCATAGAATTCTAGTTTAACTCCTTAAGGGAGGATTCTTTGAGGAGGGGAAACTGGAATCACACTAATATTATACATAAATGCGAAAGTTTGTATGGATGTACGTACGGTTGGATGTTTGTTACCTCTTCACGTCAAAACTTCTGAACAGATCTGGCTGAAATTGTGCATACAGGTAATTCTAATCCTGGAATCAAACATAGGTAGGTACTTTTTTCCCATAAATCAGTTCCCGTGGGATAAAAATCAACTTTAAACGTTTCCATAGGAACAACGACAATTTAATTATGGACCTTAACTTGTAATCAGAAACTTATCTCTTACAGTGACAGTTGTTTCGACAGCGAGTGCAAAATTGATAGAGAATAGTCAGCTTTTTGACAATTTCCAGGTCAAACGTCGTCTCCCGCTTCCGGGCCTACCAAAATACAAAAATAAAATGCTTGTTTTCTTACGATGTACAGTAGGGTGGTCCAAAAATTTTTTTTTGTTATTTTTCTTTTGGCCACCCCGTAAATTTGTTACAGGTATTCACAGTATTCACATAGTAAAATTTCAGAAAGATGGCTCAAGTAGAAAGGAGTGCTCAATCGAGTGTTGTTTTTGATTTTATTGTGATAAATGCCTTATTTTAACTTTTTGGTACAGGACAGTGTCGTGTGTTAAATAAGTGAATATATATTAAACTAAACTATTAAAGAGTTACATAGACAAATTAAAACAGTTTTGATACTTATTTAGTAGACTGTGAAGTGAATCAGTGTAGTAAAATGTGTTCATCTACTCGCAAAAAAGACGAAATTTTTCTACTTGGAGGTCTAGATGTTGAGCCTTTGACAAGGCTTAACCAACTCCCTTCTCTTCGGCAAGTTTTACTCCGTTATCACTAAATATTAAATGAATCCAAAAATGTGAAAGATTCCGCGCATTTACTTATTCAAGGACTTATAGAAGTAAAGTGGGGCAAATCTAGTATTCCGACTAGACAACAAAATCACTGCATTGAAAAACTGCTAAACTTTCATAAGAACTGGCTGCTTTTGAAGAAGAGGAAGAAATTCTGAAGCACAAAGAAAAAGAGAGTATTTGTTTACAATAGAACTAGACAAACTTTTTGAAATTGCCCATGCGAGCGCTATGAATTTGATAAAAATTACGGAAGACAGAGCGTTTCTCATCGATCAAAAAGGAGAACGTAAAATGATTATGACCTCAATCGACAAGAAATTAGAACAGACCAAAGAACGTGCTCTAAAACGGAAACCAAGATCTGAAGAATTGAGAGAAATGGCTACTAAGAGTAACGCTTCATCTTCGGTGGTATCGAGTCAAGAATTAAAACATGAGTGCAGCTTTAGTAGCACTTCTAGTGATGTTAGCGTATTAGAAGATAAATCCAAAGATGAGTTTGTAGCGGCTGTATCAAAAAAGATCAAGAATGCTGCTAGTTCCTGTAGCGTGGAGCCGACTAGTGATATGTTTACACAACACGTTACCAGTGCGCTTGATCGTAACAAGATCACCAATTGAGAAGCAATGCGACTTATAGTTCCAATATCTGCTGCCCTTGGTTGCAATCCTGCTTCGCTCCCAATCTCTCGCAGCAGTATTCGACGCGCAAGAAAAAAAAAGAGAGCTGAATACAACTACAGTAAAAAATTGATATTGATTTACCATTGGTAATTCATTGGGACGGCAAACTTATGCCCGACATAACTGGCAAAAATAAAGTAGAGCGCCTTCCGATTCTGGTCTCTGGTAATGGTTGTGAAAAACTATAAGGAGTACCTAAACTTACTGCAGGAACGGGGGAACAAATATCTAATGTCACAATGCAACAGTGGAATATCACAAATAAAGTCCGGGCTATGAGCTTTGATACTACTGCTTCTAACACCGGTGCTAAAAAGGGGGCTTGCACTCTTTTAGAAGAAAAGACAGGATGTGATCTTTTGTGGCTTGCTTGTCGTCATCACGTATTTGAAATAATGCTTTCAAAAATATTTACTCTGTGTTTTGGGCCAGCGGAGAGAGGTGTTAAACTATTTGAAGATTACAATACGATACTCACTAAGAATGAGGAAGAAAAGCAATTTTTACTTCACATACAAAACAGAAAAATCGTTTAAAGTCAAAGTCAAAGTCAAAGTCAAATCGTTTATTTCTTTAGACTTACAAAATAAGTTCTTAGACAAGTCAAATTTTTACTATATAAACAGCTTGATAAATAGTTATTACTATCAACAAGAAATAAGGTGCAATTGACTTTAATTCACTTCAATTTTTTGTCCACTAGCGGAAGAAGTGAAAAAGAAACCACTAGCAAGTCCATCGCTTATCAACTAATACAATCTTAGGATAACTAAGTCTAACTGGTCTTACATACTATTGTCTGTATGGAACTGGGCGACATCCGGCCAAGCGTTAACATCATTTACGTAGTCATCTACGGAGTAATAGGCTTTCTTGATAAGATTTCGTTTTATGTACAGTTTAAATTTACGAATAGGGAGCTCAGTTGCTTCAGATGGAAGCTTATTATAGAATCTTACGCAATTGCCCACAAATGATTTCCCTACCTTTCGTAATCTATATGATGGGATGTGTAATTTGTTCTTGTTTCTTGTATTTTTATTGTGAACATCACACCTTTTCATAAAGTTATCTCTGTTTTTGTGTATACATTAGATTTTCATAGATGTATTGCGATATTACTGTTAAAATATTTATTTCTTTAAATAATTCCCTTAACGAGTCTCGTGGATTTAATTTATAAATAGCGCGTACCGCCCTTTTCTGAATAACAAAGATAGTCTGGATGTCAGCTGCCTGTCCCCAAAGCAAAATACCATAAGACATAACACTATGGAAGTAACTGAAGTAAACTAACCTAGCTGTATCTTCATCGGTAATGTATCTAATTGTTCGAACCGCATACGCTGCTGAACTAAGTCTGTTTGCGAGAGCATCAATTTGCGGTCTCCATTGAAGAGAGGAATCAATATGTAACCCTAGGAAAACAGTTGAGTCTACAAGGTGAACAATCTCATCCTTTAGCATTATCTTAGTTGGGAGCTCTCTTACATTTGGTAACATGAATTTTATGCATTTGGTTTTTGAAGCATTGAGTAAGAGGTTATTGGCGGTGAACCAATCTAGTATTTGTGAAAGAGAATTATTTACATCGTCATAATTATGTTTATTTCTGTCAACTTTAAAAATCAATGAAGTATCATCAGCAAATAAGACTATATCACAGAGATCTTTTGCTAGAAATGGGAGATCATTTACATATACTAAAAATAGAAAAGGACCCAATATTGATCCTTGCGGGACTCCTAAATCGATTTTTGATCCCCTAGATCTTTCTTTACCAATATCTACTTTTTGGACTCTATCAGATAAATATGATTGCATAAGGTCCAGTGCCTTGTTTTGAATTCCATAATGTCTTAGTTTATTTATTAATGTACCATGATCAACGCAATCAAAAGCTTTAGAAAGGTCACAAAATACACCAATAGCGTTTTTCGCTTTATCCCATGCATCCAATATGTGCTTTAATAGAACTGTACCAGCATCAGTTGTCGATCTACCCTTGGTGAAGCCAAATTGATTTTTATGTAACAATCTATTGAGGTTGAAGTGAGAGGACAACTGTGTGAGAATAATTTTTTCAAAAACTTTACTCATTGCAGGAAGTATTGAAATTGGCCTGTAATTGGCCGGATCAGTGTGGCTACCTGATTTATAAAGAGGAACCAGTTTACTATATTTCATGAGATCAGGGAAAACTCCTGCATCAACACAACTATTGAAAATGTAAGCCAAGTATGGAGCAACTTCCTTAATAATAGAACTCAGTACTTTGGTTGAAATACCCCAAAGATCCTCAGTATTTTTGATGTTAATTGACTTAAATGTTTTCACAATATAATTAGCGTTTACATGACTAAATAATATAAAAACCTCGGTACATTTATCTACAGATGATTCTAATAATTTAACCGCGATTGAAGGTGAGGAGTTTAGAGACCGGGTAACAACTTTAGGAATATCAGAAAAGAATGAATCAAAAGCATCGGCAATATCTTTATCGTTTACAAGTATTGAATTATTAATTTTTAACCTTATTTCTCTTTTTCGTGACTTAGATTTACCAGTTTCGTTATTTATAAGTCTCCATGTTGCTTTGATTTTATCAGATGAGTTTACAATTTTTTTCCTCAAAAACAGGCATTTCGCTGTGTTACAGACTTTTTTAAATGTTTTTGAGTACTTTGTTAAATACAAAAGAAACGCAGGATCATTTAACATAGCTTCTCTAGCACCATAAAGATCATATAGTCTATTCCTACTTCTATAAATACCGGGAGTGGCCCAATCGGTAAATCCGACCCTGTCCCTAACTGTGCATGTTTTATATTTAAATACTTCGCTGTGTTCTTTGTTTATAACACTTAAAAGTTTGGCAAAAAGATCATTAGGGTTATCGGAACAAGTTATATTAGCTACTGCTAGTTCCACTTGACTTTGAAAATTCTTAATACGGCTCTCTGTAATAGGCCTATAGGTATATTTCTCAACTTTGTTTTTATCGTTAAGATTATAACTAAAATTAACACTCTGACCATAGTGGTCTGATTTGAAATGTTTGATTACTGCTTTGTTGGTTGGAGATAGACTGCAATAAATATTATCTAAACAAGTGGCAGATGTTAGGGTTACCCTAGTAGGATCATGAAAAAGATGTCGTAAACTAAAGCATTTGAATAAATTAAGCAGCCTATCGGCGAGGGGATTCGCTAAAATATCTATATTAAAGTCGCCACAAACAATGAGATCCTTTCTACATGAAAATAATTTCAGCAAAACCTCTTCCATAGTACATTCAAAAGCTACTTGATTTGCGTCAGGAGGGCGGTACACGCACACTATGATGTGTCGCTCCAGTTCCACACAAGAAAGTTCAATAGTCCTCTCAATAGTGAGGTTTACAATATCTTTACGTTCTTTACATTTAAGACTATTTTTAACTATAATCAAAGAGCCACCACGTATTGCAGCTTTTCTTTTATAGGAACTTGCAAAACAATAGTTATTATAAAAGGGCAGTAACTGATTTTTTACAATCCAGTGTTCTGATAAGCACATAACATCTACATTCAAATAATTCAAAAATAATTCTAATTCTAGGATTTTGCTGGGTAAGCCTTGTATATTCTGATGGACTATATGAAATGAATTTTGCTTTCCCGTTGTCGCTGTGGTCAGTTTAAATTTGTATTTACTGACACAATAGCTTTAATGCCCTCATTAGTACTGCTACTAACTATATAGACAGGCTCGTCAGGTAACTGCGTTATACTATTTATAACGGGATCAAAAATATTATATGCTAACAATTTAGCAATGTTCAGTTTGTTTTTTTTGCTTAGGTACATTGTATCCTTAATCAAAAAAGTATTACTAATAAAGTTATTAGTATCAAAAAATAATACATCACTATGACGACATGTCATGTTGTACATCAGCATGTTATTTTTACATATATTGTCATTTTGAATTGATGTCAATGACTTTGAGTAAGGAAAGGAGCAAATAATAAGTTTCCCTAGTCCATTCTGTACCTTTCCCAGAAGTACTTCAACTAGCCTAATCAACTGTGACCGTTTCACACAACTTTCACCAAGCTGAACAATTAAAGTTGTACTCTTATTCAGAGAGTCATCTTGCTGAATGCTATCGGTAATTATATTTATGTTGGCATTTGGATAGCAATTGTTAACTACATTTTGCGCCAGCAAGCCACTCAGCATTAAACCCATGCCAGCACCCAAACCATCTGAGTATATTATAGTCTTCCGGGTATATTGACTGTGGTCTGGATCTAAATCTTTAACTGGAGATGGCGCAGTTTGAGCTGACGGGCACCCCGTAGTGGGGGTTGGAGCTGTGTTGCTGCTAGAGGCACCACAGTGGTTCTTGAGCGAAGGTGAGGGCGGCGCCAGCATCGCGGATGGTAATAACAGCGGTAACTGGGACACTACAGCACCATCTTCAGTTAAAGAGTTTGTGGTACTCTCAAGATTAGTTTGAGTGCTGCTGTGCCGTACTTCAGAATATACACTATCATTACTTACAATTTGTAACATTTTTTGGTAGTTTTCATTGGCATCTTCTTGGGCTCGTTTATATTTACAGGTAACATCATGAAGTGCCCTTTCTAAATTAACTATTTCTTCTGCCATATAGTTTAAATCTTTAGAATTACGTCCTAATAAACTATAACAAGAGTCCAATTCTTCTTGTAAGTTACATCTAGATTTTTCCTTGCTCAATTTTGCATTATTGAGAAGTTGTTTCTGTTTTTTAATTTTTCTTTCAGATTTCCTAATGAAGTTACTTAACTTAACATATTTTTTAATTTTATTAGTCCCTTTCATGACGGGTGTCTGGCTGTGACTATGGCGACATGGTGTACTGAGATCCACATTTGACATGTTAATATCTGTAGATAAAAGTTCTGTTCGAAGATCTAAACTAGAAATACTAGTCGCTGAAGTCAACGGCTTACACTCTAATTTATCAAATTTTATTCTACACTCTGAAAGCTCTTGCTTTAAGTCTTTGTTTTGCTGCAACACCAGTTCATACGATTCGTGGCAATTGTCCACGGAATGCAAGCATGCATTCAAACGGTCGACTTCTGACAGTGCATCTTCATGGTGAGCATGGAGTTCAGCGAGTTGTCCCTTGAGTGTTTGGATCCTGCCTAGGTTAGCCAGGAACTCAGCTTCGCTATCCTCCTGCTCTTGAAGCAGCCTGTCTCGGTCCTCTTTGACTTCCTTTAACTGGGCTGTAGCGAGCTTCAGCTTAGCCTCCAGGTCACATGCCCTTCTGGTCATCATTTTGTGTCCCTGAAAAATAGCAGTCTAAAGTTAACTAGTATAAGAATAAAATAAAGAAATAAGAAGTGAAGAAGTGAAGTGAATGGGAAATGAAAAAATAAGTTTGAATTTATTAGCAGGTGATGAGAGACTGGTTCTTCCAAGGTCACCCTCTGATGGTGAGAAACCAAGTTGAGGTGTGATGGGTCTAAAAGAGCCCAGTGACCAATGGTGAAAGAAACCAGTTGAAATATGAGTAGGAGGAGCAAAGTAGAATTAAAAAAATAGTTAGGACCAAGGGATTGCTAGAACATTTAGTTCAATAAGTATTTAATGTTTACTTGTAACTTGCTCGGAGAACATTCACTAAGGTTACTTTGATAATTTTAAGAGAAAATAATCTAGGTTACAATTTAGTAGGCAAATTGTTTAGTCAGAACTTTGTAGAAGTCTAAATAATTATTACATTATACTGCAATAGATAAACAGTACCTACATAACATAGGGAGGTTATTTTTATTGTATATTGTTGAGTGTTTTGTAAGTGTAAGGTTGTCTGAGGCTAAATGGTTCGTCTACTACTTAGCTTCCACAGATTGTCAAGCTAAGAGAGATAGAACAAGCCTGTGTGTGATTTGTGAAGAGACTCACAGAGTGAGCAGTGTACCTGTTTATCTGTAGTTGGTAGGTAGGTACAGTTAGGTATGTGTGTAGGTTAGTCAAGGAGATAATTTGATAACAATACTCCCCAGGTTTAAATGCTGACTCTGGAAATATCTCCGTCCCAACTGTAGTTTGAATTTCCAAACAATCGCCGACGAGTGCCGCTCGATTCGATTTGCACGGATTCGATCATGCGTTGGTTATCACCAGTTGATAAATCAACGAGTGGAAGGGTCTCATCCTCCGAAAGTGTTATTTATTGTCAACTCTTGAGCCCTGGTCGTATTATGTGTTCTTTGAGCAGAAGCGATCAATTTTTGGCGGTTGACCGTTACAAAATCTGTAGCACTTTACACAGTTTATATTGACAGGATTTTACTGAATATTTCACTTTATTGTAAGTAATTGGTACAAATTACTTGTTCTAAACACTTTAAATTAGCTAAATCACTCAAATATCCACAAAAAACATAAAATAAATTTGTATCAGCTTACAGTAAGTTTCTCCGAAAAATTGAAAATAAAATAAATTTTATCTCATCGACAACCACGAGTATATCAACCTGTGAAAGAAAACTTAAAAAAACTTGAAAAAAAGTTTGCTTTAATTTCTGAAGTAAATGCGTCGGTATTCTAAAATTAAAAAATTTCCCGTTAGGTATTTTCTACTGAAACATCCAAAAAGGACTTAACAAACATTGTTTTAAAAGAATTCGACTAATGTTCTGTTAATTTATTGCTTTGTTACCATTTTTGTTCCCAAAATTTTGTTGTGTAAGCTGTATTTTATAAACCACATATAAATTTCAAATTACGTGTTTTAGTTAAAATCCTGGAAACTTCTCATTCGATGAGCACCCCCTTGTATATAAGATAGAGGGCTGATATTTTTCACATATAATAAGAATGGTAGGTGTAACAAATTAAGGGGGTGGCGCCACCTAAATTTGAATATTTTTTTTTCACCCTATGGGCTTGGACCACCCTAATGTACAGACATGGTGAATTTTGCGAAGAAATAATTACCTGCTTAGACATGGACATAGACATAAATGATATGTTAATGTCTATTATGTCTATGTCTCGGTCTACATACTTATAACCTAATCCTCCAAACCTTAAAACTTTGATGCATCAGGAACTAACCTGAAAATATTTTTTACGCTCTACGAAACCGGCGAAGTGATCAGCACTCAAATTGTGTTTACAATAACAGCCATGGTTTCATTTATGATCAGTGTCTTAGTAGATGTGTTATCATCCGTGACGTCACCAAATGGCTCTGTCGGAAGAACAGCGTTGATTATTACGTGTTTACAACCAGCTCATGCTGAGACAGAGACCGTTTTGTGACTTTAATCAACAGATGCTTTATCTATTATTTTAAGCCATATGTGTTTTTTTTGTTGATTAAGTTACAAATAAAATAATATTCCATTCCATTCTATTGTATCAGAGAGTACATTGAATCCTTAAAAGGTTCAAACTGAGTTCCACGCATCCAATATTTCAAAGGCGGCCCGTTAGGTATTTTCCAGTTCAAATAAATATGGTTCAAATACACAGCAAACTTACTGACCCCGATTATGAGCCCACCGGAAGAATTTCTCTGCACGTAAACTAGTCGCAAATTGTCGCTGGCTCGAAAAATCTTGAAACGAGTAGCAGCTGAGGTGTTAGTTAAATGAAAATATTTCTGTAGATGTTAGGAAGCGTAATGCAATTTATCTATCTACTACATTTCTTGGTGCTAAAAGTTCGAAATATTGTGGTAAACTTTACAGTGTCGAGATTTTTATGTAAGCATTGCATGTTGATAAGGTGTGGTATGATGCTGGTTAATTCATACAAAATTATCTAGCCCGAAGTAAAGCAGAGCTTGTGTTATGGACACTAAAAAAACATCCAGAACAGCCTGAGCAAAAATAACATTTGTCCCGATGCGGAAATCGAACCAACAACTTTTTTTTTATTTTTTTTATTGCTGATGGATCAGCGTTTGGCTACCAACTCACTTTAAGAAAGCGAAGATGTAGCCTAAGATGGAGCACGCTTTTCCAGAAGGAACTTATTTACCTCCTGCGTCGCAGACGGACGTTTGGCCGCTGCACCACAGAGGTCGTCGTTGATGAATTGATTAGCTAGTTGTTGATCTTTGTAGGATGAATCAACGTAAATCAAAGGTAGATTCTTTATTTTTTAACTGAAAATTTTACCGTACCATCTTCCAACGTGGAAGCTAATTTAAATCGCAAGCTGAACACCCACACAAATCTCAAGTGTCTGACATTCCACATCAAAATCTCCCCCATTTACCATTCCTAATCACACAAAGCGTCATAAAGCGAGCCCTGGCGTCGATTACTCATTCACATTGACGAGAAGCTCCCTTTGAAAGCTATCGAAAAACTCCCTACGGAGCCCTGAGTCGGAACACAGATATTGTATTCGTCTCGCCCCGAGTCGCTAACTAGATTGCACTCAGGTCGCGGGCACACGTAATATCTGCGATAGTGCTGCAGTGTCGTCTGTCGATGTTTTATTGCATGCGTTTTTCAACTCACTGCTAGGAATCCAGTTTCTAAAAGAGAACAGATTCGGATTAGGTCTATTCTACCTTTACATAGGTGATACTCGTTGGTGCTTTTTTGATCTCCTTGCTTTCATAAAAGTTGTGATTACGCTCTCCTAGCATAATATGCAATTTTTTCCAATTATTATATTGAATCAGGTATATTATAGTAAAATAAAATAATTGTAAATAAATAAATAATGCTGGACAATTATCACAGCATTATCTATCCCAAGCTAAGCAGCCTTAACTGATATAATTAATACAATACACGACCTAAATATATTTTTTTTATTTTACATTATATAGAATACATTGGTTTAAGAGATGTATATAGCTAGCATGAGTTATCTATTAAGATTGCCGGGTATCTATTGATTCAAATCTAAAAACACACGTTATTATGCATCCGGATGTATTACTAATTAAAGTTTATGAATATAATTTAGTTTTTAGGCATTGCTGGCACGCGAGATAAGCTTTGGTCACATGTTTCTCATTAGGCACTCGATATTCAACGAATTGTCTGATGGGCTTCACATAATATGTGAAGGAAGTAAAATAAAATATAAAGGAATATATGGCAGCTATGTATATTCCTTCATATTTCATACAAGGAAAAATATACATTATAGCTGTCTAGGCTGAAGCTGCAGCCTGAAGTCTCCTGACGATTTCTATTGAAAGATGTATTGAGTGAGATGTATCGTGCTATATTATACATCTTTACATTATAGTTTCCGTGTGTGAATCCCCTTAATTGTAATTATTCTAAGATTTGCTTGAAAGACTGTTATCTAAGTATTTCATACCTACTAAATATTTCTTATTGAACCAGGTGAGAACTCTGTGTCTAATCAAACCTAAAACCGGCTTAAGGCACTTCTAACCGAAATCTGATGTTGTTTTATTAGCTACATAAATAATTATACTATATATTCTACACACCATAGTGACGTGACCTACCCTACCAATAGCAGCCTAAATGAGATGTTCTCGTTACTACTTTAAGTTTACAACATTATCGTTTACCGCGGTGCATCTCTATTTCACCCGATACTTCCAACATTCAGAGAGTAATTTCCCTCAAGTGCCAGTCGCGCCCTGGAGATGGCAATCATTTGACAAGTATGTGCAACATCGCATCCCATAGCCCTCGTTTTCAACGAATAGGGTCTGCTAATTTGAAAGTTCACGCTATGCATCGCAAATAAACTAAACTTAAAAACTATAGGACGTATGTGGAACCTTTGATAGAACTGTATAATGTTCTAATGTAAGGATACCTAATTTTAAATTTGAATCCGAGAATTGCCGTGTTGACTGTACAATTAAATCCAAAATAGGCTTGGTAGTGCCGTTAATTGGCAACGGCATTATTACTGGCAGTGCGGATGGTAGTGTGGTTGCCAATAAATGTAAAAAAATAGTAGGTATATCAGTTATAATGGTAAGTAGGTTAGTGCCATAACAAAAGCTCTAGATAATGTTGTGTTAATTTGTCTAGCATTATTCATTTATTTTATTTTATTGAAATACATCTATGACCCTTACAGTAATGGAAATAAGATAGGTTATAAAATCGCTCCCATAGGAAAAGACGCCCTTGTATTCAATTACTCGTAGACAGGAAACAAAAGTCATTAAAACACCTTCCCCACGTTCGGTGGACATTTATTTTCAACTATCGACGTGAAAGAAATCAAAAAAGCGAGTGGATTTTCTCGTAAAACAACCTGAAACGCCGGAAGCTACAGGCACAACTGCTTCCGATTTAGAAAACAATATAAAGCTGACGATGGTATTTCCAACCGATATTTCTTCGATAATGATGTTTATATAACTTTGCAGACACTATGTCTCTGTTTCTTGGCTCTGAGCGACCTTTTATGCCACCCTTATTTTCTTTAGCCATAGGGGAACATGCCAGTTGTTTATCGTGTAAGACTTGTGAATAAGGTACCTAGTGCCAAGCCAACATATGACAGAGTTTCTTCCTATGGTAGAGCTATTTGTTTTATCCGGGGTATGGTTGCAGCACCGTGTGACCCGACTTGGTGAGTATCTTCCAACTGGTATTGATATGAATCGGGTGAGATGCCTGAAGATTGTTTGCAACAGTCTGCAGGTTAGCTCTGTTTTTTCACTTGTGAATACTAGTTCTTATTTAATTTTGATTTTCTTTATCAATAAGGTATTGTTTCTGCCTATGGTAAAGCTATTTGTTTTATCCAGGTATTTATTTTTAAATATCTCTTATACTCATAACTGCAACACGAAAATTCACAACGGTTTAACTAGGTACCACTGACGAATTTTCTGCATTCAATAAAATATAGCAGAGTTGCTGAAAGCTTTAGGAAATCGAATACTCTTTACAAGCTGATTTTAGATTCGTGGCTTTGTATTTTAATGTATTGTTGTATTCTTGTTTGTTCAAATGTGAACAAAATAAAAAGCGAGAACATTTTGTACTTCAAAAGTATTTCTCAAGCTCTTTGTTTTTCCGCGTCTCGTTGTCGTCTCGAAGCAAAGATAATGTCTCGTAAAACAAATTGTGAAAAAAGCGTCACTCAGTCTTTCCTTACTTGTTTTGTTTTCTTGCAGACGGAGATTGGCCACAATTTAATTTATTTGTTTAGCTTTTATATATTACATTTTACAAGTCGTCATCTTGACATTAAAAGGTCTGCTTTTATATAATTTATTCAAATAGGCTGTACCTAAACAAACTGTATAATGGTTAAGAACTCCACGACAGACACCAGACATTTCCCCTCGTTTCTTTTGGCGCCGCTATATTTATATGTATAAATAACAATGAAATAACTGAAATAAGTTTAAACTATTTACGATTGAAGGAATAGTACTAGGTGCAGACTAAAATACATAAATATTTCGTGCCTACTACAAGTTTGTACTATACAAAAGTTATATAAAGTGATAATAACTTAAATTTTTCAATAAATCAAATATGAACTTTCAAAGAAAAGAATTATGAGGTCTTTGCAGAGTTATCTTGCAGATATCCTATTCTTATATACTTGAGAACTAGGTGATCCAGTTGAGGTTGAGGGTTATTCTTGGTTTTTCCCCCAGAAATCTCCACAAAAGAGGACAACTGTCATTTAAAAATATACTCAACTCTTTACTTAGATTATGTAGAAGTAGATTATCTTTAATGGGGAAAACCGAAATCGTTTTTTTCAGTTTTCCCCTTCGCCTTGAAGATCTCGGGGTAAACTAGAGTAAGCTCAATTCAAAACGTCTATGTACAACAATCTAATAACAGACTTTCCAACAAGAGTCATTCACTCTAGCGTAAAGCTAATTAAATTTACAGTACGTCAACATAAACTTTCGTTGCTGGCTTACATTCGGACGGTCGTAGTCCACTCACGTCGTCTACTGAATCAATTTCGTGTCAGGACCGACTCGCAAGCTCAACGGAATGTATGTCGCGTTACTCTAACTGAATTCAGTCCCTGATTACAAGGTCACGAAAGTAAGATATGAAAAATGAGCAAACATTCTCGCTTTACCTATGGTGATTTGGGGGAAAACGGATAAAACTCGTAGGGGTTAAAAGATTCGGTGATTGTCAGCAGTTTTAACAATACTTTTGAGATCCAGTTGGTAGATGAATTATTCATAAGTAGTTTAGCTCAGCTAGATTTTACCCTGAGGTCACTTGAGACAAAGATAATAGGCACCTATAACAATTTTAAGTTAAAATATAAACACGTTTTAAAATAGGAATAAATAAACATTAAACAATGCTAAACAAACCACACACAGAGCATGATCTAATTAAAACATTCTTCAAATGATGTTATGTAGAAAATGATATAACTACTTCTAATCTAATGAACCTATATCATAATGCGTCTAATCAGAAAACCTTTACACGAAGACTGCATTATGTTACCCGGGATGCACCCACCACTATAACAGGGTAATAAATTCTAAATAGTGCCACTATCTCGGATAATGTAAACGTTATTTAGTTAATCGGAAAATACTGGCCCAGTTTAATATACCTATACATACAATAGCGATACATTTTAGATTTCGAGAGTATCTATGAAAATCAGGAAAAACTCTTTATACAAGTTTAATTATTAAAGTAGCTCACCAAAGTATGTCATGCATTATTTAATTGCTGAATCACAGTAAAACTTATTATACACTCATAATAATTAAGATTAAAGATGGCCTTAACACTAACTTAGACCTAAATTGCAATAAAAAAACCACTTTTCAAAAAATCAAGACTAAAGTGGACATAAATGTCCAAAAAGATCCATCAAAGAATATTTGCAATAGATTTTAGTGGACTTAGGGAATTTTTCAGTCAAAATCGCTTTCAAAACCTCGCCAAAATACCAAAAGCAGTCAGGTAATCAATAAACCATTGTTCCATACCTATGTATTGGGCACTATTTATATGCTTTGTTGATAAAGTACATGCAGTACAATAAAAACTTCCCCTAGGAAATTCATAAGTATTGCGTTGAAACAAAGCGCGTTCTACCAGCTTTAGAATACAGGCGGATAAAATTGGAACTACCCGTGTCACCTCCAAATTACTGCCTGCTTCCTATAAAATGTTAACACTAGCGCCGCCGACAACTGTAGGGTTAAGTTGGTAGTACGACATGCGTGCTTACAACTAAACAATAAGCTTCATCGCAACGAGCTCAAGTGTTAAAGACGGTAATATGACGCTCTGGTAGACTGGCGCAGGCAGTAAAAATATTTACAACGGTACATTTACCATTAGTTGACTTCCTTATACTTATGTTTATCGCGGTCAGAGCTCAAATAATGGTTAATAGTGGCCTCAGTTAATTAGTGATGCGCATGAAACTAATCCGAAATTTTGGAAAGCTCAAAACTCAAATGATCTTAAATATATCGTTGTACTTAAATAAATTTATAAACTAAAGAAAAAGAAAAATTTAAAATCACAAGCGTGTTTTTTTAGCCTCAGCTAATCGTACCTACTTCGTTGTTTGTTCCCCCTAGTTCGATTGATTAGTTTGATCGTCAAACTAGTGATAATTTTATTTTATCATTTGTTCCACCGTCGAACTTATGTTATAATATTATGTGAACCGACTATGATTACGTTTGTTTTTACTTGGAAGATAGTAAGTACCTATTTAAATGTTGATGCCAATGTCGGAACTAAACGATGACGATAATTTAATGGTGGGAATCAAAAAAGATAAGAGTTGGGTTTTTTATGACGTAATTAATTATGATCTCTAGTGGTTTTTTTATCCAGGAGTTTCAGTCTATACTATGTGGTAAGGTTAAAGCTTTTAATAATAAGTACTGAAAGTCCGGATGTTCTCTTTTACGATGACGTGAAAAAAGCTAGTTTTTCACAGCAGCATTTTATCAACCCTTGAATCAAACACACTCGCTGGGGAGGGCCGCCCCTGCAAGCGCAGTAGCCCACTTAAGCAAAATTAGCTTCTTCTGTGCGCAAAGAACACTATCGGATGTTTTGTGCGTCTGATACGCCCCCTGTTTGAAACCCGATGAAAAGGAAGGGGGTTGCTTCCAATACGATGCATATTTGTTTTGGTTTTGATACGCATCACGGCCAAGTACTGAGAAAGTCGGCTGTCTTTGAATCTCGATAGTCTTTCTTTTATTTTTCTCTTTTTAAGGCGCATGCATACCCGAACCAGTAATGACAGCGCCACCTATTTTATCATATTATCTTATGCCTTTAAACGAGCAATTCTTGTATAGCAATTCATATACGAGTATACGAGTAATCTGAATCTTGGAAACGGCTCCTAGGATTTTCATGAAATTTAGTATACAGGGGGTTTCGGAGGATTCATTTTTATAAAATGTCGTTTTATTCGTGTTTTTAATAAACTTTCATCAATTTTATCGTAATCAATTGACTCCTGACATCTATTGGCGAATAGTAATACTATTTTATTAGTGTTTTCAATAGGTAATGAACTTTATGGTCATCAACTTAATGATTAAACTGAAAAATATGACTCTTCCTGACATCTATTGGCGAATAGTCATACTATTTTATTCGTGTTCTCGATAATGAACTTTATCTTCTTCAACATAAACACTAAACTTCTAACAATCAAAAGTTTCCAAAACAAACTGAGCGAAGCTCGGTCATTCAGATACTTACGTTTAACAGAGGAAATTTTAAAAGCCTATTGTAAAGTTTGTGGTATCTATTTTATGCTATTTTTTAATACCTCTCTGAGGCCAGATGGGCTGACTCTGGTGCCATGGAAAAATGGGAAGTGCCTGATTTGGGACGCAACTTCTCAACTCAGCACTGTCGCCACCTGTCACCTGAGTCGCACCATGCTCTCGGCATCGGCCGCTGCCGAAGACGCCTGCTCAAAAAAAAGGCTTAAGTACGCTCCCTTGGAGCAACTTTACCATTTTGCACCTGTAGCAGTGGAGACTTTGGGCAGTTAGAGTGTGGACGCGAAGTGTTTAGTGGGAGAATTAGGCCGTAGACTTAATGAAGTAACAGGAGACTCCCGCTCCGGGTCGTTCTTGGTGCAAAGGATTGCCATTGCTATTCAGCGAGGTAATGCTGCAAGCATTATGGGCACCTTTGCACCAGGAATGCTCAGGGGTGGGTTATTAAATGACTAAATTGTTGTGTATTTATTGTGTATTTTGACTATGTTTCTATGAATAAATACCTCTGTAATAGTTTTATCTTATATAGTTTAGGAAAATAGAGTTTGGTGGCCACAAAGCGCAACTTCGTAAGCCTATGCATAAGCTTAATAAAATGAAACTATTACTATTATAAATACCTTGTAATAGATACCACAAACTGTACGGTGGATTTTTAAAACTTCCTGTGTTTAACGTAATCAGAAGATAAAGTAGGTGGGAGCGCCACTTTCACTCGTGTATGCGCCTGTGCGCCATGTTAATAAATTAATTGGCATTGCATTTTATTTTAGGACCGTATTCGGTTCTGTCAAGGCACATACCCGAGCCAATGAGGCACCGCCACCTATTTTATCATATTATTACGTAGGTACTAATAAGATAAAACCTTAAACTTTAGAACAAGCCTTTTCTCAAAATGATATCTACAGGGAATTAGAATCAAGTCGTAATTTTGTTCCGAAGTTTACCAAAACTCCAGAAACATTTTCTATATTAGTTATTCCTTATGGCTGAAAAGTTTGAACTTTGTATAATAATTTGTCACGCTCTACATTCTTGAAGTTTTCTCGTCGTGAGCATTGGGTACATACATACCTTATAGAGATAGGTAAAAAAAACTTTAAAGTAGCAAAACCTTTATAGCCAAAAAATTTTACATTCGCGAATCTATTTTAGAACCACACCCACACCACATTTTCTTGCGGGTTCTATTCCCGCCTCGGGACATAAGTGTTTATGATCTGCATCTTATTTAGAGTGTTCTGGATGTTTTTTATGTACAATAAAAAATATCTATCTTTGTAGTGTATTATATTAAGTACCTATATCAGCTATTAAGTAACGTCTGTTCAAAAATACAAACAAAATACTAAAAAAAATATCACGATCTCCGCGGGTGTGATCATGTAAGAAAATAAGGAACTATGCCTATATGGTTACCTATCCGCGAACGAAGAAAACTCACGAGCCTTTGTCTACTGTTTTCAGTCTTTAAAGACTCTTCAGGCCCCTTTTACTTAAAGTACCGCTTTAATTTCCTGGCAGACGAACACAGTAGGACTCACCTCCGATAATCTTCTCCTATCTATAGGTACATGTGCATAAACCTCCTTCTTTGGAAATTCTTTATCTGTAGAGACAGTGCGGTTGTGGAATGGCTTGCCTCTGGACATTCGTAAGGCAGAAACACGTGATGCCTTACGAAAACTAATAGTAACTAATACTATTACCTATGCTTTAGTATTAGGTATAAGAGATCATGTAGATGTATTTATGGTGCGCAGCCTTGTTCTTAAGAGGTTATACAAATTGTTAAGCTTGTTTATAATTTTAGTTATATGTAACTTATACTATTACCTATGCTTTAGTATTAGGTATTAGAGTATGTATTTATATATTAATAGGTATAAATAATAATATTCATCTATAAGTACTTATCTGTAAAACTTAGATTAGCACTTAGTCGTAAAAGTCGTTAAAGGAAGGTCTATTGAATATAAAAAAATATATAAAAAAGCATGTCCACCTGTAAAAATATGTTTCAGGTTGGCAGGTATAAAATGCCTTGGCATTAGGCCAACCCTTGGTGCTTCAGTGCTATAAAGTTTTTAAATAATATATTTTTATATAATGCTGGACAATTCAAACAGCATTATCTAGATCCAAGCTAAGCGGAGCTTGTGTTATGATGGGTATAAGATAACTGATATTCTTAATACAATACGCTACATAGATAGATATTTTTTATAACACACAGAAAACATTCAGAACGCCCTAAACAAAATATCTATTTTACATAAAGATACTTACTTTACACGTATAGTAAGTTAGTATATATATATTAGGTCCTTACATATGAAATTGGCGTTTTTAAAAAAACAGAAGAAAAAAAAACAAATGAATGACGATCATCGAAGCACAAATACATGAGTCTATAGCTGTACAAATTTGAATTTGGAATTCCTTACCAAAGAGGAGAAATTTGTGATTAAAGTGGCCAGTACGAAAAACGCCAATTTCATATGTAAGGACCTAATATAATACATATATACTGACAGTATCTTTCACCTGAAACACACCGTCGTCGTCACGTCGTAGAAGGCAAACACGAACGGTATAAAGTCAGTTCATAAAGACAATTAGAAGTTAATTCTCTCCTAAATAATACGACTAGTAATCCCAAGATGTCAGCAAGCTGCTGTAGAGCTGTAGAGGTTGAGGTGAGACTGTGGTTTGTGGCAGACTCAAATAGCCAACTAGCCGCCTGGGTAATATACAAGGCGCTGCTCTACCACAACGCCTCACAATTCTATGCTCATCATAAGTAGAGAGAGTAAGATAGAAGTGAAATTCAACTTGAACAAATATTTTGTGATCGAGTTTATAGAAAGGCAAGGAAACAAGTTGTATCCTGGGAAACGACATTGTTAAAACATTTTGTTTAAAACCTTGAAAGCAAAAACTAAAAAAACAGCTATTAGGTGCCTAACCTCTAGATGGCTTCACTGAATGTATGGTATGGGCGTAAATAATAATAAAATGTTTCTACTCACCTCGATCGATATCACTATTTCAGAAAAAAAAATCGTTTTCAGAACTCTACCAAAAATATATCTGCAGTGAAGATATCGATCGGGACAAAGTAGAAAATTGTATTATGTCGGGTCACACTTTCTTTTTGTCCGCACATCATTATCTAGCCCCAAGCTAAGCAGAGCTTGTGTTATGGGTACAAGATAACTAATGTCCATAATACATACACTATAAAGATAGATATTTTTAAATTACATTGCGGAAATAATGGCATCACGAATGCTTCAAACATTCGAATTAACATAGATTTATGGAAAGATGATGTGAAAGCCAATCTGTAAAAGCTACCAGCAGATAACCAGCCGGAAATTGCAAAGGACATCTCAAAATAGCGACTTCTCATCCCTATTTTAGGATAAGCAATACACACGCTGCCAGATTGGCATGATTTGGTATGTAGTGTTCAACTGAAATTTTTGCGGTTCTATCCACAAAATTACAATTATTTCCTGGCAAGTTTGCACAATACCATAGCGTGCAACATTTAGTGCTTTACTTTGTCATAATCACGTCTTTGTATTGTTGCCGCAAGACACCTATTCACATGCATTATGGAGGTAAATGTCCGTGGGAAATGCAAGTTTTAAGTGCACCTAGACATAGAGAACTTAGTACGTAGCACAACTTGCAGCTTAAGTTACGTACAGTAAGGTGAGCAAAAAGTCAGAATTAGCTTTATGAAATAAATAGACAAACAGTAAAATAGAGGTCAACGAGTTCCTTAACCGTAGCTTAATTAAATAAAACTATATTGACTTTATGTAACTTAAGTTAGCTCATTGGACAATTAGTGTAATTTTTTATAACTAAGAATTTGACATTATTCTCTTCACATATTTTGATGTACCTACTGTTCAAACACAATTGTATGGTTGTTTCTGAAGAAATGATTTATGAACACTTATAAAAAATAATATTATATAAAATAAATAAACAGACAAAATTACGAATAATTGGTGTACTTACGGGTTGCAATTTAATTGGAAATTCGTACCAGCCGGTTTCTCGAACGCTTATTATTTTGACAAATTGTTGACAAGTCAGGCTGTACACGCACTGCTTTTATTACTCGCGTGGTTTTTTTTTGCAGAATTCTGTAACTTAATGGAAGTTCACTAGCAGAAAAATATGAATGTTTGGAGCACTATAAAGTTGTAGGTAGCTAAAATAGCAAGGAATTTTATTCGTCGTATGTGTAAGTTAAGTACGCAGGTTATATTCCGCGAGATTAGAATTCACGCTGTCAGATTCCGCAGTGCGTATATAATAAGCCGTTGACTATCCTATCCATTCAATGTGACAAACGTTCGAGAAACCAGCTGTGTCTCTACCATGAGTTGTCACAGTTAAATCGCCTGACGTTACTACAGTAGTTACGTAAATACGCATATAGTTATCCACAGCGCATTTTAGTACCCAACTATCCGCTAGAGGCGCTTTAGAAGTTTCCATACAATTTTTAACTACAGTCGCTAGCGAGTATAGATTGTCAAAACTCATGGTAGACACACTGATCTCTCCATCGAAAATCAAATCACTCTGAAAATACAACGTCCTGGTTTCATTATGGAAATAAAAATATTAATAATAATGCCGTCGCGATGGCATTATTATTAACTAGGTGCGTCAAACCTATGGAAACGTTTAAAGGAACTGATGAAACTTTCGCATTTATAATACTAGTGTGATGTGATGTCATATTGTGATGTGACTTTGCGTCGACTGTACCTACGTACCAAATACCTACCAAGGGACCCGGAGAAAATAAGCTTGCGGAGTGACTTTGGTGGTTATGAAGTTGTAGCACAGTAATTTCCAGATACAGTATGTACTGAAAATTTGTAACCTGAATTCTATTATGTAATATAAGAATCGTTATCACTAGATGACCATATTTTTGTCATATTAACCTGGCGGCGGGCGAAGGTGAAGAGAACTGTATGTAAGAACCCGTTTGAGTAAGAGATTGAGTACCTATCTGTGCGTGTGTATATGCGAGACCCACACCTGGTAGTATGGGGTGACAGAAATGCCAATCAGGGCCAGCAGTCGACATTTGCATGCAACTGTTTAGATAGATCCTGTCTGTGTCCCAATAGAGGGAAGGGAAGGTGACGGAAGAATGGGGTCGGCGAGTGTGTGGAATGGTGGGCTCGCTGGCCATTTATGGGAGGAAAAGAGGACGTCAGTCAGATCACGAAGGTTATAAGTTCCCGTAGTTCGGCGAATATGGCGAAAGAGAGTCACCAGAGAGGTTTAAGTGGGTTTTAGTCAGCCTTTAGTGTGGAACTTGACGTTCTTCTTCCACATAATTCTGATCGCCCCCAGAC
Source organism: Eupithecia tripunctaria (assembly GCA_955876795.1). NCBI lineage: Eukaryota > Metazoa > Arthropoda > Insecta > Lepidoptera > Geometridae > Eupithecia > Eupithecia tripunctaria. The sequence goes on along the minus strand of OY041613.1, from coordinate 7,764,396 downwards.
CAGTCTATTCGTAAACGAATTTACCTCGAGAAAATACCACTCCTCCTTTTGTTTTTTTTTCCAAAGAGAAAAAAAACAAAAGTAGGAGTGGATTTTCTGAATAACAATTATTTTCGCCACAAATATAAATTCAAATATGTTCAGTTAGTAGGTACTTAATTATAAAATATTATAGTGCTGGACAATTCAAAAAAGTATAGCTAACCCGCTGCACTAAAGCTTTTTGAATAAAAAAAATATCTTAGATTTCAATCAGTCTTATAAAGGTTAGTTAGTACTATGTAAGAGAGCTTTTGTTGCGCCTTGACGTTCGGCAAATCCGCATTTACGGCAAGCGCCTGCGATTCAATTACTAGCAAAGTGCGGTGCGGTGCGTATTGCATCGTAAAATAAAGGCTATAAGACGTTATGACTCGCTTCAAGGGAACAGCGTCTACCTACCAGCCTTTTGCAGTCAGTATGAACATACCTAAAATATAATCTTCGACTTACCTAGATACGACATTTTAGAAACCTATTTCTCCCGCAGCTTCGCATGCATTGTCTCTGGCTTATTCCACTAATCCCCGTTGACAATCCCCGTCGACGCCGTAACGGGGATAAGTGGACTTTTCGTTCATTATTCCCCGTTGACGCCGATGCGAACTCGTAATGGGGATTAGTGAACTAAAAAGTTCATCAATCCCCATTGCGTCAAAAACTATGGATTTCTATACCATGCGACAATAATTTCCCTAGGTACCCTAATTCAGTAACCATGTGGTAAAATGTAGCTTAAGTGTTATTTCCGGATTATACCTACAAGTAAGCATGAAAAATAAACAGCCGGATCATTTGATTTAGTCAGTTAGTTAAGTCGTGAAGTATTTGAAAATGTGTATGGAATAAAATTTGCTCAGAAATGAGACGCTACGAATCTAGTTTTACAAACGTAACGTATATCCTTCATCTGTCGTTCTATCCATTTATCGAACTTTCGCTTTAATAATTGATTTTGTTTTAAAAAAACTATAAACCGACTTCAATTATATACTTTTTCATGGAACCACACGGAAAGCACCAGCTTTCAAATAAGAATTTTGAAAATCGGATTTTTATGTTTGCTACCTCATAACTTTTGACTGGGTGTCAAAAGTTATGAGGTAGCAGACAAAAAAAAAACAGTATAATTGAGAACCTCCTCTTATTTTTGAAGTCAGTTAAAAAGGAGCCAGTGCCTTAGAGCGGCAGGTTCTTTTAACTGCGAAGCACATGGCACTCCTATATCAAAACCCCATCAGGCATTACTTTTTTGTGGGTGCTCTAACTGGGGAAAGATTATGTGGTCTGAATTATGTGGAAGGTAGTCCTCTTAAAATTGGTGTCCTAAATGGGAATTCTCCCCTACTTGAGTTACAAAATGCCGACATTTTGTCAGTTGTGATGTTTTAGATTTGCAATATTCCCATAGAGTATCCAAGAATCCAAGCTGTGCTACATTTGCTCTCTTGCTAGAGCTCTGTACAAATTTATAACTCTCAGTTCCTGGTGAAATAAAACCTAGTGGGAAGGCCTCATAACTACCTCTGACCTGAATTATCAAAGTAGGTATCGATAAAATAAAACTGTGTTGGTAAAAGGTTTATTTCTGGTCGCATAAAAAGTCTCAGTTAAGTGGATAATTGACCATCTAAGGTTCACTCAGGTCATGTCGTCAAGCTTTCGTAGAAAAAGATTTGTCTTTTATAGTTTACTTTAATCGTGTAGAAACTTTATACCTACCTAGTGGGGTACTTGCTGCTTGCAACAATAGTCCTCACAGCAATGTCACGTCGCGTGTGAGTTTAAAACATTTCGCTGTGTCCCAGTTTTCATAGCAAAACAGTTTTCATGGCCCTGATACAGTTTATTGTGTTGACACATGAACGTTGCGGCTCCACATAAAAATGAAGGAAACTTTACTTTTTATAGCAGCTGTAAAAAACTTGACTTTCTTCCATAAAACTCTCACAATTGTGAATTTCTAAATTACTTAATTTAAGTAGAATCCTTAATTTATGGAATTGTGTAACGAGTATCATAAATCATTTAACTTTTATGACTATTATGACTTCTAAGCTTTACAAGATAGGCAAGCCTAAATTAAATTTACGGGATTTACATCTCTCGTTCTTGAAAATCTTTGAACATTTAATATTCAACACGAGAACAAATACATGACAAGGTTTCCCGTCTCTTCAACTTCCTGTTTAAAAGTTGCACACATTTCAACTTCTCAGATGATGTGTCGTAAAAATAGAATGCCCCATTCGCGAATTTGTTTGTTGATATAAACAAATACATCCCAGGGATATAGAGCGATAAACCAGGCTCGTTCTGTAATTTTGTTTCAACAACTTTGAGGCTCTACAACAAACTTTACGCGTTTACTAGAACACCGACAATTCACATAAATTCATGGGCCACAAAATGAAATTTAATTCTTGCCATAAAGTTGAATCATTAGAACATTGTCGAACTATGTTGCACATTATGACGAAAGTTTTCATATTAAATCATTTGAAATTTGTGAGCTTTTACTGCTGTAATTTCCGTTTTGTATCTAGGTTAGTGGGGTTAATCATTATCATTTTTATAAAATCTGCCTACAGCCAGTTTCAGTGACGTCCTAAAAAGTTTGTATCCAAAGGCGTCAAAAGGTTCCACTTCCGATCGAGTTTTCTAACTTCCAATATCCAGGTGCCTATCAATTGATTTGAAAAATGCTCGAATAAAGTAGAAAACAATGTTGGCAGCCCTCTGCCCGAAATTTAGTCAGTGCTCCAATCTAATTCATCGCACCGGCCACCGCCGTCCGAAGTTTTAAATCGATTGAATAGTGTTATCTACGTGTGGAGTGGTTGCAATTCGTCAACGTCCCTGTATAATCTCCCCCTCAATGAGTTCTAAGCCCGCCAGAGCGATGTCGCACCATCCATCACGCCAAGTGGAGTTCCTCCGCGTCATCGATACCAACTATCCACAACTTAGATTGATATTTGATAAGGATTACGTGGAAAGAATTTTATAGCGAAATAAGAAATAATGTTTATGAGAAGGACTTGTGGACTTAGTGAGTAGAAACAATATTCAACAATATTACTTTTGTTACAGAACCACTGCTTAAATGATTCAAGGACTCTTATAGATAATAAAGGTAATGTAATATTGAAATATTGGGTTCTCTCTTATAAACAAGGTAGATACCATGTAAGGCAATTTTTCCAGAACCTCGTTGCTATCGTGGACATCACTAAGGTTAAAAAATCTCTAAGTGGGCGACGTATTATTTTATTCAACGAACTTTCCATTTAAATTGCTTTTCCACCTTTATCCTCACACGTGAAAAACAAGAGTTTTCCAACTAGCATCTGATCTAAGTAGAAAGTGCGCAAGAATTTTAAAAGCATGTTGTTGAGTATGCTAACGACTTTTCTTGTTAGCTACAAAGTTTCAGTTTTTACATCGTATGGGTTGGCAGCGCCCAGTTGTTGCTTCAATCTAGAGTTTGCCTACGTTTATACACTTTGCTACTAGTTTATCGACATAGGTAGGTACCTATTAAGTTTTTACGTTGACCTTTGTAGCCTATGTTTGATTCCGGATCAGAATTACCAGTGTGCAAAATTTCAGCCAGATCTGTTCAGTAGTTTTGGTGTGAAGAGGTAACAAACATCCATCCATCCATCCATTCATACAAAAAAAGTTCACATACATACGTGAACCCTGAAAATATTACCTACTTTCTTTTTTATGGACAGTTGTGTAAAAAGGGGGAGATTAGAAGCTTTCTTCACAGATGTTGTACATTGGTTATATCTATACTAATATTATAAAGAGGAAATATTTGATTGTTTGTATTGAATAGGCTCCGACTTAGTTTTTGATATCTGTGGGCTCCGAATACACTAAACCAATTTAAAAAATTATTTCATCATTAAAACGCGTACTTATCAGGGAGTGACATAGGCTATATTTTATCCCGGAATTCCCACGGGAACGGGAACTGTGCGGGTGAAACCGCGAGGCGCTGCTAGTCTAATAAAAAATGACACCTTATGTAACCACTGCCTAATCATTTAAAAGTCAACTAGATCACTACCAAGATAATGAATCAGTTATAATGAATCTATGGATAGGTAGTAAAACATTTCCAACATGTTCATAATAACGTAAAAAATCCAACACTACCCTCAATAAGCACATAAAACTGTATTTCATTGACATATATCCGTGCGGTCCGCGGGTGTCACGTATCGGCAATAAATTGATTTGGTGCCAGATGTGTCCCTTGCTCTGGACTTGATGTTAGTAAGCAGGGTTTTATTGGGTTATTTTCGCTGGTGGAGCCTATAGTAATCCATACTAGTTTTTTGATTTAAATGCTAAGTAGGTAGGTAATACTAAAGTCATTTACAACGGGATATTTACCATTATTTGAGTTTTGAGCTTTCCTGTAAATGACTTCAGTATATGTGTGAACCATGATGAAATTACAAGTTTATATGTAGTTAGTTACGCGTTTATAGACGATGAACTGCCAATATCGGGCGTACCTGGACGTTTAAGGCCCATACACCAGTGAAAGTGGCCCCCCAATTATTTTATCTTATTATTACGTTAAACGCAGCAAGTTTTAAAAATCCTACGTTCAGTTTGTGGTATCTATTATAAGTTATTTGTTAATGCCTCTGTAATAGTTTCATTTTGTAAAGTTTAGGAAGAGATACGAAGTTGCACTTTTTTGCCACCAAACTCTATTTTATCATCTCCTCCTAAACTATATGAGATAAAATTATGAAGGAGGTATTAAAAAATAGCTTATAATAGATACCACAAACTGAACGTAGGATTTTTAAAAAATCCTAAGATAAACGTAAAAATATGATAAAATAGGAATTGCTGTCAGATTGGCTCGGGTATGCGCCTTAAACAAGTTTCGCGTCAACTGCGTTTTGTTAATGCTGTTGACATGTAAAATTTACCAACTGAACTCCGTTAATGCTTCAGCGAATCGCATTCATCTATAAATGTAAAAACCAAATAACTTTATTACAAGTTAATTGCTCATAAGTTTTAAAAAACCTATGGCTTAAAAAACACTTATTATTTTATGATGTATTGTTTCTAGGTTTATAAACTCACACTGGAAATGTACTTTACTATTTAGATTTACTAAAGAACTTTTAAAATTTTTGAATTGAGTTAAATCGATCGCATTCAATTTCAACGGTAAAATTGTACCTAAATGGCTGAACCAAATTAAACTTGGCATGGACCGACATTCTGAAAGTTAAAGGTAGCGCAAACAAGGGACGAAGGATTCATTGGTGACTCAAAAATAATTCTTTACGGATTTACTGCTTAGCCTCTACTAAAAAACAGGCCGCAGCTAGTAAGTAGGTAGGCTAAAACCACAAGTGCATCGTCGTGCGCAATAGAAGTGTGAAGGTAAGGAAGAACGTGGCCGGATCATTATTCTTGAAGTGGTTGAATTTTAGGTATTCTGCTTGCAAAACCGTAAGCAGCAGCTCTTCATCCTTCATATTGCTCAATAGGTTATTTGAGCGATCTTATAGGTTCCTTCCTAAGCGTAAGATGGATCGAGAATGTATAATGAGGTTAACCCGCTAAGAGTTCTCTACTGAGAGCTATCGATAATGCACTCTCAGAAAAATATCGATATGCATTTAACATTTGATATTGTCTTTATATTATTTCCTTAGAAATTACCTAATACGCAGTATCCCGGTCGCATTAGTCGCATTACTCATGTCTAGAATGCGTGATCCGATTAGCGGATTACTACATGGTCTAAGAAAACGTCAGTTTCTATAGTTCGATAAGTTAATCGAACCAACACGAAATCAAAAGTCCTCGTGATCGGATTAGTGGGACTACGTGGTCTAAGAAAACGTCAGTTTCTATAGTCCGATTAGTTAATCAAACCAACCGGAAAAAAGTTCATGTGGTTCGATCGGTAGGACAAAGGTGGAACACGTGGCCAGAGGGCATTTGTTGGCTTCGCAAGTAAAGATATAAATTATTCAGATTACAACTTATAACCCTAATTCAGGTCATATTTACCCGTGGTCCATCTAGGTGCAAAAATAAAAACACATTTATGACACATACGGACCGACCGGCCCTAACTCGACTAATGGAGTCTACACACACTGTCCACAAGTCTTCTTATTCTTTATTTTATATTTGGCTCTGCGTCATGACTAGGCTGCGGCCCGCCAACTAGTTCAACCCAGTTTGCTGCAAACAATATTCATACACATAAACTCGTCGGAATGTGTCGCCGGAATGTGTCGCCGAATTTGGTGTATAGGCTCCTATTTATTGCATTTAAATTTGATTCAAAACGACTTTACTGAAAAATATTAAACAATATAATTGAAACGATTCAGCTAACTGCAGACAGCAAATAATGTACAGGTAGCTCAACGGATCCATATCAATACCAGTCGGAAGCATCCCTAGTTTCATTAACCATCAACTTAGTTTATCAGAGTCTTTATACTAAAATTTAAATGCATTATAGGATCTAAAAGGTCAGTTAATCAAACTAAAGGTCTGTAGGTCTTAGAGTAATCCAGTTCTGCTCTACTTGTTCTTGTTTAACTATGCCGAGCTATCGGACTAATCTTGGATCAGCAAATGAGCTTTTAAATAACTAACTTCGATACCAAGTAAGGGTATCTATGCATAGTCTACTTTCTCACTGTTCAGAAGAAAATCTACGTGAATAGGCGGTACTTCGAGGCGCAGTAGCGCCGCTGCCTATTTTAGTAGGTATTTTAGTTGGTAGGAATCATAAACCAGCCTATCATTTTTGAATATTCCTTTCTTCAACGTAAGAATAAGATAAAATAGTTGGCAGCGCTAGTTTGAGTCGGGGTACCGCCTTAAGGCGCTTACACGAGTGTAAGTATTGCACCCACCTTTTTTTATCTGACTACTCGTATTACGTTAAACACAGGAAGTTGTAAAAATCCATGGTACTGTTTGTGGTATCTATTATAAGTTATTTATTAATGCTTCTGTTTCATTTTGTAAGGCTTAGGAAGAGATACGAAGTTGCACTTTTTGGCCACCAAATTTGGCGGTCTTATCGCTCAAGAACGATCTCTACCATACAACCGTGGATGAATAGGATCGTCGGATTGAACACGGGGATCTGTGTGCATTATTTTGTAAGGTCAAATGTGAATATAATAATTTTATTTCGCAAGCAAAAACAAATTAAAATGTGGCTTGAAACACTTTTTCTAAAATTCACTCCAAATTACCTTCAATTTGAATCTGTAGGTAATAAATTTATCTCTTGAAAATATATTTATAAATAAATCTCCCTTGATTTAAAAATATTTTAATAAATAGTGTAGCACTAAGGCTAGTTCCAGTTTTCCTCACTTATAGAAATATTTTTGTATAAGTAGACGCACAAATTCAATACGTGCTGGAAAAAAGTAAGTAAATCCTAATCCAACATCACTCCAAGATTCAAAAACAAACTTCTCAAATGCCTTCCACACATAGCTAATATGGGAAACCTAGATACAGCCACTCAGCTCTTCAAAGCGACCTAAAATTCCCCATTCAGCCTGATAAGCAGGCGACACGCGAGGTTCCCATCAGATAAGTAGGTAGTAGGTACGTTGGTAGCAAACAAGCTGACGTCCCGGAAGCTACGTCAGTTTCCGGGGCGCGCCGGAAATCTTCAGCTGGCATTAACATGGGAAGAAGTTGCTCTACTGCTCTCCCTTTTCGTGATACGGACCCATTTTTGGAACGAAACCTACCTATAACATTTCTTACACAGTGTCCTGTACAAATTATGTTCTGTTATTTTTTGTGATTATTCTTAGAATATCAATTGCAATTGCTTTTACAAGATTAACGTTGCAGGGTCTGGAATCACTTTTTAGTTTAAACGACATCAAAACACATTTTTCATCAATTTTCGGATCGATGGCTATCCGACATAGTGGTCTAGCGGTTATGACAACACCGTACTGAGGGGAGGAAACGGCTTTGATTCCCGTCGATGCCGAGAATTTTTGGGACTTTATGTGATTTCATAAGACCCATGGTTTAAACTATCATAACCAAAAATCTTTAAACATCAAAACAATTTCTCACTTTAACTAAAATCCTCGATACAACATCGTATGTGTGTATCCTTAGTTGTAGTTAATAAAGTATTCAAAGCACTTAGTAAGAAGGTAAGTTATCATACGATTACGATATTCCGTCCAGAACCTGCCAAACGTTTTATAAACTACACAAACACCGTAATCAAATAGCGATTACCGTAAGAATCTAATGTCCTCAATATCCAAAGAAAACTCCGCACCTAACGGAACAAAAGATTGGTATCCAGGACAATGGCCGTCTTGGCAAAGAAACGGCCAAACTTAATGCTCTGGTAAGATGGTTAGGTGGGCTTTTAACGGCTATGGTTTGCGAGTTATCTCATCTCGTGTTTTGCGTTTGGCAAACACAAATGCATTTATTGGACGATCATTTTCTTTGGATTGCTTGATTTTATTGAGACAATTTTCAGAAAATTTAAAGTAAAACCTCCTTTTTTACTATAGGAAACAATAAAAATATGTATAGGGAATCCATTTGAACTAAATATATGGCGAGGAACGGAAAAGAGGATTTTTGTAGGCTTTAGAAAGCATACCTGCTTTAGAGAATTCCGTTGAAAAAACATCAGAATTTCTGTCAGCAGTTATATTTTAGTATGCAACACAAAACATTTGGCGCCGAATTACAATTTTAGCTCTGCACTGCAACATGCCTTGTTGGCACAAGCCAACAATAATAATGTTTTACGTGGTTATTGCGATACAAAAATATTTTTTGGTTAAAATTACAGTTAAATCCCACATTAAGCGTTTAAAATTTTCCGCAACAAAATACTGACCGAGTGGATCTTCGATCAATTGCCAATTAGTCCCAAAGGTTCGCTTCAGACTCACATTAAACTTTCTTTCAAAGTAACACCTTCAGTGCCCATGATGCATATGGAAATGTTCTGCATGTTCTAGCGGGCGCACTACCGAGGCTAGGCATGGAATAGGTATAGCATCCATCATTTTCACTCTAAACTGTCGTCGATCATCATTAGATTATCTTATTAGTTCATCAGAGTTAGAGTCAGAGTCAAATCGTTTATTTCTTTAGACTTGCAACAGCTTGATAAATAGTAATTAATCGTAAAGTACCTATAACTAATATAGGTACTTTACGATTATATATACGCGCCGGCCCAGCTCCGCGCTGTTAGTTACCACACCGTAGTAACTATGGACACCTGCGTGTTTTGGTTATCACTTCTAACACACGTGACGATCAATACAAATCAAATGATAATGGTTCGGTTCTAACTTTATATAGTAATTAATCGTAAAGTAACTATCAAATAAAAAACAAGGTGCATCATCAAAATACAGTTCTCGTTGGTTATCTTGGTACTAATAATTTCAAATCGTCTTTCTGATTGTCCGTCTACATCGATAGTATGTCAACAAATTACTCGGCAAAGAATAAATAATTAAATGATTTTCGTGAACATGACAAGTAAATGCGATTTTAGTAATATGGTTATATTATTTATTCTGCGAGTATCTAAAACATTAAATTTGTTGTTGTATTTTCAAACAATCTTAAATATTTAACACAAACAAACTTTCCCACCATCTTAAGTAGCTAAGTATTGTTTCAGTTCCTTCAAAGTTTATCGCGAAATCACTTTATAGAGTTTTAAAGCGCAGGTAGAGCTCTCAATTTAATTAAAAGTAGTTCTACTGGGAATTGAAGTTGTACATCCGCGCTTTACAGGCAGAATGACTTGTAATTTCATTGAGGAAGGGATTAGATTACTTTGATTAAGTAAGGTAGTTAGTAAACGGAACAGCTTATGAAAGTTCAACTGTTTATGATAATTGGCTGAGGTAAATTTCCTTGCCTTTGGCTTCTCGAGGGAAATAAATGCTTTGATAAATAAATATATTTATCTTGTTCGAGATAACGAACATTTTAACAACCTACTACACGACTAATAAACGAGGTGGCACCTGCAAAAGACTGCAGGCAGATGCTGAATGCGACAAGCTGAAGACAGGGCGCTATGACGCTCATACCCCTTATGAGCGTCATACCACCCTGTCTTTAGCCAATGGTTATGGGTGACGATGTTGATAAACGGGGTGAAACCCACTATACTCCGATTCAAAAACCTGTATATTTTTTGTATACAAAGTCTTTACAAAACCTAAGGAATATTGTTGGAAAATATTGAACGACATTAGTTTCATTGAACCTGAACACAGAAGCTCGAAACAATTTTTGGATTTGAAAGTTTTCATTCATCATTTATTTGACCTCTCTTTCGTTTTCGAAGTCAAATTTAAACATTTTTCCCTGCACACGTAAAATGATGCGTTGTTGAAGTAAATATTTTAGTTTTTTTGATAACCTTGCTATTACCTTGTGGTTTTATATTATTGTTATATGATTTTGTTAAGTTTTCACTGAATGTCTTTGTTGACATAAAATATCTTGGATTCTGAATTGGAGTATAGTCTCGTAAAATAGCTATTTTATTTTATTATTCAAATGTCTAAGAGGTCGATAGGTAGGTTAGGTATCCTCTCACATTCAAATAGCTAAGTTTCCCAAAAAGTTCATCAACCTAAACCTCCTATGTTGGTCCACTGCTGGACACAGGCCTCCCCCGTTAAGCTCCTTATTAGCTTTAACTCATAGGGGATATTGCCTGTAATCCCCACGCTGGGCATGCGGCTTGAGGATCGCAATTCGGTGGTAGTAGAAATCAGCTGGAGGCGCTGCTGCCCGCCCCCCACGGATATCCCTTAGTCTCCACTTACGACGCCCGCGGTAAGAGTTGGGTGGTGTTAATTCTAAGCCCACACGACACTAAAAAGTTTATTACCTGACTTACTAAGCAACCTAGTAGCACCAACTAAAATCCACCACTAAGCAAAATATACTCGTAGTACCTAGTCCAGCTAGTTACTAGTCCTACATTGATTTAAGAGTGTGCAAAACGCCGCTACAAGATTGATTTCGAACGGAATGACAAGATATGGTTTTCTCACGAGTGAGAAGTACAGATCAGAGACGTGCACCGAATTTTCTATGCCCTAAAACTGTTTACCTAATTGCAAGTAAATGAAACAACCCAGTGAAAAATTAAAAAACAGAACTAAAGCAATATATCTAGGTTTCCAAGCAAAGTACGCTGTTCCTGAGATAAGTAGCAAAATGTGTGCAAAACTTCTATTTTTCAAAAACAAACACTATCGTACCTAAAAACTTTTACCAATCGTGTTTTTAAAACACGTAATTCAAGATAACAGATCGACGTAACATTTCCCTAATTCCCGAAGGTAGCTTTCACAGATTCTGAGATAAATAAAAATTACGAAGTAAAAAAAAACAAAATTGCATATGGCACACTCATAATAATAAGAAAGATAAATCTATTTAGGAAATGTTTTCGGCTAACTCTACATCGTTCATAAACAACTGGCATAAGTAATAAACTTCAAAAATCTTAAGACACTTATAGTCCAAAAACTGTATACCTAGTGCAAGAAGTGAACGGGGTTTTCTAATGACGTTATGTGACTCTACTAAGTGCTTCTACAGTCATGTTTCTTCACAAGTTCTCACAATTTTATAACAAACTAGCTGCGCCCCGCGGCGTTGCACGCGTTGCTCATATGGAAACGTTTAAAGGTGTTTTCCCGGCAGTTATTACATTTTTCTCACCTTTTAAACCTTCCCTAGACCTCCACGAACATTTCAAGACCAAGATAAGATAAACCCATTCAGCCGTTCTCGAGTTTTAGCGAGACTAACGAACAGCAATTCATTTTTATATATATACATAGATAGATAGATTACTTAAAACCTATTTTCCCTTCATTGTAAGGTTATTGTTATAAAAACAGTCCTTTATAAAACGATCAATTTATATACACAGTCCTTTCAAAACCGCTGATCAGAATGTAAAGCCAATATCACGTTCGAAGGACCAAACGTCCTAACCTTTAACCTCTAAATGGTCGCGGTGCGCATACACGCTAATGGTCACTATCTCCGTTGGACTCGATCGGAGCAATAACTGTATACAGTGGCACAGCATAACTGTACCTATAGTATAGTGGTTTAGGGTACATTTACACTAGAGATGAAAGATTTTTATTTTTATACTACTTTTCTTTTAAATAATTTAATTACAGTCTCTATCTCCATTGGACTCGATCGGAGCAATAACTATATACAGTGGCACAGAATAAATGTACATCGTATAGTGATTTTGGATACATTTACACTAGAGATAAGGTACGAAAGATTTTTGTGGTTATATTTTTTTTCTTTTAAATAATTTAATAACAGTCTCTATCTCCGTTGGACTTGATCGGAGCAATAACTATATACAGTGGCACAGAATAACTGTACATAGTATAGTGGTTTAGGGTAAATTTATACTAGAGATAAGTTACGAAAGTTTTTTATGGTTATATTTTTTTTCTTTTATATAATTTAATATCAGTGTCCGTTGGACTTGATCGGAGCAATAACTATGTATATACAGTGGCACAGAATCTGTACCTATAGTATAAATATATAGGGTATTTACACTAGAGATATAAAACATTTTTATTCTTATGGACGTATTTTTTTTCTTTAAACTAATTTTAATACATGCTTAGGGTCACATCTCCGTTGGACTTGGTCGGAGCAATAAATGTATACAGTTACCACTGTCGCTTATAAGGGGCACATTTACACTAGAAACATGAATCATTTTTTATGTTATATAATTTATTTTCTTTAAAATAATTATACATGCTAATGTTCATCTTCGTTAGACTGGATTGAACAAAATATAATTTTTACCCGACCACTAACGTAGGAGGGTTATGCCCTATGTTTGTTGGTATTTATGTACTTACCGATGTAGCCGATTTTTTGTTCCCACGTAGCGCTGAAACTACTCGTTCGATTTCAACAAATAAGGTATCAATTTGTTGATTTGATAGATTCGTATAAATACCCCGGTGGTTATAGGGACATCAGACTATATTGGGGGTCTAACGTTATAACAAGATCTAAGTAACGGTCAAAAATTTCATTATTACAATAATAAGCACAATCGGTTTCACAATCGGTCGTAGTCGGGTTTAAGTTTATTTTACCTTGTAAATTTCGACCATGCATGATTTTTGTCGTTAGCTCTACTTAGCTTAGCAAAATCGCGAACACCAAACAAACCATCTATAACCTAATCTATTGCCTGCACACTCCGTGTAGTTATTTATTTCCGCTCCTGGCTTTGAAGGAGAGCGTATGCTATGGGAAATCAATCATAAATCAAGTTTCTGCCGCATATTCGACGGAAACAAAGTTGCTTGCCAATTTCAATGGTGCTGTAAAAGCTGGTGTTTGCTTGGGGGATTCAATTGTAACTGTACCTACATTTTTATTTCCGGTATAATCAGAGGCAAAAGCTACAGAACATATTTAATCCACCTCAAATAAAGGAGGAGATTAATAAATTCACTGAATGTTAGTAAAAAAGATTATAAAAATTTGTATTTATTCCGAGATTGAGTTTGTATACCTAAATCTAGCTCTCTTTTTGATAGCATGATAAACAACCTTTGCTGTTTATGCGTTGCTTTTTAGATTAAGAAAACGGTATGTCTACCAAATCTAAATCATCAACGATGATTTATCAACGGTACCCATCGATCAAAAATTTCGCCGGCCCCCCGCGAAATTTTTGATCGATGACGGTACCTACCTATCTTTAAGACCGTGACTATCAAGTGGTACAAACGACACAGAAAGGACCGAGGGAAATGACTAGCATGGAGAAAAACTCAGCAGTGGTTAAACTCAATGTTGAGTTCAATAAAAATAAGTGTCCTTGTCAAAATAGCCCACAATGAAGCGTTAGGAAACATCTCGTCTGAATCTAAAGTCTTGTTTTTAGATTTAGACGAGTTAGGATAATATTATGAGTTGTGGCCTTTACTTTTGGTTAAGGGTAACCAAAAGTGAAGGGCACAACTCGTAATCGTATAAATTAAAGTGTGTCTGATCTACTAAAGATCTATCGAGATGAAAAAGATACAATAAGTATATAATACAGAAGAATAAAGAAACAATGAAGCGATGCTCTGTTAACTTAGGAAATTGTAATCTTTGTTCTACAAATTTTGAACCGCAGTTTAAGTCCAAAGGAACATTGTTGTTCACCGTAAAGCAAGCGGTGGTTCTCGTAAAGCGTTTAATGTCATTTTATGGGCCATAGCAGGCCCCAAGCACGGTTTATGTGCTTGTCCCTTTATGACCTTTTAAATAATCATTTTACACTAACATTCGAATATATAAATTAATTATTAAAATGGTCGGTTCTTTAAAAAATAGTCACTTCAAAGCTACTTCAAAGAAACGCGATTCAAAGCTTGGACAGACAATTTTAAGAAACCTTTATTCCAGTTTTCCCCATAAGGAAGATAATGTCAAGGGAGAAATCAGGAATAACCCGCTTAAGAAGGCTACGAACCCCTCCCAAATCTCAGCCGCCGGCCCGAGTGAATTTGTTGTTGTTTCACGTAGAATCGCATCGTGTTGGCCATTCCGCGGCATTCGCCTTATTTTGGAATTGTGCTCCCTGTGTCGCATTGCCCCCCGCGTTTGAGCGAGCGGTTGCAGAAATTTGAAGGAATTTCTCAATTTTTTATATTTTTTCGTACTTTGCGATTCATTTTGAATAAACGACTGATTTCAGAAATATTTTTGTTTATTTCTAATGGTGAATATATTTAGGATGTTTGCAGCGTGACAGATTTTCGAATAAAGGTGTCTAACATGCATAAAAAATAGCTTGAAAATGACTCGATATGGTGGTCAAAATATGGTAAATTAGTTTCACTCTCATTTAATTATCATAATGTTTTTTAAAAAACGAAAACACTACAAACATAGCTATTTGTCATCCGATTATGTATGGAAAATTTCAATACGATCGGAAACGTAGTTTCCAAATGAAGCGGGAAGTACGTTTGTATGGGAGCTAAGGTATCCGTTCTGTCCTTAAATCTACGTTTGCGTTTCAATAAAAGCATTTTTTATGGTGTTTTTATGGGTATGTATGTATGTTCTTTGTTTTTTGTATGTATGTTTTCTTTTTAAGGTAAATAAAAATATTTTATTTCTTTCTTTCTTTATAGCACTAATCCGAGTCATACGCCGTCACATATTTATTCTTATTATAAGGCTGAACAAAAAAAATCATAGAGCAATCAAATAAACTATTACAGAGCAGAGGCATTAAAATAGCAAATAATAGTCGTAGTAGATGAGTATAACAAAATGCCCAATGGATTTGTGAAAGTTCCTTTGAATTCATAGGTGACGGCGTTAGTGTGTCTCGATGATGTGCCGTATGGTGAACGCTTAGAGAATAAGTGCTTAATTCTCTAAGGGTGAACGTATTCTTGTATCCATTACAAAAAAGTTCCTAACCCACATTATGTTATCGTCTATGTGACCTTTATTTCCAAGCAATAAGAGTTTAAAAGGCTGTAAAAGGCAGTGTCTCTGACCACAATGACTGTAATGGCAACTTTTATAGACAATTAGCAGGTTATGGGCACCTACTTTGTGTTAAAAGGTCATATAGCTTCTTACTCTTTGGTCTAAAATGGCGAGCGAACAGATTGCTTACAATACTTTTACGGATAGGTTGAAAATTGGTACATTTTCCTGCACCCTTAGCTGTAAATCGGGAGCGAATTGGCAAATTGGGTTTTTCTACGTTTCTTACAGACAACTTACTTACTCTCTTCTACTCTTACCAGCAATAAATAATTAAATACGTTTACTTATTTATAAGTAAACGAAGTGTCTCACAGACTGTTGTGGCGGTCAATATAAATTGACTACACCTCGTCAAATTGTACTGACAGTCTGTGATATCCTTAATGGTGGATAACCCACACAGCTTTATCTAGTCTTAAAGACGCAGAGCTTGTATTATGGGTAGCAAATACAAAACCCAGAACACCAAGATGAAATATCTGCAGGTCGTACAAAATATTTATTTATCACGTACCCATAACACAAGCCTAACCCAACATATAAATAAAAAATTCAAAAAAAACTATGTATCTCAGCTGACGATTTTCTTTCAACTCAGTGAACTATTTACAGAGTTATCTAACTTTTGAAAGCTCATCTAAGTAGGCTACTAGCTTACAATGCAGTATCAATTAAAATTACAGTAATGCAAGCGTGTTACGTCACCACGTTCACGTGAGGCTGATCTAATATGTTAGATCAGCATCACGTGACCCTGACGCGAGTTTATCATTTATTACCCATGCCAAAATAAGTGTACAACGCCGCTAAAGAAATTTTCACTTTAAATATATGACGCCCCCTCTTGTAAAAATGTGGGACATAAAATAAAATATAATATTTATTATATTTGGGAAGGAAAGAAAATTTAACGATAAAAATAGAGAAAAAACAGTACTCACATTAAAGTTGGCTTTTTATAAATTGAGCTCAAAGGACACGCTCATGTAGGAAATTGCTGATGGGTGGTACGGTACGGAATATCCAATTAATTGCATAGCCCCCTATATGACAAAATTCCAGTGAGGATACTAATTACTCGCCAAGAGCGATACGAGGAGCTACAAATCAGAGGGCATAGCGAACTGGCATTTGCTGTGAAGAGAATCGAAAACAATTGAAAGAATTAAATTTAAAAATCGAAACAAATCACGTAACATATTCAAGGCATATGTTAAAGCCATTAATTTGTTGCCTTTTCTACTATCGTTTTCAACATCGATTGTTACATTATCTAGGCCCAAAATTAAATGAAAACCGACTGCATCGCAGTCGTATATTTGATTTTTAACCGACTTCAAAAAAGGAGGAGGAGGTTCTCAATTCGACTGATTTTTATTTCTTTTATTTTTATTGTTTGTTGCCTCAGAACTCGTGCGGGTGAACCGATTTTGATTATTATTATTTTTTTGAAAGCTGGTGCTTCTCGTGAGGTCCCAGTTCAATTTGGTCCAGTTTTGCTTTATATAAAAAAACAGTCGAATTGAGAACCTTCTCCTTTTTTAAAGTCAGTCAAAAACCGGTGTGATTTCATTGCTAAAGCAAGCGAGCCCAAACTAAGGCGCCTTTGGCCGAGCTCCGGCGGCTGGCTCTAAATAAAAAAAACCGAATGAATGTACCGATCGTCGAAGTAAACTCGTTTGCATTCGTTCGCCCTCGCTCCCATCGCGTCTATCCACCATCAGATTCGTCAAACTATAAGATTTTAAAAGTTTTTTATAGTAAAAATGTTCATAGTAAAATTGTTCATACCTAATCCAGCATCTTTACCTCTAGTACCGCTCTTAGAGAACAGATATGTTAGGCACGCCGGCTATGCGCAACTATCCAACATGAACAACGTTATTTTGTAACAACAAACTAATTAACAACATCCTTTTATCAGTTCCATCAAATACTTGCTTTTGTCTTTGGTTTTGGGCGCGTAATTAGAGTTTCAGGATATAGGATATGCGACAAATTAATGAATAGTGTAGATGTTCTAGGTCAAAAAATATAATTACGTTTAGTTCGTCAGTTAGAACATTAGAAGAAATAGGACACATATTTTTATTGTACAGCTTACAACTCGGCTACACAAAATAAATAATGTACCTTTTAAGGGCATTGAAAACGCTTCTGCAACAAATCTTCTAGTAATTTAATAACTAATTATTGCAATTATAGGAATGGAAATATTTAGTAACAATTCCGCGAAAAAACCTTCTGCACCTTCTGCTGAATATTTGAATTCTTATATTTAGAATGGATTTGTGCAAAGTCACGCCTGAATCCTAAATGTCATTTTTGCAAGTTGCAACTTTATCAATATGATAAATTAAAACAAATTGTCGAAACCTTGCCGTTTAAAAATGGGGCGTACCATAAAATATCAGATTATCTAGGGGATAAAATGCTTGGAACGGGTTTTGCAACTCGAAAAATAACAACTAACAGGCTAAAGGTTTCATAGTCGCTTCTTTACTTTAGTCTACGTAACGAAGCGTCAGAATTAAAAAATATCACTATATTTCCTTGTGTGTTTAATTTTATAACTTGACCTTTTCTAAGTGTACATTTATTGTATTTATTTCTTTTGTTTACCCAATTAAAATAAACCGCATCAAAGTTTGGGAGTGTGCTAGTGATATCACACCTTGCTAAAAAGTGTCCTACGTCACGACTTTGACAATATTAATACTTAACCCAAAAAAAATTACAACAGCTAAACACGACAGAACGTTTTAAAATAAAAGGTCACCAAAGAAAATGGACATTACCCCTTACAAAGAACCAAGCACCGTAACTAACAGACAGTTAACGCTGCTCTTAAAAAAACAGTAGGTTTTATACTACTTTCATCCCCAACGTTATACTTACGCGTCGTTATAAAGCAAGGTACAGACCATTTGAGCTCGCTGCGAGGATAAGTTATTGTAAAGGGGGATATTACACGAGTTCTGATGCTTTTTGCAGTGCGGGAACAACAAGGGATTGATAGAGCTTCCTGCAAAAACTTTTATGTGAATTAGAACAATTTTATCTCTTATGTCTGCTTTGTTTTGTTGTTTTTGCATTTAAACGCGCATTTTTTCAGCCAAATGGTTAACTTTATCATTTCATAACTTAAGGTGGAACTAATCGCTCATTTTTTCATACAAACGTGGAACGGTAACTACAAGGCTGTTTGATGTTGACCATCCAAAACTAAGGATGAAATCAATTTACGTGTATACTGTCATAAACTACATATGTTTGTTTACAACTAAAACAGTAAAAAAATGTATACGTTTGAAAAATACAAGCTTCTATACTTTCGTATTTCAACACGAATTTTAGCTTAACTTTGGGCGAATATAAATAAATACACGGGGAAAGAACACTCTAAAATGAAGGGTTTACCCACATATTTTAGTTATTAATAAGTTAAAATAAATTTGTTTTGAAGAGATACATTCAATAGTTTTTCTATGATAACCCTTGTGCTAAAGTCTGTTTGGCGGCATAAATCATTGTGCATTTCGTTCTATCGCGCGGGTATGTCTATAATGACAGGTGAGATAGGATACATTTAGGCCGCGCTCACTGATGACAAACAGACTCTTAACGAGAACACAGGACTGTAATAACAGAAATACTTTCATACCAAAACTGAGAAAATGTAACAGGAAGAGTGGGAAATACCTACACACCCATTAATCGCAGGGAGTCTTCAGCCGCCTTAAGCGATTCGTTGCCGTTCATGGTGATGAAATGATGTTAGAAACAAAAGTTCTTGTTCAGAACTTCCGTACAGACGTATTGACTATTTCATAACCGTTTAATGTGTGGTTTTTTTCCCCTTAAAGATTATCTGTATAGGGTTTCCCCTGTACGGATAATCTTTGTGGGACTCCAAAAACATAAATTGCAGTTTTTTTTTCCTTGAAAATCCCCCTAAGGGGCGGTGAACTAGTACTAGAACAAATAAATAAATAGAAAAAGCGTTTTATTGATTGATTGACTTTTGTTTCACGTAATTCATGCATGATTTCATCACAATTCATCCCAAACCATTCATTAAACTTGTTATTTTTTTCATTAAACCTACAAGTTACTAAAACGTATTATCGTTACATACAGCTTAGTAAATTTCGTAGTATATATTGTCGAATTAATGTGGGAGATGCGTAGAGTGGTTCTAGGTATTTGATCTTTGCGCGACCTTTTTATGGAATTTACGCACTTCAATCCTAATCTAATATGTAAGACCTTCAGAAATAAACGATTTTATTATTTCTTATTATTAAATCACATTTAGACGAAAGTATGTACATGAGATGGGCAATTTAGATGTATAACGGAATATTAAAACAACGTTAGATTTTAAGAAAACGGGCAAATATAACTCAACGCTTCTGTCATCGAATACGTAATGTAACCAAAAATTTGTTAGAAACAAATTTTTGGTTACATTACGTTAATTCTAGTTTAAACTATGGATAATTTTTAAGATTTCATATTGTTATTTTTTGTAATTTTGACTGGTGCAAAACTGTCCAAAAAGTGACTTATCTTCTTAATAAATTAGAGCAGAACCAATTTAATACGTGTAACCAATTTAATCATGTAACTTCACCTTAACAGTAGGTACGAGCTGTTATTTTTATACGAATTCCCCGAGTGGACTACAAATCAAGATAACAAGCTGAGATAGAGGTCAGGAGGAAATATTTACACATGCCTCCATGCTTTATTCAGGAAAAGTCAAATAAATAATCGCGAGCGTGTATTAGGATGTTAGGACATTTATTAGGTAGTTTTCGAGACTGCTCTATTGCTTGCTGAGTTATTTATTGAACCGAAAATATCGGCTTTATTATAAAGGAATAGGTCAATTGTTGGATACTAGAATGCCCTATGCGATTATCTGCTGAGTGTTAAACTGCCATACTTCAAAGTCTGCGTTACTTTATTTGTATCGAAATGCGAAAGTTACGTAAACTTCCCACTTGCAGTGCTGTCACATTTAAAATAGAAAATAGTAAAATAACTTTGTAGTACGGCAGTACACTGATAAGAAAAACGTTTTGGTCTATCTGAAATCGGTCTGAAAATAAAATCGACTTCAGATACACTTTTTACATATTCTGAACGGCTATACATATTGTAGACCATATTGTAGACAATATATACAGGGTGGGGCAAATTTGTGGCCCCTTAAGGGTAGCTACCGTATTTTTTGTAGTTAGAAGGTTTGGTTCTTAGGAACCTTCTGTTTTATTTTGATGAAAAAAATATTGCCATATTTAGTTTTTTGAAAAAAATTACGGGTCGCCCAAAAAATTACATATGTCAAAAAAACAAGTTGGTCTTAAAACGACTCTATGTATTTCTAACCATACCAAATCAAATCGTAAGTTTTGGCAATAATTAAAAAAACAATTTCCATACATTTTCTATAAAAAAACGAGTCAATGAAAACAACAATGTCACTCATTCTCATTCAATGGTTCTTAATTTGAACTAGTACGAGTTCCACCTTTTATTTATAACATAATAGTAGTTAAGTACAGAGAGGCAACTTCAATCGAATAACAAAGTCCAATAATGGATTCTCTTTGTGCTACTAAAATAACTATGGACTGGACTGGACACCGTGTCTGAACCTTGGCTGAGTAGAGCAATTCAACAATAGGGTATATGCATCGATTTTTTTTATTGTTTTAATCGATTCTTTAGGTCTTTAATTAACCCAGGAATGATAAGACGCTCACTGAATTTCGCATTAACAAGGTAAAAAAAACAAATCAAAACTACAATCATTTTCGGGTGATAAAAACGCTGCCATATTGGCGCCATGTTTATGTGACGTCGACGTACGCACTTGATTAAAACCTTTGGTGACGACCTCGGTAGTGATCATCTCAGGAAAGAGGTTTTCCGAAAAAACTGAAAATAATCGACAATACGAAATGTCAAGTGGGCAGAATAGTGTCAAATCAAGGTGCAGCAAGCCGAATGAAAAAAGAAGAAATGCGTACAGTGATGTCACGTCCGCTGTAGTCAATGTGAGTAGCGTTTCGAAATTTTGCGATTGTGATTTAAAATATCAATTTTTCAATGGTTAAATTCTACAATAAAAACATCTCAAAACGCAAAAATAAATATGCAGATATGTTTCTATATCAATAGAGAATACGTATATATTTTTATAGCCATTTTGAAATCACATGCATATACCCTATTTGCAATAGAATACGGGAACTCTACATTTAAAAGTGCCAATTCGCTGAAAGAAAAAAAGTTTTTTTAATCAAAGAAAGTAAACTGAGAAAAAAGACCGGTACAAAAAATTATACTAATACGATAAAACTTTTTTGCCATACACAAGCCAATATGACAGCGCCACCTATTTTCTCATTATATCATTATTACGCTTACACAACATAGGAAATTTTAAAAATACATCGTACAGTTTATTGTATCTTTTATTTTTTATTGTTTTATCTTGTTTAAGCAGAAATGCGGAAAAAGAGTTTGGTGGCCCAAAAGGGCAACTTTGTATCTCTGCCTAAGCTTTACAAAATAAAACTATTACTAAGGCATTAACAATTTACTTATAATGGATAACACAAACAGTACGATGGATTTTTAAAATTTCCTGTGTTAAACGTAATAATAAGATAAAATGGGTGTCGGCGCAACTTAACTTTCACTTGTGTATGCTCCTTAATGTAGTAATGAAATTTGTTTTTTTATCAGACACTGAGTACCCTAAATACAGGTATCGATTTCATTTTGCGTAGACGATGCTGTGTGAAACTATCATACATAGCTAACATGACAAAACAAGTGTAGGTAACTTAATATAACAAGTGTAGGTAACTTTTATACCTATGGACATATCTACCCGCATAAACTAAATTATTTATACCTAGCAACAACCATAATAACAAAACCTCGTTTAGTCCGCGCCGTGTCGGATCCTTCGACCCTAATATCAAGAATTCAATAAGAGCTCTATTATTGCTCGAAATCGATTTCCCTCACTATTCCTGTTACTTGTAAAAACAGCGGGAGCCTGGTGTTTGTTTTATCAACATCTGTGGAGTCTTACTCTTTATTTATCATTCGCTCTAAACAAAATAACAGAGTTTGTTGTAAAACCTTCGGCGAAGATAACAAATCAATAGGTACATGGGCAGGAAGAAATTGTTTATTTTTTACGTGAAGACATAATGACATAATATAAAGAAATTGTTTCTACGTAATCATAACACTTACTTACTTGGCGTAGCTGTGTGGTGCTGGCTTAGAATTTGCACCACCCCAACTCTTCACGCGGGTGTCGTAAGAGGCGACTAAGGGATATCTACCGGGAAGCGGGCAGCAGTGCGCCCCCTACAGAACAATTCTTCCACCAAACTGCGATCCCCAACCCGCATGCCCAGTGTGGGGATTATGGGCATTACCCTATTAATACAGGCGTTGGAAGTCCAGATTGATTTTGTTGATCAAAGCAAGTGTCTATTCGGTTCACCCTTGTGGTATTTATTTTTTTACACTCATTTTTTATGCGGGCATACTGGCTACCTTCGTAAAGGATTAATGAATGAAACCACCATATAGCTATATAATTAAATTACATAATGATTCTCATGATGGAGTATATAAAATTAGGACAATTGAAAAAATTAAATTGGACGTTGGTAAATGTAAGTTTAAAAAAGACCAAAATCTCGTGGGATTTTGAAAAAAATGAATTTATAGTGACAGATTTAGAATTTCCCAAATTTCTGCGGCCGGGCGTAAAACGTGCTATTCATTGGCACATGTCAGCAAAACTGCGTTTTGAACGTAGCACGTGAGGTGATGATAATTGATATTTATAAGACATCAGCAATACATTAAATAGAAGGTATAAATGGCAGCAAAAGTTTGAAGATTTCAGTTTGCCAATCCCATAATGGAGGAAACTTTTCGATTAACTTCCAATGGTACAAGTTCATTTTCCTTCTTTGAATGCAAAGGTCTAGGAAGCGTCACAATGGGTCCAATTACAGGAGTTAGGACTTGAGTTCATTGGATTTTCATCATTGAATGGCTTGAATGATGAAAATTGTACGACAAACTCATCAACTTGATATACCTACCCAAGATCTGATGAATTAAAATATTTATACAATCATACAAGTCACAAAAAGTATCATGCTAGTTTTAGTAGTAAGTACGATTCGCACGATGATGTCTGCGAAGCCGAATTTCGGCTAAGGCAGACATTCCCAACGGAGACTACAGCCATGTGAACATGACATTATTACAGTGCCTATGTGTATATGCAAACACAAGATGCATTATCTAGTTTTCTTTTTTTTTTACAGAAATAGACCTTCGTTTGACCGCAATCTTACCTGATAGAAAGCGAAGATGCGGCCGACGATGTATCACGAAGGTTTAGAATATGGCTACTCCGGACCACATTCCGAAACACAACAGAGTTGCTTCACGGACTGGCTTAGTCCGGAGGGTGGTGACAAGCCACGGCCAAAGCCTACTACCAGAGGGCTCTTAGCACCACCCAGAGGACACGTGTAGGGTAACAGAGGGTCAACACCTACGGACGTGAGCGATACTGTCCCCTTATACTTTCATGATCCGGTAGGTCGTGCGTTAGTCCGACACGATTCCACAAAACAAATATATAGAACCTAACTCATGGTAAATATCCTGTTCTAAATAACTTTAGAACAGGATATTATATAGTGCTTGCTACAGAATTCCTCAAATATACAAAAAAAACTTAAAACACTGTCACTTTGTCTACGGCGTAGCACTTTGCTACGAAACTATACGATAAAGAAAACGACTATGGTAGGTATTGAGAATTGGTTGACTAATTTATCAAATTTTAAGAAGTATTTTCTCGTGATTATTAGATGAACTTCAAGTCAGGTTTAGCCATATTCTGCTTTTTAGTCCATCACGCGTTATTTTTATGTACTTACTTTCGTCCTCGCCACAACAATGTTTATTTTAATGTTTATCTCAAAATTGTGGTAATTAGCTGTCAAATTGACAGCTTATCAACTTACGTTTATTTATAATTCTCAGTACAAGTAACAAGAGCCGTGAATAAAATACGAGAGGAGTAAAACTCCGCGCTCAACAAAACGGTCACCTGAGTACCTACCTCATGAATCTATCATTTCTGAATCCGAATCCGAAAATTCAATCCACAAGTTACCTACATGTTATTGCCTAAAACATAAATTTATTGTAAAAGACATTGATTAATTAAAAAGGGAAGATGAGGTACTAGTTTCTCGAAAATGGCAACCTCATATTGTGTAAAATTGTGTGCTCCAACCTCAGTTACCGTCGGACCGACGCGCGAATCACGCGAATCACGACCGCCCGTGCCGTCGCGACGGCACGGGCGGTCGTGATTCGCGTGAAATATTGTTGTCTCGGTCTCACTTCGGTCTTAGATACGTCTTTCCGTCTTTGTTCTTCTTTGTATTGCACCGGACTGGAGATATAACTGTGAGCGTATGTGTTTGCGTGTAGTTGCAACACATGCCATATTTTGAGTAAGCGCTGGGAGAACGTAACCTATCTTCCCTTTTTAAGTAATCAATGGTAAAAGATTATAAAATAAATTATAACAAGTTTTACAATTTAAGCAATTGAGCTAGCTGCAGACTGTTGCATACAATCTACAGGTAGCTCAACTGATCTATACTACTCGAATAATTGCCAATTTAAAAGTTCGACGGCATTACCCCTTAACGCATTCACAGCCCATCCCCGGCGATCTGTGAGGCGCATATCAGGGGAAGACTGTCTTGACTTGTATAGGTTGTTGTTTGTATCATGTACATAAATAAAATCTTGAACTCGAATTAGCTTATAACTTTATAAAGTTAGCAAGAGCCCTTTGTTTCCACATATGTCGTAACACGATATTCAAATATGTTATGAATCCCTTCATACATACGTTTTGAATCCGTACGCTCGTTAACTTTACAACGAACGAGGCGACGCTTTGTTCTACGACTAGCTATTTGTCACAAGATTCAACTAAACGCTTTACCATTATCTCAAATGACATTCGCGTTTCCTACTGTTTTCGAGAATGTTCGCTGTGGCAATTAGAGATACGGAATTATCTTTGGATCTCTTTACATCACAACTATACATTTGTACGTGCAAATGTAGGCATTTCAATAACAAAGTTTTAATCTGCGTTTGTTTTCGAGCTCACTAATATATATGTCGTTGACTGCAAATAGCCATGACAGCGTTACTGGACAGCGCGCAAGGGCACCTCGCCGGTAAGATTAGGTTGGGGCATTGATTTATTAAAAACGAAGATGAGGCACTGGTTGCTCGAAAGTGGCAGCCTCAAATTGTGTAAAATTGTGTTCTCCCACATCAGTCACCGTCTGACCGGCGGCACGGGCAGTCGTGATTCGCGTGAAATATTGTTGTCTCAGTCTCACTTCGTTCCTAGATTCCGTCCTTCCGTCTTTGTTCTTCTTTGTATTGCACAGGACTGGAAATATAACTGTGAGCGTATGTGTTTGCGTGTAGTTGTAACACATGCCAATTTTTGAGTAAGCGCTGGGAGAACGTAACCTATCTTCCCTTTTTAAAGCAATGGGTTGGGGCAACCAAAAAAATATCCTACATAAAATATTATAAACGCGAAAGTTTGTAAGATGCATAGATGTATGTTTGTTACTCTTTTACGCAAATCTACTGAACGGATCGGGCTGAAATTTTGCATACCTACAGGTAATTCTAATCCTAGAATCAAACATAGATAGGTACTTTTTATCCCATAAATCAGTTTCCGTAGGATAGAAATCCCTTTTAAACGTTTCTATAGGAACAACGTGTGCGAAGCCGCGGGGCACAGCTAGTATAAATATAAATCAAGTTTTTAGTTTTTCAAAACAATCATAATGTTCTGTAGGTATAACATAAAGGTACATCTATAGAAGGTAAAAACCAATATATATACTACGAGTATTCAACTCAATTCAAAACCTCCAAGGTGTGTAAATAAAACCTCATTTCTATTCCATTTCAATTCATTATAGCCCACCGCAACCTTTTAGCATTTTATAATGGAACACAGCTTGCTTTAAAATTTTGTAATGCAATCTAAATATTCAATTTCTACATTCATTTCGTAGCGTTTACTCCAATGAGCGTGGTGAAAGAAACTGCTTGTGTATGCAAAAACTCTTTATGCATTTCAAGGGTGCTGCAGTTATGGGGGTTAACCACACACGCTACTTTTTGTAGCGGATTTTTGCGATTATGTCGCTCGAAGTGAAAAGCTGGCGCGGCAAATATGCAACTTATGCAGATATACTTTTAAACAAAGCATAGGACTTGCTCGTGTTTGTTTTTGTAACCAACGATGTTTTAAGTTTTAGTTATCTCACTGACTGGATAATGACCTCTCATTTTACTTAATTCTTGATTAATTGCGTGATAACATAACTAGTTCTTAGACGTCATTCAGTTAGCGAGATGACCCTGGATGAGATTGGCGCAAGACTGTGTGGTGTGGCATAGAAGTTTGGAGGATTATGATGATGATGTGTTTTTAGTTTCCAATTTTTCCTATACTTTGACTATTACATACTTTATACACATATTATACTTCGACTCGCTACAAAAAATATCCTGTTAAACTTAGTCGAAACCGCGAAATCGGCTGTAGGATTTGAAAATAGAACCCTTGTTATTTGGAGTGTGTGGAAAGGTAAGAGGTACAAAGGGGAATTGTCTCCCGCTCTTGTTATGCGCCGCTTCAGACGTCCTGATAACAAACCGCTGCGCTCTATAAAATGTATTACATCTTTGGACGCATTCACATAGGATGCAGGAGCAATAAGACGAATAGGAACTTGATTATTTTGTAAAGTTCTTGAGTGACCACATCGATGCAACGCGAAACGGAATGTTGAGAAACCATCCACTTCATGGACCGACTACATTGCAGCAGTTGTAGAGAGTCGATGGATGGAGGCGGCTCAGGACTGTTATGTCAGACGTCGTCGTAAGTAGGACGCTATTTTCCAGCCGTGGACGTGTGTTGGTTGGTAGTGGCTAATATGCGTTGATGACTTTTCTACTTTCTGACCAGGGTTTCGCGATCAGAGTGGAATAAACATATGTCGTGGATCTAATCCACCTGAGCTATGAATCAGAATAGAATAGATTTCGAGAAGGCGCTGCACCTGGTCAATGACGTCAATATTTTGTCACGTAGTGTGTTGCGACGACGACGTAGTAGGTAGCGACGAATGGAGGCAAGTCAAGTCAGTTGGTTGCATGGGCAAAGTAATTTTTTTTCTTTGTTTTTTTTTTGTTATCTGCAATGCAATTGACCGTATTGTACCTGTCCTCTTTGTATTTCACAAATAAATAATTTTCTATACCTACCATAGGTACTTTGAAAGTTTTTATTTTATTTTATAATCGCTGAGTTTGTGTGTATTTTTCCTTGTGATGGTTTTTAGGTAAGCTAAATCCAATTTTATTATATTTTGTCAATGGGTAGTTGTAACCTTTGTGTATTGTCGTCACTCTATAGGGGCCCTAACTGAAGACCAACGCAGTATTGGGCAAATGCCTATACTGCAAAATACTGAGATAGGGTCTCTTTTTACCCAATGTATAGTGAATTGTTAGATTTAAGTACATATGACTTTTAATTATTTTATTATTGTATGTACCATTTCTTTTGTTTGTCTTTAGGTAAAACAAATGAATTTTATGTTTAAGATATCTTAAGCAGTGGAAACTAATCCACCCGAGCTGAGGATCAGAGTGAAATAGATTAAGGCAGTGAAAACAAATCCACCCAAGCTGAGTGGAATGGATTTATGCAGTGTAAGCTAATCCACTCGACTAAGGATCAGAGTCGAACGAAGTGGAACCTGTTCCATTAATGGATTACAAAGTGAACCAGAGTGGAATAGTGCTGTATCCCCCACCATAACAGAAACCCCGGTTTCATTGTAAATGTGCCCTTCTGGTTGGAATAGTTTCAGTGGCTTCGGATTTTGTGTGAATAGTTGATGGCAGTTGAGATAGAGTCGGGGTGCACTTTGCTAGTGGTTTATTACAGGTTGTTGGGTTTCTAGTTTTGACCGTCAAAATTCAGTAACCCTTTTATCTTCGTAAACAAGATAAACATTTTAATTGGTAAAACACACTTCATTTTCATGGTTTCGCTAAACTTGATTATAATAGAAAATCGATCAACTGTTTCGCACCAAATTTTTCACACCACAAGACGAAAGTAATTATAATTGTTTCTTGTGGTGCGAAAAATTTGGAGCGAAACAGCGCTACACCGATTATTATTCTGATGCATCAGTATGGGTTGAGCATAGCTTTTGAAAACTATAGTTGTGTGGGTATTACCTGCAAATAAATATGTTTTTATAACTCTGCTCATAATGGATCAATGTTTCCGAAATAAACGTTTATTAATAAAACGCGTGTTATGCTGTGGACAGAAAACTAGTTCTCTCAATGAATTTGAAATTCAAACAATAAATTTAACCATAAACTAACCTGAAGGATCATCATATCACTTTCAGCAACCTCTAAAGAAACTTTCTATGACGAGAAAAGTTAAGTACTAGATTGTCAATTTCTTCGCACACTTGAAAGCCACTCAAATAACACTCACATGGGTATCAATCATCAGTACTCGCCCCCCAGGGGGCATCCGTGTCGACGGACGAGAGAATTGCATACTCACTATAAAACTCCCGCAGCGTGAAATGAACTTTATACCACTGGTTATTGATTTGATATTGGATTTGATAGGAGTATTGCATGCAAAAATATTGAAAAGATGGATCAATGACTTTGTCAAATGGTATTTCTTGCGATATGAAAACAATTTCGATATTATTATATATATGACAAATTCATCAGTTCAATGTATCCGTACCTATACATACGGTTCCCGGCTTTTCACTCTAGGTACCTACCCACCTAGAGAGAAAAGCCGGGAATCGTATAAAGGTATAAGCGTGGTTCATCCAATCAGATCGCGCCTCGTTTTCTTGATTGGTTCTTGCAATTTAAATTGGGGATGATTTCTTTCTTAACCGACTTCAAAAAGTAGAATGTCTTCAATAAGTCTGTATATATTTTTTATGTATTTAAGTTTTGTGCGAACGTAAACCGAAACTTCGTATTTCGTGCCTTTCTTTGATTCGTCGTTTAATCCAAGTGTGTGCACATCAAACTAAATTGGTTTCGAAATTTAACTAGATGTCGCGTTTAGAAGAATTTGAAGTCGGTTTATAGTTTTTTAAAACAAGCCCAATTATTATTGTCAATAGACCTTTGTTTGACCCTCAGATGAAAGAAAGTTTGGCCATAATTAAAATTACAACATAATGGATAGACAATGTTGCCATAAAGGTCTAGACGATACTTTCCTTATTTTGAAAAGACCCAGGTTGACGAAACGCATAGAGCGTGTTCCAAATCTTAGCAGAATGATGAAGGTGAAGAAAAACCGCTTAATGCAAGGGGAAGGAATGTACCTAAAGTTTAAATTTTCCCCAGTGAAAGTCCAAAGCCACAATAATGTGGATGCTCCTTTTTCTTCTGCATCGGTGTAGCGATATATCTTATTAATTTGTCTCCTCGCAGTACCACCCTCCTTGACTGATAAATTGGCTATATGTAGTGACAAAGATGTGCGCTGTTAGGGTCCTCATTTGTTCCCAGTGTCAGCATTTTCCACTATGTGTAGAAATTTTATATACTTACTGACTTAAACGTGGCAAGTAAAGTGTCCAATTCCTATAAATCATAGAGGAATGGGACAATTTATTTGCCACTTTTTAGTAACACGCTTATACTTTGTTGATGAACGATGCGGCGCCGGCGCGGCAAGCGAAGGTTAGCCTTTCTAGCAAGAGATTGCGGGATCCATTCCAGCCGTGGGACAAAGGTTTGTACGATCTGCAAATATTTGTTCTTCATAAGCAAGTGATTCTTTTATAATTAGAGAAATTTATAGGAAAAAAATTATGCCAAATCACAATCACAATATATACCTAATATTATAAATGCGAAAGTTTGTATGGACCTATGGATGGATGGATGGATGGATGGATGTTTGTAACCTCTTCACGCCAAAACTACAGAAAGGCTCTGGCTGAAATTTTGCATATAGGTAATTCTAATACTGGAATAAAACATAGACTACTAATCCTATTTATCCTTACTTAGATAGACTATTTATCCCGTAAATCAGTTCCCGTGGGATAAAAATTACCTTTAAACGTTTCTATAGGAACAACGCGTGCGAAGCCGCGGGGCGCAGCTCGTAATGGATACTTCTGTGTAGCATTATTTATTTATTTTTCTTATTTCTTTAGTGTAGGTAGATAAGTTGGCCGTGTCATTACAAACTCCGTTTCTGGCATTTTGACAGCCTGCATAACCCTAAATTAACATAAATAAAATAAAAAACACATACTTTAATTATGTCTGCTAAGTGATTCGACCACGATTTGGTCAACATGAAACTGCATCATAAAGACGTTTTCTCCTGACCAATAGCCATCTCCATAAGAACTTTATTTCAATAATATTGTGTTAAAGTAATTGAAACTCCTACATTATGTCGCATGCACCCTGGGACATAAACAGAGAGTCTAGAGAGTGGGATTTCATTCACATTAGTGAAGTGAATAGATACCACCTGCAATATACGAAATGAAAACGGGTTACGAAATGTATTTTGCATTGAGTTTGTCACTACAAAATAATAATATTTTTGCAATTTCGCGATAAAATATCATACATTTGATTTATGAAAGCTTTTTGGTAAGCATGTTTAAAAATATGTGTAAACACACCAAACCTACAAATAAACTAGTGGTAGTTCTAATTAAATAAAATGTTCATAACATTTTGGTAATATTTTTACCACTTATAATACTCGATAGCTAGATAGGTTGGTAAAAACTTCAACCATTCATCCTAACCACTAATCAGGCTGAACCTCTCAAAAAGAACAGGATCCGAATCAATTTATAACTCGGATTCGACAGTTGCGTCCGCGCGGCTCTGCTCAGCCTGCAATCTGTCAATGTCCGAAGTAAAGCCCCTCAAATGTGTTCTTAAATACGGCATATCCACCCCTGATGTCCACTCCGATGGTTCCTACAATCGATAAGGATATAGTGGAATTCAGATAACTCTGCGGCCCGAAGTCCGAATATCCCACGTAAAAAGTACGTTCAAAGAAATTATAGGTTTTACAGTACAAGACAAACAAGATAGGCCAATAGACCTGTCTATTTTTAAACCATGCTACAAAGAAATTAAGTCCACGCTTCCTTTTCCCTCAATAGAAATAGAAAATATAGTATGATTATTCTTCAAGGGCTGCGATGGTTCTAATAATAGAAAACAAGTGAGCACCTTAATCATTTTTAAAGTGGGTCACGTTTCCCGAGTAAAATGAATACTATTGGTCTAAATTAATAGACTCGCGCACATCATAAAACCATGCACCACTTACCTATTTAAGGCGCATACCCGAGCTAGTGCGGCGCTGCCACCTATTTTATCATATTATTACGTATCACACAGGTAATTTTAAAAATCCTACGTACTGTTTGTGATACTTATTATAAGCTATTGTTTAATACCTCTGTAATAGTTTTATTTTATATGTTTAGGCAGAGATGCGAAAATAGAGTTTGTTGGCCACAACAGGCAACTTTGTATCTCTGCCTAAGCTTTACAAAATAAAACTATTACAGAGGCATTTATAAATAGCTTGTAATAGGTATCACAAACTGTACGATGGACTTTTGAAATTTCCTGTGTTTAATGTAATAATAAGATAAAAAAGGTGGTGGCGCCAGTTTGACTCGGGTATGCGCCTTAATAAAATTTCAGATTGCCAGTGTGAAATTAGGTGATACACAAGGCACGACCCAGGAGACTTTTATGAACCTTGAGCTAACATCGATACCCAAGAAAAATGTGTCTGTACAGCGAAGATACGCGGTTTCGATGAAATGAGCAAATAAATCAATTACACACCACGAAGCGGCGCCATGGGAAATAATTGGATTTGTACTCAAACGCGCCGGGGGCCGATCGCCAGCTTATTGTTTAACATTTATAGAAGAAGAGATAGCTCATAATCTTTTCTATTGATATTATAAAGATAAAAGTTTGTCAATGAGGTTATTGGTCACTACAGAAACACAATGTTACATATACAACAATGTTGACAGGTTCTAAGGCCCGTATTATAAAAGCCGGCCCAGTTATAGAGTTATGCTTGAGTAAAGTTTGATGACTGAGCAAGGTTCTATAATACGTGCCTAAGAGTTGTACAACAAAATTGTTTTGTTTAGATAAAATAGCTTGTTTTCTTGTATTCACGGATAGGTAACATTTTTTATTAGTGCCTTTTGTTTTAATTTATAGTATTGTGAGTAGTTTATCCGTACCGCTAACAAGTGGCTCTGCCGGAAGACCAGCGTTGGATGCTAGCTTGCCAGTCATTCAGCTCATGCTGAGTCAGAGCCAATTTTGTAGTCGGACCTAAGTACACTTTTTTCTTTGCTCTAAAATTAGGTTTTATGTAGGTATATTACCTTCCTAAGTTCTGTATATAAAATAAAGATATTTTATTTGTAGATACATAGCATTACTATAATTCTTATAAAATATCTCTGTATATAACATATAACAACTACAAATACCTAAAAAAATTACTTCAAAAAATTCACTTCAAACATAACATAGGGTTACCTACCGATGAACGTCACTATACTTAATGATTTTGTAGTCTTCCATTTTCTTTATGAAGCTGGGTATATGCGAAGAGAAACGACTTAAAAAAGGGACACAAGGACGTGATCAAAAACGCTCCAATAGACTGCAAATGACTACAATATTTCTAAAGTTTCCTTGCGTGTATAGTCGATTCGTAAAAGAATTTACCTCACCGAAAAACAGGGTATGTAGTGCCATGGCAGAGCAAAGTTAACGAAGAAAACATCATAATTTTATGAGAATAACAATCGCTTTAATGAGAGATGGAACATTGAATCTGAAATCAATTGGATTCAATAAATGATAAAAGTCGTTTAAATTCATTTTTGACAAAAACATTTATAATCAAACTAATTATCAAACGAAAGTCTAACTTCCGCAGATCTATGCTAAACCATTTTCATATAAAATGAAAATAAAGTAAGTTAAATAGCTCTTGCACTACTCACAACTCCATTTCACGGGATAAACTGACGGAGCTTGAAATAGCAGATATCAACGGAGAGGAATTAAGAATCGCTACGTACCGTAACAGGAAAAACCTATTATATTTTCTATTGTGACTCCAAAGGCTTGTAACTGCCTACTGATAAAAAGTACTGAGTGAGGTATTGTTATTTTAATGTTTTGTTATAATATTCTTCAAATTGAATGAAACGAAATAGGTATTACCGGGAATCGAGAATATTTTTTCGAAAACATGTAATAAGACACCAATATCGTTAAGTTTAGTAATAGTTAAGTATATAACTTTTGAAAGCACACGAAAGCTTTTTACTATCAATAAAAATACGTGTAATATTATATAATGAAGGAAAGCCGTGGCCTAACCTGGGATAAGCATATCGACAGCCTGTGTGCCAGGCTGGGTAGCGCATGATTCGCTCTCCGCAGGCTATCGCGTGTGGTGTCCGTTGACGTGGTCCGCACTTGTTATTTCGCGACCGTTCACTCGCTCCTCCAGTATGGCGCAGAGCTGTGGGGGCGCGCCGCTGATCGAGAGCGCGTCTTCCGCATGCAGAAACGTGCTGTGAGGGCGATCGCGAGGACGGCGTGGGACACGCCGGCGCGACAGTTATTTGTATCGCTCCGGATCCTTACGCTGCCTTCCATTGTTATACTCCATGTAGTGATGCATGTGAGGCAAAATCTGGAGCAGTTCAAGACGCGCGGAGATCACCACACGCGATGCTACAACACCCGCGGAGCTGGCAAGCTATCTGCGGTAGCGCACAGACTGGCCAAGTCAGACAGACTCACACACGTGCTAGGACCCGCGTTGTACAACCACCTACCGGATCAGGTAGTCACAGCACCTAACCTCTCTTCGTTTAAGCGCAGGCTCAAATCGTGGCTCGTCGAGAAGGCGTTTTATAGTGTTGACGAGTATGTACAAAAAATTGTATAATATTTTAATTATTAATTGAATTATTAATTTATTTCTTATCATTTGAAATTGTAATTGTATTATTATACTTAGTTATAATAGTTATTTTCTGACTTGTAATATGTTTTTACCAATAAATTGATTATTCTGAAAGCATAGAAAACGACAGTTTCTCGTTAGTCGAAAACCACTTTTCAAATTAGCTTTCATTACCAAAGGTACTTCTTGTAAAATATGATGAAGAAATTACACTGCACGCTCGTTCCGAAGTTCAAACTCTTCAGAACTTCGCCGAAACATCAACTGAATCATAACCTCACCATCAAAGTAAATTGTTTCATCAGTAATTTAATTAAAACTGGTACAAGTTACTCGTAGAACTAAACCAGAATCTTTGTCGTATGAAATTACTCGGAAACTAAGTTTAGAGTTCTACAACACCCCGGGAACCTTTGAGAGCGATAGAACTTTTGACTGCACTTGCGTTTCAGCTGAACTCAAGAAAGTAGTGCGGTATATCCTAAAGATTACTGGTAGGAAATGCCCCGGGATTTAGTTCTCGTTCGAAATAAAACTGTAGACAGCATTACTATAATGGAGACGTCGCTACGTCACCATTCCTCAACCTCAACAGCCTGTATTAGTCCACTGCTGAACGCAGGCCACTGATAAGCGCCTTATTGGCGTTTATCTCATGAAGGGTAATGCTCATAATCTCCACGCTGGACATGCGGGTTGGGGATCGCAGTGTGGTGGTATAATTGTTCTGCAGGGTGTGCTGCTGCCCACCCCCCGTCGGATATCCGTTAGTCGCCTCTTACGACACCCGCGGGAGGAGTTGGTGTGGTGCAAATTCTATAAGCACCACACAGTTTATGATATAACCCTGTACATTAATAAACTACTAATTATGGATGAGAGAGTTTGGATGGATATACATGATTGTATCTTTTTTACTACTTCACGCCAAAACTAGTGAACGAATTTGGCTGAAATTTTCCATAGATGTCTAGACCTGGAATAACACCTATGCATTGTAAACAGTAAGGTGCTATTAATTATTAATAAATAAATGTCTATGCATCTCTTTATCTAATAAGTCAGCCTCGCAGAAATAACCTAAACTCGTTTCATTTGCACCATAATTAGATCATAATTGATTCGGTATCTATTAGCAATTTTTATCCAAGGAGAAAAGCGTGAAATAAATGCTAAGTAAAATTCGTTTATTGCATTTTAATTCACCCGCTAGATACAAAAACTATTACCTCCTGTAGATAATAGGTGAACGACGTGACCAAACGTTCCCTCGAAGCAGGATAATCCTACTTATAAAGTACCTACTCATAGCTAGTCAGAATTACTGACGATATTTGGTGGAGCCGGCCAACCCTGTGGTGTGGTAAATAAAAGTCTGTGTAGCTTATCCAAATATATAAAAGTTTTCAAAAATCGGTGCTTTTTGCAATACATCAAATATTGATGTACTGATGAAGAA
This sequence comes from Eupithecia tripunctaria, assembly GCA_955876795.1. Lineage (NCBI taxonomy): Eukaryota > Metazoa > Arthropoda > Insecta > Lepidoptera > Geometridae > Eupithecia > Eupithecia tripunctaria. The sequence continues at coordinate 7,727,971 of OY041613.1, read as the reverse complement.
ATACTTCGCGATGTAAAATAACGATGCAACACCGTTAGTAATAAACAAGTTGCTCGACAAAATTAAAACCAGTGCAGCGTGGCACCCCCGATAAAACTGAATTTAGGTTCATAAAAGTAACTAATTATCACACAAAACAAATGAAGTTCAATTTATGAATAACTAGCTGCGCCCCGCGGCTTCGCACGCGTTGTTCCCATGGAAACGATAGAAAAGTGATTTTCATCCCACGGAAACCAAATGTTACTATACAGAAAACTAGCAGCACCCGCTTAGTTCCCGTTGCCGTGGGAATTCCGGAAATATAAGCCTATGTCACTCCCTGAAAAATACGCTTCTTAAGGCTTTTTTTAAATCGGTCCAGCAGTTTCGGGGCCTATTCAATACAAACAAACAAACAATAAAATCTTTCCTCTTTATATTATTTGTTATAAGTAATAATAAAGTAGAGAAGTAAACATGAATTTCCACATTTACTTCACATGTTTCCTCCACATTTTACTTCACATGTAAATTGAACCAGGCAGGAGGAGGCAGGGAGTAAATAGTGTTGCCCACTAATCGAAGTAGTAATGAGACAAAATGTTACTTCACACTAATATTATAAATGCGAAAGTTTGTATAGATGTATGATGGATGTTTGTTAAATCTTCACGCTAAAACTACTGAACGGATTTGGCTGAAATTTTGCATACAGGTAATTCTCAGGTAATTATCCCATAAATCTGTTTCCGTGGGAGATCACCGCGTAAAAATCACCTTCGATCGTGTCCATAGGAACAACGCGTGCGAAGCCGCGGGGCGCAACTAGTTATTATATAAAATAGAGAAGTAAACATGAATTTCGGAACAATTTACTTCACATGTATTAAACCCGAAGAGGCAGGGGTAAGTAGTGTCGCCCACCAAACGAACTGTGAAAATAATGACCTTCCGTGACGGGCGTCTTAAATCGACTAATGCACTCAACGTTTCGTTCCGGTGCTCGATTCTTGTAGTTTGTTGGAACTTTGTGCAACATGACATGTGGAGTAATTTTCTAGAACTACGAAAAATATTCGGATAATTCTAGCTTTGTAGTTTGCAGTTTGTAGCTTGGTTTGCGTAGACGTAAGGTAGTTTCGTAAAGAACACTTACATTATCGGCCATTTGGATGGATCTCGTCAGATCCATTGACTGGATACATGATGGATCTACTATGATTTGTTTTTTTTTACCTATATCAGTTTGGAAGGTGTGGATCTGGTCTGATGATTTCGTCTACTCGTATTATGTCCCAAACAATAGAAATTATGAATTTTTGCATAATCTTCGCAATTTTTGAGTACATAGTTAAATAACTTAACACAATACTGATTAGGTAGGCTGATTGTAGACATCACATATTGCGCTATCGTTGCAGTTATCTAGTACATTACGGAATATTATCAGCCTATATAGATAATGTTTCAATGACCCTCCACAATATTGCTAAAAGAAGAAGTGAAAATATAAAGTTGCAGCACTTTTGAAACTGCAATCAAAACCATTGACCCACGTTCACCTGAGAACGGTTCTTCTAAACTTATCAAGTGGCCTCTGAAAAGAGACCCTTAAAAAGTTTTCCCTTGCTAATTGGACCAAGGAGGAAGTTTTTAGACGGTTTTTAAACTCGTTGGATTGGATGGAAAAAGTAAAGACTTCCAGGAGTGAATGGTTTTGTTTAAGCATATACACTATCTTAAACAAAGTTTATCTTCATGGCAAGGCATGGTATGAAGTACCTACGCAATAAAATAATTCTGCTTTTATAATTACATTACAGTTATCACTACTGTACCTACTGAGACAAGACTAACAAATAATGCATCGCATTGTTATAGTATTTGCGTTGAAGAGGGGGTGAAGGAAATAATTTAAATAAATATTTTGCTCATTCTATGATGATGTGGCGTAATTTTTCGATATTCTACCCTAAAAATCATTCCTGTGTTTGGCCTACTAGACAATGGCCTCCTAGATAAACATCAAAACATATAGAAGAATCACAAAAGTCAGATCAAACACCAGAAACAATTTAAAGCAAAGACAGCAAAAGATGCTTGAGGTAAAATTTGAACTGAGCATGATTATACGGCGTGTTCCGCTTCTGCCTTTTGTACTTTGCAACTGCAGTTATAATGCAGCCTAATTTATGAAAGCCATATCAATCTTTCAATTTACAGGTGATACTAATGAGCGTCGAGATTGAAATATGTCAGAGAATAAAGCAGAACTGTAACAGAAAAGTTTTAGTTAGAACGTATAGCGTAGACGTTTGCTGGTAGATATTTTGATAACAATTTCTAGATAATTTAGGACTTGGTCAGAGAGAGTCAGAGTCAAATCGTTTATTTGTTTAGACTTACAAAATAAGCACTTAGACAAGTCAAATTTTTACTATATAAACAGCTTGTCAATAGTTAGTCAGTAGTCAAACAGGGAAGAACTGATTAAATCAGACTTGTTTATGAACTCAATTTACTTTACTATAATCGTTATCTTCGACAAACGCGTCCCTTTTTGTCTCATATTTTTAACAAATGCAAAGATTTGCAACGTATGTACTTGTAGTGTCTCTAATGTTGCAGCGGTATAAAAAAAATTACATCAATTTTAGTTATATATAACTAAAATTGATGTAATTTTTTTTATTAAAAAAAATTGTATAAAAAAAATTACATCAATTTTAGTTATATATAACTAAAATTGATGTATTTTTTATTATGTTTAAATCTGTTAAAAATTACGTTTTTGATTCGTAGCATAACACACAAATGTGACCCCTTCTTTCCGAGCCGTCGCGTAACTAACTGAGCTGTTTCCTCTAGCTGTGTATATACACAGGGTGTTTGCCCAACAAACTATTTCCTCGGTGGAAACGCTCCGGAAATTAAAACCAGAGAAAAGTCTCCTGGGACATTAACTCGTTGAGAGAAAGGGATTTAATTTTAAATTTGGTTCGCAGCTTATTTGTTTGAGGCGGTGTGTCTACTTTTCCGGAACATCCTTTGTAAAATCAGCTATGTACAATGTATGCATACTGAAATGCTGATGATGGATGAATGCATTTTGAAGTCTAAGGTAGTGTGGGTTCTATTCCCGTCATATACTCATATTATAAACGCTTACACTGTCCTGCTGCTTATCCCGCTTTCAAAATTTGACAAAATGTACGTCATCGGCTTTCAGTGTGTTAAGCAGACGTTGATTGTTTCATGACTATGCACTAACCATATACAATTATGGATATCATAAATGCTCCTACAGCCGGGTGATATACATCCCTCGTTCTTCAAATTTACCTTCAGCTGGTTACCTTGTAACGGTAACTTGTGTTCGAGCGAGACTCTCTAACACAAGTTTTTTATACTTAAATGAGGGTCTCAACTATAGAACTACTGATTGTACCTAATATTGTTACAGAAATAATAACAATAAATATTATTATTATTTTTGGGTTAAGATCTTATCTTCTCGGTTTAATACCGGTAAAAATCCAAAGCGCACGCGCTTTGGAGCCAAGTGCGCTTCAGAAGCGCTTAAGAAATTATTATTATTATTACCTATTTAGTCAGGGTATATAAAATTACGTTTAAGCTGTGAAGTGAATTTCAGTGAAAGAAATAAGTTCGGCTAATTTTAAAACAAATCCATTCTCTTGCCTAAAACAAATCAAATAATCAGTCTGCACAGAACGGGCGTAGTTGTGTAACTGAGTTAGGGTCATCGCTAGCAAACTTTGTTATGAGAATGACCTTATTTGTAACAAGATTAAACATTCGTCTGGTCGAGCCGACGTTTGATAACCTACCTAATTGTCTACGTAATAAGGCTGAGTTTTATACTTGCTTACAAATACTAGCTCCTGCCTTCGGCTTCACACACGTTTTTCTCGGGCAAAAATAGTATAGTTGTTATTCTGTTAAAAGAGCTTTTATTCATCATTTATAGCAAATTGAGAAACAAAAGCTTAATAGATTATATTTCTCGGCTTGCGAAACTAAGTCTATATAGTAACATCCTCAAATATTATGTTTTTTTAAGTAGGGTTTAAATTTTTAAACATGCCAAACGTTCTTGCCCTAATAATCTTCAGGTAGCGTGATAGAAATGGATAAAAAACCAAATTTCAGGTATCCCGTGACAAGCTGCCGCCTTTATTTATCCACTTACCAGCTTCTGTTTACGACTTTTTTCCCATACGTCAAGTAAGTCTTAATTTGGCCAGACTTTCTTTCCATTTAGTAATGTATCTACAAGTTAAAGTGTCCAAGCTAATTAATGGGTACCTACTTAGTTAATTGTGGTCACTCCGCTAAAGACCTTTTATGTAGGTACATATTTTAAGTCCACAAAGATATCACTGCGCTTTAATAAATATTCCATGTCATCTACAATCAGTATCTCAGTTTGTGTTTGTCAGTGCAAAGTGTGGTCGGTTATTTACAAATTGTGTGCTTCTATCAGAATGTAAGTTTAGTAACGCTATTTTATTTGATCAGAGAGTCTCAATTATATTTATTGAAACTATAATAAAAGGATGTATTGTCATTGTATAATTTTAAATAAGCTGTGCTTTCTTGAAAGATAATGGTAGATAGACAGTTTCTTGAGAAAGCAAAATAATATAAGCAAAACATGGCATTTGTTTATCTGGAAGATGCTAACGATTATTTTATAAACAGGGTTTATCTTATCTTTAGTTACTATCATATAAATATGGTTAGAAACAAATTAGAACTAGTATTTACAATTGCACAATAAAATTGTTCTAACTGCAGACTGTTGCAAACAATATACAGGTAGCTTAACTGATCGGTCTCCTAGACCTGGCTGTATTGCCCAGCTGTGTGGCAATGCTGATGCGCTGCGCCAGATACTTACCAGATCTCGGATCACGCGTCGTTCGGACCAGAAGTTCAGATTTTATTTTTAAAATAATATTTTATTTTAGGTACTGTATGTACATACATCTTTCGGTTTAGCTAATATCTTTACAGTGCAGCAGTGGCGTGACTGCTAGTAGACAATCACAAACCATGATATTTACAACAACTACGAGTATTTAAGCATCAAGTTCTTTCATTTTAATCCTTAAAGTGGTAACACGTGGTTACTTGTGGAACTGAGCTTTGGGACTAACTAACCCAAACCAGAACAAGAAAACATTGTTGAAATAAAGTAATATAAATAAACGTATCGTCAAGAAGAGCGCGATTCCAAAATTATATCAGTAGGGTTTCACGGGTGACTGAGCACATAGAGGAAGATGACAGTAAAGGTTTTTCTGAAGCCTCGTCTCCATGGACCCCTGTCTACTATGTCTCTCCGTCCGTAGAGACTTGATACCATCTGCGGAACAGCTTTTGGAGGCATGGCTGGCTCATAGATGTAGTATATTAAGAGGGTATTTTTTATTACTACATTATATAAACCTAGAATTACAACAGTCACTCCTACTTTCTACTCAAGATGGGCGAATAGAGCAGAGTGGACATTTTGGATTTCGGAGAGAACAGTGGATATTTCAGATTTATCGAATCTCTACTTATTGCCAACATCCTCTACCTCCTTGCATAGCTGTGTTCATTGCTGGGGGTCCAGATTTGAGATCCCTGAACGTGGAGTATCTTTTTCTTGATTATGTTGCTACACCTGTTCCTATCTTTGCCATCATGGAACGCAAATTGAAGCTTGGTGTTCAGAGGAGCGGATTTGGTCCGACCATCTTCCAACATGGGTATAGATTTTAAGGGCCGGATTGTCTTTTTTATCCGATAATAGCACCAAAACAAACAGTAACAAAGCGAATCAAGAAACGTAGTACTAGTGGTACAAGGTAATCCTTAAGGCAGCTCCAAGTCCGAGAAACGAACCTACGAGATCATAAATGCTAATTTCCAATTATTTGAGTTAGGTATCCTGGGGGGCATGCCCAGCGTGGGGATTATGGGCATCATCCTCTATGAGGAGGCGTGCGTCCAGGAGTGGAGCAATACAGGCTGTTGAGGTTGAGGTTGAGGCATGTATTGTCATGATATTACGAGAACATGGCTCAGAATCAAGTCAATCAAACTTTAATGTTGCTGCCATACAGGAAGTGAGCTAGCAGTTCCGATAGTAAGCTGTGTCTGGAATACAGTCGCGATGGGAATCGAATCAATTTGTCGTCACAACATTGCTCTCGTTCGATCTCCGTTCCACGATTATTTGCTATCGCATCACCTCTGATCTCGATGCGATAACACGTGTTAGAGAGTAACAATAATTATCACAATAGTGTTTTGACCGATCTTGTTTTACATATTGGTGTAATTTGTACGACAGCTTTGAATTTCTGCTTCTGGAACCTACAAGGTTAAAACTGAGAAGTTCAAATCTCTCATCCTCCTTTTTCAACAAGAACATTTGGGAGTCCCAGTAATTTGACTGTATAAAAATCGTTTGGTTTAGTTGAAACTTGTAATATCACAAAATCTATTTAATTTATTAGACACTGCGGCCCACCAGATAGTAATTTTTAGGGTTCCGTACCCGTACCGTACCGTATCCATGCCGTACTAAGCCTCCGCTGTCATAAATCGTGATAGCTAGACAGTTGAAATTTTCATAGGTGAATGTATTTATTTTGCCAAAAAAATATAAAAGTTAAATTATTTAATAAATAAGGGGGGCAACACTTTATCACCTTGAGAACCGATCACCGAGGTTAAGCAACGTCGTCGGTCAGTACTTGGATGCGTCACGTTGACTTTTTGTTGGACAACGAGGAGTCCATCGCACACTTAGCTGGTTTTTTTTTATTAAACTCATAGCTTGTCTTATATTTTTACAGAAACAGTAATTTTGAAACTCATATCTCTTTGAAAGCTGAATAAAATAATACCATATTTTCTACTAGCGCGCTGTCCACTAAAAATGTACCATCGTGCATTGATTAATTAAAAAGGGAAGATGAGGTACTAGTTTTTGAAAATGGCAACCTCATATTGTGTAAAATTGTGTGCTCCCACCTCAGTCACCGTCGGACCAGCGCAGCGGCGGCGGCACGGGCGTTTGTGATTCGCGTAAAATATTGTTGTCTCGGTCTCACTTCGGTCTTAGGTAGGTACGTCTTTCCGTCTTTGTTCTTCTTTGTACCTATTTCACAGGACTGGAAATATAACTGTGAGCGTATTTGTTTGCGTGTAGTTGTAACACATGCCAATTTTTGAGTAAGCGCTGGGAGAACGTAACCTATCTTCCCTTTTTAATCAATCAATGCCTTCGTGTGTACAATTGATTCTGACTACCTTTTTACTGCACATGAAATTACTATACAACTTAGTTGAGCTGCCTGTATTTTTGCAATATTTTGCAGTTAGCTTGGTAGCCTAAAGAAGTACAAGTTCTAATTTGTTTCTATTATTTGAATGTAATTTTCTTTGCTGCAGCTTTAATAATATCACCGAGACCATTATCTATAGTTATTACACGGTTAACTACACGGTGATTAGGTATTGCAGTAGCATTAATGACCGAACATTACAATTTCTTAATTTCAGATTCATACACAATGAGTGGCAAGCTGATCGTCGAACCACCAGTTATAAAAGATCGTCATGTCGTTAAACCCTTACTCTGCGGGCCTGGGCCCTGTGATATTTGGCCTTCCGTTGCAGAGGCGTATCAGATGCCAGTTTTATCGCATTTATGCGATGAATACTTTAACGTAAGTAATAAGTTGTGAGATAGATGCAACCTTTGTTTGACAGGAATATGCGTCGGTGCTTATCAAGCCACTACTGCTTTAGGACAGATTTGCTGTTACCCGTTAACTAGGTACCTTTTTTTTCCGATGGGAAAATGCTTTTTGCGCATTGCCTCTAGCCTGAGGGGGGCAAGAGGGGTATGTTGGACTCTCCACTTAGCTATTAACAGAGTGCTAATAGCTAGTGACATACCAACTAAAAACCCATCGATACTTCCTCTCTCACCTTAGTGCCAGAGCGTCGTCAAACCAGTCGTCACCAGACGACTCGTTCGACGGCACACTAGCACTTGACAGGGTCGCGGGTTCCCGGTCGGATTCGACCGCTACCCTGTCGGTGATCATCCGTCTTGGACGGATTCTTCTTATTGGCCCTTGGAAGGGCATGTCCCGGAAGTATCTGGGGCGTCCCTCTCCGTTGGAGACGTGTGCAATGCCGGGATGGTTCTCCTCGTACCATCACTCAGCTGGTCTCCATCAAGCGGAAGAAGACGATGGAATTGCCGTCTCCTTCTTCCGGTTCTCCGCCGGCGGAGCGGCTCAGCTTGAGGGTTTTCCTCCCTGATCCGCTCCGCTGCTTCTTTCAGAGACACGACTTCCTCGCAGAAGGAAACCATGGCTTCCCAAGCCCTCTCGCTGTCAAGCATGGCATTCACCAAGCTCGGCAGCGAGAGGTCCTGACCAACTACTCACTAGGTACCTAGCGCCACCACACATGAAGCGATTCAACTGAAAACCAGTGACGAGGGCGTAGCCAACCGGCATAGGACCGGCCGGGACCGGCAACCGGAAAGATTCGTAGGGAAAGCAAAGGCATATGTCAAACCCATACATTTATAGACTCTATCGCTCTATCTCTTCTACTATCGCTTTCGACATCGATTGTAACATTGTGTAGGCACTCTGGTTGGACACACCAGTGTTCATCCAACACAACGCAGAGTGTAGGCCACGTTTATCCTACGTAAGAAAAATAAGCACCTCAATGTAGGGTACACAGGATTAATTAGTGTCTTAAGTTAGTGTGCTGTTTACTAGATTTAAGGTTAAATGTAAAAATTATATACATTACAAAATAATATTATACCATCTACTATCATAGCTAGAGCAATCATGCTCAGGCATCTCGTACTTCCTATCTTAAATATTTCTAATACTGTTAGTAGAAAAGAGGCTGAATCTTTTATAGCTTGGCTGTACCTACCTAATTATTACCAAAACCACCCAACGGTAGGAATCTCATCGTATTCAGCGATTTTGTAACAGCAAGGTTGTTTATAGCCCAAGAGATAATTTGAAATGATTGTGAATTCGCTAAAATCGGCTATAAACCCGACCATTAGCGAGAAAATGGCTACATAATTTCAAATAATCCGCAAAATAATATCTTAGAGGTTTACTCTGGAGCTTATCTTCTACGTTATAATTAAAAAGTTAAACTAGATCACTGCCACGTCTGATGTGAGGCCGTCCTAGAAAAGATAGATGTCGATGGCTAGATTATGCTATATTACATTTTCACCAAATATACATATAATGTAGCTGAAATGTCTTAATTATTTCAAGCCAGTTTTCTGTATTCTAAAAATCGTATATAGGTATAGGATTCTGCAATCAGAAAAATATCGTGGGAAGAGAAATTTGAACCTATTAGCGAGGTACAAGGTCAAAAAATAAGCGCCAGATCAAGTTTTCTATTGACAACCTGCATGAAGAATCACAGAAATGACCTTGCGCGGTCACGAAACGTAAGAGTCCACTCCCCTCAAAGTTGTTTGTTGCATCTTGAATAAAACTTGTGATTTGTGTGGCAGATGTGGAATTTATTGCCTTTGATCTTACGGGAATGGAAGTTTCATTCGAATATCCATTCAGTATTTTTATTGTAGCTGTGGAAAGTATTGATATGTTTTTCGATTTGTTGCTAGAAAAATATCAACTGACAACGTAACCATACCCTGCAGTACAACTGAATTGTCTCTGTACCTCTTTATCCGAGAAAAATTAAGTAGCTTATGATGATAGCCGAAGAATCTTTAAAAATTATACATTGTTACCTGCTTGGAGGGCCATTATGCCCAACATACCATATGAAAAATAAAGAAAAGAGGATACTTCATCATACGTTTTTCCAGGTGATGGATGACATCCGTGCCGGAATTCAGTATATCTTCCAGACTCGCAGTAAGCTGGTACTTGCTATGAGTGGTGCAGGTCATGCAGGCATGGAGGCCGTCATCACCAACCTCCTTGGCCCAAATGACACGCTACTCGTCGCTTCTAGAGGAATTTGGGATGAGCGAGCGCAAATCATGGCTAAGAGGCAAGGTAAGACAAATTATATAATAAAATAAATAGAAAATATTATACGAGCTGGCCGTAAATGATGAGAAATGTTAAACTTTACAGCAATAAAATTCTTTGTAAATTAAAGTCCGCAACGTCCTAGACGTCTTAAAGCTTGAAAAATTCGCTTGCTAAATACTTGTACAAATTATTTGAGGATTTTTCCAGCACGTAACATTGAATGTAATTAATCTCCTGAAGCCAGACAGAAATTAGTTCGCGCCAGAGCCATGATGTAATAAATTAACACGGCAAAAGAACAAATGAGTTTCGGTGTATACAATGTGCATTTTGGATAAATCCTTTGGCCAAACCACAAATACCTACCTAAAGTTTAAGATCCTAACTGGATTAAATTGAATTATATAATCCCGTTAAATGAACCTTTGCACTGGTGGTCAATTCAGTTTATTATGCTAGCCAAGTTTTAACTAGACGTATGCCATTTAAACCATTAAAAAATACTTCTTTTATATGTGGAACTATTGACAGCAGCCTCATTTCATGTGTCTTTAAACAAATCACTCTTATAGTGCGTCTAGTCTAGATTATGTACCTAACAAAACCATTGCATTTTGGCATTTTTTTCGTAACAGGGATTAAAGTAGAAACCACCAACGTCCCGATGGATTCAACATTCAGTTTTAAACAACTCGAAGATGCGCTGAAGAAAACCCGCCCTCAAGCACTTTTCATCACCCATGGAGACTCCTCAACCGGCACAGTCCAGAAGCTACAAGGTCTTGGAGAGCTATGTCATAAGTAAGTTCGATTTGTTCTTAAAATAATTGAAATAGTATCAGTCATCATACTAACAGGAAATATGATATATTATTGTTAAAATATGTTTATGAACATGTTTAACACGTTTTTAAGCCATGATTTGAGTAAATAAACCCACTAACGCGAAAAAAAGAAGTTATTTTAATGATAGCAATTAGTTTTACAAAAACATTAAACAGATATATATCACGACTGCAAAAGCAGCTCTTATTTTCTAGGAATGTCATTTCCTCCTAAGAATTCTGCAAATAAAATAAAGAACAGAGGGTTGGAAATGTCTTGTAAAATATTTCATATTTATGTAGGTAACTAACATTTTTCACCAGCAACAATTTCACGAGACAAACGAGGTTGCTCAGGGCACGACTTTCGACTTTAACGAGTAACTTGTACAAAGTACAAAGAACATACAACATTTAGAAAGACACTTTAAGAATTCAAAACGTATTTCAATTTGTAAAACTGAAATATTATAATAATAATTCAATCAATCTAGAGTTAGCTCAAATAATCAATATAAAAACCAGTTGGAAGGGCTGTCTGCATTGCCCCGCTCTGGGCCAATGCCAATGCTTATGCACTGTCCCTGATACTCACCAGCTCTCGGGTCACGCCTCACCCAGACGCTCTTGCAATCTTAATGTTACAAAAAGATTTTAGTTTTAAAATATTGTTGTGTTTCTAGGAAATAACACTCCAAACTTGAATAGTAGATTGTATCATAAGGGAGCAAAACAATATTTTTATGGTAAGGGCGCTTTTTTGAATTCAGAGCGAAGCGAGGGATTCTTCATTAGAATCCTGAACGTAGCGAGCCAAAAATATATTTTGCGCCCGAGTGATACTCAACTTTTCATCACCCTCTATATGAAAAGGCGCCTCATATTTTATCTCCCACGATTTTTCAGGTAATAGATTATCCATCACATTTCTTTGCTCACATCACATTGAAAATTTACGAAAACGCGGGCTGTAGTTCGCTTGTTTTTAATTTATTTCTTGGGCCGTCGCACCAGCCAGTCTTTATTCAAACAATATTTGCGTTCGATTGCTAAGATGTTTCAAATTCAAAAAGTGCACGGGAAAGATAATTGCATCGCACTTATAAAGAGGATTAAAAGCTTATTACTGAAATGTTTCTTAAAGAAAACACCACCTTAAGGTGCACTTAAAGACGAACCAAGTGTGATTTTCGAATAGATGGGATGAAAAAGGTTTTTCAATTCAATTCAATTCAATTCAATTCATTTATTTCGGTTGTTCACCATAAATGTTAGTAGTACAATAACTTAAAATACTATGTTAATTACCATAAAAACAGATTTTAATTATTCATGTCACACATTCAATAAATTATCATTCCAAAATTACATAAGTTATCATATTCTGACTAGGTACTACTATAACTTATATCTCTTCTCCTAACTAGATTAAAATGAAGATTTCATTTAATACCTATTGATAGCAGATCAGTTAAGCTACCCGCAGATTGTTTGCAACAGTCCGCAGTCTGCTCGGTTGTTTAAATTGTAAATACTAGTTCTAATTTATTTTTATCACCTATTTGATTGTAATTCTATTTATTACATTATTATTCATGTCATTAAAGTATTTAAATGTCAACAATTATATTAAATAGTAACCTACTGGATGATAATAAATTATAACTTGCTTTTATTTAGCACAACGCATGGAGTTGCAGGGCAGCACATGCGTCTCGGTCCAGTGTCTGAGTATGGGGCCATCAACCCGCTCAGCTAACCCATCGATGCAGTTCTCAACTGCAGTCTGTACTAAATTGCACGTTGTAATTTTCTCCTGTCACTTATATGTATAACTTCCAGGTATGGTGCTCTTCTGCTAGTCGACACAGTAGTTTCCATCTGCGCAGAGCCGTTTTTCATGGACGAGTGGGGAGTGGATGCAGTGTACACGTCCAGTCAGAAAGCACTCAGTGGACCTGCTGGAATTTCACCTGTCGCTTTTAGCGAAAGGGCTCAGTGAGTATGCACTATATCGGATCTTTATTCCATTTACTTTAAACTAGCTGCTCTCGCGGCTTCATACGCGTTGTCCCTTTGGAAACGATTAAACGATTTCTATCCCACGGAAACTGATTTGTGGGATAAAAGTATGCCTACGTTTGATCCCAGGATTAGGATTACATTAATGCAAAATTTCAGCCCGATACGTTCAGTGCTTTTTGCGTGAAAGTACAAAAATACATACATACGTATACATTCTTACAACCATTCGCATTTTTAATATTAATAGGAAGTATGTTATAGGTATAACAATCAAAAATATATAGTCTTATGGACCTTAATTTGAAGTGAAAGTTAAAAAGTGATTGTTATTTCCTTTTCAAGCAAATAAGCTATTATTAATTTTCTTTTTCATTAAAATTATTATACACTATCTTATAATTATGAATTCGAAAGGAACTTCTGTCTGTCTGTCCGTCTTTCTGTTCCTAAACGACTGAAAGTAACTTAATGCAATTTTTCTTGGAGATAGACCATTTGTATCTCCATTACAAATTACAATAAGTTACTTTCATCCACAATTCCACATCCCGAGGACTGAATTAATAAAAAAAAATGTTTTGTCTATACAAATACATAAAAATAACTTATATGTTAATTAAAAAATCAAACAGTGGGCGGCCTTATTGCTTCAAGCAATTTCAACCTTATTACTTACAAATGATATAAGATAAAATTAGTTGATAGAGCACAAATTACAGGAACAAACAACGGATATACGCTACTTTCTCTCTCGCAAAAGAGCGTGCGAAGTTGTGAGCAACAGCTTGTGATTAATAAAGAGTAGTTCTGATAGATTTTAAAACATTTATGTAACAGGGCTCTACCAACTTGTAGACATTATATACAATATTTACGCAAGACAATATTTAGTATACGAGTAATAGCTCTCGACCAAAACGTCTTTAAACAAAATCTGCCTGAAATTGTACATAACCTTTTGATATTTCAGGAAAAAGATGAACAGCAGGAAACATGAGCCGACATTTTATTTGGATATCAAACTGCTAGCGACAAATTGGAATTGTTACGGAGACACAAGAGGGTAAGTTTTATCCTTCGGGCAAGATTCAAGAGTGAGGCTTAGTTGGTTTAATTAAATAGCTGGCCAACCCCTTTAAATTTAAGGTTTTTAAAAGTTAGGTACTACTTACATAGACATCCTCTAAGTACTACTTACTATATCATTGGTGGCAAGGTCTTTCCTTATTTTGACAGAAATAACTTGACGACCTTACGACCTACGAATAACGCAGACGAAGATCAACCTGTGGCGCAGAAGGTGTTGGGTACAATTCGCATCTAAATTAAAGTACCTATGTATGTATTAGTAACAATACATATGTAAAATATTATCTCATTTCACTCTCGAAAATATTACCTACTAGCCGCGTCCCGCGGCTTTAAAGATTCGACAAATTCAATCAGACAAAATTTCAGCCCGATCTGTTCAGTAGTTTTTGCGTGAAAGAGAAACAAACATTATACATCCTTACAGCCATACATTCTTGTAAAACTTTCGTGTTTATAATATGAGAAGGATATATTGAAGCCAGATGATATATTAAAATAGCCAGCATTATTTAATACAATTTATAAATAAGGTCATAACCTCTATGGAGCTAATAACCCTTACGTTACAGGTACCATCACACACTGAGCCCTCCCCTACTTTGGGCACTCCGCGCGTGCCTCAAAGAGGTTTCTAAAGAGACCTTGCCAGTATCCTGGGCCCGCCACGCTGCCTCCACTGGTCATTTCCATAAACGTCTACAAGATAACAAGTTCAAATTTTTGGTGCCGAAACCGGAAGATCGGCTGTCGACTGTCACCACAATAGTTCTACCTACAGGATACGATTATAATGTGTTCTGTAAATACCTCAAAGAAAAGTGAGTAAAACATTATGACGAAGCTATTAATTTTACTCGAACTCGAATCGCAATTCGAATTCGAATTATGAAAATTATGTTTCTGCACGCGGTTTCGCTCGCTTTGATTCTATGGAAACATTTAATTAACATTTCTTTCCCATGGAAACTGACTGATGGGACAAAAGTAAGCCTATATTTGATTCTAGGCTTAAAATTACCTTTACGGAATTTCGGGCCGATTTATTTACTAATTTTGGCGTGATAAAGTGACAAGCATCCATACATCCCAACTTACGAATTTATGATTGTCAGTTAAAGACAGGAACCGCTTATTAGACGAAACACGATTCGGACGAATCACTTTTTGGACGAACTGCCAACAAATCGGCGCAATGGCGCTCATCAGGGGAGGCAAATCCAAATCAAAAATTCTTTATTTCCACTTTTCTGAAAATTGCAGTTTCCAGTTAGATTGTTTCCAATTTTATCAAGTGTAAATACTAGTTTGAATTATTTGATTGTAATTTTCTTTTCAATTAAATGATAATTTTACTTCCATAAATACAACTAATAAAAGGTTAAGTTGTAAAAATAAACACTGACAAGGAAATAAAGTGATATATTTGATTTCTGTCGCTTCGTTACGTAGACTAAAGTAAAGAAGCGACCCCCGGTTTCTCGAACGCTTATTATTTTGACAAATTGTTGACAATTTGTCAGGCTGTACACGCACTGCTTTTATTACTCGCGTGGTTTTTTTTGCAGAATTCTGTAACTTAATGGAAGTTCACTAGCGGAAAAATTATGTTTGGAGCACTATAAAGTTGTAGGTAGCTAAAATAGCAAGGACTTTTATTCGTCGTACGTGTAAGTTACGTTAAGCACGCAGGTTATATTCCGCGAAATTAAAATTCACGCTGTCAGATTCCGCAGTGCGTTTATAACAAGCCGTTGACTATCCATTCAATGTGACAAGCGTTCGTGAAACCGGGGATAAGAGATGTGTCTGTCCAGTGGACTAAGAATAGGCTGATGGTGATGATGTGTGAATGACATTTTTTTATTTCTTTATTCTTTACTGTTCGGATGATCATCAGGGTCATGTTGACCAAAAATGAATATGTACCTCAATTTAATGTCTTTTTCAGGCACAATATCCTGATATTCAGAGGACTTGGTCCAACGGTTGGTAAAGCACTCCGCATTGGTATAATGGGCGTCAACTCTACTGTCGAAGTTACAAATGCTGTTGTGGACGGTATGGTAGACGCTATGGTGTCACTCCGAAAATCATCGCTATAAAATTAATAAAACCTTTTCAGGGTTCGATGGGGTCGACAAAACCCTTAGCGCTCTGTCTGTCCTTGTTTCCCTCTGGTATACCTATGTCAGTAACTAGGTACCAGAGTTTCAAAGGTATACATAAAGTGCGCATATTTAAAAAAATCCTTATCAAATATTCAGTACAAATTGAGATGTCAAAATTTTGTATACTTACTTAATTATTAATTATGTATTGCATTCTATGTAGGTTTATAGAGGTTTAGTTAATTATATGTATAGTTACACTTTATACAAAAAGCATGCTAGAAATAATAAATTATAATGTATAATCATTTAGTTCGTAGATTTCTTGAATAATAAAATAAATATTGTCCTATCCCCCTATCCTATCCTAAAAATAATAACATAACTTTAGTAATGTTTAAGTAAATACCTAATTAAACTTATGTAAATTATATCAAGATCATGTTAATGTCATTTGAATTTCAATGTATAGTAAGTATAGTCAGCAAAAATTGCGCCTTACCACCACAAGGGTGATTTTTCTGTGAAACGAGTAGCTGCCAACCCCGGCTTGCTCGATATCTTCTGTTTTTAACACAAAGCAAAATAGTTTCAAACTAAATAGGCGTTACGTTAGGCGATGGTACATTACGCCCGAGGTCAGTGATGGCTGGGTTGCGGGTCAGCAGTGCAGTCCTTGATGAACAAGCTGAAATGAAGGCCGAGACCGCAAGGGCTGCACTGATGACCAAGCTTCAAAGCCGAGACCTAGCAAGCTTAACTTGAGGCCATCATCATAGCCTGACCCGCAGGGCAGTCATTGGTGTCTTTTCAGATGTCGCCAAAACTAGACTCAACTAATTTGACAGGACTAAAAATTATGCCATCCTTATTATTTTGATCGTTTGGACAGGGAAGGCATCATTTTAGTCCTGTTAAGTTATTTAAGTTTAGTTTTGGTGACATCTGAATTAACACAAGGCGTGTAGAGTCAGAGTCAAAGAGTCAATCATTTATTTCTTTAGACTTACCCACCTATTGTTACTAACCTAGACGACTCCCACAACTCTTCTCTTTTCGAACAGACGTTCAAAAAGAATTGAGGGCACTCGTGTGCCAATTGAGAACTTTTGTTGCGTTCTCAATTCGCACACGAGCGCTACTCTGTCATTGCGGTACGACTAAAGTGTTAGACTCAAACTCAAACTCAAACTCAAAAATACTTTATTTCCATAAATACAATAAATGTACACTTAGAAAAAGTCAAATCATATTAAAAAATACACTGACACGGAAATAAAGTGGTATTTTTGATTTCGATCGCTTTTCATTAGATGACCGTAACGCCACGAATCTTACGAATCTTCTCTTTTTGAACAGAATCTATCTATTATAATTTCACTCCAGGCTTAAATATAGTTGTGCTGTTACAGAGAAACTACTTATATTTCTCTGGTATGAAAAGTATCCAATGTTATAGGTAGCCACTATTAGGCCCATAAAATGAAAGCTTACTCAGTCATTGATGTACCTACGAGTATATGTACCTACCTATTTTCTTGCAAATTTCATAAATTGATATCCAGCAGATATTCTCAAAAAAATAATTCAAGCCCCTTCTATTTATTTTATTTTATTTAATAAAAAGGAACGCCAATAGCGTATACATCAAGCATTTTATTGTAACTTAGTATCTAAGCAGGTTCTAACATTGTTTCAACATTGTTTGATAAATACATTCTCTAAATTATATAAATTATAATCTAAATTAAAAAATGAGATCAAAGTTAAACATTTTAAATATAGGTAATAAAAGATATGGTTAAACTTATGAAACATTAATAAACTACTACTACATTTATTGAGATTATCACTGAAAATGTCTACGAGTATATCAGGAACTTGTTTGACAGTATAGTTATATAGTTTACAGAGCTGAACTACTGGAGCCTGTAGGCCTTTATTAGAGTTTCAAAAAGTGTTGAAAATGCTAGTGATGGGATGTCTGGAGTTCCTGGTAGGTATTGTAAGACTAATGTTTAGCAGGATATCTTTACAATCGACTAGACCGTTAATTACCTTGTGTAAGAATGTTAGTTGTTGAACCCTACGACGGTTATAGGGAGATCATACTACAGAATTTTAATCTTAGGGCATAGGGATATACCAGATGAATTGAAAGCAAGGTGGCGAGTAAACGATCTTTGGATAGTTTCAAGTCTTTGTGAATGGATGGAATAGAAGGGATTCCAGGAAATACATGCAAATTCAAGGATACTTCTGACAAGGGCATTGAATAGTGTAATTTTATTGGTAAACTTTTTAAATTCTTTTGAGTTTCGTTTAAGAAAGCCTAACACTTGTGCTGCTTTTTTGACAGTTTTGTTATAATGTGTACTAAAACTTAATTGATTGTCCAATGTAATTCCCAGGTCTCTTATTTCTTTAACCTGTGCAATTTCAATATTATTGAGGAGATAGCTAGAGTTATGGGGAATCTTTTTTCTACTGAATTCAAATGGAAACATTTAGTTGCATTGTGTAGCATTTTGTTATCATTACACCATGTAGCTATTGAATCTAAGTCGTCCTGAATTAATAGAATATCGTTTGTTGACTTAATAGTAGGTATGGTAAATTTTCAAATCGTCTGTATATAAAGAGTAATTACAGTGTTTGATGGATTGTGTTACGTCATTTTTTTTTTTTTTTTTTTTTTATTGTGTTTTTTTTTTTAAGGACTTTATTCGCTTAGCGAATATGCCAGTCCCGTTATGCAATCACAAACTTAACCCTTACTTTATCTAATAATATCATATACCATTCTGTACAAGGCCTTAGCGGCCTCGCACAGTGGAGAGGAAAGTAAACTATGAACTAAACCTAATTCTACGAGATTCAAATTAAAATCAGCGATCAATTGATCTCTCACCGACTGAGACCGAACACATTCCACCAAGAGATGGTAAACGTCTTCTGTGACATCGCACGAAGAACAATTAGCGGAGTCAACCTTCCTCATGAGGTGGTTGAACTTATTTAGTGGAATATGTCCAGACCGCAGTCTATGAGCTATAACAACCAGATGACGCTTCAACCCACTGTTCACCCACCAGGGGACACGAGGAGGATCACTCTGAACAATTTTGTACCATATGCCTTTCGTACAAGATGTTTCGTTATATAACTCTTTCCACTTTTCGAAAATCTTATATCTGTATTTTAACGAAACCTCTGTGTACTCCGGAACGATATACACTTCAGCCCCGATCTCAACAGCCTGTTTTGCGAGCAGGTCAACCTCCTCGTTTCCGCTTAATCCTACATGAGAAGGGATCCATTGCAATCTCAGTTGCACGTCATTGTCTAAAAGAAATCTAGCTTTCTTTAGGATCACATAAGCTACCGAAGCACCTCGGATCCCCGAGGCGCATCGAGCTATATGCTGTAAAGCACTTCGGCTATCCGACAGAATCACCACTTTCTCATAGCCTAAAGTAGTGACATATGACAGTGCTTCCGAGATTGCAAATAGTTCCACCGACATAATTGTGTTACCTGACGAAGTAATACGGTAAGTTTCCTTCATATTGCGACTGGGATCGTAGAACGCCGCACCTGTACCGGTTTCCATTTTTGACCCATCCGTGTAGACTTTATGCCAGTCTTTGTATATTACATTTAGCATAAATAATGTATAACACTTAAGCTCTCTATCGTCATATTGTTTTTTTGATTTATCGATGCCATCAATATCTAATTTAATAAAATCTATTTTTATATCAGACATCCAAATGTTCAAGGAAAACATTTCTAAAGGGTTGCTACGCTTCATTATCTCTTTTTGAGTTTGTTCAAAAATCAAATTAAGTAAAGGCTTCTTTTTCCTGGTCCAATAACTAGATAAACATAAACATTTTAATTCCTCTAAAAACTCGATGGTAGGGTTTTTCGTTATTGACTGAGCCTTAAGACAATATTTAGTAGCAAGATATTCTCGCCTTAACTGCAATGGGTATAAACAAAGTTCGCATTCCATAGCGTGGATAGGTGTAGTCCTTATAAAGCCGCCTATAATGCGCATCGCTGTGTTTTGAACCTTATCTAGTTTTGTCAAATGTGTCTTCGCCGCGGTATCGTATAGAAAGCACCCAAAGTCTATTCTACTACGGATCAACGCTATATATAAACGACGTAGGTGCTTAGGATGTAAGCCCCACGAAGCCCCCGCTAGAACCTTCAAAATATTTAACATTTTAACTGTTTTTTCTTGTGTCTCATTAATATGTTTTCTGAATAGTAGGGGCTTATCCAGCCAAATGCCTAGATATTTAACAATTTGTACAGATTTTAAAATATTATCATTCAAACTTAAAGAAACCTTATCTATTCCTCTACCCTTCCTAAAGCTGCAACATTGAGTTTTTATTGATGAGATTTCTAACCTAATTGTCTTAAAATTCCTACGACCGAGCTCAACGCATTTTGAACGTTAACCTCATTTAAACATGAATCATTATTTTGTGAATAGAAAACAAAGTCGTCTGCATACTGTAACATTTTTACATTATTATAGGTTATTTTTGAAATTTCGTAGGTTGCTATATTGAACAGAAGGGGTGAAATTGGATCCCCTTGGGCTAATCCCCTGTTTGTCCATCTTACCATGGTACTATCATCATCATCACCCACAATTTTTAAACATCTATTACTTAAAAACATCCACAAGTATTTACATGATAATGACCCAATTTGAAGTTTATCTAAAATTATAACCAGTTCTTCAGGCAAAATATTGTTATAGGCATTTTCTACATCTAAAAATACCGCCAGTGTGGATACGCCCTTAGAAAATCCTATCTGTATTTGTGTAACAAGCCTAGCTAAGCAGTCTGTGCATGACTGACATTTCCTAAATCCTGACGTCACCGGGGCTAGGATTTGATTGTGTTCTACAAACCACTCGATTCGATTACACAACATTTTATGAAAAATTTTACATATACAAGAAATTAATGATATTGGTCGAAATTTAGGAATACTATTGGGGTCGTTATTGGGTTTGGGTATTGGAATAATTTGAATACTACGCCATTGTAAAGGTACCATGGAGTGCTTAAAACATAAATTTAAAATGGCAAGTAGATATACCTTGCCTGCGTAGGGCAAAAAATAAATCATTGAATACGTAATTTTATCCTCGCCGGGAGCAGTATCTTTTCTTTTCAAACACCTTTGAAGCTCTTCATAAGAAAACTCTTTATCTAATAATACATTATTTGATGTGAATAACGGAGTGGGGGGGACGACGCTATCAGGCGCCAAACTGCATAAAAGTTCCTCTTTCTTATCAGTTGGAGCGATAACATGCTGCGTACGTATTCCTTTTACCCAGCGCATACGGCGCCACATATCAGCTGAGTTTGTGTTTTGGTCTATTGTTCCGCAAAACGACTGCCAGTGCGCAGTTCGAGCTCGCCTATGAATACGCTGCGCTTCTGTTATCTTAGCATTGAGGATATCGAGGTTGGTCGGTGTAGGATTACGCCTAAATAACTTTAAGGCTAGGCGCCGTTGAGCAATAGCTGAAGATATTTCAGGATTCCAATAGGGTTTAGGTTGGAATGTAAGTGTAGGATCCAAACATTTTTTAATCATGGGAATACTTTGTTTCGCCGCGTCATTGATTTTATCTATAAATGAGTCATAACAGGATTGTACATTCGATTCACAAATACGATCAGTAAAGCAATCTTTTAGGGTTTCTTGATATAATGACCAATCAGCTTTTTTAATATTTCGACGTGTAACCGAACGCCGCGAACCCTGGTAACAAAGTGAATATTTTATTATAAGGTGGTCACTACCTAAGTTTTCGCGAGTTACATGCCAATTGAAGTATACCGCTATGTCCGAGGTCACGAAGGTAATGTCTGGGGCAGATTCTTGTAAAAGTCCATTCACTAATTTTACCCTTGTAAAATCTCCGTTATTAGCAGATACGAAATTATTTTCTATAGAAGCGTCAAATAGTTGCAACCCTCTAGTATCTGTCTTGGTGGACCAGTTCGAGTGTTGTCCATTGAAGTCGCCGGCGACTATGGATTTTTGAGTAAACTTTGAAAAAACACTCTCCCAGTCGCATTGCGAAGTTCTTATTGACGAAGGACAATATACAGAAGCTACATAATCTAGATACCTACAATTTAAAATTTTTAAACATATTACCTCAATACCTGTATTTGCATGATTAATGTTACATATTTGAGTTTTAATTGATTTATGAGTAATGAGGGCCACACCTCCATATGAATCTAGCCTATCTTTTCTATAGATGTTATAATTATTTATACGACAACTAATTTCTTCATTGAGCCATGTTTCACTAATCATGCAAATACCTATTCTTTCCTGAGACAATAGTGCTTCCAATTCAAGTTTTTTAGGCATCAGACTCTGTGCATTCCATTGCGCAATGTTAATAAACTGCGCAGCAGAAGGCACAGGGCCCGATGCCCTAGGAGCTCGGTTGTTGGTGATGGTGGTGTTATCCATCATGGAAAAGGCCAATGATTTTACTAAGAGCCTCTCCATTACTCATTGTCTTAACAATGAATGCCATGACCTCCTCCAGAACAAATTGCAACACCATACGAACTTTCCCTTCTAAGTTTTCTTTTGAGCATAGGATGTTTTTGGCTTTACTTATTATTCTACTGATATAACCCTGATCACTTTGTTCCACCACTGTTGCCTTCTCGGTCTTCCCCAAATCACATTTCTTTTGTTTGGTTTTTCTACCTCTGCTCTTCCTTCTGTTTTTATTTGTAGTATTCTTGTTCTGTACATTTTCTTCACAACTATCTTCCCTCGAGTTATTATCACTTTCTTCTATACTATCACTGCATTCCTGAAGTTCTTGATTTGTTCAAATTCGCGCCTAGACTTTGGCTATACGACAAGCCAGGTCTAGTAAACTCATAAGTCCTTGGTTGATCACCAAATTCGAATACCTTATCCGTCACTGATTCATATCTTTTCTTTTCAATGTACTTCGACACTGCGGTTTTATAGGTACTATTATCTTTACTCATAATGGCCCTTATGTCTCTTTCCTTTAGGAATACTGGGCATGATTTATCAAAGGCCATGTGTTCTCCCTTACAATTAATGCATCTGAATTTAGTCGTCTCACAGTTAGCATGATTCTTGCCGCACTTGGGACATACGGGTTTCTTTGTAGGGCACGATCGTGTTAAGTGACCAAACTTCCAGCATACGGAGCATTGCGTAACTGGAAAGGTAAAAGGTTCCACTTTAAACCTACAGTCGTACCCATAAATATAGTCGGGCAGCAATGGTCCCTTGAATGCAAATCGTACAGTTTCACTCAATACCCAGTCTCCACTGTCTGACGCTCTTTTCAACCGCTTCACTGCGACAATCTCAAAATCACATCTAAAAGCATTCAGCATTTCTTCCTCCGTAGTCTCCATCTCCAAATTCCTCACCACTCCGTAGGTCGTGCCCACCTCGCTTGTCAGATAACAGCGTAGTCCGGCAGACGAAAAGCTGTTGCTTGTTAATAACACGTCAGCATCCTCTCTATTTTCAAATAAAATATGGACCTTGTACGGGCTTTTATACTTAATGTATTTAACATTATTAATGTTTTC
Organism: Eupithecia tripunctaria; assembly: GCA_955876795.1. NCBI lineage: Eukaryota > Metazoa > Arthropoda > Insecta > Lepidoptera > Geometridae > Eupithecia > Eupithecia tripunctaria. The sequence continues at coordinate 7,704,188 of OY041613.1, read as the reverse complement.
CGCTTTCAATAACTTCGCCAATCCTATCTGCTTAGGCAGCAGCTGATAAGAAGAAAGACACACCTCAAAACATTGTAGGCCGCCGCTATATTGTTTAATTGATGGCTCACGTAGCGAGCGGTTCGACCTCGTTTTGTTCTTTTTATGCTGAACTAAAGTAAATTCTTCCTCTTCAATATCATTTCCACTGCCAATCGAAAAATCATTTCTCAACTTCGATCTTTTCGGCGGTCGCTGGATATTAACAATCGGCGAGGTAAGGCCCGCGCGGCCTACGGCCAGCGTTGGCTCCGTATGAACTTGAACTACACTTTCGAAATTCACCAACTCACTATCCATGCCCTCATCCACCGGAAGAGTCCCAAAGGAGTTTCTCCTGGACGGAGGTCCAGGATCGACCTCGTCCATCGTTAGCTAGTTCTCACTAAACGAAAGATAGTGTAACGCGACGCTGATTATACAAATGCACGTGCAATCAGTACAACGCACCGCGCGCGACGTCATTTATAAAGATAAAAAACAGAATAGGACCTAGGTCAAAACTTCTAGATTCGTTTTGAGATCAAAAGTTGCCTTTTTCCTTCTTGATATCTTTTGACGTCAAATATTCCAAGACAAGTGTTTGTATCGTGTGTGTTCCAACCATTGATTTAAAAAGGGAAGATAGGTTACGTTCTCCCAGCGCTTACTCAAAAATTGGCATGTGTGACAACTACACGCAAACACATATTCTCACAGTTATATTTCCAGTCCTGTGCAATACAAAGAAAAACAAAGACGGAAAGACGTATCTAGGACCGAAGTGAGACTGAGACAACAATATTTCACGCGAATCACGACCGCCCGCCCGTGCCGCCGGTCAGACGGTGACTGATGTGGGAGAACACAATTTTACACAATTTGAGGTTGCCACTTTCGAGCAACCAGTGCCTCATCTTCGTTTTTAATAAATCAATGGTTCCAACTATACTTTTTCTTCTTTTCTTCTTTAATGTCGTCTACGTTTGATCAACATAATTTTGCCAATGTCTATGCTCATCAAAATGATACAAGACAAGAGATATACAAAATTATAGGCAACGTTGTACGGTAAGGTTGGATTCGAAAAAAAAACCCTAATATACAGTCCGACCGGAAAGAGTAGAAAATAAATGAGGTGACACAATTGCTTACAATTTACATGGTATCACCATATACTATGGCTACTACGTTTTGATACTTAATATTTTCAAATATATTTATAACACATTGCAGTTCTTATTTTATAAAATTTTACAACAAATATTTATGCTCATCACATAATGGTTTGTCCTGAATAAGAATGAAACACACTATGCTATAGTAAAGTAAAGTAAAAATGTTTTTTATTATACACATGCATTAAAGAAATCAAAGCCTCCTTTTGTCCACCGCGCCGATACCGAGACGAATAATAATAAGAGCAATGGTGAGTGCATGCAACCTAAAAAGAAAGCAAGCATATTTTGTATACTCAAGGGGAAAAAACACAATAATAGACAATTTTGTTGAATAATTATATAATAGGTACTAAATCACACATAAATCACTCTAATGACTCAAAGTCAAGATACTCAGTATCCGACATCGATTCTTCATCAAAATGTTGTGGTAGAACATAATTAAAAGTTCCTGCCATACCATAATTTTCATCTTCACTTTGTATCAAATTTACACTATTTTTTTGCCTCACTCTCCTAACTCCTAATACGTCTCAATGGAACAAAAATCAACAAAAACTATTATGTATGATAAACTAGGATTTTGGATGGATTTACACGATTCTTTTAGTAAATTATAACAGTTTACGTCCAATGTTATTATTTTTAACCAGCTACTTACGGTAAAATCTGCATTTCATTTAAAAACGTCTTCTTATTCAGTCAGCAGCGTCCCGGCTTGATACTCAGCCAAACATCTCATAAACGCTTTGTAAATATTGTCACGAGCCCCACTGCGTATAGTTTTATTCATTTGGTAATATTTTACGATTTATTTGCTTATACATAAATAAATGAAAACATCATCAACAAATCAAAACAAACAATTCGAATACTCGCTCGACCGAAGTTGCAGTGTTTCCACTAGCGGAAAATTATTCTGGTTAGTCAAACAAATATTCGCTTCTAAACAAAAAAATTCAAATTAATGTCAAATCAAATGAATTCAAAAAAATACAGTGATTGAGAATAAATTTTATTAGGTATTTAGAGTAATTTTTATTAAATTACTTTATTTTTATTATCAATTAAAATTAAATTACTTAGGTACCTAGGTTTTTACAATTGCATTCATGTTATAAATATTTTTAATTTTACGTCGATTAAAATTGTATTATATATTTTTGTTGGTTTGGACCCCTTTCGGGTCTGTACCCGAAAGGGGTCCAAACTAACAAAAATATATAATACAATGGGAGGAGGCCTGTGCCTCCTCCCATTCATGTCTAATTATAATCGCAGTTTATGTAATCTAGCTTTGTCCTAGTCATTCGCCATGTTTTTCATTCAAGCATTCAAAATTTCAACAAAATATTTTGAATGCTTGATTCTTTTAATTTAGCATGATTTTTAAATAATATATAAGCAAGAAAAGGTAAGTATCTAAGCATGACGATCAAAATAATATTTTTAGTCCTGTCAGATTAGTTTAGTTTTGGCAACATCTGAATACTTGAATATACACCATTATAGTACCTACTAACTTAGAACCTTACAAAATGACTCAAAAAAACGGGTTATTCCATTTCCCCACAGAACGGGAACATGCTTATTGCCATAATTAATCCTACAAATATTTTGTAGTTGCAAGTTTGTAAGCATGTATGTAATTATTAGTTATTTATTTATTTATTTTTTATTTTTATCTCTTAGGGATAACAAACAATCATACTTAAATATTAACAGTTAATAGTAAAGAAACTAAGTACTAAAAGTATGACCAGCCCCGTTATCCGCAAGTTACAGTAGAGGGGTGGTGTTAGTTATGTTATATAATAATAATTATTAATTATGTTTAAAATTAGTAGAAGAAATACAGAGGCAGGGAGTGAGTTCCATTCCCTTGCAGTGCGAATAATAAAAGTGGAGGAAAACCGCTCAGTGCGAGTGGAGGGTACATCCACCAAGTATGGATGGTATTGCGCTGTGCGTCTGCTTGTCCTGAAGTGGATGGGGGATGGTAGAATCAGATCATGTAGTTCTAGTGAGCATTCTCCAAAATGTATCCTATAAAAGATCGAGAGACAAGCAACCTTGCGGCGTTGTTTGAGACTTTGAACCTTAGTCTCTGCAAGGTGCTGCTCGTCAATGATTCTGAAGGCTCTTCGTTCGATCGAGTTTAGACTCGATCTAACTCGGACGACTCGGCCGAGCCGTCGCAAACATGGCAGCAATAATGCAAACCAGACCGGACCTGTGCTTGATAAAGGGATAGAAGCTGTCCCGGGTTGCATTTTTTTAACATAAAAATCGTTTATTAGACACAATTACAAAGATTCAGTAGATATTGAATCCGTAGGATCCCGAACTAGCCTAGGCTGTATTTCAGGACCCAGGGCTTCTCATTTAAAGTTTTACAAAGTGCCTTCAACTACACTCGAGAGCAATGAATCCGGGTCACTTAAAGAATGTTAAAAATCTCGGAAACTAAAAATGATAGGTTAATGCAATAAATTGTATTTAATAGACAATGTAATACTCCTTAAATGAAAGTAAAAAAAATATGAGTCACCATACATTTTATTAACACAAAATTAGATAAAGAAAAAAACTGCTGATCTCTCCTTAAAACAAAAATAGGAAACATGAAATTTTTGAACTTTATTACGATTTTCTTGAATTTTAATACTTCGTATTGCCTCCTCGCTTCCATTACTGCGTTTACGCGGTTTGGCATGCTGTACACCAAGTTCCTCATACGATTTTGGGGAATATTCTCCCATTCCTCTGTGAGAGCAATTTTGAGCTCACGAAGCGTGATTGGGGGAGGGTTTCGTTGTTTTACGCATCTGCCTAGCTCGTCCCAAGCATGCTCGATCGGGTTGATATCCGGGCTGCGCGCTGGCCACTCCATACGAGTAATGTTCATCTCTTGAAGGTAGTCATTCACAATCCTACCTGTATGAGGTCGAGCATTGTCATGCATAAATATAGCATCCTCACCTAAATTGACCATAAATGGACCAACGTGATCATTGAGGATTTCTTCCACATATCTTACGCTAGTTAGATTACCTACTTACATGAAATTGAAACAATATTCGTTAATATATATATATACATAATACTAACCAATAAATAACAATACTAGTAAAATTGTACTAAAAATATTATGTGTGTAGTGTGCGTGTGTAATTAGAAAAATAAGTCGGCGAGCATTTTTTCAATGCCCTCATAATCATAGTTTTTAAACCAATTTTTAAGTGTTTTTTTCAATTCAAATGATTTCAGTGTTTTTATAGATTTTAATTTTAGGTCTTTATTTAATTTGTTGTAGAGTTGGGGAGCAATGAAGTTATATTGTTTATTAGCAAAACGGGACTTTACTTTCGGAACAGGACATCTAAATATTCTTTTTAAAGACTCAGGTAGATAGGGCACTACTTTTGTATGGTAGCGCTTAAGCGTTTCATAAATAAATAATTTTCTAATACTAAACACATCAGCTATGTTGTATACTTTTGTAGTAGGGTGTCTGTAGGGAAGATGCAGGAGGACTTTTAGGACAGCCCGTTGGGCGCGTTCTGCCGTAATGAGGTGAGATTTGGCGGCAGTACCCCAGGAACAGATGCAGTATCTACAAATACATTCGCATTATCGCCTAACCTTTTTAAGGATAGATTCATGGCTGCTGTTTTAGCCTTCGACTCGATGAATGTGAAGGGAACGGGAACTACTTAATATGTTATCAATACAATTTATACAATAATCAATTCAATATCAATTTAGCTACCTCTAGATTGTTTGCAACAGTCTGCAGTTAGCTCAACTGTTTCGATTGTAAATACCAGTTCTAATTTATGTATATTATTTGAAAATTGTAATTTTCAGGTATATCATAAATTTTTTATTAATATATTTTATCACAGATATTATAAGTTCTACATTATTTTCTGTCTCTACCTCAGCTGTTTTCCATACACCTTTTATTTTATCACGATCATTTTCAATCCTCGTAACTATATAATTCTGCTTAGCCATAATCTTATTCATTGATTGCATGAAAAACGGTATTATAAAGGTCTTACTTAAAATTAGTTCAGATAATTTACCGGTAAATTTGGCTTGCAAAATATAAATTTCAATTAAGCAGAATATAAAATACATGTTAATGTTACAGAACATTGCGGAAGCCAGCAATACTGTCTATGCTATCAGAACTTCTGCCGTTAACGACGGCTCTTATGCTTCAGCCGGACAAAAAGCTGGCCACCCATTTACACAAGACCACAGGCAGTCCATAAGATAGCAACTTTGTTTAAATACCTCAGTGCTATACGCGATTGAATGCCTTCGCTAGGCTAACTGCCAACGCCTCGCCTTGACTCTTGATGGGCCCATTTATGTGTAAGATACACTAGTAGATTATCGGTCGAGCGTCCGGCAGAAGTTGCTGGTTCTGCATTTCTGCAATATCAAGGCTACCTTTTGTATTTTTCCGACGTTCAGGGAGAGCCTTCACCTGAGCAGCACTCTGGCAGGTCGTTAGCACTCTCTGCATTTTCTTCTGAGCGTGGGAGGGAAACATTGAGGCCGTGAGGTATGCCGCGCCGTCCTCGTACAGGGCCAGAATAGCACCATCTTGGCATAGGATGTTGTTGATTTACCAGAAGTAGCAGATCGGTGATAGTTAGTTACCCTGTGGTACCCCAGCGAGTATCGGCGGCTCTGTTGAAAGGTGGTCTTCTACTCTCAAATCTTCATCTCCTCGAGAAAAGAGTGTAGGGATCTTATCATTCTTGTTGGAGCTCCCGACACTATGAGCTTGTAGATCAGCCCCATGTCCAGACCCGATCAAAGGCCTCAATCATGTGCTCTTACTTGTTTCTCGCAATAGTGATGTGATGCAGGCCCTCTTAGGATGTAGTGCTTTGACTGGAATCAAGATTATTCTGGGCGAGGAGATTTCTCGAGAATTTTAGACGTGGCAGAGAGTAAAGTAATAGGACGGTAGCTTTGGGTCTAAGTAGTTTCCTTGTTTATCCTCTCGGTGACCAGCTACCCGAGAGTAGTAAATTGAAAACCAGCGCTGCTTGCATTCAACAACAAAATGCCAAATTTACTCCTTTTGCATATTTATTTATTTTATTTTAAAAGGTATGTCTTAATTTATTTTCTATATTTTTGGCACTAAACGTTTTTTTATTCTATTCTTGTTTGGCAACCATGACGTTCCCAGCTCTCCGTGTGGCTGAGAAGTGCATGCTCTTCATCAACCTAGGATTGAAGTGGGAGGTGGGGAAGCATGGCGTTTGTGATGACATCTGGCCCTTGAGCTTTCTTACCCGTCGTATTTCGACTTTTCCTGGTAACCTGAAGATCGCCCTGTCCTCTTGTGCTGGAAATGGCATGACGCCCGCTTTTACCATCTCGGTGCGTATATACTGGATTAACTGCAAACCAAAGCTGGGTTTGGTTGCCTTTCTCTTTCAAGGTGATCGACGAAGATCTCCACACGGTCTTACGTTCTGATGGGGTATGGAGCGTTTTTAAATTAACGGCAGATTTTGTGATCCTTTGTTGTAAAACATAAACGATCTTTGAGAGTTGTTGCTCCAGATCTCCGCTTACTTCCTCACAGATTGCGTTCTGGTGCGTTGCCACAGATAGCTTTCTCAGTCTTCATTTTTCTGACAAGAGTTTGGCTGTACCGTCTGGTGATTCCGCTGTCTTGCCGGGCCAATTTCGCTCCAAAACTAGCGTCTCCTTATATCATTCAATGCCCGACCCACTGATCTGCTGCGTCAAGCATTATTGACATCATTGGTTATCTATGCCCGGTAGATTTATTGTCTTAATTAAATCTACCGGGGAAATATAGCCGACCCCCCATAAAATGATGTCTTTCTCAATACCAAACCTATCGACCCGTATAGTGTACGCGCCACAGCTAGTCCATAGCATATTCCTGCGACAGGGATGAAAACTGGTTCGAATGGCTACCCCAGATCCGAGAAAGCCACGGATCCAATGCTTTAGGGAATTCGGAAGACGAGAGTGCAATACTTAAGATATGCGCGATGGGAATTTTGAGAATTTGACCGTATCTTCTCAAAATTAATCCAGAGCTTATAATTTGGTCAGGGCCCACAGGACACTTCTGGCTCAGTCCCATCATCAGCATGAATACTTCGCGCTCGTCTGTGGGTAGTTTAACTTGGAAAGGAATATGTGAGTTAAGATGAACAGAAGGATCTGCCAGTCCGACATCCTTTATCGCAAATATCCTAAATAAATCTTCTGCTAGTTCGTTGCCAATAGTTAAGTGGTAATCATTAACATCACTATGTTTGTTTAGATTCGTTTTTGGATTTTTTATGCCCTGTTTTTCAAAGATTTTTTGGGAAACTTTAAAGATTTCATTACTAAGATGTAGGTACCTCTTATTTAAAGTAGTTTTTGTTTTCTCGTTGTCAGGGTCTTTATTAACTTTTTGATATCGGTGGTGTCGACTTCCCACACTGGGGGTTTTATTCAGCCGGGGCTTGATCTTTACCGTAATGTTGTGGTTTATTGCTGATACTATACATTCAATGAATAGATCTATAGCCTTAGAGGCGTCTAAGCAATCAAGTATGTTTTTAAAATGTATTTGCTTTAGCGTAATTTCTAACTCATCGTAATCTATACGAGCTAAAAGTTCATCGATGAAGTTTAAATTTGACCGTTGACATTCAAATTCGTTACTCATAATGAGTGCAGTAGGCTTGTGATCCGTGATAGGATCTAAAAGAAAACATTTAGTGACTAGGGGTGTTTTTATCATTATATGATCCAAGCAAGCTAGGCCACGAGTCGGCAGAACATTTCCTGGACGTATACAATGGCGTTCCAATACTCTCAAGTAATCATTTACACTCTTTTTTTTAGGCTTTGATGCAGTGTCTATGTTAATGTCACCACACAATATGATATTTTTGTAGCTATTTACTTTTGGTAAAAGATCGCCTAGGCTATTAGTAAAATCAGTGGTATTTTTAGTGGGGACGCGGTAGATTCCTATTATGCAAGTTTCTTTATTTAAATGAAGGAGAAGGCAATTAGAATCACAAACATCTGGTTCTTCAAAAGTTACATTAAAGTGATTCTTGTAGTAGATAACTACGCCTTCGTTTCGGGTCTTGTTTTTCGTCGTTTTTCTATGGTTATAACCATTTAGACGTGGAATTAATTCATTTGTCTTAGCGTTGAGCCAACACTCTGTTAATACTATAACGTCCCAGTCAATGTTGGAACTGTTAATGAGATCGATAAATTTATATAAATTATGTCCTAGGCTTCTTATATTTGATGAGATTATTTTAAGGTTATGCCAGTTATTTTCAGTAACGTGTTTAGATAAATCTTTAATGTCACATTCTACTGATTCTATAGCCATGGTGATTATTGTCTGGTTTGATCGCTGCTCAGTGTACGTATGTGCGAGTGAATTACAAATATGTTTATTGTAGTTATATAGGTTGTATTTATATTAACTTAAGCTAACACCGTTAATCGGCTACTTAATAGTAGGTTAGATATTTAAGTTATTAAGAAACAAATACTATTTATGTAATATATTGTACGAGGTCCCTACATATCAGTTATCTAGTACCTACACATAACACAAGCTCTGTTTAGCTTGGGGTTTGGTGAGGTTTTGTGAATTATCCAGCAATAATATTATTACTAGCTGCGCCCCGCGGCTTTGCCCAGTTTGCCTTACACGGGACCGGGATATGCTATGTCCGTCTCCTGGTTCTAAGCTACCTCCCAACCAATTTTCAGCCAAATCGGTTCAGACCTTTTTTTGCACAAAAAAGTATAGCTTAGTACCTCAACAAGAAACTAAAAATAGGTAGGTACCTATATCAATACAAGAACCGCAAATATGTGTGCTATCTCGAAAGAGCGTAAGCATTTATCGGTATGGTACCGACAATCTCCAGGTTGCAACGACTACTCTTGATCCGAGACCTGGTTATAAACTGGCGTAGCTCAGCATTGGCATACAGCGGGGCAATTCCGTGTAACTCGAAGCTCTCAGCCTCAGCTGAAACGATAAAAGTTATTTCGTTTATTTGCATTAATATATATTGCGTTCATACAAATGGGGGGGGGGGGGTGATTCCATTTGACGTTAGTAATGAGACGTGCTCATAACATCCCCTTTAGTATGAGATTTCAGTTTCACTATGTGCACACACACAAAAACCTTGAAATGTCCAGATGACGATAGGTATAATATGACATACCAATTTAGAGTTCTACCAAACTGGACACACGTGTGTCCAGTGTTGTGTGTCAAGTTTATGAGTGACAACCCAGATTTGTGCAGTTCCATGTCCGCACACTTGGTGGTAGAATTGTTCTGCAGCAGCGCAGCGCCCGCCCGGTGGATTTCTCTTAGTCGCATTTGCATCACAGCCCAGGCTGCTTAGCACCCCTTTGGTTGAAACTACGTGTCTAATGTAAAACTAGGCGACAATTTATCTGGTGTACTTACCTCTGAAAGCAGCCTTATTGTCTAAGTGAACTGGTAATCGACATCGACTTTATTTTAGACCTTTGAAATCGTGTTTAAATAGCTGTCACATGCACCATTATTACCAGCACAATTCAACTCTAGTGAATAAAATTTAACTTTGTATTTTAGTATTGCGTACCGCCGAAATGAACTTCGGAAGCAAATTCAAGCCCATGTGAAGGAAGCTCATTCGAGTCTTATTTTAAAAAAGTTTTTTGGTCAAAACTCTGCTCTTATCCACACCACCTACGAAAGTTACAGAAAAACCGCGAAAATTTTGACAACTCCAAACTTCAACTTCTCATTTCATGGCTTGCTGTGTCTTTGCTGCCACAACTCTGCCAGTGTCTATGTCAAAAGAGTCATAAAGTGACCAATGTAAAGTGACATGAGTGAGTTTGACAGCAAGAAAGTGGTTTTCCGTTACTATACCCTGTCCAAAGAAATATCCTTTTTTTGGTATAATGCACTACTATGAATTTATCATCCCATAGACAAAGTTTCCTTTGACAGATGAAGATGAAATACTTCATTCTGTATTTGAAAATGACTTGTCAACAATTAGAGAAATTCATAGTGGTGCATTATGCCTTAAAGGATACTTTACAAATTAAATTGCAAATACTACCAAATATAAATCATTAATTCTGAAATCTCAAACATTCTGATTGGGTAGGCCACTTAGTAAACGACTTAAATTTCACTGGTTATGGATTTCATGTTAGACTAGGCAATAAGGCTGCAGAACTCCCGATGATTTTCACGATTGAAGGTTCTCAAATAAATAAACACAGATGCAGAGTGACTTCACTTCACCATATCTGATTAGGCTTAAGGCGCATACCTGAGTCAAAGTGGCGCCTCCGACTATTTTATCTTATTATTACGTTTACCTCAATAAGGCGTTTAAAAAAAAGAAAAACCAATATTTACCTCACTACATGGCAGGAATCTTTCACCGACGAACTACGAACGAAAGTTTTTTATTTGGTATTGTTAACATCCATGGTGTGAATTCAGATATGGCCAAAACTAAGTCTTGTTTTGCCCATAACTGAATTGACACCATGGACTTCAATTTGTTACCGCGCCTTCTGGGCGGTGCATCGGTCTAAAGACGAGGAACGCTAACAAAGAATAATTTAAAAAAAACTGATTTCAAGAAAAAACACCGTCTTTTTTGGTATTTTTTTACACATATTTTTAACATCATTTTTTTTAATTATTCTTAAACACTCTTCCTCAACTTTTGGGCCCGTGCACCGCCCAGAAGGCGAGGTAACAAAATATAGTCCATTGATAATAATAAGCCGGTACAGAGGTGCTAATCAATTACTTACCTATCGCTAATACTTACGTATGTTTAATAGAAAGCATCCTATATAACATACCTAACTGACTGACTGACTGACAGACAACGCATACACCAAACCGCTGATCCTAGAGCGAAATTTGAAGTGGGTGTTCATTTTTAGGTACATACTACTACCGCACCATAAGGAACAAACAGTAAAAAATAATTCAGAACATTTTCACTTCAAGGGGCTCAAAATAGGGGTAGAGAAGTTTGAATTTCCTGTGATCTATAATTCAGCAAACATAATAAGAAATAATAAAAATTACATCCAGATTCTCTATAACGAATACACAATAGCGAGTAGGTGTCTTCTAGAACTTCGTGATTTTTGATTATGTATGACTGTATCTAATATGTCATACATAAATATAATATAATCAAAAATATGCGACCAGCAGCGTATTGGGTACACTTCCGACTGGGAAAATACAATACAATACACTTTATTGCACACCAAAAAATATACATAAAAATATTACAGGAAAAGAGAAATACAAAGTTGTACAATGGGCGGCCTTATCTCTAAAAGCGATCTCTTCCAGACAATCTTGGCACGTGTGGGATCGTATGCAAGTCTGAACTTAGCTCAATCGCTTCAATTGTAAATACTAGTTCTAATTTATTTTAATTGATAGTAATTTTCACATAGTAATTTTGAAAGTAATTTTTGGGGAGTAAGGGGCGCCAACTTACATCTTTCGGCGCCCAAGCCAACCTCACCTGCCCGCGGTGCTCCCTGCCGACCAACAAACGAGGCAATGGCAAAAAACCCACCAACACGCACTGGACCAGCGTGGTGGGTCATGGTCCAAACCCCCCCCCCCTATGATTGATAGCCCACACAGATGGCCCCAAGTGCCCGGTGACACCAGCGGCTGTGCTGGCGTTGACGGGCGCCATGCCAGCCCTGGGGTCAGGGGTGCTAAGAATCCCCGGGTGAGACCCCACCGTCAAACGACTCTGGCAACGTACAACGGACGAACTTTGAGGCTTGACCATCATCTAGCGCAGTTGGAAGTGGAGTTAGAGAACATTAAATGGCATGTTCTGAGGTTATGTGAAGTCCGTAGAGAGGGGGAGGACACCGTAACCCTAGACTCGGGCCATCTTCTCTACTTTCGCGAGGGTGATAAAACATCCCAGGGTGGCGTAGGTTTCCTCGTCAATAAGGCTCTCGTTAACAACGTTCAAGAAGTCTCCAGTGTGTCGAACAGGGTAGCGTACCTGATCCTTCGGCTATCCAAGCGGTATAGCATGAAGGTAATTCAGGTCTACGCACCGACCTCGGCACACTCGGATGATGAAGTGGAGGGTATGTATGAAGACATATCCAAAGCCTTACACAACACCACCAAGGCTCACTTCAACGTTGTTATGGGGGACTTCAACGGCAAGGTGGGAATCCGGAATGGCAACGAATCCCGAGTGGGACCGCATGGTTATGGAATTAGGAATCACAGGGGGCAAATGCTTGTCAACTTCCTTGAGAAAGAGGGGCTATTCTTAATGAACTCTTTCTTTAAGAAACAGCCCCAAAGGAAGTGGACATGGCGAAGCCCCGACACTGTGATAAAAATGAGATCGACTTCATCTTGACGGATAGCAAGCACATATTCAGAGATGTCTCAGTGATCAACAGGTTCAATACCGGATCTGATCACCGAGTGCTCCGAGGCTCTCTGAATATCAACTTAAAGCTTGAAAGAAACCGTCTGATGAAGTCCACGCTCCGACCTAACCCAATCCAAATCATGGCGGGCACCGAGAAGTTCCAGCAGCTTCTCGGGAATAGATTCGCTGCCTTGGATTCCACTGATGACGCTGACGAGACCCTACACAATCTGGTCGAAACGTTGAGGAACGAGGGCATCAGGTTCTGCCAAAAGCAGCGTACTGGCAAGAAATCCAAACTCTCGGATGTGACTCCCTCGGCTGATGGCAAAAAGACGGGAAACCACCCAAGCGACTTCGTCAGACAGGTCAGACCTGAACAAGCAAATTGCGAAGATGGTACGGCGCGACCTTCGGAGCTCCAACACACGCCTCACTGAAGAGGCAATAGAGCGAAACCGAGGGTCCAAAGTATTCACTCAGCAGCTTGGCAGGAGCCACCTGACGAAGCTTAAAACGCACGATTGGAGGACCGTTTTGTCGAAGCTGGAGATATCTGCCGAGATAGAGGATTTCTATGGCCGATTATACGCTGCACATGCCCCTCGTCCCCAACGAGTCGACCACGATTCAAGAGCCACCCTGACACGCCACTATACCGACGAACTGCCAGACATCAGTCAAGACGAGATCGTGCTAGCTCTGAGGCAGCTTAGAAATGGAAAAGCCCCCGGTGAGGACGGCATTACATCAGAGCTTTTGAAAGCCGGAGGAACTCCTGTTATACAGGAACTACAGAACCTCTTCAACGCCGTCCTTCACAGTGGGAGAACTCCAAAGGCGTGGAGCGGGAGTTTGGTGGTGCTCTTTTTTAAGAAGGGAGATAAAACCCTCCTTAAAAACTACAGACCCATCTCACTCCTGAGCCACGTCTATAAGCTGTTTTCACGAGTGATCACGAACCGTCTCGCCAGGAGACTCGACGAGTTCCAGCCACCCGAACAGGCCGGGTTTCACGGAGGATATGGCACCATAGACCACATACACACAGTGAGGCAGATTATACAGAAGTCCGAAGAGTATAATCAGCCCCTGTGTCTGGCCTTTGTGGACTATGAGAAGGCCTTTGACTCTGTCGAAACCTGGGCTGTTCTGGAATCCTTACAGCGATGCCCAGTAGACTATCGTTATATCGAGGTGCTGAGATGTCTCTACGACGCCGCGACCATGAGTGTCCAAGTACAGGACCAGCTGTCCAAACCCATCCAACTGCGCAGAGGAGTGAGACAGGGGGATGTTATATCCCCGAAACTGTTCACGAGCGTGTTGGAAGATATGTTTAAGACGCTGGACTGGAAAGGTAAGGGCATTAACATAAACGGCGATTACATCTCACACCTCCGATTCGCTGATGACATAGTCGTAATGGCGGAGTCGCTGGAGGAGCTCAACCAGATGCTGGACGGCCTAGCTTTAGCCTCGCGATGCATCGGTCTCGGCATGAATTTGGATAAAACCAAAATCATGATCAATGGCCTCATTGATCCGGGGCCGGTCGTCGTACATGGACACCCTCTCGAAATTGTTTCCGAGTACACATACCTTGGGCAAATCCTGCAGCTAGGGAAAAACAATTTTGAGAAGGAGGCCAAGAGGAGGATCCAGCTAGGCTGGGCAGCGTTTGGAAAGCTACGTCGAGTCTTCTCGTCATCCATACCGCAATGCTTGAAAACGAAAGTTTTCAATCAGTGCGTCCTACCCGTCATGACCTACGGAGCTGAGACGTGGACACTCACCATAGGGCTGGTCCACCAGTTTAAAGTCGCTCAGCGAGCTATGGAAAGAGCTATGCTCGGAGTCTCTCTGAAGGATAGAATTCGTAACGAATACATCCGACAGAGAACCAAAGTTATCGATATAGCTCAAAGAATTAGCAAGCTGAAGTGGCAGTGGGCCGGCCATATTTCGCGAAGAACCGATAACCGCTGGGGTAAACGAGTTCTTGAGTGGAGACCGCGACTCGGCAAACGTAGTGTAGGACGCCCTCCGGCCAGGTGGGATGACGATCTGCGAAAGACTGCAGGCAGATGCTGGATGCGTCGAGCTGAAGACAGGGCGCTATGGCGCTCATTAGGGGAGGCCTACGTCCAGCAGTGGACTAATATAGGCTGATGATGATGATGATGATGATGATCCCGTGGGTGTCGTAAGAGGCGACTAAGGGAAATCCACTGAGGGGTGGGCAGCAGCGCCCCCTGGAGAACATTTCTACCACCTAACTGCGATCCCCAACCCGCATGCCCAGCGTGGGGATTATGGGCATTGCCCTCCATTAGATAAACGCCAATGGAGCAGTGGACCAATACAGGCTGTTAAGGTTGAGGAGGTTGAGGTAATGTTAAAAAAAACAGTATTTAATGAACAGAAACAGAAATAAACATTTGTCCCGAGGCGGGAATCGAACCCACAACATCATGCGTTGCAGGCGGACTTTCGCCCGCTGCGCCACAAAGGTCGTATTATGCAAAAAACATGACTGCCAGGCCGCGGGCAAAAGCTTAACGTGCATCATTATCATATCGCACACGTAATCGTAATCGTGATATGATTGATTTTGATAATTTAACATTCTAAAATGGTAAATTATACTTTAACTTCATCATCATCATCATTACAGCCTATATTAGTCCACTTATTTTCTCAAAAACGACAACTGGAAGAAGAAAAATCGTAGCAAGGTGATTCTGGACTTTTTAAAATTCGGTTTCCCGTTTTCCGGGAAAAAGGAGAATTTTAGACTCTTAAGAATTTTGACTTTTAAAATTAAGTTATATAGAAAAAGATAGAAATCACCCAAGTAGGATACTTATTAAAGTAATAAAAGCTCAGGTACAATACAATACAATACAATACAATACAATACAATACAATACAATACAATACAATACAATACAATACAATACAATACAATACAATACAATACAATACAATACAATACAATACAATACAATACAATACAATACAATACAATACAATACAATACAATACAATACAATACAATACAATACAATACAATACAATACAATACAATACAATACAATACAATACAATACAATACAATACAATACAATACAATACAATACAATACAATACAATAGAATACAATAGAATACAATACAATACAATACAATACAATACAATACAATACAATACAATACAATACAATACAATACAATACAATACAATACAATACAATACAATACAAATACTCTTTATTGCACACCAAGATATAGGCATAACCTATTTATATTTTTACAGAGTTCTGGGAGGACTTAGGAATGGGGCTCTAAAATGATTAAAGGAATAAAGTGGATTTTAGTACATCGAGGAGAATTCTCGTTTCAAGTTACATTAATCTGTGCACGCAAATAGTGTAGAAGATTGGTAAATAAAAACTAATATTTGTCGTAAAACAATTGTAAAACCGCAAAAGCAGCGCATATGGTTCTATACGGGACTGGCAACCGCGGCTCGCCCGGAGCGCAGCGCTCTTGCCAAATGTGCCATCCGATAGCGCCAGAACATTGTTGCAAATTTACAACCACCCTATTAGCACTAAATCTATACATTAACCCGATTTCTGTAACGAAACTTCACGGCTGTGCTGAAAATGTCGGTCAAAGCGCGAGTTAATTTCACTAGAGTTTTGGCGACGGAACAGCGTTTCGCGTCCAAAAGAGGGAAAATGAAGCCATAAGGTTTGTAGATAGAATAATCCTCGTAGGGGCTTTATATGCTTAACATTGGAAGGACGTAGGTAATCATGGATATAAAACGGTTGGTCTTCTGTACATAAGAGTATAAAAGAATGTGCAAATGTACCAAGAATGCTCAGCTCAAACACTTTCTTAGAATAATTCTCGCGGAGGTTTTATGTTTCTTACATGGGATAGATGTAGGTAATTATGGATATAAGACTGTTGGTCTTCTGCACATAAGAGTATAAAAGAATGTGCAAATGTACCAAGAATGCTCAGCTCAAACACTTTCTTAGAATAATTCTCGCGGAGGTTTTATATTTCTAACATGGGATAGACGTAGCTAACTAAGGATATAAGACTGTTGGTCTTCTGTACATAATGGTATAAAAGAATGTGCTAATGAACCAAGAAGGACCAGGGGATTTTAGCGTATCAAACACTTTCTTAGAATAATTCTCGCGGAGGTTTTATGTTTCTTGCATAAGATAGACGTAGGTAATCATGGATATAAGACTGTTGGTCTTCTGTACATAATAGTATTAAAGAATGTGCAAATGTACCAAGAATACCCAGGAGATTTTTTGCATTAAAATCTATAATTTGCACACGTTTTATTTACTGTTACTTGGTAATAATCGCATAGATAAAAATATTACAAACACGCAAAGTAGATAAGTAGAACGCAATTAAGTACTTACTCGTATCATGATAATACTTATGTGATTGTTTTGAATTCGGCTTTGCATCCCTTAGTTTTAAAGTATTATTAAAGTTTTGCGGGATAAATACAAATTCTTCGGGAATAACATTTTTATGGGACAACCTCGAAATCATTCTATAAACAACTGGTTATGATGGAGAAATTATTTATTATCATCTTAAAAAAAGCATAAATTTACAATATTAAACATAAATAATAGAGAACAGCAGTGGAATTGGCGGTCTTAATACTTATAGCGACTTCCAGGCAACCATAAACAAACAGCCGAACATAGAAGCTGCTCTTTTTACCCGCGACGGAACGGAGACGGTATATGCGTTTAGGGTGTGATGTTGTTTGTATGTATGTATGTATGTATGTATGTATGTATGTATGTGTGTATGTGCAAAATGCAATGTTCCCAATTATCTCCCAAACGGCTTGACCGATTACGGTGCGGTTTTCAGTTTCGGGTTCGAAATTTGGTGGCAATGATTCTTAGCTAGTTTTTATTGTCTTCACTCACCAGGGGGCGCTGTTATATGTGTATTTAGTGAAAAGCAATGTTGCCATATATCTCCAGAACGGTTTGTTCGATTGAGACACAGTTTTCAGTATAAGGTATGGGGTTCATTGGCGATGGTTCTTAGCAAAGTTTTATGGTGTTTGCTCACCAGGGGGCGCTGCAATCGACGTTTTAAAAAAATATTTTTGTACAATACAAATACTTATTGCACACCAAGATACAGAAATACAGAAAAGAAAACACAAACACAAAAACAGTTGCACAATGGGCGGCCTTATCGCTAAGAGCGATTTCTTCCAGGCAACCTTTGTACCTTTATAGACGAGTTTGCCAACACACTTCGTTGCTAGGCAATTTATAATAATTAATAATTAATAATTTAATAATTTAATAATAACATAATAGTAATTAAAATAAAATAAAAACAAAAAGGGCGTGCCTCTGTCGTCGGTATACTACTAATGTAAGGTTCACTCAGCTTGCTTTACTAAGGTCCGTATTGTATAGGCTTCCCTATTCAAACACAACTGAAATTCATGCACGTCTCACATCTCAAGTGAGGAATTTTAAAATCATGACGTGTTTAATTCTTACTTGTTAAAAATTAAATAACTTATCAAACAACCATAACAAATCATAACTTGATTAAAGAGTTGCCAATTGATTATTTAATAAAAAGGATGATCTGCGTTCGAAAAATCGGCTGTAAGTAAAGTAGAAAATCTCTAAAAAGTTTAAAATAAAATCAAAATAAAATTTTGAAAAACCCACGACGGATATAATAAATACTATGTACTTAATCGAAAAAGGAAGAAATAATTTTTGCCCGACTAAATGGAATTGAAAAAGATAATTAAATTACCTTTAGTTACAATTATAGCTTCCTAAATTTTTTCACCTATCCATTACTACAAAGCCAAAAAAATCCGTCGGGGGGGCTGCCATTTCCAATTGCCAATTGCCATCTATTTTCTGAATTTTCCCGGTACCCAGTGTGGCGCTGGCTTAGGATTTGCACCACCACCTCCATCTCTTCCCGTGTGTGTCGTAAGAGGCGACTAAGGGATATCCACCGATGGCGGGCAGCAGCGCCCCGTACAGAACAATTCTACCACCGAACTGCGATCCCCAACTCGCATGCCCACCGTGGGGATTATGGCCACTACCCTCATGAGATGAAGAAACGTCAATAAGGCGGTTATCAGGTGGTCAGTACAGCAGTGGACCAATCCGGGCTGTTGAGGTTGAGTTTCCTGAATTTAAATGACTAGGTATAAAGATTATCTCATACAGTCAATTAATAGATACAAATTTGAACTATATGTTGAATTTATAATTGAAAAAACGTATAGATCACCTGTTGTCTGCAGCCACCCGACGGATTTTTTTGGCTTTGTAGTAATGGATAGGTGAAAAAATTTAGGAAGCTATAATTGTAACTAAAGGTAATTTAATTATCTTTTTCAATTCCATTTAGTCGGGGGTTTTGCAAAAATTATTTCTTCCTTTTTCGATTGAGTACATAGTATTTATTATATCCGTCGTGGGTTTTTCAAAATTTTATTTTGATTTTATGGAAATATCTTTTACATGTATAACCTTACATAAGTTTTATGTAAGTACTTTGTAAACCTTTCCTGAAATAAAAACTTTTATTATTTATCATTATTATTATTCTTTTGAAACACTTTGAGAACTGCAAATATATAATATATGCTCATGCACAGCGGGTTAAAAAGCCTGATGTAATAATAATAAAAACAATAAAAAATATTTATTTACGGAAGGTCTACGATGTTTCAAATGATCAACATGCTTAATATAAACCTACAAGGTCAAAGAAAATGACTCCTCGCTCTCACTAAGTTAGAATAACTTGTATTGAGACACGAGGGCTCCTCCTTTCGGCTACAAATAAGTTCAACTAGCACCAGGTGCGACTAGAATACTATTTCACAAAGACGAGTAAAATATTTACACGGATTCCCGTGTAAATATTTTGTACAATACAACTAAATAGAAGGAATTTAAAATTACCTAAGAAATACATAAAACATCGCATGAAAAACGAATATGTGTAATTTTCATGCAAATTGGCTTTCGTAAGTTGAGTAAGAACAAAATAATGATACTGGTAAGCACAAACATGAAATCGTATTACTTGATGGAATAATATTAGGTCCTTACATATGAAATTGGCGTTTTGTATGGGAGGAACAAAAAGTCGAATATTTTTTAATATAATATATTTAATTAATCAAAGTATGAACCATTATTTTCTATGCACTTTTGCCATCTTATAGGTAGTTCATTGATCCCTTTACTAAAAAAACCAGTCGGACGGGAATCAATAAAATCTTTGAAGGCGATTTGGACTGCCCCATCGGAGTTGTATTTTTTCCCTTGCAAGAAGTTATCCAAATTTCGAAAAAAATGGTAATCTGTTGGAGCAAGGTCCGGGGAGTACGGAGGACTTTCCAATTGAAGCTCTTCTAATTTAGTAGCCGTCTGTTGCGCAGTGTGTGGTCTAGCGTTGTCGTGAAGCAGCAGTGGCGTGGAGCGATTGACCAGCCTAGGTTGTTTAGCCGCTAGCTTTTCCATCATGGTTTGCAATTGCTGACAATAGACATCAGCCGTAATAGTCTGGCCAGATTTGAGAAAACTGTAATGAACAATACCGGCACTAGTCCACCAAACGCTTACAAGTAACTTTTTTGGGGTTAATTTTCGCTTGGGGCAGGATTTGGCTGGCTGGCCAGGATCCAACCATTGCGCTGAGCGCTTCCGATTATCGTAAAGAACCCATTTTTCATCACAGGTAATGATTCGGTTTAAAATACCTTCATTATTGTGCCGGTTTAGTAATGTAACGCAGCAGTCGACGCGCGTTTGCCGGTTTGCTTCAGTCAATTCGTGAGGTACCCACCTTTCAAGCTTTTTAATCTTCCCAATTTGCTTCAAGTGAATTAAAACAGTTTTATCACTAACATCGCAGCCTGCAGCTAACTCGGACGTGGTTTGCGATGGATCCGCTTCCACAATAGCCTTCAACTCTTCATTATCAACTTGAGTCTCAGGCCGTCCACGGGGCTTGTTCTGCAGGTCGAAATTTCCAGAACGAAAACGTTGGAACCAAAAACGAACTGTGTTTTCTTTTGCAACACGACCGCCATACACATACACCCTTCGAGTTGTTTCCGCAGCACTAGTGCCACGGCGGAACTCGTACTCGTAAATAATGCGATATTTTAAGTTTTCCATTTTGTAAAATGAGTGACGCAAACAGAAAAAAACAGAAGAAATAAAACAAATGAATGACGATCATCGAAGCACAAATACATGAGTCTATAGCTGTACAAATTTGAATTTGGAATTCCTTACCAAAGAGGAGAAATTTGTGATTAAAGTGGCCAGTACGAAAAACGCCAATTTCATATGTAAGGACCTAATATTTACCTAATAAGAGCATTAATTAGAAGAAAAACAATGACTTGCATTTTATCTATCTGTTCAGTTTACACTATTCTACCTTCTGATGATGTCTCCATGACTTGCCTTATCTGATAATAAATATAGAATAACACAGCTTCTAATTTATTCCTTCGGCTAAATTGAATCAAGTCAGTTGTGTACTCGCAATAACTTTGCCATATCCAGCAGACCAATACAATTCGATAATATTTTACCATTGATTTAGAAAAGTTCTTTAAGGATGAGTGGCAAGCTGATCATCGAACCACCGGCCTTCAAAGACCGTCATGTCGTCAAACCCTTACTCTGCGGGCCTTGTGATATTTGGCCTTCCGTTGCAGAAGCGTATCAGATGCCAGTTTTATCGCATTTTTGCGATGAAACCTATTATGTTGGTATTATTTTACTATTACAACTTCTGTAGTTTGATGAATACATTATGAATGTAAGCCATGTTCTTCCAACACAAAATGAGTTCGTAGTTAACCCGCTTATAATTCATAATAAACGAGTTTCTGCCCACGGCTTCGCACACGTTGTTTCTATGGAAACACTAACGCTAAGAACATTTTCCATGAAAACTGATATTTTATGGGATACTTATAAGAAATTTCAGCCTGATTTGTTGAAAAGTTTTGGCTTGAAGAAATAACAAACATCGATCATCGGAGGCGATTTCAAGGAAGAAAACTGAATCCATGCTTTCTCATTTATAATTATTAGTGTGATCTGTGTTGGTATTAGTATTTCAGTATTTATTTATTCACCATTTCGTTACACTAAATAACATTGGCAAGTCAATTTATACATTCATGTGTAAGATAATTCTAAACATTACATAATTAATTATTCCATGTTGACATTATTATTACATTAATGGTATATAATAAAGTATGCAGTATTAAAGAAAATAATAGTTACCTATATTAAATGTAAAATTCGACTAAGAATGCAGATCAGAAAAAGAACAACTTAAGTATTCACTAATGTGGTAAAAGGGTTGTGATTCCAAGAAAGATTTTATTTTTAGTTTAAATAGATTTAGAGAAAGACTTGTAATTTCCAGCGGTAGTTTGTTATACATTTGAATCTTTATGCATATGCCTTGTTTGTGAGTTTTAACAAGCTTAGTTTGAGGTACTACTAATTTTTTCTTGTTCCGGGTATTGTAACCATGTAAGTTCATTTTCATTGGTAATTCTTCCTTATTTGAGTGTATTTCCAATAGAGATTTGTATATAAATATGGATATGACTGTCATAATTTTAGTTTTTTTGAAAAAAGCTCTAACCGACGTTAATCTCGATAATCCATAAATAATGCGTAAAGATCGTTTTTGGCAAATGAGAACCCTCTTAACCTGCGTAGCGTTCCCCCAGATTGTTATTCCGTAGCTAATCATCGAGTGACAGTATGCGTAATAGACCGAGATTAGGGTCTTTCTTTCTATAATAGGCTTAAGCTTAAATAAGGCATAATTTGCACTGGCCAGCCGCTTGCACAGTTTGTCTATATGACTGTCGAATGTCAGTGTTGCGTCTAAAGTACATCCCAGAAATTTTACTTCATTTTTTATTTCGTCCTTATTTACTTTCCTAGTTGAGTAATTCATAACAATGCTTTTACTTTCATTTAGAACTATACCGTTATTCTCAAACCAACTTTTTAATTTAGCTACCACAAGATTAGTCTGTTCTACAACCATTGCAGTCCTAATATCTTTTACTCCTACATGTGTGTCGTCTGCGAACTGTGTAATAAATACTCCGTCAGGTAGGCAATTTGACAAATCATTTACATAAATCAAAAATAGTAGAGGACCTAAAATAGAGCCCTGAGGAACTCCGATCCTACTGTGTTCCTTATCCGATGTGACATTAGCGACACTGACAAATTGAGCCCTATTTTCTAAATAAGATTCTAAAATCTTTAGCTCTGTACCTTCAAACCCGTAAAACTGAAGTTTATGAATTAACACATCGTGGCGCAAACAATCAAATGCTTTTGATAAGTCGCAGAAGACACTGGAGGCCTTCTGCGACTTATCCATTGCATTTAGTATGAAATATACAGTTTTTCGAATTGCCATTTCTGTTGATCTATTTTTACGAAACCCGAATTGACACTCTGTGAATAGATTATTTTGTTCAAAATATTACAAGATTCTAGTTTTTAGTGCAGTTTCCAAAATTTTTGAAATAACTGGTAAGATGCATACCGGTCTATAATTACCTACTTCAATAACTTCTCCTTTTTTATACAACGGCGTTATCCTACCTATTTTCAAGCAATCCGGGAAAATTCCCTGTGAAATACATGCATTAAAACATTTCAAAATTATTCCTAATATGTTATCATTATTTAATATTAATTGTTTAATATGTTTAGGGTCCATGTCGTTGATATCTTTAGAAGTCTTATTTTTCATGGAATTTATAATTCTTTTCAATTCAACGTATGATATTTTATTAAATTTTATTTTTGTCAAGGGTTGGTTATTTAAGTATTGGTTACAATTTTCGATAGTTACATTTAAATGATTTGTTATATTTCGTGCTATGTTATTAAAAAAATGGTTAAAGTTATTAGATATATTTTTATAACCTACAATTAACTGGCCATTGAGATTTCGAATTTTATTTATTTTAAACCTATTTTCTGATTGCCTTTTTCCTTGTTCTCCGACAATTTTCCATGTTGTTTTAATTTTGTTGGTAGAGTTTCGTATTCTAGATGAATTATTTAATTTTTTTGCTGTTTGAAGAACTCTTTTAAGGACCTTTTTCTGTGTTTTAATTTTAAGTTTTCTGATAGAGCAAGGGTGTAAATGTTGTAAAATCTCTAACTTCTGTATATTACTTTTTGATGTTAAAATACCTTTAGTTGATAAGTTTTTGTTTATGATATTATTAAATTTTACAGTTTTTAAGGGAAATGCCGTATTATAGCAAAATTTCAGCTGTTCCATAATTATGTTCATTTTCTCATGCGCATTCTCAGTCACTTCCACTGCATAACTGACATCCTTCAAATCTTTACATAATAAATAGTGGAGGTAATCTTTATTGATTGCAGACATTATTCGCGTCGTCTTATTGGAACTAGTTACTTTACTTTTATAAGAATTAACCTGGTATTTTAATGAAATAACATTATGATCAGATAGTTTCTCATCCAGTACTTTTCCAATGTGATTCTTAAAATTGCAATCAAAATTTACTATAAAGTTGTCAATACATGTAGCACTATTGTTCTTAATTCTAGTAGGTTCGTTCAGTATAATTTTACATTTGAATTCGTCCAGTAACTTTAGAAAATGTTGAACCTGTTTTTTATTATATTTATTATCTGTCAGTACATTTAAGTTAAAATCTCCAGCCACTACAAGTTTTTTATTTTCACTACATGTTTTTTCAAAAATTTTAGTCATTACATTTTCAAATATATCATAATCGTAGTCAGGCCTATAAACGCTAATAACAATTAATTTACAAAATTTAATTTCAATGGCCGCGACCTCGCAATTCATTTCAAAACTAAGTTTTGTAAGATCGTGTCTTATTTTATATTCTAATCCAGATCGCACAAATACGGCTGTACCGCCATGTTCAAACATTGTCCTATTATCAGCTTATGTACCGAACATTTATTAAATTTTTTATTTTTTTTTTCTTTTTATATAAATAAATAATAAATAATGCTGGACAATTCTCACAGCATTATCTAGCCCCAAGCTAAGCAGAGCTTGTGTTATGGGTACTAGATAACTGATATACATAATACAATACACTACATAGATAGATATTTCTTATTATACATAGAGAACATCCAGAATGCCCTGAACAAATATATAAGAACTATTATTTATGCTTCCAGGTAATGGACGACATCCGTGCCGGCATACAGTACATATTCCAAACTCGCAGTAAGATGGTGCTTGCGATGAGTGGCGCAGGTCATGCAGGCATGGAGGCTGTCATCACCAACCTTCTTGGTCCTGATGACACGCTACTCGTCGCTGTTAGAGGAATATGGGACGAACGAGCTAAAATGATAGCTGAAAGACAAGGTAAGATAGCAAGTGATGCCATGGTTTATTAGATATAGATATAGATTTATTAGATATAGATATAGACCATAAAATTGAAGTCGGTTTATAGTTTTTCTTAAACAAACACAATTATTATAAGCTAGCTATAATAATTGGGTATGTTTAAGAAAAACTATAAACCGACTTCAATTTTATGTTTTTCTCATGGATGCCAATGTCAGAACTGGACCAAATTTAAATGGGACCACAAGAAAAGCACCAGCTTTCAAATAAAAAAAGAATCGTCAATATCGGATCACCCAGTCAAAAGTTCAACAGTCATTAAAAAAACAATGAAATAGTCCTCCTCCTTTTTTGTATTTGGTTAAAAATCAGACTATTATTTTGCTTATTAATACACAGATCAATAAATAAAATCTTCTAAATAAGAGTAACATTTATTATAAAGAAAATTACTATCAAATAATGGAAATAAATTAAAACTAGTATTTATAATTGAAAAAATAGAGAAGGCTGTTGCAAATAATC
Source organism: Eupithecia tripunctaria (assembly GCA_955876795.1). Lineage (NCBI taxonomy): Eukaryota > Metazoa > Arthropoda > Insecta > Lepidoptera > Geometridae > Eupithecia > Eupithecia tripunctaria. Next base: position 7,678,439 of record OY041613.1, on the reverse strand, counting down.
TACAGGTAGCTTAACTGATCCATATCAATACCAGTCGTAAGCGTGAGACACTGGCTGCATTGCCCACTGATGTGCTGCGCCAGATGCTCACCAGCTCTCGGGTCACACGTCGCATCGAGCAGACGCTCAGTAACATTGCATATTAAATCTTAAGGCCCATACAGCAGCGAAAATGGCGCCCCCAATTAGTTTATTTTATTATTACGTTAAACGCAGGTATTTTTAAAAATCCTACGTTCAGTTTGTGGTATCTATTATAAGCTATTTATTAATGTCTCTGTAATAGTTTCATTTTGTAAAGCTTAGGAAGAGATACGAAGTTGCGCTTTTTGGCCACCAAACTCTAATTTCGCATCTCCTCCAAAACTATATGAGATAAAATTATAAAAGAGGTATTAAAAGATAGCTTATAATAGATACCACAAACTGAACGTAGGATTTTTAAAAATTCCTATGATTACCGTAAAAATATGATAAAATAGGTATCGCTGTCAGATTGGCTCGGGTATGCGCCTTAAGCGAATGATTGCCTCGAACCTTATGTCAGTTGCTTAAAGAATGTAGAAGGATTTGAGGGCACTTGAATATATTCTTTTTTTAATATTATAAACGCGAAAGTTTGTAAACATGTATGTATGTTTGTTGCTCTTTCACGCAAAAACTACTAAACGGATCGGGCTAACAGGTAGTTCTAGGCCTGGAATGACACATAGGCTACTTTTTATCCCATAATCCGTTCCCGTGGGATAGGCGTGCGAAGCCGCGGGTTACAGCTAGTACATTATATTGTTGCAGAATGAAGAATAAATCAATTATTTTATTTTTATTTTTACAGGGATTAAAACAGTTGTGACTCGCGTACCGATGGAAACAACATTCAGTTTAGAGCAACTGGATGATGCTCTGAAGAAATGCCGTCCCCAAGCTTTGTTCATCACCCACGGAGACGGATCGACGGGTACTGTGCAGAAGCTACAAGGCCTTGGAGAACTCTGTCATAAGTAAGAACAACCATTCTAATCCACTACGCAAATCCAATAGTGGATTAGTTTCCATTTTTTAACCGACTTCAAAAAAGGAGGAGGTAACAAACATCAAAAAAATTGTCGAAAAGAGTGGACTGTTTTTTTTATGTTCGTTATCTCAGAATTTTTGACTGGGTGATCCGATAATGAATATTCTTTTTTTATTTTAACCGTGTGGTCCCATTTTGGTCATTTCAATTTGGTCCCGTTCTGACAATGGCATCCATGAGAAATCCACATAATTGAAGTCGGTTTATAGTTTTTTTAAACAAACTCAATTATTTTCAGTTCTAATCCACCGATGGATTAGTTTTCACTCCAAGTTTCCATCTAATCCACCGATGGATTAGTTTCCACTTCAAGTTCCCATCTAATCCACCGATGGATTATTTTCCATTTCAAGTTTCCATTTAATCCACTTAGACTACCATTATATAGAGGTGCTGAGATGTCTTTACGAAGCCGCCACCATGAGTGTCCAAGTACAGGGCTAACCATAGTAGAAGACTAGCTCTAAGAGATAGCAAGGTAAGTTAGGTAAGTGGCAGGTTCCGGGTTAACGTATAGTCAATATAATATAATAACTAATAATTATACAGGGAAAATAAAAATACACAAAATGTAAAATTTGCTAACCATAGATCTAAAAAACTGTCTGTTTTTATACTATAATAAGTCTGTATGCTTTTGTTTTATTTCTTAAACTCAATTGTTTTTTCGACTATGCATAATACGTAGCTAGAGTCGGTTTAAAAAAAGAAGAGTCGTGGCGTTTCGGTGAACTTTTAGTCTTACTGCAATGACAGATCAGTGTTCGTGGTGGTGTTGACAACTTTTATTGGGTTGTCAACCCAATAAAAGTTGTCAATTGGCACACGAACGCCCTCCATACCCACGACTTCTCTTTTTGAACAGACTCTACTACTTCTTCATAGGCATTCCTCACTTTTATGATACATATTGTTACTGACTAGAGGGATACAAATATTGAATTTTAATACTCAATGGTTTAATGAACCATGATTTTCGTATGAAAAGCCAAAAAAACTAGTCATGGCGACTTTCAGGTACGGTGCTTTTCTTCTGGTGGATACAGTTGTTTCAATCGTCGGTGACCCTTTCTTCATGGATGAGTGGGGTGTGGATGGTGTTTACGCGTCTACTCAGAAGGCACTAAGTGGACCCGCTGGAATCTCACCAGTTGCCTTCAGCGAGAGAGCTCAGTGAGTAACCATATCTCCCCAAACAGCCTATTTTGGTCCACTGCTGGACGCAGGTCTGCCCCTGGTAAGCGCCTTATTGGTTTTTATTGCAGGGGGGCATGTGAATTGGGGATTTTTGTGTAGTTTAATCGCCTCTTACGACACCCGCTTCAAGATTCTTTCAGCCGGGAACGGGTTAAATAAATAAATAATGCTGGACAATTCACACAGCATTATCTAGCCCCAAGCTACGCAGAGCTTGTGTAATGGGTTCTAGATAACTGATATATATAATATAATAAACTACATAAATAGATATTTTTTATTATACATAGAAAACATCCAAAACGTCCTAAACAAATATGTGCAGATCGTACAAATATTTGTTCCGAGGCAGGAAACGAACCCGCAACCTCCTGCGACGCAGGCGGACCTTCGCCCACCACGCCACAAAGGTCGTCGAATGTATCTTAAAATGTATCTCGAAATGTACCTTATGTCTCCTGGTTCTAAGCTACCTCCCCACCAATTGTGAGCTAAATAGGTTCAGCCGTTTTTGAGTTATAAATAATATAACTAATACGACTTTCTTTTATATTAATAATACTGGGTGAATAGTAGTAGGTAAAAATTCATGGATTTTTAAGATATTCTGAACTGCATTTACAGATTTTGGAAAAAAAAATGTAAATGCATTGTTAACGTTATAAACTTAACCATAACTAACTAACATTATAATTACAGTCAGCAATAAAATGGTCATTTTGCACAAACACTTTTTTGATGCCATCGATCCTGTAAGGATAAAATAAGGATAAAAATTCTCTACCGACTGAGGTTTGAGTACTAGAAATGTCAGAAATAGCAAAAAACTTTTCCCATAATTCACGTACGGAAATACAGGGGGCATCAGATAATGATAGTTTATGTCAAGTTAGCGCCTACCTAAGCAAAAAATCATCATAGTTGCATCGATAACTATAACGGTTAAGGTACCTGCCCTAATGTTTCCATCTCAAAAATTCACCCTGTACCTATGAGGTAGGCACAGATTCAATTTCCATCTGTGTTACAGGGAAAAGATGAAACGCCGGAACCACAAACCAGCATTTTATTTAGACGTCAAAGTGTTGGCGCAGAATTGGAATTGCTTTGGGAACACAAGAGTGTAAGTTCTATGGCACTTTTGATAAGCCTATCATTTTACAAGTGAAGTAAACAATATATTGGTAGATAACAATTACAAATTTATACGTAGTACCTACCAAGGTATGTTTAAAGGGTGCCACGGACGTGCTAAGCCGAACATCGGAAGGACATCGAGACGTTTATTTTAATAAATGCTTGTTTCGATTCATTTTGACTTATCCAAAAAAACTAAACTTTTTCTTCATATTTGCGTTATTTTAAGTGAATTCTGCATGAATAAATAATGAAAATTCTGTGAAATATGAAATACTAATGTATGTATTTCACAGAATTTTCATTATTTTTTGTTCTAATTTTATGATAGAACACTGGTTTAGTTGAAAAAAAAGCAATAACCTTTTGTGAAATATTTTATAATGTTAAATAATGCAAGAATATCTAAAAACCAAATTGAAATAAAAAAATATTTACAACTATTCCAAATCCAAAAAATCCTTATTCACAAGTTGATCCTCTTGGGGTCCAGAATTACCCCCTTTCGGCTTAGTACAAAGTACCACCTATTCCGTGGCACCCGTATATTACTTTGGTCATCAATCTTTATATTTAGAAATCAGACTTCTCAATACTTGAGAAGTCGAAGATTGCAGATTGCAGATTGCAGAGAGCTTGAGAAGTAGAGAAGATTGCAATTATCAGCTGCACAAGTACCAACCTACCAAGATATTGTATGGGGCATTAGATTAGAAATCAAGGTTATCGTCTCAATCTCAACATATTCGCTTCCCTTGTCCATACCGAACCCTTAATATGTTATTAGGGCTTACGGTCTCGATGACTTTTGTGTACCTGAAAATATTTCGCGCAACGTATCGGCATTATGAGAGACTGTAGAGGATGTACGCCAAATTATTGTATGGTACAATAATTGGTGATCAAATTTTTACAGCCTAATAATTCAAGTGCATGGCTTCCGATTATAGTGGTGTACATTATAATGACCGTACAATATCAGGCTGGGTTTCATTAACGCGTAACGAGCTTACAAAACTAATTTTGCACGACCTCTAGGCGTCCCAGCGCCGCGAAGCGGGGGAGAGGGTCCCTCAACATTACACTACCCCTAACGAAGCCCGCCCAACCCCCGAAGAGAAGCATTATTAGGCCGTGCAATAAATTGTCGTACATTATAGTGACCCGGCATTATCACAGTAGCTCAGGATTAATTAGATCTCTAGACTGTTTGCAAGTCTGCAGTTGGTTAACTGTTTTAATGGTTGTAGTTGCGGCTTCGATTCCTTGGGGACAAATGATTGTACTGGAAATCGTTCAATATTATATTTGTTCATAGTGATTTCTACGTAAAATAACAAATTAAAATATTTTTTAATAAAAATAGTATATTTTGTTTAGAGGTTTCATCATTATTACAGTTACCACCACACTATGAGTCCACCCCTCCTTTGGGCACTCCGTGCGTGTCTCAAAGAGGTTTCGAAAGAGACCTTGTCAGAATCATGGGCCCGCCATGCTGCCAACATGGCTTATTTTAACAAACGCCTCGAAGAACACAAATTCCAACTCTTGGTGCCGAAACCTGAGGATCGAATGGCAACTGCCACCACAGTAGTTCTTCCTGAAGGCTACGATCATAACGAGTTTTGCAAGTATATCAGAGAAAAGTAAGTAAAACTTGGTATGAATCTCGGATTTCTTACCTCGATAAACCTACTAATATTAATAACGCGAAAGTTTGTATGTCTATACATACACATATGTACGTTTGATTTCAGAATTAGAATTACCTGTATGCAAAATTTCAGCCTGATCTGTTTAGTAGGTTTTGCGTGAATACTCATTAAAAATTTCAGCCTAATCCGTTTAGTAGTTTTTGCGTGACAGATTATTCACGCAATCGGATCAGGCTGATATTTTACATGCAGGTAATTTTAATCCTGAAATCAAACATAGCGTAGGCTCCTTTTTATCCCATAAATAAGTTCCCGTGGGATAAAAATCACCATTAAACATTCCTCTAGAAACAACGCTCGCCGAAAGCCGCGGGCCGATACTAGTCTGACATAAATACCCATCTACAGTTTTCATGAATTGAATCCTTTCTTTCACAGGCACAATATTATGATATTAAGAGGACTTGGTCCAACGGTAGGAAAAGCACTCCGCATCGGTATAATGGGCATCAACTCAACTGCCAAAGTCGCGGATGCTGTTATTGACGCCATGGTTGATGCTAGGGAAGCTCTTCGAAACACACCAATTTGAGGAAAGACATATCTACATAAAGAGCTCAACAATAAAGGTACCCGACCTAACGCGTTGATAGAGCATAGCTAACTTTAGAAGGGAACAAATTAGGCTTGCTGAATTAGATAATTTTAAAAGCAAAAACAATGTGTGTTCACAGGTCATTTATTTCTTTTACTGTTATGATAATTTATAAAACTATTAACTGGACTCAACTACATAAAAGGTTCAAAATTTCGAATCAGTTGTAATAGACAATAAAATTATTAAGATAACAATTCTGTGTTTCATTACGATGGATTGGAATAGGTTTACTAAATAGAAAAAAACAATGCAATACAAGCGAGTTCATGGTAATCTTTATGGCCATTAGTTGTGTTATTTGCAAGCCATAGATGACTACTTTTCTATTGTTAGATCATACAAAAAATATTAAGTTAAATGAAAACTTTTAAATATAAGTCTCCTTCGCGTCTTACGACTTAAGGTAGCCAATAAAATAACACACAAATGAAACTCCTCACAAGTTTTGATGGACTAGAACCCACAACGAAACGCGAAAATATTCTTCAACAAGTTTAAATTTTTGGTAATGATTCTGGACATGTTTATTTCTCTAGAAAGTCGTGTAGTGCAAGAGAATAAATAAAATTTATTCTGGGCCCCATCTAAAACAGCTGAAAACTTATCTTACATTCCTAATAATACCTTTGAATTTTCACATCAATGATGAGGCCCTTAATTGTAGTGAAAAGATTCCTTATACTCGAAGATGTATCGCTAGCTACATGGCATTCATTTCCATCACATCGATATATTTGGACTAGCTTTCTTAATTACTTACCTAAGCCGTTAAACTAGTAATTAAACAAAACTAGTCACGAAATTTGCATAAAATTAGATAATTTATTTAATCATGATTTATATTAACGGTACAATCCGTAATATTAATAAGTATACATGTTAAAATATAAAGTGTCTATAACAAAATATCTTACTATTTACACATTTATTACCATGATGACAATCCTATTGTCATAACCATTTGACTACAAACATAAGTTATTTGTTTCATCTATTTTATAGCGTTGGAGCTAAAAATGAAAGCATGAAACATACATAAACATAAAGTATAGGGCTCCTAGGAGACGCAGAGGGAACAACTCATGTTCGTAATACCATTTTATTTTTACGTAAAGTTATATTTAAATAATCCCTATTGCAACACAGGTTTAAAACTAAAACTAAACTATAATGTAGGTAATAAACATTTCAGTTAGGTTACAAGTATGGTACTAAAGAAAGATACAAACCTAAAAGCAAATGCACAAACAAGGCGACCAATACAACGTGTTCTGTGATGGTTAATACACAAAACCTAATGGTGCGTGTCCGTATCATTACAATAGCAATGTAAATAAATATGCATAAAAGTAGTTATTAATAATTTATATTTACATTTAAGAAAATATGGCACATCTATATCGACCGCGCTCGCACCATTGTAATTCCACGCCCGAGCTATCCAGCCTTACTACACATACACTAATCAGTGGATAAGTTCTGAAAGAACCAAATTATTATCTTCTATTTAAAACAGTTCTTTGAGACACAATCATAAAGTCCGTAATTTGGTTCTTCAGATTTCAGTGATATCGGATGATAATGTTATGCGCCTATGAAATTTCGTGATATCTCATAATACCAATTATAATACCGGTGGGTAAATTATATTCAACGCCGTCAACAGTAAAGCTATTCCGATCGAAACCTGCCGTTGCGCGGCCGACCGCTCTTACCGCCTACAACACTCATCAGAAATGGACAAATCGAAATACTGGCATCATAGAAAATTATGACATGCGAGTACATAAATATCTTAAATATGCCAGATCAAGAAAATAACGTAGGAGATGAATAATGGTACAACGATTGATAATAAAACTTATAGTAATGGGTTGAACTAAAGCAAGAAATCGCAATTTTTTCAAATGCTTGTATCTCTACTTGTCCAAATCCTAGATGCAAACTTAAAACTAGAAGAAACACATTCGAATCGCACGAGTACATAAAATACGTCAGTCTATAGAGCGGGTCACTCTTAGCCTACACAGTCTGGGTTTAGGTCGGGTGCCACTAAAGCTCAGAAGTCAAACTTCTAGGTGCTTAGAACAATGATCTGAGGTCTTCTGTTGGCGACAAAACCGAAACGTTCTAGATTTTACAACGCCACTTCTGATTTACTTCTAAAGCAATCTCTACGATAAAAAGCTTCGCCCAAAACTACAGATTATCTCTAGACGTGGAAGCAACCATGTCAATCGGAAACAGCTGAAGTTCATGAGTATTTTAATCTTAGGGGTGTAATAGTCGGATGTATACCAAGGTAAGTGGGTTCCTCTGATAGCGAAAACTCTAGATGATTACCTACTAATCGCGAGCTGACACCAATGTGCAAACTTTATTTCAAATACTTCAGCTGTGTTTTTACCACAGCACTTAATTGTTCCATTCTACACTGAAGTGACATCGGTTGCGCACCACTTTACTGCAGTATCAATTATATTTGCTTCAGTGAAACTGCTACCGGGTCAAACTGCTAGTTACGAGCAGTGATTTCACACCACTTCTGTAGGTAAAACTAATGTTCCAGCTACGATAGCAGTGAATTAGCTCCGTACCATACTGCAGTGACATGCGTGCCGCTAGTGACTTCAGCTGGGCGGCGGATGGCGGGGGCCAGGGCGTTGGCGTCGATGGCGCGTGCAAGCACAGCAGGTGTCAACACGCCGTCGTTTTTGGCACGCTGCGCGACCACAACGCTTGCGAACGCAGGTTACCTCGCCGTCCTAAAAAAAATCAAATATTTTCAGTCGTTGGACTAGGGAAACCAAATCTGTAGGACTATTCCTTGAGAGCTGGGCACAATCAGTTTTTAGTTAGAGCTGAATTCATCAAAGCTTCCGCGACATGAATATCTTCAAACTTTCTACTATTTGTTTCAGCAAGTTCAAGTTTCAGATTTAAAAGAGAATCTTTACAAAGTTATGTACAGAAGGACCTTTATGTGTTATCAAGTTCTATTTCTGACGATCTATTTTAGGTGTCACAAATATATTAAGTAGGGGAGACCGGGGCAAGACGAAGCTCGGGGCAGGACGGGAAGTGGGCTTGTGTGCGTGACTGGTAAACGCAACAGAGCCTAACACAGCGTCATTCGTACGATGTTAAGTCGCGTCACACCTGTCCGAGCGGCGCGTGCGTGTCACATCATGTTTTGGTTGCCAGGAGAGAAAAAACTGTTTTTTGGATAATTTTTACGAAGTTTTCTGTTTTGAATTGATGGGCACCACGGTAAGTATCAGTGCTGTTGCAATATTTTACCACGTTCTTATTGCAGTAGTGTAAAACAAACGAATTCAGATTGCGTTTTCACAGAATAATTAGTGGTAGGTAAGAATTGTTGTTACTTTTGCAAAGTGTGGCTGTTGGGGCAAGACGGTCGGGGCATAATGGGATAGTATCCCGTCTTGCCCCATATGTTTCTTCTCCATACAAGAATGAGCTCCTGAGTAATTTAAATAAAAAACAAAAAGTAAATAAGGCTAATAATAAGAAACCTCACAATAAAAAGACTGAAAAGAAAAGACCTGAAAAAAAGAATAAAAGAGAACACAGATACTAGTTCATCTGGAGACTATGAAAATGATTGTCCTTGCATATATTGCGGGTACCTATATTCACAGTCCACTGAAGGCCCATCCTTTATTTGTTGCATGTGCAAGGGCTGGGCCCATAATTCCTGCGCAGGTGTGGACGATGACGATGAAGAGGCACATATATGTCAAAGTTGCCAACCAGATTAAAATGTGTGCTCATTATGCCCCATAGCGTTTCCCATCTTGCCCCGATCATGGGGCAAGACGGGATATTTGACATGTGCCATTTAGTTTCCATTTGCCAAAAAAGTATGTGATTTAGTGCCATAAATTATTATTGTTATGTTAATTAAAACTGTAAGAGTTGGTTTTGCTGCAAGAGATTTTTAATAAACAGTGTAATTTTCATACTATGACGATTTTTCCCTTAAGTATCCCATCTTGCCCCGGTCTCCCCTACCCATGCAGGGGTGATGATGACTACTCATAAGACGGACAATCATAACTAACCTTGCATCTACAAGTGACGCATCTCTGCTCGCCGTGCGAGTGAATAGACGGATGCACTTCCTTCCCATTCGGAAGGGGTCCGTCTGGGAACTTGCATCCGCCCTCAGCGAGTATCTCTTCGGCTGTTCTGGGTGCACCTTGGTCTTTTGGTGTTTCTTCATCGGGTTTCTTTGCTCTTGGCTGGAATCAATGAAAATTACTTGTATTAATATATGCCTGTCTCATGTGTTCTCACATTTTTACTTTTCAGATTTTACCTGACTTCTTATAATGCACAATTAATACAACCACTCAACCATAAGCGATTTAAAATGGAAACAAAGTCGTACACGTACTAAAACTTGAAAAAAATACATTGTTCAAAAACTCTGCAAAATTGTATTGCCTGATGCCTCATTTTAGTCTTGGGTCACATAAATTGTAGTTAATTCAGATCAGAACCTGTCAAAGGAGTGCGTGATCGCTTGTAACAGTTAGAAACTCACCTCAGGACAAACTCTGCAGCAAGCCCGCTTATCAATCCTATATGCCTCCTTCTCACTGCAATGCAGAGCGGGACAGCGAACTCTCGGACAATGGATCTGCCTCGTATCGAAGTTGCAAGTGCAAGTGACGCAGGTATCGTATCCTCCTGGGACTAGGTAAGGATGCCAAGAGGAGCCGGGGGCATAGTGCTGACCAGCGAGTTCGCAGCTGCCTGTCTCGCTCCAGACTGCTGTTGTTGAGTCTGTGAAGAGAGATATAATAAAATCATTTATTTCTTCTAACACATTACGGATTTTTTGGAATACTTCAAGGCAGAAACTTAAAGCTAATTAAATAATGAATCGGTATAACATCTACAGCGCATACGGGTGCTGAACGCCTTATTAGCACATTGGCGATTGGCTTTTATCAAAAATAAAGTATGAAATGCCGATTATGTCAATAGCACTAGACTTGACAATTATTTTAAACTTAAAACCAGTTGGAACATGAGATACATACTTTATATTGATGATGGGTATGATAAGGCCTGGTGATTGCAGGTAGTTTTAGATACTAACTGGTACAAATCGGGCAGCACTGTCCTGGCGGCGTCTGAAGCGGCGTTAGGCAGCTAACTCGAGGACATTGGACAGCCTCGCAACGGGGAACGCCGTGCATGCACACGCATTTTGAACATGTCTGGAAATGCAACCATAGAACAATATATCATCAACAATCAATATGAATTGCTGCTGTAGGTGACAACATGCGCAATTTATTTTTTTCTTTTCAGGGAAGAAAATAAATAAATAATGTTTTCCCATCAATATGGGACATAAAAACCCCGAATATCTATACACATCCTTTAAGGAAAACCAAGATATAAGTTACCTTGATATCTGTCCAAATCTCTCCTGTCTTGTACGTCTGTCTGTCACCCTGTGAGCAATATCCCTGGTTAAGGCGGAATATGGCATTGTCGGAGAGCTGTTCATCTGAAGGGCCTGGAGTAAACTTAGCGCTCAGTTCGTTGTCTGAAGTTCCAGGAATGGACGGCAGGCATGATGATGGCACGCTTATCTAAAAGAATTCAAGGTCATTATGGTCCAAAACACGTACTAGTACCAGAGCAAGTAAAATTAAATTCAAAATGTCAGTAAGATTTCATACCTTTCAATATCCTGAAGCTAGGTAGCCAGAACAGTAAAAATTATGTCAGACCTGAATAAAAGTAGGAACAATAGTGTCAGCTCTACCGTTTTTCAAATAAGCGATCTTAGCATGGAAGAATTTCTATATGTCGATGACATCAACATAAGATTTATCTATACCTAGCATCGAGATAGAATCCTAGATTTCGTTAGTAAGATTCTAGATCGATGATCTAGAATCTTACTAACGAAATCTAGGATTATGAGAGGATGAGAATAGAGAGGGCACCTGGGTTTGCGGACACACTTGGCGACTAATATGCCCTAGTTGGTCTCCGTTGAGTCTGCCGTGGCCGAAGATTCGGCTAGGAGCACATCATACCGAGTTTAGTTCCTACTAAAAATTAGGTACAGTTCTCGTAACCATGAGCTAAATAAATGTTTTGTTTATATCAGGTAGGTTAGTTAGCTACCTATTTGTGACACCTAAAATTCTTTACAAATTCAGTAGAGTTTACTTATATCCATTCAATAAAACTGTTATCAATTCTGAATACCATACCTGCGGTACTCGCGTGCTCATCAATACAGTAGTGTTATCATTTGATCGTAGTTCGAGGAACGCTGCCCCAAGATGCAAGGCCACTAGTTCAGCTCCAGTTGGCTCCAGAACCCAGCCTTCTTCAGTGCCCAGTTCACGAGCGCTGCCTTCCACTCCTGCGCGAGTCTCCAACCACCAAGATGAACGGGAGCGAAGGTTGTTGCCGATTACTACGGTCTGGAAATCAAACAATAAAATTATAGACCAGAGACCATTTATGAACGAACAAACACACGTGAAACGTTTAATTTTGAATTATGGTGCGGAATGTAAACCAGTAAGGCGCTTATTCGTCCGGCCCGTCATAGGCTGTTGGAGTGAGAGGACGAATGTGGCTGAAAAAAATGCCAGAATCTTTCTGGTCATTTGTTCAGCCATATTCGTCGTGTTTTTTATGGAGCTTTACCCATTTTGAGGAGTGGGGGGAAAAACTAGATCATTCAGAATTTCAGACAGAGCATAGACATAAAAATGTTGATGCCCTTCTCCTTACGATTGATATCAGAAGAAAATTTAAAATGGTAGTGCAGTCAAATTAGTATAAATAACTGCATCAACAGAATTGATGCTAATAAGATTCAATTAGATGTATTTTAATTATCCCCATCCGCTTTTAACCTGCTGGGCATAGGTCAGTAAAATGATCAGAATCATATATACGCCATCTTACTACGTCATTAGGCGTGAAATACTAACCTCATAGTAGAAACCACACAAAGAATCAACCACGGCCCAAGCGAGACCAGCCATAGTGATGGGCAGTCGAATCTGGCTGGTCCTCTTCAGTAGAGCTGGGCCGGACCCTGCCGCGTCTGGCAGCATTCTGGAAACCAACCTGCCTCGGAGTGCTGGTGGACCTGGAAAAGGTTTATAAATAAAATAATAAATAAATAATGCTGGACAATTCACACAGCATCATCTAGCCCCAAGCTAAGCAGCGCTTGTGTTATGGCTACTAGATAACTTACTTAATACAATACACTGCATAGATAGATATTTTTTATTATACAAAGAAAACCTCCAGACCGCCCTGAACAAATGTCTGCAGATCGTATACACATAACACAATAAATTTTTATGCATTTACGTGACTTTTAGGTTTTTTGTTTATTTAAGTGGGTAAGTTTGAGGATAACTATAAAGTATTATAGTGATCCTCAAACTTAGGGAAGTATCTTAGAAATGAAATAATACCCAAAAATATAACAACACTTTGCGTCTGCAGTAGAAGTCCCAAAGATTGATTGACTCGCAGCGCATTTTTTGGTGATATTATATAATTTCCAAGAATCTGTTAGTAGTGCAAACCTAACTAGACTTTTATTAGCAGTTGCATTGTGCTTTTGTTCGCTCGCGTTGTTTAGCTATTGCTACTTATGATAACTGATTTATGGGATAAAAAGTAGGTATCCTATTTTTAATCCAAGTCTAGATACATCTGTGTTCAATTTCAGCCCGATCAGTTCAGTCAGTCAGCTTTGGCGTGAAGAAGAAAGTAACAAACATCTATCCATCCAAATTTTCGTATTCGTAATATTAGTGTCATTTACCTACCAACTACCTCAGAACTGAAATCAACACACTCACCAGTGTCAGCACCTATATGCACCGCTAGCTGATCTTCATACAACGGCTGGAAGATCCTAGCACTAGGTCTCGCTAGCACACCTTTGAGTGTGTCCAGGATCTCAACCTGGGAATGCCGCTTCCCTTGCTCTTCAACCAGGGTTATTTTCGGATCGATGGCACCCAAATTGTCTGTCTGGAATTAATAATCCTGATTTAAGTTAGGGCTGTCGCAAAATAAAGGATATAACCTGAAAATAAAACCCCTTTATTCTCATAAATATTTCATGCAAAAGTTTGTGGTGGTTGAAAATTAGGAAAAGATCGCTTCTGAGCTATAAGGTCGCCCACTGTACTACGGTATCTATGCCCTATGTAGTAAGTTTTTGTCATGGATTTTAGTTGGTGTAGGTACTATAAAGTAATATTTTTGTAAATATTGTGTAAACCATACCTGAATATCATAAACAAGCGATCCATCTTTGTCGATATAAAGGAACGCCATTCCTTCAGGGGAGACGCTTGCAGGAACCCTCTCCGCCACTAGCGGTGCATGAAATAGCTCACAGGCTGCTTTCTGTCTCACACTCCCAACTATCCTCCTTTCTGGAGCACCAACAGCCTCTATGGTAAGCAGAAGGCGACCTCGTGCTAAGGATCGTAGTTCTGCTGCGGAGACTGGTGTCGTGACCTCTAGAACGTTCGTGTGGTAGTCAGGTTTCGCTACTCTCTGCACCTGAAAGAGTAGAAATCCTTTTTTTCTTTGTTTTGGTGTTTTATCAGATATAATGGAATAATTTTCTTAGATATAACATGAATTTTAAAAATCTTTAACTTTGTTATTATGAATTTTATAATTTAATTACGTAACAAAAGGTACGCGATTAATATCCAATAAATTTATCATTATCATTGTTTAATTTAATTACAAGGTAAAATTTTCTTCATTTTTCAGCACGCTATGGTGCCTCGTGTGGCCCTAAAATACTTACATGAATAAATTCAAAAACATCCTTTCAAATAATAATAGTAATATTCAGTTCTTTTTTGTTGGTGGTAGTTGAAGTATACACACAAAAATAAATTAGGTCTTTATTTATTTAATTTTTATATTATTATTAGACTAATTTTCATTTAAATTTAAAGTCAATCATAAATGATCTATTAGCACTACGTATTTCATGTTCTGGCCTTGACGTTTTATTTCAATTCATCAGACGTTGAAAACAGCAATTCTGCTTGACGGTAATCAAATAGTACCTGAGGTACGTAATAGTAAGAAAGAACTAGGCTACTGGTTAGTTAAGTTATGTTAGTGGACAATTATAATTTGCTAAGTCCCTATTTATACATCTACAATTACAGCAGGAAATCCTGAATGAATCTAATTATTAATACAACTCAACTGCAAGTAGAAAGCAAGACATTAAAGTTAATCTAGACTAGAGCATTAACAAACGAGTCACGAGGGACTCAACACGGTCAAGCGCCAATTAGTAAACAATGTTTCATTGATGACAGTTAATTTTCGTTAGGGCTGCAAACAAAAATATTTGTGGAACTTGATAGTATTGAAATGCGATAGTTGTGTCTAAAGTTACCTGATCAATAATTGTCTGATTCTTCTCAGGCAAAGTCAGTACTATCTTGACTAGATGAGAACTTGCCGCGCCCTTTGGGAACACCCCATTGAACACCAAAGCGAGGTAGAGACTCGGTGTGGCACCGGCGACTCCTGTGATTATAGCTGTCCCGCCCCACCATCCGTCTTCGTGGTCCATTGCTCCGTAGTCCCGACAGGCACCTTGCCCGAACGATGGAGGAGGGTGTTCCGGCTCCAAAAGCGTAGTAAACATCTCCGATGTCAACGCTGGATATCTAGAAACCATGAGGATCATTCAAGGAAAATCGATGGGATTACCCAACTACCTTACGGCGAGATCACATAAAATAACTTAGAGGATAAACTACAGATCATGACGACGATAATGAAGGATGATTTAGATGTGTTAAACGACTGTGATTACGACATCGCACAATTATTAGAATCAATTTAGTTTCGCTTTGAACGCCAAAGCCGACTTGACTAGCAATGGTGTTTTCCAAGATTTATTTCTGAAGAAACATAATTATTTCCATTAATCACATGATTAATTTAATAAACGATCCGCATCGAATGAAGGGAATAAAGATAGACTTGATATTTTCTAGGAATCAATTAATGACTTTAAGAGCAAGCTAGTTAAAAGGACGCATTTATTCTCTGAAAAGAGGGTCTATTTGTGACTTGTTTACTGCACTAACAAAATCACTCGGTGAATGAGATGGATGCGATAGGGTAACGAATTTTCGCACCTACCTGTCGATTCGGCCACTGAGAGCGCTGTCGATAGAGTTATTACGATCGTCGCCCCAAAGTAACGCGACGTGCAGTTCTCCGTCCCTCAATATAGTCTTGTATTGTCGAGGCACTCGACGCCAGACACCGCATAACTGTGGAAAAGACACCAGAAATAGCAATCTTCAAAGGTTTACATGAAAACTTACATGTATTTCAATAATAGCGGAAAGTTATCGCACCTTATCAGTTTTTTCTTCATAAGTGGCGTGGATTCCAGGTATTTTCTTGAGAGACTGCTCGAGTAGCACTCGACCGGCTTTGTCGAGAAAGGCAAGTGCTCTCGGCTGTGTGGATATTGAGGGGCTGAGAAGGATAGACCAGTAGAGATGACGACGTCGGAAGGTGAAACGCCCGGTTGCGACCCCTGGGGCTACTGGTACACCGGACATATCGTCGCGTCTGACGCAAAGGGGAGATCTTCCAGTCAGAAATGAAGCAAAATCTGTGATAAAAACGTTTGAATCAGTTTATAAATTTTTAAAATATAATATTGTGTTTACTTTAGGATTATACTCACATCTCATATTGTGTTCTTCTTCCTCAGCAGTAATAACCATCGGACTGTCCTCTTGCACGATATCCGGAGCTGCAACAGTTATAGACACATCAGAACAAGGCCCCACGTGTGTGGCACTCGGATGGTACCGGTTTGTTTACCTTAACTTAATGGTAATTGATATTTTCTACTGTAGGTGCACGGCGGACGGGTGCGGCGCCTAGATATCAAGTTACCGACCATTTGGTTAAGCAAAGCTACATCGTAAACGACGTGATTTATCAATTACGCGTTAGGGTATCCGCAGGCAGATTTCATATTTCTACAAGTATTTTGTTGAATGTAAAAATATACAGCAACGCGGTTGCATTGCATTGCTTTTGCAAGATAGGTGTCGAGTCTGTTAAATGCGTTTAATCAAAGTAAAGATTTAAATCGTTAGATACGCCCTTACGCCCAAAAACTGTGGCATTTTCAATGAATGCGTGCGTTAGCTGACGCACGCACACTATGAGTAGATAAAATAAGTGTTTTTGTCAATAAACCGATCTGTTATTATTGCTTTTTGTTGTGCAATCACAGAGCACGAACTTTTGTGAACAAGCAATCCACAAAAACACAATTCACTGATTCCAAACGACAGCCAAGTTTGTGAACTCACAAACTTCATTTGACAACAAATGCGGTCTCTCTACGGAAAGGGCTTATCTAACGAATTAAATCTTTACTTTTAGTATCAGGTAGTGAATTACTTCCCCGCATCGTAAAATCATACTTTCTCCTTGCGATGCAATGGGTCGTATAAACCAGTGGTTCGATGAATTGATCGCGATTGACGTCCGCGTCGTCGGCTCCGTCGGCGGTTCGCAAGGACCCCCGACCCCTCCATTCTGCTTGATTGGATCAAACGTTATTCAATCGGATCGAAGCAGGCGTCTAGACGGCGGCAGCAGAATTTGCGCTTTGCATAGCTTTCTTGTTGGGTCTGCTATGGACAGAAATAGAGGGAGCACTGACATTTTGCGCGACACTTTGATTGCAACTAGATTTTGTCTATGCGCTCGTTAAACGCTCGTAAACTACAATTAATTTGACTGTGTAAATACTAATTTGATTACGGAGCCAGTTTCTTTGAACTCTACATATTTTTATCGTGACGTCACGGTCGTAAACTCCGAATACCTACTTATTATTGTCAACTTTACTCAATAAAAATGGATCATCTACCTGGTGGTGATTCAATGGGTATAATTTGCCTTTGGGGTCTATACTACGGGTACAGTTCATCTCAGTCACAATCGTGTCATCTATTGCGGTAGGTCATAGATATAGAAGCACCGTAGATGGTGTTAGGTAAAAACGATATGTTACATTATGAACATAGGGAACGGATCCATAGCGTAGGCATGAGAAAGGGGAAAACATGTCAAGCAAGCAAACACTCACAGATAGTAGGCATGATGACCAGACCTGTTTACGCGTCTAGCCGAAGATTGTGATCTGGCAACGTCCGACACCGGTATTCATAATTCATTCTGTAAATTCATTACATACCCGAGACAGCCCTAAATTTATTTGCAAATGGCGCCAACGCGATGAGTATCTCTCTAGGATATTTACAAGCACAACAAAGAGATCCAACAAACTCGTATTTATTATATTGCTTTTGAGGGTTGCTGCAACGCATCTGACTGAATAAACAGAAACTAACAGAAATGAATACGATGATAACATATTGACAGCTGAAGTCAAACAAACATTGCTATCGATAAATATAATTTCAGAACGTGAACGCTATTGTGCTGAGTCAGCTGATGTACCTATAGGAACTTAATAAGGATACATTCAGATATCAATAGATCAATTGCTGAGGTATTAAGTATAAATATACCTAAACTTTAGATAAGATAAGTGTTGAGTACGATTTAGTTGGTTATAGCAAAATGCAACGCCAGCCCTAGCAGGAATCAAAACGCCGCGCCAGCTAGTGCGAGCGGCATCAAGAACCTTTGACTCGCAGGCTTGACACTGGCACTCACGTCGCGCCTGCAAAGTATGAATATTTATCTGCGTGCATACCTCGGGTACACAGAAGCGCGACATAGGCGACTCAACGGACGACACCCCTCATTAATGTCATTTAAAGTAAATTTAAACTTTTGAAAGCAGCCTCGAAGTTACGTGATGGGAATTTTGCCGTGACCGCTCAATTTTTAGTCTAGTCGTGCCTGCGGCGAGTTTTCCAATGGCGTGACGTAACCAGGCGCCACTTTGACGACGCTCGATATATCCAGTACTTTAGCAAAGAGCATAAATGGTTTACATCTAGATTTTACAACATGGATCATAATGAGTCGATGCAAATAATAAACTCGATTATAAATTGCGCTGAGAAACTTGAATTCGCATTACGCGCGGCACTTTCCAACGTCATAAAACAAAGAACAACGGCAATAATATAAACCGTTACAAAACTACCAGCGAGAGTGAAAGCTGCATTACTAAAATGAGAATCGATAACTCCTTAATCGAGTATTAAGCTCGTTAGGTCACAAATGTGCCTGATTATATCCTTGTATTTGGTGCGAGCTACATAGCTTTACCCAATTTGCGAGATTTACTACCAAACTGTGTCTCAACTTTCAACACAATACGATTTGAGAATAGAATAACATGGCCTGAGTCCGCAGACACAAACATTTTCTGAGCTGGCGCCACGGGCCGTGGCGAAATGGATTTAACTAACAGACAAATCAGTCAGTCGATTGACAAGACAGCAGTCAGTACGGTCAATCTAGTATAAAGTGGTTCAATCGTCACTGATTGCACAATCGATCGAGCCAATAAACAGAATCTTAAGACAACTTAGAGTTCCTAGGGCTTTGCATATTTATGAGACGTTTAACGGAGGATTAGATAAATAGCACGAATTACTTGCATAGATAAGCCTAGACCAGTATTTCTCCCTCGAGTCAGTTTTCTGAATGATAATACTACAGTACACTTTGATCTTGATTTACTGGAGCGGAACTGGCTCTTAATATCTTTGGATTCCAATCTTGTCTTATTTCAGGCAGCTTGTTATTTTATTGAGAACATTTCTTTTAAACATTTATTTCGTTTCAAAAGTTTAACGAACAGATTCTTGGCCTTTTGCAACATTGTAACAAAACATTGCAATTTATTTGTAAGCAGATATTTTAAAGGTCGCTGTGTTTTTTTAATCTTGCATTTCCACACAGGGTAGTCAGATTCAGATTCATTTATTCCATTAAGATACATACAGTACACTTGGATAAGTCACATAACAAAATTAAAAATAAAATTATATAATAGGTACATTTTCAATGTAGGTATTAAAATTATCAGCAAGGGCATAGTCAAGTTTGTAATACGATTTGTCCATTAATAATTTTCGTACCTTAATTCTAAAAGCAGTATTATCCATATTACGAAATTCTACAGGCAACTTATTGAACAATTTTATACTTAGACATACAAAACTCTTTCCCATTTTGGCTAGTCTATGTGTTTGCAGGCAAATATTATTTTTATTTCTTGTGTTATATTTATGAATGTCACAGTTCATTTTGAAATCATTTAAATTTAATTTAATATACATAAGATTCTGAAAAATATATTCTCCTGTTAAGGTCATTATTTCAAGGTCTTTAAATTTAAGTCTACATGACTCTAGTTTTTTCATTTGCAAAATAGAACGTATTGCTCTCTTTTGCAAAATGAAAATTCTGTTGACATGCGATGAGTTTCCCCAAGCTAAAATCCCATATGTCATGATAGAATGGAAATATGCGTGATATACGGTTTTCGCTGTAATTATGTCACTAAGAGTTCTCATATTTTTTATTGCGTACACAGCAGACTTCAATCTCTTGGCAAGAGTATCAATATGCTTATCCCAAATAAGTTTACTATCAATATCAATGCCTTGAAATTTGGTTTTATTAACAATTGACATAGAATATTTGTTTATAGTCATTTTCATTATTTCATTATTATCATGATTACTACCTAAAAAGAATCTTACAATATTAGTTTTTTCTACATTAAGTAGTAAATTATTTAGTTTTAGTTAGTAAATTATTCTACATTAAGTAGTCAATCAACATTTTGATCATACTCATGGGCTTTGAAATATGTTTAGGATACATCATGCCTGCGAAAAAACTCGGTTGCGGGTGACAACTTGTGGAGTTGTGCTGGTGGTACTTATCGTACCTTTTCTAAAAAGCATAGTGGACTACTTCCCCGAATCAAAAGTCTTTTATATTGGACTTTAATATTTGTGAAGTATTACAACATGTTACTAACAATATTAAAAACACTTTCGTAAGTGGATAGAAACGTATTCTACCTTGACCTCGTGTAAAAATGTGTATTTCAGCGAATGTCCCGGCTCGCTGGCGGCGCTGAACAAATAACGAGTCTGGTGACGTAGTAGACGCATACTGTAAAGCAGGGCATACACTCATAGGTGAGAAGCGAAGGGTAATTTATAATAAAGTACGTGTAATTTTTTAATATCAATTTTATAACATACAGTTGTTGGTACCTAGCTTCATCCCGCGGCTTCGCACGCGTTGTTTCTATGGAAACGTTTAAAGGTGATTTCTATCCCACGGGAAATGATTTATGAGATAAAAAGTAGCTTATGTTTGATTCCAGGATTAGAATTGCCTATATAGCATTCAAAATTTCAGTCCGATCCGTTTAGTAGCTTTGGCGTGAAGAGGTAACAAACGTCCATCTTATACAGCCATTCATCCAAACTTTCGCAATTATTATATTAGTGTGATTTATTGCGTGAACTGCAAGTTCTGCCCATCATCACGAACACTTTCGTGAAGACATCATCTGGCCTGTATTAAAAATCATAGGCCAGTATTTTACGGATGACAACGAAATAATATTGAATAAGTACTTACAAATGCATACACTGAACACACAGCTACCTATGAGAAGAACAACGTTTATGGAAAATCAATGGATAGAAAGTCGTGTTAGTTACACTATTCATAACTCAAGAACGGCTGAACCACTGAAAATGGGTGGGAGGTAGTTTAGAACTAGGAGACGGACATAAGATTCTTGTGGAACGTGTCATAAAAAAATCCACGGAGTAAACGGAGTGAAGTAGAACCTACTTCGTCTTTATTTGTCTTAGCTTTTTAGTTTTACCGTAGTAATTTAAGATAGGTTAAATTAAAACTGATACTTTGATAAAACCAACCAAAATTATAATTTAAATGGTTTTTATTATTTTATTATTACCTACTATAATTAGATGTGATATTTTTTAAAGAACCCCAGCATTCATCCTCTTATCACTTGTACAATATGCCCTAAATCTGTCTCATGCTACCTCAACATCATGCTGACAGCATCTGTAACTATGCCAGAAATATTGTTTACTTAATATTTATTTTAGATTTTCATAGTTTTCGCTATGACTGATTAGATAACTGATTGTCGTAGTTAATCAATAGGTCGTTTGAAGGTGCTCGACCTAATTTACCATTAACCTACATGTTGGCCACACATAGATAACATTGATTTATCGTGCCATTGTCTTACTGAGTGCGATTTTGTTATCTTCAATTACCCGAGTTAAAATGTTGCTTTGGAAATCACCGTTGAATATAAATTTACCAAAAATTTGGTTAACACCTTCATGGCCCAAGACGCAGCTGCCAGTCTCTATCTGCATGGAGCTGCGGCGCGCACCACAGAGCTGGGCAGTGAATGCGTTAATACTATATAAATTCTGTACATATTTTGGGTAAATATGTACAGAATTTCGGAGAGGAAAGGTAAGTTTGCAAAAAATACTAACTTTGAATCTAGCTAAAGGCTGGTTTCAAATTGACACATGTAAATTTATAGGGTAGAAAATATTTAAAATCAATTATATATTTTAAAAATTTTAGTCATGTTTTAAGAACAATCAATGACTTAGAAATGGGGACGTAGATGGTGCAAGAGGCGATAGGTGCGTGCAAATATTCCGCTGAGGACACTGCGTCAAGAGTGAGCGTATGTAGGCACCAACGCTCTCATTCTCTCTCAATTCTCTCATTTCGAATTCCCGCAACGGCAAGCGACATGTTCACAGTCGGTTCAGCTAATTTATAGGTTATATTCGTAATGATTGTGGCAAAGAATGTTTATGGCACAAGGCGCGGTCTTATTGTTGTCGATAGGCACGCCGCCGCCGCAGCCGTGGTTCGTGCCCGCACACACGCCCGCATAACTGTCCTGTTCTGTGGGAATGCAACGAGCATTGGCTTCGATTCAACATCCATTTCCATAAAATATAATTTCGCCAAGATGCCCTGAATGCATCCCGATGTGGACCTCTCGTATACAAACATTCAGCTCAGCGTTCATTTGATGTTCGCATTGCGAAAGTGTATGACTTAAGCTTGATATCCAATGCACATAGTAACTAAGTATCTGCCGACGCATAAGTAGGTAGTATACTCGATTTGTATTGTACCTACATAGTACAATTTTTGCGTAAACTTTAATGGTTGCGAGTACACTGTTGGAGTATCGGACAAGCAAGAATCGTTCCGTTCACGGCCAAGTCTCCCTTGTACGGCGCCAAACGAGGTATTGTGCCGAGCGAGGTATTTCTTGCGGTGCGGCAACCTATGCACGACCGTTTACGGACAACCGTTTACCCAAAAAAGTAGAACAACAAACCAAATCCGAGCTGTTTACAAGACGCGCAACACTTCGGCCGCATTGTCCTGCGGTGAAACGACACCGATTTGCATTTTACGCCTACAGGCTTGCGCGCCGCTGAGACAGGAGAGTTTTGCATTTCTCTTACAATCAACTCTTAACACTGTATCTATATTTCCTTTAATTTAACATACAATAACAATGAATCGATCTCTGCATTTATCTCTCGAAAAATGAATAATTCATATTAACAACTGGCGTTTCACGTTTCCCGATACTTCCTCTTTGGTAAGTTAATCGCGCAGTTGGGGCGTAGGCGCAGGTAATGAGGCACACATCGCACACGATTGTCGCAAACGGACACCTCTACCTTTTCTCCGTCACGTATAGAGTTAAACGAGCATAAAATTATGTTTGTTCTTTTAACAGAATAAACATCTTGCGATCGTTTTTTGAGAAGCCGAGATTGTCCGCCACTTAATACTCGTTAAATGTTTGCTGTTTAGCTGATTGCGCAGCGTTTTTATGAATGTTTGTTTTCGAAAACCATTTCATAAATCGCTGTAGGTATTTATTGCTTCAATTGAGGATAAATAACACTGAAAGTCTTATTTATGCATTCAAATTATGATTCTTTAAAAAGAAGCTTCACATTCGCGCATTGCAGGCTATAAATCTTTATTCTCGACTGTATGATATGAAGGCTGGCGATGGTGCTCGTTGATGGAATTTAATTAGAGCTGGAGCGCGTACTCTGATTGGCGAATGTCGTCGTATCTTCACATCAGGACGGCCCAACCAGACACAATATTTAACAATGCTTTTAATCAGGACAACGTTTATAGCGACGCTCGACAACGTATACGCATTTGCTTCTTATGACTTCTTATTGACATCGCAAATAACGTTTTGTTTTGTTTATTTTAGAGCTTGTGACAAGCTGATAAATGCAGCCGTTTGCCGTTTGTTAGATGTATCAAAATTGTGGTCACACTGCGAAAGGGGACAAAATAGCAAATAAACGAAATCAAACAGTAACGACGTTAGTCATCCAATTCCTGCTTCGAGTACGTTCTGCCTGATAAATCGATAAAGAACTTTAGACGTGAGTAAAGTCACGTTACAAATTAATAGAATAATGTAGGAAATAAAGGAGCATAGTCATCCTTAACAATATAAATTGACATCATATTCACAGGAAAGGATTTTAAGATCATAGATTATATATCATAGATATTAGCTGGTCTAGGTACTGGTTACTCGTTCTTTTTATTACCTACATAATAACAACAACCAAATCGAAATTTTATTTCGTACTATGAGCATGTACTTAAGTTTTATTTAAAAAATATTTCGATACCTAAAAATAGTGACGTGTCGAATACACAAATAGATGCACCTGATTTTAAACTTTTCTTGATAACTTTACGAGAAATCAAAAGACAAAAATATATATGTAACTTTCTATTCTTTACACTATGCCAAACTTCTTCTAAAACTCAACTCACTAAAAGAAAATCGTGTGTCTGCTTACCAAAAGAGCATCAAAGAATTATATAATTTTATTGGCCATCATTCAAAATGTCATAGGTACCTATAGTCTGATATTTTTATCGAGTATGACTACGTATAGAGAACATAAATAAATCGATTACATATATGCGAGTGGTTTATAATTATCGATGGTATAATTTGAATTCAATTCACTTCTAAGACGGCCTCTGCGGTGGAGTCACCAATCTGTGAGCGGAGTAAACGAATATTCGGTCCGCTTATGACACTGATTCGATTCCCGCTATGAGACAAAATGTCTGGTACAATGTGCAATTTTTTTTCTGGGTTTATATGTAGTATCGCAATTTACTACTTAATTTATGAAAGCAAATATACTAAGTGTTAAGTTGGTATAATAGCTTCTATTAAGAATGTTCATAACAGAAACTCTAGTTACGTTATGGGACTATGACGTACCATCGCCAAACGTAACGCCTAAAACGTAAACTATTTTGCTTTGTGTTAAAATCAAAAGATATCGAGTAAGCCGGGGTTGGCAACTATTCACAGAAAAATCACTTCATAGAAAAATCACCCTAGTGGCGGTAAGGCGCAGATTTGAAATAATATACTTGAGCTCCTCTATATGTCAGTGATTAATATTATTATTCTCAACCTGGTATGGTCAAATTAAACTCTAATGAACTTAGGTAGGTACCGAAACATCCATCTTCATTAGCGTGTGTATTTTCGAAAAAGGTTCGAATCAAACATTGTACCTAAAACCTGAATTCGTTTGTTTTGGGTAATTAACGAGCACCAGAAAATATGGTTCACTAACCCAAAAGAATCATTGACCATTCTGGGCGAAGGAAAACTAAAATGTAGGTTTAAAACTCTATGAAGATTTTAAAATGCTTAGAGGTCAGAACCAACATTGACCTAACTGAAAACCAGCGCAGTATTGGGCATTTGCCTTATACTGCAAAATGTTGAGCTAGGGTGTCTTTTTACCCAATGTATTGTTAGATTTAAGTACCTACTGTTTAGTTCTATATATCTTGTTAATTATTGTATGTACCACTCCAATTGTATTGGGTAAAACAAACCAATTTTTATGTTTATCTTTATATTTAACATCAAATCGTGATTTAAATAGCCTAGCCTATATCACTTAAAACTGATGATGAAAGGAAATAAAAAAAAATAACCATTCAAACATCTTACGCATACCAATCCGATTGGATAAATTTAATGAATCATTCAAGCAAAAATGTCAGACTAGCCCACTAGACAAAGGTCATAGATTAAAAACACCGCCCTGGTCATAACAACGAGAGAATAATGATTACAAACCAAAATGGTTTGATTCACTCACTGGTTGTTAAAATTTAATCATAATGCTTTGATCCCTTATTCTGGTTTTTGTTTGTAAGTGTTTTCTAATAATATAGGTTGTGATATCAATAGAGTGTAAGTTTGTAAATTTTATTTTGAGCTATGCAATACACACTGATCACTCCATATTTCGCCTCAATTGATATGTCCTTTAGAAAAGCGATCACGGCACAAGGAAAATGAGTTAAAGATTTTCCCACACCTTTTTAAAATCAAGATGAAATCACCATTGATCTTGATTTTTTACCATCACGAGAACAGAGATCGTGCTCTGGTTCCAAGATGGCATGAATGATGCTCATTGTGTCCGGAAGCGGCCATGTGGCGCTTGCACAGGCGCCATCGCGTGACCATGACTCTTGGCTATGGAGGGTCAAAGATCTAGTAGCATCCTGACCTCCATATTAATGATAGCCCATTTGCCAAACCAACACCATGAGATTTTAGAGAATGTAAATTGTTTTTTATTTAATATTTATTTATATTACGATCGTAAATTTACAATTTGAATTTAACGAAAGTATTTTGATGAAATTCTATTTTATATGTGCTTTTAGTTGTAAGTTTTTTATATAAAAGCAAATAAATATTACAGGTAAATGGAATTATGAGTGATTGTTAAACATATCATAACAGTACCACTCCATACTGTTATTGGAAGATATAATCATTGTACTCAAAGTGTAGGTACACAGAATGTCATTGGTAAACTGCAAAAACATATTTATCATACTCTGGGCAGGGCTGATTAGCCAATGTTGTATTGGAATCAGTAGTTTACAACTTTATCTACATAATATACGCAAGTATGGGCCCTGAATACGAAACAAGTAAATGTAGAAAACAATATGATGCGGTAAAAAGTGTTACTTTGTGGAAAACGATCGAATACGAGTTACGTATTCAGCATACAAATCTGTGTTTTCTGGAATAGGTGGTAATAAATAAATGTACTTGTAATAAATACCGTTGTCAATCGAAATCACTTTGGACTTGCGAAATGTGCGAATGTTATCCTACAGTTATTATCAAGTAAAGTCAAGATTGTATTGCATCAAATACATAGAAATTATGTATTATATGATTTCATAAGCAAGCACCAAAACCTGTCCCCAGTACTTTAAAGTGCTGTTTAATTTGGAAGATATGTATATCCTAGTATCTTCAAGCATGAATTAAACTTAAGATTATGGCCTCAAGTGGGCCAGAGGTGAGGCTAGTAATTGCTTGAATTAATTGATTAGCATGGAAATTAATTGTAAACGTTGGAACGAAGATATTACAAAGCGCAAGATTTATAGTTTCGATCAGTATGGAACCTGCTGTGATTGGATAAGATTTGGCTGTGTGTATACGAACTAAAACAATATAGAAATTTAATTCATAAATACCCAGGTTAATTAAAAGTGGGAGATAAAGATTATAATTATGGATCACTTAACAAGTAAACAGCAATTATTTGACAAAATAAAGCTAGCTGAAAAGTTACAGTATTTAAAAATAATTAAGGTACCTAATGATCTTGCAAAGGAGAATTTATTACCTAAGAAGTTTAACCAGTGTTATCTCAGGAATGTCGTTAGGAAGTTAAAAGGATAGCAGATGACACAAAAATGTTTAAAGGAAATGTCAAGTGCTTAAAATATGGCTAATTAGTTTTAAATTGTTAAAACTGTAAAAGAACATCACTTATCATTCGTAGTAAACGCATTTCTACAATTCGAACACAAAAAGGAAGTGCAAGGTTGAAACAATTTTGGTGTTTAAAAAATTATTTCATTTTCAAAAATTAGTTCACAAAGCAGGTTATAAGGAATCTCAAAGACATAAAAATGCAGAACGTTGTTCAAAAATTGTCTTTCAAATACAAACTAGCTGCGCCCTGCGCATGCGTTATTGTCGTTATGCGTTATTCCTATGGAAACGTTTAGAGTTTCTATTCAACGGGAACTGATTTATGAGATAAAAAGTAGTCTATGTTTTATTCAAGGATAAGAATTACATTTATGAAAAAATTCAGCCCGATCCGTTCATGAAGTGGTAACAAATATCTATCGATACATCTAAACTTTCGCATTTATAATATTCGTGTCATGTAATAAGTATTGTGCTCTGAGATAAGTTTTCAAAATATACCAAATCACAGAAATGGAAAATAATCCTTGAGTACAAGAACGATCGTAGTTTAACTTGTAAACTAGCTATGTATATCGGCCATCCAAACGATCTACAAGTCAATCGGCAGCGGTACTGTTCATCTTAAGGATAAATCTCTCAACGGCGTCATACAATAGAGCTCAAAGTATTCCGTACAATGTTTTAATGTTTATAAGATCTACTCATCAGCCTTTCGCACTAACAAGCTCTGCTAGTAGTTCAATAAACACATACGTCATCACATCAGCTTGTGTTTTATTCAACCTTTAAGTACCTACTAAGAAAAGCTTGTAAAAATCGAGTTTGTTAAATTTGCTTTCACAACACTGAACTGAGTTTAATATTTTTATTCAAATAACGATTCTCGCGTAAATACCGCGACCCGATTATCAAACCCCAATAGCAATGACTCAGTTTCCCGATGGTGCACTCACTGTAAATTGGGTAACGTTAAAAGGTTTGTTGAGCTTAAAAGACTATGGAGTTATTCGGAGCACGTAAACAGACTGGTGAAATTTTAAAATTCTAAACAGATGTCGAACGGTTGAGGGCGTTAAGTTTGTTCTCTATTCACATTCAAGTGGCACTTTGAGATGCAGAGAAAACAGCTTTTGCAAGTTTCGCATCGTAAAGCAACAACGGGCTTACCGCCCGGCGCCACTTTTCTATGAACAATGAAATGGAAATGGCGCCTATCCCTGAATCATAATCTGCGCACGCGTGCACCATAAAGCCGCATGTTTGTGCGTTTAGCCTCTACATTTATGACTTTGCCCGATTGTGTCACGTCCTTACATAATGACAGAGCTTGACAGTCTTGATCGTTTTGCCCTTCGTCTTTTGTCTTGAAGGGTTAAATTTTTCAACAGTTCCTGTTGCTGAATTTTTTGCTATGAGCTTTTGCAATAGGTAAGTATACAGCCAATTTTCCTCATCGCAAAATTGATCCACTGCAGGACGGTTACAATGAAATCAATTGAACTCCGTTCCGTCTATTGTTACAATTGATGCTACTAGTTCGTACCGTATGCTCCACTTTTTAGTAATTGATTAAATCATTTGAATCATGGTCTATAAACAAAGTGATTTAGCTGATGCAATTTTGTTAAATAATTGGTAATTAATATGAACGTACCTTGGTAGTTTGAGGTCTGATACTATAGAATACCTTAAAGTAGTTGGCACCTAGCCACCTACAGAACCTTTCTATCGTTAAATTTTAAGTAAGTATACCTAAGCCTATCAAATTCTAGTGTTTCGAGTAATTTATGGTAAAAGCATTTATATGAACCTATAAACGTAATCCTATCAACCCACTTGAGCATTTTTAGCAAGGGAGTTTTTACGATCGGCTTTCCCTGTCTGTAGTTTTCCAGAGAAAAAATAACATTGTATTTATTTTCGCAATAAAAATATTCTAGTAGAAAACTTGTTGGCAAAGCTGATTAATTCTTTGTAGATGAATCACGAAGAAATAGGTATTTCAAATCAATCTTACACTTAGGTACCTATCTCCCGGAGATATGGGCGAGTCCCAGATGCTTTTTGAGAATTTTAATTTATGTTAGTTATTTTAACCAAGACACGACTTTTTTTATTTTCAGAGCGGTTTCCTTTACATTCATTCTGTATGTGAGCCTGAGCACCAAATACTGACTGACGTGCTAGTGGTACTGAGAATAAACTAAATATTTGGTGGTTTATCTGTAGATACCAAAATTGGTGAAAAGTATAAATACAGTTTTATATTTAGTTTAATTCAAAATTTGTCGGTATTTTGCTAATAAACATAACCCTAATTAGTCGATATCATGTCAGATACAGGTAATTCTAAGAACCCAACCTAAAAATTCCCTTAGCAATACCTGTAAGATCGATAAGTACAATTTAGCTGCGAAATTGCTAGTACGCGTATACCTAGCACCAAATTTGCTTTGAGCAAGCCACTGGCGCCAAGCCACTTTCCGAATAGCCTTCGAGTCTCGACTGTGACCTTTTACGCACGTAATACTCGCCTGCGGACAGTAGTCCACTCCCAGCCTATAAACTTATCATGGCACTAGATATAACAAAACATCGTGTAAAGCAGTTTATATCTACGACGACTAAAGTGGTTCCACTTTCCCCCCAAGAAACAAAACACGACGCGATTGACTTTTATTTTATTCAAACCAAAACATTGGACAGTCGTAAGCGTAAATGAAACGGGACTAAGACTTAGACTTGGTATTTCACAGATTATATAATACTATACGTGTTTTTAAATATGTTTATCGTATAAGTTTGTACTTATATATATGTATAAGTATTTAGTATAGAAACACTGAAAAATCGATATAAATTATATTCTTTAAACCAAAAAAGTTATTTCTAACTAAAATATTCATTAAATCATAGTCTTACAAATACTTTTTCTAAAACTTTCATGATTTACAAAAACTGGACATGTTTTGTCAAAAATTCAGGCACCCATATGATGTTGAACAATTCTGTTCTGACGCTGCTATTGTCTATAACGCCAATAAATTGATAATTACATCCAATAAATATACGATAATGGTCTTCGTTCATTATAAGCTAATGTAACAATAATGAATACAATAAATTCGAGATATACTCACGAGACTATTTTAGCATTAGGATGTACTTGAAATTCTTATCGTTAGTAATTTAATACCTTTATGATAGAGATAGCAGTACGACGACACCACCCCACAACTATATTTAGAAATATTAATATATCTATTGGGTAAAATGTATAATGGTAAATATAGTATAATATAATATAATAGTAAATGTATTAAAAAATACATGTCATGTTTTATTATCATAACCTTTGCTGTTTTGGCAATTGTTAAACCTCGACCATGAAATGGGGGTCAAATATATAACCTACCGTTTCTTCATGTTAAAATCAAATACGGACTTTTAAACTTTTCTTTTTTACAACCGTTGTTACCCAGCTTTAGTCAAAATACCTATATTTTGTTTTTGGAAAGTTTGCTATATTGACAGCTAAAAAAAGTTTTCTATATTTTTTTTCTAATTACTGAATTATAATTCACACACAACAGTACTAACTATTTGATAATGTATTTATTAGGTTTTATAGGAAGAGATGATACAAAATAGACTTAGATAATCAGTAGCAGAGGCCATGTTGAGTCGTAAAGTGTAAAACACAATCAACATTAGTGTACACTGTGCACATTAACCCGCATATTCGTGGCGCCAATATCTGTCGCCTGTTTCCACTGTACCTACACTCGACAAACTAACTTCTATTACTCAAAAACAGACCTAGACTACACAACATTCAGAGTAATGTTAAAATTATTCAGAGTAACAATATTTTCAAAGTTTTTCATTGGAAAACATGGAAATATTAAGCCTTTCAGGCTTTCATTGTAGGGCGGGCGGCGCACCGCTAGGGCAGTTATTGTAACAAGTTTACCTACCTCAATGATCATTTATTATAATATCAAGAAAATTAACCAAACAAATTGATCTGCTTTCTCCGAAACGGAATTATATATCAATCAAAAGTAATTCAAGATTTCTCCGTACTGTGCGGCAGAAGCCCCAAAAACACCTGTAAATACCGTGCAAATTCTAATTTTACCGCTTACATGTTTTTATCGTTTAGAATTTTCCACGGCAGATTAAAATTTAGTAAAATAAAACACGTATTCTCGTAATGGTGTCCTCGGCCCGCCGGCGCCGGCGCCGGGCGTCGCGTCGCCGCTTGCGCATCGCGTATGATCTCTATTTACGCAACTACGTATTCTCATTACATCGACAAACATGTAAGTTTAGGTATATAATATATTATATATATTATTACTATATATTATTTGTTATATATAGGTATATAATTTTACATACAAACTGATTTTGTGACGTCATTCACTACACAGTTGCTGATATCTTTAGTTATATGGCACGCTTCGTCTTTTACTTCAAAAACTGAACATATACGTCGCAGTAATCAGCGAAAACTCATGATAATATTGTTTTCGTTCCACATACATACGATCATGCCACGAAACGAGTAAGTTTCTGGACTTTTTTCTATAAAAAAATTAATTTCGATATTTTTTAATGAATCTTTCATTTGTTTTTCTTTTGTGTGCATTCTCTATACTTGAAATTTCAAAGGATACAGATATTTTTTTTGTATTACTTTCATGACTAACTAGATGCAGGTTTTGGTGGAAAAACCAGCAGAAAAGTATGTGTGATGTGTTATTGCTAGCCTTAAAGCTCTCAAAATTTTTGAATTGTTTTGTTTAAATTATATACCTTACAAATTGCCCTAATAATTGTAATTTATATTAGTGAATTACTTAATCGCCAAAAATATTTACCTCAGCTTTGATTATCAACTATGTTTATTTGTTTGTTTTCAATAAGCATTATTTATTTTTATGCTTTGACTATCAAGTCTGTTTATTTGTTAGTTTTCAATAAACATTATTTATTTTTGTGTCGAAACATTATGACAATGGAACCAGTGTTGATTGTGGTACATAAATGTCATCGCGCATATCAGGTCAATCACGACTGCTCCGCAACGATTTAACCTGTGACTTATTCATATGGCATTATGTCCAATCATAAAATCAAAGAAAGTTTAATTATTTGATTAGAAATGATTAAAAGTTTGTAGTGAGTTTTCGGTGTTGGACGAGTACGTATTGTGTACAGAGATCATTTTCGGTAGATTTGAATAGAAGATTTTTGCTTTAAAAAAATGTCGCGTGTGATTTTTTTTTACCCACGTAAGAGCTGGGGGGTCGTGCAAATTCTAAGCCAACACCACACATTTACATATTAATACATAATAGATTATGTCGTTACTTTGCGGAAATGCGTTGTAAATTTAAGAATGAAAATATTTTATAACGAAAAAGGAAAAATAATAATAAAAATTCCCAGAATTGTTACTTAATATTCTCATTCTTTTATTATATATAATATATACATTTTTAGAAATGCGAAATCTATTTTATATTATTTTCTGTATGACCCACGCCTAAGTTTTTACAGAGTAGTCAGATTTCGATATTTCTTATTATATTGGAAAGGGTACTGGGAATATTTAATACTCCCCAAATACCCTTTATATTACTCTCAATTTCAGATGTATTTTGGCGGTAATTCTATTGTTAAAAAGCGCTTACTATAATTATTATCTGAATGTATTCATAACTATCTGTTTAGAGTGTGTGTATGCCTTTGACTACAACATCCTGTCAGATAGAACCACTTTGCTATGGAACGTCCAATTATCGTCTCCTGTGGTTGCAGTAACCGGTGGTCTATCAGTTGAGACGCCACGCCAAGTCACGATCCCCTCACACCACAAACCACTGCTATTACTCACGATAAGCCTGCCCCCTAACCGCGTTCGCCTCAAACTTTATTATTAAAAGAGTCTGGTAGTTATAAAAATGTATCACTACTTATCGAATAATCGAATAATACTCGTATGTTTTCGTATAAACAAGGTGGTTGCAACAAAAAGAAAGCTCGACATTAAAACGTTTCTTTTCGCGCCGATTGGCGAAAAAGGCGCAAACAAAATGTATGCATCGAGGAATGCGTTGCGATGGCAAAGATACCGATCTCACGAAAATAAAACGTCGATTGTACGCGGCTAAAGAACAAACGGTACATGATAGTATCAGGCGAATTTCACTTATTGAACAAACTACTAAATATCAATTTTGAATGTCCTTAAGACTTTCTGAGTTGTAGAGATCATGCGATTAATAAAATCGAAGTGCCTACGGAACTTATACAATTCGTGATTTGATAACCGATTATGAAGCCAAACTTTCAGCTGAATAACGTTCATTTCACATTGCATCTTGATTATAAGTGACAGAGGCCTGGCTCGGCATCGGCACATCACAGCGGCGTGCACAAAACAAATTCCTGAGAGGCACATGCTGCACACTGAATTAGACACACTCGTGATCGAATGGTCGCGGTGCGTCGCGCGGTCAACTGTTAACGTAGCAACTAACACTATCTTGTAAACGCTGACTGACTCAAAGTTTGATGAGCCAAAAGAACTAGAAATGATTGAGCAAAATACTCAATTTCAACCACTACATTTTGAGTCAAGTTTCGAAGATTCAGCTCTTATCCAAATTTTCAAGATTTCTCTGAGGCTGGCTCATCTAAAGAAACCTCAACCTCAACCTCAACAGCCTGTATTGGTTCACTGCTGGATGCATGTCTGCCTCTGATAAGCGCCTTATTGGCATTTATCTAATGGGGGGTGATGTCTACGATACCCGCGCTGGGTATGCGGGTTGGGGATTGCAGTTCGGTGGTAGAATTGTTCTGCAGGAGGGATATCCCTAAAGAAAATATGTAAAAAAATTAACCATACAAAAAACCAAAGCGAACATCAGTTTAACTCTCCTTCAGCAACGAAAGAGAGACGATAGTTATAATTGAAACATTCAACGTCCAAATCTGGCGGAGATTGCCAAACATTATGTTTATGGAGTCTCAAAGTTTTGTGCATATTATCAATTAATTTCAATACAGGAAAAATTCTGAAAAAATATCGAATTTAAAAAAATATAAACCAAAGTTTAATTCCACATTTACATTTTTATGTTAAAATTGTAAAATTAATCATACGATAGCAAACAAAAATATTTTATGATACATAGTAAATCAATTGATTTAGATTCAATAAATTTGTAAAGCCTTATTATTATTTGCGATGGCATTTAATTTTTTTCATAAATGTCAAAATTTGTGACCTGCGCGTAATTGGTTCTCTCACGTAGTGCCTGCCTAATCCCATGTAAATATCGTGATCGTTGAAATCACGTGAAGCAATGGTACTGGTAATATACCCAACCTACGTACGAGTATTTAGTTAGTACATATAAGTGCTAACTAGATAATAATCACCCACAACAAATACCACAATCAAATACAATTTGCAAGTTATAGATACTACAGCTCTTGTGCTCTGCCCATGTAGATATGCAGAGATTAGGTAAGTACCTACTTATATGTTAAATAAATCATCTGAAACGATCTTGGATTAAGCGAATACTGAAACCTGGCCAACAGATCCTTCTATATTTTTCTTGACGTTGCAAGACGTGCCGCCAACAGGCATAAAATCTTTTTGGTGTTAAACGCCAACACCTGGTTGAAATTCAATTAAAAATTGCCCGTTTAACAGTGTCGGTATGGCGCAGATTTATTAAAAGCACGATAAAGTATATTATTACGGCAGGCTGCCGGCAGACGGCCAACTGGAACTCTCACAAAGGCAACTGTGAATCAGATTTGATTCGTTTAATAGTTACGAGCCTCACATAGACTTTACAGCCGACTCACAGTTCCGCCATATCTACTTTAACGACTTATAAACCATAATAACATCGGTCTTCCGATTCATGTTGCAAAACTTGCATGACGCGTGTAATATATCCAGAGATATAAAAAATTGCGATAGCTAATAACTTCGGTGTCCTTCGACATTTTATTTCATACATAAACGAAGAAATGGTGTTAGTGGGTAGGAATCATGATAATAGTGGTGATAAACGGCAAGTAGACAACTCTTTTAAAGACATTATTATGAAGAATTTAATGAGTCACATTGAAATACCGCCGCGTTTTCTGGATGCAGGACTTAAATAGCCTTAAAATTTATAGCAGCACGTCGAGATTGTTTTCTTAGAAAGCTTCATAATAAATGTAGTAAAAAGCGCGTAGGTACGTTGACATCGGCTATATATTTTTTCGCAAAAAATGCGTGTGTTCGTAAGTGGTATTCGCTAAAAAGGCGAGCAGACGGCGTCGCGGCGGCGGGTCGACGGCCGCGCTCGGAATAGCCAGCATCAGCAGCTATTTGCAGCAGCGGAGCGGGCGCAGGGGGGGCTCCACCGCGTGCCATTTCTGCACCACCTCCCGGTGCATCTGAGTAATGCCATTGTAATGCTCTCGATATAATCCTGCTGCTGACAGGCTGTAGAGGCAGACGCACTGTCGGCACCCCTGACCAATAGTCGCTGACACAGCGCCGTCCATGACGTAAATTGAAGACAAAACTACGCAGATAAAGCTGTGCCAATTATTTGACATGATAACGTATGATTATGTTTACTGTATCAGGAATTCCGAGACGAGTTCCAAGACTGCGCCCGAGAGATCTGGGTAGCGCCTGCATTGAAGCCTCGGAGGCACCTACTATGGCTAATGTATATTGATGACCGAGAGCCGTGGGAGCTGCCGCTGCACGGAGCACTGTCATTTGTCATCGCCGGTTCCTGTCACATCGCATACGCATGCACATCTGACGAGCCGCAATTACCGTGCGCTGTCGGCACTTTACTGGTTTCACAAAAAATGCAAAGATATGTAACGTAATCATGTCCGGTAAGCATCAAAATTTACTGCTTTCGACCATGAGCAAACACAATCACGTGAAGTATTTGAAAGTTAAGCGAGTATTCCTCTAGCTAGCCCATTGCTAGAATATTTTAATAAAAGATTTCACTGATAATTTATTACGATTATTATCTGTATTTTCACAGTATATTTTATTGAAAGTGTCATATTTCAATCTATACGAGCTAATCAAATGGTAAATTAATGATGACCATTAAAAATTATGAACTTTATGTCCATAAAATTGGGTGTATGTCTCCGTGGTTTCAAAATTATGGACAGTTTCGCGACAGATGGCCATTGAGTCACTAACCTGCTCTGATCAATATTCGATACCGATGTAAATGATATGACAATAGTTATAAATAGTGAATTATAAGATAAATTAATAAAAGTCAAGGAAATGAATCCTTAAAATATTCATTAACGACACATTAATAGTTAATTAGCTACTTCAGAACAACTGTCTGTGATAAAGTATCAGATATCAACCCGAAAAAGACATGACATCAGATGCAAGTGTTGTATTATAAGTTACATCATAATAGAAAAAGTAGTTGACGGTAAATAATAATCAAAATGTTCTTGCTGTAGTGGAATATCAGGAAAGGTCGCAGAATACTTCTTACAACAAGGTAATCCAAAGAATATTCATTCGGTATCTTTTGAAGATCAGGATAGTTAAAATAATAAACTTCTTTGAATGAAGCCAATTTAAGACACTATAAAAGACAACGATGCTGCCATACTCGTTTAAAAAACTAAAGCTCAATACGACGGAATTTTGTATCTTTTAATAACTAGGTGGAATTATCTAGACGGACGCCACGCATCGCTACGGGAGCAAACCTACCGACACCGATCACCTTACTTATCTCTTATTACATTATCGTATTATGATAAAATTATCACTGTGCTCACAGTGAAACATTTTGCAAATACGCGATCTAAGCACTGAGCTTGCATCAAACTGCTCAACTCATCATTTAGATTGATTGTTGGCAATTAAAATTCCAGTGTATGGACGCTGTTACAGTAATTGTCAGTTGCCAATGTTCCAATTCGTTTATTCTAATAATATTGATTTAAACCATTGCGAAGAAATAGATGAGAAAAATTACATCATTTTTGTCACAGACGAAAATGTATGCTGAAAGCTTAAATTTACTCTTGCAGTGACTCACGTGGAATTTTCTTCTATTTCACTCATCTATCAAGACCAGGCTTCTCGTAAAATCACAGGTATTCTGGTATCAAGTTCGGTCACCTTTCTTTGATCTTTCTATAAATTATGTTTTCACCTATCAACTGTAACGAATGTGCTTATGTTAATAAAGTGGATAATATATACGTACAGTTAATATCCCCGGGGCAGGTCTTACAGCACCTGCCTGGCAACAGTACCGGGGTATCGCAGGAGGGTTCCGGACACTCGTTTTTTATATTGCGACAGTGAACCTTAGCCACCACCCGTCGCTTTTTCTGCACCTGTAAATATTTCGTTAGATAAATCCTTTGTTTCTATCTCTATACATGTTAATTGTAGTAATCTCTCTTTCTTCTGGGAAAGGTATTTGCTGCAGCCATGTATCAATAAAACTAGATCGAGTACGTATCTCTCTCTTGGTAATCTTATTCACATCTTAAAAGTTTAATGAGATAAACGAAAATTCAATGATGTGTATGCATAGATTTAAATCGTTACATACGCCCTGACCACCAAAAACTGTAGCAATGTTTTGAAATGTGTGGCATCATGTCCAAAACCTGTGCAATCTACACAAACTAAACAAGCGTACTGAGAAAATAGTGTCATCTCTTTTTCTCAAACATTAGTTGCAAACACTACTTTCTCTTTCGTGCACTCGCCATTTAAATTTGTTTTTTAGTCATTTTTGACAATGCGGACGATAAAATAAAAGTTATTTCATAACTCGCAATACCTAAGAGTGAAATGTTACACCTCTGGCTTTGTTTGTGTTTTTAGAATTGTTGTTGCGCTTTCGAAAGGCACACGTCATTTTGTGACGCTATAAACTGCTCGCAAATGTCCTCCACAACACTTCCGGCTAACACTGTGCTTAGATATATACTGAGTCCAGGTTTATGCATGCATAAGGTTCGACTTGGACACAACACGGCGCTGTTTCACTCCGGTAAGGGCGTATCTAACGATTTAAATCTATGTGTGTATGGTTGAAAATTGTCGTCAATACGTACCGCTACACACTCACATTTGATGCAGTACATTACGCCAAAAGGTGGGCCGAGATCCGCAAACCATTTGGACCCCAGCTCCATTGCTTGTTTGCCGAATAGACATTCTGAAACAACAAATAATTTATCGTTATAAGTTTATTCTCTAACAGCTACGTTAGAGGCTTATTGTAAATATAAGATGTTAGTTGGTCACGATTTCTTATTTCTTAATAAACTTAAAATTGATCGTTTTATTTTTGGGGAGAATTGTAGAATGCCATAAGAGTCTACAAGATCTTTCTCAACACAGTAAGGTCTGCATAGAATGGACAGAGAGCAGATCCTGCCCAGGCAACATTAATGCAGACAGACTAGCAAAGGAAGGAGCGAAACTAACTCCAACACAACGAGATGTAAGTCTCTCGAACCCGCCCACAGCGGAAGTCAAAAACAGACTAAAACTTAACTCTGAAAAAGAACACCAAAAGCTATGGGAGCGTCGGATAGACTGCAAGCATACCAAATCAATATTCCCTTCCAAAGACAGGAAAACCACCAACACGATGCTCAAGATGAGCCGGGAGGACCTCAGAACGATGGTGGGCATCATCACAGGTCACTGTGAATTGAACCATCATCTTTTCAAGACTGGAGCCACAGACAGCAGCCTATGTCGTGGCTGCTTTCAAGAAGAAGAGACTGTGGAACACGTCGTGGTACACTGCACGGCCACAGAGGAGGCCACACACAAAACAGGGCTGAAGCGCCTCATTGAGGAATCAACCCTATCCACACCCACAGAAAAGCTGAAACGAAGCTGTCAGTCACCTAAAGTCCTGCTCCGATACTTCAAGGAGCTGGGCTGGTTAGGGCCTGCTTAGGCAGGGGGATAATGCACAAAACACTCCTATGCGAGACGTCCGTGCAGATCTTAGTTCCCCCACTTAGAATTAGAATTAGAATTAGAATTTGGGGAGAATCGGGAGAGCTAAATATAATATAACTAGCTGCGCCCCGCGGCTTCGCACGCGTTGTTCCTATGGAAACGATAAAAGGTGATTTTCATTCCACGGGAACTGATTTATGGGATAAAAAGTAGCCTTTGTTTGATTCCAGGATTAGAATTACCTGTATGCAAAATTTTAGCTAGATCCGTCCAGTAGTTTTGGCGTGAAGAAGTAACAAACATCCATCCATCCATACATCCATACAAACTTTCGCATTTATAATATAAGTTAAGTGTGAAGTGTGATAATAGTTTTACAGGTTATTTATGAATAGATCTTAACATACATTAGGTAGATGTAAGTGGTTGTACATTTTTTTTTACATTAATGCAACGCAAAGTTGTATTTAAGTCATTTCTTATAAATTAGGAAAGCCCTATTATATAATAGCTCTACTTATTGTTAATATAACAGATTAAATAAAGTCAGTTCATTTATAAATAGCAACCTAATCAGAAGCTGGCGCTGTTGACCGATATAAATAAAACAGAAGACGTATTATTTATCAGATGGCCTGGGTCGATAAGTCGGCCCAATAGGCGTCAACTCTTATCTGTCATTGTAACTTATTTAATGAACCTCAGTCGAATGAACGTCACATACAAACACAACAGTAACAGTAAATCAACTCCTACAGTATGCTGAGTGTGCACTGCTATACTGTTTACTACATAGTTTGCGTTACTCTATTTTCTATGGCAATGTGACAGCGCTCCAAGCGGGAAGTTCTAATAACTTTCACATTTCCATAGAAAACAGAGTTAGGTACGCAAACTTTACAGTAAAGAGTATGGCAGTCGATGGCAGTTCATACTCAGCATACTTTGTTGTTGGAAATATTCCTACATAAAATTAAGCGTGTATGGCAACACTGTTTTACATGACACATTTTCTTAACTGTCAATGTCAACTTTCACTTTCTGTTCGTAGCTTTACAAACCAACATTGTGCTCTTTACAAATAATTAGTTTTTCACGTAAATAAACCCACTACAGTTTATTTAAAATTGTAGTAAAGTACGGCAGTGCATACTCAGCATACAGTATGTGAGAACTGCTTCGACAGTTCTCAGTGTGAACTGCTTCGACTGCCATTACTGTTTACTAGAAAGTTTGTGTTACTCTATTTTCTATGAAAATTTGACAGCGCTCCATAACTTTGACGCACACCTTTGTAACATCGTTTCTTTTGAAAGACATGGCATCGGTTCTCTACATATACCATAACAAGGTTTGTTTTTGTTATGATAGACTATAGTTTCTACGACGTTCTTTACGTTTCGATTATACCTTCACACTCAGGGAAATATGTGTTTTTGGGATATTACATATTTGTTTCAGCCTCTGCATAAAATATACAGATTACAGAAGAATTGGGTTGGTAGTCCATATCCTGTCTGTTCAAAGAATTTACAATATCTTGGTATGCAATGTCAATTTAAATGAAACTTTGTTGCAAGTGGTGTGTTTTTTATCCTCATCTGAATTTATTATTCTAGAAGCATCTGGGTCAGTTTCCAATGTAATTTGACAATTTGACCAGTTAGTGACCGTTGAATACATTGCTCATAAAAAATAAACCATGTGTTTGTATGGGAATAAAACCATGCCTTTAAACTTAAATAAATAAATACTACCTCTTCAACAGTATTTTTTTAGTATTTTTATAAACCAAAGAATAATCATACAGGGTCCCACGGAAATGGAGTACGCAGCCGAAAAGGGGTTATTCTCCGGGGTCCAGAATTACCCCTTTCGGCTGAGTACTCAGGGGATGAACATGTGGATAAGGATTTGTTTTATCATGAAGTTATTACAAAAAAATATTTAAAATTTCGAAACAATAATGATAGAATCATTATTCACATTCATTTTTACATGTATTCTTACATTGAATACATGTGGAATGAATATGAATAAAAACTGTCTCTATTTTTTACAAAAACTCAAAATTCCTAGAACAAACATGCCCAGAATCACTCTTTCAGCTTCGTACACCCATTCCGGGGTAGCCTGTGCACTACATTATCCTGTTTAATACTCTACAATTAAAAATACATATATGTTATATACATTTGCTATGTGTGTGTGGTAAAATAGTTTAAATTATTAAAATGAACTTGCCACGTCGCAAGAACCGGTTCTTTCATCTGTCCTATAATTTTTATCGTTTTATTTGTCATCCAATCTGCCTGGAAAGGTTGAACCTCTCACAATGGGATTATGAACGCGATCAATACCGACGCACCCAGAGCTATAATGAGGAAGGAGGGTGTCGGCGCCTACGCCACACATTCAGGATGCAACAATCATTGTATCGTGTCATGCATTAACTAGTTTTGTTATTCGTCTGGCATCTACTCCTACACCCTGAAATAATTCACTTGATATTACAACATGCAAAACATCTTCGGAATATTTATCAAGCTTTATAACTGATTCGAAGTTTTGCTAGATACTTGTCTATCCGCGATTCAATTTACATTTCAGTCTTTTAACAGTGTTTCCGTTGAGTGACACTGGAATAATTCAGCAGTCTGGTTTTTTTGTGGTTTCAGACAGCTTTTAGAGTGCCAAGACAGAATTCTGTCTCAAAAACTCACGTCTAATTGTTACATCGAGGGAGCTGGCAACGTGCACTCCATCACCTCATCTCCTCTACGCTGATGTTTTGGTTTTGGGAAAAGATTATTAATGTGACATGATTTAGGCATATAAAGTGTGGCGAGACATCGCGTAACCTTCCTTTCGTTTTCTCGGAAACGTTGGCGTAGCTCCAGAAACTTCGCCAGGGAAATGAAGTATTGGCGACGCCCGTCTCTTGCTTTTTTCACGATCTGTTTATGGAATTTGTACCCGATACGACCTGTTGTTTATTTTGATTTAAACCTGCGCACATCGAGCGAGATCTGCATAAATACGTAGATAGATGTCTAAATACGACGGGTCTGCTAATATCCTGTACACTTTATTGCAGTTTATATTCATAATAAAACTACCAAAAATATCCGTTTAAGGATGATACATGAGCTCGATGTTTATTGCCTTCATTACGAGTTATAAACGGTACCCTGACAATAATCTTTATTCAGTTTGGATTGTGTGTGTTGTTTTTGTGCGCTGGCTGACGCTCAGTATAATTTGTAATCTTCGAACCGTGGCATGCACTCTTGGCCTCACTTCTACATTGTCATACTGGCATAGATCATGATAATTTTAAGTTACATGTCAAACCGCCCGAAGTATGGTCTGCTCATTGAAGCGTGCGCGAGTCACTTCAATAAATCCTCTACATAAAAGGGTTGAAAGAGGCGTGCGCCGTATTTCAGCGCGCGTGGGCAGCACATAAATTGTTAGCTCTGAATTAGCCTTAAGGCCCATACACCAGCGAAAGTGGCGCCCCCAACTATTATATCTTATTATTACGTTGAACGCAGGAATTTTTAAAAATCCTACGTTCAGTTTGTGGTATCTATTATAAGCTATTTATTAATGCCTCTGTAATAGTTTCATTTTGTAAAGCTTAGGAAGAGATACGAAGTTGCGCTTTTTGTCCACCAAACTCTATTTTTGCATCTCCTCCTAAACTATATGAGATAAAATTATAAAAGAGGTATTAAAAAATAGCTTATAATAGATACCACGAACTGAACGTAGGATTTTTAAAAATTCCTATGATAAACGTAAAAATATGATAAAATAGGAATTGCTGTCAGATTGGCTCGGGTATGCGCCTTAAGCAGGATATTTTGACGTTCGTTCTGCAGACACGCTGACTAGTTTACACTTTCTCTCCAACTCTGGGCATATTTCATCCGAAGATAGACAGGATTATGATCTGTTCAATTATGTGATTGGTATCTACTTCTCTAATATGGCTTTACAATGTCTCGTGGTTGTAATTTATGGCGGCTTTGTCGTTGGAATGTTCTCTTAGTTTTGTCCGCAGCAAGTTTGTTACTAGATTTAGCAATGATTATTGAAAACGGTAATTTATTTTCAATATCCAGAAAATAACTTACCAAAAATGTTGTTACAAATTACATATTTAATGA
Source organism: Eupithecia tripunctaria (assembly GCA_955876795.1). Classification (NCBI taxonomy): domain Eukaryota; kingdom Metazoa; phylum Arthropoda; class Insecta; order Lepidoptera; family Geometridae; genus Eupithecia; species Eupithecia tripunctaria. The sequence continues at coordinate 7,634,496 of OY041613.1, read as the reverse complement.
TACAGCAGTAGCTTTTAGAAGTTTTTTATCGGCCATGATGCAGTGTCGAGACGACATGCTCCGTTTAAAAGACGGCAATATTCCACGCAGATTGGTTAATTTAGTTTGACTGCTGCATTATAAGATTTTACACCCACACGACATATTCTCCATACAAATATCTAACATGAATACTCATTCATATTGCAGAATACGTTTTCGTTTGGATATAAAGTATTGTGTTGCAAAAACATTGCTTAACTTTATAGATGTTTTCTTTCTACCTTTTTATCTATTTTGTTACAAACATTTATTTTTTCTCTATCTCGTTTCTTTTACCAGTTTAAGATAGTAAATAACAAATTCACTATACAATAAACCAACTTTACTGTTTGAAACTTTGTTAGTTTTTTTACTGTAAATGTCTGCGCTGACGCTCAACTCCTCTTTGCACGTGATCTTATTGTGACGCTATTCGAAAGCATCTCAAATACAACCGTTTGTTTATCGTATTCTCAAATAGTGGTTTTGTAGTGAATTGTTTTAACGTGAATCAGTATTATTCGACGCTTTCTGTTAGTCATTCTATTATTCCGTGCGGATTCAAAATAAACATTATGGAGTAGGAGATGCTTGTAAGTACAGTCAGACTGCTCTTACATGATTCAGTTACATTTGTATTTTGCTTCAAAGGGAAATAGACTCATGCTTTACATCGGATCATCAAACTTCAAAGGATAAATTAGTGGAAAACTAAGTGGAGTGCTTCTCCTCTCAACTAGCGTTTATATAGCATTCATACGCACTAAAATCTCTTTTCCGATAATTATCTAAAAGCTCTTCTAAATAAAGTTCTTTAGTTCTCTTCTCTTCTTTAGTTATCTAGTCTTAGTAGAACATAATTGAAACTAAAATACTATAACATCTGTGTAACCTACATTGTGTTCAAGCAAATAAACTATCTTTATCTTTATCTTAGAAATCATTTAGTCAGTCGTTCAGTCAATAAAATAAAGTTAAAAATTACAACCCGACTACGTAAAAGTTGTAAGCAAGCGTTCAATGATGTTCCTAATAAATATTACCGATCGAAAATTATAATTGAATTTTATTCTCAGGTCTCGAGGCCCCGTGATAGTGAATTACGAATGTATCCTACAAAGGCCTCCTACTACTAGAGTATAAAAAAATAATGATGGATAATTTTAAATCGGTAATATTTATTTAGAACATCATTGAACGATTGTTTACAACTTTTACGTAGTAGGGTTGTCATTTTAAACTTTATTTTATTTGCCTCTTTTTAGTAATGTAGTTATTATCAGTACCTACTGCGATCTTTACAACGATTGTCCAAACCTACCTACACAGTAGGTATATCACGTCACGGCTTAGGTGATTTGCGTCAAGGAGTCTCGAGGCCTCAGGTTCATCTGTGGCAAAGTATATCTACCTATATTGTAGAGGTATAGATAACGCATGGTATCGGGTGTCAGCAACAGGTGTCTAGCGACAGCTAATAAGAATTGATCTTACGCATTAACTTGATGAGTCGAATTTATAATACCTGAATGCAAAATATCAATTTTAAAGTCTGCTTAGATTTTTTGTGTCGCCATTTCAAGAATTATTTCAAATCCCAATTTTTACTCGTAGTATTTACAGTAATTTAGTGTTTTATTTACATGTTTTATAATAACCAAACGTAATTTCCAATTGATTCAATCTAAAATGTTATCTTAATCAAAGTTTTGTTTTGTTCTGTCTTAGCTCTGCGTAGTTACCTACCTCACTTTGATTTATTTCAACCACTAACAGTTTTTAAATCAAGTTAAAAGATGGCGTGTAGAGTCATTTTAAAATAATCAATCAACAAGCTGTTTACGCCTACGTTGATTTATGTAACCAGTTTCAAACTTAAATTGGGATTCAAAACGAAACCTATCGATTGATTTTAAACACAGAGGTGCTACGTTTCTGATAACTTTATTTTATTTGTTTTATTCATTGAATAGACGACGAGCGGTCTGAGACAAACGCAAGTGAACCTGACATGAGAATTGTCTCCGGTTACAAACAATAGCATATCAATATACGTTTGTAAATGCTACAATATTGTAAAGACGTAATAAGTTTCATAACCATGCTCACAATTAAGGGAGTCATTCAAGCAACATGCATCGTAAATATTGAGATCACTTCGTGCGAACCAAATTCATTAGCGCCAATAAAGGTGATTGGAAATAAGTAATTGCCCCACTAAAAACTGTTAATGTCAACAGTTGCAATGTCGGTTTCGTTTCGACAGATCCTCGGCAAGGTACTATAAAATATCTCAAGTTACTTCTTATAGTATTAAGTATAATACTAACCATATTTATTTTCTAACCATAGTTTTAGTACCACCTTATCTCTCCCCGTGCGTAGGTGTCGTAAGAGGCGACTAAGTGATATCCACCAGGAGCGGGCAGCAGCGCCCCCTGCATAACTATTCTACCACCGAACTGCGATCCCCAACCCACATGCCCAGCGTGGGAATTATGGGCATTACCCCCCATTAGATAAACGCCAACATGACGCCTATTAGGGGAAGGCCTACGTCCAGCAGCGGACCAATACAGGCTGTTGAGTCGTTGATTGAGTTATGTTGGATATTACAAGAAATGTTCAATCAAGTTTCATTTTAATTTCCATATTTTTTATCCAAATCCAATATATTTTTATATAAATAATATATTTTTATAAACTAAATCCAAAATAATTTATTTGACATTAGGATTACAAGAAGATGTTACTTATGAGTAGTTGTTACATTTTTAATGGTTTAATGTGAGAGCATTTCCTATGAACCCCGCACTAGGCTAGGCCTGTTTCGCGAGACCGAGCGACAATGATTGAATTGCTATTAGACAGAGAGCGGTCCACTAGCAAAATGAATATAAATAAAAATACGAAATAAATTAGTTTATTTTGTTTAGGAATACGCTGTTTCATGTAATAAGCTGTTTTTGTCTGTCAAAAACTCTTTCTGTTTATAAGGGTTAGCTACTCACTCTTAGTCAATTATCGTTTTATTTATTTTCTAACCATAGTTTAAGTGATAAAAATACAGCCTCAGTGACCTTTCTTATATGTACTGGTAGGTATGTAGGTAAGGTACTACAATTAAACTTACATGTTAAAATTTGATCGAAATGAAAGATGAATTTGATGAAAATACACTGCGGTTGGATATTACTCTAAAGGCTCTAAACCACACTTATATTTTAAAATTATATGCGAAAGTTTATATGGATGGATAAATGGACATTTGTTACTTCTTCACGCCAAAACTACTGAACTGTTCTGGCTGAAATTTTGCATACAGGTAATTCAAACCCTGGAATCAAACACAGGCTACTTTTGAACCCATAAATCAGTTCCCGTGGAATGAAAATCACCTTTTAACGGTCAACGCGTGCGAAGATCCAATCCCCCCTGGCTTCGCACGTGTAGAACGTTTAAAAGGTGAAGCGCAGCTAGTAAAAATAATAATTTCGAAATGTAGAAACTTTCAATGAAAAAACGTTCAAACAATGAGAGCTTAAACATATTTTTCGCAATTGGTATGCAATCGTCCTCGATTTGCAGAATGTATACGGAATAAGTATGCAAGGTTGACTGCATCGTGGAGCCTTCCTGCATTGCTGCGATTGCGCCTATCGCCTTCGCGATTCACACGTTATCTTCGATTCATTGCAGGTTGTAAAAATTAATTACCCCTTGATTTCATTGAATTTGCAAACAGTCTTGGTAATTAATGCGTGTTCATCAAGCGTTATATTAAAAAAAAACTAAATAAAAAAAATCGTAGGACAAAAGTTGACCCCTGTTGGTCTAAAATCAAACCCTTTCGACCTATTACACAAGTAACGTGACGACACCTGTATTATTTTTTGTATATCATTCTCTATAGTCTCTACCAATTTGTTATTTGATTTTGTTTATCATCTATTACCGTCGTACCATTTGAGTCTTACGCCTATGTAAAGAAAAAAAACCCGATATGGTCCCGTTGATTTATTAAAAAGGAAAGATAAGTTACATTCTAGCAGCGCTTACTCAAAAATTGGCATGTGTTACAACTACACGCAAACACATACACTCAAAGTTATATTTCCAGTCCTGTGCAATACAAAGAACAACAAAGACGGAAAGACCAAGTGAGACCGAGACAACAATATTTCTCGCTAGTACGACCGCCAATGCAGCCGGTCAGACGGTGACTGAGGGGGGACGGTGTGAGGGGAGCACACAATTTTACACAATTTGAGGTTGCCACTTTCGAGAAACCAGTACCTCATCTTCCTTTTTTAATAAATCAATGTATGGTCCCATAAAAGTTTAAAACCAAGAGACAACTATTTGTTACGTAGAACAAAAAGAGCTGTAAAATAGTGAAAATAATTCCAGAATTTAAAGTCTGATGTTTGTCCCAGCCGTAAACAACCAAGAGTAGGCTTAATGGTCGGTCTGCAGAGTCCGTTTTAAAAAAAAAATACTTTTAAATCCATTATGGTTATACTAAAGTTATTTACAAAGGGATTTTTATGTAACAAAAAATGAGGGTAGGTCGTTATATCTGCCAATAAACACTCACTCGGAGTCAGTGCCTTCAGTTTTTCCGTAATCATGGCTCATGAAACTGTGCCGAAATATTGAAAAATCAAATCATGGTAAATATCCCTATATAATAAAAATAATGCTGCCTAATGATTTCAACGTTAAAACAAGAATAATATTCAAGCAGATACGAATCATCGTACACACCTTTATAATACTCGTATAAGCCAGCAGAAAACTCACATTATAATCGCCCATATTTTCTCTACCATCTATTTTAGTTGTACCATTTTTTTTATTGACTTGGCTTTGGACAACTCATGTATAAATTAATGCCTCATTTATACCTATTTAGCTTTAAATGATTTATCAAATTAGAACGATGTTGTTAATAGATGGTAGTATGTACTTCTATATTCGTCATGCTAAAATAAATCAGTAGGTATTTCAAAAGTGTGCTAGTTTATATGCGTGACTAGATAAACTCAGTTTGTCGGAGTTTTAAGCACACAGATCAAGTCTCCTTCCCTCAACTTTTATTTATTAGTAGGTAGGCACATACTGACTTCATTGACTGGTGACAGCGCATGCTTGAAGCAAAACTGACTGGTTCTTCTCGTTCTATATGTCCATAATTATTTTAAGTATGTTTATTTCCAGTATATCCTGATTAAAATGCAAGAAGGCGACGCAGAGGCCGTTTACATTGTCAAACCAATTAGTAGGAACCATAAAAATCGTACTATAAATCATTCGGCTTCCTCATCGACCGTTTCTGTTAACCGTGTCGGTGTGATCTTTTACACTCTTATAATTTTCGGAAGACTTTTGTATCGGGATTGTTTTACGAGGTGTAGACAGTTTAAGTACACTTAAAACGATGCTGAGCTCCGTATCAGGAGAAACTCGAACGTAGTTGTGTTCCAGTATTCAGGCTAACGTTACGATGCCACTCGTAAAACAGTGTGATGCTAATGACATATTATTGAATTTTACCAGAATGTCCCGAAGCAGACAGTGGACTCGAGCCAACTTACTCAACAAAAATATCGCATATAATTTATTGAGTATCATTCTACGAATGCTTTGGGAGTGAGACTGCTGTACAGTTGCACCTCATAAAAACAAAGTTAAAAAATATTTTGCGAACTGTGTCGGTGTGTGAGCTACTAATTTAGCTAACGTTGTATATAATACCTACCTATACTCGTATTCCCGTAGGTAAGAAAATATATCTGTCACTTCAGGTAGTTAGGTAGAGATAAACAAATGAGCGAGCATTTACTCTCCGTTGACACAGAAGTTTATTCGTCTGGCGGTTTTGAAAGTTTGGAAGATATGTCCTTTACAATTTGAGCAAGGTCGACGTAATTGCTATCACAAAAGTATTTCCAAACGAAATTTTGAAGAAGATTGTCTCGATTGTTACCGCAAGTGCAGGTATGTTGTTCAAAGGTCTTTCGAAAATAAAATATGGACGGTAGTGACAGCAATCGTCACAAAAAGCCGCACAGTTTAGATTGAGGTAGAGCAAACAGCGAAGCTTAGCTTTCGTTGCAAGACAATGATCCCTATTGCTGTTCTGAGCACGCGCGTGTCCACCTACACAGATCAAAAGCAGGCTTACTTGGCCTCACTAACCTATCCAACAAAGTTATCAATCAGACAGCGAGAATGCAAATTTTAATTGTGGCCTAGGCGAGTCTGTCTCGCTGTATTATGATCACAATTTATTTGCCGAGGAGTGCGGAGTCGCAGGGCGGAGCGAGTCGAACGATCGGGGTGGGAGACAACCGCCAATTATGAATAAACTAGCTCTACTACTATGTTAATAAGACTTGAGATTTTTCCCCGACAGTTTCACCTCAGTAAGCTCATTAATGGTTTTGTGACTCCGTTATCAGGCCTCTAGAAAGCCTTGCCTTTTAATAATCTAAGTTTACCTATTTGCGTACACTTAAAATGCAAACGCTTGTAGTTACGGATGCTGTTTCTACATTATCTTTCGCGTTGGTACTCTACACTGTAATCTAACGATTTCTGTCTGTGATATTTTGTAACAAAATCACGAGAAATAAGACACCCAGATCTTTGACCAATACCACCCACTTAAGTTTGAAATTGAAGACTCTGAATAGTTATACAATTTTAAAAAACACAATTTTATTTAAAAACTTATCGTAGGTTGACTATTACAGATGTAAGCATACCTATGTAAACGGGTGTATACGTTCGTGTTCTTCCAATACAAATAGGGTTCGTAGTTATCATACAATTTCTTTTTACAGAAATATAGACTTTACATATTCAACCAGACCTTAAAAAATATCAAAACTAGGTGCAGAATATTAATTAAAAAATTGCAACAATGGTCAAACATCCTAACAATTTTTTTTATGAGTTGGGATATGAGAGACTTCTGAAAACAGATCTCCGGCCAGGTGGGATGACGATCTGCGAAAGACTGCAGGCAGATGCTGGATGCGTCAAGCTGAAGACAGGGCGCTATGGCGCTCATTAGGGGAGGCCCATGTCCAGCAGTGGACTAGTATATGCTGATGATGATGATGAAAAACAGATACAATGTCAACGCTTTAGCTCAATCCTAGAACTTTGATAGAAGATATGACATTTATCACATCTGTGTATTTTTCCATCAAACTTCAAAGATTGGGGTCTAGGCATTTTGACGTTAGGTCACTTAATTTTTTAAATAAGGGCGATCTGCACTTACGTACAAATATGTATTGATTTTAATTATAGAACCGTTTATAGCTAAATATCCCAAGCTTTCGTAAAAAATTGCGTACCATACGAGGCTACTAGTTTGAAGACGCGACGCGACGGCCAGACGCACATTGTGGATAGTGTCCCATTTCCGGAGCTAAATATAATTTTACTTGATCATATAACTATATGGAGATTAATGGACGGATGGGGATACCAACTTTTACGGATAAACTGAACAGAATGGCGGGAAGTGTTATTAATTGTGTTTAGAGAAAAAAACAGGTAGCGAAAAAAGAAAACAAACAGATCTTTGTTAACTCAATAAATAAGTCGACGAACTTTTCGACGAATTATTAGGAATAAATATTAGGTCCTTACATATGAAATTGGCGTTTTTCGTACTGGCCACTTTAATCACAAATTTCTCCTCTTTGGTAAGGAATTCCAAATTCAAATTTGTACAGCTATAGACTCATGTATTTGTGCTTCGATGATCGTCATTCATTTGTTTTTTTTCTTCTGTTTTTTTCTGTTTGCGTCACTCATTTTACAAAATGGAAAACTTAAAATATCGCATTATTTACGAGTACGAGTTCCGCCGTGGCACTAGTGCTGCGGAAACAACTCGAAGGGTGAATGATGTGTATGGCGGTCGTGTTGCAAAAGAAAACACAGTTCGTTTTTGGTTCCAACGTTTTCGTTCTGGAAATTTCGACCTGCAGAACAAGCCCCGTGGACGGCCTGAGACTCAAGTTGATAATGAAGAGTTGAAGGCTATTGTGGAAGCGGATCCATCGCAAACCACGTCCGAGTTAGCTGCAGGCTGCGATGTTAGTGATAAAACTGTTTTAATTCACTTGAAGCAAATTGGGAAGATTAAAAAGCTTGAAAGGTGGGTACCTCACGAATTGACTGAAGCAAACCGATTACTAAACCGGCACAATAATGAAGGTATTTTAAACCGAATCATTACCTGTGATGAAAAATGGGTTCTTTACGATAATCGGAAGCGCTCAGCGCAATGGTTGGATCCTGGCCAGCCAGCCAAATCCTGCCCCAAGCGAAAATTAACCCCAAAAAAGTTACTTGTAAGCGTTTGGTGGACTAGTGCCGGTATTGTTCATTACAGTTTTCTCAAATCTGGCCAGACTATTACGGCTGATGTCTATTGTCAGCAATTGCAAACCATGATGGAAAAGCTAGCGGCTAAACAACCTAGGCTGGTCAATCGCTCCACGCCACTGCTGCTTCACGACAACGCTAGACCACACACTGCGCAACAGACGGCTACTAAATTAGAAGAGCTTCAATTGGAAAGTCTAAGACATCCTCCGTACTCCCCGGACCTTGCTCCAACAGATTACCATTTTTTTCGAAATTTGGATAACTTCTTGCAAGGGAAAAAATTCAACTCCGATGGGGCAGTCCAAATCGCCTTCAAAGATTTTATAGATTCCCGTCCGACTGGTTTTTTTAGTAAAGGGATCAATGAACTTCCTATAAGATGGCAAAAGTGCATAGAAAATAATGGTTCATACTTTGATTAATTAAATATATTATATTAAAAAATATTCGACTTTTTGTTCCTCCCATACAAAACGCCAATTTCATATGTAAGGACCTAATATATGTACATATGTGGGTCAGTTAAAAATATTTATTTATTTATTTATTGCATTCATGTCCATTAAAAGTTGTTAACAATTATAGGTAGAATCTACATGGACCCTGTAAGGGTGTAGCAACATTATGGGTTAGATTTCTTATGTGTAAGCATGTTAAGTACTTTACAATATTATATTAATTATACATTTGGTCCTCATATAATTTATCTAGTAAGTTGCGATACAGAGGAAAAGAAATACATTATGTCGTCAGCATTAAGTAGGGGTATAATAATTATTATGTCAGAAATAAAATTATTGAAATAAGCACTAGCTTTCATATAAAAAAGAATCATGAATATCGGACCACCCAGTCAAAAGTTATGAAGTAGAAACATAAAAAAACAAAACAAAAAACAGACGTGTGGCACTCGGGGACTGCCGCGGTAAAGCTATTGCAATGCCATCTAGAGGCGAGTTGCTGAACTAAAGAGACAAACGTCAAGGTTTTTTCGTTACGGAATTTCTGTTCGGTCCCCGCGCTCAAGGCCCGCGATAGAAGCTATGCAATAGCTTAAAAAAACAGTCGAATTGAGAACCTCCTCCTTTTTTTGAAGGAGGAGGTTCTCAATTCGAATCGGAAGTCGGTTAAAAATTACAAGATTCATCTTGACATTTTAACCGACTTCCGCTAAGTGTCCTAATTAGATAAAATATTCTTCTGCCTCTCAAGAACTCGTTTACCCCATCGGTTGTCCCTTCTTAGCGAGATATGGCCGGCCCACTGCTACTTTAGCTTGCTAGTTCTTTGAGCTATATCGATAACTTTGGATCTCTGTCGGATGTATTTGTAACGAATCTTTCAGAGACTTCGAGCTTAGCTCTTTCCATAGCTCGCTGAGCGACTTTGAACTGGTGGACCAACTCTATCGTGAGGGTCCACGTCACAGGGGCCTAATTCCACTATTTTTAAACAAATGCTATAATGGTGCCATACAATTAAGATAGAGATTGAGTCGTAAATTTAGTTGGTATTCTATTACCATAACATAGTCATAGTGAGGCGATTGTGTTAGTGGAATCAGGCCCCAGCTCCGTAGGTCATGACGGGTAGGATAAACTGATGATTACTTAGTATGGATGTTCTATTCTAATGTATATTATGGATAAAACACGTAAGTTTAGTGTGAAAGTGTGATATAGGTAAGGTGTTATTTTGGAAACATAAAGTCTTAAAAGCAGACGTGCAAAAAGTAGGGCACTTATTATATGAAATTGCTATCAAAGCAAAAAAAGGTTTACAGCGTATATACAGACAGCACGGGTGGTCGCATTAAACGCATATACGTAGGTATTGTGTATATTAAACGTATACTTAAACCAAACATGTCATTTACATCTCCACGCGGTCGCCACCCGCATACTTGTGCCATTTATCGGAAATCTATGCATAATTTATCGGATTTTTTGCCCTTATTTAGATGATGGTAAGTAAACGATTACGTTATAGTGACAAATTAAAAGGGGCTTCCATTAGGTTTTTAAATTTTCCGTTCAATCTTTAATAGATTAATTTAGAAAAGTACGCTTATTGATTTATTTTCGTTTTGAAATTTATTCAGTTATTTCGTTTACGTTAGTATGAATTTTGAAGGTCCTAGTCCTCCACTCGTAACTCTAAAATGTTCAAATTGACGTAAACGAAAAATCATAAAATATTTATTAAATTAAATTAATAAAATTTTTCATTGCATTATTTTTGGTCACTTTATATTATTATTCGGAACCTAGTTTATATAATATCAATCTTGTAAAACAAACTGAAAAGAAATTTGATTATCCTTCAATCAATTACGTGAAATAACGAGTCTTATCTTATCATTTTGGCAAAAGTACATCAAGGTCGGCGTTGTAGTAAATAAATTAATCAGTTTTTCATCAGTCGTATCTTTATCAGTGGTAGGTATAATTATTCTTTACAATTCACTCGCTGCGCGAAAAGTAATCAATGGTTATCAATGCGTCATAATGGGTAGGCAAAATCCTACTTTTTGAGTTTCTTCCGTGTTCGGTTGTATGCATGACTTTTTTAGTTAAGAGTCACCTGGCCTCCTAAAAAGTTCTGAACTACTTTCGCTTCTACTTCTCAGGACCACGTCTGGTTTAGGGTGCCGTACCCAAAAGGAAAACGGAGTAAGACTCGCTGTCCGTCTGTCACCAGGCTATATCTCATGAACCGTGGTAGTTAGACGGTTAACATTTTCACAGGTGATACATATGATGATACATAACATAAAAACCAGAATAAAGTAATATTTAGGGGGGCTCCCGTACAACAGACATGATTTTTTACCGTTTTTATTGATAATAGACCCTTCGTGCGCAAGTCCAACTCGGACTTGGTCGGTTTTATTTTAATAAATTCAAAAATAATTCGTCATCCAGGGAAACGCAAGCAAAGCCGCTTACAAAGCCTTAGTATTATTATGTTCGACAGAGCCGCAGCAGAAGTCGCGGCCAGCAGCTAGTTTATAAATAAAAGAGACCGACGATAGCCGACGACATGACTCAACGTTTTAAAGTTAAGAGGGAACCGTTAAAACCGTTTTTGGGAGACAAAATATTGTTATTCATATCATTTATTGTGATTTTTTGCTTAAAAGTCTACCCAAAAACCCTGCCAGGTCAGGGAGTTCTCCCTCCCTTGCTTGCTTTCAGTTTGTTTGACTAAAATAACGGTTTTGACGTGTCGGTGGTTATAAAAAAGAATTATACCAACGCTTTTTACTATCATAACAACATATACACGACGAACTATTTCTGCTGCGAATTGTAGTAATTTTGAGACCATAACAACACATTCGTGTGATAAAGGTAATAAAATCGTTATTGGTGTCTATTCTATACAGATGTCGCCAAAACTAGACTAAACTAATGTGACAGGACTAAAAATGTAGCCGTCTCTGTCAAAACGGTCAAAATAATAAGGATGGCATCATTTTTAGACCTGTCAAATTAGTTTGGTTTAGTTTTGGTAGCATCTCAATTGACACCAATATGAATCTAATAAATAACTAATAAATATCAAATTAGTATACTATTACTTTGTACGGGAGCCGGTCCACCTTAATACGATGAACCAGAAGCGTTATTTATAAGTGTTTGGTGACACCGGCGTCGTAATTAAAATTTGAATTTGGCACAGCTTAAGAAGTTTAGGTATCCTATAGGTCGTTTTCACGCCATAACGACGACGTCGTCGCGTCGACGTCACTTCGCAATATTCTGTCTTAACAAATCTTCAGACTAATATTATAAAGGCGAGAGTTTGTATGGATGTATGGATGGATGGATGTTTGTTACTTCTTCACGCCAAAACTACTGGACGGATCTGGCTGAAATTTTGCATACAGGTAATTCTAATCCAACATGGAATCAAACATAGGCTACTTTTTATCCCATAAATCAGTTCCCGTAGGATGAAAATCCCTTTTAATGTTTCCATAGGAACAATGCGTGCGAAGCTGTGGGACGCAGCTAGTATATATACAAAAATGAATTGCTGTTCGTTAGTCTCGCTAAAACTCGGGAACGGCTGAACGGATCGAGGCGACCCAGCGTACCTAATTTAATATGCTATTGAATAGAATAGAATAGAATAGAATAGAATAGAATAGAATAGAATAGAATAGAATCTTGGCATCCGTGTAGTAAGTTGAAAGAAAGAAGAAAGAAAGAAAATGATTTTAACACAAATAAAATAAAAGACTACTTAATGACACGAACCAACACAGTTAACTATTATTGGAAAGGTAAAACTAACACAAGTAGGCACCTACCTAAGTTCCTATTGGGTTGGTACTAAGTGGAAACGAGCGCGTGTGTGTAGGTTTAACAAGTCCTGACTCAGCTTGTTGCTCTACACAAAAACCCAGAGAAGGTAATTTGTGAAGGAGCGCTGGTTTTCAGTAGTGGCTGACTGCAACGTAACTGCACCTGTCAACTGTAACGCTGCACCTGAAAACTGCAGGCGACGCATTCGTCGACTGCAGTGGGATAAAAAGTGCCTACGTGTACGAAACCCGACCCGATCCGTTTAATAGTTTTTGCGTGATGTGGTAACAAAAATCCATCCATCATCCATCCAAACTTTCGCATTTATAATACTTCTATAAGTGAGATGCGAAAGACTGGATGGATATTCACCACTGAACGGATCGTGGATGTATGTAGATCTAGATCTGACACAATAAATAGGCCACTTTTACAGGTGTGCATGACAATTAAAGCGTTTTATTTGAAACTATAGATAAAACGATCACCGAAAACCAGTTCTCAAGTTAATTGTGTGTCTGTAACGATTATGCAAGGCAATCGATCTACGTTTACGTGGGACGAAATTACAGTGTGAATTTATTTATAACATGAGTGTCTGTCTGTATGTTTTCACATCTTTATCTGACAGTTAATGAACCCTGGCGACGAATGCTTTAAACAGTTTGTCACAATAGAAACACATTTGAAAAGTGTATCGGTTAGAAAGATTCATTGATTTACTTTTAATTTAACCTGTTTTTTCCACTCTTGGGCTCAGGTTTCCTGTTCATTGATTTCAAGAGAAGACTTTCGTTGTAATACGTTAATATGTTTAATGTCTTTGACATGACTTTGTGAGGTTTACAGAATAAAACTGTTTAAGGGCATCTGTGTCACCTTCAGGCGTCAAAAACGCAAATTCATGAATTCACTCGTACAAAACAAAACCTAGGTAATTAGCAACAGATTAAACTATATGATCAAACCGTCTTTATCGTAGCATGCTTACTACCTACTGCATTTACGCATGGTACAAAAATAGAAGGTACAAATACACCTGCTTTTTAAGAGCCTTTATTGGCTATAATCTCTGCTGATTTTATGTCGAAGTTTTGAAGGCCTAGAAGGCACCTGTTTACTCTTGCCCGTTACATATCAGAAAGTAAACCGATTAAGGTCATTAAATTACGCAACGTTCGAAAATAGTTGAGAAAAAATTATAAACGAATGCGAAACGAGGCCGAAGGGCGTGTTGGGCAAGTATGAGTAATGACCTGCACAAATCGTCTCCAGCCCTCGAGGTGACGCGAGGGATTTGAATACAATGCTGCGATAGCTCAGGGCCGCCCTCGGACCTGCATACATAATCCTGTACTTATTTAAAAACTGCAACATTCCTCCCAGGAGTGATGGGCTGATGACACAACCAGTGAATCTTGAAGACCGACTGATTCTCATGGGATCAAGTGACTTTATGTTGAACGAATTAAACTGCTACTGTAAACTTTTGCATTAATGCCTAAATAATAACTGCAACCGTGCCAAAATACAGAAAACTCAAAACAACACAGATCCTCTTCCCGTGTTTAGGTTTATTTAGCCCATCTCTTCGCGTGGGTGTCGTAAGAGGCGAATGAGGGATATTCCCCAGGGCGAGCAGCAGCATCCCCTGCAGAACAATAATTATTCTACCACCGAACGGCGATCCCCAACCCGCATGCCCAGCGTGGAAAATATTCCCCACGCTGGGCATGCGGGTTCGCAGTTGGAGCTCTTACGACACTCACGGGAAGAGACGGGCTAAATAAACCTAAACACGGAAAGATGATCAGTGTTGTTTTGAGTTTTCTGTATTTTGGCAGGATCCATAAAAAATGAATCAAGAATTTCATAAAATATAAAAAGAATGAGAAATCGTCATGGTGAGGAACCACCATAACGATTTCTCATTATTTTTATATTCAGCGTTGAAAACAGATGGCCATACTTGAAATCCTTCAAAAGAAAGTCATGAAAGTTTTAATATTTTTCATTTATTACATTTGATTTTCAAAGGTTTCTTGGCAAACTAGACGTTATTGTTCTGGGCGTCTTTATTGCGCTATAGTAGGAACTTGCAAAGGAAACAGACAATATACCTTAAGAATAGACAAAACTGACTTATGAATTTAATTTAAATATCCTTATAAATATACCTTTACCTACTTATTGCATTTTTTCGAAGCGTCATCTTTTTACAATGCCGAAAACGGCTACAGTGAAAACCTCTACCTACCTTATATTGTTCACATTCACAATTGTCACGGTCACATGAATTACCAGCCCAATGTTATTGACTTCAGCATTTCATTTCTTCCATTAAGGCGCATACACGAGTGAAAGTGGCGCCGCCACCTATCTTATTATTATGGTAACGACAGAAAATTTTAAAAATACATCGTACAATTTGTTTACAATTATAAGTTATTTATTAATGCCTCTGTAATAGTTTTATTCTGTAAAGCTTGGGCAGAGATACGAAGTTGCCCTATTTGCCCAAAAACTCTATTTTCGCATCTCTGCCTAAACTATACAAGATTAAACTATTACAGAGGTATTTAAAAATAGCTTATATTAGATAACACAAACCGTACGATGGATTTTTAAAATTTCCTGTATAAACGTAATAATAAGTTCAAATAGATAGATGGCGCTGTCATATTGGTTAGGGTATGCCGCCTTAAGCCTTAACGATCGTACCTCAAGGCTGCATAGGCTGCATTCCTGACATGGCACGACGAGTAGCTAGTTATGGCAGGTCATATATGACAATAAACTTTCTGGACTCGACTGTACAAAAAGCCCGCATAAACATGCCAGGTATGAAGATAAACTCACTTTTATAAGCTTTAAAATATCAAAGGTTACAGTGGGCGCCACAATTTAAATTCCTGGTTCATTTTTATACCTGCTTACGCTCAAAATGCTCTATGTAGCGGCATATCAAACCAGAATTGAAGATAAGGTGTTTTTTTATGGCAACCATTCTCTTCTGTGCTCATTAAACTCAGCTTCGACGGCTGTCCTATAGAGAATAAAGTTGGGCCCACTGTTAAGGTAAAATTTTCAGACCTATAAAGTTTAATCACTTTGCATTAACACCGAACGCGTCGAAATCATCGATTGAAACCACTCTAATAACCTTTGGAATATAAATTATATATACCTAATAGGTTGGAGAGTAGAGGCGTGAAGCTAAAATACGATAGGTAAAAATCAGGTAAGGTAACAATGGGACAACCACGATAGAATAAAAATTCGATTGGGAAATGAGATATAAAAAGTTTGACCATACTAAGAAACCGTTCAAACACGATAGCTTGATATGCCGATAGCATAGAATCAGAAACATTGGTGTCAGAATCATTCAGAATCATGTATTAACTTGTTTATATGTTGTTAGGTCTTAGCAGTTAAGTAATAGTCTCAAACATGTACCCCGTTGGGGCGCTACAAAATAACTTTTGTCTATTGTCTTTATTGTCTATTCAGATTTTACCAAAACTAGACTAAACTAATCTGACAGGAGTAAAAATGATGCCTTCCTTATTATTTGGCTCGTTTTGACAGGGACAACGACATTTTTTAGTACTGTCAATTTAGTTTAGTTTAGTTTTGGCGACATCTGTATAGACACCAATAACGATTTTCCGCGAGCTACTAATTGTCATATCTTCTTTATTACTGGTACCCCCCGCGACTCGAAATGGAAAAGAGGGAGGCCTCTAACCCGTTGGAGCGATGATCTGGCAAAGACTGCAGGAAAACTCTGGTCTAGGACTGTTAGAAACAGAACTAACTGGAAACATTTGGAGGAGGCTTTCGCCGCTACAGGCGGTCAATACACTACTAACAACTTTTATAAACCTTTAAATTCAAAACTGTTATGAAAGTGCTACCAAAGTGTATTTAATAATTGATTTTGTTTTAAAAAACTATAAACCGACTTCAATTTTTACAGTTTTTTCAAGAATTTTCATGGATTCCACTGTCAGAACTGAACAAAATTAAAATGGGACCACACGGTAAGCACCAGCTTTCATATAAAAAAAGAATCATGCAAATCGGACCACCCAGTCAAAAATTCTGAGGTAACATACATTAAAAAAAAAAAAAACTGACGAATTGAGAACCTCCTCCTTTTTTTGAAGTCGGTTAAAAATAAAACTATTTTTATTTCATTTATTAACCTTCTTTATTGTTTCCTTGATACAGGCTTAGCCTAGTGAGAAAGGCGAAGAATATCACTATTTAAATTCCTTCAGCAAAATTTTCTATTTTATGTCTTCTAGGTTAAGTTCAGTATCCGTCTTATTTTTTTGTATTATTTGCTGCAATAAATATTTTTTAACTTTTTTACCTTTTTTTAACTTGGTCATCAATTTTAAAATAATATTGCGAACGTTTGAATGGATGGATGTTTATTATTTCTCCACACCAAAACTACTGAAATACCATAGATAGATCGCGCTGTTATCCCATGAATCAGTTCCCTTGGAAAATATTACCTCTTAAACATTTGAACATTTTGCTTTAAAATCACTCACTCTCATTGACTTGTTTTAAGAAATTCGCTAAAAGCTAGTTTCTTAAAACAATGGTATATATGCCGTAATGTATTTTAGGATGCCTTCAAAAGTTTTAAAGAGTAAAAGAAACCTCCAGCTTAGTAGCTATACATCTGGCTAGTGCCCGACCGATGTATAGACAATGGAAGCACTTGCGTCCTCAATAGCGGCTGGCACCAGGCGTGCTGCCTATTTGGGAGGGTCTCCGTATTAGGAAGGCTGCAAGTTGAGTTGAGATAAATATCGAGTGCGAAACGAAGCCCCGCCAGTCCCGTCAGCTGCCACTCGACTGGCTTATTTTATGGATATGGTGGAGGAGCTGTGGCTTAATTTTCATGGTATAGGTCGCGCAAATTTTTATGAATTCCGTAAACATAGTTTTTTATTAATTTAAAAAAGGGCACCCTACGTGAAAATCACATTTATGTTTAAAGGTAGATTATAGATCTAATTAACTTTGTGTTTTTACGCGCCGCATGATTTTTGTCAATTAAAGTTATCATAATAAAACAAACCTCAACCTGAACAGCCCGTATTGGGCCACTGCTGGACGCAGGCCTCCCCGGATAAGCGTTTATCGTTTATCTAATGGGGGGTAATGCCCATAATCCCCACCTTGGGCATGCCGGTTGGGTATCAAAGCTCGGTGGTAGAATTTTTCTACAGGAGGCGCTGCTGCCCACCCCCCGGTGGATATCCCTTAGTCGCCTCTTACGACACCCACGGTAAGAGATGGGGTGGTGCAAATTCTAAGCCAACACCTCACAGCTATAAAACAAACAGTCAGACTAAACTCAAATAAATGAGATCTGAGAAATGTAACGAATTTAACAAGATACATATAATAGATATGTACATTTTATAGTCAATAGACCTTTGTTTGACCGTAATCTCACCTAATGGTATGTGAAAATGTGGCCAACGGTATATCACGAAGGTCTCACTTATATGTGACACGACGCCTAATCACTTATATGTCTTGAGGAGACCTGGATTGTAATCGGCCTGAAAAACAGAAGCGGGAAGCAGGACTGGATGCGAATCGGCGCATGGTACAGTAGTACGTCAGTCATCATTAATTCCTTCTGACTCCTTAAAATAAGCTACGGCGCCGTCACTCGCGCGTACTTCCGAGAATTTATAAAGATTTGCGCGTATTATACCGACTCAAATGAATTCGTTTATAGATAAACATGTATGTATATATTGTATCGCATTAGTTTTAAACTCTAATGTTACATTAAATGATGTTGATAAATAAACAAAACTATTAGTTAATAAAATTATCAAACGGCACAAGAAAAAACCGTAATTTAAGGAAAAACCAAACAAACAGTAATTTAGATAAGTGTAAAAAGAAGCAGGTGAGTATAGGCATAATGATTACTCATGACAAGAAAATAAATAAAAGTAAAAGCAAAACAACCAATTTGATTATAATAATAATAAATAAGCACCTACAAATTGTGTGAATTGAAAACTTTTTATGCTACTAATTTCTACCCTTGGCTTTGCACGCGTTATTTGTATAGAAAGGTTTTAATAATATACCTACTCGTATATGCCATTTGATTTTTGGGAAAAATTAGATATGCCTATGCGGTCTTCACAGACAAGATAAAAACATCAGCCTGATCCGTTCAGTAGTATTGGCGTGAAAATAAACAGGATGTCGAGGTATGTTTGTATATTTTCCACCGATACAAACTTTTGAATTTATAATATAACAGTGATTCTTACGTTCCTACACAGGGGTATAGAAAAATAATAAGCGGCATTAAGCTTTATAAACTCTTGCTGTGGTTACTTTGAACATATTAAGGTTGGACATTTGAATCTACCAACCTTAATAGATAACTTTTAAGTGCTAAAATACATACGGGGAAATTGGAAGCAAAAACAAACAATAGCAGCAGACGAAAAAAAAAGGTTTGTCCTCAGATTTATGTGGATAATACCTACCTATTATATTTACCTACTGTTTTCATCGCATTCTGTTCTAATATCAAATACATCGTAAAATGTCTGAGCATTCACGTAAAATGTTCTAATAAATTTATGGTTCAACACACATACCTACATTAAGTCGTTAAAAATCACACAAATTTTACAACAGTTTATTACACTTGCAAAAAACAAGTCCCAATTTTTGTATTCCACTCATTGATCTGTTAAACATTTAGTTAGGTACCTATCAAATCTTTTAAGTTTTAATTTGAAACGCCAGGCAAGATAAACAAAGACTTTAAATTCCAATTTTAGTGCTGGTATAAAAATATGCTCAAACATTCTTGTTATTTTGGCAAACCTTTTTTCTCCTTTTTTATGTGGCCAGATGCGCTTTCAAATAAAGAAATATTTTTTTATTATTATTTTGATAAACCAAAGTTCACACAAAAGATTTCAAAGAGTTTTCTCTGAAGATAATTCATTTATTCAGTCCTATATCTCACTCATTGCCAACTTATTAATTGGCAACATTCCCTCGCTGTCCAAATAACAATAAATTCATCAGCGAAGTCTACCAAATCACTTTAAAACGTTGCTATTGATAAAAAAAGAATTTGCCAGACAGTATCGTAATAAGAAAAGAGAAGGCCACATGGGCTTCTTCAATATGGTGGTAAGTGCACCTAGGGACATTTAGGTTGTTTTAAATTACGCCCATAGTTTGCGGTTTACCGACTCGCCTAGCTGCTCGTGCGGATGCTGTTACTGCTTACGACCAAATCAAGCACCTACCTTATCCGGCATTTGCAAATTATTTACCGTCGATTTAGTAAGAATCTAAACCTTACATTGATGAAATGATAAACGATTTCTTGGGTGAGGCGCACATTTAATTTAGAAACCCGGATCCGGTGACGAGAGTGTTTTATACTTATCATGAATTTTAGTGTGTATACTTCAAAATATATAAAAAGAATGGAAAAACTATATACTCCAAGAAACTTATTATCGTAGAACTGAATTTAGATCAAAAGCCTACTTTACTGCTTAGCTTAGCTTTCACGCCTTTGAAATTGTTCTACAGACAAGTCTTCAAATACAGCACACAGGGAGCTTTCTAGAACTCCACCAAAAATATTGTACATCGTAAAATAACTGGTTACTACCAACTATTATTGTGTTCTGCGGTACCTACTTACACGCTACGACATGATCATAAATATTTACAAAGTGACGCGAGGCGCCGTGCAAGCGCAATCCAAGCGCGTGCCGTTGAGACTGAGTGCTCGTTAAAAACTAACCCATGTAATTAGCAGTGAAAAACAACCGAAACCACAGAAGGAAATGTAGTAGTGACTTGAAATTTCACTATGATACAATGGTAGTTTCCTGGGTAAAAAAATATTTTTATTATTAGCCCATCAGTTAGATTTATTAGAAGATATTGAACACATATTTTTTCTTTTGTCAATCAAACAATATATGACAAAAATAAAGCGCGTCAAAGTTTAGGAGTGGAGGCTAAGCTAGTGACGTCACACCTTCCTAAAAAGTGTCCCAAGGTGTGTCGTCATGCGGAACTCTACATATTAGCTATGCATCATTTTGCACCATTTTTCTAAAAGCAACTAAATAAAAATGTGACCCAGTATCTTCTGAGGATCTAACTGGCGAACTTGTTAGAATTATTAAGACCTATTCAATCAACTAATAATTTGGAAGCCCCATGTTTCTATTTCTAACTTTATTAAAAACAAGAGAATTTTTCCCTGCATACAGACCCCGCGGGACACTTTTAAATATAACAAAGGACCAGTTGATTGGTATGATATCTATGTTGAGCTCAACAATGTCCAATGTCCTCAGCTTACATGTCGTAGCGTTGACTGTTTATCTGAAGCAGATGCTTACAAAGAGTCATCAAGTTACCACAAATGGGCTAATGTATCGAAAGATCCAAACGGTTGTCAGTTCTTTTACGGAAAAGGGTTGATTTCGGAATGAAAACAAATTTTCTGAAAATGTTCTGCAAAAAATAAAACATAAAAAACCCCAAGTATGAAGAAAAAATGCCTAGTTTTTCCAAAATATGGATAAATAATGTTAGAAATTCAAAAATTCCTAGAACAAACCTTGTCGTTGTCCAGAATCGAATTTCGGCCTTTCCGTGGCACACTGAATATAAATCTAACTTATCTGTCTATCCAGCATTTTCTCAAATACTGACTACAAACTTTTGCGTCTCAGGGTTTTAAAACACTGGCTAACTTAAGTGATACAAGCCGGTGTAACAAAGTCGCATGTCCCACGGCCTCAAGACCTCGTGACTGCTCTCGAATATCCATCACGAAGCTCTCGTACCGCATCTTATTAAGTGTTATGAAAGGCCAAGTGACAGAGCCTTTTACGGTCGCCCGCCACGGTGGCGTGTTTTATGACCCCACCTACTGGACTTTTACTTGCACAAAGTAACTGATTCGGACGAAAGGGCATCAGAGCAGAAATCGCGAAATATCCCAGGGTATTAGAGCAAATTAGGAAAATGCTTGAAGTAACCCCTTTGCCTTTCGACATGAAAGTCGTTTGTCTTTTATGCTTTTAGCAAAGAAATCATGAACAGATGTTCTTTCCTGCAAAACAAACATTAAAAATTGTTCATTTGAAACACAGATATCAACAGAGAGTTACGCGACTCATAATTACAATGATTTTTAGCCAGAAAAGCAGTAACGATGACATAAACTAAGAATCCAGACATCGTGAAATGGCATGGTGTTCAATCAACTTATCACATAGAGGCAGGGCCTGATACAGACAACAGTGCGTAAATAGAGAACCTCGTTCCTACAGGCGGCTATTATCACGTCAAGAAGACCTACCTTTATCTCTCAATTTAGTGATATTTTCATAAAGACAAGTAGGCGGCGCCGGCGGCGCACAGTGCGGTAGGTCCGTACGTAACTCGCTTATGGTAACACTAATTGCAAACCGCTTCAAGAACTCGTCGATAACACGATAATGTATTTAATGACAGTCTATAATCTTGTGTGTCCGCTCCTGATAATCCATCCTGGCGGTCTACCTACAAGTTGGTAGAGTCGTCACAAATGTCGATTGTTTCGACAGCCTGTACAAATCAAGGGCCAATATGTGGATTTTCTGAGCTAATGTTAGTCTATAGGACCCAAATTAACAATAGTATTAGCATAAGTACATTAATCCAGTTTGTCTAGTCTAGATGAAGCGCATCCAAATAAACTGGATGTGACGTAAGAGCTGGTGAGTATTTGACTCAGCGTATCATTATTGACATTATAGCGCGGCAATGCAGCCACCGTCTTGGGGACGACTGGTTTTGATTTGTATCAGTTCTGCTTCCTCTAGAAGTCTAGACTAAGTTCCTATAGAGTCTGACCAAAAAGAGATCGTGTGCCAATCGACAACTTTTTGCAGTACGACTAAAAGTATTAGTTCACCGAAACGCCACGACTCTTGTCTTTTTGAACAGACTCTATAGGTAATCAAGACCAATTGGTCTTTACAATAGGGTTTATGCATGTCACTTTAAAATAGCTAATTTTTTTCTAGTGATATAGAAATATATCTGTATATTTATTTTTGTATTTTATGATGTTTTTATTGTAAAATTTAATCATTGAAAAGCAGATATTTTAAGTCTCAACAGCAAAATCTCTAAACGCAACGCTATTCACACGTGAAGCGTGACGTCATTATTGAACATTTTTGTATGGGTATGAAGTTTTGACTTTGAGTTTACTTATGGAACTCGATGATCCGTGGTCCTCGACGTCATAAAATGCAATGGCTAACAAAGCAGCGTTTTTATCACCCGAAACTGAGTGTAGTTTTACTTTTAGTTTTTTACCTCAATATTTTTTTTTGGGTGTTTTATTTTTTTTCGTTTATGTATTAACCTACCTAAATAATCGATTAAAAAAATAAAAAAAATCCATGCATATACCCTATTGCATATAGGTACTAGGGACAAATACAGAAAAAAAAATCAAACAAGTACTTGTTTAATATAGTATTCCTTTTTTTTCTGTATTTGTATTAGTGTGTAAATGTAGTCTCTCTTGATATGCGTCGCTTGTTTAAGATGGAATTGATATGGGCAAGGAGCAAAGGCATGGATGCCTTCACGCCCTTTGTACTTTGGATGATACAATGATCATCCTAGTGAGACAGAAATTATTCAACATAATAAAAGATACCATACAATGCTACGCACAGAAACGTCTAATGGTATTATGCTAAGTCGTAAAAAGTTGCAAAAGCAGGAAGAAATAGGTATTTATGCGTAGAGTTAGTGCTAACACGGGCAACCCCTAAGAGTCAAAGATTTCTAATCGAATTAAAAGCGTACATTACAGCCAATCAAACTGGCAATTACCTCGTTATGCGAGCTTTATAAAGCATGCGAGGATAGAAGCTTATATTGGTTGCAGTTATTTAACTGCGATAATCAGCTGAATCGTTTTGTAACGCGATCCGCGAGGCATACAATTTAGCGTTCTCGCAAGAGAACACAAATTGCAACCAGTTGCATAACATGCATTATTTAAGCGCGACAACCTTATAAGAAAGTATTAATGTGATAGAGACTACGTATGTCGCATGCGGTGAGTCAGAACTGAGCTCAATGACCCTCGCTCACCCGCCGACGCATCCTATTCCTGTGCTGCTATGCACTACATTGCTTCATCTTAAAACGCCAACTTGTTTCAATAATCACAATTAAACATAATAATTAAACTGCTCTCTCAAATATGTCGTAAGATCTCTTTCATTCAACAGTTGTCCGGTAACCAGTCGAGTGCGGCGACAATGCGCGAACCTACCCACTCATTATTCCTTCCATTGTATCATCCGTCACTAATTTACCGACGTATTTATCATTGATACCGTCTGAGCGAGTTCCATTTCATGTTGAATGTTTTTCTCGACCAGTTTGAAGAATGCTTATCTATATAGAGAAGGCTCGTTTAATATATCTGAGTGTATTATTCGCAGAGCGAGAGATTCAGACGCTGTCCCAGTGTCAGTACATCATTCATCAGGTGTGTTCGAACGTGTAAATTAGCATAGGAGCGCGAGCGCAGCCCTCGATCCTCGACTTGAATTAAAGAGGGCCGAGAAGCGATTTCGTGTCGATAGTGTCACATGACTAATGGAGCAGGCGCCGATCACAGATATCGACAAATAAAAATACGACTGGGCCACCGCCGCCACCGCCGCCGGCGCTGCGTGCGCGCACAGATCTGCCGCGGTGTTCCCACACCGCTCATGACTCACTGACTCATTGGTGCCAATGAAATCCGCCTTGTCACAATATGTTGCTGTCGTTGGACATATCGTGAGATACCCGGCTTTCCCTCTCTTTTGTCGCAATTTTATTGTATAGCACATTTTTATTGTACTATACGTTGTGCGTGACTAATCTACCTACATCTATTTATTAAAACACAAACGCCCACAACATTGACAGAATTTGAAGCCAAGAAATAAATATAACACTTATGTTATAAAATGTGTAAAGGTGTAAGCATTACTACTAAGCGTTATACACGTTTACTGTCATAAAAAAAGATAATTATTGGATCACTAACAAAAAATATTTTACCGATATGAATCCGTTTAGCAATTCATTATGAAAAGAACCAAGCGTAGGTGGTACAATGTTATTATGCACTCAATCACGCCCAGCTTTATGTTATTATGATAACAGTTTATGGTCGGCTTAACCCAGATTTTAGTCAAACAATATCAATTCAAATATATTATGTTATCTTGTCCTTAGTGCAAACATGAAAGGCTTTTTAGGTAATGAAGCGTTAAATTGTTTGGAACCTTTTATGCGATACAAGTTTTGATAATCAACTTTCAATAGAAATAATCTTTCACTTGCATGCTTGGAGATAAGATAAAGCAAGGTGATATTAAGGAGCTGTCTATTATGTAATGGGCCATCTTTTTCGTTAGACTAGCAAAATACAATTTTATTTCAGAATATTTATATCAACAAAGGGCGGGTGGTGCATTTTTGTCGTTTTAATTTCGATAGACAGAGAATGAAATCTAGATGCCGCTGGCTGCTTTCAATATTTATATCCATCTAGAACTACGTCCATACAAAATTACAACCCAATCCATTCAGTAGCATTGGCTTTACTGTGCGTAAACATATTAGTACACTCAGCCAGCACCATCGACTTTAAAATCGTCACCACTCAGCGCTTGAAAGAAATTCTTTCACAGTTTGAAGTACGCTGGAAAGTTTGACGTCAATCAATCACAACATCCAAAGTTACGTCGTCTGGCACACCGGATACGCTACACCCACAGACAGAAAGACCTTGCCAAATGAAGTGAGTGTTCTTGAAGTTACGGCTTTTTGCGGTTGCACCTTTTGTTGTGCTAAATGCAGTAAAACCTGGATAAGTAGGCACTTGATGGGTAAAATGTAGAGACGAGTAGGCGACAGACGGTATCAAAGGATCTTTTCCGCATTATCAATCACATCATGATTGATTGCAACAAATTGATTTCTAATTATCGAGGACACTGCCTGTGGCTATTAGGTACTTATAAATCGATATCATTGGTTACAAAACAGCTTTTTTCTGCAAGTTTGATGAGGTGCTGTAGTTTTCACGCAAAAGTTTTAGCGGTGCAGGCCGGAAAAAAGTTTGAAAGCTTCAGACGCCGCCTATCGTCGACAGACATATCCGTGGTCGTGTGACGTGCCATCATCACTAAATATAACAGGCGACAATGAGACACTTCGCCGCCACAGCCCGATAATTACCCAAAACCGAAGCGTGAAGTACTAAACTCCACTCTCGACCTAAGACCAGCTTCAATAAAACGAGGTTCAACAACCGACTCGCGAATGACGCCTCGCCTAGATATACAATGCGGTATGCGGTTAATATCAACCGAGATCGAAATAAATGACTAGGATTATTGCCAAGTGGAAAATCATTTAAATATATTAGACGCGTGGAATTTCACTTTGACAATATTTTGACAACGTGCGGTCTACGAGCTTGGAACCGTCCGCATCGCGCTACGAGATTATTATACTTATTCAATTTTATTTTCTACGCGCCCGATCTAAATTTACTGAGTGCTGCTTAAGGATCTATTTTGATATTCTGTCTGGCGGTATATTTTTGTGGTAAGTCCACTTGTGAGTCATTCCTCATTCGTTAGGATTAAGTAGGTCGGAATAAGCTGATTTGAGTATTGATGAGTGGTTGATGTGCTGTGTTGAACGCGCGAGTGGTGCAGGACGATGGGCGCTGGAGAAACGGCGCCGCCGAGCCGTTGGCCATCTACGGACTGCAACTGTATAACCGGAACGACTGCCTCCTATTTAGAATGATCAGCTCGTATTTTGATACGACTTGCGGAGTCTTGCGCCTCATAACTCACTACAATTAGACTAGCTTAAAACTCTTTGTAAACAACATGCAGAAGTCTGATTAAATGCAGCGGTTTTATAGCATGTTGGTTGAAAATGAAACAAAACAATGACCGATTTATCGCAAAATTAACTCCATAAGCTCAGCTTGATACGGCCTGTTACTAAGGCTTACCAAAACTGTTGACTTTAACGAAACTCATAAAGCATGTCGACATTGTGTTCTTTCTGGTACATCGAGCACGGGAACACTAAAACAATGGTTTATAGCAGGATGACATCCATTAGATACGCGGCTGGGATTCATGGATGATGCAAATACATAGTACCTATATCTTGTCACCGACGACAATGCATTTTGCAGAAGCAATGACTGGTGACAGAAAACTAATGAAGTACCTATTTATAATAAATATCACTAAACAGAACAAGGTACCCATATTATTTGAGCTATTTGTCATAGCTCAAATTCAGTTACACTAGATTTTTATGATGTCAATTTTACCCGTTGACATTTTAACCCTAACCCATTTATTTTACCTGCATTTTGTACGAACATTTTTGTTCATAACTCATTTGTTTTTGTTAACATTTGTTCTTTTGTTTCGAAATAACACAACCACTTCGACTTTTGTTTCTATGGCGAAAAGTTAAACTTTCTTATCCGTGTGTTCTATGCAGGAAATTTAGCAATGAAAAAGTGTTAACAAGACAGCAAGATGACTGCAGTTTTTGACCACCTCTTAGGCTTAACTACAAATTGGGGTTAGAATTTTACACATTTATACACATGTGTATGTATATGTATTATGATGACTGAAACAAAACAAAATTGCAATTAGTCAGAAGAAGTGGTCAAAAACTGACGGTCACTTTGCTCACTTTTTCATATACGAATATGTATTATGAGATTGAATCAAAACGAAAAATGTTAGAACAATTTCTTAGTTTTATACTCGTTAATATACCGACAGCTTAACAGACCTTTATTTATCGTGACTGACCCACTTCTAGGCTACCGAATGAAATTCTAGACATACCTGCAACACCAAAGATAGATTATGGCTAGTTTATTCTAAGTAAAATGATCCAATATCTGATTCCAGTAAGAACAGCAGTGAATACAAGTCGCCCATAATGCGAGGTCGTCGCACTGTCATTAGGTGCATAGTTCTCAACACACTAGAAACGTGCAAGTTTTTTAGCCCTTATGAGAAGTAGAATTAGCTAAACAGACAAGAGTGACAAACAAAACAATAGTTTTGCTCCCCTGGTTATTCATTTATTGCATTCATGTCGAAGTATATGTTGTTCAGTTTTTAGGTAGAATCTATATGAACCCTGTTTGGGCGTTGTAACATTCTGGGTTAGAGATCTTATACGTGTAAACGTTAGTAGGTCATTTACAATTTTATATTAATTATTCATTTGTTCCTCATATAATGTTTGTTGCAAGTTGCGATCAAGAGGGAAATAAATACTTATTTCGTCAGCATTAAGTAGGTATATGGGCTATAATAATTATTATGTCAGAAATATTAAAATGAATGGAAAATTATAAAATAAATTAAATATTATGAAAATGTCAATGGAAATATAAAATGTCAAGATTCATGGTAAGTGTTCTAATTAAATAAATGTTATATTCCTACTAGGTTTTTCGCTAAGATATTTATTGTAGCCATATTAGAGCTCATGATAGGAAACACAATATCTAGGGTCGCCGTCGTCGAAATCGATGAGGAGGTCTATATACAGGGTGGGGCAAATTTTTGGCCCCTTCAGGGTAGCTACCGTTTCTTTTGTAGTTAGAACCTTCTGTTTTATTTTGAAGAAAAATATATTGACATTTTTAGTTTTATGAAAAAACGTTCGCCCAAAAATGTGATTTGTCAAAAAAAACAAGTTGGTCTTAATCGACTCTATTTCCAACCAGGAACACTTTTCCGTTTGGAAATAGTATCTTTCCGTAAGTTTTTTTTAATTATTGCCTTACGATTTGATTTGATATGAATCCATTAACATGCAGCACACAAGAATTAAGTAAAGTAGGTACTTTATTTTTCATCACTAATACTCGAAGACTAGGTTAGAAGTAGCCAGAGAAGCGGGATAAAAATATGTAGTAAAAAAAGTTATAAACAGCTTATAAGGTTAAGCCCTATATTGATAAAGACCAGTTGAGCTCGCTGTAGATTGTTTACACCAGTCGTATAACAGTCGGGGTACTGGTATTATTTCAGATAGGATGACTTTTTTTAAATTACTATAATTATTTATAACCTACTTATCTATTTATTACCAAGTTATTTTTACTTTCCTTGAAGGATATTGTTACTATAGTGTGAATTGCGTAAAAAATTTCCTGAAGCCGACAGCAACATTATTGTTAGAGACCGCGTTTAAGTCTTTTGTATGAAAACTTTGCGCAAAATCTCCAATTCATAAATTTTACCACATTTACTTTTTCTTACTAATTTATTAAACCTTTCAATCGTACTTATATTAAAAAAGCGAAAGTTTGTGTGCATGGATATATGAATGTTTATTAGTCTTTCACGCAAAAACTACTGAACCGATCAGGCTGAAATTTGCATGCAGGTAAATTATAGTCCCGTGATCAAACAAGGGCTACTTTTGTCCCTTAAATAAGTTTCCGTGGAGTAAAAATATCCCTAACTGCTGTCTCTACTTGCGAGGACATATAAATTTTTAAATCGTTAGTATCAAAGTTTATTCATAAGGTGTGTAAAACTGTTTGTTCTCCGAATAAAGCAAATAAAAATAAATAAAACTAAAACCTAACTGACCTACCCATAACAACACCCCAAATGAGTACATAATGGTGTCTTTTCAGATGTCGCCAAAACTAAACTAAACTAATTTGACAGAACTAAAAATGTCGCCATCTCTGTCAAAACGATAAAAATAATAAGGATGGCATAATAGGCAATCGACCAAGGGAAATAGGGATCATTTTAAAAAGAAGAAGAAGACTATATTCACACGTTTATTTTCCTATTTTTCCCGACGTTTCAACAGGTTTACACTATGTCGTGCTCACGGGACGACTATCCTATCCTACTAATATTATAAACGCGAAAATTTGTAAACATGTATGTGTGTAAACATGTATGCATGTTTGTCGCTCTTTCACGCAAATACTACTGAACGAATCGAGCTGAAATATTGCATACAAGTAGTTCTATGCCTGGAATAACACTTGTTATCCCATAAATCAGTTTCCGTGGGAGAGGCCTGCCGCTGGGCGCAGCTAGTATATAATGATGCTGATCGCATAAGTTAAAAACTTTATGAAAATTTTTGCAAAGCTTTCAACAAAGATCAAGTGCAAGCGTGCAAGTCTGTTTATACTCAGCACTTACAGTCTTAGTATATGAAAGTCGCAGCATTCCCCCATATCCAAACACGTTTCACGACCGATTGAGAAGAGTGCTCGGATCCATTACGTGCTGTTTGAATAAACAGTCTTTCATCACTCCATTATAGACATTAAGCATATGCGTTATAAGTGCGAGATCGGTATGCAGGTCTCAGCGTTAGATTAGCCGACGATGAGAAATCTCTAGAAAATTGACATTTGGCGCCAAAGGAGATCTTGAGAGGGTTAGGAATGGAAACGACTAAATATATACACATTGGACTTTATTCATAAGTGGGTAAAATAGCGAATGATTAGAAATCTCTAGAAAATTGACGTTTGCCACCAAAGGAGATTTTGAGAGGATTTGGAACGGAAACATACGCACTTATACTGAAATAGTGTAAAAGGCAATAATGGTGCTCTACTTCGGTATTTGACAGCTGCATATCAGAGAGCCTAGACAATGTAACAATCGATGTCGAAAGCGATAGTAGACAATGATCGCGATTATCTAGGAACTAGCTTTTTGCACTTAAGGACTTCTCGCCCCACAACGACGATATGCCCGATATGTCACGTAATCTGTTTCGAATTTTTCCCTACGAATCTTATTGTTTTCGATTCGCTTCATTCAAAACCGCGAAACAGCTTGTAGAAACTAGTAGTAATAGTAGTAGTAATACTATAATACCAATACTAATATTATAAAGGCAATATATAAATTTTAATTTAATTAAATGTTTCCATAGAAACGACGCATGCAAAGCCGCGGGCAGAAACTAGTAGTAATTTAAGTAATCGATTCAACTGCATTTATGCGTTAATACCTTGGGCCTTAGCGTGGATCGGATCAACAAGGAATTATTTTCAATCATAATAAATTAATTGTTAATTTATGCGTTTGTAAAAGCGGTAAACAAACTAAGTGACGTGTTGAACACCTGGCGGTGCAATTTGCTTAGGAATACCATTATTGTAAGACAATTCAACAAAGCAAAATCAAAGCAATCAAACAAAAGGGTAGGAAGGTAATTGAAACCATTGAAGACAAAGAAACGAATGTAGCTATAGTGCGATTTTTGTTGTAGGACTGTTTGGTATCTTTAAAATGTAGCAAGGTGTTGCAAATAACTATAAACAATTTGTAATTTCTCAAAAACGAAACACCCGTTTTATATTAGGCGAGGTAAATTCGTTTACGAATAGTCTGGTCTGGGAGGAACCAGAATTATGTGATCTCGATGCCCTGAGAAGGACGTAATTCCACTAATACCCACTAAAAACCTCTCCGGCGAGGTTTTTAGTGGGTATAACGTCCTTCGGTATTACGTCTTTTGCCATTTTTGCAAAACCACGGGAACATTTAGACCTACCGCGAAATCTCTACATCCCTAATTCAAACTTTGTATTTCTTTTTTAATATATTTTTTTTTATTGTTTTTTCTGGCAGGATATAGGTACTCTGTTTATTTATTGAACCACCAACGACAAATACACTATAATTCACAAAAAACAGGAAGAATATGTTGTTGTATAGTTCTAGAACCCTGTATGGTATTTAGTATCCACAAGGACATTTCTGAATGAAAATTATAAAAGAATATCAAAGTAATCAGTGAAAAACAGAAACAAACATCAACTATGCTTTATTGCACACGCGTAGCGAAAATGATTCAAACTCGATTCTGGAAACGGATGAGTGATTTGATTCTGAAAACGGACCAGAGATGCAAGAAATCTGTCAACTGTATCTTACAATCATGGTGTCTTCAAATCCCAAGTGAATAAGTTCCTTCTGGAAAAGATGCTGATCAATCGATTTTCAATTACGAAAAGTTCAACTGTAATCCAGTTTCGGTACCTTTAGCCAAAATTAAAATTCTTTCGATATTGAGGTGCAAGTGCCGCCATTAACATTATCCGACATCACGACTGTTTGCATATTTAGCACTTATAAATTAAAAGTTAAACGATGTATCGTCATTCACAGCAACTATTATCATATTACGCAGTGAGACCGCATGTTTACAAGACCCATGCAAATCTTTTATGAGTAGGGCACACAAGAGACTACGTTTTACTCACATCGACAAAAAAAAAATAGTTCTTTAGGACGTTTCAAAACGATTTTTATTCTAATTAAAATAGTAGCGAGAGTACTTTAGTTAGAGCATTAACTTTGTTATTTCCCGTCTGTATTTTATAATTTCAGTAAAAAAAAATACAGATCTGATATTCAGCTGGCAGAAGAGCCAACAACCGTTGGAATAAACAAGTGCTTGTAATGGAGACCACGTGACCAATACGGCCCTAGTTCCAGTATTCCTAAAGAAAGGAAACCAAGATTAAAGTTATAAAAATCGAATTATGCGGTTAATAATTATTATTATTTCCGAAAGACAAACAAACAAACGCTGGATGGTAATTCAATCCTTCTAAGTATTGGATCGTTTCTGATCTCACACCAACCTTCATTGCACTGAGGTCGTCACGCTATTTCAACCTTAACGTTTAGCAAAGTGTGAAAGCAAAACCAAATGTTTTTTATATGTAGTTATGTCTAAACTCTAGAATCTACGACAAAAAGCTTGCCTCCCTGTGAGCTGGGAATTTACGCAATTGTACTTACATATAAGTAAGTACTTATAAATTATTTAAGCAGTGAGAAAGCCGCAGACTAATAAACAAATAGGTTCCGGAACTTCACAACCTTAAAATTTGCATACTTGTGAAAAATTATCTTTATTTTACACATTTGCATTCAACATTTCTTTATCACGTTTCACCGACATTTGTACTACAATGTTGCATCTGCAGTATGCCCGCATCACATGAGTGCTGCACGTAATTTGTATCGCTTTAATTATTGCCACAACATTTCTTATCGTGAGCCTGATGAAATTTTATATCCTTGTGAGCCGCCGTATCTTCTCTGACATAAGTTTTGCTGATATTAAGGAAGCGGAGGCGTTCAAACGGTACTCGTTTGTATCAGTTACAAAGGAACTCGTTTCATTTTATAAGATTTAGTATGCCTTTATGTATTTACTTGATGGTATATGGAGCTGTGTTTGCTAAAGACTATAATTAGAAGCTTTAAATTTAGATTATCGTGCTTGGATAGGTATCTAGTACCTACCTAGTACTTTTTTATTGCCACGGGATGATAAATAGCCAAGTGATTGTGGAAATTTTTCTAAGAACTATTGGTTTCTATAGATAGGTAGGTACTTTAAGTCCATTACTTACCGACTCTCCATTCAGAAGATTATAGGTAGGTAAATTATTGATATGAAGCTGAATCTTTATGTTTTGACTAGATAGAGATGAAACTGAGAATATGTTCAATATGTCCATAAATTATGTCGCAGATCAAAACTCAGGACAATGACTAATTTTTCTTTTAATAAAAGAATCCACCTTGCATTTACTTTCTTTCACACATTTTTTAATAGAAAGGTAAAGACACAATTACCATAGGGGTAGAATCGTTATTTAGTGTTGTTAAAAATTCATTTAATTTATTGTAGACCAACAAAACACGTATAATGAGCAGCCATATCGACTAGTAACGATCTCTTCCAGGCAGTTACAATTATGTCTTACTAGTAGTAAGCCGCGCAGGCTTCGCACGCGTTGATCATATGGAAAAGTTAAAAGGTAATTTCTATCCCAAGGGAACTGATTTATGGGATAAAAAGTATGCCTGTTTGATCCATCCATCCATCCATCCATCTATCCATCCATCCATCAGTCCATCAGTCCATCCATCCATCCATCCATCCATCGATCCATACATACATCCATACAAACTTTTGCATTTATAATACTCGTATTAGTGTGATTCCACAAACAAAAGCTAATCGCAAACAAAAGCTAAACGCAAACAAAAGCTAAACGCCAACAAAAGCTAAACGCATAGTCTGCATAGGAAGTATCAGCTTAATAAGTGAGTGTAGATAGTGGCGGATGCACGTGTGGCGCAATGGGCTAGCGTCCTGCATTTCCGACTCACATTCGCCGCCATTCATACAACTGCATCATTCATTTAATTCAAGTTCATAACGAGAACGCGCGTGGGTGTGGCTAAGACACACCCGCAACGCGTACCCCGTAGAGGCAAGCTTTAAGTCTTTGAATACAGTTTGCGTTGTACCCATTTTGATGGTGAAGGCTCTACACTAAATAGATCAGTTGTGTTTTAATTTTGCTGCAATCGAAGGTATTTAGGATTATAGTCTTAGTTGGAGGAAGTTCCTGAAATGTTTATCTTGCTAGTGCTAGAAAATATAGTCAATAAGCTAAAAGACACTTTCACGACTAGGCCCGGACGCATCCTTTAGGAACGAATGTCTGATGGAAGCTTCTTAAAACTTCGAGCACCGTAACAGAAATTATTATGCACCGATTTCACTTTGCTCGCATACCAAATAACATAAAATAATTCGGATCTTCGCAGTTTGGGATCTCATTTATTGTTTCTCGGTATTCGCTCGGAATCTTGAGCGGGGCGCTATATTTCACTGGGTCTAATTAAAATTGGAATCTTTGGCGATGGCAGAGGACGGGAGTTACGGTGAGGCGCCTCTGCGGTGCCAGCGGTTCGGCGGCGCCGAGATGGTATCGTCCCACCATCCGTGCCATACTTTTCTAACTTTTTGGAGCTGTCCGGTCGCGCGAAGGCGTATTGTGTGCAATTGTAGCACGCGAGGGCACCTCGGGACGACGACCCGCCGCCTCGTATAATCCGACAGCATTATGGTCGGCCCGGCGCCTTTGTTGGCTACCGGCTTAATGAGGAGCCGTGGGTGGCTTATGACACGTCAGGATCTGATCATAAAGGTGCCAAAAAATCTACCTGGACGCAGCCGACATTCCTAACCTTTAAATTAACGTCTATTGTACGCAATCTGACAGCGGAGATGTGATTACCGGCGACTTCACCTCTACAGCTCTGAGTATCGTGCACAAAAAAACAACAAACGAATTCGTGTCATCTGACCGTTTGGGAGTGACGATGACTCCGGTGTATCGTTAAGTTTAATTGAGATGTATGCACTCAAACTCTTTGACCCCAATTAATTTCGTGGAAGTGAGGCGGCCGGGCGCTAATTAAGTACGCTAATATTTGCTGAGAACGCGCTAGCGGTCAAATACAATGTCCATTGTATTTGTTGAGCACACTCTTCGCGCAATTTAATCACCTGAGAATTATCTCTCTTATTGGTAACGTGGAAACAAGATCAAGCTGATAAGAGCGTGCGCAGCGTAATGCTTAACAAAACTCAAAATCATTTTCAGTCCAAGCATTTTGTTAAACATAATGCAACCTGAATAGGATTTTCCGTTTTAATGAACATGTTTAAGCTCGTAACAATTACGTACTGATTAAAGTGAGTGCAGGAGTGTGTAATGCAATTTGAGTGCATGGACATGGCGTGACGTCACAGAGTGGATCGTTCGTGTCATGCCTTAGGCCAATGAACCAAAGGCTGAATTGGACATAAGTGTCCTGCATCGCACTGCAGTACGCATAACGCAACCCAACCACGATTTACGACACACGGTGACGCCATGCAATGCGGTATCGCTAACTTGCAGAACAGATAAACACTCAATGAATGTCAGCACTGACTTCAACACCTAAATCTAGTTATCGCATTACCTCAAAATGGTAATTTATGTATGCCACTATGTGTATGTAACAGTTAAGAATAAGGTTATGCGCATCCGCCTAACTTATGGATAGCAATCTCGATGTGATTCCCCTTTTCAAATCACAATCCTTCTCCACATATGAATTACCCAAGTCGAAAAGTGCAAGTCACTTCCGGATCACTATCATAGCTGAATGTCTGTTTATAATTGGGAGTTTCCATAGACATAGCTATGCAACATAAGCGATACGATTTCCCTTTATATAAAAAAGTTCTGAGAATTTTTAAGACCGGAAGGGAAATAGTTTCCATTTTATAACCGAGATAGGTGCTCAGTATCAAGGGACAGAGAAAGCGGAAGAAAGACCCTGCCTTTGTTTGCTGAATACTATATAAGATGCGGAGTATGAACTGCCATAAGCGCTGTCTGAAACAAAAACTACTAGATTTTTTTTCAAGAATGCACGCAACACCAACATCATTGATGAAGCAATCAAACAATAGGACCATATTATATTTGCGGAGGTGTCTCAACAAACGAACGCATCCGATGATGTTGATAGAGCAAATTAACTGAAAGACCAGTTTATTTACATTCACAGCTCGAAATTTACTTAGCTAATTACCGTGTAGATTCTACACGTGCAGACGTATTTTACTTATCACCGGGTAATTGCATTTTCTGAACGAAATATTAATATTTGACGTGTAAACAAATTGCGATAAAACAAATACTTGTGAATTTATAACGCTTGGAGCTCGTGCGTGATCTTTCTTGGCGTAAGGTATTCTTTGTTGAAGATATTTGAAGGATGGTGGAGGGTTTTCCTTCGGAATAAAACACATTTAAATTTGATTCTGTGCATCTTCACCCAGTTCAATCCTAAAATTAAGGACTCAAACAAACTTCAAAGAAAGCCTGTAGGCCTTTGGGAATAAGTATGTACAGAAAGGAATGCGTAGTGATTTCAAAATCCAAATTCCAATAACTTCATGTATTAAGACTTACAAAATAACACATAATAAAGTTAACGATCAGGTATTTCGAAAACTTTGATCGATGGTTATAATCTATCTATCTATGTCAAATTTTATACCATAAATTAATATCAAATAAGTAATGAGGTGTTACTTTTCACTTATTTTTTTTGTCCACTTATGGAAGAAGCCAATCAAGATGCCCAGCGTGGAGATTATGATAGCTATTACCGTCCATGAGATAAAAGTCAATATGGCGCTTATCAGAAGGAGGCCTGAGTACAGCAGTGGACCGTTATAGGCTGCTGTGGAGGAGACGAGGGGTCGAAGAAGACTATTTAAAACATTGTTAAAGATTTTTACATAAATAGCTAATGGAAGTATGCAAATAAACCTGAACACGAAGATCGTAAGGAATTTTATGTATGCAACGGCATGAGTGAAGTATGATGAGACGAAACATGTTAAACAATCATCACATCACAATGATGCGTAATCGTAGTAGGTACAGTCAACTCCAGAAGTGAATACTACCTACTACCTACTACTAGCTACGTCCGTCGCCGCGTCGTCGTCAGCTTCGCAAAAGGCGCTAGGCTCTTAACCCCCGAATATTCATACGCAACTCAGATTTAAGCACGTATCAAATAGCGATTTTTTTACAGAATTTCATGGTAAATTTATCAAACAGCCGAATACTCAAACGCAACTTACATTTAAGTACGTCTCAAGACGCGATTTTTTAACAGTTTTCATTAAAAAAGCATATATTTTGCTTTTTTAATGAAAACTGTTAAAAAATCGCCAGCCTAATCTGGCGTTAGATCTTTCTGATGACAATTAAATTGTGGTGATGGCACGACATTTGCGTAGTTCACTGTACATTTTATTCTAAGCACATACCTACAAACAATGTTATATAATATTTACGTATATATGCACGTTTAACATTCCAGATGTAAGAGTTAGGTATCTGCTAATAACTTTATCAGTTTATTACTTCGCAATCGATGTTTGAATTAAACTACGTACAAATTCCTACTTATCCTTTAGCTAATTTGAAATGTTGGTTGGTACGTACATTATCATGAACATAATATATGTATAATATGATACAGAACTTTTTGTTTCTTAACTCTCTGATAAATAATTGTAGGATATTTTTTTTAAGTTGTATAAGTTTTTTTTTGTAAAACTGATTTATCTGTTTTAAAGTTTGCTAACGCAGTTCATATTTTAATCATGTAAATATATTGTAGAATACCATCTACACCAATTTTTTTATTATGTTTATATTACACTAGTATTATAAATGCGAAAGTTTGGATGGATGTATGGATGGATGGATCGGGCTGAAATTTTGGTTACGGGTAGTCCTGGAATCAAACATAGGCTACTTTTTATCCCATAAATCAGTTTTCGTGGGATAAAAATCACCTTTAAACGTTTCAATAGAAAAAACGCGTGCGAAGCCGCGGGCACAGCTAGTTAGATTTTATTTCTTTTGTGAACTATGTTAATAAATAAACTAATCAGAGTTTCGACCATTTTCGGACAGTTTCTAAAAATAATAAATAACATTTTACTGACCGCTAAAAATTGTAGCTACGTTCATTGTTGGAAACACTTCACTTCCTGCGCCAGACACCCGGAATCCAGACACAGGTAGAAACAAAATATTAGGTACTCCAAATATGAATCAATGCCTCGGCTCTACATCGATAACCTGCTAAATAGTGTAAGTTTTTGGAAACACTAACTTCCTGCGCCAGACACTCGAAAAGCCAGACATAAGTAGAGATAAAATATTGCTCCAAATATTAGTTAATGACTCAACTCTACATTGGTACCCTGCTAAAAATTTTACGTTGTTGGAAACACTTTAATTCTTTCGCCAGACACTCTCAAATCCAGACACAGGTAGAAATTAAATATTGCTCCAAATATTAATCAATGACTCAACAAAATCGACCCGGCACAAAAAAAATCATACACTTGAGGGTTAAAAGATCAATCGATAAGCCACTTTAGGGCGTTTATAAATAAGAATGCGCATGTAATTTGTTGCGATTTCTTTTGTCTGAATGACCTACACCACAAGAAAGAAGTTCATGATACCCAGGGTAATTTCAATAAGAGTGAAATTATATCCCAATTTTTTTCGACTTCAACGGGACTTAAACCATGCGGGTTTAAGTCCCGTCTATTCATGTATAAAACAAAATATCTATCTGAGTATGAGTCAGAGTAAAATCGTTTATTTCTTTAGACTTATAAAATAAGCACTTAGACAAGTCAAATTTTTACTATATAGTATAAACAGCTTGATAAATAGTTATTACTATCAATCAAAAAATAAGGTGCAATTTACTCTAATTCACTTAATTTTTTTGTCCACTAGCGGAAGAAGTGAAAAAGAAACCACTAGCAAGTTTATCGCTTATCAACTAATACAATCTTAGCATAACTAAGTCTAACTGTTCTTACATACTATTGTCGGTGTGGAACTGGGCGACAAAAGACATCTATGTATTATAATGTATTCAGTATTCATTGCACAGTTATCTAGTAACCTAAACACAAGTTCTACTTAGCTTGGGGCTAGATAATGCTGTGTGAATTGTCCAGCACTTACCCT
The DNA here is from genome assembly GCA_955876795.1 of Eupithecia tripunctaria. Taxonomy (NCBI): domain Eukaryota; kingdom Metazoa; phylum Arthropoda; class Insecta; order Lepidoptera; family Geometridae; genus Eupithecia; species Eupithecia tripunctaria. The sequence continues at coordinate 7,595,103 of OY041613.1, read as the reverse complement.
CTCATTCATAAAAAATAATATAAGTTATATATTATTATCAGTATTAAAATAGAAGTTTGATTTAACATTAAGTGTAGTTTTAGAAACATATTAATAAAACTAATGATTTTACTAGTATCAAGCAATTTTGTAGCGCCCCAACGTACATGTTTGACACTTTTAACATCTAAGACCTATGTACCTACCACTAACAACATCTAACAAATTAATAAATTATTATTAACTAGCTGCGCCCCGCGGCTTCGCACGCGTTGTTCCTATGGAAACATTATAAGGTCATTATCATCCCACGGGTACAGATTTATGGGATAAAAAGCAATATTTCAGCCCGATCCGTCCAGTAGTTTTGGCGTGAAGAGGTAACAAACATCCATCCATACATCCATACAAACTTTCGCATTTATAATATTAGTGTGATGTGATATTTGTGTTGTTCACAGAACAACTTTTGCCCATTACTTTTCTACACATTAGTAGGTCAATCTAAGATATTCTTTTATCTTATTTAATCAAGCTAAATGAGTGAAAACTGATATTGTTACAATTGATACATATTATACTGCACAACCTTGAAAATTCCTTATTAATGTGATAACGATCGGCGATCTATCAATATTCCCACGTCAAAGATCAATCTGATCAAAGAAAAGTCATATCAAACGATAAAAAAAAATATGAGCCGATTAGATTGCGCATTGACACTATCACAATTAACAACACTATAACAATTAACACTAAAAAAACACTAAAAAACTCACTACACTACTGTGACTCTACCTTTTTTTATTTGGACTCTACCTGCTGACATATAAACTTTTCGTTGGATAAGTACCTACTCAATTCGTTGTGAAGTCCAATGGCGGTTAGATTGATTAATAACTAGTACCTAAGTCTGAAACATTAGTCCAATATGGTAATTTACATTTGTTTTTGTAAACTCTATAAAAAACAAAACAAAAAGTATTGCTTCAAATTTCTTTTAAATTTCATAGCAATCTATACGGTTTTTTTAAATAAACCAAAATCTACAATCATATAATAAAGCTGGAAGTTTGTCAAATGTAATTTTTTTTGTATCATTTTATAACAGAAAGCACCAAAGTTCATGCTGAGTCCATAATATAACCATTGATTACTTTTACTCGTGCTATTAATAATAGCTTTAGCTATACATAGTATAGTAATACAACAGAGTAAAAACGATTCTAGACGAGCACTTTCTGGTTCTAGAGATTTTACAAACATCACCTCGTATTATATTGGCCTACCTACTGCATACATAGGCTTCTCACTGATAAGCGTTTATCTCATAGCGGGTAATCCCCATAATCCAGACGCTGGACATGCGGGTTAGCCATCGCAGTTCAGTGGTAGAATTTTTGTACAGAGGGCGTTGCTGCCGGCCTCTTACGACACCCGCGGGAAGAATTACTGCAAATTCTATGCCGGCAACACAGCAAAATCCTGCCGCCCGTTATTTCGGCAACTGTTTTCGTCTCTGGGTTCCGCGTTGTTTTCGTGTGTACTACAATGTTACGTAAGTGACAGACCTGAATATAGCACGCCCTTTCAGTCGGTCACCATTCAACACCCACATAGCGTCATGCGCTCGTCCCAAGCAAAATCACACCACACAACGTATGTGCACGCGCATCGCGCGTACCTTTTCGATCTAATAAAATCATTGAAAATGGCGAAAGTATCAATGTATTCGATTTATTCGCTTCTACCTACTAACTTCTGCCCGAGGCTTTGCTCGCACTTTTCCGTGGAACAAAATAGCGCCTATGCCCGTCCCGATATAATTTATGGCCAAATTTTAATAAGATCTGTTTGGCTTTGTAGGCGTGAAAGAAGAAAGTAAAAACAGACAGACGGATAGACAGAGTTACTTTCTAATTTATAATAATAGTTTGGATATTTATGACCCAGTTTCTATCCTAGTTAAACTCTATTGAATGGACTGAAGATAATAAATAGCAAAATAATAGACGTAATATATATGGTGTTTGTGTTCTTTATATAATTAAATAAAAATTAATAATAGCCCAAAATAACGTCATGAGCCTGCCGTAGCTATTAATGTAATAACATCTACCTCTATAAGTAACACAGCTTCCCTTAATAAAATCCGAGAGCATTTTTTCCGATATTAATTTGCAATTGATATGAAAGATCATACAAATTGGGTAGATCTCTAGCTTTATTTTAAAAGGGGAAATGTTGATTCTATAAAGAAAAAAAGTGATAAGGTAGGTATTTAACAAGGTAAGAAAATGTGAAAATAAGGCAAGCACTGATTGACTGAAAAAACAAGGACCATTATATTTTTAAATCATTAATTGCTAATGAATATTCCCATTACGAGATTGCTCTCAATACAATTCCGAGGAACACATAAAAATAGTCACCTACATCTGACCGCAAAGTAATAAAACTGATCAATTACTACCTGTACTTATGACGCAAACTTCATTAAAGTTTGATAATTACTGAACCCGGAATCTAGCAGCAACGAAAGGCCAAACTGTATACAGAATTCTATAGAAATGTACTGCTATAAAATCTTAAATCCGGTAAGTATTCATAGTTTAAGCACTACGCACTAACTTATTGAGGCCAAATAAAGGACGTAGATAATTCCAGCCATGAAAGAGAAAAGATAGATTTACTAGAAGTTATTTGATAAATACTGTAGTGGAAACTGCATTAAAAATATATATTGATGCAATATGCAGGACTTTTATAAATCCAGCCATGGAAGAGAAAAGATAAGATACGAGAAGTTATTTGATAAATATTCTAGTGGAAACTGCATTAAAAATATATATTGATGCAATATGAAGGACTTTTATAAATCCAGCCATGGAAGAGAAAAGATAAGATACGAGAAGTTATTTGATAAATATTCTAGTGGAAACTGCATTAAAAATATATATTGATGCAATATGAAGGACTTTTATAAATCCAGCCATGGAAGAGAAAAGATAAGATACGAGAAGTTTTTTGATAAATATTGTAGTGGAAACTGCATTAAAAATATATATTGATGCAATATGAAGGACTTATATAAATCCAGCCATGGAAGAGAAAAGATAAGATACGAGAAGTTTTTTGATAAATATTCCGTAAAAAAATCTAGTGGAAACCGCACTAATATGCGTAGCGAACACGCTATGCCAAAATTTGAAAACCTCCGATGAAAATCCATCCATGCATACGATGAACCATCTCATTAGACAGTGTTATAATTTTTGTAAACATATCTTATTATTATTGTTAGGTATTACTTTTGACATGAAAGGTTTTTGTTATTAAAGTGCGTAACAAAAGCCTTCACAATCACGGTAATTTCTATGAAATCAAATAATATTAACAGAATTTTTAGCATTCGACTCGCTACGATGCCACATACAGAAACACCTAGATGAATACTCAAACGTATCTCAAATTTAAGCACATTTAAAGTCGCAATTTTTTAACAGTTTCCAATGAAATTGTGTCAGAATTTGGTCATTTGAAACGGGCTCGAGAATTATGTAAGGAATTTTTGACAGATTTTCAATGAAAACTGACAAGAAATCACAACTTGAAATCTGCTTTAAGAGTGTGCCATAAGCAATTTACTTCAAAATCGTTATTTATCTTACAATCTGTGAAAGCTTACCTTCATATTTGGGGAAATGTTACTTCGATCTTTTATCTTGAACTACGTGTATTGAAAACACTATTGGTGAAAGTTTTCGCGATAGTTTATGTTTTTGATGTTTTATGTTTTTGATGTTTTACACACATTGTTCTATGTATCTCAGGAACAGCGCACTTCGATTTTTGTTTTGCCAAGAAACCTAAAAGTACCTCTTTAGTGTTGTTTCATTAACTTGTAATTAGGTAAAAACAGTTTTGGCGCGTAGAAAATTCGGCGCATGTCTCTGCTCTGTACTTCTCACTCGCGAGAAAACCATCTTGTCATCCCGTCCGAAATCCATCTCGTAGCGGCATTATTGCACACTCTTAAATGCGAGTTTTGTTTGGGTTACATCTTTTTTTACCAAGAAGCTACTAACCGAACTCACATACGGGCCCAAAACAATATCTCGAAAGCGATGCCTACTATTTTAAAATAAATAAATAAATAAATAATGCTGGACAATTCACACAACATCATCTAGCCCCAAGCTAAGCAGAGCTTGTGTTATGGGTACTGGAAACTGATATACTTAATAAAAAAATCAAATAAAGTTAGCGATAACGGTCGAACAAGAAGTTGAATGACTCCCTAAGATGTCTTTATCCTACGCAAACCTCAAGGTCACTTTCCCAAACTTTTACTGCCGACGAAAATTTCACACGACCCCAAAATAAAGAATTCCTGCATTCTTCGCAATGCCGAAAAGTCCCGGTCCGCGGTGCCTCATACCTCCATTGAAAATACAGCCCGTCACCTGTTGTCTCTCTCGCCTGTCTAGACGCAGACAAGTTTTCCTTGTTCTCGGTATACGTTTTTTGGCAGACATCAAATAGACTTGGCAAGGTTTTTAAATTTTATCTGATTGGGAAAATGAATGAAAGCTGTCGTCGTGAGTCACGGTCGCGACGGCTTAGAAAGTCCTTCCTATCTAATTTCTATATAAATAAGTGACATCATAACGACGGACAAGGGTAAGATCATTTTATTATTAGATATTTTATGAAAATTATTACGACATGGAGTGACAACGTACAAATTACAGCAATAAGTTTTCTACGTCGGAAAATTTCGAGTCGTCTGTTTACGTTGTAAACGAGATTATTATAACTTGTAGCAGTAGTGAAATGAATCAGCCATCTTGAGGAAATATTTTTATTTTCAGGCACTTAAAGTCAAATTATTTTAAAGAAATACAACAATTACATTGGTATATTCAAAGGTGTTCCTGAAATTAATGTCTTTGTCTTTTAATATTTTCTGGTACCTATAACTAATAAGCACAACTTTCTGGTATAGAAGGTGCCTCGAAATACATGTAATAATAAACCCAAAAGAGGTGATTCTGGACCTCGATAAATTCAACTAATATTTTAATTTACATAATATATATTTCATATAAAAAAATCGTTCTTTTTTTCTTGTAGTAGGAAGAGTTATTAATTTCCAAAAACATCCTTTTCAAACAAAACATGTGTTTTGTCTTAAAATTTATTAGATAAATTTAATGAAACTACATTTCAAATCATGTTTTACTGCAAAAAAATATGATTTGAAAAAATATACGATGAAACCCTTCCGCGTACATGTATAACGTGGCACTGTCAAGCTTTTTACTTAAAATTTTACATGAAATCTTCAAGACGTTCAGTAGATTTAAGTACGTAACACTACAACAGTGATAAGATTGCAAAATCGTACGACATTGATTATTATCATTATGGTTATCATGTGTGATGGTTATATCACACATGATAACCATAATTTTGTGACTTACTTTTGTGAGGTAGAGTTACCTATGTTTAAGTTTTTACGTCACGAGAATTAGGCCTAGGTTGACTTTATTCGGCCTAGGTAGCCATAAATACAGGAATTTTAAATGACTTGTATCAAAAAACATTTTTATACAAATTAACTCTATCATGCATAAAGGAACGAATGCAAATACCCCTGCAAAAGTTGGAAAGGTCGTCGGATTCTGTATCGGAAACTTTTGACAAATCAAAACAGCGATCTAAACTTCCGTCGGAATAGAATTCAATTACGAATCTGACGTTTTCACTTCGGCAACGAATCGAATGAATGTGTACAGTCAACGCTTAAAAGTGCTCATAATAGTATTTTGTAAACGCCTTGAATCTAAAGCCTAGGCATAAAAACATAAAAATGCTTATGAATTTAAAAATGTTTATGAATGGCCCTTTTCCGATATTGTCTATAGTTGTACATAGTTAAGCTATCGTAATAATTGAAGACCTCACAAGATCATAAAATTGATCGTCTTGACCGACTCCGTATGATAGAGATATACCCACAACAAAACTAGAGAAAAACCTACGACCAAACCTTCTCTCTTGAGAAGATTTCCGAAATATTTTATTGACTTATTGTATAAATAGTAAATGCGTTATTGGCTGTATTATTTGATATTTAACACATTTTTATTAGTTAAGGGCTGTGGATTTTGTTTAACCAATAAATAAATAAAGTTTCGTTTAACTTATAGAATTGGACAGTTTTACTCAAATCGGTGCGGTCAGGAAAGCTTAATTAAATTCCAGGCACAATTTCTTAAGCTTTACAGGTACAATAAAATTACTTCCTGACCGCTGTTACTTATTAGGACTAAATTGGTAATTTTCGCAGAAACGCTAATTACCTTAATCGAATATCAGTCCGTTTAATCTACAGCAGTTTTCGTGATAAGTTGGATAATGATTTCTGTCGTAAAAAGTAGTGTGTAAAAGTAACGTGACGATTCTGATTCACTATAACTAAGATAAGGGTGTTACGTTTATCGTGATATCTACCTTGGACGTATTGACAGTTTCAAACATACGTTTCAACGTCTTCCTAATCTTCAAATTCTCAAACGCCAATGTGCCTTTGCCCGATAACAGATCAGTTATTGTATCACACTACGAAAATAGAACCTCTCGACATTCCTCTCGTTTGTTGATATTGTCAAACGAGCAGCCGATCTCACGTGGATTTGTTTTTATTATCCTCCGGCCGGTATCGACGATAACAATCGATAAAAGTTACTACCTGAGGAAAATACCGACGTCTAATGCGGTATGCAATTATTAATATAAACACTGAGAGGTTTTCCGAGCATAGGATGCATCGAGAGGGCGGCGGCGGCATCGCCGGCTAACGCTGACGGCCGGGGAGATGGATGCGGATTTAATTGCGTCGGCACGCGCGGCGCGGTGGTAATGTTGGCACGATGCGGTGCAGCGGTCTCGCTTGCAGCGGAGTGCAGTACGCAGCGGTCAGAGCGCGCTCCGGTACTCACCGGCGGGGCGCGTGGTGCGGCGCGCAGGCTCGTCCTCGCGCAGGTCGGGCGCGTGGCGGCGCGCCGCGGCCGGCCCGCCGCCCACCAGCGCCGCCAGCACCAGAAGAACCACCAGCATGGTCACTCAGTATCGCACCGGGTTTCGCGCGCTCCCGGCCGCGAGCTCACTATTTTGGCGCGCGTTCGTGTGTCGAGCGCGGTCCGCGTAAGCGCTTGCAGGCGTCGTCGTAGCGCGACGGCTCAGGCGAACTGAGACGAGTGACGCGCGATTTCCCGGCTCGCGGCGAGGGGGCCGGCGGCGGCGGCGCGCCCCTCGTGGAAAACGCCACGGCGCGGGGCGGCGGGAAAACTGCACGCCGCCCGCCCCGCCCGCCCGCTGCACCGACGCCCGCCTCTACCAACCAAATCACACCATCAAAGCACGTTGCAATATTTTGATTTTACAATGATCGATCATTGTCACGCGATATTTTCTTGTCTTTTGGTTACCTATTTATTATAATTTATACATTGTGCGGTCTGGCATAATTTTTCAACTATCTTAGTGACTTCAGAAACTTTTCCACGGCGGAAAATTTAACATTAATTACTTATGATTCCCCGTTTATAGGTAAGTTACGTGAATTTCCGCATAAGTATTTCTTCATAAATCCATTTCAGTGATCGTGGATGTCAGGAGCGACTAATTATTTTCAGCGGCGAGCTTCAGCGGTTTCACTTGCTGCATTCTTGATTTTACGACTGCATCAGCGTCTACAATGATCTAAGACAAACAAAAAATAAATCTTTCACAAATATCTCGTTTTACTACAGAAATAACTCTGTTCGTAGCAATTTTTTAAATTATTAGCATAGCTCAACGTTAATAGCTTCTTAAAGAACAATTCGTCTCATAAAATTCGTATAAAAATTTTTAAAACTTTGATTTGACGATTTTGCAACGAATCTAGACATGCTGAGCACATTCTTTACGGATTCACATTATGTATTTCCACTCTTCATTTATCTGGTGCAGAACTCGATTTGGCAGAGGGCCCAGCTGTTCATAACATAGTAATATTTCATATCTTTAGTAGAGACATACTACCTAGGTAAACACGTTTGCTGGAATATCGATACAGTTGACTACAACCAAGTATTAATACACTACCTACCTTTAGGTAGGTGTACTGTACAGTCAGGAAAAGATGTAGAGTTAGCGACATTTAAAGTTTCTTGTTAGATTTTGTATAAGATCTTCATAAAAACTTATTTTCAACACCAACTTTAATAGTACAACCAAGGGATGAAAGTAAGCGCTAATTGTTCGAGGGACTAAATGTTACTTTCACCTGAGGTAAACACTGTGTTTTTCATTAGGTACGAATACTTACAAGGAAAGTAAAAATAAAAATATGAATAAACTAAAGATTTTTTTTTATTGAAATTTGAGCGAACAAGTTAGTTGAGATATTTATTTAAAGTCTATGGTTAAATTAGGGCAATTAGGTATTAGTGAAAGGTTTTTTCCAGGTAGCTCTTGAGAAGTGAAAACACTGGATTTTTTTGGTTAAATCTATCCTTTTGCCTTTTGAGAAACGATTTTGTCTTTAACATAGAATTCTTGCTCCATAATGTTGAAGGTTTGTAAGTCTTTGAGAGTTCGTGAAAATATATTAACAAAACTTTTCCTTTAACGATTTCATTATTTTCTCAGCGCGCCATTTCATAAAATCGTTGTACGACTTTAGGTAGGTACTTACCTACTTTCATTTTGATTTAGTTGGTAAAAGGTTTTCCACTACTGCTATAGGCTCTTTTTTTATAAAATCAGGCGTTAAATCTATGTATGTCTATATCAATGTCTGAACTCATTGCAATAATCACACAAAACTCTACAACTAGAAAATCAAATGAAGATAGGATTGACGTTTTTCCGTTTTTTTTTCTTAGTCATAGAAAATCCTCTTTAGAGATGGCAGAATATAGCCATAGTAGCTCTCGCTATTCTACCATGGTAGAAAAGACATGGTAGACTACCGAGAACTATTCTACCATTAATTTTTATTATATCATTTTAAAATGGTAAATATTTTTCGGGCAGTGCAAACAGATCGGCAGTGACCCAAGCATCTCAATTTTCTTAAACAGTGAACAGCTGTGCCACATAAAGTAAGACAGGTGAAATATAATAATAAAAATTAAACAAGTAAGTTCCTATTCTACATATAAAGTAGGCTCCAAATAGCTCTTTTTGCCAGCTTGGAAAAGACGCAACTCACTTTTTTTAACATTATTCTTGGAACTCTTTCTATTTATCCATCCATTCGCAGATAGGTACTTAAAAAGATCGCTTACTCGCCCCTTACTTTCAATTCATCTTTGACGACCTCAGTGGCGCAGTGGGCGAAGGTTAGCCTTCGACGCAGGAGGTTGCGGGTTCGATTCCCGTCTCGGGACAAATATGTGTGTACGATCTGCAGATCTCCCTTTATAACCGTCGCAGGGTTCAACAACTAACGCTTGTGTAAGAAACACAAGGTAATTAACATTAATTCTAGTCGATTGTAAAGACATCCTGCTTTTAACCTATTGCTTCGTAGATCTCTATTTTGTGTATTAAATTTTTAAAAAGTTAAGTTTTTTTATTTTTGTTAGTAGTTTAATGTTTCATAAGTTTAACCTTTTTTTCTATTACCTTTAATTGAAATGTTTAACTTTGATCTCATTTATTAATTTACTATAGTTTATTTTATTTTTCATATAATTTTTCAATCAATGCTGTGTGTGTCCGCCTATTATAAGCGTATATGTTATGTATATGAGCGATTTGATTGTTGGTTTGTATTGAATAGGCTCCGAAACTACTGGACCGATTTAAAAAGATCTTGCATCATTAAAAAGCTTATTTTTCAGGGAGTGACAGGCTGAATTTTATCCCGGAATTCCCATGGGAACAGGAACATATTTTTGTAGGTCTTTACATTGGACAATAAATGATATTCTATCCAGTCTATGGCGAGAAAATAAAACAATCAAACTTACCTGTGACACTCAGCTCGAATAAAATCTTGCGCTCGCTTTTCACTTCTTCAAGTCGGTAGGTACCTGGGTACGTCACGAATTTGTCGTAGGCTTAAAATTTTTACGTGATTTGACCGAAACGTATTCATAATTTTTTTGCCTTACTGTTCCATATTTTAACCCTGATTTTCACATTCTTATGTACTTTGACATTCTTAAAAAAATTATATGAGTAGGTACTTACCTTTATAACTACTCTTCCTATGCACATTAGCAAGTAAGTGACATCCAACAATCACTAAGGCGCTTTGACTTATTTTTTTTTTTAAATCGCACGTTTTTAACCGACTTCATAAAAGGTGAAGGTTCTTAATTCGACTGTATTTTTTTTTTGTTACCTTTGAACTTTTGAGTGGGTGAACCGATTTTGATGATTATTTTTTTTATCTGAAAGCAGGTGCTTCCCTTGTATATGGTCAATTTGGTCCAGATCTGACAATGGCATCCATGACAATGAAAACCATTATCATTAAAGTTGGATTTTTTTTTTTAATTATTTTTTCTTGGGACAGAACGCAGCCTGATGTTTATCTAGGTTTACCTACTTATACAACATTTCAGGTATATCCAATCAGTTGTACCTAGTCCATCCTGAATTACCTATTATTATTATTATTATAATATCATATAGGTACCTACTTACTAGATTTTTTTACGAAGTCTGGTCTGAGGGGACCAGAATTGTTTTTAGTGGGTATTACGACCTTCTCAGGGAGTGAAAAAAAAAACCTCTCCGGTGTCCCTCTTTCGCCGTTTTCGCCGAACCACTGGAACATAATAACCTCCGCGATCCAACTGGCGACCCTCTTCCTCCCATACTTAGCCGGCGAGCCCACCATTCCACACACTCGCCAACCCATCCATCCATACATCCATACAAACTTTCGCATTTATCTATGTGATAGGTACTAAGGATTCATATGCACGGACTGCAACTAGCCGACTGCCCCCGTCACATCGACTGCAGTTCGCTCCAGTCAACTGCAGTTGAACCTGTACGCAGTCGACGGCAGCCATTGACTGTAGTTGATGCAGTGAACTGCACTAAACTGCAGTCAACTGCCGTCGCCTACTCGACTGGTGCACATGCCTTACAGTTGGCAAAATGTATAAGAGGCCAAGTCACCCCTGTGAGGTAAGCCCTAGGGTGGGGGAACATAAAGTCCCGTAGAATTGAGATTTGCTGACATCTCGTACATGATACGTCACTGGAAATTTTGCTGTAGGCACTACCTATATAGTTTTCTCTTTCTTAACGTATTAAAAGCTGATAAATGATCTACACCTTTGATTCGATACACATTTACCTATTCCCAACTGTTGTCTAGATACGAGTCCCTCGTCGATCGAATCTTGAGATGATGGTACAAAGCAAAAGCCTCTTTCTGCTACATCATGACCACCGTGTGTCGTCCTCCATCATGGGGATGCCATTTTTATTTCCGCAGCTATTGTTGCAAATTGTAGAGAACAGCATGGATTTAATATGTTTGTCTCCTAACTAGTCGAAACAAAGTTCTGAACTTTCTGCTTTCGATCTTTCCATTCACAATCCTTCGTTGATGGGACTATTCCACTAATAAAGTTCAATCAACGAAGGAGGTTGTGGAGTCAGCTTTGCCTTTATCCAGAATATTTGACATCTTCACATTAATAAGTATACCTTAATTAAAGTGGTACGGTATGGAGGGTGCTGAAAGAATTAGAACCTTCCTATATTCAGAATTAAATAAAAAGCAGCATTGCCTTATCCATTTCATTGAAGTTAGGTACACAAAAGCTATGAATGAGGGCGCCACTTGCTTAAAAAAATAGTGATTTTTTTCTTGCAATGAGAGTATGTTGCAGTGATTTTGGTCATAATAGGTCTAAATAATTTATAAATACAAAAATCAGTATCTAGTGAGGATATTTTATTCCATAATACAGCATAAGACAAACCGGAATGTCACATATCGCATTTTCATTATTTTCGTTTTCCATAAAAATAAAAAAGACGCTATCCACACTTGGCCACATAACTGATCCATTGAATATAGTTTCAACATTTTTTCTAAATTATTATAAAAATGCTAAGTTATAATTATTTGTGTAAGAGCAAAGTACCGATTAGAATTCAGAGCAGTGTCCCCTGTCAGTGGAAACATTTCTCATAATTACATCGTGATTATCTAATACATTTTACACCTAAATTACAAGTTAATCTCGGTTCGCCATGACATGTCTAACTGTAAATGCAGGTCGATCACAACGAGCCGGTTCATGGAACGAGAGTCGTATGAATGTTTAATTGTGAAACACATAACAGCTTAATCTACCTAGTTAACTTCCATAAAAATAAACTATCATCATACAATAAAGTCGTTTAAGTGGAATACGCGTGTATTTTAGTGATACCTAAAGGGACAACACTTCACAGCGCGGTTGAAATTACTTTGCCGATCAAAAGAGCAGTTAGCTGGAGCAAAGTGATTTCAGCCGAGCTGAGAAGGTAGACCGAAGCCACAGAGCGATGTGATAAGGAAGAGTCGAGCCAGCGCAGTCCTATTGTGGATAAACCTACCTACACAGAGCTAATGTAGGTCACTAGAGCTACTGAACAATTAAAGTCATTAAATGTGAATTAACTTTAAATACTTTATTACGACAACTTATTCCACATTATAGTATACATAATTATAAAACATTTTATGCTGTGATTCACTGTTATCACGAGTCAGCTACATACCTTTCCACATCACAATGCTCGGTCACTCAATAAAGTAGATACACCGTTATTGAATTATAAACAAAATTGCGGGTAATTTTGCATAAACTTTACACACTATATTTTGTTCGACGTCATCGGAGATCGAACAAACAACGCATCTGTTAGCCTAGACGACGAAAGAAATCAACGAAGCTTAGCCGACCCAGCAGCGGCAATGCGATGCGAGCTCGGTCGCCGGGTGACGCGTCGTAATACATTGAAACCGCTCCTAATACATAGTTGCAAATAAAGTTATCTTAAACCATAGTCTCTTGTTGTGTTGATGTGAGGGATTGCACTAGCGGTTGGCGTTCTTCAGTTGGTTGGAGAGCCAATCGAGTCCTTCGTAGAGGCCGTCGCCGGAGGTGGCGCAGGTCGCTTGGATGTACCAGTTGCGGTTGCGCAGCGAGTGGAGGCCTAGCTTGTCTGTTATCTCTGCTGCGTTCATCGCGTTTGGCAGATCCTATAATACAAAAACAATGTCTTCACAAAACATCCTCAACTTCAACAGCCTATATTGATACACTGCTGGACGCAGGCCTCCCCAGATAAGCGCCTTATTGGCTGTTATCTCATAGGAGGGTAATGCCCATAATCCCCACGCTGGGTATGCGGGTTGGGATCGCAGTTTCGTGGTAGAATTGTTATGCAGGAGCCCGCGGTAGAAATCCCTTAGTCGCCTTTTACGACATCCGCGGGTCACAAAACATACTAAACATTATTATAAAAGAAAATTTCAATCAAATAAAACCGCGTGAAAGAGGTTGCTACTGATAAGGGGCAGCCTTTTCGCTATACTTTTGTCGTATGTGTTGTCTGTTGTTCTTTTGTATTCTATTTATGTTGGTGTGTTCCTAACCTATACACTACAATCGAAATTAAAAGGATGGCATAATTTTTAGAGCTGTTAAATTATTTAAGTTTAGTTTTGACGACATTGAATTTACACCATTGTCAAATGTCACCATTACACCACCATTGACACCATTACAGTCAATAATAATTGTAGACTGTTTGATTTTAATGATATAGAGAAGGTGTGTAACCTTAAACTTGCATAGAGCTGATAATCAATCAATCAACTGTTGCTAAATGTAAATGTTCTTATCATTCACGTCAATCACGTTTGCTGATAACTTGAGCAAGTGGATTTTATTCAATAGTTTCATAATAACTTTTTATAAAAATCATGCAAAATTAATAAAATAAATAGATAGGCATCGTATACAGCAAGGCAATGCAGGGTTGGCATGATTAAAACAAGTTGTTTTAAAACACGTGTTTTAAACAGTTTTTAAACAAGTTTGAAATAAAACTATGTTTTTTATTAGGTGGTAAAAAACACAATTTAAAACGAGTTTTAAACTTAAAACATGACGAAAAAAACAGGGTTTAAAACTACTTTTTATTGCAAATGAATGGAAATAAATCCAAACGAATAAATATGAACTTTAAATAGCTTAAAATAAATTTACAAGTGGAATGTCTCTATGTTGGCCGTTTTATACACTACACGGGGCCAATAAAGTCCCGCAGGGAGAGTACCTATGTCGGCCTGGATTAGTGGGTATTCCCCGTTCTCTTAATAGTTCTCTAACTACTTACACTACATACAAGGTGTATGTAAAGTGTTTTGTATTGATTAATAATTATAATATGTTTTGATAGTTAAATTAAAGATACTGAGATACGCAACAAAAAGTCAATATTTATCGTTTTCTTAATTTTTACTAATGCGAATTAGGAAATAGTTTAGAAATGGATTAAATATTTTATTATTCGCTATTCATAATCGATTTGAAATTGATCCTTAAAGGTAAAAGTAAAAAAAAACAAAAAAAACACTTGTTTTAAACATTTTGAACAGTTTGTTTTATAAAATATAAAAAAACTGTTTATTTTCCAACCCTGCAATGCGGCCAGTATGGCATCTTGGGGATGCTTCCAACTGGTATTGATATGGATCAGTTTATTTTTTGCAACAGTCTGATGTTAGCTCAATTGTTTTAATTGCAATTACTAGTTCTAGTTATTTTCTATTTTTGATTGTAATTTTCTTTGTCATAGTGTAAAACTACTAATATTTCTATAGTACCTAAGTTAGACCTTCTCGACTATACTGATTTTCAGGATCAGTGAAAACGCCGTAATCAAGTAGCTGCTTGCGAAACTTGTTTTTTGATGTTTCAGTGTTCTACCTCTATATAAATTACCTTTACCTAAGCCAAACTCAAGAAACGTTAACATAACATGACCCCTCTTAAACACGGTAACAAAATAATTCTTTTTGAGATTTTTTTTTACAGAATTTGCACTACTCGTCCATCGGAGCTCTTATATCGATTGACTGCTCAGTGCTGACGTTTAATTTTCAAATTCGACGCCAAAGCGAGAATTTTAGTACCGCGCGTTGCATACAAACATTAATTCTTAAGAATGGCTTGAGTATGGTGTACCAATTTCATGGCTAAGCTAGCGATTACTCATAGGACTTCTCTCTTGTAACTTAACACCCTCTTACAATGAGCTGCTTTAGAGAAAGTGCTACTTACACAACCTACTTCAAAGCCTCAATGAGACTCTTAAATTTCGTCTTGTGTTGTATTTAGAATAAGAATTCTAATGTCATCCTAGCCGAATTTCGAACAAGTCGGTTTGTCACATCGGAGACAAACCAAACGCAGGTTATATTGTAGTGAAAATAGGGACAAAATAAAATTTTCGTTAGTAACAATTCCGCGAAAAACGACGCCACCGACATGGCGCGCGGAGTTCGGAGTGGCAACATCTCTGCCGTTGTTGCTTGGCGCTCTCAGTGTGAAGATCGAGTGTTGTGGTGTCCTGAATCCTGATAATGTCTCATGGACAGACGAAACTAGTTGACGACTTACTTTGATAGATGTTCTTTCATTTTGTAGTTGGTATAGTCTACAAAGCGGACTACAATTTGTTAGATCTTATTTGTTAGATCTTATACTAAATATTTTCGTGCTTTATAATGGATTTCCGCAAAGTAACGCCTGAATCTATTATGTATATTGTAGTGCACAAGTGTGTGCGAAAACACAGGTGCTCTCTATTCCCTCAATCTCATATTCCGATGAGATAACACCGACACAACCGAGGAGAGGTCGGGCGCAGGATCAATGGCTTAATGTGCTTTCCGTACGTGGCATGGGGGGGTGGGTGTAACGCCGCGAATTTCCTGAGTTCGGGTTGCTACTGTGTTTTTTTGCTGGAAAAACCCTAATCACAACTATTGAATAAGAATAAGATAGTGATGAGCTCACCTGTTTGTTTGCAAAGATCAGAAGTACCGCATCCCGTAGTTCGTCTTCACTTAACATTCTCATGAGTTCCTCACGCGCCTCCCCGATACGCTCTCGGTCGTTGCTGTCTACTACGAAGATGAGACCCTGAAGCAAACAGAAACAAACATGTCAATAATAACTCATGAATTTAGGCTACACAAAAAATACAATGGATAAAAATAATTAATAGATAAAGTATCAGGAATCGTGGGCATGCAAAGAGACCCTATCAAAGTCTGAATGAAGAGCTTCGGCTGTGTGATGCCGTTGGTTCAGCTCTGGTAATCACCACCAGGTAATGGTGGATCTTCCACAAGCCAGGGTCACTCCTTCTCAACCTTTCACTGACACAGGCCTTTACAGGTCATGGTTAACAAAGGTTAATGCAAATAAAGGTCTAAATCAAAAATTGACCAAATCTTTAGGCTTAGAAAATAAGTAGATAGACAAGTCTTATGTTTATTATTATGAAATACTTGACACATAATTTTTTCATCAGTTAATTCAATATTTCAATCAATTAACAGTCTAGATTTGTTACTTTTGAACAAATCTAGACTGTAGTAGACTGTAGTTACTTGGAGATGGCTGGTTCCAAATTTGCGGGAATTGATGCAATATTTTATTGTATTTGTTTCATATTCAAAAACATATCGCTGGTTAAATTCCAAACGGCCACAAGGCGAAAACGGTAAATTTCACAGGAGAGCCCATCAAACTTTTCATCGTGATATTTTTACTTTTTTTACAAATGTATAAATGCTACATTTATGAATTATATATCATTCGATGCGTATTTTAAAACTTTATTTATTTATTAATAAGGAATTGCCGCAGCTGTTATCTACGAAATATAAATATCACATGAGTCCCTTTTGCATATAAAAATGACTGTTGAATCTGTCTACTCTACTAAATAAAACGCCACATATCGAAAAATAATTAATGTTTATTGAATGTTTTTCTTGAAAAAACTATGACAATCAACCTTAATTAAACACAAAAAGCATATTATGATATTGGGATATAAATAAAGATAACAGAAAATGATCCTTTCAATAAATGCTACAGAAAATAACGTGTTGATAAACTACTACATACTCGTAACTAATAAACAAGCAACAAAATACTTAAAAAGTTAAAACTCTAAACCTTATTACGGATCGTTATAATTAAATATCTGTCTTACAGATAAGGCAACACCACAATTATAATATTTTTAGCAATCAAAGGCTAATTTATTTAAAAGAAACACTATTTTCATAACCTACAAGGGTTATACTTGAAAGACTCGACTCAATTAACCAAGACAGTGACAAATTCAATACTTCAACCACACTAAGCCACTAGCTAATAGGGGTTGCCTATGTCCAGCAGTGAACCAATGTAGGCTGATGATAATGAACTACACTAAGGTACTTAAGCAACGATACCACAAGCACTCAAGGGTGCACGTCCGTACAGCACGACGATCGCAGCAAAATCAGTCCACTTCCCTCACACCTTTGGCTTTTATAGTAAAGCGACTACTATACGTTACCTCAAATAAAACCACATCCATCACGGTCACTCCTGATACCCTGGCCGTTCCGACCAGGTTTACCATGTCGTACCTTTTACCATAACCACCAAGTACTTTCATTTTTACCATCACCATGTACTTTCGTACATTTTTACCAAAACATTTTTACCTTTGCTGTTTGGGGACCAACCAGCATTACCAAATAAAAATCTCTCAAAGGTCTGTTTGGGTCCAACTAGCTGCAGCAAATAAATACCTGTCGAAGAGCTGCTTGGGCCAAACCAGCACCATCACCATCAGTTACCAAAATACCTCCAGATGGGCTCTTCGGTTCAAAAGAGCACCATCGATTATCAAAATACCTTTCGATGAGCTCTTCGGTTCAAATGAGCACCATCGATTACCATGATACCTTTCAATGGGCTGTTCGGGTCAAACAAGCACCATCGATTACCAAAATATCAAACACGATACCAAATACCTCTGGTAATCAACCAGCACCATCAGCTGCTGTAACCCGTGACAAAAATGTCATGAGACATTTTATACACGTTAGTGTGTTATGTTTCAAAATGTACTACTCCTAGTACACAAACAGATGAATATTCTAATACTTTCTAAAAAAAATTCATCGTTGAATCTCAAAGTATAAAGACAACATATTCAGCTGCATAACAACCACAACCATAGCCAACGTGCTAAATTAAGCACACTGCGAACTTACGGTACACAGCGACTGATCGGTTTGCAAAGCCGACCAGCATCCAGGGCCTCAGACACGTTGCACCTCAAGGGCCATCGTGTCATACCACAAGGGCCAACAGCACCACACCTCAAGGGCCAACTGCGCTACACCTCAAGGGTCAACTGCACCACACATTAAGGGCCACACGCACCAGGGACACGTCGTCGACGAGGCAGGACCACCAGCAGTGCGCAGGCCACAGTTCGAACATGTAAACAAAAATCCACACATGAGGAGACATTCTACGCGCTGGTACACCCTAGTAAGCGCAAACCGCGTAAGACATGCCAGACAGCACGCAAGCCACGATGGGAAGCGCAGGCTGCGTAGACAGAATACAAGCCACGAAAGAGCGCGCAGTTCTCGCCAGAGAGCGTGCAGGCCGCTCTGAACAACGCGCAAGGCGTGCCGGAGAGCGTGCAAGCCGCGCTGCGAGGCACCAGCCGCGCCAACACGCGAAGGTCGTGCAGAGAGCGCGCAGGTTGCGCTGCGAGGCACCAGCCGCGCCACCACGCGCAGGCCGCGCTGAGAGCACTCTGGTCGCACTGATATGCGCCGGCCGCTTCGCATCAGTTTGTTCTTTTTCCAAAACTCTGGATGGGCTCTTCTTTTTCGAGACTTTCTTGGCAATTCAATACCGGAAGCTTCAACATTAGGTGGCTCTGTTACAACGCTAGGTGGATCTATATCTTCATCAGAGTAAGCTTCAGGTTCGTCGATTTTAAAATCGGGATCTTTAACGCTATCATGAGCAGAAAAATCTGAGCATGTTGATGAGACATCGCTAGAGCTAGAGTCACTATCTGAGTCCCTGTCGGCGGAGGTACTTTCGTTAACGATGAAATTCGGTCTTGTTTTAGGACTTTCAAAATCAGATAAAGAAAGATCAAGGTTCAGTTGGCTGTCTCGTATGGAATTCGTATCAAAAGAGTCGTTCATTGATTGATTATCTTGTTCGCTATCCAGCTTGTTTGTAGTGCTCAGTTGGATATCATTAGACACTAATGACGGTGAGCAAAATTCTTGATCAGCAATGTTTGGAGTTGAGTTAATGCTAGATGTACTATTGAAGTTGTTTGAAGATTTTCAGTTTTGGTTATTACCATACTTATATTTTTTTGTGCCTAGCTATCCATTCTATAAACAAAGAAAATTCATGTTAACTTATGATGTTAACATAAAAATAAGACATTAAAAAACTTAGGCACTATTATACCGCCTAATTTGTTATTAAATTTATTTTTCAAGGAAGGCGGCCTACAGCTTATATAAATACAAAATAAGTTATATGAATCTAGCAACAAAAAGCCAATGAATGAATGGACTTCACGGCTAAATAACAATGTTAGTATCGACAATGTACATTTCACAATGCAAGTATTAGTTTCTTACTAGAATAATAGAGCATGTTGTGTGCTTTCGTATTTATTTTCATGCCTTCAGGCCAACCTTTACAAACATCAATAAAGCCATAAAAGAAACGAGTCTGATTTGTTTTAAGAAATACCATCGTATTCACCTTTTTCTTGTATACAAAACAGAAGCAAAACAAGAATTGCACTTTTGTCTTAAAAAATAAATCATAATCTCATAGTATTTAAATGCAAAGTGGACACATTCTTTATTGTGGCACTTTAGCATACAAAATAATGTTGTACTTACGTGATATTTATATTCCACACAGCCGCATTCCAAGATATGGTACTTTAGTCTATAAAATTTTACTGCAACTCAGACTTATTCCGCAATATGGCCCTTTTTCACATAAATTACGTGCACTTACGCTGACGACAAGGACTCAACTGACAAGATGGCCCTTTTGCCCTGAAGTTGGTCACCAAAGTGTCAGAATGCGAAAGGGGCGGTTGTCTGATTGGTCCATTTTTAACGCTATAATCATGGGTGTCTTTTTCGAATATGAAAATTTAGACGATTTAGATACAATTTTTGGAATAAAAAGGATTTTGGTTTTTTTTGCATTGTGGCCCTTTGGAATTTAATCAGCGATATACTTCCTTATTTTATTTATAAGACACTAAAACCAGTAAAGGTTTGAATAGTGTTGCTGCTTACAACATTTTGCTTTGCTACACATATGGCAATAGGTTTCATCATTTAACTATCATTATCATCATTGTCATGTGCACTGATGGATAAAGCCACCCCCCTAACAATAGCAACATTTTTTTCATAACAGATACTTATTTAATTGTATAAACATGCTAATTGGTACCTTCCTAATAAAGAGAAGCAAAGAAAGTATACATGATTATGTCTAACACAATAGCAACAATTCTACATAACACAAGAAACACTTCATTAGGCCTAGGGTAAGACCTAAGCATGGCACGACCCACTTTCACAAAGTCACTTTCTTTTTGTCACTGCTTTGAATGTTTTGATGACTAATGTAATTATTTTTCCTAGAATTATTTGGGCATTAGTCATTTTGTATCTTACATGACATGTATTGTGTGTATCAAAAACAATAGAAAAAGTTTGTCTTAACTTCTCAACACACCCCTTAAATCAATACAAGCCAACCATAATTTTGCCTTACCTGCGTGTTCTGGAAATAATGCCTCCACAGTGGCCTGATTTTGTCTTGACCACCGACATCCCAGACGGTGAAACTGATGTTTTTGTATTCTACTGTTTCAACATTGAAACCTGAAATGCATAAAAATAGTTATAAACTATTCAATAACAAATTTTATGACTCATTTTATAGGTTTATTCATAGATCTGATAAGAATTCAATGAAAACCCATCTAACTAAAGTCTGTGAGAACCAAAGTTTGCAAGTTGGCCATAGTACACATACAACCAATAAATCTTCATTTACTCTTTTCTTTATCTAGCAAGCTAACAAGGTACAAAATCATGATCAGCATGATGATGTTTTCTTCTGGTAATTCCATCTGACATAGAGACATATAGTCAGTGATATCACTAGGAAGGGCAAACACGCACAACATTATCAGCAAGATACAGATTTTGGCCAGTTTGCCAGATATAGTTTGTGACATCCATCATGGTTCTGCACTAACCACATACATGGACACCCCTGTATATTTATTGATCAATATCTGGCTGGCCGGATCACACAAAAGATATTTTTAACTAGCAGAATAAATTTCATGTAATAATCTAAGAGTAAAAAGTTAAAACAATTATAAGATCTGCCACATAAGCAATATTATTGGTAAGCAATATGATTTCAGCATACATAAAGAATGATGCAATAAACAGAATTGAAACATTTTTAATAATGTTTATTGAAAAAGATTAGAGATTTAAAATTATTACATCAAAAATTATAATTAGATAGTACTTGATTGATAGTTCTTATGACTATCGAGTTGAAAATTATTGAAAACAACTACTAAGTTGATCATAGGTGTGGTGCTCCAGCTTTTATCACTCAAGTTGTGCTTGATAAAAAGATCCATTCACCCCTACCTATGCAATGAACTCAACAAAGCTTTAGATAAGATGGACATTCTCTGGACATTTCTAAATGTATTGTTTCACTTTTTGTACTCACCAATAGTGGGAATCGTTGTAACAATTTCTCCTAATTTGAGTTTGTACAGGATTGTAGTTTTACCAGCAGCATCCAAACCAACCATCAATATTCTCATTTCCTTTTTGCCAAATAGGCCTTTGAATAAATTTGCGAACATATTCCCCATTTTTGAGCTTTTTCAAGATTTCTGAAAAAAGGAACAATAATGTAAAACGTTGAACGTAGAATTCTGAGTCACCCGTGTCGTCTGCACGTTATTTCAATCAATGATAATGACATGGCAGGTCCTAGCAGAATTTTGGCGTAAATAGCTACCCTGGGACGAATTGACTAAGTGCAACTTGTAGTTTCTAGCCCTACAGTAAACACAGATGAAAACACTACACTTTGAACGCGAAATAGATATTCTACAGTAATTTCGGGGTTTCACATTCACGACACCGCTGTTGGTCTACGCTACGGTCACCACCCTCTCGGTACATATTGTAAGAGCACCTGAGCACTAGTTTTTGTGAGGGGATAATTAATAAGAGCACTAACGAATACGCTACAACCATTCACTTACATTTTCTGAAGCAAATAACTATAAAATTCAGAAAAAGCGCTACACTCGAATAAATTCTTTACAATTCGCTGGATGTCAAAATGGCGGCGAACGTGGAAGTTGTTCGTGCTTGCCACGTAGTGGAATAAAGTGGCCAGTAATGATAATGAAAAGGAAATTATTTTGATTTGAGTGAAATGAACTTGAGCTTGAGCGACAAAAAGAATTAAATAAATTACAGTAAGTTTTTAACCGTGTTTTAGATTTTAGAAGAGATAAGCCTTCTTATCATTACAAAACACTTGAAAAAATAATACAGTGTAAGCATGAGCAGCTTGGTGAAATCACTCTGCGTTTGTAATGGTGTGATCGAGAATGGCACTACTACTACTACTCCTTCAATATATTTTGATTGACAATGTCATAAATCATAAATGTCAAATCCAAAGGATTTGTTTTGTTTACAATTTTTTTCGATTACCTTTCGAATTTTGCTTTTTTATTATTCTCTTTTTTATTCTCACTCAGCAAGATTATGTTCTTTAACAAATATCACGCACAACTGCGATGCTCAATTAAGTGTTTTGATATACATCAATAAGTATCAGCCAAACTGTTTTCCTAAAAACTAACCTCCACAATGGATCTGAAAAATTGGCTAGAATGTACACCAAAGTGCACCACTTTCAGAATAAATAAATTGAAATCGTTCAATCTTCATAAATTAAATGACTTTCTAATAGCAGTAAGTGTCCACGTATAGGCAGGCACGTATATGTTCCATCCTACCTATTTTTTCTTTACAGCAAAGCAAAGAGCTGAACTCAGGACAAATACCAAAATGTTACTTGCTTAGACCAGACTGTCTAGTTGTTGAGCAATGGCCTGAAGATGTAAAGCTGCAGCCAACTGGAGTATACCTAAGTAGTTAGCTTGAATGTTCCATCCTACCTATTTTTTCTTTACAGCAAAGCAAAGAGCTGAACTCAGGACAAATACCAAAATGTTACTTGCTTAGACCAGACTGTCTAGTTGTTGAGCAATGGCCTGAAGATGTAAAGCTGCAGCCAACTGGAACGGAAGTGGTGGTAGATGCTCTGTGTGCTGCAGCAGTGCTTCGAGGTGCTCACGTCTTTGCTCCTGGCATAGTAGGACTTCCATCTGGTAAGATAAATACATGCACACATACACTCAAACATTCCTCCCATACTTTATGAATCTTAAAAAATGTCACAAATGGTTTCTTCATACAAAATAATCTAGTTTGAAAAGAAAGAGATGTACAATGAAACAAGTTATCCATTAAAAACTCAAATAAAATCATATTACTTAAAAAAATGATATTAAATAATGCCAGATGGATTGTCTGGCCACACACCATTATCTAGCCTCTAGCAAAGCAGAGCTTGTGTTATGTTCCTACTAGATGAATATATACAATACACTTCATAGATAGGAATTGTTTAAAAAAGAAAATACCCGGAACAACCGGGACAAATATTTGTAGATTGTACAAACATTTGTTCCAGGATGGGAATCGAACTTGCAACCTCCTGTGTTGCAGTCCATTCTGTTTCTAGGATAAAAATTAACTCTATCTTCTTAACTTTATAATTTGGTCTGCACCATGTTGATTTTCAAAATCATAAAAGGGTTTTAAGTATTTACACTGACTAAATTTAAGTAAAGTTGACATTTCTTTTTATTTCTAAACAGGTTGCCAGATGAATGAGCAAGTTGACATTTATGGTGACTTAGAAGGCCATTGTAAAAGGGGTTTAAAAGTAACATATGAGGGCAAAAAGTTGTTTGTTGGAACTGGCTCTCTCAAGAAACTTAGATATGAACTATTTGATAATGGAGCTCAGCCAAGGTATGCCATTTTTAGTCCCACTAACTGCCATTGAGGTGCAAATCTGCACCCTTTTTTCTGAATAATGTAAAACAACCTATTACTCCAGCTATTTTAAGGATAAAATGCTTGCAAAAAAGCCACAGCACAATCTGAAATTCTCTTTTTGGTATTAAGTCAGAGTAATAATGTTAAGTTTTGTAGGGAAAAGATTTAATCGAACAACTTAACTGCAATAAATAAATATCTATCTATGTGCTATTTCAGTGGTATTGGTGTGCATACTTTGCTACCAGCATCACGGCTGCCTGTGGTCAATGAGACCCTATATCCTAGAGGGGTGGTGCTCCTGCAGAACCTACCATCCATAGTGTGTGGATGGGTTGTAGATGCTAAACCAAATGAGTATATTTTGGACATGTGCGCTGCACCAGGGAATAAGACAACGCATTTGGCGGAAATGTCTGATGACCAAGTAAGTACCTTATTTAATCGACGACCTATGTGGCGCGGTGGGCGAAGGTCCGCCTGCGACGCAGGAGGTTGCGGGTTCGATTCCCGCCTCGGGACAAATATTTGTACGATCTGCAGATATTTGTTCAGGGCGTTCTGGATGTTTTCTATGTATAATAAAAAATATTTATCTATGTAGTTTATTGTATTATGTATATCAGTTATCTAGTACCCATATTACAAGCTCTGCTTAGCTTGGGGCTAGATAATGCTGTGTGAATTGTCCAGCATTATTATTTTATATTTTATAATTATATTCTACTAGCAGCACCCTGCGGCTTCGCTTGCGTGGTTCCTATGATGTTCAAAGGTGTTCCTAAGATACGCGTTGTTCCTATGATAATGTTTCACATGGGAACTGATCTATGGCATAAAAAGTAGATTCCAGAATTACAATTATGTACCTGTATGCAAAATTTTAGCACGATTCGTTCAGTAGTTTTGTAACAAACATCCATCAATCCATACATCCATCGCAACTTTCGCATTTATAATATAAGTGTGATAGTGTGATTGATTAGTGAGATTGAGTGATTTATGTTTTCGTAATATCAAAGATAATTCGACCAGACCGAAAACATGGCGCTTCTATGTTCTAGTTTTAAATTTATGGCACTAGCTGCACCTGGCGGCCGCCCTTTGGAAAATTCATGTTCCCTACTTCTTAGTTTTTATTTCATAACAACCTTCTTAGTTATATAGTGGCCATAACACTAACTTTGTTAAATTTAGGGCTAGTGATTTGTTAGAATGGTCTAGCATTAAATAATGCTGGACACTCCACACATTTTTCTTTGATCTATTTTTACCCACCCTTTTTACCCATCGGTATTGTGGTGAGAACACGTCCGCCTCCTATCAGAACCCAAAACGCTTCGTTAGCGCGACCCAGAGCTCGAACAAATTTATCAGCGACATCTAGTGAGGGCAAGTTGTACTCATCGGAAGTAATAAACAATTGATAAAAATGCGAAAGTTGGTATTGATGGTTGTCGACAAAAAAACTACTGAACGGGTCGTGGTGAATCGTTTATTTATTTAGTTGTAAACCTGGAATAACACTTTTTATTTCATTATCAGTTCGCAACAATAACCTCGTAGTCACGAAGATATTGTAGCGGATGACGTCATCGGCACAAATCCCAATCTCTGGCATCGGTATCGACAGATATGCCGAACCAGCGCACGCTGTAAGATAGAAATCAATACAAGCAACAAATCCTTACGCTCCGTACGCTCCGATACAGCTTCAGTGGATGCGAAACTGATATAAGGATACTTTTTATCCACGATAAACGCGCGCGACGCCGCAGGCAAAAGCTTGTACAACTTATTAAAAGTCTGATGCCTGGAAACGCAAATTGCTAACATATTACAGTCAGCAAAAATTGTGCCTTACCACCACTAGGGTGATTTTCTGCGAAGTGAATAGTTGCCAACCCCGGCTTGCTCGATATCTTTTGTTTTGATGATTTAATTGCAAAGCAAAATAGTTTCAAACTGGAAAGGCATTACGTTTGGCGATGGTACATGCTACACACACAGCTTTCTTCTTTCAGGCTCACATAACAGCGATAGACAAATCACCTCAGAAAGTAGCAAAAATCATACATAACTGCGAGACTCAAGGCGTGACCTGCATCAAAACCTTCGCGTTTGACTCAACTAAATGCTACTCGAAAGAAAGCCATTCTATTGAAAACGGCCCGCCTTTTCCTTCATACTCCTTTGACAAAGTGCTGTTAGACGCACCATGCAGTGGCTTAGGACAACGGCCACAGCTTCATAATAAAATGACGCCAAAAATGATCCAGTCTTTCAAGTTTGTGCAGAGGAAATTGTTTGATGCCGTAAGTACCAACTTACCCTATTTTAAATACCTTATTTTAAACATGCTTAGGTATAATACCATTTCGGCAAAACACCTAAGCACCATCTGCGTATAATCATCTATACTAATATTATAAAGTTTGTTTGTATCGAATAGGCTCCGAAACTACGCGACCGATTTAATTTTTCCCGGAATTTGCACGAGAACGGGAACTACGCGGGTGAAACCGCGAGGCACTGCTATTTCGTAATAAATAACTTAGAAGAAACAACTCCGTAGTAATTAAATGTGTAACACTGCCGACCCGCCCTGTCACGTTTTGCGAGTGGTGTTGATATTGTAAATTTTGACAAAATGTTAATTGATCTTGCTTGGGTATGAAACCACCTAGCGTAGGGTAGGTAGAGGTACCTCTGGGGTACCTCATTGGGTAGCCTGGGAAAACCACATTATCATTCGCATACTCTTTAACTCGTTGCCGACTGAATACTAAACATTAAAACAAACATTTTGTTTATGTATATTCTCGGCCTCTGTGGCGCGGTGGGCGAAGTCCGCCTGCGATGCAGGAGGTGGCGGGTTCGATTCCCGCCTCGGGACTAATATTTGTACGATCTGCAGATATTTGTTCAGGGCGTTCTGGATGTTTTCTATGTATAATAAAAAATATCTATCTATGTAGTTTATTGTATTATGTATATCAGTTATCTAGTACCCATAACACAAGCTCTGCTTAGCTTGGGGCTAGATAATGCTGTGTGAATTGTCCAGCATTATTTATTTATTCTTTTAGTTAGCTAAAGGTATATTCTGGTCTTTAGAAATAAAAGTTAATTTATTTTATCTTTTCAGGCGGTCGAAGTTTTAAAAGATGGCGGTAAACTAGTTTACAGTACATGTACGGTCACTAAAGAAGAGAATGAACTAATGGTTGCGTGGGTACTTGAAAAGTTCCCCTGTATGAAGCTTATACCCGCTGAGCCTTTGCTAGGGGGACCGGGCTTGCCTGATAGCGGCTTGAGTGATGAACAGAGGTAAGCTTTTGTATAATGTGATATTTAGCGTACCACTAACAATGTCAGGTATGTACAATAAAGACTAAGGTTTATGTTAGTGACACCTAACTTCTTGCCAACTCTATACCATTGAAACTTATACCCGCTGACCCTTTGCTGGGGGACCAGGGGCCTGATTCCACTAACACAATCGCCTCACTATGACAATATTATCGCTTCATTATCGCGTAACAATCACCGCCATTGACACCTTTTGGTATTCTACTAACACGATATTTTTTTGTTTATGCCATATCTATGACTATTACCATTATGATTATATGCCCCACCACATTATTGACACGATATTATAAGTCATAGAGATTGTAATCTTATGGTAATAGAATACCAAATAAATTTACGACTAAATCTCTATCTTAATCGTATGGCGCCATTATAGCATTGCGTTTAAAAAATAGTGGAATTAGGCCCCAGGCTTGCATGATAGCGGCTTGAGTGATGAACAGAAGTAAACTTTGACAGAACATTTGTAAAATGTGATACGCGTAGGTACCACTAACAATGTTAGGTATCTACTAAGACTGAGGTTTATGTTATTGATATCTAAGAACGCGGACACTAGAAAAAAACCATCCCTGGTTTACACTGGTGTCGATTCTGTCGTTTTAGAATCAGATAAAATTTGCTTAAATTAGGATTCAGTAGTTTTTCAAAACAAAATTAACTATATTTTTATTATTTGTGGTTATAGTGGCAATAGTAATGTAATGCACACTCATCATGTATGTCAACTCATGATACAAGTAAAGATATTTGTTATTTGTACTTTTTCAGAATAATGGTGCAAAGATTCGGCCCCACAGTCGATCAGCTGCGACCTAGCGAAGAGATTTATCGTGAGTCTATTGGGTTCTTTATTGCAGCATTTACAAAAATACCTGCCCCTATGTAAGAAGCATCGAATGTGCAAATCATCTGCGATAGACTTCAGGCAGATGCTGGATGCGTCGAGCTGAAGACAGGGCGCTATGGCGCTCATTAGGGGAGGCCTATGTCCAGCAGTGGATTGATACATGCTGATGATGATCATGATGATGTGCAAATCATTAAATGATTTTCGGTAAGAATTAAGAATACAGTGTTTTAGGAATTATAAGTTTATTATTTAAAATAAAGACTTGTATTGTAAAGGTATGAATAAAATGCATACAAAATTTTGACTTTTAACTTTTTTTTAAATCAACTAAGTAATAATTCTACGATGATAAAAAATGCTTAGGTGATTATAAACATGCATTTTTTTACATAACATTTTGTTTTTCAAAAATATACCTACTCAAACTTAATTTAAACGTAAATATTATTTTTTTATAATGTTAGCCACACTTTTGGCTAAAGTTTCTCAATCCGCACCCATATTCCTGATCCTGTCTTCAATAGAACAGATCTCTTGTCGAAACCAACTGGTTCTAGGGTTTTAGCACATTTTTTGAACTTGAAATTCAAGATGAGAGAAACCATTGCCATTTTCGCTGAGATCATCGCGAATCGTAAGCCTGAAAATAAATATTTAATTTATTAGTTAACAAAAAAGATACCTCGTAAATAGAAAATACTTATCGATAGAAACAATACAATAAAACAGCTATAAAACTGAGTGACAAGTGGCGGTCTTATCTATCACTCAATAGCAAAAAAAGAAAATTCTTATAAATATACAGTTGGTATATTGTTGTCACCAACTAACTGCATATTTATAAGAATTTTCTTTTTTCGCTATTGAGTGATAAGATTTTATCCAATTATGCAAACAACAAGCGACGAAAAATATTGCAAGATTAAAATTTAACAAAGAAATTAAGATTTCACTTAACATTAATACATATTTTTATACACAACTAGTTTGTAGACAAGTGGAGCAAATAAGCAATACACCGACAAGAGCTAGTCTTTTTAATCTATACCTAATAATATATTAAGGAGGAAAGATTTGATTGTTTGTTTGTATGGAAAAGGCTCCGAAACTACTAAACCGATTTAAAAAAACTTTCATTGCTAAAAAGCTTAACTATCATGTTATCAGGGTGGAGTGACATAGGCTATATTTTATACCGGAATTCCCACGGGAACGGGAACTACGCGTGTGAAACGGCGAGCTGCTAGTTTATAATTAAAAGTTTCATAGTGTGATATGATTGATTCCTCACCGATGCAATTCCTAGGTCCAGCACCGAACGCCAAAAACAAATGCGAAGGTCTATCCTTCTTCTCATCGCCCAGGAATCTCTCCGGACGGAAGTTTTGCGGTTCCGGATAATATTCCGGATCCATGTGTATTCCGTAGATGGGTATGGCTACGACATCTCCAGTTGTAAGGCTGACGTTGGTTCCAGGTAGAGTGTAGGGTTTGGTGACCACTCTGAACACCGCGCTGACAGGGGGGTACATGCGAAGTGTTTCTGGAAATTAACAAGTACTTAAATAACAATTTATTTAAGAGTGTCTAATAACGCTGAGAATAAATAAATAAACAATGTTGGACAATTCACACAGCATTATCTAGTCCCAGGCTTAGTAGGGCTTGTATTATGGGTACTAGATAACTGATATATGTAATGTACCTACATAAGACAATACACTTAATAGATAGTTTTTTTTTTAAATATCCTGAACGCCCTGAACAGATATCTGCAGGTCGTACACATATTTGTTCCGAGCCGGGAATCGAATCTGCAACCTCCCGTGTCGCAGAGGTCGTCGGAATGGATGAAACGAGATTGATTTCGAAAGAGATGACAAGATATCGTTTTCTCGTGAGTAATAAGTACAAAGCGATAGACATGCACCATTTTTTATGCATCAAAACTGTTTTTACCTATAATACCGTGTCCATTTTCAATGAAGCATGTTAGTAAACAAACCGCCCATACTTAACCTAAAATTCACTTTGTTGACGCGTCCTTTTATACGTAATTTACATTACTTGTCGATTTTAGATCCTCCCTTCAATAAAAATTGCTTACAATTATATCTGAAACCTGACGCCAAGCAAGTGAGATTTTGTTATTTGTGTCGTAGTTTGTATACTAACACGCTTTATTCAAAATGGACACAGTATAATTACAAATAACTAAAACAACAAACCGAAAAACTAGAGACAATTCTAGGTTTCTCAGCAAAACAAATACCTTACAAAAAAATATTGTCTCTAAAGTCGGTTTAGGAACGATAATTTTACGTGATAACGTCATTAACTTGATTTATTGAAAATCTTACCTCGTATTTTATATACTGTTATTGTGATCTTACCATTCAAGAAGGCGTCTAGGTAGGTAAGTTCAGACAGCAGCTCATAGCTCATTTCCTTGCCCTCCGTGTGCTGCTTGACGTGAGTCCTCAACTTGTCTTGCAGTTCAGGGTTCGTGGCGAGCACGTAGATAGCAAACGACAGCAGTGTACTGGACGTCTCATAGCCAGCGATCAGGAAGAGCAGGCATTGAGCGTCGATTGTGGCACTGTCTATATCTGTAAATGTTATTAAATTTACTAAAATGAACTAACACTTTCAAGGGTCAAGACGCAGACGTATCTCCACCCCGCAGTGAGCGCAATACCACAGATAATATAATACTAGTACCGTCAAACGGGGTAACTTGAGACAGCTGTGTTACTTGAGACGAATGGCAACATTATTTTAATTTTTCGTTTATGACAACATTATGAAGTTTGATTATTTGTCAGTCTTCGTCAAAAGTTTGTTGTGATATTTAGTTGTTTCACAAGTTCACCAAAATAGAGGTAAGTAATCTTGGTTCTCTACAACATTTGTTTGAAAAGTGAGGTAAACTATCGTTGAAAATATATGCGTGAAAACTTTGTCTGTATCGGTTACAGTTTTTATTGTTTCGTAGTGTGAATAATATTATTATAACCTCAAAGGTTTTGTGGAGATAGTTCGGTTACTTTTTTACCGTAATACCAACATGGTAGAAATAAAAAACAATATTTGTAAAAAATGGGGTGATGCGGGGTAACTCGAGACACTGTCTCAAGTTTCCCGCTATGTCTCAAGATAACGGATTTGATTATAAAATCTCTTTTTTTTTACATTTTAGTGTTGCCATGCCACGAAAACGTCCGAAAACGCTTGGAGGTCGCCCATATGTGACTTATACTACAGCACAATTGGAAAAAGCTATAGAGGCTGTCAAACAAGGCTTATCACTAAGAAAAGCATGTGAAAAATTTGGAGTACCTAGAGCCACAGTAAACCGACATATCAGAGGCAAAAACACCGGAAAGTATGGACGCCCACAGGTGTTTTCAGAACTAGACGAAGCTACACTTGTCCAGTGTATTAGCTTAGCCGGAGACTGGGGCTTCCCGCTTACGAAGTATGACATCCGTTTGATAGTCAAATCATTCTTGGACCGGAAAGGAGTTACTGAAAAAAGGTTTAATAATAATTTTCCAGGGCAAGATTGGACCGAATCATTCCTTTCTAGGAATAAAAATGAACTAACATCAAGACTGAGTCAAAATATCAAAAGGGCACGTGCTGCGGTGGATGAAAGTCTTATAAATGAATATTTTGACCAACTGAATGATACATTAAAAGACGTCGAGCCAAATCTAATAGTGAATTACGACGAAACCAATTTAACTGATGACCCCAAGCGAAAAAAGGTCATTGTGAGACGAAGTTCTCGACATCCACACAATATAATAGACACCAGTAAATCAAGTACATCGGTGATGTTTGCAGCAGCCGGTGATGGCCATCTACTTCCACCATACGTAGTGTATCGTGCAGAAAACCTCTACAACACATGGGTAAATGGAGGCCCTCCTGGCTCAGTATACAACAGATCAAAAAGTGGATGGTTTACAATGGAAATATTTGAAGATTGGTTTACCAAAATAATTCTGCCCTACTTCAGAAAATTTGATACTGAAAAACCAAAGGTTTTAGTTGGTGACAACTTAGCAAGTCACGTTTCAAAATGGGTGATAGAGCAATGCACTCTAAACAATATAAAATTTGTGTTATTGCCTCCTAACAGTACCGGAATCTGTCAACCCCTCGATGTGGCTTACTTTAAGCCTCTAAAAACCAAATGGGGCCAGGTATTGTCACAATGGAAATTAAAACACAGAGGCACCATCCCTAAAGATACGTTTCCCAGGCTTCTAAATCAATGCCTCATAGCAATGAGTGACAAGTCAAGCGATAATTTACAAGCTGGGTTCAGAGCTTCAGGATTAATTCCCCTTGATCGAGAGCAAGTTCTTAAAAGGCTTCCAAAGCAAAGTGCTGAAGGCCAAATTGACAATTCACAAGAATGGGTGTCAAGTTTTAAAGAATATCTGCAAGAAACCCGAAAAAAAGAGACGCAACCACTAAAAGCAAAAAAATCAAGGCTTAATTTGCTACCTGGGAAAGGCATTGATGAGTCAATGCTACTTACTAGCACGCAACCAGGTCCAAGTGGACATAAACAGCAAAAAAAGAAAAAAACACAGGTGTTGTCTGAATCTGATGATAGCACAATCACTCTGCACGATGAATCGGATGACGGCAGTGATATGTCGCAGTTTCTGCCAAGTGATGTGGAAGAAAATATATTTACCGACGTGAATATTCTAGAAAACTACGATGAAAGTATGGCAGACCATTTTGAAGAAAACATTGATCCATTAGCGAACTTATCAGATACAATAGTAAATGAGCCAGAAGTTATTGCAAAGAACTTTCCTACTGGCTCCTTCGTTGTTGTAAAATTTTTTTACAACAGGGATTCTAAAAAACCAACAGAAAAAAGATTTGTCGGCACAGTATTTGGCTCGGAAGGAATAGACGGAATCGACGTGAAGTTTTTGCGAAAATCCACGAAAACCGAAGATACTTTCGTCTTCCCAGCAGTAGAAGACCTTCAAACCGTGACGCTAGACCAAGTTATTACAGAAATTAAGCCTGTGAAAATATCCAGGGGGCGATACGTCTTTGCAAAAGAAGTGAGAGAATACAAGTGCTCGTAATAAACTTTGTAATTTTTTTCTTTATTGTGTATTGAACTTTTTTTAGCTGTGGCAACATTAAACTAAGTAAATATTATTTTTAAAACATTTTTGGTGTCTCAAGTTACTCTAAGGTCCGTCTAACTCGAGTTACAAGCAGATTTATATGGTTGTCTCAAGATACCCCTTTTTGTAGGGTAACTTGAGACATAAAGATTTTTAAATTTTTAAATTTTCTATGATGCCCTAGGTGTCTATGTTGCTCAGGAACTTCTAAGTCCAACATCGACTGATGTAATGTGCAGACAGATGATTAAAAAGCTATCATAATAAACTTTTGGCAGATGTCTGAAGTTCAGAATTGTCTCAAGTTACCCCGTTTGACGGTAACTATAGCTAACGTAACGTTTTACTGTCATACAAATTATTCGTGTTTTATTGAGAAATTCATACGAATGCCGCCAGGAGGATAACGATAACAAAATTGATGAATGTTTTGATTTAAAAGTACTCAATTTTATTACATTATACTTAAGAGTTTTTCCTAAAAACGAACAGATATTTTTTTATTTAGCCCATTTCGTCCCACGGCTGGGCAAAGGCCTCCCCCAGATATTTAAAAAATTAAATTCTTTATTGTTTTGTTAGCTCGCCTTTGTAATAAGTTCATACCTTGTATTATTTTGGAATCGTTCTGCGAACACTTTTAAATCATTCATCAACTTTGAATCAATTGTAATTTTGGAGTCCAACGACGAATTGTTGATTTTATAGTAATAAATCTCACTAAGATAAGCACTAAGTTATCGTACCTATGCTGTTATGCAACGTCAAGTGGCGCACGGCCCCCATGCAGGGGCGTAAATAAATAAATGTCGCGCGCTCAACATGAGGGAGCTTGAGGTACCGCTATATGCCTAAAGTGCTTGGCCTTAAGAAGGCTACGAACCCCTCCCAAATCTCAGCGGCCGGCCCGAGTGAATTTGTTGTTGTTTCACGTAGAATCGCATCGTGTTGGCCATTCCGCGGCATTCGCCTTATTTTGGAATTGTGCTCCCTGTGTCGCATTGCCCCCCGCGTTTTAGCGAGCGGTTGCAGAAATTTGAAGGAATTTCTCAATTTTTTATATTTTTTCGTACTTTGCGATTCATTTTGAATAATCGACTGATTTCAGAAATATTTTTGTTTATTTCTAATGGTGAATATATTTAGGATGTTTGCAGCGCGACAGATTTTCGAATGAAGGTGTCTAACATGCATAAAAAATAGCTTGAAAATTACTCGATTTGGTGGTCAAAATATGGCAAATTAGTTTCACTCTCATTCAAATATCATAATGTTTTTTAAAAAACGAAAACGCTACAAACATAGCTATTTGTCATCCGATTATGTATGCAAAATTTCAATACGATCGGAAACGTAGTTTCCAAATGAAGCGGGAAGTACGTTTGTATGGGGGCTAAGGTATCCGTTCTGTTCTTAAGAGGCCGGGGAAGGGTGAATTGCCCATACAAACGCAATACCAAAATGATTTCTAATTCAACCATATTTGCAGTATACCATTGTATTATTTGTATTTGAATCGTATTTATCTAGGTCCCTCCGTTGTTTTTTTTTTTCAAAATACTTACCTAAAACGAAATATAGACAATCGCATTTTGCACATTTTTATGCCAAAATAGACCAGTTTTCTTCCTATTTGATTCGTATTAAAAACAATAATATCTTACGCGTTCTTAACGGTCGAACATAGCTTATATTGTCTAGTTACAGAATAACAATACTATGTGAAGAATACAAAAAGTTTTCATTCATCATTTTTGGTATTACGGAACACAACCAAATTCATACCATTTTTGAACGGCTACTATTGCTATCGCGCACGCACGGGGCGGGATTACTTCGGTTGTGTGATCGCTCGGACAGGTACGCACGCCACGCACACATGCTAATGCAACGTGTATTTACACGGTGCGCCCGCCGCAGCCGCGCCGCTCAGCCCCGTGTGACGACGACGACAACGAACGACGATCTCCGAGGTCGTTGTCGCAGGGACACCTTATTAGGTACTTACTATGGATGGACGTTAGAATAGAAGGAAGAGTACTTCTTATTTACTATTTTCTAAACTAAATCAAGTGTTGGGTAGGTACATGGTTTCAAAACGAGTTTGTATGAGGGCCTCATTCTATTTTGTGAGGTGGGACAATGTCATGCTTCAATCAAATGTCATGTCATCAATTTCTAACAGTAAGGCGTTTTGTTGGATGAGTAGGTGCATTGTTTTCACTATTCACGAAGACCTCGGCGGGCAAGCGAGGTTCCGCCGGAACGCAACGGGTTCGCAGGTTCGATTTGCGGCTCGGGACAAATTTCTCTATAGATCGGGTGATTTGTGTATTTTATATGTATAATAAAAAAGATATATAGAGTATAGTACAGTAGTAGGTATATAATTAGTTGGATTGGGATAGGAAGGTTAGTTAGGTGGTATAGTACCTACTCAGGTAATTGAGATGTTTTTATGTAGTGTTGGCGTACCTACCTACCTACGTTTAGTTTTTAATAATAATAATACATGACATGTGTTGTTGTTATGACTAAATGCAATGTTTCACATTTACCTACCTAGCTACTAGTTTAGTATTTACTTACCTATGTCGATGTCTATTAGAATTACTATAAGATGATAGGTCGGTAGATAAATTATATTTGTAGATAAGGTGCGTATTATAGTAAATTTTATAAACCTGTGTGTAAGTACCTATACCGTGTCCATTTTGAATGAAGCATAAACGTAAACAAACCGTCCATAGTTAACCTAAAATTCACTTTGTTGGCGCGCCCTTTTATACGTAATCTCCATTACTTGTAGCTTTTAGATCATCCCTTCAATAATTTTTTTTACAATTATATCTGAAACTCGACGCCAAGCAAGTGAGATTATGATATTTGTGTCGTAGTTTGTTTACTAACATGCTTCATTCAAAATGGATAAACCATAGGTAAGGTAGTTGTAAAGGATCTACAATGACATTGTAGTCCGATCACTCATTCATTACATTACCTACTCAAAAAAATAAATATTTTTACAAAACACCTAAAAAATACGTTAGTGGCTGTTTTACTGCTTCAATCAAACTTGCACAAATTGTAGGTATGCAGGTACAAGTACAAACATATTTACAACGAAAGTTTGTTGTGTTGTCATTCCAACAAAGCAGAACTTTTGTTGTAAGTTTCTATCTAGGTAAAATTTCTGCCTCTTTTTGACGTAAAGAAGTAACAAACATCTATCTATCTATCCAAACTTTGAATTATATTTTAATTTTTTGAAGTATAGGTAGGTAACTGCATACTACTACATAGGCATTTCCTGGTAGATTTCTTGAGATATAAGTACCTACGTACCTACCTATTAGGCCTTGTAGAAAAACTTGGAAAAAAAACGGATAAGCAAACTAGTAGGTAGATACTTCGGGCACGAATGTAGGAATTGTATGTTTTATAAAATCCAGGAGTTTGTTAAAAAAATCTAAGTAAATGTAGGTGTAGGTTATAATAAACATTTTCTGTGACGTCATCCTAGGTACGTACACATAAGGTGAACTTATGGTGCAAATCTTATTTTCGTCACTAATTGCAACGGCTCCGTGGCGTAGGCGGACCTTGCCTGCTTCAGACGCGAGAAGAACCGAGTTCAAATCTCCACGTCGCGTCGCGGCGTTATAATTATTTTTCATTTCTTGTAACTTATTTGTCTTCGAGTCAACTCGAAAAATAATAACAACTAACAGTCTAAAGGTTTCTTCGTTGTTTCATTAATTTTAGTCATACCGAAGCGACTGAAATCAAAAATGTGTCAGTGTATTTTTTGATATGATTTGACCTTTTCTAAGTGTAGGATCATTTACATTTATTGTATTTATGATAATAAAGCCTTTTTGATTTTTGAATTTTGATGTTTTTATGTTTGAGATGGGGGACCTACCTTACCTAGGTTTAGGTAATTATACCTCTGTTGTAACTAAATGCAATGTTTCACATTTACCTACCTAGCTACTAGTTTAGTATTTACTTACTTACCTATGTAGGTATCTATTAGAATTACTATAGGATGATAGGTAGGTTAATTAATTATATTTGTAGATAAAGTACGTAGTAATAATAAATTGTAAAAACCATGCACCTACTCAGGTACCTGTGTGTAAGTAGGTAAGGTTGAGTTGTAAATGATCTACCTACTATGATATTGTAATGTAATCAGATCACTCATTCATTACACAACAAATAAATATTCTCACAAAACTCCTAAAAAATAAGTACAGGGCATTTTATGCCTGCTTCAATCACACTTGCACAAATTATAGGTAGGTAGTTAGGTAAGTAGATACAAACAAATTGATGGATATTTATAACGAAAGTTTGTTGTGTTGTAATTCCAGCAAAGCAGAACTTTTGTTGTAAGTTTCTATCTAGGCAAAATTTCTGCCTCTTTTTGACGTAAAGAAGTAATAAACATCTATCTATCTATCTGTCGAAACTTTTCCCCGTGTAGCGGACTGGGCATTGAATGCGTATACATATTACTATACATACTAACACCTTCATGGCCCATGACGCAGTCCCACCCACCACGTCTCGACCAAGAGATATCCACTGGTGGGCGGCCTGCAGAACAATTCTACCACCGAACTGCGATCAACCCAACCTGCATTCCCAGCGTGGGGATTATGGGCACTACCCCTGAGATAAAAACCAATAAGGCGCTAACCAATAAATACACATCCCTAAAGAAATAGGTAGCTACTAGCTACCGTAGCTACCGTTATCAGTGGCAGATGTATAGATAGATACCTAGCAACCTACATTTACTCACACACACACACACACGCATAAGACGGC
The DNA here is from genome assembly GCA_955876795.1 of Eupithecia tripunctaria. Lineage (NCBI taxonomy): Eukaryota > Metazoa > Arthropoda > Insecta > Lepidoptera > Geometridae > Eupithecia > Eupithecia tripunctaria. The sequence goes on along the minus strand of OY041613.1, from coordinate 7,556,519 downwards.
ACGGCACTATGGTTGTGTGTTCCCTTCACGTATTGTAGTACCGCGTCCCGTGCCCCGCGCGCGCCTGCATCAGCTAACCTGAGATAGCGATATTCGGAGCGGAGTTTTGTACGCGACTCGAATAGAATCTTTGCCCGGTGTTCTCCGGCCCCTTAACGTTAAAGAACTCCGAAACGACAATTGATACGTATTAAGTTATTATAGTTAGCTTTAGCGGTGGTTTTCTCACGCGTGACCAAAGTTTAGTTCAGACCAACCCGCACTTTTCTCGTATGTCAATGAACATCACTCATGTGATGATAAATAAGATAACTTACATTTTTTCCCTGTTTCGTTTCCAACACTGTTTTCTTTCTGTGCAACATCGACGAGTAATTGCAAGAAGTCCTTCTTTTTGTTCCTAAATAAAATAATAAAGACTGATTTAAATATGCACTAGTTAACCGCTTTCAGATGTAAATGAAAGGATACCTAAGCAACAAATCTGTGATTATCCATTTCATCTCGAAATAAATCAATGTATTGACAGATTATTTTGCCTGCAATCTAGAATATAAAAAAAAAATCCTGGACAATTCACACAGCATCTAACCCCAAACTATGCTTGTGTTATGGGTACTAGATAACTGATATACTTAATAAAATACACTACATAGATAGATATATAGAAAGCATCCAGAACGCCCTGAACAAATGTCTGCAGATCGTACACACATTTATTCTGAGGCGGGAATGAACAAGCAACCTCCTGCGTCGCAGGCGGACCTTCGCCCACCGCGCCACAGAGGTCGTCGCTTTTATCTCTACTTCGACACTTACTTTTCTTCTTCAGTCTCCCTTTCAGCCTTAACAGTTTGCAAGATCCTCACAAGCTCATCAGTTGATTCCAAGTTTAGCATTGAAATTTGCAAAACTTGAATTAGTTTCGGCAACAACGTCAAAAACAGTAGAATAAGCGCGCGTTTCAGTTTAGAGATGTAGTCAAATTTTCTTGCAACCTGGATAAAAAAATATTTCCGTAAATTAGTTGGTAAGTACATATACTTAGATCTAAATAAATAATGCTGGACAATCCACAATCATCTAGCCCAAAGCTACAAATGCACACAGCCCTTATTTAATACAAATATTTTACATAATCAAAACTTACGGTCAAAATCTGATTTACTTTTATACAATATTTTTTATACAGCAGATAGCCAGACACGAAATAGTTACCTACCTACATAAACTTAGTCTAACAATAACACTTCACAGAATGAATACAGATTTTTGATAGTTTTTTTTATTATACATAGAAAACCCAGAACACCCGGAGCAAATATTAGCATATCGTACAAGCATTTGTCCCAAGACGGCAATCAATCCCGCAACCTCCTGCGAAGGCAGACCTTCACCCACCGCGCTAAAACGGTTCTCTAGGATCTACGGAAACTTCCACTTATAGTTACCTATCAAATTTTACCTTAAACATAAATCCTATTTATGGAAACCTAACTTACCTTTATAAAGTGCGATTCTTCCTTATTGAAGGCATCACATTTGATGCCGAATGCGCAAGCGCCTATAACTTCTAATGTATAGTGCCCCATTGCATCTTTCATCTCCACATCAGTGTTATCTGAAACGTTGTGGAATCATCATCAATTGAAATCTTTCAACTTCAACCGATTAATAAAAAAAAGATATATTCCAAAAATAGACGTGTGGCACTCGGGGACGGCCGCGGTAAAGCTATTGCATAGCATTTTTTATCCCAATGCCACCTAGAGGCGAGTTGCTGAACTAAAGAGACAAGCGTGATATTTCAAAAGTCATTAAAAGTTCTGCTATTCATCGATAGAAGGCATAACTAAAAAGTATCACCGCTGTGCCGGTCGGAGTGGGGGGTGTTAGGTTATTTTCGTTACGGAATTTCTGGATTCGGTCTCCACGCTCAAGGCCCGCGATAGAAGCTATGCAATAGCTTAAAAAATCTACTTTGACGATTGAACCTGCATCCTTCGCTCAAAGAATTTCGGCTCTTACGATACTTGACTTCGTGTAGTTAGAACTAAAACGATGAATGAAAGTCATTTAATTAAAAGTAATAATAGAGGTTGATAATGCTTTATTATTACATATAGGTACCTTAGTATTATACATTCGGCAAATAATTTAAGTTATCTTATAGAAATAAAGGCAATAGAATTGGGCTTGTCGCACAATAGGGCTCCAAAAGAACGCAACAACAGAATAGATAAAACTCAGTAGAATAGAAATTCTAGAATGGTAGAGTCTCCCAGCAGTCCTGCACCTATGGTTTATCCATTTTGAATGAAGCATGTTAGTAAACAAAGTACGACACAAATAACAAAATCTCACTTGCTTGGCGTCGAGTTTCAGATATAATTGTAGGCAACTTTTATTGAAGGGAGGATCTAAAATCAACAAGTAATGTAAATTAGGTATAAAAGGACGCGCCAACAAAGTGAATTTTAGGTTAAGTATGGGCGGTTTGTTTACGCTTATGCTCCATTCAAAATGGATACGATATAGATTCTTCGTCATGAGTGCTCATCTTAGATGATCATTCTAACCAACACTTTGGGCAGATACATCCTCTGCAGGACCTCTCTGCAGATCTACCATCAGATTGATCCCTAACCCGCATGCCCAGCGTGGGGATTCTGGGTATTACATGAGATAAAAGCCAATAAGGCGGAGGCCTGTCCAGCAGTGGATGTGATTATAGGCTGATGAGGATGATGAATATTTACGTATATTTGATGAATCGATCCCTATAATATATAATTTTATTGTCTTAACAAACTATAAACGTAGGGAAAAATAAGTAGGTAGGTATATAAACGCGATATATACTGTGCATATTTATAATAATGTGTTCTGATCGCGTCAGTTTAAACTTACCATATTGGTTAAAATACGTGACCATCTGATTCGAACAGACTTCTAGAAGTGGCAGCATGTTTTTCAGGCGAGCTGAGCTGAAGACAGGGGTCACAGTAGTGCGTACTCCCTTCCATTCTTCTCCCTGTGGAAAGATTGGACAGCATCATCCAGGGGTACTTGTAATTAGGTGCCCACTGCTGGGCATGAGTATCCGCAACCAGTTTTTGTTGGTATTTTGGGCACAACTGAACTGTGTCGATATTAAATTACGAAACGAAATTAATCGAGCTGAAATTATTAAAGAAAACCGGCCATGTGCGATCTATAAAAACGGCAAAAATCATGTCTGTTGTATGGGAGCCCCCCTAAAATAATTTTGTTTAGTATTTGTTGTAGAAATTCATGATCTGTGAAAATGTTAAAATTTCAACTGTCTAAATATCACGGTTCATGAGATACTAGGTACAGCCTGGTGACAGACAGACAGACAGACGGACGGACGGACAGCAGTCTTAGTAAGTGTGTTTCGTTTTACCCTTTGGGTACGGAACCCTAAAAATTTAGTTTTATGATCTGTTGGTCATAAAGCTGCAAACTATGTCAATAGATTCCAATAACATAAATTAAAATTCACATGCTTGGAGTGGAGCTAAAGAGATATAATTGGACAATATTTATTTTATTGTAGAAAGGATCTCAAATCAGCGAGTACTTTCCATTATGTTTGAAAATCGCCAACAAGAAAGTTAATTTGAGGTACTGCGTGCGGGATTGTTTATCATTTGGGCAAAAAATCGAATAAAAAAATCGAATATAGACCTGAATTAACATAATATTGGCTACTTTTATCAAGGTTTTATCAGAGCGTACTGAGCCACAGACAGAAACTATTCTATGATAAAGGTACAATTTTATTATATATTTGCTAAACTCGATGTGAATGTTTGTAATCAAACCACGACGCAAAAACTAAAACTCTACAGCATGGCGCATGGCGTCGCGTTTCTGATATAATAAAGGGTCACTTAGCGACATGTACCTATGTGTTATAGGTAGGTACCTACCTACATAGTGTCTGCGGCGACAGAGTGAATTTTAGGTTTAATAGGCGGATAGAAATTAGTTGATTTTCCTTAACTTACCTTCAAGTTGAGAATTGATTGCCTTAGATATGTCGGCTTAGCAACATCCGTTGTAACACGATCAGTAAAGTGATCGAAATCTCGGATCATGACAGATTTTATTAGATCTGCATCGGTTATGTAGAGCACGGGACGCCTTCCTTCAAATATACCTAGAACATAAAGCAGACACCTTAATTGATGACTTTAAACATATTTTTCTTCATCATTTTAATAGACGTGACGTGACTAATTGTGGACTTTGAACGTCCTTAGAGTGCTCACCCACGGCGACTTTTTGTAGCGATGCAACAACGCGATTACGCGACGTGCGTTCTCATCGATACAGTACAGTCACAACTAAGTCGCTGGCTATGGCTATATACTTTCGCCCACGCGTAGGTAAGTAAGTAGTTGTAACTTCCTTGTCAACTCTATTTAAGGCGCATACCCGAGCCAATATGACAGCGATATCTATTTTATCACATTTTTACGTTTATCATAGGAATTTTTGAAATCCTACGTTCAGTTTGTGGTATCCATTATAAGCTATTTTTTAATACCTCTGTAATAATTTTATCTCATATAGTTTAGGAGGAGATGCGAAAATAGAGTTTGGTGGCCTAAAACCATTGATAAAACAGCAACTTCGTGTCTCTGCCTAAGCATTACAAAATGAAACTATTACAGAGGCATTAATAAATAACTTAATAAAACAGATACAACAAACTGAACGATGGATTTTTAAAACATGCTGCGTTTAACGTAATAATAAGATAAAATAATTGGGGGCGCCACTTTCACTGGTGTATGGGCCTTAAATAATGTTTTTCCATGTAACCGCCTATAATTAGTTGAGCACAAGCGCTCTAAACCAATCTATTCTATTCCATTGTGTAACTTTGCTGTGTGTTAACTGTTGGTGGTTCAAATAAATAAATACAGAAATCCACTGACTGACTCACAGAAACCGTAATAATAATCTGTGGACTGACTGCAGAATCACTTCGTGACCAAGTCTCGCTCAGCGCAACTCTAGCGAAAACCGCTCAAGTTTTCAGTTTTCTGTACACAGTTAGTTTTCTGTAGTTACTTACGTCTTAGTCAAGAGAGGGATGTGTGCTAGGAACGGATGCGAGTGAAAAATAGCTCGCTTATCTAAAAACTAGCCTGGTGCCGCCGGCTTAGAATTTATACCACCCCAACTCTTCCCGAGGGTGCCGTAAGAGGCGACTAAGGGATATACTCCGGGAGCGGGCAGCAGCGCCCCCCGCAAAACAGTTCTACCACCGAACTGCGATCCCGCATGCCGTGGTGATTATTGAGCATTACCCCCCAAGAGACAACAGCCAATAAGGCACTTATCAGGGGGAGGCCTGCGTCCAGCAGTGGACCAATATAGGCTATCGAGGTGGAATTATCTCGTACACATCCTCGGAGATGAGCGGTCATCTGCACGGCGGCGTCGCTATGCATCTTCGCACTGCTCAACTTGCTCGCACTCTCTGGTGGATACACATCGTTCCACAGCGTTGCTAGTCGCCACGCATCCTCGCACTTTTCTGGTGGAAAATCAGCCTAAACATCCTTTTTGCAAGTCATTTAATGGGCAACAGAACCATGTTATTTATTATAACAGGTTTACCTAATCAAGGAAATTTGATCCGTACAAAGTCCAAATTAGAGATCCGACAATCAACCTCACGAGTGGTTACTCGTGAGGTTGATTTAAATTTTTAATGGACTTCAAAAAAGGAGGAGGTTTTGTGTTGAGCTGTATACATAAATAGTACAGTACAAAGTTTTTTCCATTCGAGTACTTATACAAAATATGCTTGCTTTCTTTTTAGGTTACATGCACTCACCATTGCTCTTATTATTATTCGTCTCGGTATCGGCGCGGTGGACAAACGGAGGCTTTGATTTCTTTAATGCATGTATAATAATAAAAAACATGTTTACTTTACTTTACTATAGCATAGTGGGTTTTATTCTTATTCAGGACAAACCTTTACCTATGTGATGAGCATAAATATTTGTTGCAAAATTTTATAAAATAAGAACTGCAATGTGTTATAAATATATTTGAAAATATTAAGTATCAAAACGTAGTAGCCATAGTTTAAGGTGATACCATGTAAATTGTAAACTATTGTGGCGCCCTCATTTATTTTCTACTCTTTCCGGTCGGACTATAGGTACCTATGTTTTTTATGTGTTTCTTGATTTCTGTCAATTATGGACAAGTTATTTTTGTTTAAGTCGGTATTTTGTTTTTTCATCAAATAAATAATAATTTATATTTGTTTCTTTTTTCTAATACCTACTACTGGACCATTCACGCAGCATTATCTAGTCCAAGCTTAGCAGAGCTTCTGTTATGGGTGCTAGATGACTGATACATATAATACAATCATTCATCTGAGAATACATTACATAGATAGATAATTTTATTATACATAGAATACGACTATCACACCCTAAACAATTATCTGCAAATATGGCCCGAGGCAGGAATCGAACCCGCAACCTGCGTCGCAGGCGGACCTTCGCCCAACAAGCCACAGAGGTCGTCAAGTATACTAATTTCAACAGGTTAGGATATTTTAGGAATTACCTACCTACCTACTACCTACCTACTGATTTATCCGGTTTTAGTGTGTCATCGACGTCGTGTGTGACCTAAAAACATCTAAAACCCATATTTTTGAACCATATTTGTCCTTTTACTTGTTTTATCCGCATTAAAGTTAAGGTAGGTAGAGAAGGTTTACCTTAACAACTAAGTACCTAATAAACAGGAAAGTTCGAACCACATAATTATATTATTTCTATATAAATAATTTTCGAAGACAACCTCTGAAATGTCGATATCTGATTTAGGTGGGTATTATATCACTTTTTATCCCGGAGTGGACTCTTTAATCGAATCTGCAACGGTGTACAACAGGTTACCAGATCTGATCAAAGAGGCTGGTAACACTAGTATAATTTAAGCGCCGCCTAAAACGCTGGCTTATCGAGCAAACGTTTTATTACTATGATGAGTTCATAGGCTCAAAATGACATTATATTTAATTTTTTAACTGTATTGAATGATTGTTTATTATTAATTAGGTTTTATATCATAAAGATATATTTTGATAATATTTATTGTATGTATGCTACTATTGTAATTGTAATTATTGTAGGAAAACCTGACATGTAACTTGAATTTGTTATAAATAAAGAACTATTGAACTATTGCAACCTCCTGCACCTTCGCCCGCTGCGCCTCAGAGGTCGTCTCAGTTAGCTCAACGGTAGGAAGGTAGGTACTAATTCTAATTTGTTCTTTTCATATTCATTAATTGTATTATCGCCTGGCGCATACCCGTCGAAGTGCCTCTCATTATCTCATTATTACCTACGTTTAACACAGGAAATTTAAAAAATCCGTCGTAAAGTGTATAATACCTATTATAAAAGCTATATTAATGCCTCTGTAATAGTTTTATTTTGTAAAGCTTAGGCAGAATACGAAGTTGCCCTTTGTGGCCACCAAACTCTATTTTCGCATTTCTGCCTAACTTAACTATACAAAATACTATTCAAAATAGCTTATAGGTAATAGGTATCACAAATAGTAATATGAATTTTTAAAAATTTCTGTGTTTATTGTAATAATAAGATAAAATAGGTGACGGTGTCACATTGGCTCGGATATGCGCATTAATACTTACTCAAACGCAACTGGATATTTAAACACGTCTCAAGTGACAGATTTTTGATAAATTTTCTTTAAAAACTGTAAAAATATCGCGACTTGAGACGTGCCTAAATCTTAGTTAAGTTTATTATTCGTATTCGGGAGTTTGGTCTGATTTCACCGTTGCAATTAAACGCGATCAATATAAATCTAAGCTCTTAGCGAACAAATTGACATTCATCCATTTCAAAGTCGGATAAAAAATCGTTTTCGTAAACAAGTTTAAAAGGCAGCTCTTAAGCAAGTTAATTCTGCAAACACGGAGGTCCACGGAGATTTGACTTCACTCAAAACTTCGTTTTCGTAAACGCGTTTAAAAGGCAGCGGCAACGGTGAAATTGTACCTTAGTCACATATCACATCAGGAAAGTTTAGGTACCTATATTGTACTCACCTCCAAAACGACTCCCTTTGAAGCGATTGTAAATCTCAAGTTGGGAATCATGAAACGATTTTGATGCTCGTATACGCGGTCCTGAGTTACCCAAGAATATCACTGGCTTCATGTAAGGGACACCCTTCTTCTTAAAGAAGTCGAATGTGGCAGTGTAGTAGAAGTAAATCGCAAAAACACTAGACAGGATAACGATAAGTTTCCAATCGTCATACAATATAAGTCCAAGCGGCTTTAATAGACTTTGGAATTCCATTTTATGATATTATTTTCCTTCAATAATAGGAGGTAGTGGGTATTCCGAACAACAAACGCAGTAACACTGACAACGATGCCGTGCTCGATCTAGTTTTCATAGTTTTTGGATGCGTCGTTTAGGTGGGGAATTTTTTGCTTTTTTGCGACCTTTCCTCATCTTGATCTCTGAGGCTGTGCCACAGAGGTATAGAGAGATGCCAATCCTGTGCGCTGAGTACAAAACTTACTGTCGCAATCACAGAGTTTCTGATATCTGTGGGCTGTACTATATTACTCCACTGCTGGACACAGGTCTTCCCTGATAAACGAATCTTATTGGTTTTTATATGACGGGGAACGGGGATGGGGATCGCAGTTCAATGGTATTTTTTTCTGCAGGTGCTGCTGGACAGTCCCATAATCCCCACGCTGCGCAAGGGGGTTAGGGATCGCAGTTCTATGGTAAAGTTGTTCTGCAGGGATGTGCTGTCGCCCCAGTGGATATCTCTTAGTCGACTGTTACGACATCTGCGGGAAGCGTTAGTGTTTACTTTAGAATGCCAAACCACCCGTTAGGCCACGAGGAAAACACCATCACCATCATCAGCCTATATTGGTTCGCTGCTCGACACGTCTACGAGGAGTTTATAACTAAGCTGTCTATTTTTTGGTGCTTTTTCACTGCAGTTAGCTGATTCAATATCGACTGATGTCATTATTTCTAATTATGTGCTATTGGTATTTATGCCGTGTGGTGCCGGCTTAGAATTCTCTCTTCCCGCGGGTGTAGTAGAGGCGACTCAAGGATATCTACCGGGGGCGGGCAGCAAAATTTTATCACTAAACTGATCCCCAACCCGCATGCCCAGCATGGGGATTATGGGCAATGTCCTAATGAGATAATAGCCAATAGGGCCTGCGTCCAGCTGTGGACTTATATAGGCTGTTGTGGTTGAGGTATCTATACGTCTAACACAAACTTAGTAATAAAAAAAAATCTTATTGACAGAAAACACTCAATTGGGCTCTTAGCTTTAGCGAGTCTTATGGGCAGTATTAATCTTGAGAATAATAAAATAACAAAGCTTCTTAATATAAAAAGTTTATTTCGAAAAACAAAAACAAAATTATCATCATCCTAAAGAGCATAACCTCTTATGTATTCCTTTTGTAATTTAGCAATTTTAAATTTGTACATAAATTATTTTTCCGTGCCCTACTTATGACCTAAACCTTTAATAAGACCCAAGCTTTACACTATGTACTTGTGAGCAAAATAAATAAATACAATAAACAATAAATTATTCTATAAAATATATTATGGTTTTGTACGTAATCAACTACGTACCACTGTCTGTAACAGCAAAAACAAATTTAAAATATGTTACAAGCTACGGATATGGATACAAAAGTACTTAGTTCTTAGTAAAACAATAAAAAATGTATTTGAACTGTATGTTGTTACTATCACAAAATGAATGGCAAGACTAAGTTTTATGACTAAGTTTAATTAAACTATATAAGTATACACAGGATGGCACATTTAGATAGGGAAAGTCGTACAACTATAAGACATACCTAGATCTCTTCGTAGAAACCATTTCATCGATTTTAGTAACAAGAAAAACGGCATTCATAGATTTTAAAAAACTTGTACTCAGCTAGGGAATTTTACCGGACGTTTTGAAAAATAAAACTAACACATTTCGAACTAAATAAAATAAATGAAAGAATATGAAAAAAATATTGCAACTATTTGTTTATGTTTCATGGTAACATTTACTGCTTAAGACCTACACAATCGATATCTAAATATAAATAGTGTTACTTTTATTTTTCAAAAAGTCCGGTTTCGATTCCCGAGCTAGGTACAAGTATTTTTTAAATCTATGTCTTAAAGTTTCAGACTTTCCCATACTGACCGATCTAAATGTGCCACCCTGTATAGTAGGTATTTAAAATATCACATTTGTTTAATTTCTGTCTTATTTATACTTATTTAAATCAACGTGAGTTTGTCGATTTGTACATTATATATATATATATTATCTTTGAACAAAATATAAATATTAAATACACCATACACCTATGTAGAAATCGTATGTAGTTTTGCTAGACTTTAATTTGTAAATCATTAGAAAAACTTCACTGAGCTACACATAATTCTAACTAAATAAAATACTGGTCAATGAGATAGATAATGGTAAAAAATGGTCTAACTGCACCAACATACTCGTGCTTATAATAACTTTTCACTAGAGATCTGATAATTGCATGCATATTTACCTAAAGTAAGTTTTTGGCTAATAAAGTATGGAAGCTGCTTTTTAAATCCCCAGATTCCGGGATTGCATGATCAAAATTTTTGTTAAAAATGCTATAACTGCAACAACATACTCGTACTTATAATAACTTATCATTAACACAAATATTTGCACTCACAATTGGTAAGATTATCGATATTTCGATGCACTAAAACCAGCGCTAGATGGATACCCCAGCCAGCATAGGCCATAATAGCCCTAATCTATGTTACGCATAAAAATAAGCAGCTACCCTGTACCAGGGATTGATAAACATATTATTTGTATCCTATCCCACGGGAACTGATTTATGAGATAAAAAGTAACCTATGTGTTATTCCAGGCCTAGAATTACCTGTATGCAAAATTTCCGATCCGCTCAATAGTTTTTGCGTGAAAGAGCATCAAACATAATATGTACATACAGACATGTAACTTTCGCGTTTATAATAAAAATAGGATTGTGTAATCGATTTACGATAAACTAAATCATTGTCAATCTTTCAAATAATATCACAATCATTAGACAAATACAAAAGAAATGGAGTCGAGAGAAAAATTTTTTTTTAAAAGTTATTGTGCTCAAAAACATTACTTCTTTACATAGCTATAACCTTCGATAAGCTTACTGGTATTTATCAATTTGTAACTCTGTTTATAAAAGCATCTGGTTTCCATGTAATAAATAAATAAATAACTTGGAGATGGCGATTTGCGAGAGAATTCAAAGCGAGACGAGGCTTGCAGCGGAGACACCGCACAGGCGCGCAAAAACAAAAAATTGAAGTGAATGAGAGTCAATTACACCTTATTTCTTATTTGATAGTAATTACTATTTATCAAGCTTTTTATATAGTAAAAATTTTACTTGTCTAATTGCTTATTTTTTAGGAAGACAGCATGGAGGTCTGTCGAGTAAGTTTGGTGCACACTCCTTTCGGTGAACTTCTTACCGGCCCTTGTAGAGGGGGGCCGCGAGGCTTGGCCTCTTTACCCCGGCTTCAACTCGATGGGTGATGACCCCTCGGTCCTTGGGTTTAGGCAAAAATGCCCATGTTACATATATTTATGTTTTGGCTGCATATATTTTTTCCTACTCCTTTCTCGCGAACTTACGGCAAACTCTTCTCGCTTTGGACTCGTTTACAAATCGCCGGTGATAGCGCTCTTTGTAAGCTTACTACGAGTCATTCTAACTCAAACAGTATAGAATCGAATTTCCGGCTATTTCACTGATGCATGCTGAGTGTGAACTGTCATACTGTTTACTACAAAGTTGGCGTTACTATCCGTGCCGTACCGTGCGGACAACTCTCGCCACGTACATCTCAACGGACTCGCTCCTCTGCACACAAGACCGCCGGATGCAAAAACTCTGTGGCGGCCCCTTCCCCGGCAGCTCATAGGATTCATCATTCATCCTCCTCCTCCCAAGTTTAAAAAGTTATCCAAAGCCATCTCCCAAGAACATCAGAACAGCCAACAGGCTGATGAACAGTTCTTGAGAAGCCAGCAAGGCTCTCTGAGCGACAACAAATGACTCGACGAAAGCTTTTCTCGACGTTGCATCCGGAAAAAAGAACTATAGTTCGTTTCCTGCCTGCATTCGCCAACATAGAGTCGAATGTTGAAGACCATTGATGATGCGTTACTATTTTCTATGGAAATGTGAAGTTATGTAAACTTCCCGCTTGGAGCGCTGTAACACTTCTTCTTCTTTCAAACTTTCTAGTAAACATACGGCAGTTCACACTTAGTATACAGTTGAAGGTGTCTTGAGTTTGTTAGAGTTGATCATAGCTTCTCGATCCGGACCCATAGTCCTGAGCCAGATTTCAGCAGAACAGCTCGTTTGTCGAACACCACATCGTCTACAGTTTTCTCGCATTTCGTGAATTTGAAGTTTTGCATCAGTGACACCATCGCTATTTTTGCTGAGATCATCGCGAATCGTAGACCTGGAAATTATAATGAATCGGTTAGTCAATCACTTTAAAAACTTAATGTTAATTATTATTACTACGCCCGCCAATTATTACTATGTTGAGCCCCCCGGCTTCGCACGCGTCGTTCATATGGAAACGTTTAAAGGTTATTTATATCCCACGGGAACTAATTTACGGGATAAAAGTAGAGTAATGTTTGATTCCAGGATGATTACCTGTATGCAAATTTCAGCCCGATCCGTTCAGTAGCCATCCATACATCCATACGAACTTTTATAGTATTAGTGTGATGTGATTTATTTAATCAAAATAATAACGCACCAATACAGTTCCTGGGTCCAGCACCGAACGCCAGGAACAAATGCGCTGGTCTATCCTTCTTCTCATCGCCCAGGAATCTCTCCGGACGGAATTCCTTCGGCTCCGGATAATACTCCGGATCCATGTGTATTCCGTAGATGGGTATGGCTACGACATCTCCAGGTGTCAGATTGACGTTGGTTCCAGGTAGAGTGTAGGGTTTGGTGACCACTCTGTCGACTCTGCTCACAGGTGGGTACATGCGAAGAGTTTCTGAAAGACGAGACGTTTGTCCGTGAAATCCGTTGGGTTATTCCGTGATAATTTTTTAACCGACTTTAAAAAAAAAGGAGGTTTGTTTTAAAAAACTATAAACCGACAAAAAAAATTATAGTGTTTTCATGAATTTCATGGATCCCATTGCTTGCTACAGCTTTCATATAAAAAAGAATCATGAAAATCGGGCCACCCAGTCAAAAGTTCTAAGGTAAAAAAACAAGAAAAAAAAATACAGTGGAATTGAGAATCCTTTTTTGAAGTCGGTTAAAAAGGGAATAGCAATGTTCCTAAAGTGAGATAAGTATAGGATATTGCTCAGGTATCACAGTCACCAACTAAAAAATTCTACATAACTTACCATGCAAAAACGCGTCTAAGTAGGTAAGTTCAGACAGCAGCTCATAGCTCATTTCCTTGCCCTCCGTGTGCTGCTTGACGTGAGTCCTCAACTTGTCTTGCAGTTCAGGGTTCGTGGCGAGCACGTAGATAGCAAACGACAGCAGTGTACTGGACGTCTCATAGCCAGCGATCAGGAAGAGCAGGCATTGAGCGTCGATTGTGTCACCGTCCATATCTGTGAGGGATGAAGGAAAGTTCGTAAGAATAGAAACTTCGCCAAAAATAACTTCTTTGATCACCAATCCCCTGCCAAGTGGTTATGGCAATACCCTCCAGATTCAAAGCTCTGTCCAGTAGTGGACATTAATGGACATTAATGGACAGTGTAGTCAGTCAGTAGGTTATTAGATCAACACCATCGATCAAAAATTTCGGGGCCGACGAAATTTTTGATCGATGATCAACACACAACACAAACAGTTGGACACACATGACTGTGTTATCAAACAAACAGCGTAAAGTTTATTTCGTATGTTTATCTGTCACTCCTCATCTGTGACCATACTGAGGTCATTGTCCCAAGTGCAAGAAACAGCTGACTTTAGGGTTACCACTTCGTAAAAAATCAGCTGTCCATGTTGAAACTTTGTTGCATTTTTTTTCAGACATTTCAATCGAAAAGTCGTTGAACAAAAGTTGGGAGGATGTAAAATTAAGGAAAATTATTAGTGTAATATTATTGGTCTCATCATAAGTATAAGCTTGGGATTTGATAATGATGATACAGGTAATTAATATTTTAAAATACATTAAGAATCACACTTCACATTTAAATTAAAATGCGAGAGTTTGGATGGATGTATGGATGGAACCAGTTACGCCAAAACTACTGAACGGATCGGGTTGAAATTTTGAATAGACGTAGTTCTAGGCCTTTATAAATTACTCTTTATCCTGTAAATGTCCCAATTCCCGTGGGATAGAAATCACCTTTAAACGTTTCCATAGGAACAACGCGTGCGAAGCCGCGGGGCGCAGCTAAAAATACATAAATGAAAATGATAATTACATATCTATATTCCTACATCAGTAAACAAAGACAGATAAAGACTAATATCTATATTCCTACATCAGTAAACAAAGACAGATAAAGACTACAGTTCTCGCTTTGTCAGGCATTAAGGTATATGTATTTATGTACAAACTTATTGCATTGACCTATTCTGATACATTTACGTTTAATATTCATTTGTTGTCACAAATTATATAATGTCACTTACATAAGAACAGGGTTTATAGTTTAAGTTTAAATAATACATAGGTTGTGGTTTTGATACGTACATTTTGATCTCTAGACGATTCAAATTATATATACCTAACGGCGTCGGTGATTCTTAAAAAGTTGTTATATTTATATCCAGAGACTTAGTCGTTTAGCAACCACCTCGCATTAGAGCTCACACGGACGGCAAGTCAACTGCACCCAATGTCTGCAGTCGACGGCGGTCAGACTGCAATTGACTGCAGTCCGTGTAAAGACCCCATAAAATGATGTAAAATTCAAATTATAGAAACATATTTAACTTACACTTTTCCCCTGTTTTATTTCCTTCGCTGTTTTCGTTCTTAGCTACATCGACAAGTATTTGCAAGAAGTCTCGCTTTCTGGAATAAAAACATACGTTCATTAATAGCTCAATCTTTTTCATGGAATGGGTGGAACTAAGTGAAAGGCTTCTTGGCAATTTTTTAAGATCTTATAAAAGATTTTTTGTGAATTTTTGTACAAAATTACATAAAAATAACATGAATAATAACGCTGGACAATTCACACAGCACTATCTAGCCCCAAGCTAAGCAGAGCTTGTATTATGGGTACTAGATAACTGATATACATAATACAATATACTACATAGAAAACGCCCTGAACAAATATCTGCAGATCGTACACACATTTGTCCCGAAGCGGGAATCAAACCCACAACCTTCTGCGACGCAGGCGGACTTTCGCCCATCGCGCCAGAGGTCATACAAAACTTGCAATTTTTTTATTACATCCGGCGTGTAAACCCTTTCTTATTAAGGCGCATACCCGAGCGAATCTGACAGCAATTCCTATTTTATCATAAATATTTTTACGTTTATCATAGGCATTTTTAAAAATCCTACGTTCAGTTTGTGGTATCTATTATAAGCTATTTTTTAATACCTCTTTTATAATTTTATCTCATATAGTTTAGGAGGAGATGAAAAAATAGAGTTTGGTGGCCAAAAAGCGCAACTTCGTATCTCTTCCTAAGCTTTACAAAATGAAACTATTACAGAGGCATTAATAAATAGCTTATAATAGATACTACAAACTGAACGTAGGATTTTACAAAATTCCTGCGTTCAACGTAATAATAAGATATAATAGTTGGGGGCGCCACTTTCGCTGGTGTATGGGCCTTCGTTACTGTATCCCGAAGGCAATGCAGGATGGTATCCAAATAAATTAGATAATAATAAGAATAAGTTAACTCAAAATAAATATGTCAGATGTTTACTTCTGTCCGAGCCTCGTTTTTCTGAATTAGGTAGACTATCAGAGGAATGGTTAGTTGATATGTTTAAAAGAAATTTTGGATTAAATTAAAAAAAAACTGATTGAATGATCTTCCAATGAAAGCTGGAAACTTCCATGATTATGATGATATCAATATTTAAACAATATCGTCATCGAGTGTAATAAATGTTGACAGCATTAAATTAAATTAATTAACGTGAGATACCGAATGATATTGTCAGAGTACACAACTACATTCGGTATTTAAACATTAACTAGGGCAGGAGGGCTGTGTCAATACTAAATATCTATACACTAGCCAAACTTGATGTGGAAAGTTTGTAAACAAACCGCCCTTACTTTGTTGCCGCGTCTTTTTATACGAAAATTACATTCCTTTCGATTTGAAATCCTTCCTTCAATAAATATGAAATACTATTATATCTGAAACCCCGCCAAACAAGGGTGATAATAGTTATTTTAGTTTCGTGGTTTGTTCACAAACATTCCACATCAAGTTTGGCTAGAGTTTAGGTACTAAAACTACGAGATGAATCGGACTTTAAATTGCATCAATTACATTTTAGTAACTCGTTTATGTAATTTGATAAGATTATCTAATAAGGTCAATAAACTTTTAGGGCAATTAGACTGTTGTAATAATTTACTATGAAACTCAACTAGAAACAATATCTTGGTATAGGATCAGTTGAACAACTTCTAGATTTTTTCAATAATCTGTAGTTAGCTCAACCAAATAGTTACATAGAGTTATAAAATAACCTAATAATCAAAATACAAATGTATTGACATACTGAGAACAGTAACTCAAAACCTACAGGATACTTCCCGTGAACTCTGAATCTTGAAATTTGGTACGAAGGAACATCTTCTAGCATAGTTAAAGAAAAAATTGCGAAAACCATAAATTTTTAGTAACATCATAATTTAAGAGTCTAATTTTAAACTTACTAGTTACTACCTGAACTGTTACTACTTTCCTCATGAACGCGTAGAGGTATTAATGGTACGGAACCCTTCGTGCGGAATCTTGGTGGGAACTTGAACAAATACCTATAAAAAAAATTAAGAGGTGGCTTGTTCGGCAGAATAGCTTCGGCAGAAGTGTTTCGGGTAGACCGTGAGTGTTTAGGAGAGGGAGATTTATGTAACCGTGTGGTCCCACTGCTGGGCAAACGAGAAAAAAAACTTGCTAAAGAGCAATTATTGACACACAGCGCTTTAATCCGATTCCGATTCCTTTCCCGTTTCCTTTAATCCGCTTTAATCCGATGTACTTACTGTGAATCAGCTGTTTTTCGCTCTGCCTTTGCACCTTGCAACATCCGCATAAGTTCATCGGTAGATTCCAAGTTTAGGAATGAGAATCGCAGTAGCCTCAACAATTTCGGTGCGAACATCAAAACCAGTAAGACGAAGACTCGTTTCGCTTTCGACATGTAGTCAAATTTTCTTGCAACCTATTAACAAAACGTTTTGAATTAAGAATTTAGTGTTTTGAAAAAACTAAAAGCCGACTTCTCCCTCGGGAATATTTTTTATGGGATCTTTTCAACTGCACAAGAATCATCCAAATCGGTCTATAATGATACTAATGAATGACGGAAATATCGGCGAACGGACGGAGTCTTAGTAAGAGGGTCCCGTTTCACTCTTTGGGTACGGAACCCTAAAAAGAATCATATATAAAGCCAACCCAGAACATTTTTTTTTCTAGTCGATAGATTGCTTTCGTTGCGCATACCTTAAGAACGGCTGGACCGTTGGACTATTTTATAATAGAGTAAACGTTAAAATCTGTATGTGCATTATAATGAATTAAGAAAAGTACTGATCCGGCCTGTCCACCAATACCGGGATACGTTTCCACGAAAAATTAACGATTGTCCCAAGACAAGTAAAATTCATCAAAAACCGTGTACCGTAGTAAAAACAGTGTGCATAATGCATGACATGACAAATAATTGTTTTAGACTGTGTGAAAAATACAGCTAATTTTAACTGTGCATTGTAACAGACAGGCAATTTGATACATTGTTGGTGGAAAATAGGCAGATTTACAAGGTCAATTACTATATAATTTGCTGAGTTAGAGGGTAAACCAGTTTTCTTTCTAAGTAGGAACTTCGATTTCCGATCAGTGGTAGGTACCTACTGATCTTGTACTGATCAGAAATCATAGCTATTATATCCTATTCTCGTATCAACTTTGATATAAAAATATCTATCTCATTGCCACACGGTCTGTACACATGAATAATCAGTAAAATCAGGAAAAAACTATTGTCAAAACAGAAATGTTTTTATGATTAAGTAATCTATAAACTAATCTACATATTATAATGGTGACTTATCGTTCATAACTAATTATATCTGATAATTGTGATTTTTTATTTCTATTGTACGAGAACATTCTGCAAAAGCCACCGTACATTCATAAACAAATAGTTCCTATTCTTACGAAATCAAAAAAACGCCTAGTCATGGTGACTTTCCTATTCATTTTATTCGTGAACCTTCTCCAAAACTCAACAGTCCATATAAATTGTTAGGTATTAAAATACATAAATATTTTCTCACGAAGTCCTATTTTTCGTCGTAGCTAAGATTAACACATTCACTGTCCAGCCTAGGGATCGAGAGGCACATCTGCGTCTTGCCATGAAAGTGTTAGGAATATAAAATAACGCCTAATCATGGTGACATCCCCATTCATTTTATTCGCGAACCTTCTCTCGCGAGCACACTCAACAGTCAGAAATAAATTGTTAGGTATCAAAATACATAAATATTTTCTCACGAAATCCTATTTTTCGTCGTAGCTACTATTAACGCTTTCAAAGCCAGGCACGTCTGCCTCTTGAGCCATGAAAGTGTTTAGAAACCAATCTTGATACTTTACCTTCATAAAGTGAGAGTCTTCCTTATTCAAGGCGTCGCATTTAATCCCGAATGCGCATGCGCCGATAACTTCTAGTGTATAGTGTCCCATCGTCTCTTTCATCTCCACATCGGTGTTTTCTGAGAACAATAAATCCATAGACTCATAATTATTATAAGCAGGACAGAAATTCTGTCAGACGCTGCCCTCTCAACAGGCAGCGTCAGACAGACTTTAGAGGGTGCGTTACGGCCAGTTGTGCGAATAGGATAGACATAGGATTTCTCGTTCATAGGAGCGGGACAGAGCATAACAATTTAAAAATGATGGTTTTATACGGTAACCTAACGAGCAAGCCGCAGGCGGATGCTAGAATAATGACACCACCAGAGATCTACTTAGCTGAGGAGGAGTATATCAAGCCTAACTTAGAAACAACGGAAACGGATCAACGTTATTGAAGGTTCAGTTTAGGGTCAGCCTTTGATGTACCTTACCTACTTACTCTTGCCGCTCAGCGACGCAAACTAGATGTTGGCCTCCGAGACTTTTCCAAGCAACCGCTTCCGAGCTTTCCGCCGGCTTTAACTTTGTCGATAGACCGATACCAAAGCCGGCCGGCTATTCGACGCTCCGATGGCTCCCCCGCATACAACACGATCCTTCTTCATTCTCTCGACGTATCCTAGCTAGCGGAGACTATTGCCGTTCAACTGAGTCTGTCCTGTTTGTATCCCAATCTTGGGGAAAAGGCGACGGAAGAATGAGGTCGTCCAGTTTGTGGAATGGTGGGCTCGCCGGTCATGTATGGGAGAAAGAGGGGACCAGTCGGGCCGCATTAGTTCTCGTGGTTCGACAAAAATGGCGAAAGAGGGTCACCGGAGAGGTTTTAATGGGTATAACGGCCTTCTCATGGCGTCGAGTCCCACATAATTCTGGTTTCCTGAGGTCAGTTTATTCCTAATCGAACTTCCACAGCAAATAAAAAAAACCCAGCGGAAACTAGCGCTCTTTAACAGCCCTTTCCGTTAATGTGATGTGATAAGCACTTACCATACTGACTGAAGTACGTGACCATCTGACTCGTACAAAGCTCTAGAAGTGGCAGCATGTTTTTCAAGCGAGCTGAGCTGAAGACAGGCGTCATTGTGCTACGTACTCCCTTCCATTCTTCACCCTGTGAAAATATTATCAGATTTTTATTACGTTAGGCTGGGTAAATTTCAAATATGCATTTTATTTAGATACCGTGGTGTTCATCGTTATAGCTGACCCAGCTGGCAAGTTCATAAGTTTTTGTTGTTTATTATTTTAGTTATAAATGTTTTACGTATATAAAACAGCTTGCATAAATTAAAATTCAATAAATATTCTAAAACTAGAATTGTTCTTTATTCGTAGATATTGACTTCAAACGTAACAGGTCAGCCAACAATGAACGGATCTCTACAAATATGTAAAATTATGGGATTATCAGCGGAAATTGCATAATCTTGTATTTTGATTTTGATTCGAACTACCGCCTAGCCCTAGGGGATGTCACAATGACCACGCTTGGCAGGCGGGTTAGAGATTGCAGTTCGGTGATATAATTGTTCTGCAGGGGGCGCTCCTGCCGTCCCCCGGTGGATATCTTTAAGTCGCCTCTATCGACACCCGCGGGAAGAGTTGAGGGATTGGTGATAGTTATAGTGTTAAAAAATACACAGAAGGAAGGTAAGTATTCCCTTAGTCGACTCTTACAACATTCATGGGTTGAGTTTGAGGAGCGATTATTAAACCGCGATCGCCGCCTAGTAGCATGACTCTTATGATGGTTCGATGGAGCATTTGTTGTGTAAACTAGAGTTACAAAAAACCTTTTATTAGTACAAAACGACAATCAAAGTCTCTCAAAGCATAGGTTCATAGAAAATGGTTAACCATTTTATCGTAAACTATATTCGCTTTATTCCTTGTACATAGGTAATATAGGTACATATACCTATTGTTGAAACTGTTCTATTGTAAAGCCAGGAATTTTAGAATTTTATTACTCAGCGCGTGAGTGCACTCAGACTTCAGAGACCCTTATGTACTTACCTTTAAGTTGAGCAGTGATTGCTTCAAATATCTCGGCTCGGAAATGTTCATTGTGTTACGGTCGGTAAAGTGATCGAAATCCCGAATCGTGACAGCTTTAAGCAAGTCTGAATCTATAAGATACAGTATGGGCCTTCTTCCTTCAAACATGCCTAAAAATAAAAAACACAGCTTAATATAGAAAGACCTAACAATGTTTTCTACATTGAAATCCAGTTGGATGCAGTGACATGTTATTATGGTGAAACTCCCATAAATGGTAAGTTTATTTAACCTTCATTTAAACAGAGTCAGGGCAAATGCTATCTATAGCTTATCCTTTATGAATCACAATCAATACATAAAATAAATAATAATAATAATATAAATATTAATTCAAAAAAGTAAAATTTGTCCATATTTCATGTCCTAAATCCGAATTAGTACTGGACTTTGACCAGAAGTTATACTTAATCATTCTTTCTAAACTGCAAGTCAACTTCAAACATGTTTTGGAGCTAGTTTCATCAACCAAATCCTATGATGAGATCAAAGTCCAAGTTTTAACAGGTTTCTATTTTACCATTACTAAGAATAATCATGACTATGATAAAACGGTTTGAATATCGCTCGCGCTAATATCTATGCAATCAGTAAATATATTCATATACCTAATAGTTATAGTAGTCTAGAATTACTTTGCTTTTCCACTTCTGAGTATAATATGGATATAATCCGTTATGGCTTTATTATTTATGTATGTCTTATGTATTTATATGAAAAATAGCTGCGCCTCGGCGGCATCGCACGCGTTTTTCTTATGGAGATATCAATCTATCCCACGGGAACTGATTTATGGGATAAACCAACTTTTAATGTTATTGTTTATTTGTTTTGCCTTTTATCATCATTTTTATATGTATTTTTTGATTTTCTTGCCCCATTTTTATTTATGTTTTATTGTTAGTTCTTTTTTTTCGTTATTATTGTTTACAAATTTAGTTGCATTTTATTGAGCTCTGTAGGTAGGTACTGTCTGAGTCTTGTTATTGTGTTAAGTGATATTTAATGTTGGAAATTTGCTGGTTTAAGTTTAGGTATTTCTTTGTTTAGTTTATAATAACTGTACTTAGGTTTCCAAATAAATAAAAATTAGCCTTTGTTTCCAGGATTAGAATTACCTGTATGCAAAATTTCAGCCCGATCCGTTCAGCAGTTTTGGTGTGAAGATGTAACAAATATCCATCCAAAAATACATCCATACAAACTTTCGCATTTTTAATATTAGTGTGATAGTACGATTATAACGATCTGGTTTACCTCAATAAATATAAATATTATCAGTTTTCAGCCTACAATATCTTTTTGATTGTTAACTAAATCAAAAAACTGTCTAGCAAAACCATTATGACAAGTAATAAAGCTGCCTTCATGTTCAATACAAATACATAGATACAAGGCAGGAAATTATGAAATCTCTGTAGCTGTGCTGTGTGTAATGAGCAGTAGAAATGACTCATTTTGGCAAATATTGCTTTAAAGTGCAATCATATCAACATTGTATTTTTTTTTTATCTCTTAAGGATAACAAACAATCATACTTAAATGTTAACAACTAATAGTAAAGTAACTAAGTACTAAAAGTATGACCAGTCCCGTTATCCGCAAGTTACATTGATTGCACTTTTTACACCCGAAGATGATAACAGCTATGTGTACTTTAAGTTAACTCCCATAAAGAGCCTCTGTATTGTTGGGCTTGGCTCCATGCATGCCTCCCAAAGAACTTTGGTTAAGTTCCATAATGGCCTGAGATCATGGGCATGAGGAACACATTTATTTATATTTATTGAGGTACACTTATGTAAGTAATAATAAAATTTATGGATTAAAATCATTGACACTTTCATAGTTTGATTAACTCATTATGAATCTTGACAGGTTAACTATGAAAATAGTTTGTGTGAAAGAACATCAACGCTTAATACCTTAATGGACAGGTACAAAAATAAACTGCACTCTTCATGGCAACATTATGCAGAGAAAAGCCTTTAAAATAATACTTACCCTAAGTCCGACAAATAACTGGTATAGTTCTTTTCCTCTGAATAAGAATTTAGAACTTGCACTCAGATCTAAACATGAGCATCGCTTCATTACATTAACTCACTTTAGTTAGAGTATAGATAAGTATGTTTCGAGACGTTTTTAATGTACAAATTAGGAGTGAAATGTGCATTTCAATATTCTACATTAGAACAAGCTGTCATAGTAATTCTTTTTTTAAATATTGACACCTGTTAACACCTTGATGGCCCAAGACGCAGGTGCCTGTCTCCAGCTCGTCTTGCTGCGGCGCGCCCCTGCGGGTCGCACCGCAGAGCTGGGCAGTGAATGCGTTAATCAAAGTTGGTAGGTACCTATTAATGAGAATGTTTGGATGGTTGTTAGTTAGATTCATGCAAAAACTGCTATACATATTGGGCTGTTATTTTGCATGTACCTATGTACTTAAATATTCGTTCTAGACAGTTATCATAAAATTCATTTTAACACTGTGCGAAGCCAAGAGAAACGAATATTTAATAAATTTGATTATTAATGCCAGCCATTGTTATTTACACTACCTTATTGGATAGGTAACTATCACTTACCTCCAAACTTTTGTCCTTTGAAGTTGTTGTATATCTCAAGTTGGTAATCGTGAAACGATTTTGTAGCTCGTATACGCGGTCCCAAATTACCCAAGAATATCACTGGTTTCATGTGGGGGATACCCTTCTTCTTGAAGAAGTCGAATGTGGCGGTGTAATAAAAATAAAGAGCAAAAATACTAGTAAGGAAAACAATAAGCTTCCAATCCTCAGCTAAAATTTGCAAAAGATGCATGAATAAAATTCGGAGCTCCATAATAACCGGTAAACAAAGCTTACTACGTTAGAACAATGAAATGAAAAATAATGAAATAATTGCTCGCGGTCACGTAGTTTTTGTATTCTCTTTGACTCGCCGCTCGCTGCCAAGGAACATAAATACTAGGCGAAGAAGTCGAACGTCATTCATACCGCAAAAGTGGTTCGCAAAAGAAGTTGAAGTACTACACTAGCGTCGCCAGTGTAACCCTCTTGTAAACTTTTGGACAGGTGGAGCAAATGGCGGGATATTTGAATAATTTCTATACCTAGGTACCTACAGGACTATTATGGAATGAACTACAAACGTTCTTACGTATTTCTGACCCTAGACTGGACCAGAAACACGAAAGTTTGTAGCCCACGCCACCTAAATTATAATAAGGAAACAATTAATCAAAATCAATTCAACATATTTTATATTTTGGTAAAAACTTATTACTCTAGGCTTACAAAATACGCTCATAAATACAAGTAAAATTTCAAACAATGTAAATTGCTATAAAACTAGTTTCTGCCCGCAGCTTCGCACACGTTTCTATGGAATGTTTTAAGGTGATATCTATCTCGTGGGAACAGATAAAAGTACCTTATGTTTTCAGGAGTAGAATTACCTGTATGCAAAATTTCAGCCCAATTCATTGAGTAATTCTGGCGTGAAGAGGTAACAAACATCCATCCATCCAAACTTTCGCACTTATGAGTAATAAATAATAATAAATAGTGTTACATACAAAGTTAGCTAAATATTACAAAATTAATATCAAATAATGTGTAGTTATATATTTGTAGCAAATACATACTAAAATACCATAAAAATATATCTCTATGATTTACACAAATAATGATACTAATTATTAAACATTCATTTAATACAATTTATAATTCAATATATGTATATGCTATTTTGAGCCTATTTATTAAATTAAAATCTATTATTTTTAGATAGCTTGATCCATAGTTTGTTAGTAGATTCCTTTATTATATGTTAGTTACAATGATAGGTACTTATTCCTTATATTAATAACCTATGAACTATTATAGCTATAAAAAGTTTGATATAGCAGCGTTTTAGGTGGCACTTAAATATACTACTGTTAGCAGCCTCTTTGGTAACTAAGTGTTTTTAAGTGTGGTAACTTGTTGTAACATCATCAGCCTATATCACATTAATTGAGGCACCTCAGCAGAATTCTCGTTGTGCGCCTTGAGGACCTTGTGTTCGATGGAACTTGATGCTGCCTGAAATTATAAATAAATATAATTTAGTACCTACCAATCAATTTGATTCTCTTGAATTTTTGTGGGCCAATTCAGGATTGTTTTCTAGTTTTATAAAATTTATCTATATAATATATGTAGTGTATTGTATTAAGTGCGTATATTAGTTATCTAGTACCCTTATCACAAGCTATGCTTACCTTGGGCGAGATAAAGCTGCATGAATTTTCCAGCAATATTTATTTATTAGTGAATGTTTATTTCTTGTGTAGCTGGTAACTTAATGTGAACCTTTATTATTTACTTTTAAGTGAGGTTAGAAAGTTATATAATTGACTAGCTGCGCCCCGCTGCTTCACACGCGTCGATCATATGGAAACGTTTAAAGGTGATTTCTATCCCCACGGAACTGATTTATGGGATAAAAAGTATGTTGATATGTTTGATTCCAGGATTAGAATTAGCTGTATGCAAAATTTCAGCCCGATCCGTTTAGTAGTTTTGGCGTGAAGAGGTAACAAACATCCATCCATCCATCCATACATACATCCATAAAAAAAGACGTGTGGCACTCGGGGACTGCCGCGGTAAAGCTATTGCAATGCCATCTAGAGGCGAGTTGCTGAACTAAAGAGACAAACGTCAAGGTTTTTTCGTTACGGAATTTCTGGATTCGGTCCCCGCGCTCAAGGCCCGCGATAGAAGCTATGCAATAGCTTAATAAAAAAAATCTATCTTCAACGGTCTAGCATTTTTTTAGCGTCCGAAATTCGATAACTTTGTTGAACACTACGGCTACTATCGAATTGATTTTCTCTGGAAATAGCCGTGGATAATTGGCCTTGGCGCATCACAAAATATTCCTAGCCACAACTGCTTGTTTTAATTAAACACTTAAAAATAAAAATTTGTGTATTCTATTTTTTTATGATAAAGTTTGAGCACCTGTGGTATAAAAAAAAGATGCAGAAGCCACACCACACTAAAGAGAATACAAAAAAAGGTTATTTTCGTTACGGAATTTCAGGATTCGGTCTCCACGCTCAAGGTCCGCGATAGAAGCTATCCAATAGCTTAATAACATAACCAGGGATGTTATACGTACCATAATTATGATATTGTATGTACCATAAGGCCCTACTCACATCAACGCTAATTTTTAAGCGCGTTTCTGCGTCCTGCGATTTTGCGGGTGGCGGGGGGGTGGCGAGAGGATGGCGGGGGGATGGCGGGGGGTGGCGGGACGGTGGGACGGCAAGACGCGCTAACTAGTTACGGCTGTCTGCGGAGGGCTTAATCCAGGTCTTCGTATCATGTACCATAGTACTTCTATTAAGGTACGCTTATGTACCATAATTTTCTATCATCCCAAACTTTTCTGACGTACGTAGGGTGGGTCCAGGGTCCAGCCAGACCATAGTCAAAATACTTTAATTACTTTCTGGCCTAGCTTTCTGGGCCGGAGCAAAATACATTCTTTGTACAGCTTGGCAAAAAAGTCTTGAATCGGACCTATTTTCTTTTTGTTTATGGCAATGTTTTTTTTGTTTATGTACATTCTAGATTCTAGTTTCAAGGCAAAAAGGTATTAATTCAGTTTCATTCAGCTTGTGCCTATGCTTGTGCGTTGAAATAGAGGGCATCTCTTTCTACATTCTGCAAACCAAGTAAGACTTCAGACCCAAAACGATAAAAAGTGCGCTCGCAGTGTAAAACTACATATTGTAGTATATTATACAAGAAAACTACACCACTTATGCGTGCGTTCCTTCAACTTCTTTGAGTGCCGTCTGAGCGTTTCGTTTCATTAATCGCGCCAACGCGCACCAACAACGCGCTCAGATGAATCGGAACGGGGCTTCGGGCTTATAGCTTGTGCAGTGCGTCAGCACTTTAAGCGTGAATCGGAACGTACCCTTAGTGTACGTGTAGTGTGTGTGTAGAAGGAGAAACCTATAGAAGGCTGACGAATGCCATCTCACTCGCACTAAAGCGAGAACGACTTATGATTTAAGCTTATGAAGAAATGAGATAGAACGATTGGTTTTGTGTCTCAACCGCATAGCCGGAATTTTGCAATATTTAGCTACTAGATGAGCTAAACAAATTTGCGTAGTGATTGACCATAGTTGTTTTTTTTCATTCTATGCCAACGGACTTCGCAAAATATTGTGGTTGTAAACTTTTTAAGGCTTTAAAAAGGAACTAAACCTTTAAGTCAAACACAATGATGGCTCGGTGTAGTGTTTTTGGGTGTTAAAGTAACGGTGAGGCAAAAGTGCCGAACATTATCATTCCACTCGTAAGTACAAGTTCTTTTGACTATCTAAAGGTTATAAAATTACAATTTCTTAGCTTTTACATACAGACATGGCTCAAAAACGATGTTTTAGGTGAATTTTCATTATTATAACCTAAAATTACGAAAATTTAGGGTTGCCTGCACTCGAAAATAAAATTCCCCAATAGTGCATTGAAATATTTTTGTCATGTAGCTGCAAATTATGTCAACAGATCCCAACAACAAATCAAAATTAACATGCTTGGAGTCAAGCTCAATACATTTAGAAAAATCTCAAATCAGCAAGTACTTTCACTATGTTTAAAAATCGTCAACGTCAACCGTCGTCAAGAAAGTTAATTTGAGATGTAAGTGCGGGTTTGTGCGGGTTTGTTTATCTTTTGTGCAGGAATTTAATAAAATCGAATTTACACAATGAGCTGATGCGTATTGTAAAATATTTTTATTTGTTACAGATTTCCCGAAAACAACATTGTCCGGTTGCTTTGGATAGAAGCCACCGGTCGCAAAGGATGGGAACAAATTTGTAGCAGGCAAAATCAATGGATTTTACCTTCATAGGAGCGGGACAAAGCATACATTTTTGAAAAGGCGTAAGCGCTTATCTAAAAAAATCGTCAATCGATTGATCGCACCTTTTTCACTATTATAATGCTACTAATATAATAAAATATTTGAATAAGTAGGTCGGGATGTAGGTAATATTATTGCTTATTGTAAAGTGACATTAAATTTTGCTGTCTCTGCTCTTTTAACCTGAAGTATAATTTCAAAAGTACCAATAAATTTCGTATTACCTATTAGTTATCTTAGAAATATCCAAAGTTCAAGATGAGTGAACGTTAGTGAACAAATGTCTTTGTTTCAATTAGGCATTTTTTATCTATGACGGTTTGTCCGCACTCCTCTTCAGGTCGTATTTTACAACCGATCGTTACGAAATCTCGTGTACAGATTCCAAGATTCTATAGATTTTTTTTATCGTCGGGGTTTTTAATTAAAGGCGTACTTCCCCCAAATAAAGCAAAAATGGGGTCTTGAGAATAATATGTAGATAAAATTAAATAAAATAGATAAAAAAATCTATAAAATCGTGGAATCTGTACTACACGAGATTTTAAACGTCTGCATTTTTATTATAATCGAAAAGGAAAAAAAAATCATTATTCTCGTAAATAAAATGTAAAATCTGATCAGAATGTTTGGCATAAACTTTGTGTTAAATACAATAATTGTCTGATTTCGTAATTATATAATTTAAAATAGATTTTGTTACAAACTATAAACAGACTTCAAATATGGATCCCACTGTCACAATTGGACCAGATTAAAATGGAACCACACAAGAAGCACCAACTTTAATATAAAAAAATAATCATGAAAATCGGAGCACCCAGACAAAAGTTCCGAGGTAACTAAGATAAAAAAAATACATTTGAATTCAGAACCTCCTCCTTTATTTAAAGTCGGTTAAAAAGTTAATGTTCGCGAGTTCTATTGTTCGGAGAACTAGTTAATTTGCAAAAATGTGATTTTGAAGTCTGCTGTTAAAATTTAATTACTTACATAAATATTATTGTTATAACTACATACATTGTTTTTCTGTATTCTAAAACTTATTTCTACTCGTATTTTGTAATAATTGCCTACACTATACTAAAAAAATATACCTACCTCACTAAAAGTTGTTTTAATTTTATGCTTACCTAAATTAAATGTTTTACCGACCTCTGTGGCGCAGCGGGCGAAAGTTCGTCTGCGATGCAGGAGGTTGTAGATGTTGAGGCAGTTTACTGAACAGTAAGTACCTAATGTAAGCTGAGATGAGCTAGAGGTAGCTATGAGCTAAGTAGAAGCTAAGGGTTGCTTCCCTATAGCTTCGAGCTGACAAGGGTTGATCTCCAGGATGAATATAAAATCAAACTTGTTGACTTCTAGGAAAAATAAAATCATCAGGTCTAATTTGTACATAAAGGCTGTGACAAAAACTATGGACCTATTATTATACCTGTGACCAGTGTAGAAAGGTACCTACAAAGGTTTGGTGGAATAGCCTGTTCTGAAGATGTATCTCCAAATTGATGAACAGGAAAATCGCAAATCTAATCCAATCAGACGTGAAATAATGAACCTAAGATCAGGGAAAAAAAATAGCATGGCAACACCTTTAACCCCGCCCACTCGTATACTCGGTCTTGCTCACCGGCTACACATACAATCTATCTATGTAGTTCTATATCTATGTAGTGTACAATAATTATAATTTTGACAGGTCGATGTCATAATTCTTGAGTTGACATCTGTACTGTACATAACCTTAATTTAAATAAGAATTTATCCGCCATAATAATAACTACCAAAGAGAATACATTAAATAACTACGCACAATACTTGAACTAAAGAAAAGAAAAGAAATGGTATGATACAGTCTTTGGTAATAATCTTACATATCTATGGATAAAGTATAGTACTATAAAATCGTAAATAGTAGTACTATATTATTGAACTTAGAAATTAGAATAAATAAATACATGGTTCTGTGTCTGTGACTTTGCATTCGGGCATACGTCGCGTCGCGTCGTCGCGTCCAAAGAGAATACAATAAGGACCAAGGAACATAATACCCTAGGCGGGGTTTAAGGGTGATTAGTGATAAATAAACTTTAGTGACAAATATGAAATGATCATTTTTATAGTTAATATAGTTCAGCAAAGAGTTAAATAAGCATGATCATCATTCAAAATAAAGAAGAAAGGCATACCTCCTTAATCAAAGCAGATAGTCTGTCAGCTGTGACAGAACCGCTCGATAAATAATAAGCCACTGGCTGCTTAACTTGCTTCCTAACTCCAACTACCATAAATACAAGGGCATAAGAAGCTGCCTGTGGAGATCTACCTTGTGTAGCATGGTCTTGAAAACCTTCAATAAAATCCACCTTGGGATTGTACCATAAATTTTTTCTTAGAGACATTTCATCCCACAACAATGTGCACTCTCGTTCAGATGGCCCAAAATATTTTGTTGTGTTTTTCAACACTGTGAGTACTGTTTTGTTTGTCCCCACATTCATCTTAAATTTACTTAAGAGGGATTTCAATGTGCTGGGTGCTGGTAAACAAATCATTCTCCTCAATAGTTTGTAGCTTGTTGGTGACTTTTTGTAGAGCCTCAATGCTATTATTTTTGCCTCCATGTTCCACCTGCGCCCAGCTTTCTTCCTCTTATAATTCTGCAGTTCTCCTTGCAGTAACAGTGAAAATGTTGAACTCATTTTTTTATTTAAGATTTCTTTGACAGGTTTACTGTTACAAATAACATTTAAAAATGCATCATTTTTTAAATGTTTTACAGTTTTTTGTAATCTATATACCTTGTTCATGCTACGTTTCAGTTTCCTTATCAACATTTTGCTTTTCTGATCGGCTTGTTTTGATGTCTCACACATTAACATTCCTGAATTGGTCGGAGTGATAATGTTTGCATTATGTTCTCTTAAAGGATAAGTTCTGGATGGACCGGCAACAGGTTCAAATATGGCAGGTTGATCTGGCAGATTAGAAATTGTTGTATCCTGAAAATAAAAGGGGAACATAAACAGAAAAAGTAAAATTGCAGTACCTAATCATCTATGAGGTGCGGTAGCGACTCGCAGCCAGAGACTTAAAGAATAAAGAATATGTCAGCCACATTTGATTTTGAAAATGATCTCATATTAGTAATCTATGATAAACGAAAGCGATACCCATACAGTAAAAAAATGTAATAAAATTTATTTCGGCCACAGTAGTTTTGGTCCAGAGGCGGGAATCGAACCATGTCAATCAACGATAGATACCTATTTAAAATGACGACCGAGGGTGTGCAGTGGGCGAAGGTCCGTCTGCCTAGTAGGATAAAATGTCATGTTAACAACATCATCATTCTACTGCAATAGCTTCTGATGTATAGTACGTGTTACACAATGGTCACACATAACATAATGTCTGTATTTCTTAGCAATGTAAGGCAGGTGTTATATAGCTACACTTTTCATATGTTAAGGTTACTAACCTTATCGCACTGAACACTAGGTACAGCTGTTCTGAACAACTTCTTCTCAATAAAGCATGTGCTCATAAAATGTTTGCTGCAAAGCATCTTATGTTTCGAATGAAGTTCATCCTGGAATTTTGGTAAAGACCAGGCTTCGTTTGGGAAGCAATACTTTGCCCATAATTCACATCTGGAAATTAAATAGTATCAAAATGAAACAACATATAATTATTGAAGGAAGCATCTCAAATCAACATGTAAACTGCGTTCATGTAACGAAGACGCGGCGACAGAGTGACTTTTAGGTTAAGAATTGGCGGTTTGCTTACATTCTACATCGAGTTTGGCTAGTGTATAGGTATGTATACATGCTACGTTAGTGGTAATTCGTATGTAATATATATTCAAATAATAAATTTACTGTGGTGTTCTATGTCGCATAAAATGAATAGCATGGAAAGTACATAGGAAGAGGTAGGTACATACCGCAGAGCATTTTTCGATCCAGGCTTTGGAAACCGATGCAAAGTGATGCTGGGATCTTTAGAAGGTGAAGATCCACACATGCAACAGATCCTAGTGTTTTCTTTCTGCAAACTCATCGCGAAATCACAAAATCAAACTAAGAGTCACTGTCTCAACACCGAGTCTATATCTCACAATTCACACTTAATTTCACCAAAACACAGTCAATGAGGAGCAAGCTCGACTCAAAGTATGTATGTAGAATTAAATGGATCTTCTTTTTATTACAAATAAACAAGATAAAATCGTATGCTAGCAGCGAATGCAGCGAGCGGCAGACATTTTTCTTGTGATGTGATCTTGTGACCAAAGAGAATATGACGTCAAAACGTGTCAAAAATAATCATTCGTTCAATATCATCTTGTCTCTTTCTAATTCTCAAGCCCACGTACTTTACGTTCGTAGAACAAAGTAGACAGCCCCTGATAAGGACCAACTTCTTAGCGTCAGGCGGGACTCGGCCACAAAGTTAAGTACTTTGGTCGCGAGTACGGTGCGGAACTCGGTCGGAGAGACAAAACTAAACTTTCTTGTGACAGTGACAGGACAAGATTTCATCTACTCTATATGATCTACTCATAAAATTTCTTACAATCAGAGAGGAATATTCTCTTCTCTAAGAGAATACAATAACTTCGTATTTAATAATGGGGAAAACATCAAAGGATAAACGTGATATTTACTACAGACTTGCCAAAGAAGAAGGTTGGCGAGCTAGAAGCGCTTTTAAATTGCTACAAATAGATGAGGAACATAATATATTTGAAAATGTTACGAGAGCGGTTGACCTATGTGCTGCCCCAGGGAGTTGGAGCCAAGTCCTTACAAAAAAGTTGCATGAATCCATTGCAAACCATCCCAAAAACATTGGTAAAGTTAAAATCGTTGCAGTAGACTTGCAAGCAATGGCCGCACTTCCAGGAGTGATACAAATCCAGGGCGACATTACAAAATTGTCTACAGCAAATGCTATTATTAAGGAATTTGAAGGAGACAAGGCAGAACTTGTTGTGTGTGATGGGGCTCCTGATGTGACGGGGCTACATGATATCGATGAATATGTGCAATCACAACTTCTGTTAGCGGCCCTCAACATTACAACTCATGTGCTGAAAATAGGAGGAGTCTTTGTTGCTAAGATATTCAGAGGCAAAGATGTGACCTTGTTGTATTCACAACTGAAGCAGTTCTTTGAATATGTCTCGGTATCCAAGCCAAGGAGTTCCAGGAATTCAAGTATTGAAGCATTTGTTGTCTGTCAAAACTATAAACCCCCCGAAGGTTATGTCCCGAACATGGTGAATCCCCTGCTTGACCACCAGTATTGTGATTTTAATGAGTTCACTGGAGTGAATAGATTCATTGTACCATTCAATGCTTGTGGGGACTTGAGCGCCTATGATTCTGACAAATCTTACCCATTAGTTTTGGAAGGACAGGCTTATAATTACAAGGAGCCTGTACAAAGTCCTATTAATCCTCCATATAAAGAAGTTTTGGAAAAGACAAAGAATCTACAAATCTGAATTATAGTGAAATAAAACATTTAAAACAATCTTTTATTGTTCCTGTTGATAATAGGCTTCACACACGGCTGGCAATTAGTAGCTTTAATGTAAAGATGTATATCTTAGCACAATACATCCTTCCATACAAAACGTCAGGAGACCCGGCAGCTATGTATATTGTTACATGTATGAAACACTAGCAGTGCCTTGCGGTTTCACCTGCATAGTTCCTGTTCTCGTGGGAATTCCATGATAAAATACCCTATGTCCCTGAAAAGTAAGCTTTTGAATAGTGGAAGTAAGCTTTTTCATAGTCCAGTAGCCTATTCAATACAAACAATCAAATCTTATGTGCGTGTGAACTGAGAGCTCAATTTTGAAATCCTTGCAAATCGACTTGAAAAAAATCACAGATTTAGTCACAATTTTGTTAAACACGAAGCAAAGGTCCATTAATTTGTTAAACTTAAGGCAAAGCCGGTATGACCCCTAGAGTAGAGCTCTCAGTCCACACGCTTGAAAAATAGGCATAGCGTATATCTCACAAATGATTACGTCTATGTTTTTAATTTTTATTTTAGGATCCAGTTACGAATGATCTAAAGCCATTCAAAAGTTTCCAGCTCGCTAGAAAACGCTGTTACAAAGTTATAGAGGTTCAACTAGAGCTCTCAGATCAGTAAAAAAAAATGTTCAAAACATTCCTTCTAATGCATGTAGAGATTATTTGACTTTCATTACTTGTAGTTTAGCACCTGTGTGCATTTGTAAAAAAGAAATAACGACTTAAAATTGAACATTTTAGAAGTTATAGAGAATTTAATTTGAAATCTGAGAGCTCCATGTTTTCGTCTGTAAGGGCTAGGTTCAACCTCCAAGGATAAATCAAGCTAGCTCAATGTTTTTAACTATTTCTTAACTAAACGCTGACATATCGTCCATCGTTCTACGTGCGATACTTTAGAAGAAAACACATTTCATTTTTGTATGGAAGCAAATAATGTAGGGTGGATATGATTTTTGATTTTTTGGGACTCATCTGTAACGCGGGTTGACTCTGCTCGTATACTTTTTACTACTTAGTAACGAAATAGGTTTGTTTCCACTAGTGCATGGCGACTTTTGATAATACCGGTATTAATATTTTGAAAACCGGGATCCCGGTATTTCACTATAAATATTAAAATAGTAGAAAGATTAATTTTTCACTTCATGTAACATTGTTCATAGACTGGATTTATTCGCCCTAATTATAAAAAACGAGGTTCGTAAAAAAGACATTTTTTTTTTTACTACATAAGTACATGTATAGTCCTTTTACTTGAACAATCAAATATATGTACAAACAACATCAATAAAACAAAATGATCACTATGTTCGTATATCTTTATAATTAAATTCAAAAATTGCTACGAAATGCATTATGTTTATTTGAGCTAATCTCAACTTCAATTTGTTGAAATGACTCTACGTATAGTAAAGCTTCGTAACGGCTGGACAAGTAAAGATTAATTTGACCTTGGGTGTCATCTTCGCTGAAATGATGCTTCAGCTGCTTTTATTTTAGAAAATTTAGGAAATAACCCATAAAATAATGCAAAAAAAAATTAAGTTTAGAAATCAATTTAAATGTTCGGCGCTGAGCCGTTGCCGTACAAAAATGAGTAAAAGACTTCGTCAAGGGTCGTTTCCATTTGCTATTTTTACTTTATTACTGCTTTGTGGATTAGGAATAAAGGCTCTTATTTTTATTTCATTTATTTATCACTATCTATATAGCATAGCCTTATTATCAATCCGAAGGGACTTGTGCCAACCGAATTTATTCTTCGGTTTTTTTTAATGGAACGTTATTTTTTTTTATCAATTATTCCATCATGGAACTGTTAATGGCAATGTAAGGCAACGAACTTTTTTTGTCACTAAGAATTAAAAAGTATACGAGTAGAGTCAACCCGCGTTACAGATGAGTCCCAAAAAATCAAAAATCATATCCACCCTACATTATTTGCTTCCATACAAAAATGAAATGTGTTTTCTTCTAAAGTATCGCACGTAGAACGATGGACGATATGTCAGCGTTTAGTTAAGAAATAGTTAAAAACATTGAGCTAGCTTGATTTATCCTTGGAGGTTGAACCTAGCCTTTACAGACGAAAACATGGAGCTCTCAGATTTCAAATTAAATTCTCTATAACTTCTAAAATGTTCAATTTTAAGTCGTTATTTCTTTTTTACAAATGCACACAGGTGCTAAACTACAAGTAATGAAAGTCAAATAATCTCTACATGCATTAGAAGGTATGTTTTGAACATTTTTTTTTACTGATCTGAGAGCTCTAGTTGAACCTCTATAACTTTGTAACAGCGTTTTCTAGCGAGCTGGAAACTTTTGAATGGCTTTAGATCATTCGTAACTGGATCCTAAAATAAAAATTAAAAACATAGACGTAATAATTTGTGAGATATACGCTATGCCTATTTTTCAAGCGTGTGGACTGAGAGCTCTACTCTAGGGGTCATACCGGCTTTGCCATAAGTTTAACAAATTAATGGACCTTTGCTTCGTGTTAAACAAAATTGTAACTAAATCTGTGATTTTTTTCAAGTCGATTTGCAAGGATTTCAATAGTGAGCTCTCAGTTCACACGCACATCAAATCTTTACTCTTTAAAATATAAGTATAGATGAAGGAATGTAATGTACAATTATAGCTGCTGTGTGTCAAGTCCTTTAATTAGTTTTAGTTTCAATGGTTCTTAAACTTATTTGAAATATCGTGATTTAGATACTTCTTATCTTTTTACTAGTATGTATGAATATTATAAATGAATCTTTACCTCTTTAAAATATTTGTATAGAAGTATAGGTATGAATTATTTACTATATCACACTATCTAGCTGCGCCCTGTGGCTTCGCCCCCGTGGATTTTTTTTATGTCAGGTCCCACGAGAACTGGATATCCTATGTCCGTCTCCTGGTTCTAAGCTACCACCCCGCAAATTTTCGGCCAAATCGGTTAAGCCGTTCTTGAGTTATAAATAGTGTAACTAACACCACTTTCTTTTATAAGATAAACTAGCTCCGCCCCGCGGCTTAGCACGCGTGTTTCCTTTGGAAACGTTTAAAGATGATTTTTATCCCACGGGAACTGATTTATTCGATAAAAAGTAGCCTATGTTTGATCCTAGCATTAGGATTAACCTGTATGCAAAATTTCAGTCTGATCTGTTCAGTGGTTTTGGCGTGAAGAGGTAACAAACATCCATCCATCCATCCATACAAACTTTCGCATTTATAATATTAGTGTGATTAGCTTTTACCCGCGGCTTCGAACTCTCTATTCAGACCTATGTCGGGAGACCATTTACCTCCCTGCCAAATTTCATCAAGATTCGTTCAGCCGGGAACGGGATAAAAAGTATCCTATGTCCATCTCCTGGTTCCAAGTTACCTCCCCATTAATTTTCAGCCATCACTTCAGCCGTTCTTGAGTTATAAATAGTGTAACTAACACGACTTTCTTTTATTTAAGATGCGAAAGTTTGATGGATGTTTGTTACCTCTCCACGCCAAAACTACCGAACGGATCTGGTTGAAATTTTGCATACAGGTAATTCTAATCCTGGAATCATACATAGGCTACTTTTTATCCCATAAATCAGTTCCCGTGGGATAGATATAAACTCAAACTCAAAAATGCTTTATTTCCATAAAAACAATAAATGTTCACTTAGAAAAGGTCAAATCATACTAAAAAATACACAGACACGGAAATAAAGTGGTATTTTTGATTTCGATCGCTTCGGTATGTAGGTACACTAAAATAAAGAAACGACGAAGAAACCTTTAGCCTGTTAGTTGTTATTTTTCGAGTTGGAGCAAAATCCGACCCAAGCTTTTTTATCCTCTAGATAATCTGATATTTTATAGTAAGCCTTTTTGCATAGTAAAGTTTTGACAGTTTGTTTGAATTTATTTACTGATAATTTTTGCAGCTCAGTAGAGGATTTGTTGTAGAAGCGTATACATTGCCCTTAAAAGATACATTAGTTTTATGCAGCCTAGTTGTGGGTACAGCGAGTTTAAAACCTTTAAACGTTTCCATAGAAAAACGCGTGCGAAGCCGCGGGGCGCAGCTAATCACTGATATAGCGGTGGGATAAGTCCATCAAGTTTTTTGTGCTTTTCTCGGTATTGTAACCATAGAAATTATATAGTACCTACTAGCCATACCTTACCTACCTACCAATACCTACCTACTCTTTGGATAAAGCATCGAGAAAAAATCTAGGACCTAGGGAATCTAGGAACTATGCTATAGATAGAGCATAGTCCCTGATCAAAAGGGAGGAAGAAAATAAACTCTATGACAAGGTTGAACTGTAACGACGTGTATTTCTGATTGACATCAAAAATTTAACGAAAGACAAGGCAAAGGCAGTATGGCCCTAATGGCTTTAGCCTAATTTGTCCAAAGCGATAAATTAATAAAAAGAAGAAAAAAACTCTATGACAATAAAATTCTAAATTTTCTGCATGATTACACGAAATTTTTTGTTGTTTAAATTATTTATTTGGCTATTGTACAAATTACTGTATTTTCATTTAATAATGGGCAAGGACAAAGTGCCAACGGTTCAACAATGTCTGAAAAAAAAGGTAGGTAAGAAGGTTATAAATAACTCCTAGTATATACATATAGTAGGTACCTACCTAGTATCTGTAGGTATAGGTACCTATCTACTCATGTTATTCTCGTATGTATTCTCTTTTCTGATATGGGCGTTCCACACTCACGCGAGAATCTCGGCGACAGCTTCTTCTTTCACACTGAGCTTTCACACTTGTAAGGTTCTCATTAGAGTTCTCACGCTCGATGGCGATGGACGCAGAAGTAACTGCTGCGACAAGCATATTGCCATGCGCATTTATATAATTTTATGATAAAGAACAAATTATAATCCGCCATCTATACAAGAGAACAAAGAAATATTATGGTTATAGTCTAGTCAACAAGTTCAAAAACGTGAAAAATAGAGATAAAGGTCCTAAAAATATGAGCGGATGGCTCTTTCGATTCATCTTATTTTGTTAATAACAATTGCAATTTTTAACCTGCACCAAAATCCTTCAAAAACATTTTTCTAGAGGTGATTCCGAATCGAATGAGTCATCGCTCATATTTTTAGGACCTTTATCTCTATTTTTCACGTTTTTGAACTTGTTGACTAGACTATTATGTTGATTGAAAACCCATAAAATTCCACTGCACCTATCTATCGTAGAGGTTCGTTCGTAGCGCGTGCTACGATGCTACGGCGGGCCCGCGTCGCACACAAAAGAGTTCAACGCGCACCCCTTGCCTTCGTACAGCAATAAAATATAATGCTTCTTTGAAACTAGAAGTTGTACCTATCGGATATGGATATGTATGATAGATTTAAAATATAAAATATGATGGGTATACTGTTTCCAACTTTTTAAACCTTCGCGATTTATAAACATAATTATTGTTTGTTTATCGGTCGGTACCTATTTATCGCGTACATTTGTTTTTATTTTCCTACGTTACCCGCCGCGAATAGGCTCCGAAACTACAGGACCGATTTAAAAAAATCATTCATCATTAAAAAGCTTACTTTTCAAGCAGTGACATGGGCTATATTATATACCGGATTCCCACGGGAACGGGAACTACGCGGGTGAAACCGCGACACTCTGCTAGTAATTTATAAACAAGTTTAATACCTACTAGCAGCGCCTCGCGGTTTCACCCGCGTAGTTCTCTTTAATTACCGTGGGAAGTCCGGGATAAAATAGAGCCTTGTCACTCCCGAAAAAGTAAGCTTTTTAATGGTAAAAGAAAATTTTAAATCAGTCCAGTAGTTTCGGAGCCAATCAATCAAATCTTTCCTTTTTATAATATTATTAAATAAGTATAGATGACATTTACGCCCACAGGCACAGCGGTTTCGTTAAAATATTTGGCACACGCATGGATGTGTAGTAACTATGACGTTACCAAAACCAAGGTAGGTAGGTGTTGTCAAGTAGGTAGGTATTCCTACCTATCTAAGTATATATGTGCCTTTGATAGGTAACAGAGCCACCTAAAGGTACCTACGTACGTTTTGAGGGTGTCTTTTTTAGATAGGAACTTGCGTAGGCCTCTAGGTAGGTAGCTCTGTTCTTTCCACCTAAAGGTACCTCCGTACGTTTTGAAGTGGCATGATTGTTATTGATCACAAAACAATTTACTTTCAGGTACTCTATGATCCGAAAAAAGAGCCCGTTTGGGTTTACTTAGAAAAAGAAATGTTAGCTAACATAGATAACAAACCTTACAATGAAAAAGTGGGCCGTTGGCTTAAATTTTTGAAAGATCTAAGACATCATTATTACTGTGAAGGTCAGAACAACTTTAGTTCGTCTTATTTTCTGTAGATAGGAGCATCGTACGATATTAGATTTACTTAGATTACCTCGTCAGCTATAATGTATTATTAAGGTAGCTACATAACATTCCTTTATATTTCATACATGTAAAAATATACATAAAGGTTGTCGTGTGTGGCCTCCTGGCCATTTCTATGGATATATGTTATGAGATGTATCGTGCTATAATGTACATATTTACATTATATACTTAACATTTTAGAATTTATTAAAAAAATACTACTATAAGAAATTGGATGCTAGAACCGAGAAATTATAGGTGCGTAGGTTTTATTGCTTAAAAGGTACTTTTAATATCTCAGCTGTGTTCAAAGAGCGAAGACTAAAAAGAGAATGCGGGCCACGTTGGTACGTCGAGTTTTCAACCCCTCAGCGAGAAGTCCTCCGGCATCTCAAGTCCGACATGCATCAAGATGTATTAGCGAAATTACCAAAACTGGTTCGTCAGTCGTTGTTTGATCTCGGCATAACACTAAAATTTACCAAACCAGTTCTTTTGAAAGCTATGTCGGATGCAGATGAAGACCCGGGCCTCTTTATGTGGTATCTGTATGAAGCTGTTTACTACGCGTCACCTAGCGAGTTGCAAAAGAGTAAGTAGTAGGCACTTAACCTATCGACTGATAGTACCTTGCTGATTTACCTCGGCATGAACATCTCAGTCGAAAGATGTCCACTTCTAGAAGTTGGCCTAGATCCTTACTCGACTGGGATGCTGTGAACGCTCGGCAGGCGGGTTCTTTACATTGATTTATTAAAAAGGGAAGATGAGGTACTGGTTTCTCGAAAGTGGCAACCTCAAATTGTGTGCTCCACCTCAGTCACCGTCTGACCGGCGGCATGGGCGGTCGTACTAGCGAGAAATATTGTAGACATAAATGTCTCGGTCTCACTTCGGTCTTAGGTAGGTCTTTCCGTCTTTGTTGTTCTTTGTATTGCACAGGACTGGAAATATAACTGTGAGCGTATGTGTTTGCGTGTAGTTGTAACACATGCCAATTTTTAAGTAAGCGCTGGGAGAACGTAACCTGTCTTCCCTTTTTAATAAATCAATAGTTGTTTAGCGCAGTTTGGTGATGTGTATTTTCTGCAGGGGGCGCTACTGCTCGCCCCGGGTAGGGTATAGGTACCTTGAGCTCGCTAACGCGAACGTGTTCAAGTCCGCGCCGCACGGACCGAAGTCATCGCATTTCCAAATCTTGTGTGCAGTCTTCTTTTTAGTCGCCTTTTACGACACCCACAGGACGAGTTAAGGATATTTTTCTATGTTCGATGACGGTGTTTCCAATACTGAGCATTGGGAGTGCAATTAACTTATCAGATGATTGACAAGCCATAAGTCTGGCCTTAACCTCGGCGTAACGAAAACCTGGAACAGGCCAGTACCTCATCATCATCAGCTAAAACTAGTTCACAGCTGGACATAGGTCTTCCATAACGAGTGTCATATTGCCAAGTCTTCAGCTTGCTGCATCCCATACCAACCTATTTCCATTTAATATTTCAGATTATGATATGAACGCAAAGCTGATTATGTCAAGTATAGTATTCATTGATATAAAGGAATGTATTAAGTGTTTGAGTGCACTGACAGAATACAACGTGACACCTAAACAAGTGTTAAAAAAAAGTAAGTAACTACCACAAGAAAAGGAAAATCGTAGTGTCGTTTTCGTTATTGTACAAAACCAACTGTTATGTGGCTTGCATAAGATTAGCGTTTGCACGAAAATTAATCAGAAAGTTCGATTTCGTTTTTAAGGTGTTAACTGAAACATAAAACGTACTTGCATATGCACCAAGTTATAAGTATATGTTTATGTAAAACGGCAAAGAACACACACAGAAAATATAATTACACAAACATTCGTCCCGAGGCGGAATCGAACCCGCGATCTCCTATGTCGCAGGTGGACCTTCGCCACAGACCTAAATACATACAATTCTGTGAACTTCGCCCATTTAAAAAAGTCATAACGGAACGTTTGCTCTTTAATAACCATTACATAGATGGGAAATTACCTTTATTAACAAACTTATTCTATCATTTATTACGGATGTAAGAGGGTTTGTAGTTAACCCACTAACACCATAATGATCACGACATCACGTGACCACGACAGTGTGTAAACCTGTTGAATCGTCGGGAAAAATCCTACTAATAAATATTATAAACGCGAAAATTTGTAAACATGTCTATGTACCATCGCCAAACGTAATGGCCATCCAGTTTGAAACTATTTTGCTTTGGATATTGAGCCAGCCAGGGTTGGCAAACTATTCACTTCACAGAAAAATCACCTTAGTGGTGGTAAGGCGGAATTTTTGTTAACTATATTGTTGCTCTTTCACGCAAAAACTATTGAATGAATCGGGCTGAAAATCGGGAAATTTCGCATAAATACAGGTAGTTCTAGGCCTGGAATAACACATAGGCTTCTTTTATCTCATAAATCAGCTCCCGTGGGATTGGCATGCGGAACCGCGGGGTGCAGCTAGTAGATAAATAAATGCGATAAATACCCGTTCATTATTACTAATGAATTCGTCAAACTACAATAAAATATGTAAAATTATTTTATTATTTTTAGAACCGAAGCCAAATCATGTTCCTGACTCGCTCGAGGTTTATATACAGAAAAACAAAAAAATTGAGTGGTATAGTAATAATCCATCGGGCCCAAAGCCGCCACCCAAACCTCTGCCATTAGGATGCCTGGTCAAAATAAGGAGTAAAGAGGTAAGAGTTTAATCATAAAACAGGTAGCTAAAGTGCTTAATCTGTGCGCCTGCGCGCCAGCCGCAACAGCCATCTCGCAGCGCTGGCAAGAACAATGAACTTCAGTCCAGCCCTGGTGGGGGCACAGAGAGGGGCCTCGAGGCTCGGCCTCTTTACCCCGCGGCATCTCAAGGGGCGACAGCCCCTCGGTCAATGGGCTAGGCGCAAAGCTCTTTTTGCGCAGGTATAAATTTGTTATTTGTGTCTTTTTTTACTCCATGACTTCGGGGCAGACGACAGCCCCAAGCCTGGCCTCGTCAGCCGACCACGTCCACCCCGAAATCATGGACTAAAAAAGGCAGCGCTGGCGAGGATGAGGATCTGAACGGCTGATTCTTGCAGCATTAGGTAGGGGGTGCATTAAGCGCTTCCAACTTACACCTGGCACTTACAAAACATTGCTTACATCTGCCGCTGTAAGCAATGTTTTCTTTTTTGAGAAAATATTTTTTTATTTTAATGAACTGTTTATTGTTACAGAGTTACACAAGGTTGCGTCTTGATCTTGACTGTGTAAGTTATTTAAGATTTGATAACTTTAATGCCTAATTAATTTGAAATGAAATGTTATTCGTTTTTAAATATTTATAGATTAATAAATAATTTTGGTCAAATCACACAGTTAGCCCCACGTTAAACAGAGCTTGTGTGGGTATTAGATTAAAAATGATAGAGATATAGCCAGTTAAAGTTCTGTGTGACGGCTTCATGTTGATCCTTTCGACACTTTTTTAGGAAGGTGTGACAGCACTAGTCATTTCGACCTCTGTGGCGCGGTGGGCAAAGGTCCGCCTGCGACGCAGGAGGTTGCGGGTTTGATTCCCGCCTCGGGACAAATATTTGTACGATCTGCAGGTATTTGTTCAGGGCGTTCTGGATGCTTTCTATTATATAATTAAAAACATATCTATCTATGTAGTGTATTGTATTATGTATATCAGTTATCTAGTACCCATAACACAAGCTCTGGTTAGCTTGGGGCTAGATAATGCTGTGTGAATAGTCCAGCATATTTATTTATTTCCAAAAATTCACGCGATTTTTTGTAATTCCAGATAGAAAAAAGAAAACAAAGGAATAGGGTTCACGTTGATCTAGAGAGGGTTTGCACTTACAAGTTTTGGGAGCCACCGTTCCGTAAGTTCTGAAAGAGCGCCTTTCGGAAAAGGAAAATCCTAGTTTTGTTTTATTTGTCGAGGAAAACTAAC